>OX467285.1:51048541-52394383 GCA_950108345.1 Malthinus flaveolus
TTTGTCCAAACTACCAATAGAGGAAATTCTGGACTTCATTAAAAGTACAGAGCTCACATAAAGGGAGAGTACATCCGAGGCGCACAATAGACCCAAGAGGTCGCAGTGCAAGGAACCGCAAAAGGGGCCAGCCTCAGGGGAAAATAATAATAATACAGAAAACAATATTAGCACGTTTTCAGGCACTATTTAAGAACAATAAAATGAGTCAAATAGATTTTTAATATCTTTGTAAGTTTTCGGTTTATAACGCAAAGTTGCTAATTCCTGTTTTTGCCATTGAATTCCTCTCAAGAAAAGATAACGAAGATGCACCATCCATTTTTCCATATCTCTTCTAGTTAGCGATTTCTCCATAAATACCATCAAATTTTTCCCAGCCTGTACTGGCAAATTGGTTCAGTTCAAAAATTGAAATTTTGGTTTAAAAAATAAGTGTCTTATGAAAGTGGCTAAGTACAAGATGAGCCGGAAGGATCACACCGAAACTCGTATTTTCATATTTATTTTTTGAAACTGTAAACGTCAACATTTTGAGGAAACGGTCATTCTTACATAAAAATTTTTAATAACCTTTTTTGTGTAGAATTGATGTAGAAATATTTTTTGTAAAAAAATTTTTTTGTAATCCCAATTGTTGCTTAGATAAACTCGAACGCATAATTTTCGAAAGTTCCAACATAAAAATTATGCTTCTCCGAGGTCAAACAAAGAGATGGAGACTACTTCCACACTTGCTTCATCAAAGAGCCCACAAATGCACATTTGATAGGGGACTAAACTACTATTTTACGGTCACAATAAAATAATTGCTGATACGAATATCACAAAACTACAAAATGCCGATCTTAATTTATTTGTCAAATAAATGAACCCATCCACAATATTTTTCTAAACAATAATATGAGACGTTGCATTGTCTGAAAATAGCTCAATCGATTTCAGTAAATAAAACCTACGTAGAAAAAGCAAGCAAAAGTACAAAATAAAAAAGGATATTATTATAACGGGTGGACAGTTGGTTAGTTGGTTTCTTTTTAAAGTGAGTGATATTTTGGCAGTTTGTAGCACTCTGATGCAGCTTTGCAATGCCAAACCTCCTTAGTAAGAAATTGATCGTTTTACGCTTGAGCAACGCTAGGAAATATTGAAAAGTTATTTCGAAAGTGTAAGAAGAAATTGTGTAAAATTAGAAAATAATTAAATGTTTAGAACTGTTGTTATTCCAACAAACAATCCTGAGGGTTATTCTTGAGATGCTACCACAAACAATTTACAAAGTACTGGAAAATTGGGTGTTCAGAATGGGGGGTACTTTCAAGCCAGAGGCGGCAGCCATTTAAATGTTGTTTTTCAAAAGTAATCTGAAGGAAGACTCTTTTCAATAGATCAACAATCATCGCAAAACATTGAACGGTGCAGCTTTAATAGGCATTTCAAAAAGAAACCAAAAAATGGCCCACCCTATATTATGCGACTCCATACTTTTCCATAGCTGGCTTGTGCGCATTTATTTATTTGTGTACATGGATGCTGAAAAGTTTCTAATATAACTTTATTTTCATTTCGTTTTTCAATTATGCATTTCAAGAGAGATTGAGAATGTTTTTTATAATTCAATAGAAACTCTAAAATTATAATAAAATTTAGATGTCAAAGTTTTAGATTTTTTAATTTATAACATCAAATAAAACCTTCAATGTTATCCCGCATTTTTTATTTGAACCTTTTGCAAATAAAATTACAAACAAAAAAGCGAATATAAAAATGATGTAAGCTCATTTTTTATACAAATTGAACCGTGTTACTTTCAAAAGATCCAAATCGGCCTTTCCGTTTTATTGCAATAAAATTTCAAGTTTCGAATTGAAATAAAGCCAGCGAATTTCTCGTTTAACACAAAATTTTTAATTTTTAACTTCTTTTGTCCACCTCGGTAATTTTAAGCGATGAAAGAGACAGGCGTATTGCAGATTACAACTTGAGAGAATAGTGGTCAACCCCCACATTAAAATAACGTTCTACCCTATTTTAATATACAGTGATTAGAACGAAATACATAAGAACGTTATTTTAACGTAGAGGTTAACTACTATTTTTACAGGTTGTGATTCACAATACACCTGATTGGCTAATAAGACATATTAAGATCTGATTCTGGTTACAATGCTGTATACCCTAAGCATTTTGGCAATTCCCTTCCTATCTCTATATTGGAACAGTTACACATACGTTAGTATAGAAGATCTAAACTAGCTTAATCCAACTTCCTAACTAACAGTAAGGTACGAAACACATTAAATTTAGAGAAAATGTACCAAGGAAGTGAGGAAATCACCCTTGCTGATTTGTGATGGCTTTGCGAGATAGAGTGGGCCGGTTAGGCTGAACAAATTCCTTAAAGTGAATTCAGGTTACTATTTGGCTTTCCATGCCATCGTATGAAGATCTTCAAACTTTACTTTGTATAAATTCGTGTGTAGTTGCGAGTTATATGAAATCTTTCTGCTTCTCTGCTTCGTTAAAAATTGTATCGTCCATACCAAGATTAAGGAACCAAAGCCTCTGAAGTAATATTTTGACCTGATAATAATTGGACCTATTAAGTCTAAAGGATCGAATCCAAAGGAACGACAATGGACATAACGTTTACTAACCCCTATTTTTAACAGGTGCCATTCAGGGACCAGGGTGGTCAAGCGGCTCAGACCGTTGGATGCAAACCTAAAGGTTCTTAGTTCAAATTCGGCTGACGCTACTAGATTTTTCTATGTGTCAAATACCTTAGTCCGGATGGTTCGGAACCTACCTAAACTTATACGTTCCGTCTGATAATAACCATAGTAGTTGATGCGGACGTAAAATACCACGTGTAATAAAAAAAAAAGGTAACATTCATTTTAATTGGTAGTTGGTATGATGTCAAGCTACGCTTCTACAATTCCTCCAAAACCTAAATATTTGAATATTTCCAGATTTATGTACTAGTCATAAAATTTTCAGCACGATTCTGGAATGTTCGAAGACCGTTTGCATATATGAAGAACTGGGTAGGTAATTTACTTTTCAACTTTAAATTGAGACTGATCAATATCAAATAGAGTAAACAATTTCAAATCAAGGAAATATTCTGTGCATGGGTACTATTGTTTGATACTTGAAGAATTAGCTTTGGCACGTACAAAAATCTCTGATATGGTCGAAGTTTTTGAACTAGACCTAGAAGCTTCTAAACTTTTTTAGAGATGACGATTTGAAAATATTAGTCTTATCATAAATTTGGCCAAAAATGTAAATAATAGGTTAGCTTCGGTTTGAAGGGGGGCAGCACCACCACTGCCCCTCTCTGCGATTTTTTCAGTACAATCGGCGGGTTCCGGAACTAACCTCAATACATCAAGCAGGAAGTTTATAAAAAGGGGGTCCTATGCTGCGTATTTTACGACGTAAACTAATTTTCGCAGTGAGTGGAGTGATAAGTGAGAACTAGCTGTTGCGTTGGCATGTAAAATATGATTTAGAGAATTTTCAACTTTCATATCTATAATGCTTTACATAATTTGCTATTTTCAACAACATGTACATAAACTTCTGAGTTTATAATGTATTTTAGGTTTACAATAATAGGCCATGCATTTCACGAAACATTAACTACTGTACCACTATAAATTGCACCCTTTCCGGTGTTTATAAACTTATTTTAATAAAAAATAGTAGATAAACTTTTGTTTTATTTTTTTTAACGAAGTTATCTGGCTATTCCCAGCTCAACTCGGTTAATTTTCAAAAATTTAAAAAAGCGAATCGATTTTAAACTTGAACTTTAAATAAAGTACTAACAACGAAAAACGAAAACATTAATTAAATCGTGCATGGTCGAGTTTCACCATAATTTCGTGCATAATTCCCTTAACAACGATTATTTTACATGCAAAAATGTGTAAACGTAACAGACCTTCAGTCATTATTACTGAAAAACGTTATTTTATGTAAACTGAAAACTAGTACATGATTTGTAGTCAATATCTGGGGTTGTACTATGAAAGCTGGCAGTATGCGTCCTGCAAATCCTGCAAGAGTTTCCACCCCAGTTCGACGCCCGTAGCCGGTCGTGCACTTTCGTACACAACCGTGTTAAAACTAAATATCACGCTTGGGTATAAGAAAATAATCAAATGATATTACACTAAATTAAAGTTGTAATTTTTAACTTTCAACAATTATTGTCGAAAACAAAGAATGTGCGTATGTGGGACAACTAGGCGCGAGTTAATATTTCATTTTAAAAAAGGAATGCGAAATAACGCAACTTTTCGGCATATTTCCCTAGCCAAATATTAAAAACAACTCAAATAATTAAAAATTGTAGCACGCGAGTTAATTTCAATTACTACCACCTACCACGATGTTTAAATAAAAATCAACGTGATGAAACTTTCAACATCGATTTCTCTTCAAATTTATATTCATTATAAAATATCACATTTTATTCAGCTTATTTTCGTGCGGAGCTTAACTTTCTAGATACTACATTAATTTATATTTTAATAGCACGATATAACACCAATAAAAGCATCAAACCCTTATAAATAGTCGTGCAAATGTGCGATATTAACGTAACAGGATCTGACAGTAAAATTGTTTCCGATAAATCTTGACGTCTCCTGCAAATAGTTTGTTGCGCACTTTCGATGTTATGGATGTTACGTTTATGGCACATTGTTTCAGCTTCGTGAAAACTTCAAAATTGCACCATTTTGTAAAAAAATTCTATATGGCGCTAAAAGAAAAAATAAAGTTGGTATTAAAAGACCAAGAACAAATCGACTAATCGAATGGTGACTACGGTTTCGAAAGTAGTTTTGAAAATGGCAACGAAAATGTTTTTACAAAATTTAAAAATATTGAGAAATAAAAAAGTTATAACTAAAAAAATTAAATGAGAAATGAAAATTTTCGTTTTTTTTCAATTTTTTCGAAAACGCGCATTTTAACCAAATTTTTTTTCATTTTATTTATCAGCACCGAATTTAGCAGCTTTGCCAAATTTAAACCCATCATGATCTAGGTCGTATGATTAACCCATTTATCCGATTTTTATAAGCTCGTATAAAAAAAACGAGACTCCCATATACGTATAGAGAGCAAATTAAAAATAATTCACCTTATACACAGTTAGTAACGCCTCTACGTGAGAACATATAACACGATTTATTGCTCACGGACTGCGTTCGCTAAAATTTGTCGTGGACGTCTAACGAGAATGAAAATGAATTACAGAAAGCGTCACACGGAATTAAACAGTGGCCGCGTGCGTTTTATTGAAGAAGTGACTGATGGTCTCGAGTTGTAACGTAAAATAAGGTAACTTTTCATTTGTAACCCAAACTCAAATTCGAGAAACTCTTCTCTGTCAAAAGAGCGAGAGAAAGATTTTCTTAATACCACCAAACATCGTGATAAATAGCTAACCTATGGGAAGGAAGAGATACGAAACACATTTAAGTTGAATTTGAACAAACGATCTCACCCAAGAATCGAATTTACTAGATTTACAATCATCAGAATGGAACAGTAAATTTATTTACCAAGAAGTAAGAGGTAAAACAGAAATCTATTATTCGAGTTGATGCATGAATTTTTATTTTATCTAAATACAAATTTAATTACAAATATTTTTTTATATTTTGCGTCTGTAATGAAGCTGTTACAGCACCCATATGAGTGCTATAATAGCTTTGGTCGAGGCTTTAGTTAAATTTTTGGCTCCGAAGTTGGTAGCAATATGCAATTTGACATTTATATAACTACTATTTTAGGAATTAACAGGTTCCATTTTCTAAGATAATAATTTAAATGAATTAATTAACGAACAATACAAACTACATAGGTAACAATTTATTTGAAAGGATCGGGGTGGTCTAGAGGCTAGCATCGTCGCATGCGGATGTAAAGGTCGTAGGTTCAAAGCCGGCTGACACCACTGGAGTGTTTCCATGTGTCGAATACCCGGTCCTGGTGGTTCGGAACCCACCTAAAGCTGTCCCGTCTGCTAATAACCACAGTAGTTGATGCGGACGTAAAATACACAAAAAAATTTATTTGAATTTTAAATTTTGAAATGTCACTTTGGAATTCGTACTACCAACCGCTGCCAACCATCACGAAAATCCCTAAATTGTTATACTATTTCGATTTTTTGTTTGAAATGGAAAAGACGCAAAATTGTATAAAAAACTTATTTAATAAATCATTCTAACACTGCTCCATTAAAACGCTTCCCGCGGGTCTTATTTTAAACTTGGAGTCGTGCTATGATACGTGACTTGCGAAATTCGTTCTTTGATATACTATGGCTTATGAGCTTACGACAGTTGACTATTATTGTCGTAATTAATTTACAAAATGTCAAAATTTCTGATTTAAAACTAAATAAACAGACATAAGAGGAATCGTGGATAAAGCATAGTATCCTACTTGCTTGTAATGGCTATTACTAATTCGAATACAGTAAGTAGCGGTACGTGTAAAAAATTATGTTAAATGTTTGCAAATCGTGTCTGAGGATGAATCGCAGTTGGATCCGAAACATGTAATGGTAGAAAACACTATAATAAAATATGAAAGGCATTAGCGCTTATTTACCATTAATAGGAACATTAATAATTAATTATTGATAGAAAATACCTTTAGAATCGAAACTTCTATTCTCTCTAATTCACTATTTATCGAAAATCTGAATTTATATCTTCGCATCTGTGCCTATTCATGTAGGCATTGTATGACTAATATCAGGCATAAACCTACAATCCACTGATTGTGTCCAGTGGCCATTAATTATAAATATGAACTTTATATTATTCTTTTCACAACAAAATTCCTAGCTATTAGCTATACTTTAAATTTTGGGTACACGTGACACATACATAGCGTATTTTAAAAACGTGCGTCTCTTTCTAAGAAGCACAAACTTATCTTTCCTTTTCTTATTTGATGGTTTCCTAATATTATAGACGTACGTGATGTTATTTATCGAATAATTGAAAAACCACATGATCCCAAAGATCCTAAGTTTAAATTATACGTAATTAGATGTAAAATCTATATGTTGCTCAAAAACCAAGAGAGAGGATTGTGCCCTTCTCCAGAGTTTCGGACAAACTCAAAAATTACATTTTCAGGATCTAAGTACGTCATTTCCAGCTTAATAGCGAAGCCACTCACAAATACAGCACTCTGGCACTTGTGTGCTCCATTCAGATACGACTTAGACGCAATCTATACTCTTAGGGTAGGCATGCAATACCGTATTATTGTACCCTAATCCACATATTATGGAGTGGTGCCATTTCTAAAATGAAACTTTTATGCCTAAGGAACTTAGATCCTTGGGTGCGTGGCATTTCGGTTTAAAAAAGTGCGACATTGAATTACTTACCTGCCAAATTATGTGGGTAATTCAAAAATTAAAACGAAACAAGTTAATTTTCTTTCCTAACACAGACCTATTGGGAAATACAAAACGTTTAGTATAGAACCAATGTCAAACGCACTTAAATTATACTTTGTATACCAATGTACTCTTATTCTGAAAACTAATCCAATTAAAACTGAAAGTTTTAAAAGACTTGCTGAAGCGTCAAGAACTGAAAAAGACTTTAGCTTTCTGTATAAAGGCCTTGTGACACTTACGTAAATTTCATAATAAATTTACAAACAAATTTATTTGTAAATTTTCTATAAAATTTAGTCAAGTGTCATACACAAAAATTTTTGTGCAAATTTAGTTGCAAATTTTGTAGTAAATATTTAAAACGTGTTCTAATTTCTGATAGTGAATGTGCGCGAAAACGTGCGCAGTCACAAAGGGTACTTTATGCTATCGGTTAAATATGTGCTTCTCCTTCTCAGGGAGTCACGTGGTATTTTTGTTAATAGATTTACAAATTTATTTTATCATACAGCTACAAAAAGTACTTAAAACTTTACAATATACTCAACATTTAACACTTAAGGCATAACCTCAACAATTTTAAATCTTTTTCGTGAAATATTTCTACTCTGTGCTTATGGGGTTAACTTAGAATATTTCTCTTTTGTCCTTAATTTGTTTTTCTTAGAATACTTCTCTTTTATGCTTTGAAATTGAGTTTTGAATTTTGAACGCGGTTGTTTGTTTAAACTGGAATCCGCACGCTCAAGCCGACGATAAGGGTGAAAGTTGTCTTTACCTGCGACAGGTATCAGTTTGTACGCACGCGTTGATACTTCATTTTGTATAAAATTTTATGCAAGTGTCATACAGGCAGCGCTACAAAAGTTACTAACAAATTTGCAACCAAATTTACAAAAACTATTTTGTGTATGACACTTGACTAAATTTTATAGAAAATTTACAAATAAATTTGTTTGTAAATTTCTTATGAAATTTACGTAAGTGTCACAAGGCCTTAAGTATAACAAGCCGTTACGATCAATCTTACGTGTCCACAATCAAGTTGAAGCAATAATGATAAAACCTTTAATAAGTGGTGGCGGTTTGTGTGAGATATTTTACTTTAAAACTATTGCCTAACTTATTATTTATTATCTAAGCGGCTTATCCCTCCTATCAATTCGTATACGATCTCGTCGAGCATGAAATATTTAATAGGCATCCTATAAACGATTACGAAGGAATTACGAGTTTTCGAAACTTTATACTATTTTAAGAGCCCTTTTGTGTCTTACAGCAATTTGAAATGCCACTACCGTTTTAGTTCGCTCGAAAATGAAGCAAATGAGTTTATTGGAATTTTAATATTGTATTTGCGACTACTCGAGCCGACTAGCGGAATAGTCTGTCATAACAATGTACCGAACGCCCTTAGTAAAACTAGAAATATGCTCATTAATGGCATTTATAACAACTATAAAGAATTAATAATGGTCGGTATGTGCTTTATTAATTATTCAGTTAAAAAAATTTATGGTAGGAAATAAAAATATAAAGTTAGAAAAATTACAAATTTTTTAAATTTTTAAAGAGCCATAAACATTTTTTTACAGGATGGAAAAAAAACAACACGATCGTTTGAAAAACTGTTGACGTAGAAACAAATCGAATCTTGAAACCTTACTATTATAACTATCGGTTTATTTTCTTTCTTCGGGAAAACACTTAGAAGTAGAATAGAGAACGATCTCAACTTAAAAGTGAAGTCGAGCTGTTGACTGTTTTATTCTCTGGTGAGCTTACACAAGACAGCGACAAAAAACTTGCATAAATATGTCAAATTGCTTAAATATTCTAACAGGAGTCCATTTTGTATTTTCTGTCTTCAGTTTATTATGAGAAAAATATCGTTTAAAACTCAATTAAGCTGGAGTGACTTTTCCAATTTAGAACTACTCGTTACAACTAGTAGTTACGGTTTAGCGACTCACTATCTCACTAATAATGAAAACTTCCACTTTTTACGCTTTTAATTTTTTAAGTATTAGGTACTTCTATACGAAAACGAAACTTTTGAAAGCTGCACGTGTATTTAATAACAATGCGAGGGAATACGCTCTCTCGATTCTCATTGTGTATAAATATTATGTATTGTTATGATAATAAATTCTTTTCGATATGAAAATTCTTAACATAAAATTCGAGAATATTTTGCTACAATATTTTTTCGTAAAGCTTTATACGTACATCTATACATAAGATATTGTTTTTCCAAAATTAGTTGAACTAGATGTCTTGAAAAAACTACCGACGAAATTAATTCTAGAAGTACCTAATAGTATAACCGGCAACCTACACTTAAACTTTGTTACTAGCATATAATAAACTTACATAATAATATATTAATTTTACGTATACGTCACAGAAGGTCTTCAATTTACTGTAGGTATGTCGTGTATTAATTTACATTTTTTATATAAAATACATCAAAGAAACATACTTTTTCTGTCAAACATGAAAAGTTATAAAAAGAGGATATAATTTGACTGTAGTTTGAAAAAGTATCATTATAGGTACCTTACTCTTATTACTATTATGTAGAAAATTAAATGAAACTTTATCATTACGCAAAAAAATGACGCAAGGAAACTTTATAGCATTTTCTGCGTTATATGAAACTGGCGTGCGTTTATTATTTCTATTACTTTTAGTCTTGATTCTTTCTTTTATGGACACTTTCAAGTTTTTTACGATTTTTGTAAAATATAAAAAATGGCGTGAAATATAATCAAAGATGGCTTTCATAGAAGTGCAATAACAAGTGAAAATTCACGTGGTTACGAATTCGTTTTTAATCATAAAATTCTAATTCGAATGGGAGCTACTACCCAATAAACACAGGTATGTTTATTATACGTAAAATATACGTCTACGTGATGGTGTAATATGCGTATCTCGTATATTTTTTAGACGTATACAATTGGTATTTTTTTAAACGTAACCATTTTTACCTTCACTGCGCGTAAGTTCTTTGTCGCAAAACAAATGTAACCAATTAACGAGTAATATACGGAAATGTAAGGTATGTATTATTACACCAAAAGTAGGTAAAACTTGCAGTTCTTATATGTTTTTACGACAACGTATATTAAATTTAAAAAATATACGTACATTTAACGTCTAAATTTATATGTGAAATAAATAGATTACGACCCGGTATTTCAGTTACTGATGGTTAAATTCGTGGTTACCTTAACCGTGGTTAGCATTAACCAGTATTTTTATCCTAGTTAAGGAATATTATACCGATTTTTGCCTGTTAACCACGATTTCATTCTCGTTTGCCTTAAGCGAGTGATCGAGAAGGAAGAATTAGAAGAAATCCTGAGCGCGTTGAAATAGTATTGGAAGAAGCATAGAGCAATTAGTCGTCGAACGGGAATCCCTCAGCCAACCGTACAACGCGTTCTACGACAAGAAGATTACCACCCATACCACATTAGGAAGGTACAAGATTTGCTGCCCACGGATCATCAAAAAAGAGTCGATTTCTCTGAAGAAATGCTATGGAGGGCTAGAGATGAACCTGACCTTTTTTACCATATTCTTTGGACGGACGAGTCAAACTTTAGTAGAAATGGCATCTTCATATGCATAATAATAATCATTGTTTGTTCATAGAGAACCCGAATTTGATCCGCCGTCACAACTTTCAGCACAAATTTAGTGTTAATCTATGGGCCGGAATTTTGGACAGATAATTGATTGGGCCATGAGTTACCTGCGAGGTTAAACTGTAAAACCCATCTGAACTTTCTGCAGAATGAGCTGCCCATTCTTCTGGAAAACGTGAGCTTACAAACCAGATAACGGATGTTGCTCCAACATGATGGAGCCCAATGCCATTACGCGATAGCTGTAAGAAATTATTCAAACCAAAGTTTTTCTGACAGGTGGATTGGGCGTGCAGGACCGATAGCATGGCCTCTAAGGTCCCCGGACTTGAATCCGCTTGACTTTTTTCTTTGGGGGCATTACAAAGAGATGGTGTATTATAAAAAATATTCCTGCTTGGAAGAATTGAGAAGGAAGTCAGAAGAAGCGAATGAAACGGTCAGGAATAACAGGGGGGCATTCAGAAGGCTAGAAAGAAATTTTCTAAGAAGATGTCGTTTGTGTTTTGCCGCTAGAGGTGGCCATTTCGAACAAATAATGTGATGAGAAAATTTCATCAAGCTAGAACAAACGGTTTAGTCAGCATGACAAAATATCTATGGAAAAATCAAGTTCTTCAGAAAATACACTTAAATCATGATAATTCCCGAACCATCAAGTTTCGGATTATACACATGGGGGTCAAATCGATGCGTATCGAGGTCCTCTATCACCCTGCTTTGTTTGGTCCATCCTTAATGAATCACCCTGTATATACTACGGTTGCAAAGACTATTATAGACCCCGCGCCTTTCTTGCGAACCCTTCTCAACCTTTGTGTCCATAGGGGCATTCGCGGACGATATCGTAGTGGTCGCAGAGGAGGAGAGAGACTTGCAAGGGAATTTAGAGATATAGAATGCAATACTTAAAGAACATGGGATGAAAATAAACAAAACAAAAACTAAAGTAATGGTGATAGGGGAAGAGCAACAAGAGATAGAAATAAGGATAGAAGAGAGTACAATAGAACAAGTAAATAGCTTTCCATACCTAGGAGTAACAATTCATCAAACGGGGACAGAAGAGGCGGAAATAAACAAGAGAATCGAGAACACAATGAAACTATATTATACCATGAATAGGAACTTTATAAATAGAAAAGAAATATCGAGAGAAACAAAGATGAAGATATACAAGGCAGTCTACCGCCCTGTGTTGACCTATGGTAGCGAGTCTTGGGTGCTGAATGAAAGACAGAAAAGTAAAATACAAGCAGTAGAAATGAAATATTTGAGGAGAGTCAAAGGAGTAACAAAGAGAAACAGAATAAGAGATACAGAAATAAGAAAATAATTAGGAATGGAATCGACATTAAAATACATAGAAGAAAGGCAGCTAAGCTGGTGGGGACACCTACAAAGAATGAAGGAAGATACGCCAGTGAAACAGATATGGGAAGCGCGAATAGAAAAAAATAGGAAAAGAGGAAGACCAAGGAAAACATGGGATGCAACAATAGCGGGAATATTGGAAAGAAGGAAAAAGACATGGAGGGAGGCAAAGGAGATAGCGAAAAGCAGAGGGGAATGGAAGAAGTTCGCGAGGGAGGAGAGTGAACAGTGTAGTATATAATATGTTTGTACTTGCTGTGTGCACATATTTTGTTTTTTTTCTGATGGAATTATAATATTATGTTGTTTTAGAACTGTACACCAGAAATGGTAATACACAGTAAAAGATTAATAATAATAAAAATAATGCATATATAGGTAATTAAGTATGGATACGATATTTAATTAAGAACTTCGATATCTACGACATATTATCAAAATATAGACAAAACGACCAAAACCGATTTTGAAACAATCAAATTTTTTCAAATTTTAGTTCTTTAGTAGTAGACAATTTTGAAACTATTTTAAAAATCGATGTTGCAACTTCGCACAGCTGTAGCAGAATGAAGTGCATATACACTCGCAATTTTTATAATTACTTGTATCGCGCTGTACGATATTAAATAATACGATACTTTTGTATAAATCTGTATTTTGGTTTGTCACGCAATTTAGAACAGTTGAAACAAGAAATAGTTTTAATAGAATTTCCCTATGGAAATGTGCCCAACTCGATGTGCACCATTAGGTTTACATTTTTTGTTAGCAACTAACGAGGCAAAATCCCACTTAGTCCCACAGTGTCTTTTTGTACCTAATTTAAATTTTTTTTATTTGCACAATTTTTTCCCACTAATATTTAAAAACTACTTTATTTACAGTAGGTATACTTCGGTACTAATTTACTTGCGTTTCGCGTTAACAATATTTAGTTATTCTTAATTACAATTTATTTTGATCAAACATTATCAAAAATTAAAATAAAACATAAACACCTATTTTAGGTGTTACTAAATTTTATTAAATTTAAACAAATAAATTAATGCTGTGTATGTGTATGTGGACCCACTTCACCAATAAAGAAGTTCTACTGTGCAGTAGACAGGAAAGTTTCTAATCCAAAGCTCAATTATAAGTTCGACTGAAGTTTGTTATTGTAACAGCAGGATGGTAATTGCTATTAATTTTCTTACCTAAAGTAAACTATCATGTCAATTATACAAGGTTGGTTAAATATTTTGGAACTACTTGTTTTAATATTGTATTTTGACGCTCCAAGACCGAAAACGGACATCGAGCCTTGGAGCCTTGGATTCCCCGTTCCCTGGAAACTTTATCTGTCAGTATTACTATAAAAAATGAGAAGTTGCACTAGTCGATAGTAGTTGTTATCGTTATACCTAATACTGTTTTCTCTGCACGGAAAACCTACTATTGTTAACAGTATTAGTTAAGGTAGAAGCTATGATGTATGCCCATTTAAAATACAATCATTGGGCATACGGTGCAATGTCAAATAAAAGTATAACAAACAACTTGGTAATCCTATCATCCTATAAATGCCATCAAACTCGTGATTCTCTGACTTTACGCCTAGAAATTTATCTATTCAGATCTCAGGGCTCTGAACAACTAAAAGTCAAGTCAAAATTTGATGTACAGGGTCCCGGATAAGCATGGGGATCTCGGAAACTATAAGAGGATCAATGATGGTTAAGTGGGATGAAAGTTACGTATGGGATTCAGAAACAAAAATGTGGGAAAAAATTTAAATTATCTCTTGTGGTTTTTGAGATATGGTCAAAAATATCAAAAACTTCAAATTCTAATTTTAGTAGTAAGTTTTTTATTTGCGATTTTTTTTAAATTTTTAAAAACATAACTTTTTATGCTGAATTTGAATATGCACTTAGATTTTTTATTCACTTTTTGATTCCACGTACTCATCATGTTGGATTTTTTATTAGATCGCTAATTCCAAATATGTATAATACTTACATGTTTTAATAAAAAGTGCAAGGATATAGCAAAAAAACTTAAAATTTATTTTTTTAAACAGTCGGCTATCAAATTTTGTTTTTAAAACAAATGCCACGTCGATTGTCAAATAAGTATAAGTGCTTTGTTTACATTTAATTCAGTCCAGTATACCTGTAACAGACCATGTTCAGCATAAAGATATCGGAACGTTTAAGGGACACAATGATCGCATTCACCGGACGTAACTGTTGTGCAACTGTTGCGAATTCATCCGCTGACAACGCCGCTACCGAGCGCTACTCTCGTAACATGTTGTGGAGCGGTAGCTATTTTTTCGACCATATTTTATTTCCGCTACATATTGGGAGGGGAGTTGTAGCATATTTTGAAGAGTAGTTGTAAATTGGAAGCTCGAATAGAAAAAAATAGGAAAAGAGGAAGACCAAGGAAAACATGGGTTGCAACAATAGCGGGAATATTGGAAAAAAGGAGAAAGACATGGAGGGAGGCGAAGGAGATAGCGAAAAGCAGAGGGGAATGGAAGATGTTTGTGAGGGAGGAAAGTGAATAGTGTATATATATTTGTACTTGCTGTGTGTATATTTTTTGTTTTGTTTTTTTCTGATAGAATTCATATGATGTTTTAAAACTGTACACCAGAAATGGTAATAAGCAGTAAAGATTAATAATAATAATAATAAAGTTGTAAATTTGAATTTACTTACAAATTAATAAACGCGAAATCAACAACAACAATAACATAACCACACATACCAACGAGATAACACAGCCGATAAATTGACATATTATATAAATTGTGCTTACTTTTAAGCCAACTTAACAAATTTACCGGACGTGGTACCGCTACATATGTAGCAGATGGATCGGTATCAGCTTACGCTACGTCCGGTGAATGCGACCAATGATGGTCTGTTAGAAATTTCATATCAAAAGGAGCCACTATTTTTGAAATTTTTCGTTGAGTCATAATCGAGTCATATCGAAAACCAACATGGCACTTTTCCTAAACATAAACTAGATTTTCCCCAATTCCCACGACTGCCTTAATTTTAAAAAACTAAAAATCTGCTTGAAAGTCTTCTCATACCAAGCAGGGCGACATCCCAAAACATCAAAACGAGATTCAAAAATTTTTGATTGATTATACCTGTAGGAAACCGTCTCACTTTTCACACTGTATACAGAGTGTTTGCGGCCTTTTCTGTAATATTTCAAGGGGTATATAATAGTGCATGTCAAAAGAAGTCGATAAACCTTAAAACGCCTTGGTAAAAGTTGCCTCATAAGCGAGATATGAATTATTTTAGTTTTACGATTTAAAAATCTAGTAATGTATGTGTTAATCCCCCGGTATCTTCGATTTCCGTACCCTCACACCGTTGGACTTTTATTTGTGGGGTTGTATGAAGACCATGTTTTACAACATCGAATTTTTCGGCAACTTTTACCAAGGTGTTTTAGGGTTTTTCGACTTCTTTTGACTTGTACTATCACCTCTTAAAATATTACAGAGAAGACCGTAAACACCCTGTAGTCTGTGAGCGCTAATGTAAAGATTATATTGACAGAAGTGAGTAACGAGAGAAAAGCAAGAAGCAAAAACAAAAGTCGCGTGGCACTCGCTATTCATATATCACAGTTTATTGAAAAGTTGAGTGTACATAATCATTTTCCACTTTCATATAATCGATGTCCTCTGTATGACAATAAATCATCCACAGATGTTTCAGATTTCTCGAACAAATTACCAGCAGAGCAATTACAAGCTTCTCCATATGAGATGGTTTCCTATCCTATATTTTCTTCAAGCAACCATTTAAATATCATCACAGTCCCTCTGTCCGAATTAACTTAAAACTATTGAAAAAAAGTCACCAAACACTTGAGGTCTTAGGAAGCTGTCAAAATGAATTTCGTGAAAATTATGTAGGTACAGTAGGTACGCTCCGTAAAGTTCTTTTTGACTTACGCCACCAGCAGAGAGGTTCAATACAATCAATAGAAGAATAGAATAGAAAGCGATTATTCATTATTGTACCTCTCTGCTGGTGGTAAAGTTACCGACAACTTTACGGAGCGTACCTACCATACCTAAACACAGCGGCATAAATGCGAAAATAAACTCCACAAATAAATATTTTTGTCAATAAAACACATTTGAAATTAGCTTATACAGACGTTCCCTCATTATTTATTGATAGTACGGTTTGTTAGGTTGGTAAAAAAGCTGTTTTTTCCATTATAATTTGTATGATAAATATAATTATGTTACTGTACACAAATAATACCTACTAATAAATCATTTTTCAGCTTTTGCCAGCTAACTGTTTTTAATAAAGCACGTAACTGATGTCAATAAAATACGGTGCCGCAAGGACCTTCGTTTATTTACGTAATAAATTTGTTATACTACAATAGTTAAAAACATAATACATAAATGATACAAAACACTCACCAACTAACAAACTGGCGTAAAGGGTTTAGACGAGATTTCGGTGTTGGCTCTAATACAGAGAGAAATTTTTATACGAAGTTTGCCAGTTCTCGCCCACAACCCGCTAAAGCTTTCCTTGTAAAGATGTTATTAATTAATAATAAAGTCAATGAGACGGTTAATTATTAAACGCTATTTTAGTCATTTAGCGTTTAATTGGAAACTATAACGTAACCATCAACCTGTGCGTAAACTGAGAATTATGTCTATACCTATCTTTATAACAGCAGTAAAGTTATTTTCTAGTACTACCTATTTTCAGAGTTTTATTTTAATAGTGTAATGTTGCAATATGGTGCTTTATGTACGTAAATAATTACAAAGTAAACAGTAATATTTATTCTAATCTATTTACGGTACTTTAATTCCCATTCGTAAAATGTATAAGAGAATATTAATCAAAAATACCTTTGCATCGTGACTCGTGCCAATCAAGAAAACTGTAGGGATCACAGAACCTTAAATTAATGCTGGGCAAATAAGACAATTCGAGTTTTATCAATAAAGTAGAAAGTGCGGTTAATGTGGCGAATAAATAATTGATACATTGATAGAGCTTTGGTCCTCGAAACTAGCGCTTTTGAGTATAATTTGAACCCTCGAACCCGAAGTTGTCATAAAACCAACCCTATTTTAAGCTTGGCCTTAATTGCAATCTTTAGTCCGTATCGCATTTAGTGAAAAGTGAAAGTTCGATTTGAGCCTAACCCTAAATCTTAAATCTATACAGCTTCAGTTCGATGAAGAAGAGTTTATTTCTTCTCCTGAATATTCTGTTATAACCTACTTCTTCTATTATGCAAATAAGCAATATTGGTCTGAAAATTTAGGAGGTTAAATAACGAACATTTTCTATTTTCTAATAGTTAAATATTTATATCACTTCCGATTTTACCTAAAATAATATTGATAAACTTTGTGTTTTTTCAAAATGAACCTATATGCAGGGTGTTTACGATTTAGAGAGTCGATTATGTAATTATTTATACAGGATGTTAATGAAAAAGTATTTCAAACATTATGACAATGAAAATAAGATAAAAAGTTACCATAAACACTTTGTAACGATGTGGATTTTGTTAAAGTTCGAAGTAGCTATGAATCCTGAGATTCTGGCTCCAAACTGTCAACATCAGCACCGTTTATACACTATTTCTATAGGGTAATTCGGTAGTCACTGAGATTTTTCTTGTTTTGCTAAATAATTATTAATTACCCAAACCGTTTTGATCTCTAAATTTTGTCCTCTTCTTTATTTTTTTTCCCTGTTCAAATTCTAATTTAAATTTAAATAACTACCACCCTGTTTAACACATCTAACCCTAAAAGCAAGTGTCGATACGAGGTCTATTCGCGACCTTGCACGTATTTAATTCAATTTACATTTTATCTTTAGTTAATTTAAAAAATTTTAATTTGTTTTTGAGCTTCTAGTCATTATTCCCTGTAATCTATGGTGAGTTCCTATTATTTCTGCGCAGTAGCTGAGCTGATATACAAGTTAACACAAGCCTTGCCGCATATTTTTTTAAAAACCCCGTCATAAATAAAAAAATTTTGTTCTCTTTAAATTCATTTAATTTGCGTCCTAGCCCCCGTTAATTTTTTTCAGTCATTAGTCCTTAATCTTTTTAATTATTCTTTTGTCCCGCTTTTATCATAGTTTTTTAATTATAAAATTTATATCCGTGTGATTCTCATTTAAAGGCGCATTTAGTCCCAATATTATTTTTCCCATATTTTGATCTCTCTAAGAATCAAAAGATTCAAGTTTCTATCCAGTATGAGTTCAGTCTGCAATTATAAGAGTGTTCCTATAAATAATTTAAATTTTTAATTAAATACTTTTAAACTCCATATTCTAATTTGAAAAATTTTCAAAAGTTTATAAAAAAGGCCCAAATAATAATAATCTTGCGTACTAAACAAAATAACTCAAAATCTAATGGTTTACAAATACGGCGATTTGTGATTTGAATAGTCCTTCCTCTTACTGGATTTAAAAATCAATTGCTACTTCAACCATTACAACTGAATAGATATTCGAATATTAACAAAAACGATTTTCTAAAATGTTTAAAAGAGGAAAATAGACGAGTCCTTCGGACTCCTTGAAGGTTTATAAAGCTTCAATTACATCAGAAAGCAAGCAGCAAATAGTATTCCTACGATACGAGCAATAATTAGAGCTACCTACTAAGATCGCTTGTAAGAGCTATAGTAAGAAGTTTCTGAAAGAATGTGCAAGACAGTCGGGCATAAAAAATACGTAAAAAAATATATAAACCACAAACACACACACAGCATAATTATTTGTTTAAAACTTAAACGAGAAGCACATTTGCTGATTACCATTTCGATACATATCCCACACAGTGTCGTTTGAAGACGTTCCTTATAAGTTCAAACTGAAATCAAATAAACTTTCAATACCAAAGTTACACATAAACTCAAATAATATTAATAAAAGATTAACTACATCAGTTTTTGAGTTTTGTTAACCTAAGAAAAATATTTGCCTTCTTCCGAAGGCACGAAGTTTACATTGTATATTCCCAATTAAAACTTTTGTACCGATTACTTGGGTATAATTAGAACAACATTATTTAACTAGACAGTAATATTTACGTTTGTACTGTTTGTATAAAAATAAAATTAAATACAAAAGAAGAGTTTTTAATTTATGAAGTATACAGCAATCTTCTAAAGCTACAAAAGATTCAATAACTTAATTATTAAAAATAATGCTTTTATTTTTTTGTTGACTTCGTCCTCTTTGACAAAGTAATATTTTAAACTCAACTTTACTCAACTCGCTTCAATCAGTGATTAAAACTCAAATCATTGAACTGCTGTTTACAATGACGTTTTTGAGAAGCTGGTCTGTGGAAGGGTGAATGGGTGGTGAAAGGACGGGGAGAGGGAGAAAGAGAAGAATGAAGGAGAGAGGAGAAGGAGGACTGTGGGGATGAAGGAATGGGGAAAGTTTTGAGAAAGATTGAGGGGTTGAGAGAAAGAGAGATAAGAATTATGGGAGAGAAGAATTGAAGGGGGATGGCGGAAGGTATAGATAAACTATTAACAACAAGATAAACAAATATATAACAAATTATTCGTTGAAAGTTTGACCGAAATGTTTGAACGTAGTTTAAACACCCCATTTTGTTGTACATCCTATTTATACGCTGATTGCGTTTATCCAGTCCAAATTAAGTGGCTGGAAAATCATAATGAGACAGAAAAAGAAAGCAAATACTATTGAGTCTAATAAGATAAGAAGAGAAACAAAGCACATCTCTGAGCGTCAAATCAAGTTGTGAACTATGTATTCGTCTCTCTTTCACTCTTTTTAATGTAATTGCTATTGCACTCGCTCTTATACATATTCCTATCCGCAGGTCGATTAATAACAGATTGTATAATTAACGCCCACTTGAGGCACGCTCCACTTTACTTAGACTGGACCCTACAATATTTGAATACACTTCTAGTAGTTGTTAAATGACTGCCTATGTCGATTTTATAAGCGTGAACAAAAATGTGATTTTCACCTTTTTTCAATTACACAGAAATCGCTTTACAAATCAATATTTTTGGTATTGATAAAATTGAAATAAGTATAAATAATAAATATAGTATTTAAAATAACTTCTAAATTTTTTTTGTTTTTAACGTTAGTTCCACTTATCGTTCAAAATGAAAAAAACAGTTATTCTAAACTTATTATTTTCTCATTAAGCTTATTACAAATTTATATTTTTATGACTAGAACTGAAACAAAATCGACTATATTTGTCAAGTAAAATTGATTTGGACATTATTGTTTATTCAGTTGTTTTCAAAATTATTTTTTGATATTCAGAATATACAAATATACTTAACTAAGGTTAAGGTTACTTTATAGGTAACTACATCTACCTACTACCTAAAACATAATAATATTTATAGTGGATATTCATAAAATTTTGGGATATCTATAAATCTCTTTCTATATTTTGCGTCTGTAAGAAAGCTATTATAGCATCCATTTGAGTGTTATAATGAGATTTTGAGTGCTATAATAATTTTGCCTAAATTTTCTGTTTCGAAGGAAAGATAAAATGACTATTTTTGTAATTAACAGGTTCTATTTTCTAATATAATAATTAAAATCAATTAATTAACGAACAATTCAAAATACAAAACAATTTATTTGAATTTTAAATTATGAAATGTCACTTTGCAATTAATACTGCCAACCACTACCAACCATCACAAAAATCCCTATATTTTTATATTTTGATTTTTTTCTTTGAAAATGGTCTTAAAAGGCGCAAAATGGAAAAAATTGTATAAAGAATTCATTTCATAAGTCATTATAGCACTCCTCCATTAAAACGCTCCTTGCTACGCGAGTCGCATTTTAAACTTAGAGTCGTGCTATAATACGTGACTTATGAAATTCGTTCTTTATTATACTATTATCCTTTAGTAATAATTATTACAATAATTGGCTTACCCAACGTAAATTATATGTACCTACCTTAGGTAGACCTCTGTTTGAATTCTTACATAGGTAGGTGTGAGTAAGATACGTTAAAAACTAATTGGAAGTTGACGTTGACTTTTTAGTGTAACACAACTAGAAATAGACACTGAAGGTGCCTTAAATTAGAAAAGTAATACATACGTAGAAAGGGGTATACCTACAAATTATACCGGCGAAAAGTAATTACTAATTACTATTTTAGCAACACATTTCATGCAACTGCAACTATCTGGATTTCGCTTCATTAAAGCATTTAGTCCCATTTTCAGAAATCTAGTGTAAAAGTTTTTGTAATTCGGGGTAAACTAAAAAAATACTTCAATTGAAAATAATATGTTGGAATAAATGTCTACATATATCAACTTTGTATAATATGTAACCGTGGAGATAACTTACTATAACATAAAATATTAAAGTTTGAAATGCTTCGATTTTTATGAAAATCGATTCTCTCGGAGTTTATTTAAATTTCAGTCGTATTCAGGACTTTTTTCTTCACAAACACTTGTTCAAAAAAAATTGGAAAATAATATCAACGTTCTACAAATTATTTTTCTTAATAGTACATTGTGTACGCTCGCAGAAACTCTCGAAGTTAGATTTTTAAGAATTTGGTTAATTTGTGTCATACGTGGTGCAAAATGGCAGATGATTACCTGCCTGAATCGTAAAAAAGGCTAAAAATAATTTTTCTAAATCTTGGTTTTCAATTCAGTGAGAGATACAAAATTAAACTTTTTTCGTTTATGAAATTTTAAAATTATAAACCGTAAATAAATGATATTTTGCTGTTGTTATTTATTTATTTTTCAATTTGCACAATACACAGTAGGTACGTTGTATTGCACAGGCTGGGCGTATTGCCTGCAGCAATGTATTGTGCCCCGTCTGAATTAGACGCAAATTACTATTAATTTAGTGTCGGTTGCTAGATTGAAAAACTGGAAAAATTGAAAAAAAGGAAAGTAAGTTAAGGTAAGAAAGTTTAGAAAAGGGAATTTAAATTCTTATAGTATTTTATGGCACGAGCTTTAAATATTGACAGTGACGGCGATAAACGGACCTCAACAGGCAACTCATTCCAGACAAGCACGGACATCGCCCTAAAGGAACTGTGGTAAAAAACTGTAGAATGAACAGAAATTGACAGATCAGGAGACAGAACATACCTTATAGCAAGACCATGGCTTGGGCGAAATGAAAAATTTTTACGCAGATACTGAAGTGAAGAGGTCGTGTAAAGAGTACGAAAAAGCAGAGAAACTAGATGAAAGGATCTTCTGCGAGTTAAAAGCCATAAAGATTACGAGATTCATAAATGTGGTCATACTTGCGCAGGTTACATACAAATCTAATACAATTGTTCAGCAATCTTTCCAAATCTAAGGAGGATAGTTAGGATAAGGGTACGTTTAAGGGGCATAGAAAGGCAATACATATTGTGATCGTCTTAAGGTATGGAGTCTGTAAAAATCGGTTTGGGAAATTTTATTAACAGGGGCTTCCAGGTGAGGTTTTCGTCAAGTAGGGTCCCCTGTTTTTAACAGTTTGTACAAAAGAGGCTACCTATAGCGTCAGTGTCAATTAAAACGTTCGGTAAAGTATGTTGTTAATTTTCTTTAGTTGGCCACTACTTTCTATTAAAATACATTAGATTTTTTAAGATTTAGCCTCGGTCCATAAGATTTAATCCAGTCGTGAAATTGGTTAAGGTCATCGTTAAGTAAGTCGAGGGCGCCGTGATTCTCCCTAGTAGTTACCCTCTATCTACGTCCAGTAAGGTAGGAGTTGAACCACGACACTCCAGGCGTGTCGACATGAAAACTTTTGAGTGCGGCAGTGAGTATGTCAAGGTCAACTGAGTTGTTACGTAGTCTCTGTATCTGTAGTTACTCGTGCACCACCCGGCCGGTAGTCGTCGGGGGGCCCAGGCTAGACTCAGTGCAGGTGGTCGTAAGTCCGAATAACAGTGAAACGAAAAATAAGATTGGGCGTCAAGCAACCGGCCCTTGCCCCCCCCCCCGACTGGGCGACGCTGAAGGGAGATTAGTAAAGCTACCGATTTTCCAGCTTACAATCTAAAGAATAATTTTGTATATTATATAAATATACCAAGGATAAGTTGTTTACTCTGCAGTTAAATGTGCTTTATACAATTGGGTCTAAGTAGATTAATTTAGACTCATTTGCCTGACTCTTTAGTAATGAAAGACAAATTATTCAACAGACTAAATTTTAAAACTATCATTTAATCCGCAATTTCTACATTTCTACACTGAATCATTAAGAGGCTCAATTTTTAAAAACTGCCAAAATTTATATTAATAGAATAAAAACTTTTTAAAAACTTACTTTCTGCATCTCCTCCGAATACGTGTTTTGTAAAGTCCACTTGCGTGATTCGTTGTGATTGTGGTGGTGGAACTTGTTGGCCATTCGTAACTTGCACCGTAGCCATCACGGGAGAAATTTTTTTAGGAACCTTCAATAAAATAAAAAATTAGTAAATTACGGATTAATTAATTATAACAAAAATTATTCTAAGCAAAAATCATAATTACTACTACCATTTACTCTCCCCATATTGCCCTCTAAAAACGTAGCTGTTCCTATTTTGTTCCAGAAGGAACAAAAAATTAGTAAAAAGCTGTAACTGACACCCTGCACCAAGAATCGTTATTTGAAAAGTAACAGGCTCAAGATTTATTTATTTAAATTTTATTTATTAAGTAATTGATTGACTGAAAAGTTCCAAATCAAGCTAAAATTTTACTGTCGATTTGTCTAGTGGCTGAGCCCCCAAAAAACATTACGCGACCCCTAATTTGAGAAACGCCGGTCTAAGTTAAGTTAGGTAAGTTAACAGTTACAAGTTACGTTATAAGTTTCTAACTTGTAAAAGGCGCCAAATGGTAATTAAATTTCACTTAATATAAGGTTTTCTGAAACTTTCGGGTGAAAACAGTTAGCAGCAATCTCAGTTTTGCTACGTTTTCAGTTTTTAGAAAGTTGGCCATGCATTTGAAAAAAGCGGGCACTCTTATAATATGGTAAAACGAATGAAAATTGAAAAAAATCTCAATAATTACCATAACAAAGAAACGTCAAAAGAAATTAAAATTACAAAAAAAATCCGACCCCTTTTAGTAACGTGTAGCACAGCGCTAGAAATTAATAATGCAGTTATTAGCAATCCAATTTAACTCGAAGCTTAAAGTACTTGAATGGATTTTATGTCATTGACATGTTGCTTGTAGCTATATTTTAATTTAGACTGTGAGTAATACTATTTAAAGTCTTTTGCATAATTCAAAATAATTAATTAACTAATAGCTTAGTAAGATTTTCAAAAAAATTCATCATTTACTATTTGATGTACTCGTACCTATATTACTGCGTGGCTTCTTGTGCTTTTTATAAATAATAATGAGGTATCAGTTTCAAAATAATATCTATTCGACTATATTGAACTGAAGTGAATATACAGAGTGAACCTGAATGGAGAGGCTCTCGCACACACAGGATCTCGCCTATATCCCCATTCTCAATTCGGAGCTGTTCTTTCTTCACTACGTCGTTTAATGTTCTAACAATAATCGAATACGTTAGAAATTCCGCGACGTTTAATAATTATTGTAAAAACACTTTAGTAATTAATTTCTATTTGTATTTTTTCTATTTTTTACGTATTTTGACAGCTAGTTCATAAAAACAAGAAAAAATTCTTTAGAAACAATTTTCTTTATGCTTTCAGTTATTTCCAATGTAGAAAATTTGTTTTATTTGTTCCAGATTTTGTATTATAATTTTAGTGGTTTTTCTCATAAGTGAAAAACATCAGAAAAGACTCGATTATTTTTCGTTAAGCTATCTTTTTTTTTTTCAAAAAAAAATCGGAATAGAAAATTAATTATTACGTACTATCGTACTATAGAAAACAAGTTTTACGAGCTATTAATATGCAGTAAACGTTGGAGAACTTGTATGGAATTTTACCTCGGGGAAAGTTTTTCATAACATTGACTCTTACCCTTATCTGCTTCGTTCTTAAAAATACAAATTATTTAGATACAGTGTTCGGAAACGGTCTATTATCAATCTAACATTCTACTCAAATTTATTCAAAATTCATACTTTAAAGAGCCCCTCTTTAGTGCACGCTCTGAAACAATGGCGAACTTGGGTAGTCTCAAAAAATTCTTTAGTTAGTCTTTAGTTCTTAGGTCTTTAGCTCTACCAATTTCGTAACCTGCTCCTTTGAAACCTGAAATAATTGATCTGCCACAGATTGTTCTTTTATTTTACAGGAAAATTGTCAGATGCAATACTTCTTTCGAAAATATTTAAGATGACACTTTTAAAATGAAATTTTGTATTTTTATTGATTAAATAAGTGTCGCAACTACCGCTATTTTAATTAAATTAAAAGTGAATGACGTTAGTTTGCCCTTTCGTGACAAAAATAAATGTACGAAATAATGAAAAGATAATAAAATAACAAAAATCCAATCAACATTTATAAAAATTTACGATGGGTAATTAAAATAAATATTATACATACATTTTTGGAAATGCCGTGATTTCCACCTGAATTTTTTAAAAGCTGTGCGAGCTTTCTATAGGCTCTATCTATTAGAACTAAATTCAATTCAACAAAATATGAATATTCAAAATTCTACGGAAAATGTGCAAAATGCATAATACATTTAAGAAAATCACGTGGTAAGATACAAGAACGTCCATACGACCCTTGCTCATTTGAGTACCTCTATGCAACCAACGCTCCTTCAGAGCGCGAACACCCCAGAGCTAACGCAATGTCGTTTATTCGGAAAGTTTCTATCGTAACTTGTAACTCCAAGAAAAGCTCTAAAACTGTTTCAACACGCCAATTACGTTGCAAGTCATGTTGTGCAAATGATGATGTGCAAGAATCCAAAACCTGTCTAAAATAGTTCGGCTAAGAGGAGAAGTCTAGATAAAGAGGCAGACGTGAACTCCTTGGTTTATTATTAATTATTTCCAAAGTTGATATAGAAGTAAAATAAATTAATTTAATTTAAAATAACAAAATTGGCGTAGTCTAATATAGATATAAAAGCTACTTGCACAAAATTATTCAAATAAACTCTTTACATATTAAATTGAATGGTTAATTGGAACATTGCCAATATTTATTTTAAGTTTTTCGCTATGTTTATTTTATTTTTAGTCTATCCGATTGTTAACTGTTGCACTTAGGAAATACAAAAATTGTTGTTTTTAGACTTGCAGTATAAATAATTAAGAGGAATTATTTTGACACGATTGATCGCAAAAGTAATTGGAGATAGAATTACAATTATTCGAACAAGTTGTACTCCTTGGAATAATAAATTCTGCTTATCTAACAGCGAAGTTGTAGAGAAGCTATTTTGTAAGTGGGTATAAAAGCACTATGGCTGCACTTCAAAGTTCGTTAAATTAAAACTTTTATAAACAAAAGATCTTCATATTCTTATTTCCCTTAAGGCCTCGCACATTTAAGTTTTTAAGAGTTAATTATAGATAGTCAATTTTCTAATATATTTCAGGTTACTTAACCCATTGTTGTTGTTCGCAATCCAGCACTCTTCCGTTTTTTCTAATTGTTCACTTTTATACACCCCCTTAAGCTGTTAAGCATTCATTGCATTATTATCTAGTCGTTCTAGATTACGTTAAAATAAAATGAGGTGTTTAAAACGTGTTTGCTACACCCACATTTATTTATTACATGAAGTATTTTTATATCACTAAAAATCGTAGAATTTGACCCAGTTTACAATATAGTTGCCTATAATATTAGATCACCAAAACTAAAGTGACTCTGGAGATCAGCTTAACCCTTTAACCCATATTTATTATTGCTCGTAAGCAATCACATCCAATGTAACGAGCTAATGGAAATAGAGAAATACGATAAAACAGCAACCCAATTTTGAATGCTACAGAGACGTCTGAACAAGTAGTAGCGTTGTAATGTATAATAAAGCGTTTGTTTCAGACATTAGAAGAATAAGAAGAGATGCAAAAATTGAAAAACTTTGATAGATTGGAGGCCCAGATTAATTAACCAACCACTTCTTCAACTGCTCGATTGAACGTTCTGGTTTTAATTGCCTAACATATTTAACCACCTTTCATACAAATCACGACAAAAATATGTAAATAAATTACAATAAATAGATTAAAGCGACGTTAGCAACAAAAACATTTTGTGACGCCACTGTTGACATAGTATTGACCGTTCTGTCCAAGATTAATACCAACTGATAATGATGTAACTATTTAATAATCAATTTTTTAAATGGCTAAAACAGCATTTTATTGTTGTTTTTTAAAGCAATTATGTTAGTAATTAAATAATAAAAAATTGTAGTACAGGAAAGTGGCGTAATATGGAATACCATTTATAAAAATATCAGTACAAAAGTAAGTTTTGAATTTTTTATAATTTTTAAAAACGTACATGGAGCCTATAATGTTGCTCAACAGTCTAACATATAAGAAATAAAATTTGAGAGCATATTAAATCAGAAAAAAAAAGTTCAATTAATATCCATTTTTTCTACTTGCAAAAATGTGTACCTTTTATGGAATACCCTTGTACATAAATTGGAATTGGAAGAAACAACTAGACTATTACCATGCTTTTTCTTAACCACGTTTTATTATAATACAAAAGTATAAAAACAAGTATAAATTTTATTTTCATATCACATGCATTGAAACAACGAGTTTTGATCTCTGTTTTGACAGTCGAAACAAGACAATATTTTTTTTTGGTGAAACCAATCGCTCTGGCGTACGATGTTCCAGTCGGTTTTCTGATTGTTAGATTAGAATGTCTTTTAAGAAAATGATCCAACCATCTTCTCCCAGCTTGTTGTAGCTGCTTAGAGAAATTATTTTGTATATTATTAGCAACCGGTAATTGATAAGCAATTCTGCAAACATCTCTTCTAGTCAGACCAAAGAAACGATTATCAAGCTCAAGAAGATACTTAACAAGTTCTTCTTCCAAATCTTGAGGCAGAATAGGTCTTCTGCCCAATTTTGTCTCTATCCTAGGATAATTAGCATCCTTACTCAGCCTAAAAAGTGTTGTCCGTGGAACTTCAAACTGTTTTGCTGCTTTCAAATATCCCATCTCGTTGGATCTTACTGCAGTCACAGCTTTTTTCATTGCTCAAAAATCATTTAGAATCGTAATAGCTAAAGTAGAGATCTCACACAGTATTTAATAAACAATGTTCTTAAAATTGAATACTATTCCATATTATGCTTACTTGAGTATTCCATATAAGCAACAGTACCCATTTTTTGGTTAAAACCTTTTAATTCTATATATATAAATCAAAAGTGCAAACTAACATATTTAAGTAATTAGGTAGACTTTAAACACACATTTAAACATCTCACAATTTAAATAAAGAAGTATAATCTTTCTTAAAAGCAATAAAACTTACCTCGTGTAAAAATTCGGGGAACTACCGTAAGAACAAAAACTCACTAGCATCAACAAAGAGGGAGATATCAAGTTAAATGACCCAGTGGTTACTAGCAAACTTCATTAGAACACATTTTATACTTAAAATATCTAGATGGCATTAGTAATATGAAAAATGTAATAGTATTCCATATTATGTACATATTCCATATTACGCTATTTTAAAATTGTAAAAGGTAAATTTTTTCAAACTAAAGAAAAAAAATTGTACCCACAGCCCACCACCACTTTAAATAGGGATAGTGATGATATATCTATTTAGTTGTACTTTTGTGGTAAACCACACAAACAAAGTTATTTAGAAAGTGGTTTAAATACCTATGTTAAGTTAGTAGTTAAATTCGGAACTTCGAAAAATGATCCAAGATCTGTTTCAGAAGGTCTGTAGAAAAGTTAGGTAGCACGTGTAATATACAGGGTGATTTATTTAACCCAATTACTGTAATCCGAGAAATTAAAACAAAAACGACTGGCATGTGCAAAGGGCCGACTGGCCTAAAGTGCAAGCGTATTTTTTAAAGAACATCCGGAGAAAAAAAAATAGCGTTTTAGCTTAGGCGAAACATAAAAATGTGGGATTCTTAAAAATGGAAAGAAAGATGAAGTGAAATTTAATTAATGAGTGGATTGAAATTTAAAAGTAAACCATTGAACCCTTTTTGTGGTTTTCGAGCTTCCAAACGCGTGAGCTTCGAGCCCTTATCAGCATAGTTTTAAAAAGCACTCTCATATTTTTAAAAATTACATAGTCACCATCAGGAAAATAATGTTTTAAGGATATCGAGTAGAGCTTACAATAATTTAAAAAAATTCATTTGAAGAGGTTTTAGTCAATTGTTTGTGAACCGCGGTTTGATCTTTTATTAACGCGCGACTTTTCTTTAAAAGAAAAGTCTGTGCATATTTAAACTGAAAGAATAAACAATAAAGAAGAAAATCCATTTTTAATCAATATATCTGTTAAATGTTTTAGTATACGAATTCGAAGAAATATATAAGTTTTATTGGAAAACTAAAAGCTTCGTCTAAGTATAGGTAATTAAATATCGAATCGCAACTTAGTAATTGAAGAATATTAGATACTAAATAAGTATAAATAGATAATAATACTAATATTAGAAGAAAGTTTTAAGTAATATCAGTAACGTCGAAATGTAAATGCAGGGTAAGTAGGTAACTGAAAAATTAATCATAAGCTTTATAAATACGTAACTCGGCGGTCTTAGAAATTTACGATTAACGTTATTTTTTTCTCTTTATTTCGTAATGAATACTAATTTCCAATTTTAGGAAAAAAGTTCTTTTAAAGTTATGACTTTTAAGTAACTTATTTTTATATAATTATGAATAAGTGCGTGTTTACCATTGGACCGCAAGTTAATAATAATAGATCTAATTCGTTGTAAATGAACCCCAACATACACACATAAGTGAAAAAACTTTAAATGAGAAAATTTGTTTTCCACCAAGCGCCTCGGGAATCGGACCCAAGACTTTGCTATTTCCGGTAGCACGGAAATAGCTATCTAATTAACCCTAAACATTTAAAAATTTGTAAGTTAATAATAATATTAACTTATTATTGATATACCCAAATAAACATAAGTATAACAGATTTAATTATCTAAACCAATAGCAGACCAGTAAATCTGTCTGATCTTCCGGATCTACAAAACAAAACTATCGATGTAAATACTGATTAAAATTACAAAATCTGAAATTACAAAGGAAGAGAGACCTGTGCGACTCATCACTCTATCAGCGACTACAAGGGAAATCCATCCCTGATGAGACGCTTTCTGAAAGTTCAGACTGGTAGACACAGCAATCCGTCCGTCAGTGAATTTAAAACACTCGCTATGTTATAAGAAAAGCGTCTCCTAAAAGTGGGACCCAGGTGCCTCGGAATGTCTAATAGCTCTCTACTACTAAAGTTAAGATGATGGACATCAGTTCGAAAAGTAATCTTACGGTACAAATAAATAATTAGGAGTTTGAGGGCTAAGATCCTATAGAAAAAGCAAACGGAGTGTAACTGTCGACATCGCCTCATGTTAAGCCACCCCACTACGTCCAGGGTGTAAGAAATTCAATTATACTTCCTTAGACCGAAGATAAGTCGAATGCACCAGTTCTCAAGGCGTTGGAATTACGTTCCTACGTTGGCTAAGTCAACACCGAGATGATACAAAACACCATAGTAACTAAATCTGGAGAGAACCAAGAAATCACCTGAACCTGGCATTGAGTACGGAACGATTAGCATTAGCCATCTTAAGAATAGAATATGAATTCTTAAGCAGATAAGTGATGTGGGACTTGAATCTCAGCTCAGTATAACACAACACCAAGACTTCGAGCCTCGTTCGATAAGGGTAGGTTAGACCCTCCGAGATGAGCACAAATTTGTGGAAGCACTACCAGTCTCGCACAACGACCACCGAAAAGCTGAACGGACGATTTAGAGTGGTTTAAGACGAGATTACGTTCGTTAGAGACGCGCTAAACAGGCTTCCAAAATCAGAATTTAGTAAACTGATCGCATTAATGACGTTATCGGGAGAAAAGAAAAAGTAGATCTGCGTATCGTCAGCATAAAAGTGATACTTACAATCGATAAGAGGTGTAGATAGAGAATAAAGTAGAACCCAAAATAGATTCCTGAAGAACTCCTTGTTTTTTTAACTCGCGGTATGATAGAAGGGCATTCTTTCATATTCTCATAGTGATTTATTACCGATTTCCGCGCGAATTAGATCGTCGATTAATTACTACGTATTTTATTAATTTATTTAAAGCTGTTATTGTACAAGAAAACGTCTTGACTCATGACTCATGACTATACTTGATTGGAACAGCAAGAGATTCTAAAAAAGTTGACATCTAGGCCCATTACAAATTTTGACTAGTATATACAATATACAGCCAAGGTTTTAAAGAACAAACATTTGTATTATAATTCCAAATTATGATCAATTTTGATGTAAAATGTTATAGCGAGTTATTGACAGTTTAAAAATTAAAAAAGTTTTTTGAAAGTCACTAGCCTTTGTCTTAAAACTCTTCTGAGATCTGAGATTATTCATAAACTTTGCAGTAAAGTTATAACGGGCAAAGAATTTAATAAATAGGCAACACTAACATACTTAACCAAAAGACTAGTTATAAGGTTAGTCGGTTAAAGCTCTTTTATGCTTTATAGGTAGGTACTTGATACTGTACTTGTTTAATATGTGGTGGTTATACAGTCTCGTTGATCTTACTTTTGCACTTTACCCTTAAAAGTTATGCCTGTTATTTTCAGTTTGCTTACTTTTAGATGATTTCCAAATAAATAATAATTCAAACTAAGCTGTATACACTACTACCCTTAGCTGAATTTTCTAGTAGAAAATACTCAAAAAAGACACCAAAAATCAATCAAAACTAAGTACTTGCTTTCAAGCAAATCCAACAAAAATCGTCCATCTAAAAATATTTCAAATAAACCGAATTAAGAAATTCTGTTAAATATAAAAAAACTAAACCTCGATAGATGGAAACGCATTTACTTAGTTTTTGATGTCAATTTTTTCGTGTTAAAGCAATTTATTTTATTTTTTATATTATAATGATTGCAATTTAATGCAAAAAAGATGAGATCGCGATATATAAAACGACTGTTGGCCTTTTTATGAACATATTTTGTTGGATTTTTACAGCTAAAGTAGTTCATCACATTCGTGGGTTTTGAATGGGATAGATTTTATTTTCAAATTCATTAACATTAATTTCTACTAAAGCTAACACTGAACGTTTGGAGCGGACGTGGCGCTCAAGGCGACAAACGGACGGACAGCCTGGCGGATCAATATAATATGTAGGAGGCCCACCAAATTTATTGGCAGAAAATTTATTGGTCTCAAAATAGAGAATTGTTTCAAAACAAACCTTTTATTTGTAGGGAAAAACATAAATAAAGTATTCGTATAATAATGACAATCAAAAGTAGAGTCGAGTACAGTTGAGCGCAGAGACTCGTGTAGGCGACACTCGTCATTTCCACTCACGTCACAGGGTTAAACAAAAATAAATACAATTTTTCCAGAAAAAAACTAATTCCTTCGATTTATTATGCAAATTGTGCAAAGCGTAGTACTTTAGAACTAAAGTAAAAGCATTTTACGAAAAACACGAAGTGGCGAATGTGACGATGGATGCATGCTATCCATTAAAATGCTCCTTTATAACTAGTTCTAACTGAACGATTTTATCGAGTCTGAAGCCTAAATTAGTTTGGAAACAATGAGATAATGAATTCAAAAGTAGTTTGAAGTAGGTAATTGAATATCCAACTATCAACCAGAATTGTATCTAAGCGAGTAGGTACCCCAAGTGATGTTACGTTTTACTGCATGTTACGATTGAACCTAATACGAATGGAGCAGACCGTACACATTCCGAAGAAGTGTTTGAAAAACTACGTACTAGATCAGGAAATAATGAAACACTTTACCTACACATGCAAATAAACTGAAGGAGACAAATTTCCCCTGAAACCAACGAAAACGAGTTAGACTTTATGTAAATTAGCTCTAAGGAATCTATTGCTTTGCGAAATGTACTGGCCTATTGTCAAAATCAGTCGGAATATTGCACAAATATTTACACGGTGGAAACTTGAATCTTGACCATGGCATTTAACATGGGAAAACAAACTTCTGTAAATATTGGCTCCCCTAACTATTTTACAGCAAAGTATAACAAACTTTTAAAGAATTTGAAGCTTCTTCTAAATTAAGAAAAATTATTCAGTTAATAACTGTTTCTCGCGTTAGCCTTGATTTTAACGCACGTCAGATTTTTTTGTTATTTATTTTTATGGAATGGATATCAAGGCTAACGCGAGAAATGGTTATTAACTGAATAATTTTCCATCATTTTCTCGAAAACGGCTGAATCAATTAAAAATCTTATAACTGTAATATTAGAAGAAGCTTTTCATTCTTTAAAAACTTTTTTTTTAGTTTTTGCTGTAAAATAGTAAGGGGAGGCAATGTTTACAGAAGTTTGTTTTCTCATGTTAAATTCTATGATCAAGATTCAAGTTTCCACTGTGTATACAACGTGTATAGTGTATAGCAGTGTAAATTGTTACGCTACTACTCATTGACAGTAAATGAAACCTGCAAAATTTTATTATTCGAAAGGTAATTTCCGTACTATTAAGAGATATCCTGAAATGTAACAATTAAAATGATTAACCTATCTCGCATGGCATAATATCAAAACATTTGTTAGCTAACTCAATAAAACTAAAACCTCCAAAGCACTTCTTGTTTTAGTAGGTATAAAAGCAAACTTGATTAGTACTGGTCCTGCATTTGAGCAGTGTTAATTGTATTTATTTAGTTACAAGAACATTGGAGCTTTTAAAATTTAACAAACAAAAATGTACTATTTGCTATAATATAAAAAATATGAATATATTTGCGCTTAATTAGTGTATCGAACAATCACAAAAAAAGTTTGAAGCCTCCTAAAAATGAGCAATTAGAAGAATTCGTCGTGAAAAGTGCCTTCGAATGAAAATAAAAATTCAATGACGTCACATCTCAAAGATGGATGACGTTAAAACAAAAAACGAGTAACGTCAAAAAATGTGGAAAACTACAAATCAATTTGAGTACTGCCGAATAGTTAGTCGCAAACGTCATAATTTCAGGGATTGCTGAATTCGTTCCTTACTTTAATAACACACTGTACACTGCAGGTACATATTACATTTGTTCTACCACTTGACAGTTTTCTACAAACAACAATGTTAAAACTTCAAATTTGTCAAAAATAGGGGGGGGGGGGCTAGTCTAGAGCCGATTCTGGCTTATGGCTCTACTTATGTAGAACGGAACAGTAGATTTTCCCGAATAATAACTCTCCTAATGACACTTCAATAGAATTGTAAAGCATCCGAAAAGTTACTCAAAACGTACAACTAAAGAGGTTTTCGTGCCGCGAGCGATTTTCTTGTTTAAGCCATTAGCACATGCAATTTTAGATTTAGTTCTAATATTTTTGCAAATAGGGAAAAACAAGTATTACTCCCTTTATGGTTTGTTAGTCGGTTACAGAATGTTAGCTATGACTTCAACAATTGTCAAAATCTTTCGGAAATTGCTTTATAAATACCTATAAAATCAAGCATTTTGTTAATTTTCTAAAATTTCCAGGTGAAAACATAAATATTAAGGGAGAAATTCGAAATTAAAAATTTACTTCTTAATTTCCTATAGCTACACCAAAATGGTTAAGTTTATAGCTAGAGAACCGTTTTAACTAACATAACTTTGTTGCAGTGACGTATATTGTCAAATAAATTGTAAGTAAGTATTGACGGCGTAAATAACGTCTTCATTCGATGAGAATTTTTTCCCACCCAGCCAAATTTTCAAATTTAGAAACAGGGAGAAGTCTCATGGAGCCAAGTAAGGAGAATACGGTGGATGAAAAATTCACTCAAAACCAAATTCGTGTGAGCAGGCTTGAAACAGCACTTTTTCCGAGTCAATCGTGGTCGTTTCTGTTTCAGAACTTGGTTGAAACAGTTAATTAATAGGCACAATAGACTCCTGTTATTGTTTTTCCTCTTTTCATGTAGTCGACGAGGATGATTTCTTGAGAATTCCAAAAAACAGTGGCCAACACTTTCGCAGCCGACAAAACAGTTTGTGCCTTCTTTGGCGTAGGTACTTTTAACTGCTTATATCTATTGTTTTGACTCAGGTGTGTAGTGGTGGATCCATGTTACAACTTCAGCGATAAACCGTTGCAAAAAAATATTTCGGATTTTTTCTCCACGGTGAACAATCTTGGCACCCATCGTGCGCGCAGCTTTTTTAAATGCAGTTTTTGTGCATAATATTGAACATTGGGCACTTTTTCCGTTGAGATACCGATTATCTCGGCAATCTCCCATACTTTTACTTGTCGGTCTTGCATCAAAATATGATGGATTTTTTAGCACTATCCGTCGTAGTAACCAAAACTGGACGTCCAGAACGTGCTTCCTCTTCTTCTGCACGGAACTCACTTTTTTCAATTGTGCAAAAACTAGTACAATGTTCGCTCGCAACTTTGTTAAAACGTGAAAAACTCGCTTTTCGCTGAAATTTGACCCGAGCACCTGAGCTAGTTTAAAAGTGGCGCTTGGCAGCCGTGACAGTTCCGATTGAATATATCGGATATATATCTATATATATATCGACGCTACATTTGATGAGCCATTCAGCAAGATGTATTTAATGAAACTGGAAGAAATTACGATAGCAGATTTGAGAGGTTGCTTAAGGTACATCTCGAGCCTCTCTTCTCACAGCTAGCCCGCCCGCAATCTAGTTACCAAATAATTAGTGGGTACAAGCTATCGATAAGGTTAGAGCTTTGTGAAGAGAAGTTACTATATTACTGTTGCATTAACGTAGTTGTTGGTAATCGGGTTTGGAGACGACGTAAATCCACTTTTAACTAGAGCCATTCTTTAAAACAGAAAAGGAACATTCGTCTGAAAAATACGGCTAGAACTATAATAAATTAATAAGAAAAGTTTTAGGTGATTTTTAATTCGTCCCATGTAGACCAGCAAACTTTAAAAAAATCACTCCGTAAACCCATCCTGTATACTGTATAACAAATTCCAATTATCAGAATTGAGCGCTATTAAACACTTTTATAGCTACAGAAACGATCTTTCCTCCATTAAAAGAGATTTCACGATTTATCAATTCATTCAAGTTGCAATAATTCATAATTGAGTACAGGACCAATTTTTAAGTGGTTCACTTCCAGTGACGAGCAGCTATTATTATATAATGTTATTCAAATCCTTATTTTACATACCTACTACATGTAATTTTGAATTTTACGAACAAAAAATAAATTACTAATGGTGTTGAAAACCGTTCGTTCGATGCTAATGAACAATTTTGTTAATTTCGAGTAATGTAAGTGCGTAATAATGGTAATAAAACAACCAGATTTTGCAATTAACCGAAATATGTCTACAATTAAAAATTAAAGTACCTACACCTAATCGATGTTGATGTAATTTAAAGTTGTGAATAGTAACACTGATTGCATTTAACAACAAATTAATTATTTTTCAATTATCTATTAATTAATAAATGAATAAATCAGTACGACAATACGTGTCTTTTGAAGATACGTACTTTGTTGCAAAATTAAGTGCAATAAAATATGGTAGTGAAACATTTCCATGTTTTCAAGAAGGGTTTAAATTATTTCGTCTTCCCATCCTAAAATCTAAAGGGCCAGTTCCACCAATTCTGATTAAAGAAGTTAATCACGGTTATTGGCACTTAATCAGTGAACAGTGATAGTCCAACCAAAATATACATTCAGCTTCGAAAAAATTCGCATATAGCTTTAAATTAATACAGACTTAAATACATTAAATACATTATTATATGTAAATTAAATGTCAAAAGTCTCCATCGATCCCACTTCTGCTAAAAAATTGTATTAAAAGTCAACGGTCAAAAAATCGATTTTTCGCAAATATTTGTCAATATTAGTTATCCAGTCAAGTTAGACAAATGGATAGCATTTGAGGAAAAAACGTCTATCAGGAGTTTTGAAAATTTGTATGGTTATTTGTTAGAACCTGCAGTACAACATACTAAAATCCCGGAGGGTGATGGGCAAGAGGGAGGGGGAGCTGTTAAAAGAGACTTTTTCTACTTCGTGCAAATAACTCGCCTTCTATAAAGCTTATGTTGATAAAGGTTCTTAAGGCTCGTGTCCACACTTGTAAGTAAAAGTTGCAAATTGCATACTGTGAAAGCGGCACCTAGAGTAAAATTGTTGCAAATAAATTCTCTCGCTGCAAGCGCTCTCAACTTGCCATGACTTGCTAGTGTACACGCGCGACTTGCCGAGACCGAGTACTTTCGGAACAGTTCCGACGGTTGTTCAACAAGAGTATACGTAAGTTATTTATCTGCAAGACGGAAGACTGTCACAACTAAAGTTGACCAAACTATTTTTTAGAAGTGCTGTGGCATTCTTTCAAGCATTACTGAACTGGTCGAGCTGCATCCATATTTCTTAAAATTGTAGACACTCCCAAATATTAGTAAAATAAGTACTTTCGGAACAGTCCCGAAAGTTATTGAACAAGCGTGCAAGTTACTTATATACAAGATGAAAGAAGAAATTGCGCTTGTTTTTCGATTTATTTTTAAGAACTTCAAAGCACTTAAACTTGCAGCAACATTGCACTAAGATAAATTCGGTTTAGTCGTTCTGTTTTGAGTCAGCAATCACCCACTTCAAGGAACGGAACCTTATCCTGAACACCCTGTATAAGTATCCTCACAAAAATTATTTTCCCAACTACTTTTGTTTCCCCACATCCCCACAAAAAAATTTTTTTATTTGTAAATTTCAGCTCAAACACACCGTTTCTCTGAAAGGATTAACTTTCGGTATAAGGAAATAGGGATCAAACGACTTCTTTTGAGATCTTCAAACAGCTCCTGTAGTTATGACGCGTTTATATAAGGTAAAAAATATTAATTGATAATTCTTCATGTTTTAGGGTTAATGAATCTCAAGTTTGATTACCGTCTGTTTGTAAGCACGGCGTAACAAAATTGCAAAGGTATAATATCAAAAGAAATTTTAATCTTTTTTTTGACGTTATTATTTTTAGCCTATGGTCTGTGAGCCGCTTCTCCGCGTTAGAAACATGCAAGATTTTTTAATTTTTCTTAATTAGAAAAAGGTTTTGCTATTTAAGGAATGGACCACCATTCAGTTTTTCGGAAATCGAATAAAAAAGTGAAGAGTTTTAAATTTGTCATTTAAACTCAAAAGTTTCTCCTCTAACTCTCATAATAACTGAGATCTAGAGAGAGAGAAAAAGAAAGAAAAACTTGGCCTTTAGAATAAATAACTGCGAAATGCGATTTTCCTGTACGTATACTAAGATCTCCGTTCTCTGTACCGTAAAGAAACGTTATTTACATCAACTCTCTATATTTTTACATTTTGTTGCACAATTGAAAAGTGCTTCATTAATAAAGAATCTCTCCGAGACTGTTCGTGATTAAAAGTCGTAAATTACAAAAAAATTTAACCCCGACCATTCAGAAACTTAATTGTAACGATTTTACATAAATTTGTATATTCCACTCAGGAACTCTGAAGTCCTGAAATGCTTATTTATCCTTAGATTGGCAGATCAATAGTCTTTCAATTAATTTTCATTGATGTCTTTAATTTACTTCTTCAGTAAGTAAGTGATTAAGAAACATTTATGTTGCAAATAAAAATTTCTTTAATTAATTGAGAAGCCAACAAGTTTGGTAATGTCAAGCTGGGTGAAACATGAAACATTTTTAGTTTGAAAGGAGTGTCACTACCACTACAACAATAGAAATATGCAAAATAATGTTAGCAAGAGAGTGATTTGGTCGTTTTTAGTATCGGTTACGAGGGGTATGGCTGAGTGCTAAGAGAATAGAACTACGAGAGTAGAAAGGTAGAATAAGGAGACTTGGATATTAAAATACATTATAAATGAAGTGTGTTATAAATTTTAAATGTATACGATAATAAATATATTCTCTTCAGATATCTCAACATAAACCACATTTAATTCTAATTTAATTACTGTTCGCTACGACTTCGAGAGCTAAATTGTGATTACAAGGCAAACTCAGACACTCTAAACTGACGATAAACATTCAATCGAAAAATCGATAGTTTTCTACATTTTTACGTAAAGGTCAATCAATTTATTGTAACTCTAACTGATAGTTTCAAATTCTCATTAAGGTCAATTTGTTTCTCATAAATTAACTCTAATGTCATACTTTTCAATGACAAAAAACTCACTCACTGATGATAATCGCCTAAACTTTTTGAATCGTTTATCAATACTTTAAAAAATAAAAGTTAGCCCACGGCCTCTTACACCACTTTGATAGGTTTCTGGCTCCAAGTCGATATTTGTAAAATTACAGTAATATACAGGGTGTTAGTTAGGTTTTTACAACCGCTGAGTCGCTCCTGAACCACCGGTACGCGCACTACGACCGCTACCGCACAGGGTTCACCCAAGTTCCCTTTGAAAATGCCACAGTAGTGGGCGACACGTCAGGTATCGCAAATAGAACCTTTCGACCACGGCTCATTAGCCCTAGAACATCTACCTCTAATGGCGCCGGCCGTGAAAGCCTTAATGTTTTTATTACACTACACAAAGTTTCCAATACGAATGATTATAAAGATTTTTCTGTAGGAGTGATAGTTTCCAAACTGTACGTTACACACCATGCATGGGAGCGGGAGGGGGGTAGATTATTTAAATATATCAATTTAATTTGACAAGCAAATAGAGAATTTTCCCCTCTACAATTTCACTTCCATACATAGTCATTGAAAACCTATCTCATTTTGAGATATGAGCTTTTTGCTGCAGTAGTATTAGGTACAAATACCGTGCAACAAATGAAAACTATTACTTTCTGACTGATAGCGAAATCGAACAAGAAATGAAAATTGATTTAAATAAGAATCTCTACCTGCGTGCAAAGTGTAGTAAGTATTGATGAAAACGTTAAAAAAATTTAATAAGATCCTTTGCATTTGTACAATGGAGCGTGAGTCAGTGGAGGTGGGATGGAGAGAGAAGGGACCATAGTATCTGTTAGCAACGTGTATTTTTATGTTCCTGAGGGTCTCAGATATACGTATCAGTCAAAATTTCTCGGTCCTTATATTTTGCAAACTCAACTACCTTCGGCGCCTGCTCTACACATCTAGAATCAAAAGAGAATTGAAAATTTCTATAGAAATCGTTCCTACGACACGCGGGAATCATTAGGACTCATGAAGATCCTAATCCGTGAGGAGAGGCATACTCTAATCTTTAGGAAAACTAATATCCCACTCTTGCATTTGCCTTAATGAACTATTATGCATGAAACTAAAATTTTAAAAAATCCCACGCGTTGCTACAACAAAGAAGAAACGTTAAAGTAATAATCTGTAAAGGCCAAGTATAGTAGAGAAGAAGAGATGAAATGAAAATGCTTTTTTCAATAAAACTTGTCTAATAACTTTAAAAAAATATTTTTAAGATTTTGCTTTTCTTCGCACATCTCGAGACCAAATAAAAGTTTTTCAGTTTAATGCCACACATTTTGGAGCATCAGTTACACGCAACGTTGCCAAATTTAAACCAATCCTTCATCAATTATAATAAGTGCGAACCTTAGGGAAATTAAGAAATAGTGTCATTTTCCATTTTTGTGAAATCTGATTGTGTTGCCGAATTTAACCTATACGCTATACACTGTGCACGTCATAATTAAACTACTTCACCTAGTTTTTTTCTATAACAAACCGCACTTAAATAAGAACATAATTCGTGTTTTCTTTAAATTCCTATAACTTGGGCATTAAAACTAAAACACAAACAGGAAATTTTCATTAAATGGGGTGCTAAGTAAAAAAAATTGTAAAGTTTTCCTTTCTTTCCTTTTTGTATTTGGGTTTAGTGAATGCATTGTTAACGGTGGCGCCTTAAATCCTCACACTAAATTGACTTTCCACGTATTACATCTTTTTTTTTATCATCCCTTAAATTTTCATTATACTCTTTTTACGTTGAACGATCCCAAATGATAGTATAACGTATTCAATCGGAAATTTTAAATTAAGTAGTAAGTCGTTAGAGCAGTTTGAAAACGTTTTCGAGAACAAATTTTTTTTACGACTTTTTGAAAAGTAGTCCTTAAATTTCAAATGCGTCCAAACGAATTTTTAGTTTGCCGATTTAAACCAAATCGAGGAAAAGTTGAAAAATTTAAAAAAAATTGCCGAGTTCGTTACTGTTTACTGTTCATAAATCGTGTTGCTCCTAACCTCGTAACTGACGGAGAGCAAAATTTTCATTTATAAAGAAAAGTTAGTTAATACTGCAACACCTGCGCATCGATTCATCACTTGTTGATTTTTAATTCTATTACATTTTCATCAAGCTCTTAAGAATAATTAAAAATTTATCGCAACTCAAAAATAAGAACTCTTTAAAACTCGAAAAAAATAGAAACAAATTTCGAAATTAATTTTTTAAGTCTCACCGTTTTGTTGTTGAATGGTTCTCGAAGAAATTGAAAACTTTTATTTTTTTAAATCGATCAAGTATTATTTCGTTTATCAACTTAAGAAAATTACGCGAAAGGCCCTTAAACGTCTGAAATATACTGCGGTGGCGGTCAACTAACATTTAATGCTTCGCGTTTCGCGCTGTATTTTAACGCGCAAGCTCGCTACAAATAAACACGTAGTAAAAGCTCCATTTCTCTAAAATCTCATTTAAAATTTAAACTAGTATACGTGAATACGTGGCTTTAGCGAAAATAGTACATTTAATTAAGAGCTTTAATTAATTGGGGAATGTTATATTTTCATTTTGATACTTTATCACGAAGCGTGGAAAATTATAAATTTTCAAACCTGAAAAATTTTTCGTCAAAAGTTATTTTACAGTACATCACCGAGGGTGTGGCAAATTAGGTGCTTACCTTTCTCGAGAGAAAAACGATGTGGTTGCTACAGCGATAAAACTTATTTAAATTATCTTATAACTATTAGTTTTTAATTCAATAAAGTCCAACGAGAATACCTCCAATAAAAATTGAGAGTCGACACACAACTTTCCCATCGCACAGCAGCACTACTATTTTTATGGTATAAATGAATGACTGGAGCCTGGAGCCAAAAAGCCCAATTTCGCACACGTCAAGCGTTGATTACTCACCGAAACATTGTATTTTTGTAGATTTAAAATCAAATGAGCGTCCCCAAGAATACTGAAAAGCGGTCATTACGTGTGGTAACTTATCGCAACATTACATCAAAAGCGGAACTAAGTTTTAAAATAATTAATAAATTCAAATATCTTGCTCCAAAGCGCACCATAGGGAAATTACGTGCAAAATTATTGTAAATATTTGTTTTTATTTTTATAATGAGTTTTGTCTGAATAATATTATGTGGAATATATTTCACTGTAATTCCAAGTCACATTGGGAGTACCTTAATAATAACTTGTATACAGGGGCGGATTTAGACATGGAATTTATGGGCTGAAATAGATTTTACACAATTTATTCATAAATAATACGATAAAGTCGGAATTAGGGCTCCTCTAAAGAGCTCTCACCGTTTGACATTAAAGGGTGACTTTATATGAATTGTTTTCACATAACGTCTCCTTTCGAGGTTACGTTCCTCTCCGAGGAACAGTAAAATTAAGTTTTTATTTTTCTTCTTCAACAATTCTAAATATTCATCTTTTGTCATTCATTCATTTTCTTAATTAAACAGATTTATTTGTTTCTTCAAAAACTATGAATTTTTTAGGAAAATTGAAGAATTAAAAATGCTCACAAAGGTACCAAGGTAGTAAAATTTAGAACCTTGGTTTGTTTAAAAATTGAAAAAGTTTACTTTTATATTCACCCAAAATAAAAATGAGTATGTCTAATGCGGGCCATTCGCGTTCAAGCCTACCTTGAGGCAAGTCTTGGAGCCTGAAGTCCGCGAGCAAATGTGAATGATATTTAACCACTCACGCATTCGGACGAACTGACAACATTTTATCAGTTTTATTCGAATTCTCGATGGAGTTGAATGCATAAAATCTGTGTTTAATCGCAAACGGCATAACAAGCTTCTCAAAACCATGCTTGAGGAATAACAGGGCTCCTCAGACTTTTCTTTACAAAAAATTTTACAGCTCTTTAAATTTAAATTAGCGCCGTATATCGCCAGGTGACTATAGTGTTAAAAGTTTTAATAAAGATAGTCGTTTCTAATTATAATACTTTGTCCTAATCATATAGTACTTTTTATGTCCTTATTTCGCTGCGTACCTAGAGCAGTTTCCAACACACAAAAACTAATATAAAAATGAGAACTGGCGCGTTTTTGCCCACTCAAGTGCATGCAAGGCTTGTCAGTTACTTGGCACGTCGAGCAAATTTCTGTTTTCGACAGGACATTTCATGCCGCGCCATTGGCTCGACAAGTCTTCAGTTTTTGATCACTAACGTTCGCATTTGCCTGCCGACCTACAGGCTCGAAGACTTGCCTCAAGGTAGGCTCGAACGTGAATGGCCCGCATAAGTATGAGAGTTTTTCCAGTGCGTATTTACATGCTTGACATTAGGCTTGTTTGTTTGTCTGCTTGGAGTAACAAGAGAAAATTTAAAGCGTTTGTTTGCCTTACTCTTTTGCACTAATTTTGCCTGTATACTGCTCTAATAACGTCAAATAATGTCCGCAGATCGAGCTAACAAATAAACAGACCTATTATTTCTATGGCCACTGATGGCCACTGGATAACATGAAAGAATGAAAGTAATACATTAACCAACACTAAAAATGAACAAATACCTCAATCAGTTCAGTCAATTTAAACATCATACCTTGCATTAAATGGGGTAGTTCTGATTTTTTGGTATGGAGGAGTTTTTAACCTCGGCAGACCTCCGGATCTCTCTCAAAAATCCAAGAGACAACAAAATCAAGGAGAGCTTCCGAGCATACTATTGTTAGGTACTACTTCTGATATCTTTTTAAATATTTTAAGAGTCTGTAGAACTAGATAACGCACACGAAAAAGTCTTGTCCTGGCTACATCAGCCGTTTTTACCTTTACGAAGCTCTTCTACCGAGCTCCGACTTAGACGTTGTTGAAAAAACCACCCGGAAAAAACTCCTTCACAAATGGCTTATTATTATTATTGCTCTGAGACTGGCCCCCAGTGGTTCCTTGCAACGCGAGGAACCACTGGCTTACTTTGGGGTGTGCTTTGGAACACTACTATTTGTATCACCGCATACCATGCCAATATGGGGATCTCGCTTACAGTTTCTATATTATTCTAGTAAGTTGTAGTTGTAAGTGCGTTATTAGAGAACCAATCAGCCAATTTTAATTTGTGAACTTCATTTTAGAGCCTTTGTAACACTCAAAAAGTTATATACGGCGTGTCCAAGCTGAGATTTAAGTATTGCCTTTGAGGATTCTAAAGAAGCAGAATTTTTTATAAAGAATCCTTTTTTCGTAGAATAAAAAATAAAAATTGTTTGCCTCTTTTGTCAACTTCAGCAATGGACACTCTGTACATTTTTAACGTTGGGAGGGGTAGACTTTCAATTGAAATTAATAAATACTTAAAAAATTGTTTTTGGTTTACTCACACAATGGCCCATGAGATGGATATTTCGACATTTCGACCTAAAAGCCTCATCAGCTGAGAACATAAGGGCAATTAGTTCTAAATTTGTTTGTCCAACTCGTAAATCAGCTATTGTAGATAATTATTTAGCAAAACCACCTTTAATAAGAGCATTCTATGAAATGATAATACCCGTTTAAACCCCATAATGTTGGAAATAATAAGGTAATAATAGAAGAAGTGCTCAGAACAGTCATAATCATAAAGGTTTTCGTTAACAAGACTTCTATATGCAACATATTTCAGTAAAAATACACGAACGGATACTTCAATTATAAAAATGAAAATAAAGAAGAAAGTAATTAAAAAAGAAAGTGCGATGACCTTTCTATTATAAACCCAAACAGTTGCCTGGATTATTAAAATTTGACTGTACACAAATCCGTCTTGATTTGACGCCAATCAATATTTAATTGTATTAGGTAGGTACCGCCTATTACAGAAAACGCTCTTTAATATTTCATTTCTAATGAACTATTGAAGAAAAACTTTATTTTGACAAACTTTTAAAATGTTATACGGTGTTAAAGATTTAAGAGGATTTGGTTTGTGAAGTACGACGGAATATTTCTTAAGGACTTATAAAGTTTGGGTTTACGCTCTAGACGTTTCGTTAAATCCTTCACCGACTGAAAAATGTAAAAAACTCCTAAAAGTAGGTACTACTATATTATTCTAACTATAGAATATGAGGCTTCCTTAATTTCGTCTGACAATAAAGAGCGATCTATTTCTCAGACACTTGCGATAACGTTAAAAGTGCGAGATGCCCACAATGATATGAGTCAATAAAATATCAGTATTTTTTCGTACGATTGCAGATTGCCTTTCCAGCTAATCATTGAGTTGATATAAATCTGTGGCTCTTAAACAAAACAAGATTCTACCTTCTACCTTTCCAATATTTTTAAATTTCTACCATAACCAGGCATCTGTAGGATTGTAGGAATAAAGTAAACCTATTCCGTCCTGGATTTTGAGTATTCGTGGTGATCATTGACCAACCTAGTAGATAAAGTATAATGAGCCACTAGAATCGAAATCCATTTCTGTGAGATACGTAGGTTCACGTACTACGCTATAATTTCTTTCTTGAATAATTGATATTTCTATTTCCAATAATTACTCGAACAAATATCAATAAATTTGACTCGAACTCGTATTTCGAGTCCAGCAAGCGCAAACTAGCTATTAGGCTATTAGTTTACGTCGAACAAAGAATATGTACGTACTTAAATTATAGAAAATGTCACGAATTTAAATTATCAAAGCGTAAAAATAGAATAATCCATATTCTTATGTTCACGTTCTCACGCTGGTCCATTTAATATTAATTTGATCATTATTTCAATATAGGTTGACTATCTTAAACTAATACTGCGCTTATATGCCGTATACCACGTAACGTTTAATTAATTTGAATCGATTGTGTTTAATTTCCGATAATGTAACATGACGTACTTTTGTCGCATATAACTTTCAGAAAATCATTTTAATTATTATTATAGGTACAAGTAGGTACCTACATTAATTGAAATGTAAGCTTAATTAAGTTAGTTTCAATATCAGTATAATGAGCAAAACCAAAGCTCTGTTGCAAATACGATAGATATACTTGCTTCAAAATACAGTTACGGCTTGAATTATTTATTTATGATAACTCGAATATCAATTAACTATCTTCGCTTGGATCTTCAAACACGATCGTGACTTTATCACTATTGAATTTGTTTTTCGTTTAAAGTATTGTACCAGGTATTGCCCCAGAACCCAGATGCAATAGGTATAAAATACTTGAAAGGGAGCCTCTACCGTATATACGGAGTATTCTTAGAAAGGCAGAGAGGTTTAAAGGTATTTTTATCATTTTCTCTAATCTAAGGCTTTACGATTTTACGAACGAGAGCAGTGGGTATGGGGTTCGAGATACTTTATTCGATTGGTTCAAGTCGCTTCTTTCTATTAAAAGCCAAAAGGTTTGGCCGAGAAAATAAGATTTAAATTGGACACTTTGAATTTCCCTTATAAGGCACATAATCCATAATCTCACCAACCTTGTTTGTTTTATAATAATGCGTGAACGACTTGAAAACCTCTTTCTGTTAAGAAATGTTAATGGAGTTAAAAATCTGTCTATATTGTACGTAGAGGTTGCCCTTTTCGGCATCTACTCTTTAGAGTGGTAGGTTTCGTGGCACAGTATAAACACCGACGTGCCTGTTTGATAACCGCTGCTCAATTGATTGTGTCCCCGTAAGAGAAATTTGGGAAACAAATATGAAGAAGATGTGATAAACTGATAAAGATAAACTGAAGAATTTGTGGTAAATAGATTAGTTATATGGGAGTAAAAATCGGAGAAGAAACAAAAAATAGGTACTTACCAGTGTTTTATTTGATGCAGATGAGCAGGTGATCTTGGCTGAAGACGAAAATTCCAGGTGTATTCCTCGTAGCTTCTTAGGATACACAATTGGGATAAATAAAAGTTTTCTATTTGCAAATTAATGGGCTATAACTGCTATAACTCCAAGCTTAAATTATGACCGCAATTTCAAAATTTAACTTAAAAAAATGGACTAGTTAGAAGCTGACGTTCTAATTAAATAACTAACGTTATCTAGTTGTTGCAATGATTAACTTTAAAAATCTAAAAAGCACAAAATAACGCGAACTCAACCGCACCGAGTTTAAAAATGCACTAAAAGAATAATTAAATATTTAAAAATATACAAATTATTGAAAAAGTCGACCACATATGCTAGCGAACGGCACCTGATACCGTGATAACATTGAACCAAATGTTATATAAAAGATACTGATTTTGAATATTTTAAAATACACACATGTATGTATGTAGTAGTAGATACGTTTTTAAATACAATTTAACTTATCAAATTCATTTCGATTTTATAGTATTATTGCACATTGTAGTTAATTAATTAGTCGTTTTTTTATTGTTATGATTCAGGTGGTAGACCAAAATGCAACTCTTCTAAGACATTTTGAACCAGCACCCTTTAGCGGTTATATTTGATTCTAATATTTTTTATTCTTCTCTTTTGTATTTACTGTCAATAAAGACATTAATTCAATAATAACACTCATACATAAATCTTCTTCTAAAAGAAAAGCTTTATTTTAAGTGTTTTAAATATTCAAAGAGCAAGTCTTTATTCTATTTGGCACCCTGCTGTACATCTTTATGGCTACATGGGCAAAAATCCGCTGACCTATTGAGAATCGACACAACTGGGGTACCTACCTAATAAACTTATTTTCATTTAGTGTAGTATCGTGCAGGTGAACCATTTCTTTCATACAAGGGTTCCTTAAAATCACCCACTGAGAGAGCAGAGGTATCTTGTACGCCACGATCGTGTTATAGGTCCGTTCGCAGTTCTATCTTCTTCAAGAAGAGTATAAAGCTGCTCTAATAAATCTTGGTTACATCCAACATCCACTGTTTACAGATAAACATTAGAACCCAGGATGAGCTGTCTCAGTGTCGCTAAAACTGGCAATCTGCCGAAAATATATTGGAAAAATTCGTTACATTACCCGCAGTCTCTACATGTAGGATCCGCAGGGCCTTATCACGAGGGATGCAACTTAAATATAAAGGGGTCACCTGGTACCCCGAGAAAAGTGGTAGGTACTTCATCCATATCCATCCATGGCGATCAGATACTACTACCTTTTGAGTAAAAGTTTCAATGTAAGAGCTCAAAACTTAAGCATTGTTGCCCAAATGGTCAAAATTGCAAGTAAAAAAGTTAATACTACAGTAAAAAACAATAAAAACATTTTTTATAAAAACGAATGGTTCAAATTACGTCGAGTATTTATGAGTATAGAATTTAGCAAATTTGTCGAATTTAAATTTATGTCATATTATGGTAAGCGAAATCACCATTGTGAGCAGATAATTTGAATCAGTCTGTAAGTATCATGAGGGAAAACATCTGATAAATGGCTAGACTAGGCCAGAATCATGTCACACTTACACACTTGCGTATTCGCAAAACAAATTTTAAAAATCTCTGAACACGGTCAAATTTTAGCTTTCGATTAATGCAAAAGAACTGATTTTTAACCAAACTGTAAGCCGGCCTTCAAACACAGAGAAAGTGGATTGGCTTTTTTGTTTGTTACCCTGTTTGAAAACTGCCTACAGGAATTGCTTTTATTGCAATTTACTCTAGTAGATTTTAGATTGTTTTTTTTTTAATTTTGACCCGATTATGTGTAAATTTATTGTATATTCGTGTTTGTAAATAAAACAAATACAATTTTAACATTAAAATATTGAACTTAGTTTATTGATTTTAAAATTGGCACAATATTCAAGATTGTTTACAAACCTCTAGATATTTTTGTAACAACATTTTAATTACAGTAAATTTATTCTTAGCACAATAATTTTGTCATTTGATAATTTGTCATTAAATCACATAAAATTAAAATACTAACAAAAATAGTCTTAGATCTATAAATTGTACGTTTTTAAATAAATTGAGAAAAGATTGTAAAGATTAAGTACAAAGAATTTGATATATTGAGGCAGGTCGACATTCATTTCATAAAAAAACTAAGTTAGCTCGAGCTACAATCTCTTCCGGTGGATAACTTCTGAGGTCGCCTCGTGCATTTAAAAACGAACGCCAGCGTTTGTTTTTGAAAAGTGCCTTATTGGGAGGGCATGCGAGCGGCAACCACAATCCACAATAAATTGCAGTTAATACTGATTCAATTTTTAACGTAGTGCGGCTCTAATGAGTGACCACAAAGTACGAAAAAGAACTTCTCTAATCACAGAGATCGATTATTGTGCAAATTACAACAAATTTCCCTTAAAAATTACGATTACTTTTTCAAAATTTGACAACTTTGTATATTTTTTCATAACAACTCTAGCACTAAAAAGGTCTAAAATTTGTCTTGGCCAATTTAAACCTCACAGCATAAATTTCTCAACTCTGCATTTGTATATCTTCTGTAGTATATACTTCAACATTTGTTTTACTTAAACTTAAAACTAGTTCTATTACAACTAATTTCCAAAGGACTAGAATAAGTCGAATTGAAAAAATGCAAATGCTAGGTATGGTTCGATACATTTAAAGTGGCGCACGACTCATCTCATACGTCTCGCTACTCGCTACCCATTACTCTATTAATATGTAAGACGAACACAGATAAAAACATTTTTTAAGATGATTTTTATATTACATAGCGCTGAGTCATGCGCCATCTTATTTGGGCTACGGTATACAAGTAATTGCTTCAACTGGTGTGGTTTGGAATGTCTTAAATATTTGCTAGGTTTTATAATAGGCTAATAAGTAGATAAAATGCGAACATTACAGCCTTTTAATATTTTGCTATGTAAAGAATTGGGTTGTAAGTTTTGGCTTTAAAGATATCACTCTTCTTATTTTAATTACATAGCAACAGCTGCAACGCAGTACCTCGTAACGCATTTTTTAAATTTTGGTTTTATAATTATTAACATTGAAAGAATAGATTTCGCCATCTTCTATGGAGGGTTTTCAAAATCGAGAGATGGTGGTAAAAAGTCTGTAATTTATAAAAATGTAAAGCAGTATCTCGTAAGTTACAAGGTAGTGCGTTGCAGCCATCGATAGGTAGTAGTACTTAGAAATGTGCATAATATTGCGTTGCGATCATAACAGTTTTCTTTGCGCTCGAACACCATTCTTTACTCACTAATATTTTGATCGCAAGACGCTAATTTTGAATTAAATTAATTTTCTAATTACAAACAATTTTACACAAACTTTGTCCAATAAAATAATCATTATCTTAACAATTCCTAAATATGTTTAACTTTCAATATCATAAATTTCGTTAATTATTGCCAACATTAACAAAAACGAATGAACTAAATAGTACAATTTAGATAAAATCTAGGAAAGTAAACATTAGACGCCTTGAAATACGTTTTCAAGTTTTAACTAAAGTTATTTTATACAATCAGTACATACTTTTAATAAGAGTGTATTGAGCAATGATGGCAACTGACAAAAGTGAGATGTACAATTATTACATTATTCTACAATTATTCTCAATACAACCTCATTGTAAAAGCCGATAGGAAATTAACGCCTTGTCAATAATAGGAACAACTGTGAAAATCTAGATAAGGACCGCCCCCTCAGCTCTCAACGAGAACTGGCAAATTACCATATTACGCCAGTTATACTACAGCGCTCAGAACTAAACATGAACCCCGGAAAATATGCCAACTAATATTGACAATTTTTAAAAATTTGGAGGGGCAAAAAACATTCAGCCAATCAGAACAAGAAAAATTTGAAGGGTACAGTCAATAACAAAAATCTCGGCTTGTTAGTTTTTTTCCTGTTTTGACGGTTAGAAGTTACAACGTAGAATTAAAAGGTCTGTTCGTTTGCAATGTTTTCGCTGCTTTTTTGCGTGAGATCATGAAGTCGAGTGTTCGTTTGTAAAATGTTTTCTTAATAGATAAGTTTCGTGACGTCACACGAATCAACTCCAACATGATTTGCCTGATTTAGAGTGAACTCAGACAGTCCAAACGAACAGACCTCAAAAGTATTTAGCTAATCTGTCACAAAAACTGACACATTTTTAAATTTGCCGCCAAAATACTTCTTACTTTGACTGTACCATGAAAATTAACGCACCACCTGCCACGCCTCTCCAGAGCTCATGTTTGTATCTGTAGACTGTAAGAGCACCAGCTCTTTCTTGTGCGTAGCGACGAGCGAATATCCTTACGGTTGTTTCTATTTGTGACAAGCTGTATAAATATCTTCCTGAATTTTAACATAAATAATTTCTAATATTATAAACACAAAAAAAATTTTTAAACATAATATTTAACTAATAATTTTATAATACCTACTAATAATTTATTACTCCATCACAATATGACAAAAATTTTTATTTATTGGTGGTTTTATTTATTTATATATTTGAAAAATAATCTTTTCTGTATTTCTTACATTCCAAACTTGGTCTGTTAAGGTTAATAAGATATTATTAGTAATCCAGATAAAGATTGAGCTCTCCAGTTTCTTTTATTATAAAAAAAAACTTTGTAATCTAAAGTTAATCAATCGCCACTTCGCAATTTACGAAAAATAAATAATTCTAATAAGGTACAAAACAAATAACCTTTTACTTAGACATCCACCAATAACACTGCAAAGTAAAATAAACTAAATCGTTTTGCTTGAACAAAAATAGCATTTCTTGATTAATCTCTTACTAAAACTATTACTTAACATTATTATTACTACTACTACTACTGTAACATTTAACTTTGGCTACAATTCAAAGTTATTATTAAAACTTACAGTTACTCATAAGATCACACACCTAACGGCATTTTATTAGTTTTTACATATTTGAGACGACTGAAAAAATATTTTTCACTTTATTTTAAATTTGGCGTAGATAATAAATAAAATAATTCGTATTTACATACAGAATTATATACAATAGGCACTTTTTTCTTAAATAATAAATTTTTATCTCTTTAAATTGGGTAAGTGAAAAAGGTGAACACTTTAAATCGCTTTAAACATTACAGTTACTCGGCCCACTATTGTAAAGAAAACATCCCAGTCCACGAACTAATGACTGATGACTAAATATAAAATGGATATTCAAAGTACCTACATGCAATAATCATCTTCGAAAGTCAGTCTTGTATAACTGTAATAGTCAGTACTAAAACATATTTTATCTAGATGAGTATTATATTGTTATTTTAATTGATATATCGAACTAATAACACAGCCTTCTTCTACTGTCCATCTACCACACTTTTTCGATATCGGCTCTTCTAAAAAATAAACTTGCGTAATTTCGATCGAAAACTATTGTGGATCAATTAAAACTTAAAACAAGACGATTATTACCTACAGTGCCAGAATTCCCTCATATCTTTTGACTTACTATACACGCGTACAATTTTCAGAGGAAACAAACTGGTGCGCCCTACTTTAGGAAACGGTCTTAGCCTCTATAAAGTGTTTACCCGTTCCACAAAGCCTCAAAACTCCGTAATGCACATTTTAAAATTAACTCAAAGCGTACTTATTAGTCGTACGATTGTTACTCATTTTCCACAAAAGATTAATATCTTTAACAGACATATCGGCGGGCCCAAAGAAAAATACTGTTTTATCGTTAAAAAGTAGACTACCGGCGTTTTCTTTCGACGGCTTATAATCTTTTTCTTGTAATATCCAAGGCTCGGAATCTGTTATGTGAAGATTTTCCCTTTGAGCCACTATGCCGGTTATTAAAACATCGTCGATCCAAAAGTAAGTCGTATTCTGAACGCTTTTGTATAGAGTAAATACGACGTCCGTCGAATACAAAATGGCCCATCCAGGACAATACGGTGGAAAGTATGTCTGGGAAAACTCTCTAAACGAGACTCTCCATTTAGATCTATAGCTCCGCTGTACCGCGACGTTGACTTTAGTGTGGCAGAACAATAATTTTCTAGCGCCATACGGAGATATCGTGGTTACAAACTCCAACACTGTCGGTATGTTAACAAATACATCGTCGTCGGTCTTAAGTACGTATTTTGCCTGTGCGCAGTGATAAATTGCGTATTTTAAACCCATTACATGTTTATACGTAATGTTTCTATACGCATCTAGAAAATTACCTTGCACAATATCTAGATGGACCTTATTTTCTTTCTCCAATTTCTTTCGTACGTCTGTGCGACTTACTTCTCCAAATAGAAAAATAATCCTTACCCTACTCGTATTTTTTCCCCACGTATTTCTAATTGTTTTTCTTTTATCAAAATTTGTCGGCGAACTATGTACTAATATTAACAAAAAAGTTGAAGTTGGGCAGTCGTTAAAAATTTTAAATTTAAAATTCGTCAAATTCAAAACTTTGCCATAATCGCTTGTATCTAAAATGTGGACCGGATATTTGTAAACCGAATCTATCGAGTTACTGCTATATACTTGTTTTGAAGTGTTGAATGGTTGAAATTTAGTATCTTGGTAAGATGGCACTATATTAGTTCTGCTGATATTAATATGCCAAATTGAGAAAAAGGTCACGAAGACTAAAAACAAAAATATCCAGTTGGATTGAAAGTATTTAGTTTTGAACATTTCACACTTCCTCTCTTTGTGGCAGATGTTAGATGCGACTCTGAAACAAAAAATAATACGATCAGCTATATTACAAAAAAAATGGAATGATTTATGTTTTTTGATCATTTTTATCTGATGGGTTTTAAGATAGACAATCTAAGGAATAAATTAGACAGAATTGGTGAATTATCATCTAGAACAAATTCGAGTGGTATTGTGGATCACTACGATGTTCTAATAAAGAGGTTTTTACCAATGGTGTGATACCAAATATTCTATAATCGATTTACACACCCAAACAAAATCTAATAAAAGATATTTTTCTGTCTATTATTTTTGTAAACAATTATACATATAATCTTTGGTATCACGAATATTAAGATTAAAAAAGACCTTCGTTGAAACATTTTTCAGTGGTCACAAAATGTATTGTTAAAAAAACTATGTTTAAGCAAGTTTTTTTCAAAATTATAATGTTCAAAATAACTTTCGGAAGCTATCACCCAGTACTGAGTGGTTTATAAATGCGAGTTGGAATGACTACATAAACAGAAACCAAATATACTACCTACACCGTGTGAAATTCATCTAATAATGACAGTAATGAATGAATAAGTGCATTATCAATACTTAAATAGATAGATTATTTCTTCACGTCCACGATATGCATTACTTGAATTGAGCTAAAAAAAACAATTTAATCCCGTTATAAATTATGCATAGAATCATTAGGTAATGTCTGTATAATACGTTGAAAATGTATCGAGTTGGATGTTACATTGGCCTATATAATATTATAGGTATAGTCTAATTTTTTATTGCATCAATTTTTTTGGGCTTCGAGGACAAGCTCATGCTCCACGGACAATGTGGAAATGTGCATCTACTTATAAAAAAAACTAAACAGAGTATGTTCTAATAATGTACTACAAGATAAGTCTGGAGCAGTATAATAGAGGGAGGGCAGGGCAAATTAAATCTAAATCAAGCTGGATAAAAATTAGAAAGATTGTTCACGACGCGTTCGATAATATCAAAATATTTTGCAATATACAGGGTGTTCCGTTTATAATTTTTTTGTGGATCGCTTTGAAGAAAATATCTTGTGAGATTTCATATTACATAACAGCTATAGTTCGTTCACAAGACATACAATTATGTAGGTAGTAGTACGTAGCAACACTGTGGAAGTGGGCATAGTACGTAAATAGCGCTGCCCCCGGCCCACTGGTGAAAATTGCCGTAGATAACCTTCTGCAAACGTTGTTTATATGCTGCTTCCATGTAATCGAACCATCAAGAGTAAGCCCCTACAAAGTCATCTCAATCGTCCATGTCACATGCTTTGTTGTTATGGTTAGTTTTGGGGTTTTACCCGTGTTTAGTAGTAATTCATTTGCCTGAAACCAAAGAACATAGAATTATCAGAAATCCTAAGCTTATGGGATCTCTGCGCCTTCTTTTAAACGTAGTACACCGGTGAGATTCAGATGTCGCTCCTCATTTTAGCACAATTTTTCGTATACCTACGTAAGAGTAACAAAGAGAGGTACAAAAATACATAAAATGTTTGTCTATTCTCAATTCTAACAATCTTAGGTAGGTAGCTAGCAAGAGGGTTTTTACAATACTATTTACGACTAAGGGGCAAAGTTGCTTTTCTATTGTTATTTTATGATGGTTATATTATTGTCACGAAAGTTTAGTAATGTTGTTAAAAAAAATCTAAGTATCTATACACACACCTATTGTCTTTGTGTAGGTAGGTATTTGAAATTTACCCAATTTGGCCCAATTGAACAATAAGAAAATGTATTTGGTTTTTTAAGCTTTGAATCTTTTGATTTTTCATTTAATTACCTAATCGGTTATTTAAATAATCAGAACCCAATGAATAATGCTTTAATTACAATAAAATTTTTACTGTACATAAGAAAAGAAACTTGCATTTACACAGTTGTTAAACTACCTGGCTAAATTTACTGGGTCGTAAAAATATTATTTTCTTCAACTGTTACAAAGGATTAAAATGCCATTCGAATAGACCTTTTTTAAACCATTTAAACTCAAGTTTGGACATACTAAAATTAAATGTTTCATCTTCTCACACTCTCGAAAGTACTGTAAACTGAGCAGAGACATCTGGAGCTCAATTGTGTTACTACACTTTAAAAGGTTTTAAAATTTTACATTGGTTGCTTTTTCTGATAATTCTATGTTCTTTGCTGAAACAAAACCCGTGCATCCCGTAGTAACCTATACGAAATTTCCACGACCCCATGTCTGCCCTCTGGTTTACTTACTAGAGTCGTGTCGTCTGATAAGATAAGCAATTTTTCAGCACCTACGTTTCCAGGTAGGTCATTTGTTAATATTAAGAATAGGACGGGGCCAACTATAGATCCCTGGGGAACACCTATTTGAACCTCCAGCTTCCCAGATAGTTTACCAGCCCAGTCCACGTTTGATGTCATTAAATGTCCTTAACTGGACAAAAAAGTCGGTATCATGAGTGTTAGCTTATGGGAGCTTTCACTGTCCATTTAAGTGCCATTTACATAAACAGTAGTGTAACCGTATCTTAACGGTAAGGGTAGTGTAGAAGCTAGAATAGCGTATTTTCAATGTGCGCATTTACAATGGGGATTGGTTGGTAAAGTCGTTGCTAACAATAGTGAGAAAGTTTGCAAGCTCCAAACTTCTAGACTACGTTACTTACTGAATCTACACCAGCCAATCATAGAAGCACATCTCTCCCACGCTTTAAGTATAATTTGAAATTTAAAACAAACAGCTGACAGAGTAGTTGCTTTGATTTTACTTTTTCATTCATGACAAAAATAATAATAAGAATAATAAAAAATAAGTAATTATTACCACTAAAGTCTATGTAAATGGTTTTACGCCACGGTTTCCACCCCAATACTTCTACAGTACCAAGCTACACTATCAATCTAATTCCAGTACTGCCACTTTGAATACAGAATCTAAAGCGCCATTTACTCAATCTCAATCAAATTGTGATAAAGCAGTTGCAACGGACGTAAAAACCTCATAGTATTACATATAAAAAATATGATTGATTGTGGCAGAATCTCCATTTAAATATAAAATACATTCAAACATTTTTTTTAGAAAGCAGAAAACTTGTTTTAGGAAAAACTTGTATAATAGGATAAGAAAGGGTGTTTTTTTTGGAGCTACAGGACTTTAAATTGAAATAAAACATGTATAATTTGATCAAATGAACGGAATTTTGGCTTAATTTAATAGAAAATCTTTTGCCATTTCGAGTTTGCCTATTATTTTGAGCATACAGTGTGATTGAAAAAACGTAATATTTCAGATATCTCGGTTATTATCAAAGATAGAAACAAACTTATATAGGTAACTTATAGTGCGCAAAAAGCTTGTTACGCTGATGAAGTCAAAAATAGTATTGAAATTGAAACAAAAGAGTAACGATAATTAGGTTTACTTTTTTAAATGGAACGTACATATTTTTTTTGATATTCTTCAAGAGTATCAAATTCTCTTTACATTGATAAATAATACATTGTAATAGATTATTTCATAAACTAAAGTCGTGATAAGGTTTTAAAAAATTAATCTAGTAGGTAAAGAAAAACAATTAACGTTTAATAATAAAAACAAAAGCAAATTACCGTTAAACACAAACAATTACAGCTTAGTTCATCAACGACACATCCCTTTCGTGCAACAACTGTGTGGTTATTAAACGTTAATTGTTTTTCTTTACCTACAAGATTAATTTTTTAAAACCTTGTCACGACTTCATTTTATGAAATAATGTATTACAATGTATTATCAATGTAAAGAGAATTTGATACTCTTGAAAAATATCAAAAAAAAATATGTACGTTGACGTTCCATTTAAAAAAAACTCGGATGTGGCCACATCCGAGTTTTTTTTTGTATTTGAAAGCTTCTTTTACAACCTCTCAAATATTTAAAAATATACAGGGCGTTATATTTAAATTAAGAAAATTGGCGTTATTTCCGGTTAAACCGGAACTCAAAATACAAAGTTTTTAGTTTTTTTCAAATGCTAATTTTACGTTCTTTCAAAATAATAAGAAATATACAAAATGTTTCTAAACAATCTAAAAATTTCTTCAATTTCCGGTTAAACCGGAAGTGATTTTGACTCTTAAATAATGTCGAATAATAAGGATCGATAAGAATAATACAATTGCCAACTTTCAAATTTTCATTTTCATTACCAAAAAAAAGTACGCATTTTTAAACTTTTGGACTTCAAAAAATCATAACTCAAAAACTCTTCATAGCAAACGAATTAAACTTTGACATTCTATTAAGAACTATGATTGCTAAAACATATCCAAAAATTAAAAAAACGGCCGGAAGGAATTTTGAGAAAAACGGCTTTAAAATTTTGGTCAACTTTAACTCCTGAAAGATAAGCAATTTTAATACAATTTTATAAATTGATTAGATTAGGATGAAAGGCTTATATTTTGCCTTTATAATGCCGTTTTGATATTTTCAAAATACTAATTACCCGCAAAGTTATAACAGAAAAACCGATCAATGGGACAATCGTAATACTGGCCGCCATTTTAAATTTAAAAATTTGAAAAAATTTTTATTCGATTAGGGCTGAGATATACTAACTTATAGCCAAGTTAAAACGACGCAAGTTTAAATTTGATAAAATGCGCCCAAAATAACCCCCTTATTTTGCTTCGCTCTGCACGGATTTGATTTATAAACTTGTTTTTTCGATGAAGTTTTGTTAAATTGCCTCAAACCAAATTTCATCTAAATCGGTTCAGTAGTTTTGGATTTACGGCGTTACATACATACACACACACACACACACACATACAGACAAAAATTTTTTTTTGCTTTTTTCTACTCAGAATGACCTGAAACGTCGAGAAATGAAATAAAAAAAATATAATTTTTTTTTTCATCCATTTCCATTTCAATACTTTTTCAAATGTTGCTTTGCAGCTGAAAAAGTAAAAAGTAAATCTCATTATCGTTACTCTTTTGTTTCAATTTCAATACTGTTTTTGACTTCACCAGCGTAACAAGCTTTTTGCGTACTATAAGTTACCTCTATAAGTTTTTTTTCTATCTTTGATAATAACCGAGATATCTGCAATATTACGTTTTTTCAATCACCCTGTATATGACTCCCGCTACTGGCTCTAATATCCCAATATGGTGTATCTTGGAGGTCCAATTTTCGACCATTTTTCAAGCATTAGTCGTCTGATTTCGCCAATAAAACACAAAATGTTGGTTGTAATGGCTTTTGAGGATTCGCTTGTGGATTCTCTTCACTACAAATGCAACAATTTTGCTTATTGACACGGCCATTGAGCCAAAAATGAGCCCCATCACTGCACAAAATTTTGCAATAAAATAATGGGGTAACTTAATTTTCAGCTCATTTGCCAAATAGACGCCGAAAACGATGGTCTCGCCGCTTCAATTCTTACACGAGCTGGATAAGGCCTTAAGCCAAGATTTTTACTCAAAAATTTTCCAAAAAAGTAGTCTGTCAGAGGTCCAATTGTTTCGCACGGTGCCAAATCGAGGTGTTTGGATCTTCTTCGGTACTTTTCTTAAGAGCGGTTATATTTTCTTTGTTATGCACTTTTTTTTGTGCCACAGGGTAAGCTAACATCAAGTAGCGTAAACGAAGTGCGAAATCGATCCATGGTTTGCCGAATTATTGGTTCGGATGAACGATTATGTCGGATCGTAAAATGATCTGTACGTTTCGAGAATAGAAGCACAATTTTCAAAATAAATTTGCACGATTTACAATCGTTGCTCTGATGTCAATCTTTGCATGATGAAATGTCAAACATTACTTTATAAAAATAGCCACTCAACTTCGACACATGATAACTGATATCGAAGCTATCTCAATCGAAAGTTCTACACCTCTAAAAAAAACACCCGTTAGCAACTTGAGAGGAACAGAGGAACATCGACTTAAACAACAATAGTTTCAGGAAAGATCCATAAAATTTGCACCGGTAAAAATAAATTGAGAGAGATCAATTACCTTAAAATATATTTAAAATTTTCGTTTAATCACCGGATGATCACAGTTGGGTAATACTAATATCATGTAATACTTAAACATTGTCTTTAACATAAACAATTAGTCAGTCATGAACATGTAACTATAAACTAATAAAGTTATAAAAAAATGTTCTCAACAATTTTTATCGTCGATGGCGCCGTAATCGTAATGATTCTAAAAGTTATTATTATTATTATCAACGAAAGTGCATAATTGCAAAAAAGAATAATTGTGACTAAGATTTAATTTATCAATCGTATTGCAGAATTAATGGCACACAAGCGATATTAAAATTTATGTGAAAAAATTAATTTATATGTAATTGAAAAGTAGACAGTAGATAGGTCGTTTAATTATATTTTGATGACTCAACCTTCATTCGCCTTGCGATTTGAACCGTAAAGATAAAATCAATTCCAGGGAGTACCGCCGGATCCACACATTAAGTGTCAATGTTGAGGCCAATATTGGCTCATGTTTGTCATACAGTTGGCGAAAACATGTACTTACACATTGAGACTTGGGACCAAACTCAGTTAGTTTCGTTGAGTGAACATGTCTAATATACAAAATTGCGTTTCAAATCGTTGGCTTGTACTGACATATCAAATAACCATGCATGCATGCCGTGCCATGCATCGGCAGTTGCATTCCTATTTTTATGATCCCGAGCCACCGGCTTCCACAAAATTGACTCTGCTTGATATAATTCTAAAAACTCCAAAAACTTTTTCATTTCTCCTCAGCGTTTGCGACATATTTTCAAAATTTCCACTCTACACTTACGTACGTATACGCAATCGTTAACAAACACAGGTTAAATGCACGTGCGTCCATAATATGTGTTTGATTACACCATTACACTTACACGAACTTGGCAGTAGGCAGTAGCTTTAGTTTTGATATAGTCGAAATGAGATTACCTTCCTATTTCAAATACAAACGCCCCGTATAATTTTAATTTTTTGAAATCAGGGAGACCTTCTGAGTGAGCATACTATTGTTTGGTACTATTTCTGATTTATTTTTTAATATCTTCAACACGTAAAAGTCCTGTTATGGCCACATCAACCGTTTTGATCTCGAGTGATAAATAATTTTCAATGGATGCGGCCTAAATACTTAACTTACCTTTTTATACAAATAATAGTAGGAAATAACATTATTATTAATTTGATTTCAATAAAACGCAGGTACCTATCTACTTATCTTTACGTCTTTACTAAACAAAACTCAAACGGTTTTAGATTGTGGTCTTTAGATTTACGGCATAATCATGTATTATCAGTCCATAGTGTATTTTTAATACAATTTAAATAATTGAAGTGCTTATCAAATCATTAAAACGTGATGACAAATTATTATTTACGTTATTAAGGTCAAATATTCATATAAATGATTAATGCCACGAAAAACTCTATTGAACACGAACACTATTTTTAAGGTAAACGATCGAGATTTCTTAATCGGTGTCCAAAATATTTTAAGGAAGCTCTTTACCCTTAGGTAAGCCATCAAACAGGCGAATTGTCATCCCGAATAACTTTCTGCAAGGTGAGTTTTTAACACATCCCAGTCACAATTAGAAAACTAATTTGTGATGTGTAATTAATTGCTCTATCAATGGCTTTAACCCTCCAGTGGGCGCGTGGATTACATATGTAATCCAGCTTCTATTTTTTGTATGCAATTTTGGTTTTACTTCAAATACATAATCGGCATTTTCAGTACCTTCCTAAAAAGGATGAGTCGACATGACTGCTTGATCAAAAAAAAATTGTAATGTTGGGGGGCTTCAGAAAAAATTCGTTAACTTGACTGGATTACATACGTAATCCACGCGCCCACTCGCGTAACAATTTTTACACTGAGACGCATTAATGTTATTTTGTTATTATTGTTGCTTTTCGTGTTATAATTCGGTAATATTAGTACAAGAAATATGAGGAGTGATGGGTGTTGTCCTCGGTGCTATAGGGTGTTCAAATTAAAATAAACAAACTCGTTGGGCAATAAAAATATAAAAAGCAAGACTGCATTTGAAAGTTCAACTTGAAATCTCGAAGAAATAAAGACCTAATACAATTTTTACGTATTTTTGAATTTATTTTTTTATATTTAGCTTTAGTAGCTCTATGTTCGTTTCTGTGAAACACCGTTTATAGTTTACTTGCAATAATTGGACGTGCAAAGACCATATTGTGGATGTTTGCGTTCGTTGCGCCGAAAACCAGTGGAGCAATTTATAGTATTTTTCCGACGATTCATTTTTGTAGTATTAGTTTAAATTTTTGTTTTTTTTTGTTAAAATTAATGTTTGTAGTAGTTTTAGGCACCTTATTCTAAATAAAATAATAACTAAAAAACGTTTCATAAGGGAATTTTTATAAATTGGCGTTATACCTAGAAGTAAATGTGTTTTTTTAGCCAAACCTAGAATTTTGGTTATTACTGTCTAATAAACCATTTTATCAACACAAAAATCATTTTAGAAGTTGAAGTATATACTAAAGTACGCTTTAATAAAAAAAAATTTACAAAAAAATCATTTTTGATAACAAAAAATATAACTTTAAAATGGATTACGTATGTAATCCATGCGCCCACTCGTGTAACAAAATAACACGCGCCTGCTGGAGAGTTAAAGACATTTGACATCAACTCGTATGAAGTTCAAAATACGAAGTTCGATTGGAAATTGTAATAAAATATTAAACTCAATGCCCGTAAGTGATTATTAAGGAAGGTCGTGTAATTTAAATTGAAATAGCAAATGCTTTATTCTCACAATAAAGAATTAATGACAAATAGATAATGACTGTATAGATAGACAATAAATAGTTAAATAAGACAAAAGAAACATCAAAATTCGTTTAACTATTTATCGATTTATTCGATTTATTACAAGTTTTTAAAATCTCATTTACAAGTTTTTGCTCGTCGTGAGACTATTTTATTAGAAACGAAATTTAATTGATAAATTGTTTCGACGCGCACCGAAGGGAAAAGGATGGCATAATTTTAGTAGATTCGACCAAAAAATATGTCCAAGACAGGAAATGTCGACTTCTTCAAAATTAAGTTGAAAGTTTCTGGAGGTAAATTTGCAGTTGATGAGAAGAAGCCTTTAGCGAAGATTTTTATGCCTACCCCTGAAAATATCTATGCATTTCATGACAGGATATTATCACCAGACAGTCAAATTGAATATTGATCAGAATTTAAGAAGAGTGGAAGCATCCCGCTTTATCTGAGCCCATTTAAAAACGATGCTGCTTTTAATCCATGAAACTACCCCGAAACTATCATAAGGCCATAAGGGGGTTTTAGTTGCTGATTACGAATATAAAATCACAAATTATAAAATCAAAATGACGTAAGTTATAGATAGTCGTTGTAAATTATAAGCCAATCCAGCTAAAAGTCTTAGAAAGACGATACCATCATGAATAAGCACAGTTTTAATCGTCCAAAGTTGGAATATGTAGTCAACTACTTTCTTTTTTTTAACTCTTTTCGATTATAACGTTACTCGATTTATAGACGCATATTTATGCAAATGTTTGTACTTAATAGTTTTTATATTTGAAAGTACTGTGAGGATGTTTAGGCGGACCCCCATAAGTTATGCAACTTGTTTGGTTTGTTGTTGGTTTTGGGTTAACAACTCGGTGAACCATGGGTGGTGGAGAACTAGGCAATCCGGGAACAGGCGGATGAATGACTATACTACCAAGAGAGGAAAATGGAGATGTGAGAAAGGTGAACTTTAAAGAAGTAAGCCATAATCCATCATAAAGAACGTTGAAAGATGAGAGAAAACTTACCAAATAGATTGATAAGTACAGGAACTTGAGAAGCAGGTGTGACTTTTTAAGTTCCTTTCTACTCTATCTGATACTGATGATTATTACATTATTAGAGTGTGAACAGAGAAAGAGGATACGGAATGAGAAACAACGAAATTAGGATAATGTTGTATGCAGGTGATGGCAGTAGACGCCCGATGGAGCCGTACTGCTAGCCCAAATCAAAGATGACCTACAGAGACTATGTACTTCAAAGACTCAACCAGACAGCAAAAACCTTAATTACGATTATCTCAGCACAAAAAATTAAATCGCAGACGATATCCAAAATGAAAGTGAGTAGCAATATTATTGAACAACTCATGAAAATGAAGTGCCTAGAAAATACCTTATCTAGCTACCTACTTGCTTATCGAAAATAGCGAGACTATAGTTTTTTGTTTTTGGCACTTTATAAAACTAGAAACTTTTAAACCATTCGTCTTGAAGGTTCAAATTACAATTGAATGGAAAAAAGAAAAAGTTAGATCGACTCATGCGTGACCAATGTATAGGTACAAAATTATTAATTATGTTTTAACCAAAAATAATATTAAGTGGGTAGTACTGTTAATTAAGAAAAATAAGGGAATAGAAGCAATAGAGGACACTTACCAATTTAAAGTTAATAATAATTAGTATTATTTTACCATCATTAATCACTAATGAAGGAAATATTATTATGTATTTCAATATCTCTTTTTGTAATCGTAACCGCTACACGGGTAAATAATAAATAAATAAATGTAAACGCAATAAAGATAATTTACCAATAAAAAATATTGCCTGCCGAATGTAAAACAATTGAAAAAATTAAAAAAAAATACGAGAGTAAAAGTGATAGAAAATGCGATGTAACAACCAATTTATTAACTCAATTTTCAGTTGTTAATTAATTTTAAACTTACCAGTGGATATAATATCATTTTTTCTTTATGGGCTTTTCAAAGTTGACTTTTTCCATTTTCACTTTTCGGGTGTCAATGATATTTTGCTGTGGGCGTTAGCGTACGATAAAATATCACGGGAGGATGCTGGACTGCGGGATAGTATCGATTACCACACACCAACACAAAATAAGATAGCACGTAAATTAGGCACAGATTAGAGTACATTAATTTCATAATTCATTAATAACTTCCTACATGAATCAATTTTCATTAATAAACAGGTTAAGTATTCGTATGCGGTGGTTGTACGGTGGCAAATTTGGGTGTCTGATCTTTGTGACGTCGAGGTCAACTGAGGTTAAACCCATTTATCAAACAACCCCTACCATTATTATAACTATTTAACATGTATGTGTGTTGTATAACACCTGAATTTTACTTATCACTCCTGAATAAAATTAAGTAACTTTTATTTTTTAAACAAACTTTCGAACAGCACTAATTAAAACCGCAATTATTGCATTTTACTAATTAAACTGTAAATTAATTACTCAACAAAAATTTGTGAAATTGAAAAATTGTGCACCAAAATAAAAACAATTTAGAACTTTTCAACTAAACGAACACATGCGAATGAGCAGAAATATTCCTATCCTTTACGTTGGCACCGATGTACTGTCCGGCGTAAAGCGTAAATATACGTCAAATCAACCTAACCTCAAAAACTCAAAACAGAAAATACGACAAAATGGAACTTGAAAACATAAATCCTAATGTTTATAACAAAGCTGGTGATCGTATAATAATTGAAGAGGAAGAAAACGATGACGTTGTGGATGAATTCGACGCGAGAGAAGTTTTTGGTAAAACGTTATTTCCATCAAGTTGCAATAATTACTTATAACACTATTTTAGATTTAATACGTAATATTAATGATCCGGAACACCCTCTTACGCTCGAAGAATTACACGTTGTCGAAGATAGCTTAATTTGTGTCGACAATCAAAATAATGTAGTAAAGGTTTTATACACTCCGACGATTCCACATTGCAGTATGGCAACACTAATAGGTTTATCTATACGAGTTAAGCTTCTACGTTGTTTACCACCGCGCTTTAAGGTAACTGTTGAAATAAATCCTGGGACACATGCGTCTGAACATTCTGTAAACAAACAACTTGCCGATAAAGAACGGGTAGCTGCAGCACTTGAAAATACACATTTGATTAAAGTTATAAATCAGTGCATTGTAAATGCAAATTGAAACTTTCAACGTTTGAGGAATGTAAATATATATAGTTTGTAAAATATTTGTTTTAGTTTTAATAGGTTAATAGGTTTGTTCAACAACGAATATTTCCACTAATATTACCACAACACAAGCGCATTCATAAAATGTTGTTACAACAGGCAAGAATTACTAGTACGGAATTCTGATTACTAGTAGTCCGCTGTACCAACCCGTTCAGAACCAGTAATATTATCGGTCACATAGTACTTGCTTGGACCAACCACCAAAAATTAGTTCTTAGTTCAATTCAGTTCAATTACTGGTAGTGAACAGTAACAGAACTTCTTGTTGGAACAAACCTTATGTGTAAATCTGATCTGGTCCTTATTTACACGAATTTTGTCAATGCACTGTGTTGTTTGGCACACTGTACTATGTTCGAAGAAAGTATTCGGTAATTGAGTTAAGGATAGTTTAAACCGTTAACGGGGTAATGGCCACAATATCTAAACTTCTAAACTTGAAAAAGTTGTCCATGGGACACTCAGCTTCACAAAATAAAATTTTAAAAACTAAAAAAGTTGAATGTCTTTAAAAACTACCTGTACAATTTACCATTTTTTCTGCTAAGCAATTTACAGCAAACTTTTTAAAGTATGTTTTTGCAGATATCCGCACAGGTGTATTAGAAATTATACACAAAAATGCCAGATTTTCTTCTAAGTAAGTCGGATCCAAGTCACAAAGTAAGGATTAAATCCTGATTTCCAATTCTGTACGACTTTACTATTAAATCTGAACCCTGTAACTCCACACAGATAAATGGAAATTTATCTTCTTGGGTCAATGTCGGCGTTTACATTAAACTGCCAGATTAACCAAATGAAAAAAACCAATATGATACATAATTAATTTATTGTCGTCTAACGCAAACTAGCAACTATCGTGGTTTAGCAGTAACACTATTTTTTGTTTGTTTTGTTGGATCGTATTTAAAAGTTTTAACAATGGGTCCTCTTCCGGCTCGTTGAAATTGTAGCTCATCATATCGTTTACGCTCTTCTAATTCTTTGGTTATTTTAATATTTGTCCAAGCTACAAAAAGCAAGCACTTATTTGTTATCAATTACTATTTCATAAAAACGTACAATCCTTAACTCCTCCGACAAATCCTTTGCTAGGTATCGGTAAATTTTTTGGATTGTGTGTAACCAAAGGTTCGATATTAAAATAATCTCTAACTTTAGGAATCTTCAAAAATCCCACTTGTAATAACGATATAAAATTACTCGAAACCCAATAACAAAGAATGGCACCAGGAAAATTTACTGTAAAAGGTAAAATTACGAGTGGCATAGCGCGTAACACATATTTCATAATTTGTAGATTTTGCGAATTAAGTTTTGCCGAATCTGTACCAAGCTAAAAACAATTCCGAGTTAAAACTTCCGACGTAGTTCTTAAGAAATTGCTATACCTCAATTGTTACCCACAGGGTGAAACTCGTAATAATCGGCAGTATAAAATATTGATCAGGAACCGTTAAATCTGTAAACCAAAACAAGCCGCCTTCTCGTAAACTATCAACAGGAAGATTAGCCATTTTTCTCAAACCAATGAAAAACGAAATGAATAATGGCATCTGGAAAATGAATTGATAGTAGAAATACTAATACACCTTGGGTTTCATCGTATTACTTGAGCTAACGGTACGGCCATATTTTTTAATGGATTTAACCCTTTTTCTTTCATAAAAATCATCAACTCTTGTGAATACCTAGCTGCATCTAACTCGTTCCCCGATTGGCGAGCTTCTGTCATTTTAAGTTGAATCGCTTGTAATTGTGGCAAATAATTATTCATTTTTGCGGCGTTTCTCTGTGCCATTATAACTAGTGGAAACATTAAGAATCTAACAACGACGGTCCCTAAAACTTCCTGATAGAAATACTAGTTTTCATACTTTTATATCGTACCGATAGCTATCGCTTCCCACCATGGAAGACCCATCACATGAATGTACTCCAAACAATTCTGAATTATGCCAACCGGTGTCCATCCACCTAAATCTAAAGAAGCAAATGTTGGCTCTCCTAGTGCATTTAATTGTGCAACGGTATCTGTTAAACTATCAAACTCTGGTATAGGAGGTGGTTCGGGTATAAGTTCCACAGTTAATTCATTTGGTGAATCTAAACTTGCGGATGGAACGTTATCATTTGTTACTGCATTAACAGTTCCTATTGTTAAATCCATTTCCGCTGTCGAGGCATTAAATGCTTCTGTGTTGGCACTAACGGCTGCAACTCCAGTACCGCCATAAAATATCTTCCGATAATGTGCATTAACAGGTTGCAGTTTAGATAATTTATTTCGTACATAACTAACGTCGTAATTACTAATTAATTTCCTCAATCTCGATTCTGTTGTATCACTATTCTGATTGTTATTCTAAAATTTAATGTGACTTTTATTTTCAACATTCACAAATCGTATTATTACCACTTTTGTAGTCTCTTCGTTAGTAGATTTTTCACATCTGTCTAATGAATTGTAGAAGGGTCTAAACGTAACTAGACTCGGTCCTTTATTCTAAACAGTAAAGAGATTAAAATAAACTTCTAACCTCAAAGTTTAATATTTACCTTGAAGTTCCGAAAAGTGCTGGAATAGATTTTATATTTTACAATTACATTTTTTGAAAACATGTTTTAACTATCGTTTTGTTAATCACAATTACAGAATATTACATTAAAAGGTATATAATATTTTCTTTAAATCAAATAAATAGATTTAACCTAAAAATATTGGATCTGAAAATGCGAACTTTAAATATTTTTGATTTCAGTTCTTGTCGTTTGGCGCTAGAAGCGCGATTTAAATTTAAATTACTGTTCTAATTAATTATTGTTCTGTTGAAAAGTTTCAAGTTTGTCTCTTTTTTGCGTTACGCCGTAGGATTGCGTTCCGCGTTCCTGTTAATCACATTGCCTTGGAAAAAATGATTAAAAATTTTCCTAAGAGATTATGTCAACAAACACTCATTCTAACATTTAACTTTGAATAAGTAAATCAATGAAGTTTTAAATAAATTGAGAGTAAGAAGTAAATCCGCTGTAATAAAACTATGTAAATATGGCTTGGCTTTTTTCTAAAAATGGCCCACTTCTTCGCCGAAGCATGTCAATTGCAAAACGGAGGTACACTACGGCAATGACACTTTGTAGAAAAGACGAAGACCCTTGCGCAGATCTCACATTTCGGAAAGGAGTTGTTATTGGAATATATTCTGAACCAGGAGATGATTCGCATCCTGGAAAACTAACACCTACCGGTGAAAGATTTAACAAATTGGTATGTTGTAGATTATGGGACTTGTTAAAATACAGTGGAGGCCCTCCAAAATTAGGAGACGTGCGAGTATTCTACCATATAGACGAAGAATATACATCCGTGGCTTTAGTCGGTCTCGGTAAAGAGTGTCAAGGATACGACGTTTTTGAACAAATGGACGAAGGTAAAGAAGCAATTCGAATTGCCTCCGCTGCAGGTTGCCGAGTTTTGCAAGATCAAAAGGTGGCGAAACTATACGTCGAAAGTTTCGGCCATGCCGAATCTGCCGCCGAAGGTGCAGCATTAGGAGTGTGGCTTTATCAAGAAAAAAGAAATCCCGAAAAACAGATAACTATTCCGTATTTAGAACTTTACGACGATTGCGATTTCACCGGCTGGCAAATAGGCTTGCAGAAAGCTGCCGCACAAAATTTAGCTCGCCAACTCATGGATACGTCTGCAAATGCTATGACGCCCACTTCGTTTGCTCAAAATGCTGTCGAAGTTTTGTGTAAGTCGGGCGTAAATGTCGAAGTTAAAGTTCGAGGTTGGGCCGAAACTCAAAATATGAGGGCATTTTTGGCCGCCGCTCAAGGTTCTTGCGAACCTCCGATATTTTTGGAATTGAGTTATTACGGTGCACCAAGAGACGAACGGCCGGTTGTTTTAATCGGTAAAGGAACTACTTATAATAGTGGCGGTCTTTCTTTGAAGGCTTGTGGCCACCAGTGGCATATGAAAGGTGATATGGGTGGAGCTGCTTGTGTGGTTGCAGCTTGTAGAGCAGTCGCCGGTTTACAATTGCCGATAAATGTAAGAGCTCTAATTCCTCTTTGTGAAAATATGCCCGGTTGTGCGGCGATGCGTCCCGGAGATATAGTAAAAGCGATGAATGGTAAGAGTATACTTATCGATACGACCGATTGCGTTGGAAGGCTCTGTTTGGCAGACGCATTAGTTTACGCTCAAAATTTTTGGCCGAGGTTTATCGTGGATATAGGAACAATGTCGTATGGTATGGGAGAAGCTTTAGGTAGTGGAGCAGTTGGGGTTTTCAGTAACTCCGAAGCGCTGTGGGAATATTTGTTAGCTGCGTCCATGCACACTGGCGATCGTGTTTGGAGATTTCCGTTATGGAAAGCTTACAAAAGTGTCATACAGGGAGGTAGTAATGTAGACGTGTGTACGAAAGGGAATAAAGCTCCTTCCGGTTGGGGAGGACCTTGTAAAATAGCCGCTTTTCTTAACGAATTTGTACCTTGTGGTGATTGGTTACATATTGATAGTTACGGTGTAATGTATTCCGATGGCAAAGATTATCCTTATTTACGTCAAGGGATGTCGGGAAGACCAACTCGTACTTTGGTAGAGTTTTTGTCGCAGTTAGTGTGCCATCGGGAATAGAATTAAATTTTAGCGCGTCCCAATCAATCATCAAATCGTTTTATGAAGAAAAACAATATGGAAATTTTTGCTTATCGATTCATAACAAAATTCTATTAAATGTAATAACTTTATTCATTTATTTTGGCATTAATTCAGTGTTTTACATAGAATTTCGACAGTATCTAATTAAGATATGTTCGGCTAAACAATCTATATTAAAATCGTAATACTTTATTTATAGATTGTTTATAATTATTATAACAAATTGTAATATTATACACTAAAAGACAATAGAAAATAACTTAAATATTAAAATTTGAGTTAAAAGTTTCTGGACAATTACCTATAATAAATTATTGTAAAATTGTGATTTAATAAATGTAATTTTTAGCTTTAGATGTACTCCTAAAAGCTTTTCTTAAAAGATATAAATTTATCTGTTATTATAATGGCTAATAAATTGACTTTTCCAAAGTCCGATGGTTAATAGTAGTTTTTAACAATTTATTTTAGATATTATTAGAATTTTGTCTTAACAACTTTATAAGTTTCTTACTTTGGAAGAGCGTATAATACCTTTTTACTTAGAATGCACAAATATAAGGAAATAAGTTTTCGATAGATATGTTGGTTATTAACAAGGAACAAGGAACGTCCAGTCAAAACATAAAGCAAAATAACCTTCTATGTAATGGCCAAAGTCACAAAGTTGTGCCGGTGAATACAAATCGTTTAAATTCTGAAGCGAGAACAATCTTGGTAAAAGAAAGAAAGATGTGTGAAGAAAGCCAACTACTGCTTACACATGGTGGTTCTAAACTTATGGAATAAAAACTTCATAGCTAATAGCTTCCGAGATTGAAGGTTTAATAAAGAAATGCGACGAGGAAGAATTAGGCACTCGCGTAATACGTAATAATAGAAGCTTCAATCCGAGCGAGGGAACACTAATAATTGAAAACTGGGTTGGGTCGGTTAAAAGATACGGATCTACTCTCAGAGTAACGACGCGAATTGAAAGATACTCAAAAGTTTGCAGTGCCTTAGAAGAAAACAAACGCCGTTCCACATGTTAGAAATAGAAGAAAACAGAGCAGAGAGGCAAAAGTCCACTAAAGAAGTTAGTACAAGTATAATCTTCCATACTGATATATCTCCCTTTTCTTTCAACTCCGTATACATGTATACAAGTTGCTTGGATTCTTGCAACAAGTTGAAATTTTTGCTGCGTTTTTTCTTTAGAAAACGCCACACGAAAAAATCTAGTGGTGTTCAATCGGTCGACCTGGGGTGGCAACGACACCGGGCCTATTTCTGAAATAATTAAGACACGCTTCCCATCGTTCTAATGTTAATTATAGTATTTACAAACATTCCTTATAAAAGCAATTACAGGAGCCGTTGCAAAGAGTTGATAATTTTTTGGACTACCGATAGGGCTGGGCAAAGTATCGATACTTATTCGAAGTATCGATATCTTCGGGGGTATCGCCTAACAATACCAAGAGTCAAACGTATTAAGGTATGGTAAGTATCGAGGTATCGAAAGTATCGATAGTATCGAAGTATTTTAAGTATTATAAGTATCAAAGATATCGAGATAATATCAAAAGTATTGAGGTATCGAAGGTATCGAGGTATTGAAACCATCTAAGATTTCGAAGGAAATTGTAATCCACAGACTATACAAATACATTGTGTATCAAGAGACGACTTCTATTTTCAATAAATTTGTAATATACATTCTCTGTGTTGTATAGGTACCGTAAGAAGAAATACTACAGTACTACCTTGAAAAATATGGAGTGTTGGTAACTAAAACTGCTCATTACGTCGTTAGTTTCGATGCCTTCAATATCTTCAATTCTTTCAAACTATCGATAATTCGATACTTTTGATACCTCGACACTTTTGAATAGTATCGATACAGTTAACGGTTAACGGTATCGATACTTGATACCTGATTTACGGTATTGCCCAGCCCTAGCTACCGAGTTCATTTTTCAATATCTGCTCTAAGCCAAATTTCTTATTTAAATTTATTTTTTATTTATTTATTAGACTCTCGCCCTAATACAGGTTAGCCTAGACGACGGTTTAACGTGTCCTTCAAAACACGACGAAATGTAATTATTTAGATACGAGTAGTTAGCCATCCAGGTGCTAGCGTATGGAACTGGGGTTGCACTCGGAAAAGGGCTGGTTGTGCATATGCACGATGTAATTACAACATTTGCCATTTTTCCCAAATGTGCTGGCATGCTAGATAAACATTTGAGAAAATCTGCGTATGTGACCTATAAAAAAATAACCATATTATAAGGAAAATAAATATTTGAGAACAAGACTCTATATTGGATTCGCATCAGGGCGTCAGGGGCAAATGGGCTCGACGGCTCGACGTCACTGGCCCGAAAAATTTTTGTTAACAAAGGGCCAATCAAGGGCTCTGGAGGCAAAATAACGCAACAAACCGGAAGCAGCGGCCGGCCGTTCGGGAAATTTCCTGCCTTCCCGATCGGCCCATCCGCCTCTGGCTCGTGTGTTGCACCAAACATTTGAATAATCGCAAACATTAAAATAGAACAATTTTTTCTAGAAAACATGGTCGGCTGAAAATTTGCAAAACAGCAAAAGCTACCGAAATGAACCCATACACAAAGAAATAAGCTTGAGCAAAAGTTTTGGCTCATTCCATTGCAGAAGGAGTTTGGCGCAGTTTTTTTTGTACGTTGATGTGACTCAAATGACCGTACTATTTTGCAAATTTTCAGTCGGCAATCAATATGTTCAAGATTTTACTTATTAAAATGCATTAAAGACCATGGCTAAACTTAGCTAAACTAAATATTATTTCTTTTATTTTAATTAGCTAAATGTATTCCTAGTCATTAGTCATTGATAACTTCTACTTTTTAATTTCACTATTTATACATAAAGTAGTGTTAACCTTACACTTGTTCTAATTTTATTAAATGTTCTTAAACACTCATTTCTAGGTTTGTAACATTTCTACTGGAACTAGTTCAAGTTTATACATATTTATCTCTATAGTACCTCAAAATTTATTCTTTAAATTTAATAGTCATCTGGTCATCACAATTTAACTCGTCTAATGAAAAAACAAATTCAATTCATTATAAGATATGAGTTAGGACTTATTACATTTTTTTAAATTTTTATTACGCAACATTTAGAAATCGGGATCGTCGTCAATTTTTTTTGATTACCTATATGTCGGTAATTTGAGATTTTAAATTACTCCGAGATGCGCCAGTCTCTCGACTAGCGTAAACGCATAGCTAAGTTTGCGAAGGAGCTATGGAAGCGCTGTTGGATTCGCTCAACGTTTTTGACTTTTTTGTTCTTTCTTCTACGGAATCGTATAATGGATATTCGCAGCAAAGTATGAATTTTAGAAATCTTGGAACTTCGACGTAAATTGCTGGTGGTATTGGAATGAGAGGAGACGTGGAGGCTTTGTAGTAACGATATTCAGAAATGCTGCAAAAGAATTAATGTAAGTTTTCAAATGACTCGCTGGGGGAAACTTAATGATTTATTTAAGTGGGTGCCGTCGTGTTTCTTAAAGCAATAATAATAGTTCCAAGAAAATAAAAATCTTAGTAAGCTTTGAAGTTTCCCTTGAGCTACTGGATCGGTGATTTACAAATCGGAATGTAGTTCAAAAAAGTATAATTTTGATGGTTATTAATGTCATTATTAACTTACTCTCCGTATTTATCATCAGATGATCTTTCTAAGAGTGGCATTCCAGATAAAAACAAAATTATAAACGTGGTGAAAATGGGCGACATTATTGCTATCCATTCTATTCCATCTAATACATTAAGAGATATAACAAATATTCCCCACCATAACAATATTTCTCCAAAATAATTTGGGTGTCTAGACAGACGCCATAATCCTGAAATCGTCTATCTAATTAAACTGGTTCTTTATTGTACATCACCCATTAGTTATTATACTACCATCATTGCACCATTTTCCTTGGTTTTGTGGATCTTGTTTAAACGAAAACTTTTGAAGATCCGCATACGTTTCTGCTAATAATCCTACGACAAATAAGCCAGTTCCTGTCGAATCTAAAGTTGTCATCGTACGAGGAGCTGGAGGAATGGCGTGTCTCGGAGAATTAATTATAATTACAGGTAAACTTACAATATACACCCAAATGGCCTATTAATGAAAGGAATGTTAAGATTTGACAGCGACTCTCGCATAATTTTACCTGAAATGTCCAAAAAATTGCGAACCGAATAACGTTACTTCTTCTATCATCGAACTGTTTGTCTCGTCCTATTTTAAGTATTCTGTAAAGAAGGTATCCAGAAAGTCTTGCTCCCCAAAGACAGATGAACACGGTCACCATTAGTTGTCTACTATCGTAGGTTTTCTGAAAATAAGTTTTTTATAAGAAGTCTTACAGTCTGTTTTTCCAAGCCAAAAACTGAAGAGGTAAAATTGTGGAATAAAAACAAAAGATGGGTAAGTTTAAATACGGAAGCCTGGGAGGAAGGGGGTAGGCTCCAAATGTATTCTACTAAATAGTTATCATTTTTCAGCTATAGACTTTCTTCCGGACTCCGCATCATTAAATTCACATCACGAAATAAATTATTTTCAGACTTGATTCAAGAGCCAATTTTCGTGAAAATCAAATCCAAATAAATTTTAATTGAGAAATAATAACTATATCAGAAAAATAAATGAAACACAAGCTTAGAGCCAGTTCCACCAACTCTGATTAAAGTTGGTATTCGTAATCAGAGTTGGTGGAACTGGTCCTTAGCGTTCAAGTTGCAATAATGCAGTTACTTGGTTATTGATTATTTGTTAACAAACTTCAATATTCTTGATACTCACTTTTCCACCTTGTCCGAGAAAAAAGGTAAGAAGGGCCAAACTAATAAAATTAATGCCTCCGGCAAAATCTGTTATCTTGTCCATTTGAAAGCCGGCAGCTATCGAAAAGAAAATTATTTGCATCGAAACAGTGAGGATTGCACTGATGGCAAAGTGATCTTCGTCTAATATTTTTACCGCCATATTGTTTAGTAATTGATTTGTATCCTAAAAAATACTAAAAATAATAAACTATTCGGCATAATCAAAAGTTCAATTTAGTTTGAAAAAGTATGGTAGTGGGTAGTATTATTAGTACTTATAGGTATAGAGTAATACCAAATAAGAATTAGAACTATTAAAAAAATACATATATTTGTCGTTAGGGTATCATCTTGAGTATAGTCGTGGTAAAATCGTAAGTCCTGTAAGCACCTGGTGCTTTTTTCAGTACCTAATCTTAGTTTAAAGAAACAAAAAAATTATAGAAAAGATTACTCTCACGGAAACTCTTCAACCCAATGATTAGTCACACAAATTGAGTACCTTCGACACAACATGACACTTTAGATATTGTTCAGTATTGGAACGGAGCCAATAAATAAATATGAAAATGTATCTGAAAAGAATTCACAATTATGTGTAAGCATTATTTTATAATCGAATCAACCAGAAGAATTAGGTTCTTATTTGGTTCATTATTTAAATTTTGTGGCATTTAATGCCAAGTATATTCTTAAGCTTGCCAAATAAACAACTTAATGGAATCGTTTAAAAGATGTTTTGCTTCAAAGGAATTCCATTATTACTATTTATAAAGCTCCAGAACTGATTTCCGATGATAATTAAGCAAGAGTTGATCAAAAAAACGGTTTTTCGGTTTGGGGGGAAGGGGGGCGAATTTTGGGAAAATTTTGAGCTCGGAAATTCGGGAACCGGCGGGAGAGGCTGGGATAATTTTTTGGGGCGGATCGGCGGTCGGGGGGCCCGGGGAGAGCGAAAAGTATGAAAAAAACCTACGAGCGCCACAAGCGACTCGCAAAAATCGGGGAAAGTTTTTTGGGCGTTGGAATTGCGGCTGGGGGCCTTAATCGAGCTCGTGCGCACGGGAAAATTATTCGAAAACCTCGGAGAACTTCGAGAGTATGCAAACTCGGAAAATATTGCAATTTTGACGTAAATTCCTAAAACAATCAAATTTCATTTGTGGAGCATTCACTTTATCGAGACTCGAAGGTTCGTTCACATTTCGCGTTTGCACGTTTTTGCAATAAAAACCACTTTTTAAATTTAATACGGCCCTTTTGACCACGGGACGTGTTTCGTGAACGCACGTTTGTACTTTTTTTTAGTTTCCCGCGCGCGAGGGGACATTTTTTTCGCATTAATTTTATAACGTGGAACTCTGCAATACCGACATGACAATAAGGTTATAATATATTATGACAGCTTATTAAATGTAAATTATTGTTCTTAAAATTTAGCCGTTTTAATCGGATAAATACGATATTAAGTCAAAATTATTATTCAAAACGTCGTGCTGAATCGGTGGGAAGTGCATTTGGAGACATACATAAATTTTTTTTGTGCATCTGGAAACTCTAGGATCCATGGGTCCGAGGAGACATTTATTGTCTTTGTTACGTGGTATGTGTTATTTCGACTCAAGTAAAATTTGTTATGGGTCGTTTCGACTCGAAAATAAGGTTATCGAAGAGTGTTAAATTAAAATTATTTGTGTTAAATTAGAAATGGGACATTTCAGTCGAGATGTTAATTCGACATCTTTACTGCTCGATGGAAGATAAATTTGGCGCAATTAATAAGTTCTTAATAGATTCGGCGTGTTTACTGTGTGCAAATCGAGTTTGATTTTTGTACCGACTAAATTGGAATAGCCATTTGCATTCAAATTTTCAGTTTTATGGTCCGCAGCTGCTACGATCCACTGTATTGTCTTCGGAACAGTTAAAAAGCCTCTCGGAAGATTATACGGTGTATCGAAACAGCTATTGGCAACCGTACCGACAACATTAGTATAAGTGGCTATTTCGATTTTGTTAGTCGAAGAGAAAGTGAGTGACTAAAATTGAAATTTTTATATTCTGATGGTATTTTAAAGGGAGTTTAGGGTAAGGTTGTGTATCGAAACGACTGCAGCAAGGAAATTAACAAAATTAATGCTAATGGCTGTTTCAATTTAGGTAGTGCAAAAAACAAAATTATAAATTTCTGTTTGTGCGGTCTTAAGAATCTTACGGCTTCGATTCAATCGGGTAACTATCTTTAACCTTTCGGGTAGCTTGGAAGTGATATATTGGTATATTAAGTAAGGTGATACAGTGTATGGAAACAACTGCAGCAAGGAAAGTAACAAAATTAATGCAAATGGCTGTTTCAATTTAGGTAGTGCAAAAAACAAAATTATAAATTTCTTTTTGTGCGGTCTTAAGAATCTTACGGCTTCGATTCAATCGGGTAACTAAGTTTAACCTATCGGGTAGCTTGGAAGTGATATATTGGTATATTAAGTAAGGTGATACAGTGTATGGAAACAACTGCAGCAAGGAAAGTAACAAAATTAATGCAAATGGCTGTTTCAATTTAGGTAGTGCAAAAAACAAAATTATAAATTTCTTTTTGTGCGGTCTTAAGAATCTTACGGCTTCGATTCAATCGGGTAACTAAGTTTAACCTATCGGGTAGCTTGGAAGTGATATATTGGTATATTAAGTAAGGTGATACAGTGTATGGAAACAACTGCAGCAAGGAAAGTAACAAAATTAATGCAAATGGCTGTTTCAATTTAGGTAGTGCAAAAAACAAAATTATAAATTTCTTTTTGTGCGGTCTTAAGAATCTTACGGCTTCGATTCAATCGGGTAACTAAGTTTAACCTATCGGGTAGCTTGGAAGTGATATATTGGTATATTAAGTAAGGTGATACAGTGTATGGAAACAACTGCAGCAAGGAAAGTAACAAAATTAATGCAAATGGCTGTTTCAATTTAGGTAGTGCAAAAAACAAAATTATAAATTTCTTTTTGTGCGGTCTTAAGAATCTTACGGCTTCGATTCAATCGGGTAACTATCTTTAACCTTTCGGGTAGCTTGGAAGTGATATATTGGTATATTAAGTAAGGTGATACAGTGTATGGAAACAACTGCAGCAAGGAAAGTAACAAAATTAATGCAAATGGCTGTTTCAATTTAGGTAGTGCAAAAAACAAAATTATAAATTTCTTTTTGTGCGGTCTTAAGAATCTTACGGCTTCGATTCAATCGGGTAACTAAGTTTAACCTATCGGGTAGCTTGGAAGTGATATATTGGTATATTAAGTAAGGTGATACAGTGTATGGAAACAACTGCAGCAAGGAAAGTAACAAAATTAATGCAAATGGCTGTTTCAATTTAGGTAGTGCAAAAAACCAAATTATAAATTTCTGTTTATGCGGTTTTAAGAATCTTACGGCTTCGATTCAATCGGGTAACTAAGTTTAACCTATTGGGTAGCTTGGAAGTGATATATTGGTATATTAAGTAAGGTGATACAGTGTATGGAAACAACTGCAGCAATGAAAGTAACAAAATTAATACAAATGGCTGTTTCAATTTAGGTAGTGCAAAAAACCAAATTATAAATTTTTGTTAATGCGATGTTAACAATCTTACGGCTTCGATCTTCAATTCAATCGGGTAACTATCTTTAACCCATCGGATAGCTTCAAAGTGGTATATTACTCCATATTTGTACTTATTCGATAGCTTTTTATTCTATTTGATCTATTTAATCTGTTTGATGTAGTAAAATTGTAATTTAAATCGAGTTTTTTGCTTCTCGGTTTTTTATGAGGTTGTTCGGTAAGGTGCACAGAGTACTTTAGGATGTAATGTTGGAGTATTTTCGGGATATAAATTACCGAGTGATTTATATTGGGTTACATAACACCTTCATTCATAGTTGGGTGTTTCAAAATTAAAACAAAAAAATATTTATCAGTTTTCAGTAGGGAATCAAACAGTTTTGTATATATTTATTTAAACGTGCATTGCAAAACTGATTAGATTAGGAAGGTGCCTATAAAATAAACTTTGAAGAAGCGCAAATTTAATATTTTTTAACTTAATTTAACCCAATAATTGAATACTTTTGATTTTTGTATGATTTCATGCAAGTTAAGGTTGTTAAACAATAAGAAAAACGTAAAATAACTTTTATCACTGACAATTAATAGTTTACATTATCATTATGAATGAAAGTGCTATCTACGTTACGTAGCACCTTCATTCCCACCGAGAATTGTATTCTTTTTATGGCATTCATATTGTAAAAAAGGAGTTATGTGTGCCCATAACACCTTCTTCCATTAAGAATGTTATTTTAGATGTACATAGCTTCTTCATCCGCTGCAGTTTTCAATCTTACAGTAATACTTACACATTTTGAAAGGTGCCATGCGATAGAAGAGTACATAACACCTTCATTCAGTAAAAAAAGTCATTTTTTTTTAATGTTACATAACACCTTCATCCACTCGTGTCTTCAATTATATTCACAGTGTAATTATTAATAGTTGATCAACAATTAATTTCAAAAAACATCTAAATTAGAATATTTTTTTCTATCAATAAGTTAGTACCTATTGGTATAGGTACGATAAGCTAAGATTGACCTACGGGTACACGTATGGTCAACCGGAGACCCTAAAAGCTGACCTATACAAGGTGATTTATTAGCTTACCGACAAACTTTACTACTATATAAAAGTTTGGGTAATTTGACGTATAGAATACGGCATTCTGTGCCTGGAGGGCCGAAGGCCCGACGAACGAGGCCCGCAGGGCCGAGAATCGAGGTCCGAAGGACCGACGCGAGGCCCGTAGGGCCGAGCCCCAGGGTTAAGGGCCGTAGGCCCGCGCGAGAGCCCGCAGGGCCGAGCGGAGGCCCGCAGGGCCGACCTAGAGCTATCGGCCCGCAGGGCCGATCTAGCTCTAGTTAATATATATAAAGCTCCAGAACTGATTTCGAACGATAATTAAGCAAGAGTTGATCAAAAAAACGGTTTTTCGGTTTGGGGGAAGGGGGGCGAATTTTGGGAAAATTTTGGGCTAGGAAATTCGGGGACCGGCGGGAGAGGCTAGGATAATTTTTTGGGGCGGATCGGTGGTCGGGGGGCCCGGGGAGAGCGAAAAGTATGAAAAAAACCTACGAGCGCCACAAGCGACTCGCAAAAATCGGGGAAAGTTTTTTGGGAGTTGGAATTGCGGCTGGGGGCCTTAATCGAGCTCGTGCGCACGGGAAAATTATTCGAAAACCTCGGAGAACTTCGAGAGTATGCAAACTCGGAAAATATTGCAATTTTGACGTAAATTTCTAAAACAATCAAATTTTATTTGTGGAGCATTCACTTTATCGAGACTCGAAGGTTCGTTCACATTTCGCGTTTGCACGTTTTTGCAATAAAAACCACTTTTTAAATTTAATACGGCCCTTTTGACCACGGGACGTGTTTCGTGAACGCACGTTTGTACTTTTTTTTTAGTTTCCCGCGCGCGAGGGGACATTTTTTTCGCATTAATTTTATAACGTGGAAATCTGCAATACCGACATGACAATAAGGTTATAATATATTATGACAGCTTATTAAATGTAAATTATTGTTCTTAAAATTTAGCCGTTTTAATCGGATAAATATGATATTAAGTCGAAATTATTATTCAAAACGTCGTGCTGAATCGGTGGGAAGTGCATTTGGAGACATACATAAATTTTTTTTGTGCATCTGGAAACTCTACGATCCATGGGTCCGAGACATTTATTGTCTTTGTTACGTGGTATGTGTTATTTCGAGTCAAGTAAAATTTGTTATGGGTCGTTTCGACTCGAAAATAAGGTTATCGAAGAGTGTTAAATTAAAATTATTTGTGTTAAATTAAAAATGGGACATTTTAGTCGAGATGTTAATTCGACATCTTTACTGCTCGATGGAAGATAAATTTGGCGCAATTAATAAATTCTTAATAGATTCGGCGTGTTTATTGAGTACAAATCGAGTTTGATTTTTGTACCGACTAAATTGAAAAAGCCATTTGCATTAAAATTTTCAGTTTTATGGTTGGCAGCCGCTACGATCCACTGTATCGTCTTCGGAATAGTTAAAAACCCCTTCGGAAGATGATATGGTGTATCGTAACAGCTATTGGCAACCGTACCGACAACATTAGTACAAGTGGCTATTTCGATTTAGTTTGTCGAAAGGAAAGTTAGTGGGTAAAATTGAAATTTTTATATTCTGGTGTTTTAAAAGGAGTTTAGATTGAAGTGTTACTCTTTTTCGAGCTATCGACATCATCAAGTTGTGATGTTTGTGTCTAAGTAAACGAATTTAAAAGCTTTGGATCTTTTTCAAATATTATTAACGTTAGAATTAAATGGTGTTTTAAGTAAAGTGATAGTATAGTGTATCGAAACACAACTGTAGCAAGGAAAGTAACAAAATTAATGCAAATGGCTGTTTCAATTTAGGTAGTGCTAAAAAGCAAATTATAAATTTTTGTTTATGGGATCTTAACAATCTTACGGCTTCGATCTTCGATTCAATCGGGTAACTATCTTTAACCCATCGGATAGCTTCAAAGTGGTATATTACTCCATATTTGTACTTATTCGATAGCTTTTTATTCTATTTGATCTATTTAATCTGTTTGATGTAGTAAAATTGTAATTTAAATCGAGTTTTTTGCGTCTCGGTCTTTTATGAGGTTGTTCGGTAAGGTGCACAGATTACTTTAGGATGTAATGTTGGGGTATTTTCGGGATATAAATTACTGAGTGATTTATATTGGGGTACATAACACCTTCATTTATAGTTGGGTGTTTCAAAATTAAAACAAAAAAATATTTATCAGTTTTCAGTAAGGGAATCAAACAGTTTTGTATATATTTATTTAAACGTGCATTGCAATACTGATTAGATTAGGAAGGTGCCTATAAAATAAACACTGAAGAAGCGCAAATTTAATATTTTTTAATTTAATTTAACCCAATAATTGAATACCTTTGATTTTTGTATGATTTAGGTTGTTAAACAATAAGAAAAACGTAAAATAACTTTTATCACTGACAATTAATAGTTTACATTATCATTATGAATGAAAGTGCTATCTACGTTACATAGCACCTTCATTCACACCGAGAATTGTATTCTTTTTATGGCATTCATATTGTAAGAAAGGAGTTATGTGTGCCCATAACACCTTCTTCCATTGAGAATGTTATTTTAGATATGCATAGCTCCTTCATCCACTGCAGTTTTCAATCTTACAGTAATATTTACACATTTTGAAAGGTACCATGCGATAGAAGAGTACATAACACCTTCATTCAGTAAAAAAAGGCATTTTTTTAATGTTACATAACACCTTCATCCACTCGTGTCTTCAATTATATTCACAGTGCAATTATTAATAGTTGATCAACAATTGATTTTAAAAAACATCTAAATTAGAATATTTTTCTCTATCAATAAGTTAGTACCTATTGGTATAGGTACGATAAGCTAAGATTGACATACGGGTACACGTATGGTCAACCGGAGACCCTAAAAGCTGATTTATACAGAGTGATTTATTAGCTTACCGACTTTACTATATGAAAGTTTGTGTAATTTTAAGACAAAAAAATTATTTGGACATACTATGCCCGATTTCACTTATTTAGGAAATTGGATCGCTTCAAAGTTTACTACAGCCAATTTACCAAATATCAAAAAAAGTGGGCTTAGAACAAAGAACAACCAATAATACACAATTTAGCACTCTAAAATATGCCGATGTACTTTTTGTCGATTGTTGTTGCTGTTGTTGCAATGGAAGGGCAGCTGTTTTAATCAACAACACTGTAACAGCAAACTGACATGCGTATTTTTGTTTGTTATAACTTATAAGCCACCTATTTTTGTTGATATTTATTACATTCGCCTGTTTTGCAGTAAGTTTTACAATCGTGAAATCGGACAAATGTCCAAATGATATTTTTGCTTAACATTACCTATACGAGCTCTCATATGACAAAGTTTGTCTGTGAACTAATAAATCACCCTGTGTAAAGGTATTTTGCAGACTCACGACGTAAAAATACCGACTACATCGAATATTAATTTCTAGGTGATAATTGGCAAGCTTGACGTACAGAACAAGTATAGAATACAGTATTCTGTGCCTTGAGGGCCGAAGGCCCGACAAACGAGGCCCGCAGGGCCGAGCCCTTTGTTGAGGGCCGTAGGCCCGCGCGAGGCCCGTAGGGCCGAGCAGGAGGCCCGGAGGGCCTGATCGAAGGCCCGGAGGGCCTGAGTGAAGGCCCGCAGGGCCGACCTAGAGCTATCGGCCCGAAGGGCCGATCTAGCTCTAGTTACTATTTATAAAGCTCCAGAACTGATTTCGAACGATAATCTAACCTACGTTGATCAAAAAAACGCTTTTTCGGTTTGGGGGGAAGGGGGGCGAATTTTGGGAAAATTTTGGGCTCGGAAATTCGGGGACCGGCGGGAGAGGCTACGATAATTTTTTGGGGCGGATCGGTGGTCGGGGAGCCCGGGGAGAGCGAAAAGTATGAAAAAAACCTACGAGCGCCACAAGCGACTCGCAAAAATCGGGGAAAGTTTTTTGGGCGTTGGAATTGCGGCTGGGGGCCTTAATCGAGCTCGTGCGCACGGGAAAATTATTCGAAAACCTCGGAGAACTTCGAGAGTATGCAAACTCGGAAAATATTGCAAATTTTGACGTAAATTTCGAAAACAATCAAATTTCATTTGTGGAGCATTCACTTTATCGAGACTCGAAGGTTCGTTCACATTTCGCGTTTGCACGTTTTTGCAATAAAAACCACTTTTTAAATTTAATACGGCCCTTTTGACCACGGGACGTGTTTCGTGAACGCACGTTTGTACTTTTTTTTTAGTTTCCCGCGCGCGAGGGGACATTTTTTTCGCATTAATTTTATAACGTGGAAATCTGCAATACCGACATGACAATAAGGTTATAATATATTATGACAGCTTATTAAATGTAAATTATTGTTCTTAAAATTTAGCCGTTTTAATCGGATAAATATGATATTAAGTCGAAATTATTATTCAAAACGTCGTGCTGAATCGGTGGGAAGTGCATTTGGAGACATACATAAATTTTTTTTGTGCATCTGGAAACTTTACGATCCATGGGTCCGAGACATTTATTGTCTTTGTTACGTGGTATGTGTTATTTCGAGTCAAGTAAAATTTGTTATGGGTCGTTTCGACTCGAAAATAAGGTTATCGAAGAGTGTTAAATTAAAATTATTTGTGTTAAATTAAAAATGGGACATTTCAGTCGAGATGTTAATTCGACATCTTTACTGCTCGATGGAAGATAAATTTGGCGCAATTAATAAATTCTTAATAGATTCGGCGTGTTTACTGTGTGCAAATCGAGTTTGATTTTTGTACCGACTAAATTGAAAAAGCCATTTGCATTCAAATTTTCAGTTATATGGTCCGCAGCTGCTACGATCCACTGTATTGTCTTCGGAACAGTTAAAAACCCTCTCGGAAGTTTATACTGTGTATCGAAACAGCTATTGGCAACCGTACCGACAACATTAGTACAAGTGGCTATTTCGATTTTGTTAGTCGAAGAGAAAGTGAGTGACTAAAATTGAAATTTTTATATTCTGATGGTATTTTAAAGGGAGTTTAGGGTAAGGTTGAGTATCGAAACAACTGCAGTAAGGAAATTAACAAAATTAATGCTAATGGCTGTTTCAATTTAGGTAGTGCAAAAAACCAAATTATAAATTTCTGTTTGTGCGGTCTTAAGAATCTTACGGCTTCGATTCAATCGGGTAACTATCTTTAACCTCTCGGGTAGCTTGGAAGTGATATATTGGTATATTAAGTAAGGTGATACAGTGTATGGAAACAACTGCAGCAAGGAAAGTAACAAAATTAATGCAAATAGCTGTTTCAATTTAGGTAGTGCAAAAAACCAAATTATAAATTTCTGTTTATGCGGTTTTAAGAATCTTACGGCTTCGATTCAATTGGGTAACTAAGTTTAACCTATCGGGTAGCTTGGAAGTGATGTATTGGTATATATTAAGTAAGGTGATACAGTGTATGGAAACAACTGCAGCAAGGAAAGTAACAAAATTAATGCAAATAGCTGTTTCAATTTAGGTAGTGCAAAAAACCAAATTATAAATTTCTGTTAATGCGATGTTAACAATCTTACGGCTTCGATCTTCAATTCAATCGGGTAACTATCTTTAACCCATCGGATAGCTTCAAAGTGGTATATTACTCTATATTTGTACTTATTCGATAGCTTTTTATTCTATTTGATCTATTTAATCTGTTTGATGTAGTAAAATTGTAATTTAAATCGAGTTTTTTGCTTCTCGGTCTTTTATGAGGTTGTTCGGTAAGGTGCACATCAGAGTACTTTAGGATGTAATGTTGGAGTATTTTCGGGATATAAATTACCGAGTGATTTATATTGGGTTACATAACACCTTCATTCATAGTTGGGTGTTTCAAAATTAAAACAAAAAAATATTTATCAGTTTTCAGTAGGGAATCAAACAGTTTTGTATATATTTATTTAAACGTGCATTGCAAAACTGATTAGATTAGGAAGGTGCCTATAAAATAAACTTTGAAGAAGCGCAAATTTAATATTTTTTAACTTAATTCAACCCAATAATTGAATACCTTTGATTTTTGTATGATTTCATGCAAGTTAAGGTTGTTAAACAATAAGAAAAACGTAACATAACTTTTATCGCTGACAATTAATAGTTTACATTATCATTATGAATGAAAGTGCTATCTACGTTACATAGCACCTTCATTCACACCGAGAATTGTATTCTTTTTATGGTATTCATATTGTAAAAAAGGAGTTATGTGTGCCCATAACACCTTCTTCCATTGAGAATGTTATTTTAGATGTACATAGCTCCTTCATCCGCTGCAGTTTTCAATCTTACAGTAATACTTACACATTTTGAAAAGTGCCATGCGATAGAAGAGTACATAACACCTTCATTCAGTAAAAAAAGTCATTTTTTTTTAATGTTACATAACACCTTCATCCACTCGTGTCTTCAATTATATTCACAGTGCAATTATTAATAGTTGATCAACAATTAATTTCCAAAAACATCTAAATTATAATATTTTTCTCTATCAATAAGTTAGTACCTATTGGTATAGGTACGATAAGCTAAGATTGACCTACGGGTACACGTATGGTCAACCGGAGACCCTAAAAGCTGACCTATACAGGGTGATTTATTAGCTTGCCGACAAACTTTACTACTATATAAAAGTTTGTGTAATTTGACGTATAGAATAAGGTATTCTGTGCCTGGAGGGCCGAAGGCCCGACGAACGAGGCCCGCAGGGCCGAGAATCGAGGTCCGAAGGACCGACGCGAGGCCCGTAGGGCCGAGCCCCAGGGTTAAGGGCCGTAGGCCCGCGCGAGAGCCCGTAGGGCCGAGCGGAGGCCCGTAGGGCCGACCTAGAGCTATCGGCCCGTAGGGCCGATCTAGCTCTAGTTATGATATTTATAAAGCTCCAGAACTGATTTCCGATGATAATTAAGCAAGAGTTGATCAAAAAAACGGTTTTTCGGTTTGGGGGAAGGGGGGCGAATTTTGGGAAAATTTTGAGCTCGGAAATTCGGGGACCGGCGGGAGAGGCTGGGATAATTTTTTGGGGCGGATCGGTGGTCGGGGGGCCCGGGGAGAGCGAAAAGTATGAAAAAAACCTACGAGCGCCACAAGCGACTCGCAAAAATCGGGGAAAGTTTTTTGGGCGTTGGAATTGCGGCTGGGGGCCTTAATCGAGCTCGTGCGCACGGGAAAATTATTCGAAAACCTCGGAGAACTTCGAGAGTATGCGAACTCGGAAAATATTGCAAATTTTGACGTAAATTTCTAAAACAATCAAATTTCATTTGTGGAGCATTCACTTTATCGAGACTCGAAGGTTCGTTCACATTTCGCGTTTGCACGTTTTTGCAATAAAAACCACTTTTTAAATTTAATACGGCCCTTTTGACCACGGGACGTGTTTCGTGAACGCACGTTTGTACTTTTTTTTTAGTTTCCCGCGCGCGAGGGGACATTTTTTTTGCATTAATTTTATAACGTGGAACTCTGCAATACCGACATGACAATAAGGTTATAATATATTATGACAGCTTATTAAATGTAAATTATTGTTCTTAAAATTTAGCCGTTTTAATCGGATAAATATGATATTAAGTCGAAATTATTATTCAAAACGTCGTGCTGAATCGGTGGGAAGTGCATTTGGAGACATACATAAATTTTTTTTGTGCATCTGGAAACTCTACGATGTATGGGTCCGAGACATTTATTGTCTTTGTTACGTGGTATGTGTTATTTCGAGTCAAGTAAAATTTGTTATGGGTCGTTTCGATTCGAAAATAAGGTTATCGAAGAGTGTTAAATTAAAATTATTTGTGTTAAATTAAAAATGGGACATTTCAGTCGAGATGTTAATTCGACATCTTTACTGCTCGATGGAAGATAAATTTGGCGCAATTAATAGATTCGGCGTGTTTACTGTGTGCAAATCGAGTTTGATTTTTGTACCGACTAAATTGAAAAAGCCATTTGCATTCAAATTTTCTGTTTTATGGTCCGCAGCTGCTACGATCCACTGTATTGTCTTCGGAACAGTTAAAAACCCTCTCGGAAGATTATACTGTGTATCGAAACAGCTATTGGCAACCGTACCGACAACATTAGTATAAGTGGCTATTTCGATTTTGTTAGTCGAAGAGAAAGTGAGTGACTAAAATTGAAATTTTTATATTCTGATGGTATTTTAAAGGGAGTTTAGGGTAAGGTTGTGTATCGAAACAACTGCAGCAAGGAAATTAACAAAATTAATGCTAAATGGCTGTTTCAATTTAGGTAGTGCAAAAAACCAAATTATAAATTTCTGTTTGTGCGGTCTTAAGAATCTTACGGCTTCGATTCAATCGGGTAACTATCTTTAACCTCTCGGGTAGCTTGGAAGTGATATATTGGTATATTAAGTAAGGTGATACAGTGTATGGAAACAACTGCAGCAAGGAAAGTAACAAAATTAATTCAAAAAGCTGTTTCAATTTAGGTAGTGCAAAAAACCAAATTATAAATTTCTGTTTATGCGGTTTTAAGAATCTTACGGCTTCGATTCAATCGGGTAACTAAGTTTAACCTATCGGGTAGCTTGGAAGTGATATATTGGTATATTAAGTAAGGTGATACAGTGTATGGAAACAACTGCAGCAATGAAAGTAACAAAATTAATACAAATGGCTGTTTCAATTTAGGTAGTGCAAAAAACCAAATTATAAATTTCTGTTAATGCGATGTTAACAATCTTACGGCTTCGATCTTCAATTCAATCGGGGTAACTATCTTTAACCCATCGGATAGCTTCAAAGTGGTATATTACTCCATATTTGTACTTATTCGATAGCTTTTTATTCTATTTGATCTATTTAATCTGTTTGATGTAGTAAAATTGTAATTTAAATCGAGTTTTTTGCTTCTCGGTCTTTTATGAGGTTGTTCGGTAAGGTGCACAGAGTACTTTAGGATGTAATGTTGGAGTATTTTCGGGATATAAATTACCGAGTGATTTATATTGGGTTACATAACACCTTCATTCATAGTTGGGTGTTTCAAAATTAAAACAAAAAAATATTTATCAGTTTTCAGTAGGGAATCAAACAGTTTTGTATATATTTATTTAAACGTGCATTGCAAAACTGATTAGATTAGAAAGGTGCCTATAAAATAAACTTTGAAGAAGCGCAAATTTAATATTTTTTAACTTAATTTAACCCAATAATTGAATACCTTTGATTTTTGTATGATTTCATGCAAGTTAAGGTTGTTAAACAATAAGAAAAACGTAAAATAACTTTTATCACTGACAATTAATAGTTTACATTATCATTATGAATGAAAGTGCTATCTACGTTACGTAGCACCTTCATTCACACCGAGAATTGTATTCTTTTTATGGCATTCATATTGTAAAAAAGGAGTTATGTGTGCCCATAACACCTTCTTCCATTGAGAATGTTATTTTAGATGTACATAGCTCCTTCATCCGCTGCAGTTTTCAATCTTACAGTAATACTTACACATTTTGAAAGGTGCCATGCGATAGAAGAGTACATAACACCTTCATTCAGTAAAAAAAGTCATTTTTTTTAATGTTACATAACACCTTCATCCACTCGTGTCTTCAATTATATTCACAGTGCAATTATTAATAGTTGATCAACAATTATTTTCCAAAAACATCTAAATTAGAATATTTTTCTCTATCAATAAGTTAGTACCTATTGGTATAGGTACGATAAGCTAAGATTGACCTACGGGTACACGTATGGTCAACCGGAGACCCTAAAAGCTGACCTATACAGGGTGATTTATTAGCTTACCGACAAACTTTACTACTATATAAAAGTTTGTGTAATTTGACGTATAGAATACGGTATTCTGTGCCTGGAGGGCCGAAGGCCCGACGAACGAGGCCCGCAGGGCCGAGAATCGAGGTCCGAAGGACCGACGCGAGGCCCGTAGGGCCGAGCTCCAGGGTTAAGGGCCGTAGGCCCGCGCGAGAGCCCGTAGGGCCGAGCGGAGGCCCGCAGGGCCGACCTAGAGCTATCGGCCCGTAGGGCCGATCTAGCTCTAGTTACTATTTATAAAGCTCCAGAACTGATTTCCGATGATAATTAAGCAAGAGTTGATCAAAAAAACGGTTTTTCGGTTTGGGGGGAAGGGGGGCGAATTTTGGGAAAATTTTGAGCTCGGAAATTCGGGGACCGGCGGGAGAGGCTGGGATAATTTTTTGGGGCGGATCGGCGGTCGGGGGGCCCGGGGAGAGCGAAAAGTATGAAAAAAACCTACGAGCGCCACAAGCGACTCGCAAAAATCGGGGAAAGTTTTTTGGGCGTTGGAATTGCGGCTGGGGGCCTTAATCGAGCTCGTGCGCACGGGAAAATTATTCGAAAACCTCGGAGAACTTCGAGAGTATGCAAACTCGGAAAATATTGCAATTTTGACGTAAATTCCTAAAACAATCAAATTTCATTTGTGGAGCATTCACTTTATCGAGACTCGAAGGTTCGTTCACATTTCGCGTTTGCACGTTTTTGCAATAAAAACCACTTTTTAAATTTAATACGGCCCTTTTGACCACGGGACGTGTTTCGTGAACGCACGTTTGTACTTTCTTTTTTAGTTTCCCGCGCGCGAGGGGACATTTTTTTCGCATTAATTTTATAACGTGGAAATCTGCAATACCGACATGACAATAAGGTTATAATATATTATGACAGCTTATTAAATGTAAATTATTGTTCATAAAATTTAACCGTTTTAATCGGATAAATATGATATTAAGTCGAAATTATTATTCAAAACGTCGTGCTGAATCGGTGGGAAGTGCATTTGGAGACATACATAATTTTTTTTTGTGCATCTGGAAACTCTACGATCTATGGGTCCGAGACGTTTATTGTCTTTGTTACGTGGTATGTGTTATTTCGAGTCAAGTAAAATTTGTTATGGGTCGTTTCGACTCGAAAATAAGGTTATCGAAGAGTGTTAAATTAAAATTATTTGTGTTAAATTAAAAATGGGACATTTCAGTCGAGATGTTAATTCGACATCTTTACTGCTCGATGGAAGATAAATTTGGCGCAATTAATAAGTTCTTAATAGATTCGGCGTGTTTACTGTGTGCAAATCGAGTTTGATTTTTGTACCGACTAAATTGGAAAAGCCATTTGCATTCAAATTTTCAGTTTTATGGTCCGCAGCTGCTACGATCCACTGTATTGTCTTCGGAACAGTTAAAAAGCCTCTCGGAAGATTATACGGTGTATCGAAACAGCTATTGGCAACCGTACCGACAACATTAGTACAAGTGGCTATTTCGATTTTGTTAGTCGAAGAGAAAGTGAGTGACTAAAATTGAAATTTTTATATTCTGATGGTATTTTAAAGGGAGTTTAGGGTAAGGTTGTGTATCGAAACAACTGCAGCAAGGAAATTAACAAAATTAATGCTAATGGCTGTTTCAATTTAGGTAGTGCAAAAAACCAAATTATAAATTTCTGTTTGTGCGGTCTTAAGAATCTTACGGCTTCGATCTTCAATTCAATCGGGTAACTATCTTTAACCCATCGGATAGCTTCAAAGTGGTATATTACTCCATATTTGTACTTATTCGATAGCTTTTTATTCTATTTGATCTATTTAATCTGTTTGATGTAGTAAAATTGTAATTTAAATCGAGTTTTTTGCTTCTCGGTCTTTTATGAGGTTGTTCTGTAAGGTGCACAGAGTACTTTAGGATGTAATGTTGGAGTATTTTCGGGATATAAATTACCGAGTGATTTATATTGGGTTACATAACACCTTCATTCATAGTTGGGTGTTTCAAAATTAAAACAAAAAAATATTTATCAGTTTTCAGTAGGGAATCAAACAGTTTTGTATATATTTATTTAAACGTGCATTGCAAAACTGATTAGATTAGGAAGGTGCCTATAAAATAAACTTTGAAGAAGCGCAAATTTAATATTTTTTAACTTAATTTAACCCAATAATTGAATACCTTTGATTTTTGTATGATTTCATGCAAGTTAAGGTTGTTAAACAATAAGAAAAACGTAAAATAACTTTTATCACTGACAATTAATAGTTTACATTATCTTTATGAATGAAAGTGCTATCTACGTTACGTAGCACCTTCATTCACACCGAGAATTGTATTCTTTTTATGGCATTCATATTGTAAAAAAGGGGTTATGTGTGCCCATAACACCTTCTTCCATTAAGAATGTTATTTTAGATGTACTCCTTCATCCGCTGCAGTTTTCAATCTGACAGTAATATTTACATATTACACGGGTACACGTATGGTCAACCGGAGACCCTAAAAGCTGATCTATACAGAGTGATTTATTAGCTTACCGACTTTACTGTATGAAAGTTTGTGTAATTTTAAGACAAAAAAATTATTTGAACATACTATGCCCGATTGCACTTATTTAAGAAATTGGATCGCTTCAAAGTTTACTACAGCCAATTTACCAAATATCAAAAAAAGTAGGCTTAGAACAAAAAACAACCAATAATAATACACAATTTAGCACTCTAAAATATGCCGATGTACTTTTTGTCTATTGTTGTTGCTGTTGTTGCAATGGAAGGGCTGCTGTTTTAATCAACAACACTATAACAGCAAACTGACATGCGTATTTTTGTTTGTTATAAGTTATAAGCCACCTATTTTTGTTGATATTTATTACATTCGTCTGTTTTGCAGTAAGTTTTGAAGTCGTGAAATCGGACAAATGTACAATAAAATTTTTCTTTAACATTACACGAGCTTTCATATGAGAAAGTTTGTCTGTGAACTAATAAATCACCCTGTGTAAAGGTATTTTGCAGACTCACGATGTAAAAATACCGACTACATCGAATATTAATTTCTAGGTAATAATTGGCAAGCTTGACGTACAGAACAAGTATAGAATACAGTATTCTGTGCCTCGAGGGCCGAAGGCCCGACAAACGAGGGCCGTAGGCCCGAGGCGAGGCCCGCAGGGCCGAGCTCTTTGTTAAGGGCCGTAGGCCCGCGCGAGGCCCGTAGGGCCGAGCAGGAGGCCCGGAGGGCCTAAGCGAAGGCCCGGAGGGCCTGAGTGAAGGCCCGTAGGGCCGACCTAGAGCTATCGGCCCGCAGGGCCGATCTAGCTCTAGTTAATGACTATTTATAAAGCTCCAGAACTGATTTCTCACGATAATCTAACCTACGTTGATCAAAAAAGCGGTTTTTCGGTTTGGGGGGAAGGGGGGCGAATTTTGGGAAAATTTTGGGCTCGGAAATTCGGGGACCGGCGGGAGAGGCTACGATAATTTTTTGGGGCGGATCGGTGGTCGGGGGGCCCGGGGAGAGCGAAAAGTATGAAAAAAACCTACGAGCGCCACAAGCGACTCGCAAAAATCGGGGAAAGTTTTTTGGGCGTTGGAATTGCGGCTGGGGGCCTTAATCGAGCTCGTGCGCACGGGAAAATTATTCGAAAACCTCGGAGACGTCTGCGAGTATGCAAACTCGGAAAATATTGCAAATTTTGACGTAAATTTCTAAAACAATCAAATTTCATTTGTGGAGCATTCACTTTATCGAGACTCGAAGGTTCGTTCACATTTCGCGTTTGCACGTTTTTGCAAAAAAAACCACTTTTTAAATTTAATACGGCCCTTTTGACCACGGGACGTGTTTCGTGAACGCACGTTTGTACTTTTTTTTTAGTTTTCCGCGCGCGAGGGGACATTTTTTTCGCATTAATTTTATAACGTGGAAATCTGCAATACCGACATGACAATAAGGTTATAATATATTATGACAGCTTATTAAATGTAAATTATTGTTCTTAAAATTTAGCCGTTTTAATCGGATAAATATGATATTAAGTCGAAATTATTATTCAAAACGTCGTGCTGAATCGGTGGGAAGTGCATTTGGAGACATAAATAAAATTTTTTTGTGCATCTGGAAACTCTACGATCTATGGGTCCGAGACATTTATTGTCTTTGTTACGTGGTATGTGTTATTTCGAGTCAAGTAAAATTTGTTATGGGTCGTTTCGACTCGAAAATAAGGTTATCGAAGAGTGTTAAATTAAAATTATTTGTGTTAAATTAAAAATGGGACATTTCAGTCGAGATGTTAATTCGACATCTTTACTGCTCGATGGAAGATAAATTTGGCGCAATTAATAAATTCTTAATAGATTCGGCGTGTTTACTGTGTGCAAATCGAGTTTAATTTTTGTACCGACTAAATTGAAAAAGCCATTTGCATTAAAATTTTCAGTTTTATGGTTGGCAGCCGCTACGATCCACTGTATCGTCTTCGGAATAGTTAAAAACCCCTTCGGAAGATGATATGGTGTATCGTAACAGCTATTGGCAACCGTACCGACAACATTAGTACAAGTGGCTATTTCGATTTAGTTTGTCGAAAGGAAAGTTAGTGGGTAAAATTGAAATTTTTATATTCTGGTGTTTTAAAGGGAGTTTAGATTGAAGTGTTACTCTTTTTCGAGCTATCGACATCATCAAGTTGTGATGTTTGTGTCTAAGTAAACGAATTTAAAAGCTTTGGATCTTTTTCAAATATTATTAACGTTAGAATTAAATGGTGTTTTAAGTAAAGTGATAGTATAGTGTATCGAAACACAACTGTAGCAAGGAAAGTAACAAAATTAATGCAAATGGCTGTTTCAATTTAGGTAGTGCTAAAAAGCAAATTATAAATTTTTGTTTATGGGATCTTAACAATCTTACGGCTTCGATCTTCGATTCAATCGGGTAACTATCTTTAACCCATCGGATAGCTTCAAAGTGGTATATTACTCCATATTTGTACTTATTCGATAGCTTTTTATTCTATTTGATCTATTTAATCTGTTTGATGTAGTAAAATTGTAATTTAAATCGAGTTTTTTGCGTCTCGGTCTTTTATGAGGTTGTTCGGTAAGGTGCACAGATTACTTTAGGATGTAATGTTGGGGTATTTTCGGGATATAAATTACTGAGTGATTTATATTGGGGTACATAACACCTTCATTTATAGTTGGGTGTTTCAAAATTAAAACAAAAAAATATTTATCAGTTTTCAGTAAGGGAATCAAACAGTTTTGTATATATTTATTTAAACGTGCATTGCAATACTGATTAGATTAGGAAGGTGCCTATAAAATAAACACTGAAGAAGCGCAAATTTAAAATTTTTTAATTTAATTTAACCCAATAATTGAATACCTTTGATTTTTGTATGATTTAGGTTGTTAAACAATAAGAAAAACGTAAAATAACTTTTATCACTGACAATTAATAGTTTACATTATCATTATGAATGAAAGTGCTATCTACGTTACATAGCACCTCCATTCAAACCGAGAATTGTATTCTTTTTATGGCATTCATATTGTAAGAAAGGAGTTATGTGTGCCCATAACACCTTCTTCCATTGAAAATGTTATTTTAGATATGCATAGCTCTTTCATCCACTGCAGTTTTCAATCTTACAGTAATATTTACACATTTTGAAAGGTACCATGCGATAGAAGAGTACATAACACCTTCATTCAGTAAAAAAAGTCATTTTTTAAATGTTACATAACACCTTCATCCACTCGTGTCTTCAATTATATTCACAGTGCAATTATTAATAGTTGATCAACAATTGATTTTAAAAAACATCTAAATTAGAATATTTTTCTCTATCAATAAGTTAGTACCTATTGGTATAGGTACGATAAGCTAAGATTGACATACGGGTACACGTATGGTCAACCGGAGACCCTAAAAGCTGATTTATACAGAGTGATTTATTAGCTTACCGACTTTACTATATGAAAGTTTGTGTAATTTTAAGACAAAAAAATTATTTGGACATACTATGCCCGATTTCACTTATTTAGGAAATTGGATCGCTTCAAAGTTTACTACAGCCAATTTACCAAATATCAAAAAAAGTGGGCTTAGAACAAAGAACAACCAATAATACACAATTTAGCACTCTAAAATATGCCGATGTACTTTTTGTCGATTGTTGTTGCTGTTGTTGCAATGGAAGGGCAGCTGTTTTAATCAACAACACTGTAACAGCAAACTGACATGCGTATTTTTGTTTGTTATAACTTATAAGCCACCTATTTTTGTTGATATTTATTACATTCGCCTGTTTTGCAGTAAGTTTTACAATCGTGAAATCGGACAAATGTCCAAATGATATTTTTGCTTAACATTACCTATACGAGCTCTCATATGACAAAGTTTGTCTGTGAACTAATAAATCACCCTGTGTAAAGGTATTTTGCAGACTCACGACGTAAAAATACCGACTACATCGAATATTAATTTCTAGGTGATAATTGGCAAGCTTGACGTACAGAACAAGTATAGAATACAGTATTCTGTGCCTTGAGGGCCGAAGGCCCGACAAACGAGGGCCGTAGGCCCGAGGCGAGGCCCGCAGGGCCGAGCCGTTTGTCAAGGGCCGCAGGCCCGTAGGGCCGAGCCGGAGGCCCGGAGGGCCTGATCGAAGGCCCGGAGGGCCTGAGTGAAGGCCCGCAGGGCCGACCTAGAGCTATCGGCCCGAAGGGCCGATCTAGCTCTAGTGATATTTATAAAGCTCCAATACTCACTTCAGACTTTAATTAAGCAAGAGTTGATCAAAAAAACGGTTTTTCGGTTTGGGGCGAAGGGGGGCGAATTTTGGGAAAATTTTGGGCTCGGAAATTCGGGGACCGGCGGGAGAGGCTAGGATAATTTTTTGGGGCGGATCGGTGGTCGGGGGGCCCGGGGAGAGCGAAAAGTATGAAAAAAACCTACGAGCGCCACAAGCGACTCGCAAAAATCGGGGAAATTTTTTTGGGCGTTGGAATTGCGGCTGGGGGCCTTAATCGAGCTCGTGCGCACGGGAAAATTATTCGAAAACCTCGGAGACGTCTGCGAGTATGCAAACTCGGAAAATATTGCAAATTTTGACGTAAATTTCTAAAACAATCAAATTTCATTTGTGGAGCATTCACTTTATCGAGACTCGAAGGTTCGTTCACATTTCGCGTTTGCACGTTTTTGCAAAAAAAACCACTTTTTAAATTTAATACGGCCCTTTTGACCACGGGACGTGTTTCGTGAACGCACGTTTGTACTTTTTTTTTAGTTTTCCGCGCGCGAGGGGACATTTTTTTCGCATTAATTTTATAACGTGGAAATCTGCAATACCGACATGACAATAAGGTTATAATATATTATGACAGCTTATTAAATGTAAATTATTGTTCTTAAAATTTAGCCGTTTTAATCGGATAAATATGATATTAAGTCGAAATTATTATTCAAAACGTCGTGCTGAATCGGTGGGAAGTGCATTTGGAGACATAAATAAAATTTTTTTGTGCATCTGGAAACTCTACGATCTATGGGTCCGAGACATTTATTGTCTTTGTTACGTGGTATGTGTTATTTCGAGTCAAGTAAAATTTGTTATGGGTCGTTTCGACTCGAAAATAAGGTTATCGAAGAGTGTTAAATTAAAATTATTTGTGTTAAATTAAAAATGGGACATTTCAGTCGAGATGTTAATTCGACATCTTTACTGCTCGATGGAAGATAAATTTGGCGCAATTAATAGATTCGGCGTGTTTACTGTGTGCAAATCGAGTTTGATTTTTGTACCGACTAAATTGAAAAAGCCATTTGCATTCAAATTTTCAGTTTTATGGTCCGCAGCTGCTACGATCCACTGTATTGTCTTCGGAACAGTTAAAAACCCTCTCGGAAGATTATACTGTGTATCGAAACAGCTATTGGCAACCGTACCGACAACATTAGTACAAGTGGTTATTTCGATTTTGTTAGTCGAAGAGAAAGTGAGTGACTAAAATTGAAATTTTTATATTCTGATGGTATTTTAAAGGGAGTTTAGGGTAAGGTTGTGTATCGAAACAACTGCAGCAAGGAAATTAACAAAATTAATGCTAAATGGCTGTTTCAATTTAGGTAGTGCAAAAAACCAAATTATAAATTTCTGTTTGTGCGGTCTTAAGAATCTTACGGCTTCGATTCAATCGGGTAACTATCTTTAACCTCTCGGGTAGCTTGGAAGTGATATATTGGTATATTAAGTAAGGTGATACAGTGTATGGAAACAACTGCAGCAAGGAAAGTAACAAAATTAATGCAAATAGCTGTTTCAATTTAGGTAGTGCAAAAAACCAAATTATAAATTTCTGTTTATGCGGTTTTAAGAATCTTACGGCTTCGATTCAATCGGGTAACTAAGTTTAACCTATCGGGTAGCTTGGAAGTGATATATTGGTATATTAAGTAAGGTGATACAGTGTATGGAAACAACTGCAGCAATGAAAGTAACAAAATTAATACAAATGGCTGTTTTAATTTAGGTAGTGCAAAAAACCAAATTATAAATTTCTGTTTGTGCTGTCTTAAGAATCTTACGGCTTCGATTCAATCGGGTAACTATCTTTAACCTCTCGGGTAGCTTGGAAGTGATATATTGGTATATTAAGTAAGGTGATACAGTGTATGGAAACAACTGCAGCAAGGAAAGTAACAAAATTAATGCAAATAGCTGTTTCAATTTAGATAGTGCAAAAAACCAAATTATAAATTTCTGTTTATGCGGTTTTAAGAATCTTACGGCTTCGATTCAATCGGGTAACTAAGTTTAACCTATCGGGTAGCTTGGAAGTGATATATTAGTATATTAAGTAAGGTGATACAGTGTATGGAAACAACTGCAGCCATGAAAGTAACAAAATTAATACAAATGGCTGTTTCAATTTAGGTAGTGCAAAAAACCAAATTATAAATTTCTGTTTGTGCGGTCTTAAGAATCTTACGGCTTCGATTCAATCGGGTAACTATCTTTAACCTCTCGGGTAGCTTGGAAGTGATATATTGGTATATTAAGTAAGGTGATACAGTGTATGGAAACAACTGCAGCAATGAAAGTAACAAAATTAATACAAATGGCTGTTTCAATTTAGGTAGTGCAAAAAACCAAATTATAAATTTCTGTTTGTGCGGTCTTAAGAATGTTACGGCTTCGATTCAATCGGGTAACTATCTTTAACCTCTCGGGTAGCTTGGAAGTGATATATTGGTATATTAAGTAAGGTGATACAGTGTATGGAAACAACTGCAGCAAGGAAAGTAACAAAATTAATGCAAATAGCTGTTTCAATTTAGGTAGTGCAAAAAACCAAATTATAAATTTCTGTTAATGCGGTGTTAAAAATCTTACGGCTTCGATCTTCAATTCAATCGGGTAACTATCTTTAACCCATCGGATAGCTTCAAAGTGGTATATTACTCCATATTTGTACTTATTCGATAGCTTTTTATTCTATTTGATCTATTTAATCTGTTTGATGTAGTAAAATTGTAATTTAAATCGAGTTTTTTGCTTCTCGGTCTTTTATGAGGTTGTTCGGTAAGGTGCACAGAGTACTTTAGGATGTAATGTTGGAGTATTTTCGGGATATAAATTACCGAGTGATTTATATTGGGTTACATAACACCTTCATTCATAGTTGGGTGTTTCAAAATTAAAACAAAAAAATATTTATCAGTTTTCAGTAGGGAATCAAACAGTTTTGTATATATTTATTTAAACGTGCATTGCAAAACTGATTAGATTAGGAAGGTGCCTATAAAATAAACTTTGAAGAAGCGCAAATTTAATATTTTTTAACTTAATTTAACCCAATAATTGAATACCTTTGATTTTTGTATGATTTCATGCAAGTTAAGGTTGTTAAACAATAAGAAAAACGTAAAATAACTTTTATCACTGACAATTAATAGTTTACATTATCATTATGAATGAAAGTGCTATCTACGTTACGTAGCACCTTCATTCACACCGAGAATTGTATTCTTTTTATGGCATTCATATTGTAAAAAAGGAGTTATGTGTGCCCATAACACCTTCTTCAATTGAGAATGTTATTTTAGATGTACATAGCTCCTTCATCCGCTGCAGTTTTCAATCTTACAGTAATACTTACACATTTTGCAAGGTGCCATGCGATAGAAGAGTACATAACACCTTCGTTCAGTAAAAAAAGTCATTTTTTTTTAATGTTACATAACACCTTCATCCACTCGTGTCTTCAATTATATTCACAGTGCAATTATTAATAGTTGATCAACAATTAATTTCTAAAAACATCTAAATTAGAATATTTTTCTCTATCAATAAGTTAGTACCTATTGGTATAGGTACGATAAGCTAAGATTGACCTACGGGTACACGTATGGTCAACCGGAGACCCTAAAAGCTGACCTATACAAGGTTATTTATTAGCTTACCGACAAACTTTACTACTATATAAAAGTTTGTGTAATGTGACGTATAGAATACGGTATTCTGTGCCTGGAGGGCCGAAGGCCCGACAAACGAGGCCCGCAGGGCCGAGAATCGAGGTCCGAAGGACCGACGCGAGGCCCGTAGGGCCGAGCCTCAGGGTTAAGGGCCGTAGGCCCGCGCGAGAGCCCGTAGGGCCGAGCGGAGGCCCGCAGGGCCGACCTAGAGCTATCGGCCCGTAGGGCCGATCTAGCTCTAGTAAATTATATAACATTACAAAGAGTTAGGTAATATATAAAATATTAACATAAAATTTCATCAGCTTATTGTATGCTCTGGTAAATATTTAAATCTGATAGCTTATGGACAATGTTTCAAAACTGAAAAGAGAACTATTAATCGATAGTTGGACAAAATGAAATCGTTCAGAAACTGAATATGAAACAAACACCTTTTAGCATGTAATAAAATATGGGGTAAATAAATAACAAAGAAGTTTAAAAATAAAACACGTAATTTTAGGCCGCCGGGAACTTGAAACCATGCAAGGCGCACAGAGCTCTTTCAAAGTTGGCGTGGAAACCTAACAAAACGAATGCGGAACAACGCTGAATTATTAATTAAAAAGTGTCGCCACTTTGCACCTGAGTAAAACAGAATTACTAAAGAAATATTTATTATTGTCTTCCATTAGGCGAAAGACATTGTGTACTAATTCCAGAGTCGGCATTTGCATTAACATCTGATGTAGTACTTTCTGCTCGCCATTACTGCTGGGTTAAGGAGTGATGGTGGCTAAGGAATGGTGGGAATTAATGATGCCCACCAATATCAATTGGGGGGCAAATAATGTGTGTGACGGGTAAAATATGAATTTTTCCAACTAATAACATAAAAGCTGCTGAACTCGATTTGAATATCAACCGCATCCGATAATCCACAATGCAGACTGCAAGACGACTGTAAGTAGTAGGGCGACAGTAGTGCGGATAATGGTTTAGTCTCGCCTCAAATTCGAATACATTTAAATAATAATAATTTTTTAATGTACTGAACGGCCAGACGAAACTTTCGATTAAAAATAATGTTTTTGGTTTTCTATGGCGAAGTTTGTTCAAATTTTTCCATTTCTGATAACTTTGCAACATTCTTACTCTTAACCAGTCGCTCTCGTTTAATATTTTTTTTCTATTTCGGTACTTTAATCCACTCCTTAACGTACTGTTTTGGTCTCAAAACAGTGCGTTAAGAAGCTCTCTTAACGTACTGTTTCTGGGGGATTTTCTTCTGCTAAGTTCGCGTCAAGTTGAACTGACGTTTAACAATGTCAAATATAATTTATTAAAATGTTTATTTTTAGAGCTTATTAGAATTGAAATGTAATAAAGAATAAAGGTTTTACATATTTCATTCATTTTTATTTGTTAAACTTTAAATTATACATACAGGAGTATGTGCATTATTTAAATTTAAAAAAATAAACTTGCGACATCTATGAATCATTGAACTAAATGATGTGACATCTCAGTCAGTGCCACCACAATTATTATAAAAAGAAAATCTCTATGATATTAATTATTTAAATATTATTAATTTTATTAAAATGTGGAATAGAAAAAATAGTATAAATTACACGTTTCATAAGCCTTGTTAAGTACTCGTCCTTTTTAAAACTCACCGCAAGCGGCTCGTTTTTAAAATTTGGACTCGTACGTTAACACGGTGCCTTATGAAACTTGTACTTTAATATGCACTCGCTCGCTACGCCAGACCAAAAAGAGGATTGTAAGAAATACATATTTTCTAATTGAGCTGAAATTTATTTTTAGACTTGAAACTGTTAAATTATGTCTTTTCAAATATTGATAGTTTCCTCAATTTCCTGCTTCGCAATTTAGTTTAGAGGAAATGTGTAAATTGAGTGAATTGGGAGCATGCAATTGCATAAATGAATACGTCTGGTTGAGGGACTGATTTAGGCATGGGCTTGATGGGCTGCAACCCAGGGCCCCATCCAATCACAGGGCTTCTTCGCGGCTGTTCAAAAAAGTAAAAACAATTTAAATTAAAAATGTAAGAGAAAAAAATAGATTTTACACAATTTAATTCGTAAATAATATGATAACGTCGGAATTGAGGCTTCTCGCGTGTAGCTTTCACCGTTTGACATTCGAGGATAGTGATTATTTTTCCAAAATTGGATAAATTATTTTCATACAACGTCTCCTTTAGAAGTTACGTCCCTCTACAAGGGAACGGTAAAATTAAGTTTTTATTTGTATTTTTCAACAATTCTAATAACTTTATTCAAATAAATACTCATCTTTTGTCATTCATTCATTTACTTGTATTTTCTTAATTAAATGTAATGAAACAGATTTATTCTTTTCCTCAAAAACTATGAGTTTTTTGGAGAAATTAAAGAATTCAAAATGCTTCCAAACAAACCAAGGTTATAAAACTTGGAAATTCATAATTTCAACCCCCAGCAAAGGTCTGATAGGAAACCTAATAGGGGTTACACGTTACACTTTCCAGTCGTGTGATGATATCATGGAATCACGGTAAAAGCCTTTTAATAAGTAAAAACCCATCTACTAAATGACATTCTAGTAGTTTCGAAACATCTGAAATAATATAGTAATTTAATTCTTAATTTTCTTACTTTGTTTTTGTGAAACATTATTTTTGCAGACACTATCAATCGCTGCAAAAATTATAAAACTTTATCCATTTATTTATGTTCAACAATTATTATCTAATAATCTCAAGTGACAAAAGATCTAAGTACGGCTGGGTAAACCCCCAAACAGTGGTGGCCCAGAGCCTCCAAATTTAACGGTCCGTCCCTGATCTGATTTTAAATGTTAAATCCATTCCTTTCCCGTATAATAAGTAGTACTACTGTCTAATTAAATCTAGGGTTAGGGTAACATATTTTTAAAAGTTCATATACGAAGTATGTACAGAGAATAAAATTTACTCCAGTGTGTCCCCCAACCCCATTTAGGTATATTAAAACATCTCTCCACCTATTACTTTAGGAGTCTGAAAATTCAAAAAACCGAGTGATTGATTTATTCACTTACTCTGCGGTTAGTGCAATATTTGCTTTTTTAACGCTATATTTATAGATACATCGAGTTTATAAAAAAAGTCTTCCAATGCTCTCGATATACTTATTTTTAAATTATCTCTAGTAGCTCGTACGTTCGTGCTTTTCTAATGAAATCGATAAAATCCAAATGCATTAGGCGATATTGACTGTTGAACAATGGATGGTTAAACATTTGCTAAAATTAACTACTGTATCGCTTGTGCCACACAAAAATAAACCAATATTAATCTTTATTAAGAGCAAATGATATAAATGTATGTGCGGGGAGTCGGAAAGGAAATTAAATTAAATACTGCATTCGAGAAATGGCTCGATTTTAGGATAATTGAACGTTCCAGTTATCATCAAATTCCACATTTTCAAATTCAAGTTACATGAACCTAATACCGAAGTAGTACTCGGTATATATATTATATTACATGTGACGGTTTTTAGTTTTAAATATTACCTACAAAATCGAAAAAATTAAATATTTCAAGTTCTTGATACGCTCGATTTTTTTTTAAGTTTTCCAAAGAATTATTAATTGTTTATTAAAATGTTTTCGAATTTGCTAAGAAAACCGCAGTATTGGTCCAACACGAGGTAGCTACCTCCATCTAATAGCAGTAATGTTCCATGCAGCATCCAGCATCAGATCAATATTATGCATTTTGGGGCTTGCTTTTGGCAAGATAAACGTTAACGGTTTAACTAGGACCTCTAATAGGCAATTGATTTATTCTTTAAAAATTAAGTGAGTTTGATTTTTTTCTAATTTAAATTTGAACCTTTTTTACTGCGGGCAGTGTTGGTGAATTGGTGATGATGTTCAATACTTATTTATCACTGCTCAAGAGCCTCTTTTCAGTTTCAACAAAATCCAACATTTAACTAAAATGAAAATTGTATGTTTCTACTTTACGTATCGTTTACCATATTGTAGGTGCAGTAGGTAAATGGGTCGTAATTGCCGCACTAGGTACCTACCTACGAAAATTGATTTCTTTCAAATTAAGAAAAATGATAATTTTCTCTCTATAACTTCTTACATCTTTACTATAACTGTGCCTACAACAGCTTGAATATTAATTGAAAAAATATCCTACTCACAATTTAATCTCTAATTTTCTAACCATTATTTTATAATTGTTACTATTACCTATGTCAAACTTAAAAAATAGTAATTTGATTAAGCTTTTTAAAAAGACTCACATAACATGATGTGTAAAGGTAAATGACTTGAGCAAAAAGTACACTTCAAATAGTAACGTTCGCTTACTCTCACGTCAAAGTAGCTACTGTTTCTGATTATCGTCAAGTTGAGATTAAATCTTCACGACGCCGGCGTCGTTTTGCTAAATATTTGAATTTTTTTCTTTTCTCCGAAAAGTTTAATCAATTAAGAAATTTCTTTTAATACCGCAATAAGTGCTCAATTTCTCTTAAATTGAATTTGTGAATAAATTTCAAAACTGCTGTTATAAGTTTGGCAACCGTCGAATTACGGAATTACGACAAATTTAGTGAATATCGCCAAATGAAAAACTGTAAAATAATTTAAGAAAAAGTTCTAGTATTTTTAAGACACGCAAAGGGATAGGTAAGTAATGTATAATTAAATTAGACTTTAACTAACAACCTATAATCCGGTCGCTAATAATCTGAGCTCTTGACGCGACCTTAATTCTTAATTTAAAAACCAAAATACAAATAAAAAGAAAAATAATCCACGGAAAAGTAGAAAATAAGTGTTTTAGAATTCAGTGCAGTTTAATAAAGTAATTCAGTAGTTTTTTTGTTCAACAATAGGTAATACTACAATCTTCTCCCCTTTTCAGATAAATTTATTTTCTATTTTTACAGACATTTCTCTCTTTTAATTAAACTTTTTAGGCTCTAAACGAATTTTTTAATTCATCCAATAATGTCCAGTTTATACTTATCGACTCTTATTTTGAATCTCAAAGCTTAACACTTTAACCTCTTATTATTTTTTGGACTAAAAGTTCCTAACAAATACTATTACCACTCTAAACATGCCTACTGTCAGATTTCAACTTAAAACTCGCCCATATTACTCAGCCGCTTGTAGAGACGAGAAATGTCGGTCTTCTAAAAATCCACTGGTGCAATTTCAAAAAAAATCGGACTTCAAATAGAGCCACAATGTCTAAATTGGATTCCTAACAGACTTCGTGTCTCATATAATTCTCAAGATCCACACGCTTCCATCGAGCACCTTGTATATTAATAGGAGATAAGACTTTAGATGGCCCTAATAAGAAGTTAGAGGTCGGCATAAAATTTGCATAATGACTAAGGGTCCAGAGGCATGTCGATTGGAAGCACCTAATAACGGCATCAGATCCGCCAGTCTTTTAATCCGCCTGTCAGAAGCGCCGTAAAGTTCCTAATTTACACGTTGGTCCTTTATAAAAGGACATGGCCCGTAAAATACTTACTCCTCAGCAATAAAATATTATGTTGTTTAATGTTTAGGGTTTTATTTTAGGGAAACACTTAAAAGAACTATCTGGAGTCTTGTATTATCTCTAAATTTTTGATTAATCTAATTTTAACTGAGTTATTTATTCCAAAATTGGCCCTATCAAGAGCTATTCAGAGTTCCTTCAGGTAGTTAATCGTCTGTAACCATAGAAAACAGAGACGCATATAGGCAACTTTTGATAATATTTATGTTGTTATTTTGTTCATATTAATGTGTAAATTTTCAGCCAATCGTCAATTTGTTCAAGGTTTTGCTTTCAAATTAGCCAAAATGGCCAATTTGTAATCTGTAGTTACCAGTTACGAAGTTATTAAAATACAATGGACTCCAAAGATGACACTAAAATCGCTCCTACATTATTTCACGTATTTAACAATAATTATTATTCTCAATTAAATGGTGAAGGACAATAACGCAGCTAAAATTTTTATCTCCCTACATTATTCTTATCTATCTATTCCCACGGGAACTTTACGTTCTGTATAGTTTAATAGGTTTAAAATACCGCGATAAGTGTGACACAACCGAGACACCACATTTTGACTTATTAAATTCCTTAACCTAAAATTTTAATCAATAAAATTTGAATTAGTAAATTATAAATTATTATAAGATGTTGAAAACTACAATGACAAGAATATGGAATGAATATTTTGGAATTTAACAATGTTATATTAATCATAAAAATATCTATAAAAGTATAAAAACAAAAATGTCTATTCGTTGCTTTACTAACCGTTTTAAAATTCACACTACAAGACTTTTAAGTGCCTCGAATAGTTGCTATATGTATAGGTGAGCGAAGGAAAACAAGTTTTCTTCCCTTTACCTTTTTTTGTAATATCACCTTTACTTTTAGATCCATATATTCGACTAATTCTTCACCCAAGAAATCTGTATATAGTAAAATTAGCGAACCCAAAAAGATACGATCTTTCGTGCTACAAAAGTATGTTAAATATTTAAAAAGGTACGATGCAGTTTTGGAACAAAAATTTCCTGGTGCTATGCATGTGTACAAAGTATTTATAGAAGGAATTCGTGATTTTTATAAAGACTTGAAGCTCTTTATCAAAATAGTTAGAATGTTAAATAAACCCGGTGAAAGTCTCAAAAATTTGAACCTCGACCAAATCGAGTTGTACCACCAAATGCCATACGATATGATGCGTGTTGCTCCAGTACTACTCGTTTCTGCTTTACCTTTTGCGAATTACATAGTTTTTCCTTTAGCTTATTATTTTCCTAGACAGTTACTGTGCAGGCATTTTTGGAATTTACAACAAAAATCTGAATTTAGTATCGTATTTCTTCACAAAAGATTAGTTCATAATAAGCCGGTATTTCGGCATTTACAAACTCAGTTGAAAAATTTAAAGGGAAACGTTTTACACAAACGTTGGTCGAATGTTTTGGGAAAAATTGGCAGTGGTGTACAACCGTCTGCCTACGAAATTTTAGACTGCAAAGATTTATTTTCAACAGGGCCTTATCATTTATTGTACTTAAGTGGAAATCATGTCGTAAGTTACTATTAAAGTTGTATACCGTTATTTAAATTACTTATATTGAAGAGACATTTGGCAAAAATGCATGACCTTCGTCCCGGATGGTTTAAACGTTCGAGGCTTCGGGAAAAAGCTCAGATTATACAAGCCATGGATGTTGCAATTTTAAAAGCTGGTGGGGTTTATAAATTACAAGTTGATGCTCTAAGAAATGCTTGTCTTATTAGAGGTAAATGTTTATTAGTGCAAGTAATAGTATCGATAACTAAACTAACTACAGGTTTAAATCCAACCAATATGAGGACCGAAGATATGGCTTTGTGGCTCTTGCAGTGGATTGCAATATCGAAAGAAATAGATGACCAAAGTTTTTCTTTACTTCTACACTGTCCGATTTTACTAGGGTACAACCAACCCAGTAATTGGCTTTTAGTGTATTCGCATAAAAATAAGAATAAATAAGTATTTTTAAACGTGATATACCTAATATGTAATTTGTTTATCGAGAATTGTTTTTAATTTATGCTTTCTGTTTTTAGTGACTTGTTATGTTTTTACCTATAATAAATATAATAATTAAAGTTTATAGCATTAAATTTGGTTTTTAAATTTAAAAAATGAAAAACTACATCCAGTGACTTTACTAAATAAACATACACGTCCTGTATTCAATTTCTGATTGTCTATTTCTTTTCTATACAGAGTGTTTTAAGTTGACTAAGGGCCGATATTTCAATCTTCTATTAAAGTTCCTAATAGCTATTTGCCTAATAATTTATTTAGTTGCTAATTGATTATAAAAATTCACCAATTATAAAAAAGGATTTATGTAGCAACCAAAACTTATTCGCCAAATAGCTATTAGGAACTTTAATAGAAGATTGAAATATCGGCCCTAAACCAAATTGTACCACATGATGCAAAATTCGGAATTCCGCAATGTCCCTAGAACGACCGAATGTAATGGTTCACATACCTACTGCAAAATTCGCAATACGCGTTGGTATCTAACGAAAAGTCACTAAGAACGCATCGCAATCGTGTCCGGCTGTCCGGATAAGTTAAGAATTTCCCGCCACGAATTTTTTAAACCGATATTGCGAAATTCCGAATTTTGCATGCGAAAAACCGCATCACTTGTACTTGAAACTTGATCGTAGCGACATCTCTTCATAAGCTTATTTCTCTACCTCTACTGACCTTTACCCACCTCTACCATGGCGACACCTAGCAAAACGTCAAAAGTCAATGTCAAATGCCAAATTTATTTCTTGTAGAAAGAACAAAGAACCTGTTGTAAAGGATAGTGCAATTTTTTATGTGATAGTGTGTGAATCTTTTTTATTTCTTTTCGAATTTACGAAATTATTAAATTTAAAAGTAAGAAAACTATTTGTCAATACCATTATTGCAGGCAACAAACTTTTTTCTAGTTGGACGTTCAACTTGGATCAAGATGAACTCTGATAAATTACCAACTTGTGGAAAATTAATATACATAAAGAAACAATTAATAAGTGAAATGCAGAATAAACCTCCACAACAAAAAGTTTTAATCAATCCAGTTTTTATGAACACTAAACCACATTTTAATAAAAATTTTCTTCCTAATCAAACTATTCATATCAACCCTTTATTTCAATATAGTAACACGAAATCGAGACCACAAGAATATACGAACAATGAGAGTTTATTTAATTGTTCGACTAACGTCATCAAAGAGCAACCGAAACAAGCATTTCAAGAACGCAGACAAATTATAGTTTCTACACGTACCAAGTTAATAAATGCTCCACAAAAAGAAAATCAAGTTAAAAATTTATCTCCGATTAGAGATGAAATAAGAAAATTTGTAACCAAACCAGTACCTAATGTACGAAACCGTTTTAAATTAGATTATCGAAGTGCAATTAGTAGAACTATATTGCATACTAAGCAGAAGACACTTTTTAAAAAGAAAATATTAGTTAATATGCCGAAGAAGAAATATTTAAAACACAACATGACAAGTAACTATGTTAATAAAAATGGCGTTTTATACAAAAAAGACTTACGATCGTTAAGCGTAGTTAAGCGAATCGACTCGAACTTGAAACAATACCAAGATAGAATATTAACGATATGTAAACAGAATTATAAGTTGGATCAAAATCGTAGAACATTAACTTTAATTTCCGAAACAACTGACCGATCTCAAGATAAACTAAAGTTGATCAATTTAGGAGGAGTAACTTTTAAGAGAAAAGAACCGAATGTGTTTGTTAAAGTTAATAACGACGCAAAAAGAATTTTAAGGTGATCAGTTAAAAGTGTTCTTGATGTTTATTTAAAGGATGTTTTTTTCAGCCAAGCCAAGTTTAGGAGTATAAATATTTTAAGGAACAAACTAAAAAAGTCAAATGTACCGTGTCTCTTCTATCGTAAATTTGGGAGATGTAAAGGGAAAGAACGCGGCACTTGTATAAGAAAACATAATCCAGAACAAATTATGTTATGCACGAAGTACTTGAGCTCTTTTAGAATTACGTATAAGTTTAATATTGTGTATTTAGGTTTCTTCAGGGTGCGTGTATAAACGATCAATGCCTTCTATCTCACAAAGTTTCGGCTGCAAAAATGCCGACTTGCAAATTCTATTTAGAAGGCTTCTGTTCTAAAGAAAATTGTCCTTATCTTCATGTAAAAATAAATCCGAAAGCTGAAATTTGTCAAGATTTCTTAGCAGGATTTTGTAAACTAGGAGCAGATGTAAGTTCGGTATTTTTAATGTAGTTTTATTATCATTTGTATTTTAGTGTTTTAAAAGACATCAGTTCTTATGTCCCGAATTTGAAAAAAGTGGAAGATGTGTGAAAAGAAAGTGTCAATATCCTCATCAAAATTTGGTAAGAAAGTCTCCAGTATTGAAACCAATTGCTACAAAAATTCCAACTAAAGGAAAGAATGAACTTTCGGCAAATAAGGAAATTGTTAAAGAGTTACCGTCTAATGTTAAAAAGGAGATAGCTTGTAGGTATTACGATGACAGTTTTTCAGTTGTCGAAAATTCAAACACTAAAGAAATGGGTGACGAATCTAGTAACGGTAGACAAAGTATTGGCGAATTACCATCATTTATAGCTTTTTAGGACGTATTTGATTTTATTCTCATTTTGACTTTTATATTTAAATTTGTAGCAATTGGTTTCTTTCCAAAAATATGTAGAGAGAGCAAATACATCATTGTACAATAAGTGTTTTATTTACCATTATTTTACTATGCCGTTGAAATAAATGCTTTGAAATAAGCTTTTGTTGTTTTGAATTATTTAGTGCTCCCAGCACTTAGCCCCCTTGTTTGGGTTTATTGTACATCTTCCAAGATCTAACCAGCTTCCCTAAACCTGTTAGATCTGTAGAATGAACTCTGGTGGAAGGATATCGGTAATTCTGGCCACGGCAAGCCAGAAGTCCCCAACACATCTATTCAGCTTAAGAGCTAGACAGTCGCAGAGCACATGTTCAGCTGTCTCATCTATAGGTTACATACATGACATTTGGGTTTGTTCAGTATTCTCTTTTCTTGGAAAAAACAAGAACATTGGCTTGCCACAGATGTTGTCGAAGACCGTCAAAATTGAAAAAGTTCAATGTTCAAAATTTTAAAGAATTGTAATTGAAATAAATATTATCTTTTACCGATAAGCTGTTGTGTTAGTCAACTATCATTGGATTATCTTTATGATGCAAGTACTCTTTTCAAATTCCCGCCAATACTGTCAAAAAAAGTGTTTTGAAAATTTCACTAGTGGTAGGACTGCTTAATGACGTCCATCTTGTTTCCTCCCGTCGTCCCATCGCAACGCAAACCTTTTTGATCTTTCATGTAAAATGGTGAGTTGTATTCATTTTTTATATTTTTATTAAATTCTCTAAATATGAATTATAAAGAGTTCGAAGTTGAACAGATTTTAATAATTATTAGATTTCATTATTCATTTCGTTAGGAGTCTGAGTTTAATTCAAGGGAACTTATAATTAACCTTAAAACTAAACCACATGTTTTGCGTTTGTTGGTTATAGTTTTTTTTTTTCATTTTTAGCCCTTCCAAAGATTTGTTGAAACGGGCCGGGTAGCCCTCGTTTCGGACGGACCGAACAAGGGAAAACTTGTTAGTATTGTCGATGTTATTGACCAAACCAGGGTGAGTTCAAATAAATTTCTTTTTAATCTTAACATGTACCATTGAATGATGATCCACAAGGTGATAGGAATTGCCGACTGATACACATATGAAGCTATTTTCGAAACTGATTAAAATCAGTTTCATAAGAAATTACGTTATAGTGAAGCACCATTAGTAAAATTAGTATTTGTTTATCAGGTTTTGGTCGATGGACCCGAAACTGGCATCAATAGAGGATGTTTAAGGTTAAATCAACTTCATTTGACTAAATTGAGAATTAAATTCCCTCATAGTGCTTCAACTCGTGTCGTACGGAAAGCGTGGAAGCTCGGTCAAATTGACGAAAAGTGGGGTAAATCCGTTTGGGCCAAGAAACTCGACGCTAAGAAAAAGGTAAGAGGTTTTATTCTAATTTGTTGTTTTTTGGGGAGAGCACTAATTAATAATATTCTATCACAACCGAAATAACTTAATGCCACGATAAAAGCCAAAATTTGTATTCGGCATCTGTTTGAAATGAAAATAGTAGTTTGTCTGGAGTTTATATTTTAACTACGTATTATTTTATTGGAAGATTGTAATCCGGACTTGTTTGTTTCAAGGTCTTTACCATATTTTTATTTTTAATAGAAAGTGCTTGTATAAAATGATGATCCACATTTGATAGGAATTGCCGACTGACACATAAATGAAGCTTCAATGTTTTCTGATACTCTCGTACATCTTAACTGTTTCTTTGTTTATCACAATTAACATAGTAACGATTTGTTTCTTTTATAGAGAGCAACACTAACCGATTTTGATCGTTTTAAGTTGCGTAAAGCACGTTCTGTAAGGAATAAGATACGTACTCATGTGTATTATCAACTTAAGAAAACTGCTTCGTGCGATGGTACTTTGTATGGTAAGAAGAATATAGCAAAATCAAAGAAACCAGAAAGAAAGCCCGTTACGAAGAAAATCCCTAAGAAAAAGTAACGTGTAGATAATACAAATAATTTTTCAATAAATAAGTTAAACTGGTTATTTTTTTTTCTTGCTTGAACGTGCTCTTAAACAATAAAGTTTGTCTCATTTAAAATTTTTCTTTTCGATAGTCAAAAGTTATATAATTTAGAAATCGCCTTAAAAAAGTGATAGTTGGAATTGGGGATTTTGCATGGTTCTTGGTGAAATATTTTTTGATACAAAATTAATTAAAAATAAAATGTGAAGCATACCAAGGGTGTTATTTTTAATTAATTTTATTAAAAGCATAAGTGCAGGGATCTTGCTTATTAGCTTAGGTAGAGTTAGTTAAAGGGCATAAATGACCCTTGAAAGTTATGTTTAAACAAAATCCAAAAAACAAAGTTTACCACTCTCCATAACGTTTCTGAAATCTGACTGAAAATAAAGTGGCGTTTTTAATTTTGGCTCTAAAATCGTTATTTGACATCATTCTTTTATTTTATATGTGTACCAACGTTTGTTTTTCATTTGGCAGTCATTTTAAAGTTTTATGCTATCAGATATAGAAAATCCTTATTTCAAAAATGTATAACATGTCTATCAAATAGCCATAAACTCTGAAAAAAAAATTTTGTCACCGATATTCAGTATTGGAGTATTGGTATGATCATAATGATTATTGACATCCACTCAAAAAACCTAAAAAGTCCCCTTAACGTTTTTTCAGTTTTAAAATACCTTTCCAAACAACGATTTTACAGCCAAAAATTTTAAAATTCAATTTTATTATTTTCTGCGATATTCAGAAGTCTTATGATCTTTGATTTTGCTTAGGCATAGCTCGAAGTTTTTGGTCATTTAACAAAGTGTATCTCAAACGGTGCGTTTGGGGAGACTTTTAGCGTAGGACGCATAAGTTTACGTACTGAAACCATGACGTCACGAAAGCGTTCATAGTGCTGAAAGCGAGCTCCCCGAACGGCAAAATTGCACTAAAAGCGAGCTTCCCGAACGCACCATTAATGGTAAGCGAGATCTTTGTACTTAACTTTTGGACAAGTATAAATTAATTATAAGTCGACATTTTCCAAAATGCCATCAAAATAAAGCGGGCTTTCATTTACGTAGAGGAAATCGCTATGAGTATGAATTTGCATATCCAAATTTGCGTTTGAGTCCGAATAACTTGGGTCCCAATACTCGTTAACGTAAAGCCCGCTTAACAGTCTTATTTTGGGCCACTCTGTGACCCAAAGCTTGTAAAACTTATTATTTTATCGATGAAATTTCATCAAAATCACTTGAGTAGTTTTTGTTTTAAGGCGTTACACACAAACATTCTTTTTTTACATTTTTGGATTAAAGGGGACCTAGAACGTCGAGAAATTAAACCTAAAAAATAAAGTTTGGCTTTTGTTGCTTACTTTAGGAGAAATCAGGAAGCGATTGAAAGGAAATCATTTTAAAGATCTAGTGAGAAAAACGGCACTTACCTTACCTGAATTTGTGTTCAATAACTTATGTTGCTATTCTTTTAAAGACAGTGAGGAACGTGCGGGTAGGAACATTGGAACCTTGCCCTGCTCGTTTTAAATAATAGTTTGAATTATAAAAAGCGGGAATCAAGCACAGTCTTCGTATTATCACATTTATCATAAAAACGATAAATTTGAGATTAAACACACTTTAACAAAATTTCACTTATGCAGTTATCGCAATTTTTAAAAACAAAGAAACAATTGAACGATTTAGAACAAAATATTAAATATCAAAATATGACAAATTTATGTGCAGAAAAAAAAACAATCGCGAGTGTGTTTATAACTTGCAGAACAGTGGCATTAGTTATCTGTTCACAGCTTAGCTGTGCACGTGTGTTGAAAAAAAATTCAATTTTTAAAATTAATATTTAATCAAAACTGCGATGCAGTTTGGCAGTTCTCACTTTTTCAAGTAGTGAAGAAAATGTTTGTGTACAAAATAAGTGTTGACTGTTGACTAAGCGAATTTGTTTTTAATTTTGGTGTAAATAATACACAAAGTTAAAACTTTGGTTAGCTTTTAATTTAAACATCACCCAAAGGGATTAAAGTAAAAAGTGACATGTTTATTACTGACAATCATGTCAAAGCTGCCTGCAAGAGATTTCTAGAAGAATTAAAAGAGTACGAAGAAGAACAACACAACATCTACGTAGTGATTTTGTATTTCATACACACAAGTAAACAACCCATTTCAATTAGGTAGTTCATTTTTACAAAAAAAAATTTGTAGCTCAAAATTTGTCGCAAATTTTTTTACAATGGGCCGAGTACCATCCGTACGACAGATTGATGTTGAATAATTTAATGAAATGTTGCATGCCAGTGATGGGTAAGATGTTATACTCGCCTTTAATATGCGCTTTCCAAACTTGGGATCGAATTCAAGACGAATGTGGTAAGTTGAATTAAAATTATTAAAAAAGTAATAACAAAAATGTTTAAGGAGCCCCCGGGTACTCCGCAAGCCCTTTGACGACAGAAATCGGTGAAACTGTCGAACAGCAAATCTTCAAAATGTTGAACTTAATGATGCGCATTATAGATCAAATCAAACTTAAAAAAAAGCTCATTACAGAGATTAAATCGTGTGTCGCACTTGAGAGTAACATAAATGTTATTGATGGAAGACATTTGCTCAATAAAGGTGGTAGTGGAGATACTTAATTATAACAAATAAATATTGTGATAAATATATTTTTGTAACGAATGCAAGAATAAGTATAAGCACAGTATATAAACTAAAAAGTTTATGTGCTGTGGTGTAAGTATGTAACAAGTTTTTTGTTTTGTATTTAAAATTCAATAAATTTTGTACATTAAAATTCGAATTTCCTTCTTCTTTTAGGTTTTTCGCTGGGTTTCACTTCTATGTCGCTTAGTTCTGCATCCGAATATACTTCGGCCAGTTCCGTACACTTTTCGTTGCAAATAACATTTCTGTAGTTGGATTCCGCTATTATTGTTGTTTGAATTCTTAACGGTTGCACCTAAACTCAAACAGGTTATTCTATAATATTACAAGTAAAAGATATTATACAGTGTGTCCACGGTTGGAGTTAACAAGCAGAAAAACTTTATTTTTGATTCTACGAAAAAAAGGTATTTGTTACAAAAAATTCTGCTTCTCTAGAAACCTGAAAGGCAGTACTTAAATCTCAGCTTGGACATACGGGGTAGTCACTAATGGACAATATCAAAAAGTAAAGTTTTTATCGAAGTTTATTTGTGTTATAAGTGTTATAAAGACGTAAACATTTTTCTACAAAGCTGCCTCTAACCACTACAACTAGATTTTGCTAAATAACTTAATAAATACTCATCAAAAAAATTAATTAAATTAATTAATTAAATCCCGTATGTCCATACTGAGATTTAAATATTGCCTTTGAGGTTTCTATAGAAACGGGAATTTTTATAAGAACAGATACCTTTTTTTCATAGAATTAATAATAGTATATTATTTGATGAGCATGTAATAGTAGCTATAACTCACGAGGATGAAGTTTGCGACACGAGCCGAAGGCGAGGGTCGTAATCATCTGAGTGAGTTATAGTTATTACATGCGAGTAAAATACTATGCTTTTTCTATGACCATTATACAGGGTTAAACAAAAATATCACAAATATTTTATAAATAAATTTACTGTCACAACAATTATCCCTGACAATTTACCTTTTGACAGAGCATCGGTGTTCATGGCAGCCGCGACCTGACAAGACTGTTGGGTTATGATGACAGGACTGTTGGGTTATGAGCTCATAACTCAACTGCTATAACTCACTCAGTGGATTATGACTAACATAACTTTATCAAAATTACATGTTATACGTTTATTGTTCAATGGTCATAGAAAAAAAAGTTTTTCCTCTTGTTAACTCCAGCCGTGGACACGCTGTATAATAATATCTAACTAGTTAGTAGAGAAAAATTAGCTCTAAATTTGTAGAATAAAGGAAAATATTGTGAAGTGGATGAAAATTTGCATACACGTTTAAAAAGTCCACTTTTGAAGAGCTTTTTTCTGACTTGACGGGCCGAAGGGGTAAGGTTGGGGTGGGTAAGGTTACAAAATAGTTATTTATGTGTCTAGAGCGTAAAATGAGAGTTTTTGATGTGAGGTCTAATTTTTAGCAGCGAAGCGTAGCGGAGCTGAGCTGCTAAATGACGACCGAACATCAAAAACGCATTTTGCTCGAGATACATACAATTATTTTTCAAATCTAAAGATATACAGGGTGTTTTATTTAAAATAGGAAAACTAGTCTCATTTTCGTCTAAACATGAAGTTAAAATATAAAATGTTTGGTATAATCGGGTTTACATTAGCTAGTTTGTATCTGTAGTCTGCCAGTTAATTCTTGCATGTGAAAATAATTATCAATCTTTAAAATTCAATTCCGGTTCTAGATCCTGCATTTTTTGTTTTTTAGAAGACGCGGTGTGACAAAATTACTCTAGTTTAAACACAAGCCCATTAACGTTAAACCTGTCTATGATAATAAAATAAAATTCTTTTAATAAAGAAGAGCAAAAGGCACAAAAGACATCGAACTGACGAGGGATGCAGTTTATCAAAATGATACCCAGATGTGTTCAGATGCATTAAAAAACCACTGTACAGTAGAAATAGAGGGAAAATACAGACAATAACACAAAACATAGACACACACATTCATACGTTTCAGAAAGGATGAAATTCATTTTGCCCACATTCTCTCCTCGCAGTGTTTCACTACAATGGGAGCCACGAAGATTTAAAAAAAAAAGTAAGTAGTAATATTCATCTACTTTTCAATTTTTTACCTTTGGAATCCATGTACCATCTACAAACCTACTCTAATTACTTAGAAATCACAGAAAACGCCTTACCTTTTTGAACCTCTTAAAATTGAGTTTACTGTTTGTTGTGGACTCTATAATACTTTTATCGTTTGGTTTCTTGACTACCATTACCTCTCTTTCAATAATAATCATATTTCTAAACGATTCTACATATCGTAGTATTTCTTCATCTTCAAGATACTTATTATCGGTCGAGTTTCTAGTTGTCTCGTTAGAACTTGATTTAGTAAGCCAACCGTAACTCTTCTCCACAACTGAATCGACGGCTTTAATTTTAGACGAATCGATTTTTACACTATTAATATCAGTAATTATTGACATATTCATATTTGAATTTCTAGGCTGAGACTTTTCTTTAAAAGTGTTACTAAGGATCAAACTGCTTTGATTAGACAACTGTGTTTTGTTTTTACATCTTAAAATATTTGCGAAAGGATTGGGTTTAGTAATTCCACTTAAATTCGAGTCATCGATTACAATAGTTTCGAGCGCAGGCTTTTTCGGTGGGTTTTCGACTACCTCGATATCTTCCATATCTTTACGTTTCTTTGAAAAAGGATTCTAAAACTTAAGACTTAAAATTTCCACCTTGGAATTATTGAAAACTTACAGTTGTTTGCCAAGTTGCACCAGAACTATCTTTATTATCATTTTTAAATGCAAACAAATTTTTACCAGACTTTCCACTTTTATCGGTTTTTTCTCTAAAATTTAACAGATTAAGGACGTTCATGCGCTACTCTAAAGTCAAATGAGTACTACTATTCACGTAATTTATTCAGGACTTATGAAAAAGTTTAAAATGTATCAATAATCTCACAATGATTTATGAATTGTTTTTATGTGCTCCAAATATTTTTTAGACAATTATTATAAAATATCAGTAAATGTAAATTAGTAATTAATTTGACTCAATTTTTATTGGTTATTAAGGACGTTCATGCGCGAGACTTGTTATTAGATAAAACAATTTTTTTTTGTTTAATCTGGACGTTTCGATTTGTGTGTTTTTCGCAATAATAAAATTGAATTTACACGTTTTTATATATTTGGCTCTTAAAAATACAAATTCTATTGCAATTTTTATAAAATCTTTAGAGTCAAATTTGTTCGGTTACTTATAGTATATTGTTGGAAAGCTTGCCAAAAAAGCTTTCGATTAGTGGAATAATATACAGGGGGTGCCATTTGAATAAAAATAGTTTTCGACATGATTAAGTTGGAATTTTCAAAAAATCGCACTAACCTCATAAAACTTGATGAAATAGTCCAAGACATGCCAAAAGATTTGGCAAAGCTTCAGGAATCCATAGGAGAAAGAATTATCAATTTATCTCGAACGGTTTGGAAGTTATGAATTTTCGAGCGGAACCTTGAATTTAGGATTTTTGAACAAGAAAGTGACTTAAGTCAAAAATTGTGACAGGTACGTAAAAACAACCTTGATGAATATTACGCACAATTTAGTTTATAATTCAGAAATAAAATAGAAAAATAGTACAGGAGATAATATAGGCAAAAAATAGCTGTTAGGTGGAACTAATTCCCACAGAGACGCGGTTTGAATTTTTTAGTTCTTTGTTGATATCTCTTTGACATACTAAAAGTCTAGAAAAATCTAAGTGTGCGAAATGCAGTTTTTTGGCGTCGATCTTAAGAAATTTTTCAAAAATTATAAAAAAATCGTGTGTGGTATCAAATTACAGAAAATTTCATGCTGAAAAAGATTATGAAATTGGTTTTACAAAATCAAAATTAAAAAACAAAATGTTGGTCGAAAAACTGAAACCTTTTGCAGTGTTGAAAATCCTATTTTTATTATCAAAATGAATTTTGGATTACAAATGCATATTAGTCCAGTCACATTAGGCAAAAAATCGCTCTTTTGTCGGAATAATTCCTACAAAACTGGATTTTTGTATATAATACACGTACGTTTCGATATTACTTCTTATTCGCGACTTGCAGGTACGATAATAATTTCCTATGCCACATCACTTAGAAAAAGGGCGTAGCTAAAGATTTTTAAAAACCAAAGTCGTGCCAGATTTCGTCTTCACCTTCACTTTTTCCGAAATTATAAATTTAAGGAGCGCTTTATTGAACTTCAACAGCTTCTTTTCACCACTTGGAGGCACGATAAAGATTTCCTATATTGCATCAGATAGAATAAGGACGTAGTTAAAAGTTTTTTAAAACCAAAGTAGTTTCAGGTTTCATCTGCACCTTTTGTGAAGAAGTTAAAAAACGCTTTTGTTGCAAATTGTAACATTAAGGAGTGCGCTATTGAACTTCAAGAGCTTTTTACTCACCACTTGGAGGCCTTATAAAGATTTGGTTTTAAAAATTTGTTAACTACGTTCTTATTCTATGTGATCTAATATAGCAAATCTTTAACGGATCTCCAAGTCGTGCATAAAAAGCCCTTGAAGTTCAATAGAGCGCTTCTTACTTTTACAATTTCGAACAAAAGTGTTTTTTAACTTCTTCATAAAAGTCAAACATGAAACCTGGCACTACATTGTTTTTAAAAAACCTTTAACTACGCCCTCATGTTATGTGATGTGATATAGGAAATCTTTATTGGGCCTCCAAGTGACGAATAAGATACTTTTGAAGTTTAATAGTGCGCTTCTTAATTTTACAATTTCGAACAAAAGTGTTTTTTAACTTCTTTTCAAAAGGTGCAGACGAAACTTGGCACGACTTTTGTTTTAAAAAACCTTTAACTGCGTTCTTATTTTATCTGATGCAACATAGAAAATCTTTATTGGACCTCCAAGTTGTGAATAAGAAGTTTTTGAAGTTAAATAGCGGGCTCCTGAATGTAACAATTTCGAAAAAATGTAATTTTTAACTTCTTCACAAAAGGTTAAGCCGAAACCTGGCATGGGCTTTTGTTTTAAAAATTTTTAACTACGCTTTTATTCAAGCATTGTATTATAAGAAATCATCTTCAAACCTCCAAGTTGGGAATAAGAACCTTCTGAAGTTTGATAGCGCAATACATTTCATATAAAATTTAAAAAAAATTCTTTCAGGTGAAGAGGACACTTAACATGATTTCTGTTTTAAAAATCTTTAATTATTATATTATCTTTATGCTACTCATGCAGTGCCGGATTACCTATTGATGGGCAACTCTAGTGCCTAATTCCGTTAATAAAACTTGCTCGTCTTACTTGGCAGCTTATACAGTGTTATCTCGTAAACGAATATCTAAAATTTACCTACATATATTTTGCGGATTTTGCCGTAATATACTTATTTATAACATCAAAACTTATTTTTCCGACAAAGAAGGGATTTTTTGCCTAATGTGACTGGACTAATATGCATTTGTAATCCAAAATTCATTTTGATAATAAAAATAGGATTTTCAACACTGCAAAAGGTTTCAGTTTTTCGACCAACATTTTGTTTTTTAATTTTGATTTTGTAAAACCAATTTCATAATCTTTTTCAGCATGAAATTTTCTGTAATTTGATACCACACACGATTTTTTTATAATTTTTGAAAAATTTCTTAAGATCGACGCCAAAAAACCGCATTTCGCATACTTAGATTTTTTTAGACTTTTAGTATGTCAAAGAGATATCAACAAGGAACTAAAAAATTCAAACCGCGTCTCTGTGGGAATTAGTTCCACCTAAAAACCTATTTCTCCTGTACTAAAAGGGGGGTTCCATTTCAAAAAACCTAACTTTAGTGTATTTATAACATTGGGACACCCTGTATATGAACGAGATTATTTTTAAATTATGCATTATTGCTGTACGTATCTTTTGAAAAAAAATCGAGTCGATATATCACATAGCAAAAAAGTTATGGGACTTTTTCAGGACTCGGGGTCACCCTGTATGAACTTCAAAGAATGTTTTGAACCATTATTAATTATGGTGTCTAATTTAATAACTTAGTTATTAAAGTTTAAATGTAAAAAAATGCTACTTTCCCATAAGACCCCATGTTAAAAATTTGATTAAACTTGCCGAATCTCAAAAAAAAATTTTTTATCTAATAACAAGTCTCGCGCATGAACGTCCTTAATGAAAACAGAACAAACTTACTTACGGAATACTTACTTTTTAGTAATGTTCAGAAGACCGTCACCTTCAGTTTTAATTTTTTTGGATACGTGTAAGTAATCAATCGATTCCCCTTCTCTTTTAATATTTAAATTCTCGCTTGCAATTTCCATAGAATTCTTTGAGTTTTCTTCCACGTTTACAATTTGAACAGAATTTTTAGAATTGTCTTGAATATTTGAAATATTTCCCAAGACAAATAATTCACTTTCTAAGGTTTCTGGAACAACTGCTTCTGTTTTCAAATTTGTTTCCATTGGAAGAGATTGAGACTGTGTCGGCATGGCTAATATTATATTATCAGAATGTTGTTGAGACGTAGGCGCCAAAACTACGCCCTTTCTATCGAAATTTGCGTTACAATCTTTTTCGCACGAACAATTAATAATTGCTAAAGCAATTTCTTGTAGTGGAATAGTTCGTTTACCCAAAGTGCTATTGTATTTAATTAATTCAAGGAGTGAAGGTTCAAGTTTATCAATTTTATGGGTAATTTGAATAACTAAATACTCCTTTTTCGAAGTTTTCACATCATTTATGGTTATTTGATTTGAGTCCCAAGACTCAACTTCGCCACCTAAAACATTTGATAATTAAAACTGGAGTTTCTAAATGTAATTTGGTAATTTCCTGACACTTATTAAATAGGTGCATTTAGACGGAGAGTTGTTCACACGGTTTTGAGTGCGCTCCAGGCGCGCGCGCCAAAATTGTCGATTTTCGTGAGTTTTTCACACGGTTTTGCGCGCGCACCAAGTTTGAATTTGCTTAGTAACCTGAAAAGGCCTGGATTGCGGGTCTGGAGTCTTGATTTTTCCAAAACTGTATCACGAAATGCTCGATTTTGCCCGGCAATCCTAGAATGCGTTCTCAGCCTGTACGCCTGGATTGTGGGTCTCGAGTTTTGCCTTTTAAAAGCTTAAAATATACAGGGTGTCCCGGCTAAGCTTGATAAGCATGGGGATCTCGGAAACTATAAAAGATACAATGATAGTTAAATGAGATGAAAGTTGCGTATGGGATCCAGAAACAAAAATTTACAAATTTTTATTGAAATATGTAAGTATTATACATATTTGGAATCAGCGTTGAAATCTTTATCGATCTAATAAAAAATCTAACATGCCGACCATAAGAAAAACTAAAGTTTATGATGCGTGCGTGGAAATGGAAAAGTGAACAAAAAATCTAAGTAGATATTCAAATTCAGCATAAAAAGTTGCTTAAAGAATGTTTTTACAAATTAAAAAAAAGTTCACAAATAAAAAAGTTATGACTAAAATTAGAATTTGACGTTTTTGACATTTTTTGGCATATCTCTAAAACCACAAGAGATAATTAAAATTTCTTTTCACATTTTTGTTTCTGAATCCCATACGTAACTTTCATCTCATTTAACCATCATTGTATCTCTTATAGTTTCCGAGATTCCCAAGTTTATCAAGCTTAGCCGGGACACCCTGTATAGCCGCTCCAACCCGTCGGGTTTGATGCGTCATGGTTCCACCACTTTGTTATTTGTGTAAGCAGTAAGTTATAAAATGTATAGACGCCTGGAACGCGCGCAAAACCGTGAGAAAAACTCTCCATGTAAATGCACCTAATAACTATGAACTCGAGCTCCAAATCAAAAATTGGTACCAGCAAGAGCACAAGTCATGTGTGTGCGATTATAGTGTGGAAACAGAAGTGTTTACATCCTGTATAATTGAATAATACAATAATTGAACGATATTAATAAAAAAAGAAGAACTCGAGATAAAACTATTAAGGACTTGACTTTACGAACCTGTTAGAAGAACGATATCTTCCATTTTCTTTTTATCAGCTTTTGTAGGAAATATAAATACTTTATTTTTGAACAACTGACATCGTCTGACATCGTAATCAAGAGATATATTTTTATCGAGCATAATTTCTGAACATTTTGGAACATAACTCAATACATTTGGTGGATCTAGATTTTGTTTTACTTTGCGTACATAATCATTCCAGTACTGTAGACTGACTATAGGTACACCTTTTACGACGGCACATAAAATTTTCACGGTAAGCATTATTTCTTCTACGGTTACATGAGTACATTGCGGTGTCCAATTTTGTACTAACGAACCATTTAAAAAATCGATGTTGCTTTTCATAATCGACTTCTGTTCACTTTTTATACTAGATGTAGTTGTTTGTATAAATATTTTTTCAAACCTAAACATTATAATATCAATAACTAATATTTCTATACCTTATAAATAGTAGGGAAATCGAACTATCTTGGAATAGCAATGAAAAAAACTAATTAGTAATCAAATAAATGGGAAAGGGTTTTAAAGACCACAACTTTTGGATAGACTGATAGACAGCTTTAAATACTTCAAAACCATATCAGATTAGCAATTGCTGCGATTGCTACTGAAGGAAATGCAATTCAGAATCAGCACAATAGGTGTCCAGCTCATTTTAGCTAGGACGTGATAAATGATTTGGATAAATGCGTTCCAAATATCTGCATAGGTCATGGCGGAATCATAAATTGGCCGGCCACGTCACTTGATTTAACACCCAACTATCTATCTAATCTATCTGTCTACGATCAATATAAACTGAAATTTTAAATAAAAGTCCAAACAAGAATATGTTTATCCTACTAACGATTAAATAAAATATTGCTATTCCAAGACAGTTCGTTATTATGCATTTTTTTGGGTACTATTACCACTATTACTTTAAAGACCTTACTTGTAAGAACTTTTCAACATTCCAAATTTAACTGTACATCCATCTTTCAAATTAGTTTCCACATTAGCTTCAATTTTTGTGCCATCGAGAAATGTGTTGTATTTAGCACCACAATCCATCAAAGTAACAACATCGTTCTTCAACCAAAAAAAGAATAATAATAATAATAATACAAAGATGAAATTAAAGTAATTGTACCTTGACTGTAAGAATTGCATGCTTGCGGCTAATAGATTGATCGTCTATTATTAATATATCACAGTCTTTACGTCCAACAGTGTACTGTTGAGACTTTAATAAATAAAACGAAGATCCTGAAAAGGTAAAAAGTAAATTTGATATTTCAAAAGTTTTACAACATACCGTTTTCTACAGATTTAATTCTAAACAACATTTTAATAAAATTTTGATTTACAGAACAGAAATTGATACTATGACAAAATTTAAAACTTTTTAACTAACATTGAGGTTATGTTGCTATGTTTTGAGCGCCGATTAATTGCATGTTCTATTGCGCACATTGGCGGGAGATTTAAAAGAAATTCTATTTTACAGATTTCTAAAATTTATTTTTAAACTCTTTAAAATTACAAATATTTTCTTATTACCTATACATAAGTTGTGGTAAGGCAGTTGATTGATCTAGTCAAATTTAATACGCCATCAAACTAATACTATTTCATTTTTAGAGTTCTCGATAAAATTTATTCCAACACTCATTTGAAATTGTTAACAAATACAAAATATGTATTTGTCCCCTAAACATTATAGAATGCGTATAAAATAAAATTGATTATTTTTCAAGTTACGTTTACCACTTAATTACAAATTCTTTGACTAAAGATAAATGACACAAAAATTCGTTTCGATAAATAATTGCAACTTGTTTATAACAGACTTTTTTTAAAATGTGCAATAGGTTTTTAAAATTATACATCCAACAAAATAAAAATATACAGAGATCACTGGAATTTTGTTAAAAGTTTGTGACTAACAATCCATGGATGACTTAATATGCCATCCAGATTTAAGCGGTCATTTGGATTAACCACTATTAAACTTTTAATTAAATCTCGAGCACCTTCAGAAACGTGCGAAGGAAATGACACAATTGCTTTACTAATTTTCCTATAAGTGTCGTCGTAACTTGTAGACTCGAATGGAGGTTTTCCAACTAAAAATTCGTAACAGAGAACACCGATACTCCAAAGATCAACTCTTTCATCGTGAGTTCTTCCATTTACCATTTCAGGAGAAAGATAATCGAGAGTTCCGCATAAGGTGGTTCTACGAGAAGAAGGGGCATGCACGGACCAACCGAAGTCTGCAATTTTAATTTCGCCCTTAGATCCTATGAGAAGATTTTCGGGCTTAATATCACGATGTATTACTTTTTTCGAATGACAATATTTTAAAGCATCCGCTATTTGTGAGACATACACAGCAGTTCGCTCTTCAGAAAAACGTTTATTTTCCGAAGCCGCTAATTCCATATAACAAGCTCCTAAAAATTAAGTTCTATAAAATTTGATATTTAACAATATTATATGAAAAATCATTACCGTTTGGTGCATATTCTAATATTAAGTAAACTCTAGCTTCATCGTGAAAATAACCATACATTCTCAAAATATTAGGATGTCTTAAATGGCTTTGAATTTCGACTTCACGTCTAACTTGATGTTGGATGTTAGCGCTCTCGATGGCACTTTTAAAAAGAACCTTCAAAGCTACAATATATTTTGTTTTTTTTTCACGAGCCAAGAACACGTTTCCAAATTTGCCTTGACCTAAAGGCTTGCCTATGTCAAAATTGGCCAATGTCCACTTTCTATCAGTCTTTTGAGTTACATTTTCGTTATGATTAGAAGTCTTAGTTCCTTCACTATTAGACGACTGGGAAGAAACTTGCTCTTCTGTACACACATTTTCAGACTTTTCGGTAATTTGTTTCGCTACATTATTCACATTCGAAGACTTCGTAGTACAAGCATTTGCTTTATCCACATTATTGCTAGTCGGCTTTATTAAAGTTGAGGGGTTAGAAGTCCTCCAACTTAATGCACTTTCAGTTTTAGGTATAAAATTTTCTTTATTGACATTACTTCTTACATTCGAAGATTGAGATGAACTAGTAGGTCTTCTTAAATGTGGCATATGTGACATATTTTTGAAAATTAAGTGCTTTTTGATTATAATACACAATACAACACTTCACAACCGTCAATCCAACATATTTCAAATTTAAAGTTTCTTTTAATAACTTCTGTTTCAACGATATTTTGTCGAGCATTATCGGCTATGTTCGCTATTCGCTAATTTTAAAGGTGGATTAACATTACGCTCAATGACTCAATAGAGAATGGAACTGAATGTAGCCAAAACTCGTTTGACGGCTGTCTCGCCTTCCCCATTTACACTAAGCAAAACTGTTTGGGTGAGACAACCATCTGCCGCCGTGTTATGTAGTAATGTAGTTGTACTTCCTCCGAGTGCTGTATCCGTGTTCGTCGTCCTGACAATGCTGTATTTGAACAAGAGAAGGCAATGAAACGAAGTCGCCACTGGTGGAAAGGAATGCAAATATGGAAACCAGTTTATGAGGGCAATGACAGTGGACCTATTGAAATATATAATTAGCGTGTTTTATAATTGCTCGAACAACTGTTCGAGTACTCGAACATCAAAGTTGCGTTTTTTAATGCAGTTCGAACAAATGAGATTGCGTTTTTTAATGACAGATTTCTGCTCGAACAGCCTGTTCGAACATAAACTTGGTGCACCGAGTAGCTAGGTGGTGCGTATAGATTCTGTTCGAACACGGCGCAACATAACCTCAAAATTTAAAATTGCATTTTAAAATAGCAAATTGTCATGACAGATGACAGTTAATACGCCCAAACCGTTTTTTAAATCATATCTGTTCGAGCAAATTTGATCCTGTTCGAGCAGATTCAAATTTGTTCGAACAACTTTTACTCGAACAAAGAGTGCAATTATAAAACACGCTACATAAGGAACTTCATCCGCATGACTCCAAAAGACTTTGAATATCTCGTATCTCGGTTTTCATTTTTGATTTGAGAGTAGACTGCTGAGGGATTGGTGGGGGGGACTTTGTCTTTGGGATCTGACAAAAACGATATTTATAAATAATATTTATTTTTGAAAAAGTATAACTTTAAGGGCATGCACTACTATGGAAAATAAGACAAAAAGTTCTCATCAGAGAGCCACAGCCAGTAATAGCCTACAGCCCCTACAGCCGTTTGAAAAGGAGTGGGCGATATCCACATCGAGTTTTGCGTATTTTGCGAGTACGATGCGCGTAATGTAAACCTACCTTTATTAAATAGGTGCTCCTTGGTAAAATAGTGAGGTTAGAAATATCACAAAATTCTGCCAAGTTTTGTTGCTTTGAGGTTAAACTGTTAAACTGGAATCCAAAAAACGAGAATAAAAGTTCTTTCATTTTTTTTAAATATAAAAAAATATGGCCTTGCGTTGTTCATTAAAACTACAACCACCTTTTAAAAGCGGTGGGTTTTTAAAAACTTCTGTAGTACATAACCTAATTTTAAGAACTTTTGCTTCAATTTCAAAACCAAAGAAGTGTTTAACTGCAGTTCGTAAAGATACGAGCATTAAAAGGAGGTTTTTCTTTAGTTTCTTTAAAAAGCCAAGTGTGGTAGAACTAAAAATAAAAGATGATGTTCCCGACGAGTATCAGTTAATTTACAGAAATGGAATGCATAGATATTTACGATTTGCTCAAGTTTTTACTTCCGTCTCTTTCGTTGGTGGTTGCCTTTTGTGCTGTGCAGGCACAAGTAGTCAAAGTACGAAATTTGATATTAGGCAAATAGATTCTTCTACAGCTATGGATTATCTAGGGGATGAAGTGTCTGTCTATATAGCTAGTTTTGCCTTATTTTGGGCAATGATTTATATATTAGTGGAACGAATGCCAATTAGAATCTATAGTTTGGCACAAAAACGGAAATATATTTTCGTATTTTATAGAAATTTGCCTTTTTCAAATACACGCATAAAATGTCTCGGTAACGAAGTAGTTAAACTAGAAGAAAGCGGTGTATTACCATGGAAAGACAGTAGATATAAGATAAATAAAAATCAGCGAATTATTATGCTTGAAAACTTCTTTAGAAGACCAGCCGATTTAAATATTATGCTCGGTTATCAAGAAGCGCCTGCAGATTATGATTGATTGTTGTAATTTTATATTATGTAGAGTTGAAATAAATATATTGTTTTCAGTTTGGATTCTTTTATACTAAAATCCTGTTTAATTTTTAAAGCATTTTCTTTTGGTCGTCTAGTTATTTTATAAGTACAGTGTAGTCTTCATAATACGAACACACTCTAATCCGGACATCCAGTAATCCGAACAAAAGACAGAAAACTCAGTAGTCCGCACAATTAGTTGTAATTCGAACATAACTAATAAAATAATTCTAATACTTTTAAGTTTTTTCACATATGTGTGTATGTTGGGGTTCATTTGCAACGTATTAGAATTATCTAATTAATTAACCCTAAAAATTTGTAATAACTAATAAAATGGTCGGATTACAGAAATGGTATGGCGGAAAATATTTAATACAAACATTCATTATTTATAAATGCATAACTTATTTTTGCTAATTCGCACTTTTAATTTTCTATGAATCAAGCACGTTTCTACATATTTTCTTGGTCTACCAGTCCGTTTTGTGAGTTGGTAGTTAGTATCTATAGAACATGAGTATTTGAGTATACCTTGTTAAAAATTTTAAATGGAAAAACGAAAGCACACAACGTTAACTATTAATCAAAAAATGGAAATTATTATTAACTTAATGAGAACCAAACAAATGCAATTGTGGCTAAATTCTACAATGTAGGAAAGTCTACAGTATGCAATATTAAAAAAAGATGGATTTTATAGCCTCTACCACCAATAAAGGTCCAGGTAAACGAAAAACATTTAAACCTATTGAAAACCCTGCTATGGAAAAATCAGTGTTTACTTGGTTCCTTTAGGAACGTGCCAAAGGGGTGCGTATCTGGCGAAATTATATGCAAAATTTTGTTTTTTGAAGGTTATCCAGTAATCCGAATGGAGCCAAGTTTCTATTAGTTCGGATTAACGAGACTACACTGTAGTAAGAACTTAAAAGTAGCTGAATCAGTTCATGTTACAATTTAATCATGGAAATGCAACGATAAAACTAAAAATATCTTAAATACAATAATTTTTTAATAAATATATTTCAAATACGTACAACTATCAACATATTTAATTTTTTAAAATATAAGTTTCTCGTTTAATTTATTCGATTAATTCAAATCTGATAGAACGATTATGCAAAATATGGGTTTTAATACCTTTGAAATGTTCAACGCAGCTTAGGATATGCATATTTTCTTAGATAAACTATCCTCTTCTAGCCATAGATCTGTGATATGCTATTTCATTTAATAATAACAATATCAAAATACAATTACTATAGATAGTTCTATTTTATCTAGAAAAGTTCAATAAATTTCTTCTAGAACTATAAATAGGAAATTTGAACGTTCACTCCTCTAAGATATTTAACAGTACAAAAATAGTACCATGCACCTACCTACTTTAAACTAACATTCCCATAGGAAGGGCTTTACCTATATAGAAGAATATTATATAGTTTTCATTCGCCAAACACAAATTCGAAGTACAAAATTATACACTTTACTGCCATTATACTATAATGAATACTTCATCTAGAAGGCCTGTTAAAGGAAGTCAAATGTGTAGAACTAGAAAAATATCACATACAATCTGCAAAAAAGTCATTATCATTCATTCGTAACACGGTTCTTCAAATTAAGTTATACAGCAAATTATTGCTTTCTTCAGATGTATTCTAGTCAATTTGTTTTCGAATTTTACAAGTACTAGAAAAATAACATTCAATAAAAATTTGATTCAAGTTATTAAAAATACATTACTTCAACTTTATCGATGATGTACCTAAAGCTGGACCCAGACGTAGCATTTTGTTTCACGATTTGTTTGTACAATTGTACAATTGTACAATTGTACAATTGTTTGTACAAACAAATCGTGAAACAAAATGCTACGTCTGGGTCCCGCTTAACTCATTTTTTTAAATTAAAAAATATTACTTAAAATGCATACACCATCCACTCGAAAGACACTTAAATATTTGTATATTTTTTACTCTTAGAAGCTTGATCCGTTCTCCGTCCAATAAAATATTTTTACATAAGAAACAATGAGCATATTCACATTAACGTTTTCAATCTCATACGCTTCAGTTATTAGAGTGAGATTGGACTTGTCATTATTTTTATGCGCTCAACCACCAACAAATGCGTGAGATGTAAGCACTATTTCCCGCAAATATTATTGGTGAATATGACGGACGAAAAATTGGGGAATTTTGCAAAAGGGAATTATGTATTATTAATTGATGAATTTAATTGTTCTAAATATTTTATTTTTATATAGAGAGCACCATGCTAGTAAATACTAGCCGATCTAAGATTAGGGATCACTCAAGCTCACACCTCGCTAAATAATATTCACATTCGTGTCTTGATACACAAATAATTGTTTTATGATACAAAATTACCTTCCACTGGTATGGCCCACACCACTTGGTATTGATAAAGTACCAATTCATTAAAAATATTTACCTACATCGTAATGATCCTTTAGATCCATCGTTTTGGATAAAGTATCATTTATGTTGGATGTTGTATGCATCTTAGAACTTACACGTTGGCACTTCATAATTTTTTTCTTTAAATGCAACAATTACAATAAAATGCGATTTTATAAATATGATTGATCACAATATATCTAGAATAATACATAATATAGTACTTAGAAAAATATTTATAGAAATGCTATCTGGCATAGTCTGCTGAGTAAACTACTTTTTAAAGAATACAATCCATCAAAAATTATATTTTGTATATTATAAACCTGTAATTATTGGCAATAGCAAAACTTACAGTTAGGATTATACTTACAAGAATTTCATAAAGAATTTCTCGATTTAAATAATTTATCACCTGTTAGCAGCTAAATTTTTTTTCGACTTTGGCCATACATTTACCAAAAACGGCGCAAAAATGATTAAAAGCGCACTCTGTAAAAATGTAAATCGTTCAAAGAGTACTAATAACATATTACAGTTTGTTATTAAACTACATTAAAACAAGTTCCAATGGTCTGGTTGTACAATATTGGACTTCAAATACAAAAGTATCGAGTTCTATTCGCATTCAAAAAATTTATTTAAAAGCCAAACTTCAATCCACGTGAATTTCAAGTTATATCAAAGTTTAAAAAATTGCAAATTCCCAAAACATAACAATTAAAAATGCCCAATCTTTAACATTTAAATAAAATTTTGAATTTAACAAGTAAATTCTTGGTAAACAAATTTCAATTTCATCAACACGTAGTTGCACACAAATTTACAAAAACTCAATTGGCAGGTGGAAATCGACGAACACTTGAATGATGATGATTTGGATTATTTATATGTAAATCACTGGAAGACTCCTGTTACATTATAAATAAATGTACATATAAATCACACACTCAAGTGATCCCACTTACCATTCTATTTCGAATACTAATGTGAATCAACAATGAGCCTAATTCCACATCCTCGCTATACATATTTTTTAAGCACACACTTCTATAACCAGTTCTTAAACAAGTAATCTAAAAAATTAAGTTCGTATAAACAAATTTAAATAATAAAAATTTCAGTAGCTTACAGGATAGGTGTTTTGGCCTATGAAATTTGGTTCCCCAAATACGTCTTCATCTTGTACTAGAAACCTCAACAAGGCAAACTCCGGATTAGCAACATCAAATTCGCAAATTTCGTTCCAAATCGGAATAAATCCATTATCGGCTAAAGAACATCTTTAATAATAATCGCGCATAGACCCAAAGCAATAGAATAACTTACACACTGTCTTTGTAGTTAATTTGACACCGGAATCGAACTCGGCTCCGATTACTTCAACTTCGACGAAAGGACTCGTCAACCCTTTTTTAGATTTATTTAAATGTCTAGCACCAATTATTCTTATCGATACGGTCATTGGTTCGACATCGACGAGTGTATTTTTATCGTACGGATCGAATTCGTCCCTAAACATAAACTGTGGCTTAAGCAAATATCCACAATTACCATTATCTCGAAATTTGGCTTGGTTTAACTGCATAGGTTTATCGCCAGTTTGAAAATTAAGAGCTACCATTTGTGAACCAGAATTCCATAGACCGATAGGATTATAGTTTGAAGAATCGATTCGTTGACCCTTCGGATATACTCTCGAAAATTGAATTTGATGATATTTGAGGAAAAACTTATTTTCTTGTTGGCATATAAGTTTTTCAGCTTTATTTTCGGGAAAAGACGACATTTCGTAAAATATATATCCCTGACGTATTCGCGCGATATTAAACGTTACCGATCGACAATAAATAATCAGTTGGGACATTTCTTTCGCTATTCGGAGTTCACGTTCCATTTTGCGATGTTGGTTTTCTAATACACTCGCTTTTTGAGCAGCTTCTCTTATAGATGTGTACCATTCCAAGGCCTAAAATTTATTATAAGTTTGCATAAATACTTTATAACTTTATTCAATAAAAATATGAAACATATAGGGGTATTTGGGGTGAAACCCAACCAACTTGAGCATAGAGGGTGGGGATGGAATTTTTTAGTATACTTGATGTTAGTTTGGCGACATGGTGACCACTTTAGACAATTTCTCGCAACATCCCCTTTGTACCCTCCCACCCATATCCACTAAATTTCCCTTTTGTATCCAATTTTATATGAATGAATAAATTTCTTACTATTTCTCTTGATTGTACAGCAACGTCCAAAGGTGTACACGCAGTAGATGTAACAATTCTTAACTCCCATTCCAAATTAGGCCGCGACGAATTATGTAACTCGACTAAAGCTCCATTCATATCCAAACTACCTTGAAGCATAGATTCTTCAGACTATAAAATAAGTAAATTTAATTATATAGACAGAGCAAAACCGTTAACTCCTTACTGCATCATCACCATTTTCATGAATATCCACCCTATCGATTTCTTCAACATAATTGGCAGGAAAAAATAATTGCTTTTTACCACCATAATCGCCTTTCCACCAACCCTCATTAGAATCTGGTTTTGTAACATTTGTAATTATGGCGTGTTTACAAAAAGATAGTTCGTCGGGTTGTTGAGCTTTATAATCATACATTGCTTTTACAGTTATCTAAAAAATACTTAAATAAATACTAACTCTCAAATATTGGTTTAGCAATTTTTACTTTGGGATTTGAGAATGCAGTTGGGTCCATATATGATGGAGTGCCATTGTATCCATTAACATCGTCGTGTTCCTTTAATAAAAAGAGACATTCATTAAAAAAAAAGAAGCAAAACCCATTTATTCGAAATGGTTCAGTACCATTTAATGCATAACCGTAACGCCCCATCTAAAAAAAACAGGTAGGTGCTCGACCATTACGAGGTCGTTTAAAAATAAATTTTTTTAATCTTATTAGATCACTAAAGAATGTTCACAAAAACATTCTTAACTGATGCATGAAAGTAAAAAATATTCGCCCTACAGATTGTTGGAAGAGATAAAGAATTACCAAAGCTGCATACTAAAGAATAAACAGAGATGGAATACTAAATAATAGACCTGCATACCTTTCTAGGGTAGTATAAAGAAATTAAAAATAGGGAGTCACACACACTGATTTTCAAATCTATTGTGGGAACATAGAACTTAAAACAGGTTTTTGATAGAAAATTCTCTAAGGGCTAATCAGGTGGATTTTAGTAACTCAGGTGCATTCGTTAGAAGAGGTTCAATTTTTAAAATATTAGAAATGGAAGTGTCCAAAACGGGTCTAATATTGGTAAGCAAAATGCAATTCTAAACTAAATATCTGAATAAAAATAACTTTTGGTTTTACAATTGACCGGTTATTCACAATTAATTATGCAAGCGTATATTTTGGAGTTAAGACTATTGCTATTCACAAAATAGGCTTATATTTTTTGGGAATAGTCTAAAAAGTTTATTCTTTTTTGATAATGGCAAAAAGCCCGAAACAATTATCAAGTAAGTAGTTAGTCTAAATTTAAATGTCAAGAATGATACAATATTTCATTAAATTGGCCTTGGTCTATCATTGGTTAGTCATTCTACAAGATTTATCTCATTGTAGTCCCGTATAAGAGACACCACTCCTTTTTGGTGCTGGTGACTTATGCCACCCACAGAGAGGTTCAATAGAAAATAGAATATAATAGAAGGAGATTATTCATTATCATTATTGTACTTCTCTACTGATGGTAAAGTCACCAGCACAAGAATAGAGCGGTATACTTTCATTTTTGATAACATTGACAAGCTATAGGTAAAACGCAGCTAACTTAGTTAGCTTTTTCATTTTTCTAAATGAGCCTCCAGCTTGAGAGGGCGTATAAAGCCATATTAGTCTTTTATTACTAGCCAAATACAGATTTGCCCGTCAGTAAAACTATGATAATACGTGCCAGGAGCCTATTTGAATGTAAAAAACGATTATCACTGACGACAACGTCTTAAATTAAGCAAAAACATTTGCCATTGTATCCATTTAACATCTTCGTGTTCCTTTAATAAAAAGAAACAAAACCCAATACAGTTCAGTACAATTCAAAAATTTTTTTTACGTTTTCAGATCTTGTGCACGTTTGCGTTGGCCGAAAAACTTAATTCACAAAAATACCCAACTATTCTCCAAGATGTATCGACGCAAAATAAAACTGTAGATAAATTAATTCAAGAGCAAACTGATTTGATCAAACAAATTGTATCTAGTACCAAAAGCTCAACAGTCAATTATCCAGTGCTCGCAAAGACAAATTTGGACAAAAAAGACGAGGCGATATTAAAAAAACAAAAAGAACAAGAATCGATCGAAGAACTAAGAAGTAAGTGCAAAGAATTATCAAAATTAGGATTAAATGCTGAAACAAACGACGAAAAAACTAAAAATCACAAAGTTTCTACTGTAGAAGCATTTGGACCTCCTATAAAACCACAATTTTTAGAAAGTCCTCTGAAATTTTCCCAAACTACTGAATCGCAAACGTTCGAGCAAATTAAAGATTTAGTAACAACTCCCAATACGCCAAATACTAGCGAACAAAACACTAGAATATCTTTGGAAAGAAAAGATGAAGAAATCCAAGCAGATTTTCATAAGTATTTGATACGTTCCAACGTTCAATATGTCGAATTTGAACCATTTGTATTACAGAAGATCGTTCTAGCAAATGGCAAAGAACTTTTATATTGGTATAAGAAATACCCAACGATACCACAATTTATTTCCGTTGCACATCAACAATTAACAGAACTTAACCACCAATCAGCAAATAGCGAACCTTCAACTACAAATCAAAACAATCCAACTAAACCAGAAATTGAAAAACTTCCCAATTATGATATCGAGTATACCCCAACTAAAAATGTCGATAATAACTTATATAAAAAACAAATGAAATTTGTGGTTCCTATGAAGTACAATCCGACAATTCCAAAAAGAGAAGAGTCATCAACGAGTAAATTACCTCAATTTGATCCCTACGCATACTACCCTAAATCACTTCAACCGAGTACAGTTCAAATTTCTGTTCCATACGTACCGACGTATCACATGATAAAAACATTAACATTGCCCAATGAAATGAAAAAGGCGGATACGAATTAAAACCCACCTAGGGTTTATTTGTAGATTTATTAATAAATTTTGTAAATCGTTGAATCTGTAGAATAGAATAATTATAATAATTGCACTATGTTAATATTTTGCATCTTAAATTACTAATAAGAATTATAGGTATAAAATAATGCGTTGCAGAGGTCGGTTAGTGCAATTATGTAAAAACCTTTAATAATTACACTTGGACTATTAAATTAGAATATGAAATTAAATCATACATAACAATAAGGTAGTAATTATGAATAAAAATAATTTGTTGTAAAAGTTTTTTTTTAAAGCGTGCTACCTCCTCTTAGGGCTTTCTTAAAAAATAATTTCCCATATAACCTTTAATGTTTTATTTTAATTGAAAATTTCACATTTTGATAAAAAGGTCCTTTACCGCGATTGACAATAAATTTTGTGAGTCATCACGCAAAATTGCCTCATATAGTAAAATTCATCACATTAACTAAAAGTGCAAGGAAGTCATAAATCGCATCCCCTGTCGAAATGAAGTAGTCAAGTATCACATTTTATTTAGTTTAGTAAAAGTTTATTATCTAAAGATATTTACAGCTCCTACAAGCTAGAAATAAGACTGTCAATGATTCTAAAAGTCACATTCTAATATGCATAACAAGAAAGTTGCGTTTGCCAACTGATTAACCCCTATTACTACCCTCAGGTACTAAAATAGAATGTGACTTTAGAATGATGAATAATCCCATTTTTAGCTTGATAGTTGATAGTGATAGGAGCTCTAATAGTTAAATACCACAAATGCTATAGATCAATAAGATATTTTGAAAATAAATTTTTGTTATCATTTGTATTGTAAACTCAATCCGGGGACATTGTACTTGGCTTAGGTGCTCGGTTTCAACCTTTAAAAGAATAATTTATCTGCGATTGAAAGTTAAAAATAATAACGCCTCGAGAAAGCATAGAAATATTTAGAATGTGGCAAACTACGTTCGCCATTTACTTGACAGTCACATTATAAATAAGTTTCAAAATAAGCTTCCTAGTTTCCGGTACTATCATAGATTGCAAAATCTCAAATAGATATTTTAAACTCACCATTCCCATCCTTCTAATTGTTTCTTCGCTCACTGGATAAGATAGTTTCACTTTATGGTAAAGCGGGTGATTTTCGTAATAGTTAATCATTTCCACTAGACTTTCAAATTCTACATTACCAATTGTATAGAGACGTCCTTCCAATTTAATTCGACAGTGTTTAATTTTTTTGTCCGCTCTGAAATGGTAAAAATAATTAATTTACAATGTGGTTACAGTAATTAAAAGTTCCTACCTAAAGCTTATCGTATACGAATTAGCATCATTTTCACTTGGACGTACTAAAAACGCTCCTTCCATTCTCATCCTTTTCAACATCTCTTCGGCTTGAATTCGACTCGTATTTTTATGATACCATTCTTTCCCTTCGTGTTTATTTGGTTGAGGTACTGGTTCTTGCAACGTAATTTGAAATTTAGAAGTCACCAACGAATGACTCCGATAATGCGTTATTAAACTATATAAACTATCGAAACATTTTTTATCTATTAGGAAATATTTCGTCTGTTGTCTATCTTGTTTCGATCTGATATGACAGTGATTGACCAACCCGTTCATTAAAAATGATAAACAATATTCTCCAACAAAAGTGACACTAGTCCTAACCAAAAACGTGCCGTCGCCCAAATGTGCATACGTTTTCAATAATTGTTCAGCTTCTTCTCTACCCCTTCGTAAACGTCCGTGAAACCATTTTTCAGAAAAATGCAATTCTTCGTTGGGGACATCTCGATGTAAACTTATCGCTTCATCTTCGTCTTCTGACTTTTCAGATTCCTATAATTATTTAATTTGTCAGTTAAAAACAATTTTTTTACACTACACTTACGAACACAGTAAATTTAAATTTGAATTACCTGATCTGGTTTGTAACTATCTGTATAAAACAATTTATTATGAGTCAGTACAAAAAAATGTGGGTTCCACTCGTGATCAACTGGATCTTCCAGATACATAATGCCATTTTTAATCGAATTTCTAAGATCCATTTCGTTTCTATCATTTCTAACAAGCAAGGAAGTTTCGTCTTGTCCTTCGGGCAATTTCTTATGCTTTAAAATAATTTTTCGTCGTAACTGAAGTGGCGATGGTAACTGCTGTTCATTTTTTTCGACAGGATGAACCAGTAACATTTCACCAAAAACTTCTTGCATTGCAGTTGCCATTTTTCTCTGTTGGGGCAAAGTGCAATTATCTTCTATCGATAATATTACTGGGTATTCGGAAGTAGCAAAGGCGTGCTCTTTTATGGTACGTATTACATCCATAAATTTAATTCTCGTCGTTAGTGTGTGTCCGTGATAAATAAAAGGCATACCGTCTGGGCCATCCCAACAATCTAACTCTATACAACGACAACCCATTCTTAAACATCTCACATAAGCTTCCACAGAAGATTCGCTAGAGAACTGATCTCCAGTTAAATACCTGTAATTGTTCTCGTAAAACTTTTATTTGATTGAATTTTAAACAGATAACTTACGTGTTATGTGAAGAAGAAATGTAATAATGTGCCAGAGGTTTTGTCATATCTTGATAAACTATGTCTTTAACAGAATTCCATAACTCGTTTTGTTTCGAAAACAAAAAATCCAAAAATTCTGATATCGCAAAATAGGGTTCTTGAACATCTCTTTGGGGATCCTAAAATTTCATTTTATGGCTAAGTCTCGTGCAATTTCAGTACAATCTTGTTATTCCGCGAGATAAAAGCAATGACATTTCAGATATATTGTTCTTTACACACTTGCAACATATCTATTGACTGAAAAAAAACAAAAGTTTTTCATGCAAAACCTGGACAAAATGTGCTTCCTGACAGTTAAGGTCAGTATTCGGTAGCCTATCCGGCCATTTACAAACCAGCAATAGAGAAAGTAGAAGATCTGATAGGTCATTGCTTCCAAAAATATTTTCTAAAGAAAACTGCACATTTACCTTTAAAAAATCACGAATAAATTCTGAGACTTTCCTATCGTCATTTCCTAATTCGTCTTGTTGCTCTTGAACCAAAAAAGACTGAAATTCTTGTAAAGTTACAGTTGTGCAATTTGCAGAATAAGAAATGTATCTATCGAAGATCTCTTGGATATTCTAAAAAATTAACATTTTATATGTAGAAAAACTGATGGTAAATCGGTAAGTCTTACATTTTCATCAAAAATTATTTTTTGATACAAAGTGGCAAAGTCGTCAAATCCAATTTCCCCTCTTTTCCTATTATCGACATCATTAAAAATTTCTCTTAATCTATTAGTAGGTAACTTATAATTAAGCCTCGGTAAAAACCCTTTAACTTCTTTCAATGAAACCCTAAAGTGTTAAAGTTTTTATAAAATCTTAATGTTTCAAGTCCTTGGTAGCTTACGATTCTCTAATAGTTTCCATAGCATAAAACTCTCTTCGTAACCATGTTTGCACTTGCAACGGATAAGGAATATTTATGGAATCTTTAACAAGGTATCTTAAACCTTTAATCCATAACTCACATTCATTATAAAAAGCTAAAAAAATTTACTGTTAGAACAAATAACTTTCCACCTTTTAAACTTACCGGCAATACTTAAAGTTCGTAATTTAAACTCGGAACCATAAAACACAACAAAGCACCTCATAGTCTCTGATTTTTTTGCATCTTCTGGAGATTTCTCAAAATCTTTCGAGCACTTTCCTAACCTAATTTCTTTAACTTCTCTCAAGTCGACATATCCATCGTATGTCGGTTTTGCTATTGCTCCAGTTTTACTCCAGACTATTTGCCTTGTTTCTCTCCTTATTGCTAACATTTTATGTTCAGGTCGCTTTCGCCAAGAAAACTTTGTGACTAGTGTACCACGCTCCAACTGACTGATAATTTGTTCCATTTCTGGTATGTAACCAGAGCCGGACGATGGAGTAAAAGTACCATTGAAGATGCCAAACATGTTTTTAGCTTAAAAATAGTAAGTGTTAATTGACAAGGAAGTTCAAATTAAGTAAAATGGTATGGCAATGTAGAGCAATTAGAACAGTAAGTTCGTTCTTCGCACGACATATATTATTTCAATGTTTAGAAAGTAAGAAATATTTTAGTATTTTCAGTGAAACCGAAAACACAATGGAAAATGTACAAAACCAATTAAATAAAGTGTAAAATGTAAATTACCTTAACTTTAATAAAATGGACACTATAATTTTAAAATTTTAAAACTATCTTGCATTGTCATAAATTATTTATTATTAAATAATTAGTTAAAACCAGTTAAAACTTATTAATTAAACTTATCTAAAATAGAAGGCAAAATTAAAAACAATAAATACAAAATACATTTGACGGTAAAATTGAAATTTGACAAATGATAAAATGAGTGCAATAACAGATGACAGTAATGACACCTGAGAAAGGACTGTCAAACTGAAGTCTGTTAACAGAGTTTTAGGAAATAATTCTCATCGAATTAAAATGCATTTAATAATGTATGTAATTCCTTCTTGCGTAATTTACAAATCCACGTAGTTTTATTTGGCAAATCAGTTATTTGCCACTTCGCGTTTGATTTTCAACTATGCATATTTAAAATTAATGTTTGTTAGGTTGGCTAAACTTTATTTTGATCTACATTCCACCAATAAAAAGTGTTCAATATGCTATATGCTAGAGCTGGATCTAGATGTGAATCACATGTGGCAAATAATAATTTGGCTGATGCAATAATTTTATATTCTTGTTTATCAAAATTGCTGCATTTTAGTGCTGTAAACTTAAGTGCCTAATAATATTTGGTTCGCAAATATCGTGTAAAAATGACTGAGGAAGATGCTGTAAGTATAAATTTTACATTAAATGTGCTATTCTCATAATGCCATTTTATGGGTTATGTTTTATAGACCTGATTTACCATTTAATTAGTTTCTTTAATTCGACAAAAATAAAGACTTAGCATTTCATTTATAGTCACTTTTGTAATAACTATTATCACAACCACTACTCTTCTTTTTAAATTGAATCTACCCTTGCTGCTTCGAAACTTTAATTTACTTTTTAATTCATTAGCTGTTTGACCCAACTTTGAAGAAGAAAAAGAAGAAGAAGAAGACCACTTTTGATATAGATGCCGCTTTAGCGGAAGGATCTGGCGATGGTAACGATACCGGTAGTAATTCAGTTTCAAATAATTTAGCCGACGGGGATAATAGAGACGACGATATGGACGATAACAATCTCGATATAGATCTAGATTTTAGTAAAAAGAAAAAGAAAAAAAAGAAGCCATTTAATATGGAGGAACTCGATGGTGCATTACCAGATGCTAAAGAAAGAGACGATACTTTAATGGACAACGGCGAACTTCAAGAAGATATGGCAAACGATGATGCTCTCGATTTAGAATTAGATTTTAGTAAAGCGAAGAAGAAGAAAAAAACTAAAAAGAAGGACTTAGATGAACTCATTGCAGAAGCAGATGATAAACAAGAGGATAAGGAAAATGGTAAGTTATATATTTATAATATTGAAGCCGTCGTATTGTTTTGCGATGTAAATAAATCAAAGTGATTATAATTTTTCTTAAACATGCTGCGATTTAGTGGAAAACATACCAGAAGCTGGTAAGAGTTACAATTTTGTGTAGAACTTCTTTTTAAAATGTATGGAAATTGTTTGATGAGGTGTTTTTTTAGTTGAAGATACTTCTGTGTCGTGGATGGGATCCGATAGAGATTACACCTACGATGAATTATTAAATCGCGTGTTTGAAATTATGAGGGATAAAAATCCGGATATAGTAGCTGGTAAAAAACAGAAGTTTGTTATGAGACCCCCTCAAGTTGTTAGAATTGGAACTAAAAAAACTTCGTTTGCAAACTTCACCGAAATTTGCAAAACTCTTCATCGTCAACCAAAACATTTGTTAGACTTTTTGCTTGCCGAATTGGGTACTAGTGGTTCAGTCGATGGTAATAACCAACTGATTATTAAAGGGCGTTTTCAACAAAAACAAATAGAGAATGTACTAAGAAGATATATTAAGGAATATGTGACTTGTCATACGTGTCGTTCTCCCGATACAATCTTGCAGAAGGATACGAGGTTATTTTTCTTGCAGTGTGAAACCTGTGGTAGTAGATGTTCTGTCGCAAGCATTAAATCTGGTTTCCAGGTACTTACAATTTATTGCCTTTATAAAGACATTTTTGTAATTTTATTTTTATAATTTTAGGCCGTCACATCAAAACGTGCTGCAATTCGTGCAAAAACAGCATAATAGATTTGTTTTATCAGTTACCGATTGCAATATTTATTTTCCACAATTTTACATTGTATACAACAAATATAATAATAACAAGTTGCCCCTGTGTATTTTACAATGTTTTATTCGTAATAAAATAATATAATCCACTGACGGTTTTTAAGTATTGTGTTTGTACGATGTATTTAGCTCCAGCTCTTTATAATAAATATATAAATTTAAAAAAATATTAATATGTACTTAATGAACCTTTGAAATGACCTTTAATGAAAAAGCCCAAAGAAAGATTTAATTGTAGTGTAGTCTAGTAGGTACTCCTCAATACCAGGAGACTGACCTAATCGTGGTCTAGAATCCCTGTTAAGAGCCCTTTTTCTGATTGATTTTGAGTTTACAGAAAAAGTTGAGTTAAAAATTGTTCAAAGAAAAGTTGTAGGGTTGTAGGTAGGACAATTATAAATATTTTTGGTTCATAAAATAAAAATTCACAAAATTTGACAGTCATTTTGAAAAAATAACTCCCCCAAGTGGCTTTTTAATTTTTTCAGAGGTAAAGTTTCATTGCATATCCCAAAAATGTGAGCCTCTGCTTTCTAATGAGTACCATGTTGAATAACTCTGTTATTTAGTGAAATTAGAGAAAATTGGTCGGAAACTTGGTAGCATATGGTGGTAGAGCAAGATCTTATGCTAGCTACCAAAGTCTCCAGTGGTCTTATAGGTCGAGAATCACTAATAGTTGATTCTCTAAATTGGTTGTAGCGATGGCTGCTCTCCATCAAATCTGCGAATCTTTAGAAGAATACTGTGTTATCAACCTATTAAGGCTATTGCAAAAGAAAATGTTGCCGAAGTCCTTGAATACATGGAGTACGAATTGGCTCCATTTCCACTTGTTTTTTTCAACGAGGCAGGTATGCGAAAAACTAAGAAATAGGCTTGATACGAAATTTTAGAAGACGGGGGAGAAGTAGAAGTAGGGGATATCTCCCACATCGCATAGTGTGGCATCAGAATCAGATGTACGAATCCATTTCTGCAAAATATTTACATTACGTGAAAAAAAATTTGAAGCCAGATCCAAAATCGTCTTCGATGATTATACTGATGCCTCTAGCAGAACCACGAAAACCGAACAATATCATCGTTCTATCAGGCATCCGAGTGATAATATACTTTTCGATGCTATGATGGTTGCCACAGTAACCAACTGCCCAAAGACATGTGATAAGGACTTGCACGTTGATCTAGCGACTACAAAAGACATTTCTCTTAATTCAACGGCAAATTACCATATGTTTATCCGTAAGCCTTAATAAGCTTGTATACCAAAATTCAGATTTTTACCGGTTAATGGTTTTATTTTTTCTAATTTGACTGGACTATAACCAACAGGCATGCGCTTATTTAGAAAAAAAAATTTACAATCTAATTTCTTTGGTTTTTAAACCTAGTGCTAAAAATATATTTATTAATTTTATTTTAATTTAATTAATTATTTAAATTTATTTAATTTAATTTTTAATTACTACCTCACTACTAACACCCAATTTTATAAACTTTAAAAAACGTATTTAGCTGAATACCAAATTACTCAAATTTAAGTAGGTAATTGAAAGCCTATAATATTCTTAACTAAATTTTACAGCATTAAAGTCATCAATGTTGACTAAAATTACGTTCAAATAAAACGGAGGCATCTGGAGATCTTCCTAATAAATATAATATTTTGAAGTAAGAATGTTTAAACCATTCATTAAATTTATTTATCCTAAAAACCAAATTATTTATAAAAACGGCTTTTTTAATAACAAGTTACTACGTACAATATTTTTATTTCAAAGAACACTTGTCCCGGTACATCCAAAACTTTTCTTATTCCATGCCTAGTTGTAAGTGTTTTAGTGGCACTTCGAGCAAGAATTTGGTATCTATCAATTACATTGCCATGATCCTGCGCTATAGAACGGATAGAATTTAAATTCCTTAAAGCAAACGATTAAAACACATATAACTCAAACGAACATCGGAATACCTACCTCAAAATTAACAAAAGCGTATCTGGCATATCTTTGAGAACTACCATAACTTGATCAAATCTCTGCTTAACAAACTCAGTCATATAGTGAAAATCATCTTCGCTATACTTTGTACTTAATTTAAAACTTTGTCTCTTTAATGGCGATTGTGTTAACACTTCGGCGAAGATTTCATAATCTAAAACCAAGAGTCCCTTAATACTGGTTGTACATAACAATGGAATTACCCATCACCTGGTTCGGTGGACATGGAGCAAACGGTCCATGCCCAAACCAAACTTGTGAAAACTTAAAGACTGGCTTGTATAAATGTATTAGTTAAGATGGTAGCTATAAGATTAGCGAGCGTGGGAACTTGGAGAGTAGAAGGCCGTGTGGGCTATTGTGCGTGTTTGGACGATTTAGTCAAACAGATTTAGTTAGACAGGTACGGCTCTCTACAAAGAAACCCTGTCAAGTAAGTCAAAATACTGCTAAGTCTTAGCAAGATACATCTGAGGAACAATGATAGATCTATTGCACCCCCCCCCCCCCAATAAAACCCTCAATACTATAGGTGGGTAAGAGGACCCCACATGTCTGATAGATCCTCAGAGCAGACTAGTGGCCTTTTTTGAAGAGCCAAGATTGACAACAGACCCATAACACAACCGAGACGTACAGAGGGCCGCCTGGCCTAAGTAAGGGTAAGGATCCTTTCCAAGGAACTCCCAAAGGAAAAAAAATTGCAAAACACCCACACAGTAATTTTGAAAACGTTTACCTTTAACGCCTAATTCGAGCGAATATTTTTGAACATCTGGTAGGTTCTTCATTACAATCGCCTTCCACATCTTACTTAGTGCTATTCGATCTTTTTTGGCAATCGTTTCGTATAAACCATGATCGAGCAAAACTAGTTGAGTCATATTATTTTTTCTTCTGATTAGAACTAAAATTATTACTATTAATGATTATTTGACATCTTGATTTGGTATCACTTTACCATTGCCCGGATGAGGATCGGCATGAACAAATCCACTTTGAAAAATTTGTTCTCCAAATGCTAAGAACAATTTGGTATCGATATCGACTAAAGAAAATTTATTTTGTTTCAATTGCTCAACATCACTAATTCCATATCCATCTATAAATTCTGTAACAAGAACTCTCTGTAAAAAGTAGCAATTTATGATTCAAACAGCAAAGATCATCGTAAGAAATAATACTTACATGGCTACTTAAATCCCATCTTACTTTAGGCACGTGGACGAATTTCAAGTGTTTTAAGTCTTCAGCGCATCGCTCTCCATTTCGCGCTTCGTTTAAAAAATCTAGCTCTTGTTTGAGAGCAGTTTTAACAGCTTTAAAAGTCCACGAAAAGTTGAAATCTTTATGAATTGCCCCAATAACACTTAATAACAGCTCTATGGTAGCAATATCACTTATGAATCTTCTACGTAAGTCAATATACTGAACTTTTACAGCAACATCTTCTCCATCCATAGTAGTTGCTTTAAAAACTTGCGCTAAACTCGCAGCTGCGATTGGTACTTCTTCAAACGTTTTGTACATTTGTTTTGGTGTTTTGCCAAAATCTTCCATAAACAATTCTGCTACTTCCTTCGGATCGCGTTTTAAACATTTATTCTGCAATTTTGTTAATGTTGTGGTGTATTCAATTGGTAAGATGTGGTTCATACTGGCCAATCCTTGCCCCATCTTTATATAAGTACCACCATTTCTTAAACAACCTTCTAATATTCGATCTGCAGATCTTTGATGTATTCTGCTCATCATCACTTTAAAATTTGGAGACGACTCGTTTAGTCCTAAAGTTGAAAATGAATAATCCAGCGATATTATAGCGCCTATTTTACAAGACCTACAAAAAATGTTTGAATTGATATTAAGTTTTCGAACATATTAGTCGTGGTTTTACCGCAAAAATGTGATTGTGGAATTTAAGTAGGCGATATCCGTTTCTTCGATATCGTCGGATTTAGACGCTGCATAAACTACTCCTCCAAAAGCTCCAAATTTGAACACAGTTTTGATTTTATTAGAGTTGGTTTGAAAACTATAGATATTTTTGAGACTAAATAGTTTGCGAAATACTGATGCCATTGTCAGAGTTCAAACTAGAAAAAAATAAGTTCGTTAGAAGATTGAAAAAACAAGAGGAAGAAATTAAAAATATATTAGATACTGATCACGAAGCTTTAATTAAGGAAAATTTATTACTTAATATACTTTTATTGCAGTATTTCATTATTCATGTTTTTAAAACCGAGTTATTAAAGTCCAAGTTTCTCAAGAAGTGAAGAGATGTGCGTAGCTTTCTCAAAATTTTAGTTATTATCATTACTACACAAACTAGTTATTATGCGTAGAGTAGGTAACTACTTAATTAGATTGTTCAATTAGTAATACGCGTCTCTCTAGAGGGCAAATGTAACATATTATATTATTTTTATAATTTTTTTTCTTTCTTCGATTTTATGACCCGTTCGCAAATGTTTGCTTTTTCAGGTTCCACTGCACTGAGTTTAGTTCGTGTTATTAATGTTAATGGTGCATATTAACTGGTACAAAGTACCTACAATAAATAAAATACAGAAATTGAGTAAAAGCATGTAAAAGGTAAAAGCAATGAAAATAATTCGAACGTATAATTCGAAATATTGTAACGAATCCAAGGATAAGTAGAGGGAAGACCTGTATAAAATAAGAGTAAGTTTTGGTTTTGAGCACAATCTAAACTGACGTTGATACTTCACGTTGTGTCATGTGGATTCTTTATCTTCTGTCAAGTGGTAGTACGTAGCACAGCTCCCTATGAAACTTTCTCTGTACGTATCTGTATTATAATAGAGTTTAGAATTGTGGCATTCGGCCCAGTTTAGCGGTTGGTTGTTGTTAAGAGTAGATGAACTAATCTGTGTTCTGTAACTATTTATCATAAGAGATAACGCCCACGACAAGCCACTCGACTTCAAACCCAAACTCACTCTTTTTATAATTGTTTTTTAGTAATTAACAGTCTCGCGTCACGAGGTCCGAATTTAGTGATCAAAGATTATTAGAGACGAAAGTGTCAAAAAGTGGAAACCTTACAGGTTCGGGATGAAGTAGCTCAAAACTTATAAACAGCACAATCATCAGATGAAAAAATAGGCAATTTTGCCACAATCATTGTATTTGAATGGTTGCCTCTTTTCAAAAAACCTCCCTGGTTTTCCAGAAGGTCTTTTAAAGAATATTACCGCGACCAAAGTACAAAGAGCTTCTTTAAGAAAAGTTCCCGACATTTTGGCTTTTTGGCCATCCACATTTAACATAGAAGGTAGTTCTAGATCAATGCCTTTTTAAGAAATGGGGCGCAATAACACCTTGTACATTGAATATACAAAATTTCAATGCGTAATTCTGTTGTAGAGGTTCGAGGTAAAGTAGTCCCGCTCCGTAAAGTTGTCGGTAACTTTACCACCAGCAGAGAGGTACAATAATGAATAATCTCTTTCTATTCTATTCTTCTATTGATTGTATTGAACCTCTCTGCTGGTGGCGTAAGTCAAAAAGAACTTTACGGAGCGGGATTAGAATAATCTAGGTAATCTTTTAAGCAGTGGCGTGCTGTGAGCCACATGCGATTTTTTATAAGGGCCGTGGTCTAGTTTACAGGTTTCGGTGATAAAAATGAAAAATGCGTAGCAGGACAGCAGGAGTTGCTTTTTCCATTTTCTCAAAATCAAATGATATAAATACGATATACGAATTATACCATTATACCCTTCGATTAGAGGAAACAGCACGTTACTAATTTATTGTAAGTGGACATTTGGACCGTTCGGTGTTCGATCACGATCAGAGAATTCAGAGATTTTTCTTACCACGTATCAGGAAAGGGCCATGAACTTCGTACTTACTACAAAAATCTTGTGATTTGTGATGTAGGTATCTGGTGGGTAATTTAAATAGAGAAAATTGTCGACACAAATAACATCCGCAACTTTCGTAGTAGGCTATCTACGCACCTAAAACATGCTCATTAAGTCACAAAATTTGTTTTTTTAGAACAATCGAAACACAAAACAAAACGTAATTCATCTATGAGCATAAAACATGAAAGTAATTTTTTAAGGGGGGAATTATTTAAAATCATTTGCTGCATGCGCAGCAACAGCAGCTATGTAAAAAGGAAGGGATAACAAGGGATAAACGTCAAAGGACTCCTAAAATCGGCAGTCAGCTGGGTTGAATGTTGGGTTGGAGAGGGTTTGTGTGTTTGTTTTTTTCGACCCCCTTATCAACTTATAATTAATTACACAAAAGCAAGGTAAATAACATAAGACATTATTATAAAATTCACTTTTTAATTAAGTTTATTGATTTGTGGTTTTGGTATTCAAATGTTATTTTAAATCAGCTGATTAGTATGTATAATTTTTTTAGGGCGCGTTTTAATTTAGGATTTGTTCGAAATTTAATCATAACCACGTAAAAACGATAATAAATAAGGTAAATATGGATTACAATCGTCTGGTGAAATTTTTAAAACTGTAACTTCTTTATTTTGCTACGTTTCTTTGTTCTTCGTTCCGAGTAATTCAAAACTAGAGTTCAGATCGATGATGCAATACGAAAAGGTAAACAAAGATGGAACTTCTTTTAAGTTACGAGTGAGATGGAGTATTTGGGAGTAGGGCGAGACAATTGCGCACGAAGTTTGGGTCGCCACCTTTATTTTTACTTGGCGCTTTTGTTTTATTATTTTATTGTTGTTAGACAGACTGCTTGGCAAAGTTTTAAATGGCAAAATAGCAATAATAATATTAATATGTTTACTTTTAGTAGATACATAATACATACTGAAGATTGGAGTAGGCGTTTGTATAGAAACAAACATCTTCGTTCTTAAAAGGGGGTCAAGACCATGACATTTTTATTGTACCAAAAATAATAATTAATATTCAATTAACTTGGCCAAATTTTTTAATGCTGTCAAAAACTTAGTAACGAGTACATACTCGATCAAAATAAAACTCATTTTATGGCCCTGAATTTGACATTTTATTAGTTGCTTCAATTTTACATGGGGTTGGGACTAACACGGTCTAGTAAACCAAGACAGGTTATTTTTTAGAATTCTACCTGTTATTAGAAAAGTATTTTGGGAATAGTTACCACAAGAGATTTGTGCTCTTCCTACAAGGCTACACGAATCGAGAAAACGATGGGGCCAATTTAATTGCTTTCCGTACAAAATGGAGAATTTAAAAAAAACTTGAAATTTAGTATAATTCCTGAAGAAAGAGAACGGACCCGCAAGGTATTTGTAACATGTTATTTGGGGAGGGCGTCTTTTAATGATTGGTTGGTTTTGAGGATTTTTAGATTTATGTTCTGAAGCCGAGTAAATGTCCCATAAATGACTTTCAAAAGTCTCATAATATGTTGGCCGTTACCACGTTTAAATATTTAAGTTTTATATTATTTGTTTAACCGATTACTCCACTGATACAATCGATTATTTGGATTAATACATTATCGATGTAAAATTTAATAATTGCACAGCCCTAGTCCAAACCCATCCGAAGAAAGGAAATCGAGAGAAATAGGGAAAGTTTCAAATCACCTGCACATTTTCAATATATTACTGTATAGGGAAAACGGAAAACGGAAAAGGGGCTATTCTCTGGATTATTCTTTAGAATAAAGATTTTTTTTAGTAATCCAGGGAATATCCCCTTGAATTTTTGCCGTTTGTTTAATAAATACCCTGTATATTCAAGTGGTTTTTAAAACAATATTCGGTCAAACGGAAAAAGCATTTTGAAACTTGTGTGTACCACTTCACGTTATCGCAAAGGGACTTGTTTACCTGACGTATTATCACGAATTGTTTACTTAACCACCATCCACCATTCTCACAGAGGACTTTCAAAACTGCGCAAACTTCGAAGCAAATTTAATGTTTGATTAAAAATGCATAACATAACCCATGCCATAAGTTCCACGTTTAACTAACAGTAAGCCATTTGTAAGATGTCAAATAAGGATAAGTGAACGTGATTAGTAAAACAACCGTTCTTCCTTACGGATATCGTAAGCGTAATATCTGTTTTGATTTTTTTTCATCGGGAACTAACAAAAGACACCGCTTTTTGTTTATTGAACGATAGGCTCGACATAAACGATTTTTTTATTAATACTCTCAACGATAAGTATGTTCAGTTACACATCAGAATATAATTTTGGTAAATTATCGTTTTCTAATGATTTCTGTAACTAAACGACAGTAGGAACGTAGGAAGTAAACAAAGCTAGTGAATATGACAGTAAATAATTTATCTAATGCTCGCAGGGGAACATTTTCATTGCGTTCAGATTCCCCTGTATATATGTTACCGGCAATTTGCAGACTGTCTAGACAATCTGCAAACTAACTAAATCGTTAGGCAGTCTGCAGATTCACTAGTACTTTAGGCAATCTGCAAAATGACTACGGTGTTATAGGCAATCTGCAAATTGTCTGTATTGTTAGTCAATGTGCTTCTACAGTATGCGCATACCTCACATAGCCTAGACATTGTGCGAAAAAAAATGTTTTTTATAAAAATCAAATAAACTAGCATTTGTAGGTTTATATTTTTTATTTTTTATAGTTACGTAAAATGTTTATTTCTTAATATTTTTAAAAATGTTTTTAATAAAAAACAAATAACCTAGCATTTCTGGGTTTATATATTTTTATTGTTACGTAAAAATATGTATTTGTTAATATTTTAATACACATGTTCTTATTAAAAACAAAAATGTTCCTTTTAAAATTACCTATTTGAAATGCCATTTTTTATATTGCCCAGTCAATGTGAGATCCATATATTATCAAAACGCACATTCCCTAAATAGTAGACATTCTGCAGAATCTCTAAAGCTCCATAGTCAATTTGCAGATTGCCTAAAGTACTAGTGAATCTGCAGACTGCCTAACGATTTAGTTAGTTTGCAGATTGTCTAGGCAGTCTGCAAATTGCCGGATTTCGCAAATTGACGGTAACATATACAATGATTAAAATTCGTTATGCAACATAGGGATTTCGCTTATATGAAGAGCTAGACTATAGGTTTAAATTTGACAAAGTTGCTAAATTTGGTGCTGACAAATAATCTGAAAAAAGGTTTTCAAAAACATTTACGCGTTTTCGTGAAAACTGAAAAACCCGATAATTCGAAAATTTCGATTAGTCGATTTGTTCTTTGTCTTTTAATGTCAACTTTATTATTTTTTTATTAATTTACTAATTTTTATTATTTATTAATTATCGTGATTACGGATTCGAAAGCAAGTTAAAAAGTGGTAATGAAAATGTTTGTATAGAATCTAAAAAGACGAAGAAATTAAAATAACTAAAAAAAGAAAATGAGAATTTTCATTTTTTTTCAGTTTTCGTGAAAACGCGTCAATTTTTTGAAACCTTTTTTCAGAATATTGGTCAGCACCGAATTTAGCAGCTTTGCTAGCTCTAGCTCTACAGATTGTACAAAGAATTTCAATCACTCTGTATTACTGGATTGCGCTACCGTGCGTTTGTGAAGGAAATTAGACGTAATATTATAGGAAATTTCCTAATGAAATATATCATTAATTAGGGCTCGTCCATGTAAATTATTTAAATGGCTTTTTCAAACATTTTTTCCATTTAGGTATTTGTACCAAGCTCTGAACGTGATTTATTCTATAACCTTGACGAGACGGGATGTCACCTAATTATACTATAGGTATTAGTTGACGAACTAGTTTAACCATTTTCGACTAATGTAAAAAAAAGGCTAATTACATAAACAATTACTACATCGCTCCCTATAATAATTCTTTAATTTATACCACAACCTTTGTTCTTTGTTACTTGTGTAATCACTAAACACTTGTATTGTTATTGGACTATTAGGTTATCTCTTTTTTTACAATTATATAGCATTTGCTGAAATCGGTGGATACTAAAAGAAGAATTAATTAACCTAATTAAATTCAATACTAGTTGATATAATAATACGCAACGACGAAATTGTTGAGACGAATAATCATCTAAAAATCTTTACCAATACATTTCCAATAATCAATAAGACTATATCTGATCGTATGAAGTGTCTAGGTTATTGAATTGAAGTTCAAATAAACGACACATTGATTACGGTGCAACGAACTGACGAAGAAGAGTAAAGTTTTACTTTACAATAATAGTCCAGTTCTACAGTTTTTAGCTCCTCTATGAGAGTACTACTCTTCTTTTCATTTAGACGCCCTGCCCTCTTGACTTCAAAAACAAAAATGCCCAATACTTGTGACGTTATACACATTTTGGAGTTTAAGCTTAGTCATTTAGAATTTTAAAAAAATTGAAAAAAGTGGATTCAAGGCAATGAGTAATGAGAGTTGTTGTCTCGATTTCATCTATGTAAGTTATGTGTGGGATTTAACGTCAAAAAAGGCAAAACAACAACTAAAAAGTGTTAGTTAACGTAGTGAAAGTTAAAAACAATAAAATGTTTTACACGACACATCATAGAACATAATATGACCATATATCTTACAAATACACCGTGTGTTCCATTTAAAAAAACACAAGTTGGTAGAAAAATAACTGCAGTACTGATACTCTGAAACTTCGTCGCCGCAGTTGCTTATTTTATGGTGTGCAAACAAACAATTTCAACGTCTATTATATACAGTGTGCTTCAGAACTACGCTTAGAGTAGGTATAACAAATAAATTTCCCGTGAGCAACTGCGTCATAGCGGAGTTAGTCCTCCGACGGTGATTCTCAAAAATGACATTCCATAATTTCTGAACGCTTTGAGACGCATAAGTACGTGGGATTTTAAGGGCTACCAAATATGGGAGCAGAGAATTGAAATTCCCACAATCATTCTACACCGAATTCTTTATCAAAACCATTTTGTTTTTTATCGTTGAACAAAATGATGTGTAGAAGTTGAGCGAGCTTCCACGGTCCCTTGATGTCAATCTAGTGAATTTTAGAAGAATAGTTTTGGGGACACCTGTACATAATATTCCGCATTAATATTATAGCTATTACAATTAAAGGGCATCTTTGAACCCACTCTTGTTATTTTGTTACCCCTCACAGTAAAATAGTGCCAAAAAATAATATAAATGATCCTGATGGAGGAGAAAAAAAGTTATATAATATTGACGAAATTTGGCAATTACTTTGGGCGAGCTATAACGAGATTTTCATAGGCAAAGTGCCATGTTTGAATTTGGTTTTAAACTCCCACAAACATTGGCTCAATATCATTAATCAGATAAGGTTGGTTGGACGTTAGAGCAACCTGTATCTGTTCTAGAATGTTTCGCTGACATCATTTTTGGTCTCAAAAAAAAAGCCAAGACATTGTAGCATGTTGACCGTGCGTGTTAGGTTTTGGGCTGTGTGCTGTAGTTTTTAGAACTTTTTTTTTCAACTTGGCCAACGGCATTTATTTGTCGTACAATGTAGACGGTTCTTTGCGTAGCCAAAGTATGCAATTGCGCTGGACATGATTAACCGCAAACTTATTTTAGGCGCGAGAATAAGAATTAAAACTAACGCTATTATTATTTAAACCTAATAATAACAGTTAAGAGTTAAGAATTACAAATAAAGGTCATTAATGTTGCCAAAAAGTTATATTTGTAATATAGGTCTCCGATCAAGATGTATTATTGAAATTGGAGTGGCAGTTTTTATTTTGGTAATAGTATTAGATTCAATAATCATCAAGAGTGTGTCAAACATGAAAATTGCACCATGAAAGTATTGTAGAATCAAACTTTTACTTTTGTAAATGAAAGATTATGCAAATCAATTACGATTGTTCAATACATACGTATATACGCATTTCATTTTCGCATAATTAAAACATAAATAATTTACATATTTTACACAAGTACCTACGTATGCGCGTATATAAATTGATAAATTCAGTGAAGGAACACTGGACTTTATTATTATTAGTGCTTACCTTGCCAAAATGCAATACAATGTGGCCCTGGGCTCGGTATATTATGCATTTTTCACAATAGAAGAAAAATAATTGACTCATGTAACACTAATCGTAATAATGATAGCAATTTTCCAGCACTAAAATTTTAACAACAATGTGATGAGTTATTAAAATTTAATTTTCGATCCAACATTGTGCTTTGTATCATCAAATCGAAGCAATTCTGAAGTTGATGGTTACGGCTAAATAAATAATGAATTTAGCCGCATAGCAAAAATACTGATGAAATCGATGAATACTGGGGCAGTATATTTTTCTTAAATAAATTTTTTTAAATGCAACAGATTATTTAAAAAAACTATGGAATATCGAAATGATCCACAGTGGTTCCATTTGAAATAAAATATTTATTTCCACTAATGTGGCCACTAATGTAGTGCCAAAATATTGGAATGCTCACCGAACACGAGAATGTAGACGCAAAACTAAATTTGTAAAAAAAATTGTTAAAAAGTAATTTTTTATGAAAACGACGACTTTCTGAGCCCCCAAAAGCAAAAATAGGCAGGGAGTTCCGCTTGAAGAACTAAAATTGATGTTGTTTCCGGCAAAACCGGAAGTGGTACGGTAGTTTCACTATATCATATACACTCAAAATAGTTTCTTGTTATTATACACCTCCGATAATTTAAGATTATTATCTGAAAAATAAAAGTTATGGGGGTAATCCTAAATTGGTTTGTAACCAGCAACTATCATAGTGCTGTGACGTCATGCAGTTTACGTCGCTAGATTTTATTTACCAAAATAGTTTTCAATCTTACAAAATGACGTCACGATAGTCACAATACGTTCCAAATAGCGTGACTTCTAACTCAAAAATTCTACTCCTAAATTCTTTTTAATTGCCCATGTTAAAGCCAAAGTCGTCAAAAATTGTTTAGGTTTAATATGGTTTCTGAAAACAATCGCTCGCTCGCTATTGTACAGTTTTGGTAGTGATGTACTGGTATTAAGCACTGAGCAGCGATGAACAGTCAATATGAAACAAGAATACACCACTCACTTGTTCGGATTTAGTTCAATTTGGCTGGTGAATAAATTAAAGCGCGATATGAAACAAGTTGACAGCACTAGGACTTGACAGCTGATTGTATCAGTGTATGAAGCGGATAGAGAGTAGAACTTGAAGAACCTTCATAATACTATTATTAAGGAGCCTGTTCCAGTCGGATAAGACTTTTTTTTCTTTAAAATTTGATATTTTGATAATAGTATTGCCGTGATCTTCGTTTGGTCAAACTATAGAGGAATTCATTTATTGATAGTTTATTAATTTAGTTGTCACAAAAGCTTTCAAAGTTTATCATTGCATTTATTGGATGTGTTAGTTTTTTTTTATAATTTATCCGTTCATAGTTGAGGATAGGTTTCAACTGTGTGGCGCCCAAAATTTTTTTACTAAGCCCATCTCCACCGAGATTGGCCGGAAATACGGGAAATTTTGTTTTAATTATAATTTGATCCGTAACACAATCTTCTTTCGAGACGAATTTGGGGGGTAGCTGGAGAGGTTCCAGGTTCATGTTCATCGACAGCTTTTCCCCGTTTTGATAAACTAAATATAGTATTTACGTGCAATGCCAATTATTGCAATTGACAAAAACTTACATTATTATTAAAAACAAATATTTGTTTATACAGGGCCAAATAGAACACCTGCTTTCTCCAAGTTTTGGCACAATACCACAATAATTGAGCAAATATTTTAGAATAACTCAAACATTTGCAATGTGATAGGCTGATAGCTGATGGGGATGTTTCCATTAACATATTGTACAATATACAGTGTGTCCAAAAAGTATAGAATATACTATACAGCTCAGTAAATAGTATCAACTTTTTACAAAAAAGTTTCAAATAAAAGTTGTTTATCAAGTAGTTATCTACCACATTACAGCCATAAACTCGATTTTTTGTTAAAAACAAAAGCACAGCGAATAACACTTGAGAGTTTTTAAATGGTAAGGTACCTTGCCTATGTCGTTATTATACTCATTCGATAGATGCATTTTTTCTCTTTTCGGCGATTAATGCTCTCTCATAAGAAAATTTTCGTGAAAACCCCTCAAAAAAAGTTAACATTTATTTTATTGGTCAGGAATATGTACCTAGTCAGAATAAATTTACAACAAATTGCAATTTTCCATTTTTCTTTTTTTATGTTAGATTCTTTAATTTTGGGGCTACATTAAAATCAAAATTTATTTTTATTATTTATTCTTATTTATTGTGACCAATAAAATATATGTAAACTTTTTTTTGTTTTTCACGAACATTTTTAAATGTGAAGACACTCAAGTATTTAATGGATTCGGCTTTTACTATGTGCAAATCGAGATTGATTTTTGTATGAACTAAATTGTAATAGCCACTTCCACTAATTTTGTCAGCAACCTGATAGTCTTTCTAGGATGTAGTGTGTGGCTCGGTGCTCTTTTGTATTTTACTTTGTTATTGTTGTATAATATGTCTCCTATTCTTGACTTATGTAAATTCAATTAGAATATTAACATTAATAAATCATTATTAGGTATATGTACGAGGATGTATTGATAACTAGTTAGCCTAGACCAGTTCCATGCAAAAAAAAATATTGCGTTACCATAGCAACGAACAATAACTTATTAGAAGTGTCAGTGTAAAGTTTGACGTCAAAAAAGTAAACCAGAGTTAAACAATAAATTAAAAGAAAAAAGATGTCCACCGAAATTGTGAAAATCGAAAAATTGGAGTATCGAGCCATCATCAAGTACCTGTATTTAAAAGGGTTAAGAGTTAAGAGGTAAGCAGATTTTCGAAGATATGGTTAATACCCTTGGTGATCAATGTCCTTCGTATGCGACCGTGAAAAATTGGACTGCAAGCTTCAAAAGAGGTAAATTTTCAATTGAAGATGATGACCGATCGAAAAGTTCTTGCTTCAGTTTTTTGGGATTGCCATGGAGTAATCATGATTGATTTTTTGGATAAGGGTAGAACAATAACTGGAGATTACTATTCGACATTACTGACCACTCTACGAGAAAAAATTAAAGAGAAAAGACGCAGAAAGCTATCCAAAGGTGTTTTGTTTTTGCAGGACAACGCCCCTGCACACAAATCTCATGTTGCCATGCAAAAAATTCGTGATTTAGGGTTTGAATTACTAGAACACCCCCCCTTATTCTCCAGATTTGGCTCCGTCCGACTATCATCTCTTTCCTCAAATGAAAAAAAGTTTAAAAGGTCGTAAATTTTCTTCCAACGAGGAGGTAATAAAAGCTGTGGAGGTCTGGTTTGCAGAGCAAGAATAAACTTTTTTTTTGAAAGGTCTAGACGTTGCAGGTTTGCTGTAATAAATGTATCGAATTAGGAGGAGAATATGTTGAGTAATAAAATATTTTGACATTGAAATTTTGTTTGGTTCTTTAGTAGGCTAAGAATTTTTCAATATAGCCTCGTATAGTTATCATACAAACAAGTTTCTAAAACTTGAAGAAAACTGTGGTCTTGTGTAAGCACGCGCAACGAGAAAAGCTCTATAAGGAAAAGTACGATCTGTCTATTATCTATTATGGTTGCCACCGTTTTGCAGCGACGTTACTTTTTGTAATTTATTGTGCAGTTGCAGTACTATACGCATGGAAAATGAAGGAAAGTTTGTTGTAATTATAAATTTTGAGTCGATTCTCTATCGTTATAGACGGATCATACATTCTATAGAAAACTTTTCCTTCGTTGCGCGTGCTATACTAGAAAACGCGTCACCCTGTTCACGTTAGTAACTATTTTGTACACGCAAACGGTGCATGGTAACTTAATAAAATTCATTAGAAAAAAGTTGAAACGTAATTTATTAATATTTAACGTGTATTTAATATCATGAAAATAAAACTAAGAAATAAGGTCTGGATGAACTATGCAACTATGGAATTTTATTAAAATCGAGATAAGAACTCATTATTTATTAGAAATAATAAAGTGAAATGTACTGTTGAAGAGTTTTCCCAACTTCCAAGTTGAAACCTATCGAATATTTAATGAAGTCATTAAATTTTTACTTTTATACTCCAAGTTTATTGGCAACATTAGTTCAAGTTTACATTTTTGATAGCGAAATTATTATTTTAACTTAAAAATAGAAATTAACTGCTCAAAAACTCTTTAGATTTTCATTCCTAAAACTTTTCGGCTCTTTCATACAGTTTAGGGTTGAAAAAACACGAGCAGAAAATAAAAATAGTAACAATTACAAGTTAGACGAATCGAATATGGAAAATTACAAATTACAATTAGAAAGATAAAGAGAGATAGTAGAGTATTTTTTCAACGCCTACGGGAATAAACTAATATTTGTTTTTTTCCTACGATTTCATTAATTTAAGTGCTAAAGACCCGAAAGCTTCTCCGCTACTAAAATGTGGTAGATAATTCATATAGAAGCGTAGCTGTTGATAATTGGATCAATATATAGTTTCACGCAAACAGCAGTGCTTTCGGCTTTGGAATTTTAGGGAAAATATCTAGCTGTCTAGCTGATTAGTCATACTATTATCGTATCATCTTTCGATGTTTACGCACAAAAGAAAAGCGTCAGATTTTTTTCGCATTATTTCTATTTTCAAAAGAAAAAGAACAGTCTTTAGAAGGAAATGATTTACGCCCCCGGAACGATAAAATAAGCAATAAACCCCAGTCCAAAAAGTCAGAAACGCCGTTTCAAAGTGTCCTAGGTATAGCTTCTTTTTGGTGATCAACACAAACGCGTTGGAAATATGACCTCAAAACTCAAGTACCACCCTCGTAGCGCAAAGTGAGCGCTAACCAGTAAATTGACACGAGATACGTTGGAGCGGAGCGGTAACAGTTGGGAGCGGCAGTGGATTACGAATACACCCAATGATTGCATTTGAAAAAACTCCATAACCTCTACGATAAAGGTTATCATAATACAAATTGCTCGGCATTTTAATTTGACAATTTTGGGTCTTTGACCCGCTTACGATGACACCCCCACAAATATATTTTTGCGTACTTTACAAATAATTTATTTTTACATTCTTTTCTTGTATTATTGGAACCATAAAGTTCTGATTATGTACTTTCATAAGTGCTCTTTAACGAGTGAATATTCCACCTCTCTACTTCGGCAGCTATTTATACGTACAGACATTAACGCACGATAGCAATTTTTTTTTAAGATTTCGAACTTTGATCGATTTTGTTTCTGCTCTTTCTAGGTCACACATATTTCCTTATCGCGACCTATGCACTTAAAATTTTGTCTGCCAACAATTTCCTGGCTGTCGTATTATATGATATTTTCCCTGGTGCATGCAATGTGTGTATTCTCGATTATTGTGGTAGCGCTCTAATAATTTATACATCTGTCGTTCTTCCCACTTTTACTTCGATTAGTACCTACGGAATAATAATTCACAAGATGGTAATTTCTCGACAAGCGCTTTTAAAACCCACATCGCTCTATCATTGCGCAACCGAACATCATTCCTCATCATGACGATTCAAAATAATTGGTAAACTTGAATTTTTCACCCTTCGATCATTGTTTGAATCGATGACTTCGAGTGGTTTTATTGTTTACACTCGGTGTCATCATATCGTATAAAACAAATAGGCTCGTTATAATTATCTAGTATTAATACTTATGTGGTCGGTTTATCCTACATCCTACTAAATACAGCTCCAGACTGCGTGACTCCAAACAGCAATAATTGTTGCAATTGGCTTTGTTATCAGCTTGTCTTTGTGACGTAGTAAACTTATTTGCACACAACAAAAAAATGTGCGCAATTATCCACAAAGCGACAAACTTTTTATTATAACCAATGAAATTAAAATAAATAGTCGCAATAAAAGCATCGGAGTTGCTTATTGCTTACTACACGTGCCAGTATTTTTCAAAACGTAACGTAGTGTGAGAGTTATCACAGTTTTCTCAATTGTGGCGTCCGGGATACGCAGTTCGATAATTTTATAGAGTACTTAATAGAATATTTTCTAACAAAAAACAAAGTGTATTAAAGAAGCCTGTTAGAAATGAATAATACGGTTAAGTAGATTGTCTCGAGATAATATTTGTTTACGCAGAAACTGACTCGATAAGTTAAGCGTGTGAGCCATTGTTAATTGGAAAAGTTTTCATTTTTCGAAAATAATGAAAACATGTTTATAAAAAGTAAGTCTAATCAATATGTATTTTTAATGTATGTAAATCGATTAATTATAAAATTAACGGATAAAACAAAAATGATTGTAGGTGTTTGTTGTTATTTTTGAAAGTTCAAAATCTCACCAGCGAAATGATGCAATTTTTGACGGTTTTTTTTCATTTAATATTATCTGTCTGGTTAAGTTCTAAGTAGCAATTGCTAATATTTTGTGTATAACGATGATACGAGACGGTCAAAGGCTAATTAGAAGCATATAATTTGGAGAAAAAATTATTAATGTTAGTTTTAATCGGACAGAGTTAATTTATTCATCAAGATAATCTTTAATAATATGTGTTTTGCTTAAAATGGGTTCTGCATAAAAGTAAGTTATTTTGGAAAGTTTTGTTACTCACTGATTTACTGTTTACAGTGTTTTTGAATTTATTACTGACGTTCATTATTGTTTTGCAAGTAAAAGTACATACTACGTATCTTTACTTGGTCTCTTTATTTATTCTTATTGTCGTGTGTTATTGTTTTCAAAAATACTTTAACGTGCATTAATTGTATATTCGGCACTGCCACTGATGCCAACCTTAAAATTTTACATTTCGCTTCGTTGCATAAAAATTGTTCATTCTCTTTTGCTACCAAATTCTCGAATATCAACGTGAAAAATGATGTAATATGGAATTTATTAGAAAAATTCAATTTTCTTTTAAAAATATCTAATTCGAACTAACTTATTTTTACGGAAAAACATTTAAATTTGTTTTACAAAAGCAGGGCTATCCAAATAAAGTTGTATCGAGAAGGTACATAGGTACCTATCCGAATTTGTGTAATAAGTGATTGCAAAATAATAAATCCCATGTCGTCACATACGATTCACAAGCCTTCCGCAATCTTATCTTTAAAATTGAGTCTAAATAATGTTTATGTTCTATTATTTGTTTCCAAAGTAGTGCAAATTTCGGGAAACATTTTAGTACATAAACAATAATTTTAAAATTGCCTAATATCGTGTTATCATTTGATGTAAATGGCATGACACGTAATTTTCAAGTTCTGTTTTTTACTATTTCGATAAGCTCAAAACAATTATTTAATTTGGTAAACAACAAAAATTTCCGTCATTAGGAAGTGCACAACCGACTAGAAAATCGCATTCCTTCATCTTCAGGCACAAACCTGCAAAGGCAATTTTTTCCACGTGTAATAAATTTGAAATGCTTCCTCGACTTTTCTGGTGCAGTCTTTGCTATAAGAAGTCTCAAAATGTACTTTCCGTTCTCTCACTAGAAATAGGCAAAGCACGAGTTTCGTCCAAAATTTTATGAGTATTGCTCGCATAAAAAGTATAGATATGTATAGTGTGTCGGCATCGGAGGATTTTTTCATTTTTAGAGAAAATATCGTTTTTTATAAAGTTTTGCTTCTTCTGAAAAGTCCTTTGCCATAATCAAAGTGTCGATACATACGGGGGACATAAGCGGACACTCATGGGACCGACTTTTTTGTCCGGTTGTAGGAGGTGTACGGTTAAGGGAAAAACCTCTATCTCAAAGCCGCTATTGGACCACAAAAATCTTTGAGACATTTAAAATAAATAAATGTTAAATTAGAAATATGTAACGGAACCCCATACCACAAAAACTACATATTTATATAAAAGGGGGAACCACTAAACTTACTTACGCATTTACGTCTGTTTATTTGATCTTCGCGTCCGTTCATGGGAGATTTTTGCCCACATGGGGTAAAGAAATATTGTGTCCGCGTTTTTAGAAAGTCATTTACATGTAAAAATTTGGTTTCAAGAAATTTGTTCATCTGTCCGCACAGGGAGCTTTCACTTACCGTATAACGTACTGGGTACGAGGTGTTTCAAAAATAGGGACACGTTAAATGGGCATCAGAGCAAAATACCAGTTACGAGTTATGAGATTTAGTATTTTGTTCCAGTTTACTACGCGACTGTTCCGAAAGTTCTGCGATTGTTACAATCCCAATTCTTTTTAAGTTTTCGTTCAGCCTTACGTTCTGAAACTTTTTCATTTAGAAATGAAGTATTTTTTGCCGGACAAACCGTTAGGACAGTAGGGTACTCTCTTCCGTTAGCACCGTAATAATTTCAACGTAGTACAGGTTTGTTTCGTCCGTAATAAGACCACTGACGTTTTTAATTGATAAATATTACTATTTGCTAAAAATATAAATAAATCGAAAATCGTTGCCAATTTCTAAATTTACACAAAATTTTCCAATGAACCTACAGGAAAAAAAACTGAAAATAGCGCAGGATTAAACTTTATCGAGGATTTTTATTGTTTGTTGTTATAAATTTTTCTTATAAAAACAAAGTTAAAAACCGTATTATTTTTACGTTTATAGGACATTATTATTATAAAAATAAGTTTCTAAAATTGCAGTTTGTATATAATGGAAGGAAATGATGCCAATCGAATTTTGGAGTGAAAACGTTGTGTGCGCCGTGCATAAATGGGCATTATTTGATGGGTCACTAACCTCAAAACCGCTAATTTTAGGCGTCGAAAAAGAACGGCTAAATCGTAGCTACTAATCTAGTGAAAAGTTAGTTCATTGTACAGATTCGAAAAGTTCAAGTTCATTATTATTATAATTTTCGTTAATCTATTTGCACGCAGTGCGCATTCTGATAATAATATACTTCGTATTGTGGCGGAAAAGTAGGTCATGTGGATAAAATACAACAGGCTGATGTATGACTTTTTCCGTTTTAAGAGCCTGAAATTTGTATTATTATAAGTTAACTCGATGTTTGCTCAAAATATTTATTATTTAACCTTTGACACTGATGCTCGTAGTGCTCGAGACAAATATGGTATTGATTAAATTAATATAAAAGAACTAACTATTCGAATCGACAATTGACTCGATATAAAAGACAGTTTTCAAAATGATACGATACTATCATCCTGCGCATGTGGAAATTTAAAATTCGGTCACCATTAAGCAAATAAAAAATTTCAGATGATGTGTAGGACAGTAGGACTGACATAGCCAGCTAGTTCACGACTACATTTCTTCAGTGTTGTAACTTGGTTGTAAGTCATTTTTAGGGCTCCCAAAGTCAAAATTACAGGCCATAATTTAGCGTTTATTGAATTTATTGCGACAGCTAATCAGAAGTAACAAAACTGAAACGGAGTAATGGCGATTAAAATGTTTCAATTCGCCCAAACAAATTACCATAATAGAAATTTAATAATCGACATGGGGAAATGCAATTTGCAATTACATAAATTATTAATAGCGCGAAATTACTTCATAAATTACGTTTCGAAAATTTGATTGAAATATCTTAGCGCATAAATTAATAATACGTTTTCAACTATTAATTTTTCATCATTTCTGCGAATTGAGTTACATATTCGGATGACTTTTCAGCCACTTCAATTTCCGAGCGCGTCGAGGAAAATTATTCTCGCTAACTAAATTTAAAAGCTGCGCATCTTATTTTTATGAGATAAATTTTTACCCTTAAACATAAATTTTAAATGATAATAAATGCAGGATGTTTAGACATCGGAATTGTAAATTCGCTTACTCCCCCCGGGTTCAATCCCAAAGGTCGCATTTCAAAGCATCGTATTTTAACTAGCATTAATAGACACAAGACATCATAGAGACAAAGCAATAGTACCATTAAAAGATTTTTTCTTCTCATTTTAGTACTATCGGATGTATGCGTTGATTTTAATAAAAAATAAAATGCATGTTCTATAAATATTAGTAATTTCTACGCCCTCCGTTAGAGGTTAGAGTAATTAGTAAAGTGACGCAATGTTTGTTATTGACAAGGGATAATAGGCAAAGATACGAGGTTATACTATATTAAATTAAAATTTTTTCTAAATAGTCGATCGAGTAATTAAATTCTCAACAGCTCTGCAAACACAGTAAAACATTACGAGGACTATTGATATCTGGTTGCTTAGAATAGACAGTTTTCATACACAAAAAGAAAATTCGTTTCCATAGTAAATTAGCAATTAGAGTGCCGAGCATTCATTGGGTAATTATATTTAAAGGAACAAATCAATGCTATCAGTGCCCCAGGGTTTTCAGTTTAAGCTAAATTTGCTATTGATGTCGAGCATATTGAAAGAAGGTCGATTTCCAAGTCTATCTCCGAAAATCTCGATACGGTTCACAACATGATAATATTGACTAGCCGAGGGTTGGCTTTCATTACATAAGTTCACTTCGATTTAGACCTAAACAAAGTTTATACAAAATGGCTCCCTAAATAAAAAAATAAGAAGTTTCATGTTCAAAAAATGCAGAAAGTTCTTGTTTTAGTTTCTTTCGATTACTAGAAAAAGCAAAACTTACTAGAAGAAAAATCTTAGAAATTTGTCAAATGGCTATTTCGGTTTATATCGTCGAAACCGTTCAATATATTGAGATGTAGTTTTTACCAATAGATTTTCCATCAAACTTCGTTTAACAACACTGTTCTCCCCCCTCCCAAATACCATTTAAATTGGCCACCCTGTAGTATATGGAATAGGGAAGATTGATTTATGAATAATATTCCTCAACCTTCTAGATGCTCGATTTTTATTTTGATGAATCTATTAGATACATAATAAATTCATAAAGACTGTCAATTTTAAAACTTTCCATCTCCAATATCTTCGCGTTAGTTTTAAAAAATTCCGCAAGACCCGCCAGTTTTATGACTGTGGGGACACTTTAATCGAGTGTTCCACTCAGTGGCGGCCGCAGAATCGTTGAAAGCATAAGTGCCACCAAGGGGGGCAAGAAAAAGACCGGAAAAAGACCAACAGTTACTGTTACTGACGCGAACTAAATTAGTTGAGTTTTAGTCTTTAGTAGGTCTTCAGTGTTGAGTAATTTAGGTTCGAGACGGAGTACAGGTCACACTCGAACTGGCCAAGGGCACTAGAGCGTCCCGGGTCCACGAGTTAAGGCAAGCCCGGGCTTTTCAACAAATTTGCTAATTTCGTAAAGCCGTTTGACCTTGAACAATCAAAATGTCCCGCCCGAGACGCTAACCTAAGGTTTTTTCTGCAAAATAGTTAGCATAGGGACCCCCTAAAATAACATAACAAAGAGTTAATGTGATGGCATCTAGATCAAGTGGGACATGGGGCCCCACAAAATGAAAATCTGCCACTTGATCAACCCCCAAAGTGGGGTAGGCGTCGCCCCTTAACTCTTAAGGCCCAGTTGCATAAACGAGCTAATCTCCGAGTTAACTTCACGATCAACCTAAATCAGCAACTAATTCTGAGTTAAATAGAAATATATTTGACTCTAGAAAATTGATGGGTTAACCCTGCACCAAGTGCCTACGAGCTAACCTAATCTAATCCATGCTAAGATCTTACCTTTTATTCAGATCGTGGAGTTACCTCTGACTCCGAGATTATCTCGTTTATACAACTGGGCTTAAATGGGAAGAGGAGTCGAGTGGCACCTTTTAGAACACAGTAAATATCATGAAAACTACTAATCCAAAAAATATAAAATAAGCATATCGTTGTAAATAAGATTTAGGCGACTTTTTCAGAAAAGATGTCAATCAACTTCCCTTCTCATTATACATTTAAGAGGATGTTGATCTTAGATCAACGCACATATTCGATAAAAGTGTCCCTCCTCAGCATTAAAATTGAGGGTATTGCGGAATTTCAATATTTTATACTAAGGCAAATATTTGATTGGGAAGTTCTCAAAATGCCCCCTGTATATTTCTATTGCTGTCAAAATCGTGTTTAGTGTAGCTCGAACAATAAAATACGTAACTACTTTATCGAGTTTGAATGTTTGTATTTTTTTCTTTTATTTCACGTTTTAATTGTTTCTTTCTTTTTTGCAGATAAACAAGGACCAAACAGAAACTGCAAAACAAATACCCAAAGTCGAAATTCGCAAAACTTAGTACAATAATTACTCGTACCTAAATCAAGGTATGTAAAAATTAAAATTAGTGCTGGGAGAAGTGATTGATTTCGTTTGTAGCTTCCAGTTAAAATAACTCCCTTTGAATCATTCTCTTTAAAAAATCACAGCAGGTTAAAAAAACTGTTCACTCTAAATCTAAATAGTATTTCATAAACACGTTCATTTGTTCATCCATATCCATTGTAACTTTGAAAATTTATTAAGTCGTCAACTTGTTCAATTTACGAAAAAAAAATCGGAAGCACTTTGTATAAACGAGTTCATTAACATTTCCAAATCATTTGATTTGATTCGAGAATTAATTGTTCATAAAACGTTTCTCGAATGTAGTGGCAAAAAGTTAAATTGCTTAATAATAATTAGCGCATTACGGTAATCATTGTCTATTTTATTTACTGCAAATATATATATTACTTAATAATAATTATAAATGCGCAATTAACAATATTTAGGCACTTTTGCAAGGTAATTTCCGCCTAATCTTGTACGTGTTAAAACCGCATTTATTGTAAAATTGTAAATAAACAAAAGGTTAATAAAGTATTGTACATTTTTCCTTGAGAAACGCGACATAGTAATTGTTTGATCAATCACTTTTGCAATGCGATATTCCGTATTCACCGAAGAGATGGCGCACGAGCCGTTCATTGTTCTGGCGCATACTATACTCCGTCCCAATCAAAATTGTTGCCGTTGCAGAGATAGGAAACAGGAAATAATTACACTCTATAAATAAATATACAGGGTGATTGAAATCGGGCGATAATGCAGATTACTCTGTTATTAAAGCACAAATTGAAATTAAAACAAGAGAGTAACGTTAACTAGGTTTCCTTTTTAAACGGAACATTTATTCTTCAAGAGTATCAAATTCTCTTTACAGTGATACTAAAAAACAATGCAGTATTTGATAAACTGAAGTCGTGATAATGTTTTAAAAATCAATCTCAAAATCAATTTTTTTTTTTTTTTCAAATCAAAATCAATTTATTTCCTCTAGAATAAAAATCAAACAATAATAATTGGAGCAATTTGTGGAAATATTGTTTTGCCCAAATATGGCGAACCATGAGCGTGGGCAAAAAACGACAACATTCAACAAACTATACAATATTAACAGTAATATACAACACAATCAACAAAAATACAATACAATTCGGCAACCATGGCAAAAGGAGATGCTACTAAATCACGCAGTAGTCCACGAAAGACTACACAAATATCAAATATGAGAAAACAATATACCAATTTATCTTACAATTTCCCAATACAAAATTAACACTGGAATGCATTCATTATTCCAATACACATTATATATATCTGAATATGATACAGGGATTTACAACACAAAATATCCTATAACTCAGTAACATAAAAACTCAGTAAACCGGGCCAGAAAACAGCCCCTCGACCTCCCCCCCAGTCAAGGATCTCAGCCACTTATGCAATGAGCGTGCAAAGCTTTGCCTGGTACGGGTAGTTTTGACCTCCTCCGGTAGGAAGTTGTAAATCTTAGGTGCGAGAAATAAGTAGTGTCTCTGTCCAAATGTCCTTTTCTGTCTGGGTGTAAGTAATTCGTCCCGTCGTCTGGTTAGGTGCAAAGGATCTCTTTGAGAGTGCAAGGCCCTGTCTTGGTGAAATGTTATAAGAGCAGTCTTTATATATGTTTGTCGAATGTTTAAGACCTTACACTCCTCGAACAACATGTCTGTCGGATAGCGTGGGGGTCTTCTGTTAGCTACTCGTAATATTAGTCTTTGTACTTTGTTGATAGGGTCGAGGGCAGTCTTATTTGTTCCCCCCCAAGCAATGATCCCATATGACAGAATTGAATTTACCAGAGCGTAGTAAACAGTGTGCATAGTAGTCTTGTCTAGTATCGTCCTTAGTTGTTTAAATGTGTACACGGTCTTTCTAAGTCGTTTAGTCGTAGTCTGTATGTGGTCAGTCCATTTTAGATGTTTGTCCATCACCAGTCCAAGGTATTTTACGCTATCTTTCGCTGTTACTGCTTTACAGTTACAGTCAAGTTCGTCATGGCATTCGTGAAGTTGTAGCGTAAAATGAGGAGACGGGAGACCCGAGGCAGTAGGTGAGAATGTTAGGTAATTTGTTTTGTCGACGTTAAGGGTCAGAAGATTTAAATCAAGCCACCCCTTTACCGAACGAAGTCCCCTCGATGCCTTCCCAAATGCCTCATCCCATGTTTCTCCACTATAGAGAAGGACGGTGTCGTCGGCAAAAACTGTTGTAAGACTGTCTTTTGACCAGTCGCAAAGTTCGTTTATGTAGATTAAAAAGAGCGTCGGACCCAATATGGAACCTTGGGGTACACCAAATGTTGTAGTTTGTCTTGTACCGTTTGTCGTGTCAATTTTCACGTATTGTTGTCTGTTATATAAGTAGCTTTCAAACCACTTTAGTGCGAGACCTCGTACTCCGCACCGATACAGTTTTTTTAATAAGATAGAATGCGACACAGTATCAAATGCTTTTTTAAGGTCTAAGAAAACCCCAATACATTTGTAGTTTTTGTTGATGTTCGCGTGGACGAAGTTTGTTACTTTCAGTATAGCATCTCCTGTGCCCATTCCCGGTCTGAATCCGAACTGGTTCGCAGATATGAGATCATGCTCGGAGAGAAATTTTGTCAGTCTGGTTTTAACGGCCTTTTCAATTACCTTAGACATGAAGTCTAGTACCGAGATTGGCCTATAGCATGACGGATCTGCGGCATTGCCGCCTTTGAAGACTGGAACCACTCTAGCAATTTTTAATTTAGACGGAAATACTCCAGTTTCGAAACTTTTATTTATAATATAACTGAGTGGTTCCAGGATATAGGGTTTAATGTATTTTACCAGTCTTGGCTGTAGGCCGTCAGGCCCGGTGGCACAGTCCGCTCTTAGTTTGTCTATCAGTTCATTAATCTCGTCACATGTAACAGGAGTCAGAAAAAAAGAATTACTAGGTCCATTTCTGTTTGTCGTCAAGTGTTCGTTATGTACGTAATCAATGTCTAGTTGTTTGTCGAGAATAGCCTTAGCTAGTTTTGAGCCTACCTGTGAGAAATAGTCGTTAAAAGTGTTCGCGGCCCTTTGAGGGTCCCGGGTGACGTCTATTATGTCGGTGTCGGTATTGATTGTATGTGGAATCGTCTTTTTTGCCCGCCTAGCATCCAGTATTTCTCTGACAACTTTCCAACTTTTACCCGCGTTTCCACCCGCCAGTCTTAACTCACGTGAGTGGTGACGCACCTTGGCTTCTTCAATTAACGCGTTCAGCCTATTCCTATATTTTCGATAAAATTCCTTCAAGTCAGTGTTAGTCGGTCGTTTCAGCATTTTTTGGTATAGTCTGTTTCGTTGTCGGATTGATGTTAATAGTCCATGTGTAATCCAAGGTTTTAAATTTTTGTCCGTGTGTCGGACATAAATGTCCTCAGTACTAACCTCTATATAATTTTGTATTATTTTATTAAATATGTTGTAGGAGGAATCAACGTCATTTTGGTTCGTAACTTGTGTCCACGTTTCCTGAGATATGTAACTGGATAAGGTTGAAAAGTTTATGCGAGTGTTTTTGAGAGACGGAGACGGGGGGTTTGTTTCGTATTTATAGAAAAAAGTCAAAAGACTCATGTAATGATCGGTCACTGTAGACTGGAAAATTGAGGCACGCACCTGTTCACTTTTGAGATTTGCCACAAAATGATCAATACAGGATTTAGAGGTAATTGTCTCTCGTGTCGGTTTTTTTATGCAGTGCGTTAGACCAAACTCTACAGTGAGGTTTAAGTAATCTTCGAGTTGTTGATGCGGATTCGATCCGTACGTGTTTATGTTCGTATCACCCGCGATAATGCAAAGTGACTGTCTACTTTGGTAAAGAAGTTGCCTCAGTGAATCCAGAAATTTATTTATATCATGATATGAGGGAGACCGATAAATAGCATATAAGTCCAGGTTCTTGTTCCCTACTTTAAGTGATATTCTCAAGCAGTTCGCCTCGTCGACGGGAGGCTGCATCATTATTGCTCGCAGGTCGCATCGCACATAAGCTACCACTCCGTCGTTTTGCAGACAGTTGTTCCTTGTAAATTCTACTGAATACCCTAGTAGAGCCCTTGGAGCAAAGTCAGCACTGATCCAGCACTCAGTCAAGACAATGATGTCAACTTGTAGTTTTAAGTCTTGTAGCTGTGTCACTAGTTGGTTATAATTTTTGTTGTAGCTTCTTATATTCATGGAGAGAATACAGAGACCACATTGATTGTCTATCGTCATATGTTGTCTTAGAATGTCGGGGTCATCCGTCACCAGATCCACAACTTCCCCATCGGAGTCTATTTCACGAATAAAGTCAAGGCAAGCCATAGTCAAGGAATGCGACTTCTACAGTGCATTCTCAATTCACAAGCATAACGTGTGGCAGAGGTCGTGACTGAGTTAGGACATAATGACAGAAGGCAACATACATAAATATATATATATACAATATAACCCGGTAATACAAAAAATGTCGGGTCGTGAACGAACCACGCTTCCGACAACACTATTTCGTCAAAACAATTTTCTAGACACTGAATCATTACCTCAAGCTCCCTATAATTTTTCCGTAAGCTTCTAATATTTGTGTGGAACACACTTATCGTTCCATTTGTGCCAAACATTCTTCTCGCCAACATCCCTGAAAAGTGTTCAAGGTTGTCTGCAGTAAACGTTCTCACCTCATCACCGTCCAAAACATTCACGCCGTTCAAATCCATAATAGAACAAATTGAGCTTACACTGAAACACCAGCACAACACTAGGGAGAGCCTAACGACCAAGAGCGTCAACATCTCTGCTGTTACGAACCGTAATTATAGCCGACCCTTCCTCTTTTCGGACCAGTACCCTATCTTTATTAAACCAGACAAACTTATGACCAGTTTCTTTAGCCACTTTTTTGGTGTCCATGAGTAGTTTCTTAAAGTACGGAGTGAGATGTTCATTTAAGAAAATTCTTTGACCCATCTCAATTCCTGGAATGAACTTATCCATAACAATGATACTCTTTTTTTTTGTAAACTTATCTCTGGTTGTTCTTGTAGTAAACTGCACTACGATGGGACTGGACTGCTTGTTACGTGACGGTACCCGATGAGCTACATCAATTTCTCGAAGCTCCAGAGCGACTCCAATTTTCTTAGCTATTTGCATAACAATATTCTTGCAATCCTCTCCAGGAGTATCGCGTATGCCATTTACCTCTATATTTTTATTTCTACCGTATTGGTCTAAATTTTGGACTTTCAATTTTAGGTCTTCTATCTCTTTAGTCTTTTCCTGGTTGTCTTTTAACAGATTTTTCATCAACTTCTCCATATCTGTTATCACCTTATTCTTTTTCTGCATCTCCACAATCTAGTGATCAAATTACGAAATTACCATACGAATAGTAAAACAATTAATGTTTAATAACAAAAACGAATCGAAACCAATCATTTGCGTTGGTTTTTGTTATTAAACTTCAATTGTTTTACTATTGTTGTGGTAATTTCATCACTAGATTGATTTTTTAAAACATTATCACGACAAATTACACATTTTTAAATATTTAGGGTTAATTAGTTAGATAGATCTAATACGTTGTAAAAAACATAAGTTTTTTCACTTATGTGTGTATGTTGGGGTTCATTTACAACGTATTAGATCTATTATCACGACAGTTTATCAAATATTGTATTGCTTGTTTAGTACATATCACTGTAAACTCTTTGATACTCTTGAAGAATATCTAGAAAAAATACATACGTTCCGTTTCATCCCATATTGTATCTTATAGTTTCCGAGATTCCCATGCTTATCCGGGACACCCTGTATATTGATATTTTATTGAACAATAGCGACTAGGCTAGACGATATACCGATATTTTTGCCCAGCCGTAATAATCATTCACTGCCAAAACTGCCTGGGATGGAATTCGAAGTTCCATTCCTGAATTTAGCTATGAGCCCCCCAACTCGCGTAAGATATTGATTGTAACATTATTTTGTTGTTCGATCGAAACTAAAATCTCATTACAAATATTAGAAATCGTAAGTGTAAGGTCAAAATTCATAAAAAATCGCGAACTATGATTACAGCATCATAGCACAACAGACAAACAACCATAAAAACTACAGTGCAAGTGGCACAACCTGTGACCTAATTTTCTGCACTTTTAACTATAAATGAGGTTGTATTGTTAACCCACAACGCAAACTTTAGCTTGCTTTAAAACTTGGATTAAATTCTATTCCAAGACCCGAATTTGATGCTCCCAAAATATTTATAAATCTAAACTTTACGTTAATAATAATTATTAAATTTAACACGAATATTTGGCAACCCGAGGTGTTTTTTAACAATTTTCGAGCGCGACGTCATACCGCACAGGTCATTTGTAAGATTTTGTGTGGAAGCCAATGAAATTTTTCCGTGAATGGAACTGATTTATTCAAAGTTTGCGAATAACGAAATAATAAAACACGTAAAGAAATAATCTCGTATATATTTTTTAGGCAGTTCAACGGCCCACGATTACCGATTACACACTGTGTATTTTATGTATGCAGTTAGTTACTACTTATTTTAATAAATTGATATAAAAAAGTTGTACACAAACAATTTTTATTAAGTTTTATCGAATTGTTTTTAAGTTATTTTTAAATTTTAAAGTAGCAAATTTATAACTGAGCCAAATGGGTGGGGTGGTGAAATCATTGCAAATTAGCTTTGCAAAAATTTTTTTGCCACTGTATTATTGTGTCGAGAGACTCGAAAAGAGGAAAATTCATCATGTAGTATGTCGTAATGATCAGCAGCTGGCCCCGAACAGCTGAGTGGCCCTGCACCTCTCCGCAGTTCGCTGGGTGATCAGCTGGTAGAACGCTAACTGTCAGTTGTGTAGTGCGTTCTTTGTGTGTAACAACTAATAGTAAGCATCATATTATATTATCTTAAAATCTTGGAAGTTAGTAGGTGTTTTTAAGTTTTTGCACTTTGAATTGACATTGGCCGAATTCGACAAGGGCAATTTTAAGTTATTTTGAGTTTCGTTAAAATAATAACAACTACATAGTACTATTTTAATTCCGTAAGTCGAATATAATTAGGACATACTTCAATTCATTGTGCAACAATGTTTATTCTTTTTATTAATGTTTAATTAATAGAAAACGTATAATTAATTATACATAACCGTGGTTTTCCTAATCTCTAGTCACACCCAAATAAATAACAAAAATGATAATCTTCGTGTAAATTTTCAATTTCGTTAATTACAAATTGCGTTATTACAAATTAAAAATAAAACTTATGCACAACTTCCATCAGTTTAATTGAGTTGGGAAAACTTGACGAACGGATACCTACCCATTTCCAAAAGCGAATTTGAATTTTACTCCTAATTTTTTTTGTCTAAAACGAAGTTGCTCTTTGTAGTAATTGGCCGAACTAAATTACTAAATACTAATGTACGTAATTTAGTTTTAATTGTAATTATTGTGACATACATTTGAATGGCCAACAATTTTTTCATCCTCTTTTTTGAACAAGCCAGGCAAATTAAAAAAATAAATTACCTATGCCAATTACTATGTACCTAAATGAAAATAGCTGCATCTCATCGGTACTTCCCCTCTATTGAAGAAGATAAAGTTTAACGAATGGGAGCACAAACCAAAATCATTTTCTTTAGAAATCGTCCCCATCTAATCCCATAAAAGGGGTGACACTTTCTCCTTTCTGAATACTGCTTTTCCTTGTCGTTTGCAGAGGTGTAAAATATGTATTCATAAATCTTTAATTCACCCTATCTTCGCTTATTTCGGAATTTATCCTGCTTTATTAAACCTCAATTTTGCCCTCTTCTAGTGAGACGTTTTTGATTAGATACAATCTGAACTTTAGCCGTATCCCTCAACATACTCAAGTTATCACTTTCACGTAGAAAGAAGCCCACCCCGAAAGACAGAACAACATTTTTACTTTGTTTCTCACACATGACAGTAAATAATGCATGTGTTGAAGTTTGTTAAGTTGCCAAAGACCCTTCCTCAATTTCAGGCGTGGATTAGACAAATAGACAAATGTTGAGAATTTCAAAACTATGTTTTCGTTTTTCGAAAAAAATTAATGTAATCCAGATGTTCGAATACCTACTACTAATAGTAAAGAAGAGGCTATTAAAAGAACTAACCGTACGAAACATTAGGAAAAAACATTGAATTTCTTAACTCAAACAAACCAGGAGATTGTTATAATGCCGCAAATGTTTGAACTTTTTCAAGTTGATGGCTTTATAAAACGATAAATTATATGTCCGTCAAAACATTAACGGCTCATTCCATAAGTTGTGGATTGTTGATAATATGGCACTTTAAACGACTATTTCATTCACCTGCCAAATTTTAATTTTTAACCAATTCCACTCAGTTCGATTCTTTGATAGCATTTACTACACAAATAACAGACAAAAAGCCTTAATTTATAAGTTCAAGAAATAATTATATTTTAAATATAATCGACCTCGATTATAATTCGACTAGAGCAAATTTGGCATTACTAATCCAAGACTAAGCAATCGGTCTTGTCAAATGGACACTAACGCCCTTGTTATATGGCATATGGCTTAGCTACGACAATCGAACATATCATGGTCCTTCGAGCCGAATAGTATGTTCGATTGTTCTCTTAATGAGTTGGAAATAACGATCTAATACGTGCATAGTAAAAAGGTAAACTAACTATAATCACTAGCCTGCCTCCATCGCAATTTTGATAGAAATGAGACTTCCACGGCCTTCTGAAGCCTTTAAAGTACGAATAACAAGGGGTTAAATACAAAATGAAAACTTAAATTAATAATATAACATTTAATTAAACTTGAGATACCCTATCGTCACCTACTTCAATCAAAACTTTATATTCTAACCTTGGCTAACCTACAGGGTTCGTTTTTATTTACCCCACAGACATAATCGTTTTCTTGTTATTGTATTCTGTTTCGGTATACCTTTACAATTTTTAAATGACAAACAGGGTATAGCTGCCGATGCTTGATGCTATTACAAAAGGCATATAAATTTAACTAACGATCTCAACTTCGTTTTTTCAAATGGAACAACTTGTGTATTTTTACTTCAAATAAAATAAAAATGTTATAAGGGTGATCCTGATTTAGACACACCCGGTATAAGCAGCATTCACGTACAAAAAATGAGAAAACTGGCCTCCTGTGGTATAAATCAAAATATTAATTTTAAATAAAAAATGAAAAAAATACTTCCCTTAAAATTAAAATAACCCGCAACTTGCTACAAATGTAGATCAAAATGGGCTGTTAATTTCTCCATTACCTTATGTGTAATATTATTAATATAAAATAATGTAGCCAATTAAAGGCAACGTCTATTAAAGAGCGAATAAAAAAAATAGCACAATCTCCGTTTAAAAAAGTAATAGGTTGCATATTATGGCTAATAAAAGTAATATTTTATATAATTAATACGACCAGTTGCAATCTAATAAGAGAAATATTAAAGTTGACAATAGATAATTAAGCGAGGTTATTTGTAATTAATAAATAAATAATATCTCAATGGATCACTAACGAGATCTCGTTTGTTTTTTATGGCAATTGCAAAATACAATAATTACAATAATAATAAATAATTGGTGTTGTTTATACTTTTTGCACTTCGAAAACTTAATCCAAAGAGTAAGTTCTATTAATATGTATTGGACAATATTAAATCAAGTTGCGCAATATCGCTCACGTCTTTGTTCGAGTTTTTGCAAATACTCGATATAAAAACATGTTTTATAAGTAAAACTTGAATAATAGTTCTGGGCGCTCCCAAATTTGCCTAATAATGATGTGTGGCTGAAATGTACAAAATATGTTGTCACGATGGGACTTGCAAAAGGGCATTAAAAAAAGACATACCATCACAATAATTATTGCTTTGCAAATTTAACCGTTTAAAGTGGGATATGCTTGTAAATAAATACGCAACTGCATGTTAATTGTGTGTGTATTGAAATTTGTGCCTGGTACTGTATAACCTCCTTGTAAGGACGAGCGCTGTAGAGCTAGAGAAAAGTGAGAGTTCGCATAATCATAATAATAATCAAAGTAATTTTAAGATATTAATATTTTCAAATATATTGAAACTAACTAAAACTTCTTGAATAATTTCAGAAAATGTTCAATACTTTGGCCAGCTACCTATTAGGATCATTTAATGAAGAACAAACAAATAGGGTCGAAGATGCAACTGTAAGACTGACTTCTGTAGTAGCAGAGGACGATTGGGTTTTAGTAGATCGTGACGAAGAAGGGAACCGTGACAGCGAAGGAAACTCCGACACCGACTCCTGTTCAGAAGAGAATTGGGACGACGTTTACAGCAACTTAACCAACCGAGGTCAGTTGTCTCATCGCACTACCCGCAGCAACTCGTTGACTTCGTTACCATGTGCGTCATTGGAGGAATCGTGGTTCGTAACACCACCGCCATGTTTCACTTGTACAGAACCGGTGCACATGGAAACGTCGCCTTTAGAAAATCTATTAATCGAACATCCAAGTATGAGCGTTTATCAACACACTCATCCGGCATTAATGGTGCAAAAGTATAATCCGATACCCGTAGATCCTGTACTACATATACACGAGTTCGTGGTGGAAAATCGAATTTTGGCGGAAGAAATTCAAAGGTTAGAGGTCGAGGCCTACAGCGAAAAACCATTGGCTAATTCTAAAAGAAACAGGGTAGACGTTCTTCGCCAACAAGAGCAGCAATGGTTTAAAACTACGAAAGCGCAAAAGGTAAATTAGTAAATTACAAATAATTATGTTCGATCGTTACAAATAAAGTAATAATATGCTTCGGAATTAAAGTCAATTTGAAAAGTAGTAAATTACAGTAGACGAAATTGAAGGTCGAAATAATAAGAGGCGTTAATTAACAAATTTTTCAGGTATACATAGAAAAGGCCTCTCGCTCTTTGAAGAATAAGTACCTGGAGCGTTCGAATAAGGCTCGTGAAGTAAACAACCGCAATCAGCATCAACAGCGTAGCAAGCGTTCGCGTGGCGCTATGAGCTCTTATGCTAACAATAACCGCAAGTGCTGAGCACAAAATGATCTCAACCCAGCACTTAGGACTTCGGAGCATCCATCGTAGTTTATTCAAATTGAATTCTCGAAGATTTATACTTTGTACAATTGTACGAACTTAAAGTTGTTGTCAATATTCTTTTTTGCGATAGGGTAACATTTGTAAAAACGCCCTTGTTTATCTAAAACTTTTTTTTTTTAAAGAAACTTGGTGTAATTTTTCTGTAAATCTTCGAGAACGAATTTAAATTCGTAGTTTAGTTACGCATTTCACAGTTTAGATTGAGCTTAAGAGCAGTTATTTAAGAAACTACAAAAAAAATTTTAAAAATTAATGAAAAAATTGAATAACTTATTCTTTTTAAGCAGTAGTAAACGTAATAAATTTTTGAAATGCTTAAGTAAATGTAAGTAAGTGGTACCATATTATTGCAGAACAATAACGTTGCTCCATAAAAATACAGGATAGAAAATCAAAGCACATGTGATTTAGAGATTAAATTACCAAAGCACCGAGTTGTGTTCAAACAAATTTAAGAACACGATAGTAGTCCTTAAAGTGTTGAGGTGTAAAAAATAAAAAAAAAAGTATTTTAATTTTTAAGATTAGCCTTTCATTCTTAATTTCTCCACATATAGATTTTGTAAACTGAATGTGTATATTGAATGGAAAATATTTTGCCTCGCTTTTTGGCGTCACAATTTTGCAAAAATGTTGTTATAAACATCTTGGTGACAAAATCTGCACTGTACATATTATAGCATAATACATTATATTTTTATTATTTTAAATATCTCTAGTAAAATATGAAAAAATAAATTATAATTTTGTTGAGATTTGTAATGTTTAATTTTTTATTGTATAAATGAAACTAACAGTGGGTGTCGTTGCTAAAGTTGCAGTTACCTCATTTAAATAGTACGTCGTTTTGGAATAAAAACGAGTTCAATCTTCAAACGGGCAATTTATTATGCCTCCATAATATTATTTATATTTATTAATGTAAAAACTTTAAATTTAGTATTTTATTTTCTAGATAATAAGTTCGTCTATTCGTGTATATCCATGCAACCCTCTGCTTTAGTTATGATCATATAAAATTCATTTTCGTCAATTCCGAAATAAAATTTATACGTCAAAACGAAGCGTCTCTCACATGTATATACACAAAAATGTTTATTTATTGTAATAACTTAACGAAAGTGATAAGAAGCAAATCTGTCCGACTGACCATACTCGATAAACCTCATAATGTAATCCCAATTAATTTATTGCTATTTAAATTTATGTGGGAATTGGTGATAATGCTAAAAGAAATCTGTCCGAATGTTGTAAGTTACGTTGCTTACTTTTTGCAAATAAATGTATATTTTGATATATGATCGCTTGATTTTGTTCAATCAAAAAGTTCTATTATTAATGAATAAGGCGTCAATTGGTTGATTGAGAATACTTGTTTAGGTGTATGTTAAGAGTTAAATTATAGATTGCGAGTGCTATTACGACTCTGATAATATTAGATTGGAATTTGAATGTTTTGCCGGATAGAATAGGAAAGTAATTTGTATGAATTTGTATGTAATTCTTCATAAAAGCTATGAGTGTGCATTATCAATTTGTGGTGCAAATTGTAAATTCAATTAATATAGATATAATTATTAGATTTTGTGTTACGACAATTTATGTGAGAAAATCGAATAAAAATTTTAAAATAGAAAATGTTATAAAAAAGTTTTAATTGATATAATAAAAACCAGATATTTATGTTCGCATTTTTTTTTGTAAATGCCGATTCAAACTGCCCTTACCATCCCCAATAGAAAGGGAATAAGGTACTGAAATCCACCGCTTTTGCACAATTCAAAATCCTACAGCGAGAGCTAATTTTATCTAATCTAAACTTTATGATTTTACTCTTCATTGGTAAATGTATTGATAATACACAAAAGGCGTTGATAATATAAACTGCATACTATCTATTAGTATGCAAAACTTCTGACTGCATAACTTTTACTTTTTAAAAAGTAAGATCGACTTGGACGAGGAAATTAAACACTTTGTATTATGTAAGAAAACTTTTCAATGTTGTTATTAGTTAATTAAAGAGACATAAACAAATATTACTTTATGTTTACCATTACCAACTTGACTCTATTGCGCCCGATTATTGGAAATTAGAGATATCTTCCACGGCCGAGTGATACACCTAACCTCAATTTTAATGAAATCGTGCACTTACTTGTGAAAATGTTAAAATTTAAACAGCTCTTTCCTGCAAAGCATTCCGTTATTGCTATGGTTCACGCTCAAGCTCTTCCAGGTAAACTAATACTATAGTCAAATTCACAAAAGTAAAATTCCATATTTACGCCACGTGTAGATTGACAGATTTCACATTTTTTAACTTTGTGGTTATACAGGATGCAGCAGAATTATGTGGTTTATTTGACATTTTAGTTTACACACTTTTTCGAATTTATAACAGTTTAGATTGTTTAAAATATCAATATATGTACATTTCAAATGAGAGTTTGCGTTTCTTTCAGTATCATAGAACTAAAATTTGAGTTACACAATAGAGAATTTGTACACCTACAATTGATACAATACGATTTTTGATAGTAGTTTTTTCTTTAGTTTTGCAGAGGTAGAAGAACGCCTAGGCCTACAAAGTATGTATTAGATTTGTAACTATTTCAAATATTAATTTATGGCGCACACCTATAAGAGAATTCTGGAAAATCTTCTGGTCAGGGCCAAAAAGTGCGTTCTTTGAAAGTTCGTAAAAATAGGTGGATGCTGAACATATTAACAAAGTTAGATTTAAGTGCCATTTAGTACATAGACAGTAGTCTAATCGTGTTAGTAATGCAAGCGTTGTCTAGAAGCTAGAATAGGGTCTTTTCAATGTGCACGTTTACAATCAACTCCAACATGATTTGGAGTAACCTGAAGTAAACTCAGACAGTCCAAACGAACAGACCTTATGTAAATGGCGCTAAAACATATCTAAAAAGCTTTAAAACAAAATATCAATATATCACAAATGATCCTAACAACCTATGTATCTGAATTTTAATGTGGTGGTTCTACTATTCGAACTAGATAATCGTTTTGGCTGTGATCGTTGTCCATGGACTGACAAGCAGACCTCTGAACTTGAATTTTAATCCGAATTACTATCCGAACCACGCCATACATTGCTTACAATTTAGCTCTCTTGCTCTTATTTTTGGATTGAAAATTGTTAACGGAAAGACCCAAAACCCTGAAATTTAATCTTCTAGCTCTACTATACAAGATATACAATTGCATCAACTTTCAGTCAACTCTAGCTTTTATAGTGTGGGCTGTGAAAGTTGCTAATAAACGGACGCACAGATCCATGAATCTGAATTGACTTTTTTTTTCGGATTTACTGTTCTGTAATTTGAGAGCTCGAGAAAATTACTTCCATCCAAGTCTAATTGTATTTTTGTGCGATTTTCTTCACACTTTGATCAAAATATGGCTTTTATAAGTTAAGGGTGCTCGAATATTAGCAAAACTTTTGGAAATTAGTAGCGATTGTTGTTACTTCTTTCCAAATAATTAACAATTCATAGCAGCGAAATCAACCTAGGAGTAGGAGAATTTAATGTGATCTCATGTGCAGTGCATTCTCAAGTCTTCTAGATATCTTAAATCCCTAAGTATATAATTTATTCTCATTTTTCTGCTTACATGTTGGTGTTGAAATTGGCACTTGTTTTAGGCACCCCCAATTATAAAGGATCGGTTCAGAAAATTATAGATACGGCTTGTAAAGAAACTGAAATTTATTTAAATAATAACGTTGTAAGTATAAAAGTTCAACGGCTACATCAAGTACATAAATGACAAAACTATATTTCTCCAGAATGGGATTATTATAGAAAATATGAACGACGTACCGTATGTTAAATCTAAAAATTTTGGACCAGAAACAACAGCTATAATGACTAAAATCTGTACAGAAGTTAGAAAACTTGTTCCTAAAACTACACCATGCGGAATACAGGTACAAATGTGTAATTTTAACTCAAACTCTTCACACGATAATCCAATTTTAGATTTTAACTGGTGGAAATCGTGAAGCAATTGCAGTAGCAAAAGCCGCTTCTTTCAATTTTATACGCAGTGAAGGTTTCGTCTTTGGTCATATCGGAGATGAAGGATTCATCGAAGCCGATGCAGGACTTCTTTTGCGTTACCGTAAAAATATTGATGCAGAGGATGTAGCAATATTTACCGATATTAAGAAAAAACATAGGCAATTATTCCGTTTACATTTTTCACACACTCATTAAATTGTTTATTTTAGTTCACACGCGTTAACTAGTGATGTATCACTAGTCGAAACTGCACATGCAGCAGAATATTTTCAATCTGACGGAATAATATTAACTGGTACTGCTACTGGAAATCCAGCGGACATTCACGAACTGGCCGATTTAAGAAGTCATTCCATTTTGCCCATCATAATTGGTTCCGGTATAACCAAAGACAACATACATCTATATCTTGCGGCAGACGCTTTTATAATCGGTTCTTATTTTAAAGCAAATGGACACTGGCAAGAAAGTGTATCTGATGATCGTGTTCGAACTTTTATGAATCATTTTATGGCATACTAAAAATTATTATAATTGGAAATAATGATTGACACAAAAACGTGGATTTTAATTTTCTCCGAAACCAAACATTCTTTTTACAGAATGTCCCAGGTCTACCAACATATTGGGTACACAGAAACGGAATCCTCTAGGCGGATTATTGGCACCAAAAACAAACACTTCACATTCTTTACTGGCCGGTTGTTCAGTGTCATTTTCTATCGGTCTCGCTTGTGGAATAGCTTGACGTGCACGAAGTGGAAACAAGCTATCAAGCGGCTTGGTAATTTTATCGTCACACTTCTGCTTTTTTGATGATTGTAAATCACCATTATCTATCCCTTTTCGCTTTGAGGAGAGAAACGAGAAGCAATTTTGTGATTCCAAACTACTGTTGCACGAAACATTGGGTGTGGTTTCTGAATCGGGCTAAAAATATTTTTAAATGAAAATTGCACATTTTTGAACCACAAAACGACTCACCTGTTCGTAAGATTGCCTTTTTTTCCTAGGTTGTCCTGGACTGACACCTAAATCTTGAAATTCGCCCATCAATTTTTTGTGTGCAGGCTTTCGATAGGAGTTATCTTTTCTCAAAGTTAATCTGTTTGTTACATATAATTTAATGGAAGCGTCAAGAGTTTCCACCCAATCCTCGATGTATTGAGCACTCTCGTGGTAAAAAACATACGACTCGTCATCGCAAGTAATATTAAAGGCTCCTTTATTTAACATTTTCAAAATTTTACATTTGCTCAACGGCAAAATTCCAGAGCACTTCAACGCATTCGCCATATTTGGATTTTCTTTTTTCAATTTGCAGTACATTACTATGTCACTGAGCAGTACAAAGTAACATTTTTGACTCTCATTGTTTTTCGTCATTTTTAATAAAAGTCCTTCTTTTATAAGTTTTCGGCCTGGTTTTATTACGAGGGGATAGTTATTTTGCAGACTTCGCTGTAGTTCAAGTAATCTTTGTGTATTTTCCTGATCATCGACCAACTTGTTTATGTGGAGTGCAGCTTCTTCAACTTTCAGTAAAGAATCTACACAATTAATTGATGTAAAGAACTGAACTAAACTAAACTTTAGTTTTCAGTATAATGTATTAGTGCTTACCCTTTAAGAGCGAGTAGGTCGATTGACGAGAATTAGTGTTATCAAGTATTTGTTTGAGTAAAAGGCGATAACGCGGAACTCTTTGAATTGGAGTTATGAGTAAGGCCGAAAGTTTGGTTTGAACTTCGGGTCTACTTTCCTGCTGTTGTAGAAACTTCGAAAACTTTGGATTGATACTAGAAACTTTCTGTAAATTTTCCAATTAGTACATTAGAAGTTTATAACAATAACATGACGAATTACCTGAAGCATATCCAAAGAGTTTTTATAATTATATGCATAAACTGAGTACAGTTTAAAAAATGGAGCTATATTTGAAAAAGCTTTAACGATGTTATCCGGATTTCGTTTCAGTTCCTGTAGAAGTTCTCCGTTAACGTTATAAATTGTTTGAATATCACCAAAAACTGTATGTAGCTCTCTTTGGGTTAAAATTTTCATCTTTTCAAGGGGTCTCATGAAATAATCTAAAACCAATTCCAGTTGCTTCAAATAAGACACTTCGCTCAACAAAATTTCTTTAACCGCTTGCATTCTTTGAATCTGACGGTCGATTTCCAGGTTGGTATCATTTATTTCATCTAAGTCTAAAAGTATTTTCTTTTTTGTTCGCGTAGTTAACATATTTCTTTCATTAATAACTTTTCGAAGTTCCGAGCTTAGACTCGACTGCAACTCGGGAGTCACTGGTTCTAGTTTAACAAAACATCTTTTTATTTTGGGTTTATCCATATTGTAGCACAGCTACAGAGATATTATGGTACTTAACTGCCTAAGTTAGTTAATTTGAATTAGTACGTTACTAAGAGGTTAATGAAATAATGAATCCAGGAATATCCGAATATTGACTGTGTGCTGCCACCTATTTCAATTAATAGCAACTCACATCTCACAAACACAGTAGCGTACGCTACGATTCAAATTTGGGGAATTTTCGACATTATGCCATATTTGCATATTTCACAATAATTAAAAATGTTTTTATATTTTTAAAACTTTTTATTCAATAACGAGATAAAATACAGCATTTCTTAACATAAGCAATTTTTCAATTCTTGTTTGATGTTCGTTTATTTGCACCTATATTTCTCTCCAGAATTGAAAATTTGTTTAAATAAGAAGTAAAATAATTCAAAAAAATAATAAAACAATATAGCTTCAACAAAACTTAAAAGAAAACAATTCGTATGTATACATAGGTAATAATTTTTAAACATTTCATGCAAAAAATTAATTGGACAATTATTTTTTTTACATTTCAATAAATAATTAGAATACATTTGTATAATATGTATTATAATGTTATACACAAATTAATATCAATGGGTGGGTCAAATAATTCATTCATTATCACAGTGCCCTCAAATCAACAAATAACACAATTCCTCTTTCTTTAAGTATTTCTCGCTTGCCCTTTAATAAATTAATATTTAAAAAAAATTAATAACTTTGTCATAATCGAGTGACTAGAAGTCAAGATTTCAATTAAGTCTAAAAGACCTAACAATATTTACAACGTACTTTTTAAATCTACTCTATTCGTCCAAGTCTTGATAAAAAATTGTCAGTCATTTTAAATTACGAACTAGGGGTTGTAAAGAATGTAAATTATTATTTGAAGAGTTCACTGGCGTAACACCAGATCTTAAAGAAGTATTCGTTCTTTGGTAATAGTTTTCCTCTCGAATAGGAATAAATATCTGCGTCCATGCTATTATCTCTTAGCCACGATGTAGTTGTTTCAGTGCTGTAAGATGTTGGTTCACGATCTGTCACTTCTTTGAACTCTTCTGCGTCTGGGTCTAAAATAAAAAAGTGCAAAATTACGCATTTAACCATTTTTAAGCGTATATTTACCAGTGGATGCTAAAACTTTGAATGGTTCGTCAGATTCTAATGGTTCGCTCAATCCAATTTCGTTACGCGCAAATATTCTTATTAAATAGTCGTGATCTTCCTGAAGATCGCGAATTGTGAACTTCTGAATGGGCGCCGAAACTTTTCCTACTTCCATCCACATGGTTTTCTTCGTATCTCTGATTGCAACATTGTATCCTTGTAAAGGAGCACCACCGTCGTATTCTGGAATGCCCCAAGCTATTACAACGGCATTTGGTCCAATGGTTCTGATTTCTAGTGGTGCTGTTGGTGGTGACGGCACAGCTGTAAACAACCAATTACCAACTGTCACAATTATACAAAAAGCTCGTGTACTTACTTGCATGCGTTTGCAAGTGGACTGGACTAGTTGAAGTTGGCGAACTTAAGCCAACTTCGTTTTCGGCAAAAACTCTAAAAACGTAATCAGTTTTTTCTTTGAGATTTTCGAATGTATATTCTAAAGTGTAAGCGTCTAGTGTTGCCATTTTCTCCCATTTTGGCATATATTCGATTTTTCTTTCTAAAACGTAACCAGAAATTTCGGCACCTCCATCGTTCTCAGGAACGTGCCATGTGATTGTAGAACTTTTACTTGTTGTTTCCGTGACGCGTAAATTTCTCGGAGGCGATGGGGTAGCTGGAATCATTAACAAAGTAAAATAAAGCAAATAATGGTTTAGAATTTAGCGTACGAACAAGGAAGGGGAAGAGACGGTATGTTAATGAGTATAGAAAAAGATGGAAGTTTTTAGGTAGGTAGGTACAGTTTAACAGGAATTTTAAACCTTTTTTAAACGTATAGAACTATATCAAATACTTTTAAGCTGCTTTTAAGTTCTATAGTTCAATAATGTTGGTTTAGAAGCGCTCTGTTAATTATTTATTATACTTACTAGAAGTATGCAAAGTAGTCGGTGGGAAAATGCCCAAGAGGCAATATAGCGTTGCATCAGTTTTAGCAAATTCATATTTTATTCCTAAAGCAATAAGCAGAAGCAAATTTGTTAAATGCAATCGCAAGCTAACTAAACTTAATTACTATGTCATCATGTCATCAAAATAGAAAATGAATTTAGAACTAGAACCATGTACCGAGTAACAAACATCAAAGCTGGCCGTATGGAATTATATTGTTTTGAACGTTTCGAGAATTACTGGCCACTAAAGTTAATCTTTACGTATAATAATGGCATCAATACAAAGATCAAATTATCGCACATCTAAAGATAATAAAAATTTCCTTTTAAAGTTTGAAATATACATAGAGTTTAAGGGGAAGTCGCACTCGAATGAACATCAATACTTTGAATCTAAATTTTTTTGTTTAATTTTGAAGCGATTTTCGTCCCAAACAATATAATTCCCTTTGATGGTGGCCACTTGGTGTATAATATGAATGGATAACAAATGGTTAGACGCACATTAGCCTAAGTACTCATTTTATATTTTGATGGCACGGTACAAGAAACATTAGAACTGTACGGTTGTACAGTACGGGTTGGCAAGAACCGTCTGAAGCATTGCATAAAAGTAATTAAAATAAATTAATTCTTCTAAACTGCCCTTAATAATATTTTAAGTGCTTTTGTCTAGTCTAGTCGCTTCTTACCCACACCCACGCGTGCAATGCACTAAATAAATTTTATGTAGGTAGTGTGTCCAACTTACTTATTCTAGCGCCAGCTACGACTGTATCGTCTGGCATAAAAGGCTCACTGAGTCCAACTGCATTACGTGCGGTAATTTTGAAGTTATATCCTTGGTCTTTTTCTAAATAATTCACAGCAAAGTTGGTTACTGCTCCTTTAGTCGAGCCTATTTTCTTATAAACTCTTCTATTGGCCTCTTTAATTTCCACAATATACTCAATTATGGAGCTTCCGCCATCGGAAAGAGATGCTTGCCACTTGATAGTGAACGAAGTAGCTGTCATTCCAGAAACTTCTAATGGAGCTCTCGGCGGTGATGGGACATCTGCGCGAAAAAGGGCGTTGGGAATTACACGAAGAGACACAATAAAAGAAACTTACTTCCGGTAGATTTGATTAATACCGTTTTGCTTTCAACCGGTTCAGATTTACCGATCGGATTTTGAGCATAAATTCTGAACATGTATTCGGCATTTGTTTTTAAATTTTGTACACTGTATGACGTAACAGATTTTTCCACGTCAGCGATTTTAGTCCACGACATAGAAGAAATTTCATATCTCTCTAATTGATATTTGGAGATGCTCAATCCACCATCGTCCAAAGGTGGTTCCCACGAAATTGTAGCAGATTGTTGCTCTATATCTTTGACGAGTAACGATTGAGGGGGAGATGGTTTATCTGTAATTATTTGTTGAAATTAATTTATAGTCAAAACGATTTTTAAAACAATGAGGGAACGATAGGTTTTCCAACGCATGGTTAATACCCAACTGGAAAATTTCCGTAAATGCTACTTCAGCTCTATGTCAATAATAATAAATACGCAATATTTTCTAAGTTAAAATTGTTCAGGAAGCAGTCTTTCAGGACGTTAGCAAGTACGCAAGTAGACTTTTTCTGAAATGCCCACCTCCTGATTTTTTTGAAGGTATTAAAATATTTAGTTAAAACCCCATAGTTATCGCGATACGACATAGAGCCGATAAAAGTTAAATTCGTGCAGATGGGAAAACGGTGATGTAATAAACGGACACTTCAATTTTCTTCACTGGGGTTTTCAGATTTACATACAATGGAAAATAAATAATTTTAAATTACCGATAGTATTTATGATTCCAGTCTTTCGTTGATACGCGAGTTCATCTACAGAGAAGCAAAAAAGCATTAGAAAGCTTAAATTAATTTTTATTGCAATTAGTAGACCGCTCCTATAGTTATTCAACGTTAAATGAAATTCATATTTAATTTTCTTACCAACAACGAGCAACTTCAACTCTTTTTCAGCATATCCTGCCGAATTTTCAGCTATAACAGTATAAGTGGCGCTGTCATCGCGATCTAAAGTGTATATCACGATTGTAGTGGAATTATCGTCAGAGAAGTAATACGTGTGTTTTGTAGACGTGAGCAAGGAGCCGTTTCTTTTCCAAGTAATATCGGGCTGTGGATAACCGCGGTACTTGAGCATTACTTTCCATTGCTCGTTTGCTTTAAGTGTTTGGTCTAGTAGGGAACTGTCTACTGTTAACGTGGGAGCTTCTTGAACCGTCACTTCACATCTCGTTTCGGCCGTTCCCATCACATTTTGAGCCTTGACCGTATAAATTCCAGAAGTGGTATCTTTAGTTTCCAAAACGGTGTATTGAGCAACGTGTTTTTCGTAAGTTGTGCTTTTGCTAATTACTTTTCCATCTTTAAACCAGGTGATTTCGGGAATTGGATTTCCCGTTATGACGCAAGAGAGTTTTAGATACTGATTGAGCCCTATTTTGATGTCTTTCAGAGATTCTAAAACAGTTGGACCTTCCTTGGCAGTTGGGACTGCTATTAATATGTAATCTGTGCTGTTAGATGGCTCACTGGTTCCAATTTCGTTAACCGCAATTACGCGGAATGTGTATTCCGTGTTGCTTTTAACGGTCGTCAAAGTATGAGTTGTTGTGGTGATCTTTTCGGTTGTTTGTATCCATCTGTAAAAACCAAATCGTAAGTAAAATCTCAACATTTCTCTTATTCAGTACTTACTTTGAGCTCTTTCTATCGTGGTACTCAATGATGTAATTGGTAATGGGAGCATTTCCGTCCGATTGGGGCGCTTTCCAAATCAATGTGATGAACGTATCCGTAACTTCGACAACTTCTGGTGTACCCGGCTTTGATGGAATATCTAAAATTGATGCAATGAATCGCTTGTAACCGAAACATAAACAAGCCATACCTAAAATAATGAGGTTCAGTTCTGCGGATGCTTCTCCACAGCTGTTCGTCAGTTTAATTGTATATTTTCCCATGTCCTCCTCTTCGACAAGTCTCAACGTAAGGCTGACATTTTCTTCGTCAATTTTTTGTAAGCATCGTCTAGACGGAATTACAACGACACCGTTTGTGATCCACTTGAAGCTAGGAGTTGGCGTTCCCGTGTACGGTATGGTGATATTCACATTTTCGCCTTTCCTGACTTTATAAACTTTCTTTGAGTCGTCAATTAACAATTTTGGCATGGTTTCGATTACTGAAAAGATTTAATTTAAAATTGAACTAAACCTTAAACCTTGGTGCAAACTTACTCTCAATTTTAAGCTGTGACGTGGTGCTGATGTCTTCCGCTCTACAAGAATAAGCGACTTCATCTTCGCTCGTAATGTTGTGGATAATTAATTTTTTCACGGCGCCGTCCGATAGAAGGGTATATTTTTGTGATTCTTGAAGTATGCGCCCTCGTCTTAACCATTCGACCTCGACGTCGCGATTCAGTTCGGCAATAAACACAGCATCCGTGTTCATAGGAACTAAGTTTGTTTCGGGAGGCTCTCTGATGAATTTCAATTTTGGTAGATTCACTTTCAATTTGGCGCTAGACTTTTGATTTCCAACCTTGAAAAGATCATTAATTAATGTTAGTTGTTAAAAATGAATGTGAATAGTACCACGCATGAATAAGTTCCAGCATCGCTGAGTTCAGAGTTGTATATTTTCAACTTCTGACATTTGCCATCTATGGATAGTTGTATATGGTCGGAGAATTGAAGTTCATTTCCGTCTTTGAACCATCGAATTAAAGCGTCTCCTTTGGTGAGCTCGATTTCGAATGTGGCCTTTTCGCCCTTAAGCACAGTTTGGTCAACTAGTTTTGTTATTATTTCTGGCGGAAGTTCGACTACGGTCACTTCAGCCGTGCACGTTTGATCTGATAACGAACACGAATATTCTCCTTCGTCGTGTATGGACGTGCTTCGAATTATTAACTTTCTGATACCTCCAATCTTCTCAACCTTATACCTTTCGTCGTCGACTGGAATTTCTTGACCATCTTTCTTCCAAGTAACATCTACCGTTGTGGAAGATACTTCAACTTCTAAAACTGCACTTTCTTTCTCTGTAACTTCGCAGTCTTGCAGTTTTCTAATGAATTCTGGCTTGGTTTCTTTCACGGTTAACGTCGTCTCTGTTTTTTGATTTTTAACTGTGCACTTGTAACTTCCTTCATCGTTTATGGTTGAATTTTTAATAACGAGTTTATGGTTCTTGCCACTTTCAACTATAACTTTGTGATCCATTCCACTGAGCTCTTTATTATTGTGGAACCACTTGACAGATATCGTGTGTGAAGTTTCGCATTCGAGTGTAACAGTTTCTCGTTCGAATATTTCCATGGTCTTCTTGAGCTTTTTAGTAAATTTAACTGTCTCCACGTCTACCATGACTTGAGCACCATGTGAAGCTTTACCTACGACGTTCGAAGCGACACACTTGTAGTCTCCAGAATCGACTTCTGAATCGGCGTTCGTAATAACCAGTTCGATGTTTTCGCCATCGAAAGATTGTTTAGTTTTAGAATTGGGTTTAATGGGCTCGTTGTTTCGTAACCAATACACTTCGGGTACTGGGTTTCCGATAACTCGTGCGCGTAATTGAATCGTTCCTTTTTCTGTGACCGTCATGCCTTGGAAACGCTCCACAAATATCGGTGGTTCTAAATTGTGATCTACAAATTCTGAAAATAAACAAAAAAATTTAGGCCTTGCATTGATTAAAGCGAAAAAATATTAGGAAGCATTGGTAATAAAAAATAAGCATCATAATATCTTTATTATAGTTTATTTCATTTACAAAATAAGCACTTGTAGGTACCACATTAATATTTTGCCTTATCCTCAAAGCTGAAGCAAAAAATTCGTCAATAGATTGCTGGTGTAAAAATGCTTGGTTAATTACTCTAAATCTAAAACACTTAAAAGCCAGCATCTGTTTATAAGCATTTTCTTTGCAGAACATAAATATATTGAAATTACCTTCAACCGTGAGGTGACCAACAGTTTCTACAGACCCTAAAGTATTTGTAGCTTTCACTCTGTAAACTCCACTATCTTTAGTAGATGATTTTGTAATAATAAGGGTATATCTATTCCCATCTACATTTATTTTAGCACTCGAAATCTTCTTATCATTTCTATACCATGTAACTTCTGGTGTAGGATTACCAACTATGGTAGTACTTAAAACCACAGTTTCGTTGGTCGTAATAGTATAACTTTGAAGTTGCTCCAATATTTGTGGAGATTCTTTCTCGTCCGTTCTCACTTTCAGAACAAATTGCACAGAAGCGTCGCCTTCTCTATTTTTAGCTTTAATTTCGTATAGCCCTTCTTGAGATTTTTTAATTTTATAAATTTTAGCAACACTGTTGTACATGTGCATATCTGAATCTGTAGTTATATCGACGTTGGGATGAGCACCCAATCGCTTTCCTTGAATAAACCAGGTAATTTCTGGTTCTGGAACGGCTACCAAACGACACTCTAATACTACGTCGCTGCCTTCGTCTACGTATTGAACAGTGGGCTTTTTAGAAAATGTCGGAACGATTCCTTCCAAAATATCCGCTAAAGACGATTCTCTAGATAAACTCCTCCTAGAAACTCCAGTAGCATCAGAACCATGCTCAGAAAGTGGCAACTCCACTGTAAGCTCAGTACTACTAGCAGCGAAACCTGCCGAATTTTTAGCAACGCAAGTGAATGTACCAGCGTCTTCTGGAAAAACTTCAGTAATAATTAAGGTAGCGACGTTATCTTCGTCGTAGTAAATCTGAAAATCGTGAGAAGGTTTTATAATTGCAGTTTGTCTAAACCACGTTATTTGGGGCCTGGGAACTCCTTCTACTTGACACTCAAACTGCACGGTATATCCATCGTGAACGTGTTGACGTTTAAGCTTCTTGATGAAACGAGGAGCTTTGGCCTTTTCCGAACTTTTTGGCTCTAAAAAAAATCTTTAGTTCGTAAAACGACTACAAGTTAGTAAACACTTACTTTCAAAAACTGGCAGTTTATCTATTTTTTCGTTAAGCTTCTTTTGAAGGTATATTTCGTAAGTAGACTCATCCATTAGATACTGAGCAGGAACCCAACCTTTTTCTTCAGTCAGATGTTTTTTCACCAACCACCAATCTGCATTGTCGCTTTCTAATATGTAAAGACGGTCGCCTTCTACGAGATCCATAGCTTTATTAGTCTCGGCCATATACGAGCAAAATGAAAAGTAAGGTTCCGTTACTTCGACGATTTCTTTTTCCTCGTCCGGAAATACTTCTTGTTCGCGGGTTATCATCAATGCTGCTGCTTCTAAAAAGATCAAATTAAAAATTTTTTAATTCTAACATTGCCATAATCTAAAGAAAATTACTAACCTTGTTCAAATGTAGGTGCCGAAGCCTTTCTGGTAGGTTTAATTGATACCGATAGTGATTCTTCTTCAAAGTCTAGTTCTTCAGTGTGCGGAATTGGCTTTTTGATTTCTACCGTAACTTCTTTTTCAGTCTTTTTCACTTTTTTACGAGGTTTTCGTCTTAGAGGTACGTTATAACTTTCTTCCATTTCTTCATCGCCATCTGCCTGTTTGTTATCATCACTATCTTCGTCAATAATTTCTTCAATTACGGGACTATCATCATCATATTCTTGAATAATTTTAATAGTATCTTCTGCCATTTCTTCTCCATAAGTTGGACGGCGTTTAAGTCTTATTTTACCAGACATTGATATTTCCTCTTCCGCGTATGAGTCCATTTGAATTCTAAACTCTTGTTCCACCTCTTCTTTCGTTTTGGTTGATTTAGGTTTAAAGGTGATAGTTTCAATTTCTTCTATTTCTGGCCTTGAAGGTTTTCTCGAAGGTTTTAATCTTTTAACACTAATATCTTCAGAATGTTCTTCTAAGGACCCCTTTCGCGATGAAGGCTTTTTCTTAGTGGAAGCTTTAACTTCTTCCTCAATACTTTCAGTTGAGAGTTTTCTATCTTCAGGCTCGACGACTTTAATTTTCTTAATCGAAAGTTCATCACTACCTTCGTCGTCGACTGGTTTAGGCTCTTTCTTAATAGTTAGAACAGCAGCAGGCTCTTCAACAACTTTGTCCTTAGGTTTAGGAATCTCTTTCTTTATTGTTACTTCTTCAGAACTCACTTCTTCGGTCGGTTTAGGTTTTGGTTTTATTGTAAATTTCACATCCTCGTCTGGAAGTTCTTCTTCTTCAACTGCTTTAACTTTAGGTTTGGGTTTTCGTTTTAGAGTAACCTTCTTAGTTGGTTCTTCTTCAATTACTTCCTTTTCTTGTACTTCTTCTGGTTCAACAACTTCTATTTTTTTAATAGTTATTTCATCCGCTCCAGCGTCTTCACTTGGTTTAGGTTCTTTCTTTATAGTCAAAACAGCAGCCGGCTCTTCTACGACTTCATCTTTAGGTTTAGGTGCTTCTTTCTTAATTGTTACTTCTTCAGCACTTACTTCCTCTACAGGCTTGGATTTTGGTTTTAACGTTATTTCCACAGCTTCTTCGGGAGTTTCTTCTGCTTTAACTTCCTTAACCTTAGGTTTGGATTTTCGTTTAATGGTAACTTTCTTTGTTGGTTCTTCTTTTTCTTCTACCTCCTCTGGTTCGACAACTTCTATTTTTTTAATAGTTATTTCGTCCGCTCCAGCGTCTTCACTTGGTTTAGGTTCTTTCTTTATAGTCAAAACAGCAGCCGGCTCTTCTACGACTTCATCTTTAGGTTTAGGTGTTTCTTTCTTAATTGTCACTTCTTCAGCGCTTACTTCCTCTACAGGCTTGGATTTTGGTTTTAACGTTATTTCCACAGCTTCTTCGGGAGTTTCTTCTGCTTTAACTTCCTTAACCTTAGGTTTGGATTTTCGCTTAATGGTAACTTTCTTTGTTGGTTCTTCTTTTTCTTTTACTTCATCTGGTTTTATAACTTCTATTTTCTTAATAGTGGTTTCGTCAGCTCCAACGTCTTCAACTGGTTCAGGTTCCTTCTTTATAGTTAAAACAGCAGCCGGCTCTTCTACGACTTCATCTTTAGGTTTAGGAATTTCTTTTTTAATTGTTACTTCTTCAGCGCTAACCTCCTCTGCAGGCTTAGGTTTAGGTTTTATTGTAATTTGCACAGATTCGTCGGGAGCTTCTTCTGCCTTAACCTCTTCAACTTTAGGTTTGGGCTTTCGTTTAATAGTAACTTTCTTGGTCGGTTCTTCTTCGACTGCTTTAGGTATTTCTTTCTCGACTTCTGGAATTGGCACTTCTTCTTTTTCTTTTACTTCATCTGGTTTTATAACTTCTATTTTCTTAATAGTTATTTCATCAGCTCCTGCATCTTCAACTGGTTCAGGTTCCTTCTTTATAGTTAAAACAGCCGCAGGCTCTTCTACAACTTCATCCTTAGGTTTAGGAATTTCCTTCTTAATTGTAACCTCTTCGGCACTAACTTCATCAACAGTCTTAGGTTTGGGCTTTATTGTAATTTGCACAGACTCTTCAGGAGCTTCTTCTGCTTTAAGCTCTTCGACTTTTAGTTTAGGCTTTCTTTTAATTTTAACTTTTTTGACGGGTTCTTCTTCGACCACTTTTGGCACTTCTTCTGTAACGTCTTCCTTATCTTCAACTTCGTCTGGTTTTATTACTTCTATCTTCTTTATAGTAATTTCATCAGCGCCAACATCTTCGACAGGTTTTGGTTCTGGTTTAATTGTAAGAACAGCTACAGGCTCTTCTACAACCTCATCCTTAGGCTTAGGAGTTTCTTTCTTTATTGTTACTTCTTCAGCGCTAACCTCTTCTGCAGGCTTAGGTTTAGGTTTTATTGTAATTTGTACAGCTTCATCGGGAGCTTCTTCTGCTTTAACTTCATCAACTTTTGGTTTGGGCTTTCGTTTAATAGTAACTTTCTTTGTGGGCTCTTCTTCGACTATTTTGGGCACTTCCTCTGTAACTTCTTCCTTATCTTCGACTTCGTCTGGTTTTATTACTTCTATTTTCTTTATAGTAACTTCATCAGCTCCAACATCTTCGACAGGTTTAGGCTCTGGTTTAATTGTAAGAACAGCTACAGGCTCTTCTACAACCTCATCCTTAGGCTTGGGAGTTTCTTGCTTTATTGTTACTTCTTCAGCGCTAACCTCTTCTGCAGGCTTGGGTTTAGGTTTTATTGTAATTTGTACAGCTTCATCGGGAGCTTCTTCTGCTTTAACCTCTTCAACTTTAGGTTTGGGTTTTCTTTTAATAGTAACTTTCTTCGTTGGTTCTTCCTCGACTACTTTTGAAGCCTCCTCTTTAACTTCTGGTATAGCGACTTCTTCCTTTTCTTCTACTTCATCGGGTTGTAGAACTTCAACTTTCTTAACAGTTATTTCATCAGCTCCGGCATCTTCAATCGGTTTTGGTTCGGGTTTAACTGTAAGCTCTGCCACTGGTTCTTCAACAATTTTATCTTTAGGTTTAGGCGTTTGTTTTTTGATCGTGATTTCTTCGGCGCTAATCTCTTCTACAGGCTTAGCTTTGGGTTTTAATGTTATTTGAACAGGTTCTTCGGGTGTTTCTTCAGCTTTAACTTCTTCAACTTTCGGTTTTGGTTTTCGCTTAATAGTTACTTTCTTTGTTGGTTCTTCTTCTTCTATTGCTTTTGGAACTTCAATTTCTTTTTCTACCTCTGAAAGTTTTTCTTCATCCGCCACGGTAGGCACAGGAGCAATTTCTTCTTTTGCTTCTTCAACTTCTGATTCTGGTGTAATTTTTACTTCTTCTACCGGTATTTGTTCTGATTCCTTTTCTTTTTTAATCTTTTTACGTTTTACAACTTTTGTTATTACTTCCGTCTCTTCTTCCACTTTTTCTATTTTATCTTTTGGTTTTTCTTCTACTGTCTCGTCTATTTTCTCTTCAATTTCGGACTTAGTAGTTATTTCTGGTATTGGTTCTTCTTGAACTGGTTCTTGAGGCTTGGAAGAAACTTGTTCCTCACTTAATATTTGATCAGAACCTGGCAAATTATACATTTATTGAATATTTCTTCCTAAGCGAAATAGCGTGTCATTGTAAAAATTAATAAAGTTTATTGTTTGTTTTACTTCCTAAACATTAATTTAATTCGGATTTATAATTTTACGTCAACAGAAAATGAATTTTTGTAGTCAGGGTGCGTTGAATTGTACTGTTTTTATTTTACTGTTCGGGTACTGAACAGCAATGTGCTTAGTACATAATTTAGCATGTAATTTCATCCCCTCCATCGTGTTATCATTTGATTTCATAGTAAAGTTTGATTGAAAATTGAAAAAATTGATTGATGGTTATAGACTATAGAGTATTACTTTATTAATGTTTACAATTTTTCAGTATAAATAAACCAAACGTAAGCCATCAAAAGGCGTAGATACGCCCATTTATAAACATTTCTAAACTTTCTTGATGCATTCTCATTTTGATTGTTCACCCGCTCACACGCATCTCTCCTTTGAGTTTTTAAGAAAATTTTATTTAGAATGACGAAATTGCTTACGAATGCTTTATGAGTTGTTTATATTTACTTTTCACGCTATACTTTTAAATGGATTGTTATAAAAATTTAAATTCGATGCTTATGTGATACCATTGAGTAATAAGATCATGTTATTATATACTCAATGGTGATACTTACTCGTAACTGTTACGTGTGATATTGTGATTCTATTTTGTAGTTTTTAGTGTTTTTCATATTTTTGTTATATTTCTTGTTTTAATAGTATCGAACTGAAATACTGGATTTAAAATGTATTTTTTAAAAACTACGAAATGTTACCAAATATCACAATAATTTGTGAGTTTTGTTTCTATCTACCAACCGAGAGTTTTGTTAATTTCTTTTTAATTGGAAAATGGATATGATGTGTGATTTCCAGATGTATTTCCTTACCTGATATGTCACTTATGTCATCGGGTTTTTTAATTGTGTCTTCAACAAAACCACCTTCTACAAAACTTTGTTCATCTTCTACAGTAGGTACCTTTTTCTTCTTTCGTCTCTTTATTATTTTTTCTTCTACTTCTTCAATTTCCTCTTTTAATTCCGTTTTTTCTACCTCTAACTCTTCAGGCTTGTCTTTGACTTTTTCTTCCGCCTCTACTTTTTCGACAGTCTCCACGTCTTTTTTAACAGTATCGACCTTAAGTTCGATGTCCTCAGGTTTCTTTTCAGGCACTTTTTTAAGTATAACTTCTTCGGTGCTATCGTCTGTTACAGGAACTTTTCCTTTGCCAAGTTTTAAACGAGTATCAACTTCTTCTGGAGCTTCTGGGGAAGGCTTAGGCTTTCTTTCATATTTAAACAAATCGTCAACTTTTTCGAGCTCTTTCTTTTTAGGCTCTTCAGCTTCTAAATCTAATTTTTCCAAATCTGCTTCTTCTTTTTCAATATCTGGTAACTTCGGCTTTTTCCTTTTAGGAATCTTTAGCGCTTCTTTTATATTTCTAGATAACTCGCCATTTTCCCTAACACTACCCAAGTTGCTCATTGTAGGCTGCTTCAAAATTTCGGAAATTGGTGGAAACTCGATAAATTTAATGAAACTCTTCAGGTACAATTTTGGCAATTTTACCTTTTTCACTTCCTTTACCTCGGGAACTTTTCGAGGTTTCAATTTTATTTTTCCAAGCTCTTCTTCAACTTTATCATCGCCTATTGCTTCTGATATACTTTTAGTTTTAACTTTCTTAGGTTTAGGCTTTTCGGTAGGTTCCTCGACGACTTCAGGCTTTTCTTCTTGAACGATTTGTTGTTCTTCGGGTAATTCTTCTGGTACTTTCTTTTTAGGTTTCTTAACTTTTTTCTTCTCTTCAATTACTGAGATAGGTTCTTCAATGCTTTCTGGTGTTTCAGTTGTTGCATCTTCGACTTCATCTGTGCTTTTTTCTTCTGCAACTTCTGGAATTTCAGTTGGTGCAATTTCCTCCTTTTCTTCAGCTTTATCTCCAGTTTTCTTCCGTTTAATTTTCTTTACTTTCACCTTCTCTATTTTTTCAGGAACGACATCAGTTTCGGCCGCTTTTACTTCTTGATCTTGAATTTCAACGGTGGTTTCTTCTGGTGTAGAAATAGGCTCAATTTCCTTTGGCTCATCTTTAAAGCTATCTTCAATAGTTACGGGTTTCAGATCTAGTTCGTCTTCGAGTTTTACTTCTTCCTTAAGTTCTAATTCATCGATGTCTTCACTTTTGTCTATAGATTCCGGTTTCTTCTTCAATTTTTTAGCTTTACTTTTTACTTTAGGAATCACCTCAACTTCATTTTCAAACTCTAATTTCGGTAATTCGTCATCATTATCCTTAATTACCTTTTTATCTTTGACGGGCTCTACAACTTCGTCTTTAACCTTCTGTTGTAGTTCTTCTTCTTGTTTGTCTTGAGGTTGTGGAATACTTTTAAGTTTCACTATTTCTTGTTCATCTTCGTCTTTAAGAATTTTTCCTTTACCAAGTTTTATTCGTTTATCGTCGTCATCTGTTTCTTTTGGCTTTTTAGGCTGTCTTTGATACTTAAACGCATCATCAACAGTCTCGGGAGTTTGTTTTTTAAGTTCGTCTATTTCGTTATCTAATTTCTCCAAATCTTTAAATTCGTCTTCTATTTGTTTAAGCTTTTTAGGCCTCTTTTTTATTGCTTTTATTCCTTCTTGCACGTTTCTAGATAAAATTCCATTATCCTTAATCACATCCATTACAGTAACTGAAGGCAGTTGAACTTTAGGAGGAAAATCAATTAAATTCATACGACTTTTTAACATGAATTTAGGCAACTTTGCAGCTTTTGTTGTAGGTTTCTTAGACACCGGCTTGGGTTTTGGTTTTTTCAGTACAACTGATTGAAGTTCAGGCTCTGCTGCTTTGTTGTCTTGTAATTGTAGTTTTTGAGGCTTTTGCTCTTTCTTCTCTATTGTCATCAATACTGGTTCCTGCTCTACTTCTGGTACTGTAGACTTTGGTAATTCTTCTTCAATTTCTTGAAGCTGTTCTTTTTCTAGTTCTTTAATTTCATCTTTTTCTTTAATAACCTTTCTAATTTTCTTTTTCTTGCCTGTTGAAGCTTCTTCTTGAATCGGTTCTACTTTATCTAATTCTTTCGGTTTATCTTCAAGTTTTGCTTCTTCGATTATTTCAGGATGCTCTTCTTTCTCAATCACTTCTGGTTTGACTTCTTCAATTATTTCTTCTATAGACGGTGTAGTGTCGTCGGTCTGGTCTATTTCAGCTGGTAATTCTTCTTGGCCCTCAGTTTTTTGTACATCGCTCTTCTTTTTCTTTTTAACTATAACCTTTTTCTTCTTTATTGTTATAATTTCTTCTTTTTCTTCTTTCATTTCATCTTTAGGTTTTTCAATATCCTCAACTACCACTTCTTGACTTTCCTCCGTGCCCACTTTCTCACTCTCTTTTAATATATCTTCTTCAATAATTTCTTTAACATCTTCAGTAGGTTTTTCTTCATCTTTAATTTTTTTAACTTTTCTAACTTTGCGTGGTTTCTTCTCAGTTTCCACTTCCTCGACAATTTCGGCAGCGCTTTCTTGTGGAACACTTTCTTCAATATTACCCTCACTTGGTACATCTTCCTTTACTCCTGCTTCACCTTCTAATTCGTCAACTTCATCCTTCTTCTTTACTTTGGGTATTTTTTTCTTTATCACAATTATTTCAGTTTCAGTAATATCAGATGACCCCGTGGTGTCGATTTTTTCTTCTTTAGGTTCTTTCCCCTCTTCTTCTTTATCAATAACCTTTTCTGGAATCTTTTTGAGAACTACCGTTTCTTGTTCATCTGTAACTTCAGGTATTTTACCTTTACCAAGTTTTATTTTTTTAGGCTCTTCATCTTCTTTCTGTTCAGGTTTCTTTGGTTTTTTCTGATACTTATAATCGTCGTCGACTTTCTCTAGTTCTTTTTTCTTAAGCTCTTCCATTTCTAAATCTAGTTTTTCCAAATCTGGAAGATCTTTTTTAACTTTCTTTCTTTTAATTTTCTTTATTTTAAGAACTTCAACTGCATCTTCTACGTTTCTTGATAATACCCCATTATCTTTAAATACGTCCATTTCAGTAATTACAGGTAATCGAATAGTTGGGGGAAATTCAATCACATTGATACGGCTTTTTAATAAAAATTTAGGCAATTTAACAGCAGTTGTAGGTTTCTTGGGCACCGGCTTGGATTTAGGTTTTTTCAGAACAACTGTTTGAAGTTCAGGTTCTGGCTGTTTGGTGTCCGTTAATTGTACCTTTTGTGGTTTCTGATCTTTTTTCTCTACCTTCATTAATACTGGTTCACTTTCCTCGTCTGGCACTGTAGGTTTAGGTAATTCTTTTTCTTCTACTGTAAGTTGTTCTTCTTCAATTTCTTCGGTTGGCTCTTTCTTTTTAAAAATCTTTTTAACTTTCTTTTTCTTCTCTTTTGTAGTATCTTCTTCAACTTGTTTAATTTTATCTAATTCATCAGGTTTTTCTTCAATTACTTCCGGTTGATCTGGCTCAACTTCTTCTATTACCTCTTCTACAGCTGGCTTAGTATCTTCTGTCTCATCTACTTCATCTGGTTTTAATTCTTCTTGGCTTTCAATCTTTTGTATGTCGTCCTTCTTCTTCTTTTTAACAATAATCTTTTTCTTTCTTATCGTTTTAACTATTTCTTGATCTTCTTTTGTTTCATCTTTAGGTTTTTCCATATCCTCAACTGCAACTTCTTGACTTTCCTCCTCGTCCACTTTCTCACTTTCTTTCAAAACTTCTTCTTCAATACTCTCTGTAACATCTTCAGTAGGTTTATCGTCTTCTTTAGTTTTTTTAACTTTCCTCACTTTACGTATTTTTTTCTCACTTTCAATTTCCTCAATCACTCCAGCAGCACTTTCTTGTGGAATAATTTCTTCAACTTCATATTTAGTTGGTATATCTTCTTCGATTCCTTCCTCACTTTCTAATTCTCCAACTTTATCCTTCTTCTTCACTTTGCGAATTTTTTTCTTTGTCACGATTATTTCAGTTTCAGTAATATCAGCTGCTTTCGTAGTATCAACCTTTTCTTCTACTGGTACTTTTTCTACTTCTTCTTCTTTATCAATAATCTTTTCGGGTATCTTTTTAAGAACTACCGTTTCTTGTTCGTCTATAACTTCAGGTACTTTACCTTTACCAAGTTTAATCTTTTTAGGTTCATCTTCTTTCTGCTCGGTCTTTTTAGGTTTTCTTTGATACTTGAATTCATCATCCACTTTTTCTAGTTCTTTTTTCTTAAGTTCTTCCATTTCTAAATCTAATTTTTCTAAATCAGGAAGATCTTTTTTAATTTTTTTCCGTTTGATCTTCTTTATTTTAAGAACTTCAACTGCGTCTTCAACATTTCTTGATAATACCCCATTATCTTTTACGGTATCTAGCTCTGTTATGGTGGGCTTAGTCATTTCCGTAGAAAAACTAACAAAGTTGATTCGACTTTTCAATAAAAATTTAGGTATTTTACCAGATTTAACATCTTTTTTCGGTATTACTTTTCGCTTTTTCAAAACTACTGTTTTAAGTTCTTCTTCATCTTTCTTTACGGCGCTCACGTCTAATGGTTGAGGCTGCATATCTACCCTTTCAACTTCCATTAGTACAGGTTGTGCCTGTTTTTCATCTTTATCGTCCTGCTTGGGTTCTTTTTGGAGGACAACAGGCTCTAAAGTATCGTCAAGTTCATCTACTTTATCGCCTTCACTTACAGTATCAATGGCTTTATCGTCTTCAGAAGGAGTTATTTTGTCCTTGGGTTTCTTTCTTTTAATGATTTTTTTAATTTTCTGTGGCTCTTGTTTTTCTATACTATCGCCGTCATCTGGAAGATCCTCATTATCTCCCGTAGGAAGAGGTTGAATTGGTCCTAACTCGCGTTCTTTAATATCTTTTTTATCTTCTTCTGAATCTGACTTAACGAATGGTTTTAGTTTTAGTTCACTTGGTTCTTCTTCTGGTTTATCTCGATGAGGTATTCTAAATTTAACGTCCTCATCGTCTTCTGTATCTTTAGGTTTTGGAGTTCCTTTCTCCAAATTAAATGTTTCAGTTTCGGGTTTAGGACCTTTTTTAGTGACTTTGGGTTTCTTGGGTTTGGATGGTTTTAATTGTGGTTCCTTATCGTCATCTTCTGGCGTAGGTTCGAACTCGATTTTTTCCGGGGAAGTTCTGTCAATATCAAAAGGTTCAAAAGATATTTTTTCCACTTTTGACTCAGCGGTTGGTTCCTTTTCGTCCTTATCTGTACCAGGTTTTTTAGCAGGCACTTTTTCGTCTTCCTCTAAGAGTTCTTCTTGTTTTTGAGGAATCTTCTTAAGTTTAACGGACTCCACCTCGTCCTCTATTTTTGGAATTTTTCCTTTGCCTATTTTTAGTTTTTTAATTTCTTCAGCCTCTTCTTTCTTTTCATCTTTAGGTTTTCTTTCGTACTTTTGCTTTTCTTCTGGTAATTTTGGTTGTTTTTCAGGAGCCTCATCTGCTTCGATATCTAGTTTTTCAAGATCAACCTTGTCTTTTTTAATTTTTCGGACTTTGTACTTTTTCAATTTTATGACTTCTTCAGCTTCTTCTATAGTTCTAGATAATACACCTGCATCTTTAATGACGGTAAGCTCTGTAATTACTGGTAGTTTAAAAATTTCGGATTCAGGAGGAAAACTTATAAAGTTTATTCGGCTTTTTAGCCTGGGTGTAGCCGATTTTTGCGCTTTTACTGTTTTCGGTTTTGTAATTTTAGGCTTCTTAAGCTTAATGTCGCTTAAGTTAATTGGTTCTTCCGATGGAACAATTTCAACTTTTTGTGGCTGAATTTCCCATCTCTCAATAGTCATTTGAACCGGTACTGCCTTTTTAGATTTCTTTTTCTCGTATTTAAATTCATCGTCTACCTTTTCTAAATCTTTTTTCAGTTCATCTAACTCTTTATCAAGCTTTTTCAATTTTTTGAGTTGAACTTTACGCGGTTTCTTTTTTAATACAACCTCAGCTTCTTCTATGTTTCTCGACAAAGTTCCGTTATCCTTTACAATTTCTTCAAGTTCTCTGATTGTCGCAAATTGTTCGACTTCTGTTATTGGTGGAAATTCAAGGACAATAACTCTACTTTTTAACATGACTTTCGAGAATGAGACCTTCTTGGTTTTCTTTACCGGCGCTACTTTTGGCTTTTTAAGTTTTATTTTATCCCATTTTATCGGTTCGTCATTGATGCTAATAAACTGTAGTTTCTGCGGTTTCATTTCCACTTTCTTAATGGCCATTAATTGCGGTCTTGCAGTTTCTTTGACTGTTACTGAAGTTTGAGGTTTTTGCCCTTCCTCTTCTACGATCACTATTTCCGTATCTTGTCGTTTACCGTCTTTTTCTTTAATAATTTTCCGAATTTTCTTAACACGTTTTTTAGGTTTGCCTTCTTCGTTTATAATTTCCGATACTTCTACAATTTCTGGCAGTTCCTTTATTACCTCTTTGCGATCTTCTGGTTCTAATTTAGACTCTTCGACTACTACCGTAATTACTGGTTGCTCTCCTTCGTCTTGCGTTGTAATAATTTCTGTAGTCTCTTTAACATCGTCTCCAAGTTTGACTAGTTTTCGCCTACGAGTTGTGCGTTTTTTAGGTTTACCATCTTCTGAAACAACTTCCGTAACTTCGGTTATTTCAGGCAATTCATCTGTAAGCGATGAATCTATTTCTTCAATAGTAACTGAAGTTTGTGGTACCTGATCTTCATCTTCCACAGTCACTATTTCTGTCGTTTGTTGTTTTCCGTCTTTTTCTTTAATAATTTTTCTAATTTTCTTAACACGCTTTTTAGGTTTTCCCTCAACAGACTCCACTTCAGTTATTTCTATACTTTCTGGAAGTTCAATAGTTATTTCCGCGGGTTCTTCTTCATCTACTTTAGTTTCTTCTACTGTGACAATAGTTACAGGTTGTTCTCCTTCGTCTTGTGTTGTGACAATTTCTGTAGTTTCTTTAACATCATCTCCGGTTTTCACAATTTTACGTCTACGAGTAGTTCGCTTTTTAGGTTTACCGTCGATTGAAACAACCTCTGACAAAGTTATTTCAGGTAATTCTTTTATAGTGATTGGTTTAGTTTCTTGTACTGGCGTTTCTATTTCTTCTATTGTAACAGACGTTTCAGGTTGCTCATCGTCATCTTGGATTGTGACAATTTCTGTTGTTTGTTGTTTGCCGTCAGCTTCCTTAACTAGCTTTCGAATCTTTTTGATTCGTTTTTTAGGCTGGCCTTCGGCTGTCTTAACTTCAGTCACTTCCACAATTTCAGGTAGTTCTGTTATACGCTCAACTGGCTTTTTAGAAATTTTCTTAGGAGCCTTATATTCGTCGTCAATTACTTCTAATTTTGGTTTGTCTACTTCGCTAGGTTCTAGTTCTAGTAATTCTTCGGATACTCCTACTTTTTTAACTTTTAGTTTTTTCTTTTTGAGTATTTTTTCTGCATCTTCGACATTTCGCGAAAGTATTCCGTGGTCTTTTATAACTGCCAGTATATCTTTAATTAGAGGTTTTTCTAACGTTGGGGGGTAGGTTATAAAATTAATTCTACTTTTTAACATGAAACCCGGTACTTTTACATGTTTCGGTAATTTTTTCTCTGCTGTTTTTGCCTTACGTAGCTTGACAGTGGCGAATTCTGGTTTACTAGGTTCTTCAACAATAATCTTTTGACTTTTGACTTCTTTGCGTTGTATAGTCATTAATGTGGCGTCTTGAGTAAGAGGTTTTTCTTGTTTTATTTTTTCAGTAATGAGATCAGATGGTTTTGTCTCTTCTTCGGTATCTGTTTTTAGCTCTTTCTTTCTTTTGATGACTTTAAGTTTCTTTTTTGGTGTTTTAGTTTGGTCGTCTATAAGTGGTTGCGCTTCTTCTGTGTATTCTAAAGTAAGTTTTTGATCTGAAGTGTCTGGTTTATTATCTGAAAATAGTTATGTACATAATATAAATATATTGGTATGAATGAGTAACAGATTTTTGTGATTAATTGAATTTTGAAATTGTATTAACTTAACGATATTATTTAATTTGATTTGCGACAGTTTATTGTATAAAAAGTTCATTGATTAACGATACACTACTGGAAAGTATCTCATGTAAAATATTAATTTGGAACGCTATTACAGATTCATTGAATCGTATTTTTCAGAGGTATGTACTATGAAGTATTTATACTGTATAGAGAATAATTATATTAAATGTGTTATTTCATTGAAAAGTGTTAGAGGTAAAATATTTCTGTTCGATATAAGCACACTCTTTCAAAAAGTTCTATTAGATACGATAGGATTCGTTTTCCAAATACGATTTGTTGCGTATTAGAAATTAAATTCGATTGTTTACTTATTTTCTGCAAGATGAAGACAAAAATCTACTTTTAATGCCGGGGCAAAACATCAGTAAATTTTTGCAATCACAACTTTGGTTAAAGTTATTTTATAGTAATAATTCAATAGTGGCAACTTACCATTATCCAAAACATTATCGGTTGTGTCTGTGTGTGATGATAATATTTGTGGCGACATTTCTTCAATTTCTGAAGGTTCTACCAACGGAGTTGCGAACTGATCACCGATTTTAGTAAGTTTTTGTAATACTACCAACTTAACAGCATTTAAAACATCAATGTCAGATGGAATTTCCTGTAAACCAGGAACAAATAATTCACCCGTTTCTGTTATCAAATTATAAGTGGACCCGTCATCGTCAGGTAGCGACTTTTCACTAGCGGTTTGGGAAATCTTCTTCTTCTTTTTCTTCAAAGGCGTTTTTATAGGTTTCCCAACTTCTTCTAATTTCACTTCCTCAACTGTGACCATGGTAACAGGTTTTTCTCCCTCGTCTTGAGTGGTAACTATTTCTGTTATTTCTTTAGTGTCGTCTCCCGTTTTAACTATTTTACGGCGTTTGGTAATGCGCTTCTTAGGCTTACCATCGTCAGTTATAACTTCCGTAACTTCGGTGATCATAGGCAATTCTTCGACAACTTGCTTAGGAGCATCTTCTGCGACAGAAGTGCCTACCTCTTCTATTGTTACCGAAGTCTGTGGCTGTTGATCTTCATCTTGTACTGTGACAATTTCCGTAGTTTCTTTCTTACCGTCTTTCTCTTTAACTATCTTACGAACTTTCTTTACGCGCTCCTTCATTTTACCTTCCTCGGAAGGCACTTCGGTTATTTCGACCACTTCTGGTAATTCGACGATGGCCTCTTTGGGCTTCTCTTCATCTAGAGCAATTTCTTCAACTGTGACTGTAGTGATAGGTTTTTCTCCCTCGTCTTGTGTGGTAACAATCTCAGTTGTCTCTTTAGTATCGTCTCCCGTCTTAACTATTTTACGGCGTTTGGTAATGCGCTTCTTAGGCTTACCATCGTCGGTTATAACTTCCGTAACTTCGGTGATCATAGGCAATTCTTCGACAACTTGCTTAGGCGCTTCTTCTGCGACAGAAGTGTCTACCTCTTCTATTGTGACCGAAGTCTGTGGCTGTTGATCTTCATCTTGTACTGTGACAATTTCCGTAGTTTCTTTCTTACCGTCTTTCTCTTTAACTATCTTACGAACTTTCTTTACGCGCTTCTTCATTTTACCTTCCTCGGAAGGCACTTCGGTTATTTCGACCACTTCTGGTAATTCGACGATGGCCTCTTTGGGCTTCTCTTCATCTAGAGCAATTTCTTCAACTGTGACTGTAGTGATAGGTTTTTCTCCCTCGTCTTGTGTGGTAACAATTTCAGTTGTCTCTTTAGTATCGTCTCCCGTCTTAACTATTTTACGGCGTTTGGTAATGCGCTTCTTAGGCTTACCATCGTCGGTTATAACTTCCGTAACTTCGGTGATCATAGGCAATTCTTCGAAAACTTGCTTAGACGCTTCTTCTGCGACAGAAGTGTCTACCTCTTCTATTGTGACCGAAGTCCGTGGCTGTTGATCTTCATCTTGTACTGTGACAATTTCCGTAGTTTCTTTCTTACCGTCTTTCTCTTTAACTATCTTACGAACTTTCTTTACGCGCTTCTTCATTTTACCTTCCTCGGAAGGCACTTCGGTTATTTCGACCACTTCTGGTAATTCGACGATGGCCTCTTTGGGCTTCTCTTCATCTAGAGCAATTTCTTCAACTGTGACTGTAGTGATAGGTTTTTCTCCCTCGTCTTGTGTGGTAACAATTTCAGTTGTCTCTTTAGTATCGTCTCCCGTCTTAACTATTTTACGGCGTTTGGTAATGCGCTTCTTAGGCTTACCATCGTCGGTTATAACTTCCGTAACTTCGGTGATCATAGGCAATTCTTCGACAACTTGCTTAGACGCTTCTTCTGCGACAGAAGTGTCTACCTCTTCTATTGTGACCGAAGTCCGTGGCTGTTGATCTTCATCTTGTACTGTGACAATTTCCGTAGTTTCTTTCTTACCGTCTTTCTCTTTAACTATCTTACGAACTTTCTTTACGCGCTTCTTCATTTTACCTTCCTCGGAAGGCACTTCGGTTATTTCGACCACTTCTGGTAATTCGACGATGGCCTCCTTGGGCTCCTCTTCATCTAGAGCAATTTCTTCAACTGTGACTGTAGTGAAAGGTTTTTCTCCCTCGTCCTGTGTGGTAACAATTTCAGTTGTTTCTTTAGTGTCGTCTCCCGTCTTAACTATTTTACGGCGTTTGGTAATGCGCTTCTTAGGCTTACCATCGTCGGTTATAACTTCCGTAACTTCGGTGATCATAGGCAATTCTTCGAAAACTTGCTTAGACGCTTCTTCTGCGACAGAAGTGTCTACCTCTTCTATTGTGACCGAAGTCCGTGGCTGTTGATCTTCATCTTGTACTGTGACAATTTCCGTAGTTTCTTTCTTACCGTCTTTCTCTTTAACTATCTTACGAACTTTCTTTACGCGCTTCTTCATTTTACCTTCCTCGGAAGGCACTTCGGTTATTTCGACCACTTCTGGTAATTCGACGATGGCCTCTTTGGGCTTCTCTTCATCTAGAGCAATTTCTTCAACTGTGACTGTAGTGATAGGTTTTTCTCCCTCGTCTTGTGTGGTAACAATTTCAGTTGTCTCTTTAGTATCGTCTCCCGTCTTAACTATTTTACGGCGTTTGGTAATGCGCTTCTTAGGCTTACCATCGTCGGTTATAACTTCCGTAACTTCGGTGATCATAGGCAATTCTTCGACAACTTGCTTAGACGCTTCTTCTGCGACAGAAGTGTCTACCTCTTCTATTGTGACCGAAGTCCGTGGCTGTTGATCTTCATCTTGTACTGTGACAATTTCCGTAGTTTCTTTCTTACCGTCTTTCTCTTTAACTATCTTACGAACTTTCTTTACGCGCTTCTTCATTTTACCTTCCTCGGAAGGCACTTCGGTTATTTCGACCACTTCTGGTAATTCGACGATGGCCTCCTTGGGCTCCTCTTCATCTAGAGCAATTTCTTCAACTGTGACTGTAGTGAAAGGTTTTTCTCCCTCGTCCTGTGTGGTAACAATTTCAGTTGTTTCTTTAGTGTCGTCTCCCGTCTTAACTATTTTACGGCGTTTGGTAATGCGTTTCTTGCGTTTACCATCAGTTACGATTTCCGTAACTTCGGTGATCATAGGCAATTCTTCGACAACTTGCTTAGGAGCATCTTCTGCGACAGAAGTGTCTACCTCTTCTATTGTGACCGAAGTCTGTGGCTGTTGATCTTCATCTTGTACTGTGACAATTTCCGTAGTTTCTTTCTTACCGTCTTTCTCTTTAACTATCTTACGAACTTTCTTTACGCGCTTCTTCATTTTACCTTCCTCGGAAGGCACTTCGGTTATTTCGACCACTTCTGGTAATTCGACGATGGCCTCCTTGGGCTTCTCTTCATCTAGAGCAATTTCTTCAACTGTGACTGTGGTGATAGGTTTTTCTCCCTCGTCCTGTGTGGTAACAATTTCAGTTGTCTCTTTAGTGTCGTCTCCTGTCTTAACTATTTTACGGCGTTTGGTAATGCGTTTCTTGCGTTTACCATCAGTTACGATTTCCGTAACTTCGGTGATCATAGGCAATTCTTCGACAACTTGCTTAGGAGCATCTTCTGCGACAGAAGTGTCTACCTCTTCTATTGTGACCGAAGTCTGTGGCTGTTGATCTTCATCTTGTACTGTTACAATTTCCGTAGTTTCTTTCTTACCGTCTTTCTCTTTAACTATCTTACGAACTTTCTTTACGCGCTTCTTCATTTTACCTTCCTCGGAAGGCACTTCAGTTATTTCGACCACTTCTGGTAATTCGACGATGGCCTCTTTGGGCTTCTCTTCATCTAGAGCAATTTCTTCAACTGTGACTGTAGTGATAGGTTTTTCTCCCTCGTCCTGTGTGGTAACAATTTCAGTTGTCTCTTTAGTGTCGTCTCCCGTCTTAACTATTTTACGGCGTTTGGTAATGCGTTTCTTGCGTTTACCATCAGTTACGATTTCCGTAACTTCGGTGATCATAGGCAATTCTTCAACAACTTGCTTAGGAGCTTCTTCTGCGACAGAAGTGTCTACCTCTTCTATTGTGACCGAAGTCTGTGGCTGTTGATCTTCATCTTGTACTGTGACAATTTCCGTAGTTTCTTTCTTACCGTCTTTCTCTTTAACTATCTTACGAACTTTCTTTACGCGCTTCTTCATTTTACCTTCCTCGGAAGGCACTTCGGTTATTTCGACCACTTCTGGTAATTCTATAATATACTCTGCGGGCTTCTCTTCGCCCAGTGCAGTAACTTTTTTCGGTATCTTTTTCAGAACTACCGTCTCTTGTTCGTCTATAACTTCAGGTATTTTACCTTTACCAAGTTTAATCTTTTTAGGTTCATCTTCTTTCTGCTCGGTCTTTTTAGGTTTTCTTTGATACTTGAATTCATCATCCACTTTTTCTAGTTCTTTTTTCTTAAGTTCTTCCATTTCTAAATCTAATTTTTCTAAATCAGGAAGATCTTTTTTAATTTTTTTCCGTTTGATCTTCTTTATTTTAAGAACTTCAACTGCGTCTTCAACATTTCTTGATAATACCCCATTATCTTTTACGGTATCTAGCTCTGTTATGGTGGGCTTAGTCATTTCCGTAGAAAAACTAACAAAGTTGATTCGACTTTTCAATAAAAATTTAGGTATTTTACCAGATTTAACATCTTTTTTCGGTATTACTTTTCGCTTTTTCAAAACTACTGTTTTAAGTTCTTCTTCATCTTTCTTTACGGCGCTCACGTCTAATGGTTGAGGCTGCATATCTACCCTTTCAACTTCCATTAGTACAGGTTGTGCCTGTTTTTCATCTTTATCGTCCTGCTTGGGTTCTTTTTGGAGGACAACAGGCTCTAAAGTATCGTCAAGTTCATCTACTTTATCGCCTTCACTTACAGTATCAATGGCTTTATCGTCTTCAGAAGGAGTTATTTTGTCCTTGGGTTTCTTTCTTTTAATGATTTTTTTAATTTTCTGTGGCTCTTGTTTTTCTATACTATCGCCGTCATCTGGAAGATCCTCATTATCTCCCGTAGGAAGAGGTTGAATTGGTCCTAACTCGCGTTCTTTAATATCTTTTTTATCTTCTTCTGAATCTGACTTAACGAATGGTTTTAGTTTTAGTTCACTTGGTTCTTCTTCTGGTTTATCTCGATGAGGTATTCTAAATTTAACGTCCTCATCGTCTTCTGTATCTTTAGGTTTTGGAGTTCCTTTCTCCAAATTAAATGTTTCAGTTTCGGGTTTAGGACCTTTTTTAGTGACTTTGGGTTTCTTGGGTTTGGATGGTTTTAATTGTGGTTCCTTATCGTCATCTTCTGGCGTAGGTTCGAACTCGATTTTTTCCGGGGAAGTTCTGTCAATATCAAAAGGTTCAAAAGATATTTTTTCCACTTTTGACTCAGCGGTTGGTTCCTTTTCGTCCTTATCTGTACCAGGTTTTTTAGCAGGCACTTTTTCGTCTTCCTCTAAGAGTTCTTCTTGTTTTTGAGGAATCTTCTTAAGTTTAACGGACTCCACCTCGTCCTCTATTTTTGGAATTTTTCCTTTGCCTATTTTTAGTTTTTTAATTTCTTCAGCCTCTTCTTTCTTTTCATCTTTAGGTTTTCTTTCGTACTTTTGCTTTTCTTCTGGTAATTTTGGTTGTTTTTCAGGAGCCTCATCTGCTTCGATATCTAGTTTTTCAAGATCAACCTTGTCTTTTTTAATTTTTCGGACTTTGTACTTTTTCAATTTTATAACTTCTTCAGCCTCTTTTATATTTCTAGACAATACTCCCGCATCTTTAATGACGGTAAGTTGCCTTATTATAGGTACCTTTAATATTTCAGATTCAGGAGGAAAATCTCTGAAATTTATTCGGCTTTTTAAACGAGGAATGAGCAGTTTTTTAGTCTTCCCATCCTTTGGTTTTATACGTTTTGGCGTCTTTAATTTCACGTCACTTAAGGTTATAGGCTTGTCTGATGCAATAATTTGTACTTTTTGCGGCTGGATTTCCCATCTCTCAATAGTCATTTGAACCGGTACTGCTTTTTTAGGTTTCTTTTTCTCATATTTGAATTCATCGTCCACCTTTTCCAAATCTTTTTTCAATTCACCTAACTCTTTATCCAATTTCTTCAATTTTTTGCGTTGTATTTTACGCGGCTTTGTTTTTAACACTAGCTCGGCTTCATCGATGTTTCTCGATAAAGTTCCGTTATCTTTTAGAATTTCATCAAGTTCAGTGACTACAGCGAATTGTTGGACTTCTGTTTTTGGTGGAAATTCAGAACTTATTATTCTGCTTTTCAGCATTACCTTCGATAATTTAATTTTTTTGGGTTTTTTTGCTGGTGTTACTTTTGATTTTTTAAGTTTAATTGCATCCCATTTTACTGGTTCATCATTGGGGCTAACAAACTGAAGCTTTTGCGGTTTTATCTCAACTTTCTTAATGGTCATAAACTTTGGCTTCGCAATTTCTTTAACCGTTACAGACGTTTGAGGTTGTTCACCTTCTTCTTGGATAGTTACAATCTCGGTAGTTTCTTGTTTGTCGCCTTTTTCTTTTATCAATTTGCGAACTTTTTTAATACGCTTTTTGGGTTTACCATCGTCTGTAACAACGCGACTTACTATAATAGTTTCCGGTAGTTCCCTTATTTTCTCTTTGACATCTTCTGGTTCTAGTTTAGATTCTTCTATGATTACAGTTGTGACTGGTTGCTCTCCTTCGTCTTGCGTTGTAACAATTTCTGTAGTTTCTTTAATATCATATCCAGTTTTCACTAGTTTTCGCCTACGAGTTGTGCGTTTTTTAGGTTTACCATCTTTTGAAACGACTTGGGTAACTTCGGTTAGTTCAGGCAATTCTTCTACAACAATTTGATTACGAGTTTCATCTGCGACGGACGACTCCATTTCTTCGATAGTAACTGAAGTTTCTGGAAGCTTGTCTTCATCTTTCACAGTCACAATTTCAGTTTTTTGTCGTTTACCGGCTTTTTCTTTTATAATTTTCCGAATTTTCATAACACGTTTTTTAGGTTTGCCTTCGTCGTTAATAATTTCCGATACTTCTACAGTTTCTGGTAGTTCCCTTATTTTTTCTTTGACTTTTTCTGGTTCTACCTTAGATTCCTCGACTACAACAGTAGTAACTGGCTGTTCTCCTTCATCATGCGTTGTAACAATTTCTGTGGTTTCTTTAATACCGTCTCCAGTTTTCACAATTTTACGCTTACGAATTGTACGCTTCTTAGGCTTACCATCTTTAGAAATTACTTCGGTAATTTCGGTTATTTCAGGTAATTCTTCGATGGCTCCTTGACTAGGGCTTTCATCTGTAACAATCGACTCGATTTCTTCAATCGTAACTGATGTTTCTGGTAACTCATTTTCATCCTCCACTGTAACAATTTCTGTAGTTTGTTGTATACCATCTTTTTCTTTTATAATTTTGCGAACTTTCTTAACACGCTTTTTGGGTTTTCCTCTATCGGACTCAACTTCAGTTATTTCCACTATTTCTGGTAATTCGGTTATTATTTCGTCAGACCTGTAGTCGTCGAATATCATTTCTTTATCCTCTTTATTTTGATTTGTAATAACTTTACGCTTTCGAACGCTGCGTTTCTTTGGTAGCACGTCTTTCGAACTTTCTTCGACATTTTGTGTCTTGCCGTCTTCTACGATTTCAATATTCTCTAGATCTGTTGGAGATAATTGATCTGAATCAGTAGATTTACCAATTTTTGTAGCTTTCTTCAAAACTACGAGTTTAACGGTGTTCAGCACATCCCCTTCGTCAACAATTTCTTCAGGAATTTTAATTAAACTTGGAACAACTAATTCGCCCTTTTTGTTAATTTCTAAAGGAGTAGGTTTGCTTGACACTAGTTTTCTTACTTTCCTCTTTGGTTGTGGTGCGCATACTTCACTAACCGTAACAGAAGTACTAGGTTTCTCGTTTTCGTCTTGCGCAGTTATTATTTCAGTAATTTCACGATTACCATCTTTTTCTCGAATAATTTTCCTGATTTTTTTAGTGCGCTTTTTAGCTTTCCCTTCACCAGTTCTAATTTCTATCACTTCAGTTATTTCTGGGATTTCTATAACTCTAGTAGCATTACACGCTTCTGGAGTAGAAAACATTTCACAATCTGCAGTACTGAGAGGTACCTGAGTGACCGTAATTTCAGTTTTAGGTTCTTCTCCTTCATTAAGTACAGTGACTATATCAAACACTTCTTTGGCGTTATCAACCAATTTAATAATTTTGCGTCTACGGGTCGTGCGCAACTTACTACTAGAACTACCAACTTTAGGTATTTGTTCAACTTCTATTACTTCTGGCAATTCTACAACATGTTCATAGTTTTCCAATACTCCCTCAACATCATACCCACGAACCCCGGGCATCTGTACAATTTGCTCTGTCACAGTAGTTTTGGGCTGTTGGCCTTCATCTTCGACGGTCACTATATCGGTGGTCTTTTGTTTACCGTCCTTCTTGGTAATTATTTTGCGTCGCTTAACCACTCGCTTTTTCGTTTTGCCTTGGTCGTCGACAATTTGTACTTCCTCTTGTTTCTCAGGAAGCTCCTGCACAGTCTCCTCTACGACTTCAGGCATCTGTACAATTTGCTCTGTCACAGTAGTTTCGGGCTGTTGGCCTTCATCTTCGACAGTCACTATATCGGTGGTCTTTTGTTTACCGTCCTTCTTGGTAATTATTTTGCGTCGCTTAACCACTCGCTTTTTCGTTTTGCCTTGGTCGTCGATAATTTGTACTTCCTCTTGTTTCTCAGGAAGCTCCTGCACAGTCTCCTCTACGACTTCAGGCATCTGTACAATTTGCTCTGTCACAGTAGTTTCGGGCTGTTGGCCTTCATCTTCGACGGTCACTATATCGGTGGTCTTTTGTTTACCGTCCTTCTTGGTAATTATTCTGCGTCGCTTAACCACTCGCTTTTTCGTTTTGCCTTGGTCGTCGATAATTTGTACTTCCTCTTGCTTTTCAGGAAGCTCCTGCACAGTCTCCTCTACGACTTCAGGCATCTGTACAATTTGCTCTGTCACAGTAGTTTTGGGCTGTTGGCCTTCATCTTCGACGGTCACTATATCGGTGGTCTTTTGTTTACCGTCCTTCTTGGTAATTATTTTGCGTCGCTTAACCACTCGCTTTTTCGTTTTGCCTTGGTCGTCGATAATTTGTACTTCCTCTTGCTTTTCAGGAAGCTCCTGCACAGTCTCCTCTACGACTTCAGGCATCTGTACAATTTGCTCTGTCACAGTAGTTTCGGGCTGTTGGCCTTCATCTTCGACGGTCACTATATCGGTGGTCTTTTGTTTACCGTCCTTCTTGGTAATTATTTTGCGTCGCTTAACCACTCGCTTTTTCGTTTTGCCTTGGTCGTCGATAATTTGTACTTCCTCTTGCTTTTCAGGAAGCTCCTGCACAGTCTCCTCTACGACTTCAGGCATCTGTACAATTTGCTCTGTCACAGTAGTTTCGGGCTGTTGGCCTTCATCTTCGACGGTCACTATATCGGTGGTCTTTTGTTTACCGTCCTTCTTGGTAATTATTTTGCGTCGCTTAACCACTCGCTTTTTCGTTTTGCCTTGGTCGTCGATAATTTGTACTTCCTCTTGCTTTTCAGGAAGCTCCTGCACAGTCTCCTCTACGACTTCAGGCATCTGTACAATTTGCTCTGTCACAGTAGTTTCGGGCTGTTGGCCTTCATCTTCGACGGTCACTATATCGGTGGTCTTTTGTTTACCGTCCTTCTTGGTAATTATTTTGCGTCGCTTAACCACTCGCTTTTTCGTTTTGCCTTGGTCGTCGATAATTTGTACTTCCTCTTGCTTTTCAGGAAGCTCCTGCACAGTCTCCTCTACGACTTCCGGCATCTGTACAATTTGCTCTGTCACAGTAGTTTCGGGCTGTTGGCCTTCATCTTCGACGGTCACTATATCGGTGGTCTTTTGTTTGACGTCCTTCTTGGTAATTATTTTGCGTCGCTTAACCACTCGCTTTTTCGTTTTGCCTTGGTCGTCGATAATTTGTACTTCCTCTTGCTTTTCAGGAAGCTCCTGCACAGTCTCCTCTACGACTTCAGGCATCTGTACAATTTGCTCTGTCACAGTAGTTTCGGGCTGTTGGCCTTCATCTTCGACGGTCACTATATCGGTGGTCTTTTGTTTACCGTCCTTCTTGGTAATTATTTTGCGTCGCTTAACCACTCGCTTTTTCGTTTTGCCTTGGTCGTCGATAATTTGTACTTCCTCTTGTTTCTCAGGAAGCTCCTGCACAGTCTCCTCTACGACTTCCGGCATCTGTACAATTTGCTCTGTCACAGTAGTTTCGGGCTGTTGGCCTTCATCTTCGACGGTCACTATATCGGTGGTCTTTTGTTTACCGTCCTTCTTGGTAATTATTTTGCGTCGCTTAACCACTCGCTTTTTCGTTTTGCCTTGGTCGTCGATAATTTGTACTTCCTCTTGTTTCTCAGGAAGCTCCTGCACAGTCTCCTCTACGACTTCCGGCATCTGTACAATTTGCTCTGTCACAGTAGTTTCGGGCTGTTGGCCTTCATCTTCGACGGTCACTATATCGGTGGTCTTTTGTTTACCGTCCTTCTTGGTAATTATTTTGCGTCGCTTAACCACTCGCTTTTTCGTTTTGCCTTGGTCGTCGATAATTTGTACTTCCTCTTGCTTTTCAGGAAGCTCCTGCACAGTCTCCTCTACGACTTCCGGCATCTGTACAATTTGCTCTGTCACAGTAGTTTCGGGCTGTTGGCCTTCATCTTCGACGGTCACTATATCGGTGGTCTTTTGTTTACCGTCCTTCTTGGTAATTATTTTGCGTCGCTTAACCACTCGCTTTTTCGTTTTGCCTTGATCGTCGATAATTTGTACTTCCTCTTGTTTCTCAGGAAGCTCCTGCACAGTCTCCTCTACGACTTCAGGCATCTGTACAATTTGCTCTGTCACAGTAGTTTCGGGCTGTTGGCCTTCATCTTCGACGGTCACTATATCGGTGGTCTTTTGTTTACCGTCCTTCTTGGTAATTATTTTGCGTCGCTTAACCACTCGCTTTTTCGTTTTGCCTTGGTCGTCGATAATTTGTACCTCCTCTTGTTTCTCAGGAAGCTCCTGCACAGTCTCCTCTACGACTTCCGGCATCTGTACAATTTGCTCTGTCACAGTAGTTTCGGGCTGTTGGCCTTCATCTTCGACGGTCACTATATCGGTGGTCTTTTGTTTACCGTCCTTCTTGGTAATTATTTTGCGTCGCTTAACCACTCGCTTTTTCGTTTTGCCTTGGTCGTCGATAATTCGTACTTCCTCTTGTTTCTCAGGAAGCACCTGCACAGTCTCCTCTACGACTTCAGGCATCTGTACAATTTGCTCTGTCACAGTAGTTTCGGGCTGTTGGCCTTCATCTTCGACGGTCACTATATCGGTGGTCTTTTGTTTACCGTCCTTCTTGGTAATTATTTTGCGTCGCTTAACCACTCGCTTTTTCGTTTTGCCTTGGTCGTCGATAATTTGTACTTCCTCTTGCTTTTCAGGAAGCTCCTGCACAGTCTCCTCTACGACTTCCGGCATTTGTACGATTTGCTCTGTCACAGTAGTTTCGGGCTGTTGGCCTTCATCTTCGACGGTCACTATATCGGTGGTCTTTTGGATACCGTCCTTCTTGGTAATTATTTTGCGTCGCTTAACCACTCGTTTCTTTGTTTTGCCTTGGTCGTCGATAATTTGTACTTCCTCTTGTTTCTCAGGAAGCACCTGCACAGTCTCCTCTACGACTTCAGGCATCTGTACAATTTGCTCTGTCACAGTAGTTTCGGGCTGTTGGCCTTCATCTTCGACGGTCACTATATCGGTGGTCTTTTGTTTACCGTCCTTCTTGGTAATTATTTTGCGTCGCTTAACCACTCGCTTTTTCGTTTTGCCTTGGTCGTCGATAATTCGTACTTCCTCTTGTTTCTCAGGAAGCACCTGCACAGTCTCCTCTACGACTTCAGGCATCTGTACAATTTGCTCTGTCACAGTAGTTTCGGGCTGTTGGCCTTCATCTTCGACGGTCACTATATCGGTGGTCGTTTGTTTACCGTCCTTCTTGGTAATTATTTTGCGTCGCTTAACCACTCGCTTTTTCGTTTTGCCTTGGTCGTCGATAATTTGTACTTCCTCTTGTTTCTCAGGAAGCTCCTGCACAGTCTCCTCTACGACTTCCGGCATCTGTAAAATTTGCTCTGTCACAGTAGTTTTGGGCTGCTGCCCTTCATCTTCGACGGTCACTATATCGGTGGTCTTTTGTTTACCGTCCTTCTTGGTAATTATTTTGCGTCGCTTAACCACTCGCTTTTTCGTTTTGCCTTGGTCGTCGATAATTTGTACTTCCTCTTGCTTTTCAGGAAGCTCCTGCACAGTCTCCTCTACGACTTCCGGCATCTGTAAAATTTGCTCTGTCACAGTAGTTTCGGGCTGCTGCCCTTCATCTTCGACGGTCACTATATCGGTGGTCTTTTGTTTACCGTCCTTCTTGGTAATTATTTTGCGTCGCTTAACCACTCGCTTTTTCGTTTTGCCTTGGTCGTCGATAATTTGTACTTCCTCTTGTTTCTCAGGAAGCTCCTGCACAGTCTCCTCTACGACTTCAGGCATCTGTACAATTTGCTCTGTCACAGTAGTTTCGGGCTGCTGTCCTTCATCTTCGAAGGTCACTATATCGATGGTCTTTTGGATACCGTCCTTCTTGGTAATTATTTTGCGTCGCTTAACCACTCGTTTCTTTGTTTTGCCTTGGTCGTCGATAATTTGTACTTCCTCTTGCTTTTCAGGAAGCTCCTCCACAGTCTCCTCTACGACTTCAGGCATCTGTACAATTTGCTCTGTCACAGTAGTTTCGGGCTGCTGTCCTTCATCTTCGACGGTCACTATATCGGTGGTCTTTTGTTTACCGTCCTTCTTGGTAATTATTTTGCGTCGCTTAACCACTCGTTTCTTTGTTTTGCCTTGGTCGTCGGTAATTTGTACTTCCTCTTGCTTTTCAGGAAGCTCCTCCACAGTCTCCTCTACGACTTCAGGCATCTGTACAATTTGCTCTGTCACAGTAGTTTCGGGCTGTTGGCCTTCATCTTCGACGGTCACTATATCAGTGGTCGTTTGTTTACCGTCCTTCTTGGTAATTATTTTGCGTCGCTTAACCACTCGCTTTTTCGTTTTGCCTTGGTCGTCGATAATTTGTACTTCCTCTTGTTTCTCAGGAAGCTCCTGCACAGTCTCCTCTACGACTTCAGGCATCTGTACAATTTGCTCTGTCACAGTAGTTTCGGGCTGTTGGCCTTCATCTTCGACGGTCACTATATCGGTGGTCTTTTGTTTACCGTCCTTCTTGGTAATTATTTTGCGTCGCTTAACCACTCGCTTTTTCGTTTTGCCTTGGTCGTCGATAATTTGTACTTCCTCTTGTTTCTCAGGAAGCTCCTGCACAGTCTCCTCTACGACTTCAGGGATCTGTACAATTTGCTCTGTCACAGTAGTTTCGGGCTGTTGGCCTTCATCTTCGACGGTCACTATATCGGTGGTCTTTTGTTTACCGTCCTTCTTGGTAATTATTTTGCGTCGCTTAACCACTCGCTTTTTCGTTTTGCCTTGATCGTCGATAATTTGTACTTCCTCTTGCTTTTCAGGAAGCTCCTGCACAGTCTCCTCTACGACTTCCGGCATTTGTACGATTTGCTCTGTCACAGTAGTTTCGGGCTGTTGGCCTTCATCTTCGACGGTCACTATATCGGTGGTCTTTTGTTTACCGTCCTTCTTGGTAATTATTTTGCGTCGCTTAACCACTCGCTTTTTGGTTTTGCCTTGGTCGTCGATAATTTGTTCTTCCTCTTGTTTCTCAGGAAGCTCCTGCACAGTCTCCTCTACGACTTCAGGCATCTGTACAATTTGCTCTGTCACAGTAGTTTCGGGCTGCTGTCCTTCATCTTCGACGGTCACTATATCGGTGGTCTTTTGTTTACCGTCCTTCTTGGTAATTATTTTGCGTCGCTTAACCACTCGTTTCTTTGTTTTGCCTTGGTCGTCGATAATTTGTACTTCCTCTTGTTTCTCAGGAAGCTCCTGCACAGTCTCCTCTACGACTTCAGGTATCTGTACAATTTGCTCTGTCACAGTAGTTTCGGGCTGTTGGCCTTCATCTTCGACGGTCACTATATCGGTGGTCTTTTGTTTACCGTCCTTCTTGGTAATTATTTTGCGTCGCTTAACCACTCGCTTTTTCGTTTTGCCTTGGTCGTCGATAATTTGTACTTCCTCTTGCTTTTCAGGAAGCTCCTGCACAGTCTCCTCTACGACTTCAGGCATCTGTACAATTTGCTCTGTCACAGTAGTTTCGGGCTGCTGTCCTTCATCTTCGACGGTCACTATATCGGTGGTCTTTTGTTTACCGTCCTTCTTGGTAATTATTTTGCGTCGCTTAACCACTCGTTTCTTTGTTTTGCCTTGGTCGTCGATAATTTGTACTTCCTCTTGCTTTTCAGGAAGCTCCTGCACAGTCTCCTCTACGACTTCAGGCATCTGTACAATTTGCTCTGTCACAGTAGTTTCGGGCTGCTGTCCTTCATCTTCGACGGTCACTATATCGGTGGTCTTTTGTTTACCGTCCTTCTTGGTAATTATTTTGCGTCGCTTAACCACTCGTTTCTTTGTTTTGCCTTGGTCGTCGATAATTTGTACTTCCTCTTGCTTTTCAGGAAGCTCCTGCACAGTCTCCTCTACGACTTCCGGCATCTGTACAATTTGCTCTGTCACAGTAGTTTCGGGCTGTTGGCCTTCATCTTCGACGGTCACTATATCGGTGGTCTTTTGTTTACCGTCCTTCTTGGTAATTATTTTGCGTCGCTTAACCACTCGCTTTTTCGTTTTGCCTTGATCGTCGATAATTTGTACTTCCTCTTGTTTCTCAGGAAGCTCCTGCACAGTCTCCTCTACGACTTCAGGCATCTGTACAATTTGCTCTGTCACAGTAGTTTCGGGCTGTTGGCCTTCATCTTCGACGGTCACTATATCGGTGGTCTTTTGTTTACCGTCCTTCTTGGTAATTATTTTGCGTCGCTTAACCACTCGCTTTTTCGTTTTGCCTTGGTCGTCGATAATTTGTACTTCCTCTTGTTTCTCAGGAAGCTCCTGCACAGTCTCCTCTACGACTTCCGGCATCTGTACAATTTGCTCTGTCACAGTAGTTTCGGGCTGTTGGCCTTCATCTTCGACGGTCACTATATCGGTGGTCTTTTGTTTACCGTCCTTCTTGGTAATTATTTTGCGTCGCTTAACCACTCGCGTTTTCGTTTTGCCTTGGTCGTCGATAATTTGTACTTCCTCTTGTTTCTCAGGAAGCTCCTGCACAGTCTCCTCTACGACTTCAGGCATCTGTACAATTTGCTCTGTCACAGTAGTTTCGGGCTGTTGGCCTTCATCTTCGACGGTCACTATATCGGTGGTCTTTTGTTTACCGTCCTTCTTGGTAATTATTTTGCGTCGCTTAACCACTCGCTTTTTCGTTTTGCCTTGGTCGTCGATAATTTGTACTTCCTCTTGTTTCTCAGGAAGCTCCTGCACAGTCTCCTCTACGACTTCAGGCATCTGTACAATTTGCTCTGTCACAGTAGTTTCGGGCTGCTGTCCTTCATCTTCGACGGTCACTATATCGGTGGTCTTTTGTTTACCGTCCTTCTTGGTAATTATTTTGCGTCGCTTAACCACTCGCTTTTTCGTTTTGCCTTGGTCGTCGATAATTTGTACTTCTTCTTGCTTTTCAGGAAGCTCCTGCACAGTCTCCTCTACGACTTCCGGCATCTGTACAATTTGCTCTGTCACAGTAGTTTCGGGCTGTTGGCCTTCATCTTCGACGGTCACTATATCGGTGGTCTTTTGTTTACCGTCCTTCTTGGTAATTATTTTGCGTCGCTTAACCACTCGCGTTTTCGTTTTGCCTTGGTCGTCGATAATTTGTACTTCCTCTTGTTTCTCAGGAAGCTCCTGCACAGTCTCCTCTACGACTTCAGGCATCTGTACAATTTGCTCTGTCACAGTAGTTTCGGGCTGTTGGCCTTCATCTTCGACGGTCACTATATCGGTGGTCTTTTGTTTACCGTCCTTCTTGGTAATTATTTTGCGTCGCTTAACCACTCGCTTTTTCGTTTTGCCTTGGTCGTCGATAATTTGTACTTCCTCTTGTTTCTCAGGAAGCTCCTGCACAGTCTCCTCTACGACTTCAGGCATCTGTACAATTTGCTCTGTCACAGTAGTTTCGGGCTGCTGTCCTTCATCTTCGACGGTCACTATATCGGTGGTCTTTTGTTTACCGTCCTTCTTGGTAATTATTTTGCGTCGCTTAACCACTCGCTTTTTCGTTTTGCCTTGGTCGTCGATAATTTGTACTTCTTCTTGCTTTTCAGGAAGCTCCTGCACAGTCTCCTCTACGACTTCCGGCATCTGTACAATTTGCTCTGTCACAGTAGTTTCGGGCTGTTGGCCTTCATCTTCGACGGTCACTATATCGGTGGTCTTTTGTTTACCGTCCTTCTTGGTAATTATTTTGCGTCGCTTAACCACTCGCGTTTTCGTTTTGCCTTGGTCGTCGATAATTTGTACTTCCTCTTGTTTCTCAGGAAGCTCCTGCACAGTCTCCTCTACGACTTCAGGCATCTGTACAATTTGCTCTGTCACAGTAGTTTCGGGCTGCTGTCCTTCATCTTCGACGGTCACTATATCGGTGGTCTTTTGTTTACCGTCCTTCTTGGTAATTATTTTGCGTCGCTTAACCACTCGTTTCTTTGTTTTGCCTTGGTCGTCGATAATTTGTACTTCCTCTTGCTTTTCAGGAAGCTCCTGCACAGTCTCCTCTACGACTTCAGGCATCTGTACAATTTGCTCTGTCACAGTAGTTTCGGGCTGCTGTCCTTCATCTTCGACGGTCACTATATCGGTGGTCTTTTGTTTACCGTCCTTCTTGGTAATTATTTTGCGTCGCTTAACCACTCGTTTCTTTGTTTTGCCTTGGTCGTCGATAATTTGTACTTCCTCTTGCTTTTCAGGAAGCTCCTGCACAGTCTCCTCTACGACTTCCGGCATCTGTACAATTTGCTCTGTCACAGTAGTTTCGGGCTGTTGGCCTTCATCTTCGACGGCCACTATATCGGTGGTCTTTTGTTTACCGTCCTTCTTGGTAATTATTTTGCGTCGCTTAACCACTCGCTTTTTCGTTTTGCCTTGATCGTCGATAATTTGTACTTCCTCTTGTTTCTCAGGAAGCTCCTGCACAGTCTCCTCTACGACTTCAGGCATCTGTACAATTTGCTCTGTCACAGTAGTTTCGGGCTGTTGGCCTTCATCTTCGACGGTCACTATATCGGTGGTCTTTTGTTTACCGTCCTTCTTGGTAATTATTTTGCGTCGCTTAACCACTCGCTTTTTCGTTTTGCCTTGGTCGTCGATAATTTGTACTTCCTCTTGTTTCTCAGGAAGCTCCTGCACAGTCTCCTCTACGACTTCCGGCATCTGTACAATTTGCTCTGTCACAGTAGTTTCGGGCTGTTGGCCTTCATCTTCGACGGTCACTATATCGGTGGTCTTTTGTTTACCGTCCTTCTTGGTAATTATTTTGCGTCGCTTAACCACTCGCGTTTTCGTTTTGCCTTGGTCGTCGATAATTTGTACTTCCTCTTGTTTCTCAGGAAGCTCCTGCACAGTCTCCTCTACGACTTCAGGCATCTGTACAATTTGCTCTGTCACAGTAGTTTCGGGCTGTTGGCCTTCATCTTCGACGGTCACTATATCGGTGGTCTTTTGTTTACCGTCCTTCTTGGTAATTATTTTGCGTCGCTTAACCACTCGCTTTTTCGTTTTGCCTTGGTCGTCGATAATTTGTACTTCCTCTTGTTTCTCAGGAAGCTCCTGCACAGTCTCCTCTACGACTTCAGGCATCTGTACAATTTGCTCTGTCACAGTAGTTTCGGGCTGCTGTCCTTCATCTTCGACGGTCACTATATCGGTGGTCTTTTGTTTACCGTCCTTCTTGGTAATTATTTTGCGTCGCTTAACCACTCGCTTTTTCGTTTTGCCTTGGTCGTCGATAATTTGTACTTCTTCTTGCTTTTCAGGAAGCTCCTGCACAGTCTCCTCTACGACTTCCGGCATCTGTACAATTTGCTCTGTCACAGTAGTTTCGGGCTGTTGGCCTTCATCTTCGACGGTCACTATATCGGTGGTCTTTTGTTTACCGTCCTTCTTGGTAATTATTTTGCGTCGCTTAACCACTCGCGTTTTCGTTTTGCCTTGGTCGTCGATAATTTGTACTTCCTCTTGTTTCTCAGGAAGCTCCTGCACAGTCTCCTCTACGACTTCAGGCATCTGTACAATTTGCTCTGTCACAGTAGTTTCGGGCTGTTGGCCTTCATCTTCGACGGTCACTATATCGGTGGTCTTTTGTTTACCGTCCTTCTTGGTAATTATTTTGCGTCGCTTAACCACTCGCTTTTTCGTTTTGCCTTGGTCGTCGATAATTTGTACTTCCTCTTGTTTCTCAGGAAGCTCCTGCACAGTCTCCTCTACGACTTCAGGCATCTGTACAATTTGCTCTGTCACAGTAGTTTCGGGCTGCTGTCCTTCATCTTCGACGGTCACTATATCGGTGGTCTTTTGTTTACCGTCCTTCTTGGTAATTATTTTGCGTCGCTTAACCACTCGCTTTTTCGTTTTGCCTTGGTCGTCGATAATTTGTACTTCTTCTTGCTTTTCAGGAAGCTCCTGCACAGTCTCCTCTACGACTTCCGGCATCTGTACAATTTGCTCTGTCACAGTAGTTTCGGGCTGTTGGCCTTCATCTTCGACGGTCACTATATCGGTGGTCTTTTGTTTACCGTCCTTCTTGGTAATTATTTTGCGTCGCTTAACCACTCGCGTTTTCGTTTTGCCTTGGTCGTCGATAATTTGTACTTCCTCTTGTTTCTCAGGAAGCTCCTGCACAGTCTCCTCTACGACTTCAGGCATCTGTACAATTTGCTCTGTCACAGTAGTTTCGGGCTGCTGTCCTTCATCTTCGACGGTCACTATATCGGTGGTCTTTTGTTTACCGTCCTTCTTGGTAATTATTTTGCGTCGCTTAACCACTCGCTTTTTCGTTTTGCCTTGGTCGTCGATAATTTGTACTTCTTCTTGCTTTTCAGGAAGCTCCTGCACAGTCTCCTCTACGACTTCCGGCATCTGTACAATTTGCTCTGTCACAGTAGTTTCGGGCTGTTGGCCTTCATCTTCGACGGTCACTATATCGGTGTTCTTTTGTTTACCGTCCTTCTTGGTAATTATTTTGCGTCGCTTAACCACTCGCGTTTTCGTTTTGCCTTGGTCGTCGATAATTTGTACTTCCTCTTGTTTCTCAGGAAGCTCCTGCACAGTCTCCTCTACGACTTCAGGCATCTGTACAATTTGCTCTGTCACAGTAGTTTCGGGCTGCTGTCCTTCATCTTCGACGGTCACTATATCGGTGGTCTTTTGTTTACCGTCCTTCTTGGTAATTATTTTGCGTCGCTTAACCACTCGTTTCTTTGTTTTGCCTTGGTCGTCGATAATTTGTACTTCCTCTTGTTTCTCAGGAAGCTCCTGCACAGTCTCCTCTACGACTTCAGGTATCTGTACAATTTGCTGTGTCACAGTAGTTTCGGGCTGTTGGCCTTCATCTTCGACGGTCACTATATCGGTGGTCTTTTGTTTACCGTCCTTCTTGGTAATTATTTTGCGTCGCTTAACCACTCGCTTTTTCGTTTTGCCTTGGTCGTCGATAATTTGTACTTCCTCTTGCTTTTCAGGAAGCTCCTGCACAGTCTCCTCTACGACTTCAGGCATCTGTACAATTTGCTCTGTCACAGTAGTTTCGGGCTGCTGTCCTTCATCTTCGACGGTCACTATATCGGTGGTCTTTTGTTTACCGTCCTTCTTGGTAATTATTTTGCGTCGCTTAACCACTCGCTTTTTCGTTTTACCTTGGTCGTCGATAATTTGTACTTCCTCTTGCTTTTCAGGAAGCTCCTGCACAGTCTCCTCTACGACTTCCGGCATCTGTACAATTTGCTCTGTCACAGTAGTTTCGGGCTGCTGTCCTTCATCTTCGACGGTCACTATATCGGTGGTCTTTTGTTTACCGTCCTTCTTGGTAATTATTTTGCGTCGCTTAACCACTCGCTTTTTCGTTTTGCCTTGGTCGTCGATAATTTGTACTTCCTCTTGCTTTTCAGGAAGCTCCTGCACAGTCTCCTCTACGACTTCCGGCATCTGTACAATTTGCTCTGTCACAGTAGTTTCGGGCTGTTGGCCTTCATCTTCGACGGTCACTATATCGGTGGTTTTTTGTTTACCGTCCTTCTTGGTAATTATTTTGCGTCGCTTAACCACTCGCGTTTTCGTTTTGCCTTGGTCGTCGATAATTTGTACTTCCTCTTGTTTCTCAGGAAGCTCCTGCACAGTCTCCTCTACGACTTCAGGAATCTGTACGATTTGCTCTGTAACAGTAGTTTCGGGCTGTTGGCCTTCATCTTCGACGGTCACTATATCGGTGGTCGTTTTTTTGCCGTCCTTCTTGGTAATTATTTTGCGTCGCTTAACCACTCGCTTTTTCGTTTTGCCTTGGTCGTCGATAATTTGTACTTCCTCTTGCTTTTCAGGAAGCTCCTGCACAGTCTCCTCTACGACTTCAGGCATCTGTACAATTTGCTCTGTCACAGTAGTTTCGGGCTGTTGGCCTTCATCTTCGACGGTCACTATATCGGTGGTCGTTTGTTTGCCGTCCTTCTTGGTAATTATTTTGCGTCGCTTAACCACTCGCTTTTTCGTTTTGCCTTGGTCGTCGATAATTTGTACTTCCTCTTGCTTTTCAGGAAGTTCCTGCACAGCTTCTTCTTTTTCTTGTGGGAGTTGTTCTATTTGCTCGGTGATTGTGGTTTCAGGTTGCTGTCCTTCGTCTTCAACGGTGACGATGTCTGTTGTCTTTTGCTTGCCATCGATGGTAGTTATTATTTTGCGTCGCTTTACCACCCTTTTCTTTGTTTTACCTTTTTCGTCGTCGACTTGTTCCTCTTCTCTTATTTCTGGTAGTTCTTGTGTTTGCTGATTTTGCCAATCGTCGGTTGTTTTTGTTTCTGTTGCTTGGTCGTCGGGCTCCGTTACTAAATAGTCTGTTGTGTCGTCTGTTTGTGGGATGATTTTCACGTCTTCTGTTATAGTTGTCTCCGGTTGCTTTCCATCTTCTTCGACAGTCACGATGTTCGTTGTTATTAGTTTGTCTTTAGTACGTTTTTCAATTTTCTTTCGTTTAATCACCCGTTTTCTGTGAATACCTTTATCATCAATTATTTGTGTTGTTTCTCGTTGTTCACTGATACTGACTGTATCTTCTGCTTTAAGCAGTTTACTTTTGAAAGTTGTGCTTATTTCTGCATTGGACGTGTCTTCTATGTCTAAGTGTGATTTTTTTGTAATTGTGTTTTCTTGTTTTGTTTTAATGTTGTCTTCTGTTTCTAGTATAGGCGTCATTTGATTAATTAATGGTTTATCTGTTTCTTTGATTTGATCTAAGGTGAGTTGTGTGATTCTTGCTCGTGTAGGGTGTAGTTTAGTTTCAACCAAAATTCCTGTAATAGTAGGTATAATTTTAGTAACAGTCGTTGAAAAAAATTTCATTTTGTGTTGTAACTGTGTACTAGTTGGGGGGGGAACTATTCCTTTTGTTTTTAAACTTTCATTTAATTAACCTTAAAACTATTTGTTTAATGTGGCTTGTTGTACTTACCCTCGCTTTCATGTGGTTGTACTTCACTTACGAGAAGATTGGATGACTGGTCTTCTATTGTAACTTGAACTGTTTGAGAAGTGGGCTTGTCAAATTTAACGTGTGCAGTATCGAGGTCTCCCGTTGAAGTTTGTTCCATAATTTCTAATCCATAATTTTCATAAGGTATTTCTTTGGCACTTGACTTAGCTAACTTAGTAACTTCGAATACGTCAGGTGCTTGGAAAATTGTCGTTTCTTCTTTTAATGCACTAATTTTTTCTGAAACTTCTTTCTTCGCAGTTTCTTCTTTAGCCAATCCCTTTATGAGAGATTCACTTTCTTGATCTATTACCATTATTTGGGTCACACTAATTGCCATTTGGTCGCTTATCATTTTCGTTGCAGTTTTAGGTAATTCTTGTTTTGTGTCATACGCCATTTCGCTCTCATGTGCAGTAGTTTGGGTTTCTATTAAACTGTTTTGAATATCCTGTGTAGAAGTAGCAAACGATGTTTTTGGAATTTTATCATCGGAATCTCGTAAGGTATCTAGAGAATCCACCTGAGATTGCTGTGCTGTAATGCACTCGTTTAATTTTATTTTTGCCGTGTTAGTTATTAGAATTTCGTCAGGTTTTATGTCGGTAGCCTGGAAGACAGTTGTCTCTTCTTGCAAAGCGCTAATTTTTTCGGTTACGTCTTTTATAGCTGTTTCTTCTTTAGCAGACCCTTTTATTAAATTTTCACTTTCTTGATCGATTGCCATGATTTGAGTAACGCTTAGTGCCATTTGGTCACTAATAGTTCTTGTTGCAGTTTTTGGTATTTCCTGCTTTGTTTCGTACGTTGTTTCACTCTCGTGCGCAGTAGTTTGCGTTTCTATCAAACTAGTTTGCTCGTCTTGCGAAGAAATTGCAAGTGACGTGATTGGAGCTTTATCTTCAGATTCCCTTAAAGTGTCTAAAGGATGCATTTGAGATTGTTGTGCCGTGATACACTCGTTTAGTTTTAATTCTGCCGTGGTAGTTACTAACGGCTCTTGAGGTTTTATATCGGGAGCTTGTAAAACCATAGTTTCTTCTTGCAATGCACTAATTTTTTCGGTCACTTCTTTTTTAGCCGTTTCTTCTTTAGCCGACCCCTTGATTAGCGATTGGCTTTCTTGATCTATAGCCATTACTTGTGTGACATTTAGCGAAATTTGGTCTCTAATAGTTTGTGTTGCAGTTTTAGGCAGCTCTTGCTGTGTTTCGTACAACATTTCACTTTCATGTGCAGTAGTTTGAGTTTCTATCAGACTGTTTTGCTCATCTTGGGTAGTGACCGCTTTTGATGTCACAGGGCTTTTGTCATCAGACTCTCGTACGGTATCAAAAGAATGCATTTGAGATTGTTGGGCTGTAATGCACTCGTTCAATTTTATTTTAGCCGTGTTGGTTACTACAGTTTCTTCAGGTTTTATATCGGGAGCGTGAAGAATAGTTGTTTCCTCTTGGAGAGCACTCATTTTTTCAGTTAATTCTTTTTTGGCTGTTTCTTCTTTTGCTGCTCCCCTTATCAAAGCTTCGCTCTCTTGATCTATAGCCATTATTTGAGTGACATTTAGTGCCATTTGGTCGCTAATGGTTTGAGTGGCTGTTTTAGGTAATTCCTGTTGTGTTTCGTACGCCAGTTCACTCTCATGCGCAGTAGTTTGAGTTTCTATCAAACTGTTTTGCTCGTCTTGAGTAGTAATAGCTATTGACGTCATTGGACTTTTGGCGTCTGATTCTCGTAGAGTGTCTAATGAATGTACTTGAGATTGCTCGGCTGTTATGTATTCGCTAAGTTTTACTTTTGCCGTGTTAGTTACTGGAGACTCTTGAGTTTGTATGTCTGGAGCCTGTAAAACAGTAGTTTCTTCTTGTACTGCGCTCATTTTTTCTGCAACTTCTTTTTTGGCGGTTTCTTCTTTAGCCGACCCCTTTATTAAAGACTCACTTTCTTGATCAATGGCAACTACTTGCGTGACACTTAGAGCCGTTTGGTCACTAATTATTTTTGTTGCAGTTTTAGGCGATTCCTGTTTTGTTTCATACGTTGTCTCTCTCTCGTGCGCAGTCGTCTGTGTTTCCACTAAGCTGTTTTGAACATCTTGTGTAGAGATGGCAACTGATGTAACTGGAGTTGTTTCTATAGACTCCTTTAAAGTATCTAAAGAATGTACTTCAGATTGTTGAGCTGTTATACATTCGTTCAATTTTATTTTTGCCGTGTTTGTTAGTAGAACTTCTTGAGGTTTTACATCGGGAGCTTGTAAAACCATAGTTTCTTCTTGTACTGCGCTAATTTTTTCTGCGACTTCTTTTTTGGCGGTTTCTTCTTTAGCCGACCCCTTTATTAAAGACTCACTTTCTTGATCAATTGCAACTACTTGCGTGACACTTAGAGCCGTTTGGTCACTTATTATTTTTGTTGCAGTTTTAGGCGATTCCTGTTTTGTTTCATACGTTGTCTCTCTCTCGTGCGCAGTCGTCTGTGTTTCCACTAAGCTGTTTTGAACATCTTGTGTAGAGATGGCAACTGATGTAACTGGAGTTGTTTCTACAGACTCCTTTAAAGTATCTAAAGAATGTACTTCAGATTGTTGAGCTGTTATACATTCGTTCAATTTTATTTTTGCCGTGTTTGTTAGTAGAACTTCTTGAGGTTTTACATCGGGAGCTTGTAAAACCATAGTTTCTTCTTGTACTGCGCTAATTTTTTCTGCAACTTCTTTTTTGGCAGTTTCTTCTTTAGCCGAGCCCTTTATTAAAGACTCACTTTCTTGATCGATGGCAACTACTTGCGTAACACTTAGCGCCGTTTGGTCACTAATTAATTTTGTTGCATTTTTGGGCGATTCCTGCTTGGTTTCGTACGTTGTCTCTCTTTCGTGCGCAGTAGTATGTGTTTCAACTAAGCTGTTTTGAACATCTTGTGTGGAAACAGCAAACGATGTAACTGGAGTTGTTTCTACAGACTCCTTTAAAGTATCTAAAGAATGTACTTCAGATTGTTGGGCTGTTATACATTCATCCAATTTTATTTTTGCCGTGTTTGTTAGTAGAACTTCTTGAGGTTTTACATCGGGAGCTTGTAAAACCATAGTTTCTTCTTGTACTGCACTAATTTTTTCCGTCACTTCTTTTTTGGCCGTTTCTTCTTTAGCCGACCCCTTTATTAACGACTCGCTTTCTTGATCTATAACCATTATTTGGGTGACGTTAAGGGCCATTTGGTCACTAATAATTTTTGTCGCCTTTTTAGGCGCTTCCTTTTGCTCTTCGTAAGATACTTCACTTTCGTTTGCCGTTGTTTGAGTTTCAATTAAACTAGTCTGTATATCTTGTTTCGTGATAGCCACCGATGTGATGGGAGTTTTCTTCGTATAATCCAACAAAGTATCCAATGAATGAGTTTGAGATTGTTCCGCTGTAACGCATTCGTCCAACTTTAGTTTTGCCGTACTGGTGAGGAAAGTTTCTTGTGGTTTTATATCGGCAGCTTGCAAAACCATATTTTCCTCTTTTACAGCGCTAATTTTCTCGACAACTTCTTTCTTTGCAGTCTCTTCTTTAGCAGACGCCGTCAATAATGACTCGCTTTCTTGATCGATGGCCATTACTTGAGTGACACTAAGCGCAGTTTGATCTCCCATTGTAGTGGTGGCAGTTTTGGGAGATTCGTGTTTAACAGAATACTCTACTTCACTTTCGTGAGCAGTAGTTTGTGTTTCTATTATACTACTTTGAATATCTTGTTTAGTAACAGCAAAGGACGAGGATGGCTGTTTAACTTCTGACTCTCGTAAAGTGTCCAAAGAATGGATTTGAGATTGTTCCGCAGTAATACATTCGTTTAATTTTAATTTAGCCGAACTGGCGAGTGGGCTATCTTGAAGTAACTTTTCTTCTTTGTCGTCTAAAGTTACTTCAGATACCGTCACTATACCTTGAGATGATTCCAATCCAATGTTGGCTTTTTCGGTTTTCGTTTTACCTTTACCTTCAAAAACATCTTCTTTATCGGCAGATTCTGGAACCGTCACTGCAACTGTTTCTAATAACAGTTGATTGACGGTCGCTTCTTCTGTGAACGGTTTAACTAGTTCCAATTGTTTTAATGTGTAATCTGCAGTAGTTTCTGATTCGAGTAAACTTTCATTTAAAGGCATTCCGATTTCGGCAAACTCTTTTTTAAATATCGGAACCGTGTCAAATGTATTTTCCTTTTCTTGAGCCGTAGTATCTGTTATTTGCACATAATTGCCTTCTAAGATCTTAGCATCGGCAGTTTTAAAATCGACTTCTTGTTTCTCCAAATACTTTTCTTTTTCGTGAATAATATTTTCACTAACGATTAGAGATTCTAAATCACTTTGCGTTGTTTCAGCCACGTTACTTACAGGAACTTCTCTAGAAATTTCCTTAACATTACACTGAGTTTCAGTTTGCTCTTGTTGTATTGGTTCTTGCGTAACAAACACTGTTTCTGCGCACTGACCAGTACGTTTTTCTTCTGGCATTATAGTGCTCTCTTTTTCGTGAACAAAAATTTCGCTCGTACCTATCGACTTCTTTTCGTTTATTGCCGTGGTTGCACTTTTTTCTGATGTAGCGCTACACATAAATTCGCTTTCCTGTTCGTGAGCAATATTTTCTGTGTGTATTATGCCTTCTACTGGAATGTGCTTTACATTCGCGACGGTGCCTTCTCTGCTCTCAGCTGTTAACTCGTCGATATTATCCTGAACATTTGCGCGTGTTTGTTGAAGCGCTTCATTAATACTTATTTCCTTACTTGCCGTTTCTGTTACTGGAACAGTAACGCGATAATCGAGTTCTTTCTGAGCAGCTATGGTCTCGATGACCGAAATACTAGTAACTTCCGTATGTGCAGACGAAGCTGTTTTAGTGGCAGGTTTAAAATCACCTTCAAATATGGATCCACTTTCTACAATATTTGGGTTCAATTGAGTTACGCTTTCTAAAACGGACGTAACCGGCGAAGTTACTATTCCTTCGGGCGTCTCTAAAGAAATTTCTTTTACATTTTCATTTTCTATTGCTTGAGTAGTTTCAATTGCATCTCTGGTATCGATACCAAACTCTGCTACTGTTAAGTTAGGTTGAGCCCCTGCTGGTAGCTTTTCTTCTTTTTCGCTAGTTAAAATTTCGGTTATGACGAGAGATTTAGTTGGTTCTACAGAAACGCTTCCGAATGTGTTAGCAGTTTTTAAGTACTCGGTTAAGTTTTCTTCGCTCTCTTGAACGATTGTACTCGTTTGGATAACACCTTCCGATTGCTCTTGGCTTATTACGGCTGTCGATTTTGTAAAATCTGACAGTTTCACGGCGCCTGTGCCAATTTCTGTTTCTATTACGGTTTTTTCAGCCACTTTATGGGGCGTTACATCAAGTTGAACTGTGGTGTTAGTCGAATTCAATGAAATATCTAAATTTTCTTCTTGATCTGTTGGAAAGACTTCACTTATAGTAAGACTCTTGTTATTGTCTAATAAATACGTAGCCTTTTGAGGCTCTCTTTTTAATTTATCTTCTAATTTTGATTCTGCTTCGTGAACTAGCGTTTTTGATTGTATTAGACCTTGAACTGTTGTTTGGTTCACCTCGGCAGTGATAGGAATTACTGCCTCATCGGTAAAATTTCTTACGTTATCTCCTGTTAGCACTTCCGCCTTTGTGATAGCTTCTTGAGCGACGATATCAAAATCGGCTCTTTTTGTTTCGGCCTCTGTTACGCTTAAAATGTTTTCTTTTTCGTTAAGCATCACATCTGCAACTGTAACACTAGTTTTTTCTTCAACGGCGAATTGGGCAGTTTTAACTGCAGGCTCAAATTTAGAAGTAAATATTTCTTCATTTTCTGTTATAATCGGTTGAGTTTGTATAACTCCTTCGACGGTAGTCGGTTTTGATTCTGCGGTATATTTAGTGACTTCCGTTTCTGTGAAAGTCGATGCAGCTGCTTGTGCCGTCACTTCAATTTTTTCAGCCACCGCTTTACTTAGTACTTCCACTTCTACGGTATTACTGTCGGGCATTTGAGGCGCGTCAAAAGATTTTTCTTTTTCTGCCGAAACAACTTCGGATATCGTTACGTTTGGCCTATGCTCGACGTTATACTCGGGTATCTTCGATACCATTTCTAACGCTAGATCTTGTGAAACTTCAGTTTCCTGTACGGTAGTTTCAGTTTGAATTATGCCCTCAAAAGTAGTTTGAGCAACATCGGCCTTTGATTCTATAACTTCGAAGTGGTCTAGAGTAGTAGGTTGTGTTTCTGAATAAATTTCGACTTTTTCTGCCACTTGTTTGCCTACGATATCGACGTGAGCACTGCCATCTATCGGTTTTTGTTCATCTTTTAAAATACTCTCTTTTTCTGCTATCAGAGTGCTAGTAACAATGACAGATTGTCTTTGTTCTACATTTAAATCTGCCGTTTTGGAAGATATACGATCTTCACGTTCATAAGGCTGCTCACTCTCTCTTATCGTTGGCTGGGTTTCGGTAATAGCTTCTGAAACTTCCTGATTTACGCTAGCCTCGTATTTTAATACGTCCTCTGGTTTTAACTGACTTGTAGTCATTTCTGAAAAAACTTCCGTTTTTTCTGCTATATTTCTTCCAGTTATATCAAATTTAGCTGTACTGCTAGAAACTTCTCTCGAGTCTTCCAAAACTTCTTCTTTTTCTATAGGATGAACTTCTGAGGCAACTAAACTTTGTGCTTGTTCTAATAGTACATCTGCCGTTTTCTCGACCAGCTTTAAGCTCTTATCTAACACAGCTTCACTTTCTTTAATATCTGCCTCAGAACGAATTATACTTTCTACAACACTCTGTTGAATGTTAGCAGTATGTTTCGTTACGCTCACGTCTTCGATATCTCTCGTACTCATTTGAGAAATAACTTCAGCTTGAGAGGCCGCCTCTTGACTTAGAATATTTAAATTAGCAATACCGCTCTCCGGTTTTTGAAACGTTTCTAAAACATCCTCCTTATCTACGATCGTTGCCTCCGATACAGTAACGCTTTTTTCGGTATCGAACGACAAATCGGCAAGTTTAGAATTTAACTTTAGTACCGATTCAAATTCAGTTTCTTTTTCTTTGATATCTGCTTGCGTTTGAATAACTCCTTCCACAGTTGTTTGCTCTACAGAAGCTGTCGATTTATCAACATCTTGGCGTATAAAATCGGCAGTACTTAATTGTGACTCGACTTCTATTTTTTCTGCTACGTCAAGTCCCTCAATATTCAAGTTAATTGTTCTATTTTGAGGCTGTTCTTTTACCGTAAAGCTTTCTTCTCTATCTTGCATAACTATTTCGCTTACACTCTGAACAATTTTGCCTTGCTCGACATTAATTTTAACATTTTGTGAATCTGCTTTGAATGTACCTTCAAACTCTTTCTCACTTTCTTGTGGTGTACATTCCGAAATAATCAAACCTTCGATCATTTCTCTTTTGGGTTCCGCGTTTTCTTCTTTTGTTGTTAATTTTTCGAAGTCACTTACGTTTTCGCTTGTCTCAGTCGTGCTTTGTTGAGCGAGAACTTGAGGAATAATCAAGTCTACTTCGGCTGTTTTTGTAAATGGAAGAATTTCTGACGTATGATATTCCTCGTTTTCGGCTAAAGTTATTTCAGAAACTAAAGCACTTTTTCTATACTCGACTCCAAAATTAGCGCTTATTAGGCTTGGCTTTTCGTCTTCTGGAAGAATATTTTCACTTTCAACCGCTATTGGCTCTGTTTGAATTATATTCTCCAATAATATAGCTTCTACACTAGCAGTTGCCGTACTTCTTAAATCGTCTTCTATATTCGATGTCGCTATTTGAGGAGTGATCGAAGAAGTAATTGGCAATACTTTCTCATTGGTTAAATCAAATTGCGCTTTTGCCAAAATTGGAGCTACATCTTCCTCAAGTTTCGTTTCTTTGTTATGAGAAACGACATGTGTTACCGTAATCGACTCTCTCTCGTCAATTAGAGTGGCTGCGTTTTTATTTTCAGGTTGCTTAGAACTAAAATCTTCTTCAATTTCAGATGCAATGGTTTCAATTTGTTGTAACGATGTAAAAGTTGTTTGGTCCGGCGTTAAACTTACAACTGAAGGTTGTTCAACATTTACAGTTTCAACTGTATCGTTTAAAGTTATTAAATTTTGTTGAGCTATTGCGTGACTGTCAATTTCGGTCATGGCCGTAACAGTTTTTGGAATTTCCGCAGATTCTCTTAATGTTTCTGACTCGTTTTCAGTAACTTCGGTGATTGTGATACCTTTATTTTTGACAAAATCGACATTAGCTAATTGCTCTTCTTTTGACGCTTCTGTAAAAGTGGCCGCAGCTTCTCTTACTTCGGTTTCTAATTGAATAATGCTATCAAATGTCGTTTGCTCTAAATTTGCTTGCACTTCCTCGAATTTATCTACAGTTACTGTTTCGGTATTGCTGTGTGTTATTGTTTCTTCAGTTTCAAGAGCTTTGTGACTAGAAATGCTCGGAGTAGCGTATTGATCTTGCAAGGGTTTAGGTTGCTCATAAGGCTTTTCTTTTTCAGAAGGCGTGACTTCACTAACCGATGGAATAACTTTTTCCTCAAATTCCACGTTTGCTTTTTTAGTGGATAATTCTTCGTTAACAAACGAAAGTTCGGCTTCTGATACAGTAGTTTCAGTTTGTTGGATGCTTTGTTGCTCTAAATGTTCTACAGCAGCAGTGAGTTCAGTTGGAACTTCTTTCTGCAAATTCGTGTACGTATCACTACTATACACTTCAATCTTTTCTGCAACATCTCTGCTTAAAATCTCAACTTCTGCTTTTTGCAACGGCACTTTCTCTTCTTTTGGTAAAATGCTCTCCGAATCACCAACTACTACAGAAGTAACCAACATACTTTCGCCCAGTTCTAAATCGGCAGTCGCCGTTTGATTGTCAGGCTTGATTTCAGAAAAGCTCCCTTCTTTTTCTCCTACAGTCAATTCACTTTGAACCAATTGGATTAATGGTGTTTGGTTTACGGTTGCTACCGTACTCGCTACATCTTCTTTTACAATTTGCTCTACATTATCGGTTATAATAACCTCGGCGTGAAGCGCCACAGAGTGAGTTTCCAATTCAGAAACTTCTGCAGTGCTTGTTAATGACAGTGCGCCTTCAAAAGCGCCTTCTCTATCGCTCGATTGCACTTGTGTTACGTTAATGGAAGTGCCTTCTTCAAATGTTACGTCGATGCACTTTTCGTCTGGTTTCACATCGGCAGCATGTTGCCCTTCAGTTTCGCCGAGAGTCGTCTGCATTAAAGTAACGTGATGAGAGACATCTTGTTGGACTTGAGCTACCGATTTTTCTGGAGCAACTTCCTGTAGTTGCGAGATCAAATCATCTGCTACAATTTGCTCCTTAAGAGCAATTGCTCTGTCCAAAACCTCAAAGGTGGCTTGCTTTTCATCGGGTTTAACGTAATCACCAAGGTCGCCTTCTTTTTCGTTGACCACAACGTTGGTAATTAACGATACCTCTTGTTCCGGTGTATAATTTACGTCTACGTTTCCCGCATTTGGAAGTAAAGTCTGTTCTAAATTTTTCTCAACGTCTGTTACATTACATTCGGTGACAATTAATTCGGATAATGGCTTAACAAATGTTTTGGCTTTGCTTAAATTTTGCGCTTCTACAATCAGTTCGTCGGGATGAATTGCAGTTTCAATTTCTGATTGCACTATAGCTTCTCGAGTCGAAACTGAAGCGGTAGCCAAACTTTCTAATGGCTTAAACGAAGACGTATATTCGTCTTCTTTTTCGTGAGTGAGCGTTTGAGTAATACTCAATTCGACGTTACCGGACTCCAGCGATAAAAGTGCTTGCTTCGATTCCGGTACGACTTTTTCGGTGTAAATATTTTCTTTTTCTGAAGATTGAGGTTGGTAAATTTGTAAACCTTCAAAAGTATCGCGTTCAGAACTGGCGAAACTTAGAGAAGGTTTGTCGTCGCTAATACTGTCCGGTAAGAAGTTTGGTTGAACTTCGCTGACGCTCGCAATAATTTGACCTTTTATGTCTGTCGTTGCTTGATAAGTTGCCGGCAATTCAAACGATTCCGATTGAGTTTCCTTATCTTTTGCGAATATTTCCGTAATGGTCAAACTTTCATTTGATGGTATACACAATTCTGCCGCTATTGCATCTGGGCGTTTACCGATTACATATTGCCCTACAGATTCGTCAACAACCGCTTGATCGACAACAGTCTCAATAAGTGTACTTTGGCTAAATGCTGCGTTGCATTGTTGAGGCTTATCTTCTTGAAGTTCCTTAGCTCTGCTTTCGGCATTAATTTCCTCGACAATATTAGTTAACAGAACATGCGTGGGAACTTCTTTACCTTTGTGTGTTTCGTAATCCGTAATAAGTTTAAGCTGTCCTTCTAATTCCATAGTTTCGGCCTGAGTTATTTCCAACTCGTGCCGTTCTCCGGCGTACGACTTCGTTACGTTGCCCGTTAGAACTTCAGTCTTATCGAAAGTACTTTCTTTGTCTCCAGATAAAGTGACAGTGATTTCTTTAGCTTCGTGAGTCGTTATATTTGAGTCGACTACTTCAGTTTGGTACTTGGGGAAGTCTGCAAAATCTGTCGGTAAATCCCCTGTTTTAACTTCAGAGACAATTAGCGATTTTTGTGGTTTTATAGACGATTCTGCCGTTACTTGAGTTGGCCTTTTCTCCGCAGGTAGAGTACTCTCGGAATCTTGTGTGGACACTTGGGAAATATTAGTCGTTTGTAAACAAGTTATTGTTGTTTCGGCCTTTTTAGATTCGGGTCTATCGGTTAACGAGTATTCTTTTTCACTTTCAACGGCTACATTAGTCGATGACACAAGATGTTCAATCGGTATGAAGTCGACGTTCGCGGCCTGCAAGTCTGTTTGTATGACTTCTACCTCACCTTGTGGCATTTGGCTATCTGCTCCAGTTGTGGTGACACCTTCCAATAGTTCGATTTGTTCGCTGGCGACGGTTTGAATATCCGTCACCTTTCCGTCATAACTGCTCTCTTTATCTTGCGTTTGTACATGCTCAACCGAAATATATTTACCTGTCGTAACACCGATAGAAGCAGTTTGAGAAGGTGGTAGTTTACCCGGTATATATTGACCTTCCAGTTCCGGTGTAACCGTTTCTAAGAGAGTGAGTTGTTTTTGAGGAATAACATTAGAGCTTGCCACTTCAGTAGCGACAAACGCCTGAGGTAAATGTTTACCTGGCTTGATTTCTGACTTAACTTCAGTAACCATAACAGATTCTACGGAAGCAATATCCACTTTTGGTTTAACTGTGAGATTTTTCATGCTTCCGTCCCACTTTTCTTCCGTAGTTGCCTCTAGTACCGTCGTAACAGTAAGACTTTCGTTGGTGGTTAACATTTTCTTAGCTTGAGCACTTTTTGGTACCACCGTGTCTTCCATCGTTTCTTCGTGCTGATCGGGTTTCGTTTCGGCAACTGTTGTAGCTTCTTGAAGATTAAGAGCTACATCTGCTTGAACGTTGGGAAACGTTTGCTTTTGAATGTCCGTGTAACCTTGTCCCTCTTGAACTTCGTCGATTGTTAAGCTTTCGCTTAAAATGAAACCAGAACTAGCCGCTGCCGAAAATGGTTTTGGCTTTCCTTCGAAAGGTAAGGGCGTCGCTTGAACATTTTGTTCGGTGACTTGGTACGGCTCTAATGTATTTATCACTTTTGTAGCGACGAAATATTTCTCGGTGACCTTATCTTTATCGTTTTCCTTATCTTGAGACACGACTTCTTGTTGCAAAACAGCCGTATGAGAGATTATATTAACTTCGGCAGTTTGTTTTTCGTCGGTGCCTATAGATATCTCTGCAACTTGTCTTGTCGGCGTGGTTTGTACGAATTCTGAATGTGTGTTTACAGGAATTTGTTTTTCTTCGAGGATAACATCGGGTCTAATTTTACCAGTACTTTCCATCTCGATTATTTCTTCGTACACGTCGGGGGTGTGGGATGTTAATTTTTTAGTGGAAGAAAGTGTTTGTTCGACTACAACTTCTTCTTCGATTTGAACATCTTCTCTCATTTTCTTCGATTTCTTTTTCTTAGTTTTTGTTTTTTCGACCACAAAAACGTCTTCTTCGTCTTCTTTTGTCGTTTTGTCATCTGATGGAAGCGTGACAATACCGAACGAATCCGACGTTACGGTTTCATCTTCAACGGGTAACTCTGTTATCTGCACACGTTCTGTGTAAGTGGGTAGTGTTTTCTCTTGAAGTGGAGTGTCAGCCTCAACGGCTGCCGTGCGTATTGTCCCTTCTTCAACTTCAACGATTTCTGTGAAAGTGTCGCAATTGTTTTGTGTTTTGTATAAACAAAATTATTTTCACTAAAATATCTATATACATTATACATCTATTCTGACTAGAGAAGCTTATAAGCTTTTTATTGTATTAATTAGATTGCTTAAATGAAGCATTAAGAAGAAGTGTTTTGTGAGTGTATAGTGCTTTCTATGTATTATATATTATATATAAGAAAATTAGAAATAGAAGAAAATTCACTCACCTATTTAAGCTTAAGCTAAAGCTGAAGCAAATTTTAACTACATACTAATGTATATCACTGTAAGCCATGCTTTAATTTACACTACAGCTTGAGAGCGTCGCAGATATTACAGCCATTATTTATTAATTCGCACTACTTATAGAAAGAAGAACTAAAAGCACGTTATACAGATTTGGCGATTTTAAAAAAGAAACGCGAGATCAAGTGCAAAAGCTGCCGTTTTATAAAAAAAACAGAGTGATTTCATTATACAATTGACTTGATTAAAAATATAAAATTGAGTAAAATCGTAGATCTAAAAACGTAACAAACCGATGGTATTAATGTGCTTTATTAAAAAACTTATGTTAAAAACTAAATGTTATCAACAGTAATGTATTAAGTGCATAGCGACTTGCCGATAATACTGACAGGAGAGATGCACGACTGCATGTTGCGACGAAAATTTTCCAAAGCAACAAGCAAGAGTGCGTCTCCGGTCAGTATTATCGAAGCAAATCGCTATGCACGAAATGCATTTTGCGTGACTATTGCATAAGTAAAAAGAAAAAGCTAGAGAAAAAATTAAAACTGCTTTTGAAATCTAGTAGTAACAATTTGTGGGTCGCTTTGACAACATAGCCTAAACATAGCAACAAGTAAACAAATCATTTTTTCTGTAAAGCCAAAGCGAAAATGGCAAAACGTTTTGGTGATAAATCTGTGTTAAATATAGAAAAAATGGTGAGTTTTACGATGCCAGAAAACACCAAGAAGTCCAAAAAATATATATGGAGGCAATTTGAAAAGTTCTGCCAAGAAAAAAACTACATACTGGATGAAAACTTGTCGGTAGTGAAAATCGCCGCAGTTTTGGCTGATTGGGCTTTCAACATGAGGAAAGAAGACGGAACTGAGTACAAGGAAAGTGTCGTTAAGCTCTTGTGGAACAGTGTGGCAAAGCTAGTACAGGAAAATTATTACAAAAATTATGGAACAGTGTTTGATCCTTTCAAGGATGTTACCTTCAAATTAGCCCGAGATGCCAGAAATTCAAAGCGCCGTCAATTGCAGCAAATACCAGAAAAAAGAAAAACCAGTTCGGCGGCGATTACTCCAGAGGAACACACAAAAATTGTTAAGCTTTGGGATTAAGACACACCAATAGGGTTACAAAGAAAATTTTACTACCTGGCTGCCCTAGAATTGGCATGGAGGGGCGGAGAAGCATCCAAATGTATTTTGCAACACTTTCATGAAGAGGTCACGAATACAAGTGCCCCTACAGGACGAATAGCATATAATACTATCTTCAGCAAGACTGCTCAAGGTGGAGACAAGCGGCTGGCAGAAACAAAGTGGCTAGTAACGAATACAGAAAATCCCAATTTATGCCCTGTGAGGTAAGTTACACCAATAAATAAATAATAATGTTCGAAATAATAATATTTTTCATTATTTTAGGCTCTACAAGAAGCTATTGAGCAAGAGGACGCCTCAGATAACCATTGACCGGTTTTTTCTAACACCAAATTCGAAATGGCAAACAGGACAGTCATTGTGGTATAAAAATATCCCAGTAGGCAGGAATGAACTTTCGAAGTGGACTGTGGAGGCTGCAAGTAAAATTGGGATTGATGTGAAGAAAGTTAAGATTACAAATCATTCTCTGCGCTCTTCGTCGGTTTCTCATCTTGCAAAGGCGGGTGTGCAAGATCAGGAAATCATTAAAATGACCGGTCACTCAAGTGCGGGGTCCATCAAGCCCTATTTGCAGCTGGATGCAGAGCACCATCTCAACCTTGTTGAAAAAATGAGAAGCCAGCGTAACAGTTCTAAAAACCTGGTTCACTCGACAATCACTTCAACGTCGACATATCTCGAAGACTGCACCAACGTTACAAAAAATATTAATTATAATAATTGTGTTTTTAACATTAATAAATGAGTATTTCTAGTTACTTGGCTTAACGTACACTTATTTTTATTAGAAAGCTGTCGGGCAGGTGAGACGTTAAAGTCAGACGTCGAACCAAATGGCTATAGGACATAGGTTGTCGTCTAGAGGGGTCAATCCTACTCTACCCGGGTGATGTCCTTGAACGCACTCCTGGCGATAACCCGAAAACGATAAGTGCACACCGATAAGTGTTCACCTTACACTTATCGTTATAAGTGGTCTGGGATTGGTCTGAATTATGAAATAAAAGTTTTCTTATTGGTTCTTGACATACGTATGCAATAGTCATTTAAAGGCACCAATACTTAAATTTTGGCCACTTATTCATAGTTTTACAATGATGATTATGATTATTATTAGTTCGGTAAAAAAAGAATTTTCAGTGTATTACTTCCTTGCATATTTACAAGCGCCAATACAACAAAAATAATGTATGCATTTTGTAACAATATTAGATTAATTTGACACATACTACAGGGCGACACAGATTTATAGAACACCCTAGTCTTCTTCTTTATTTCTCGAAATAAAATTTTCAAACTTGGTATGTCGAGTGGAATCGCCATGATTTACTCTTCAACATTAGAAAAATTTAAACCGTTTCAAAAAAGCCCGTTCTTTTGAGACAATTTCAATTTTCCTAATTTTAGAGTAAATAACCGGGACAAGAAATAAAAGATCACGTACTAGATAAATAGTAAGAAAACGATGTAGATTGAAAAATATAATAGAAATAATATTGTGTTATAAAATTAATGAAAGTTGAAGTTCCGACTACTTCCGGGGCGAAAATGAACTCATTTGTGTCAAAAAAGGTGGATTTAATCACCACTATGTACCACGCTTGAAAATTTTTGCTAAAAGAGTAAAGAAGACAACACGTCTGTGCTACCGGTATACAAAATATCAATTTTTAGGCGAAACTTTACAATCAAAACAAATTTTATTCAATCAATATGAATGCTACGTGTGTAAGGCATTTCATCTGCTTATAAACGGATGAGATAACTCGCGAGTATTTGTAGAGATTGGAATAACGACTCTACTAGATTAGGGAAAAGGTGCTCAACAAACAAATACGTTTTTTGGACTTCATTTTCAGTTCTACATTAGACATAAACAGGCATCCAATTATTTTGTATGTAATGATGACGTTAACTTTCGTAACTCATATGGCTGCCATATTGGATTTTATGTTTCCAAATAATTCCAAAATTGTGTTAAAAAACGAAAATTTAAACAAATAATTTGGTAAGGATCGAAGATAAGTAAGTTTTCAAGTAGGTAGTAGTACAAGCGTTGTTGGAGTCAACAACTTAGGTTATTATTTAAAAAATTGTGAGAGCCCAAAATGGCGGCCATATGAACTAAAATAGTTTTTATTTCATACTGTACGGGTATTGCTACTTTCCGTCATTAATTTGAGTCCGGGAAATGGCACATTACATCACTAGGCCGGGAAGTGTTGCTAAGTAACACTTCCCGGACTGTTTGGCAAAATTTTTGAAAAGGATTTTATTTTTTAAATTTTTGCTTGAAAAAAGCATGCCGTCAGCAGGGATCGAACCTATGAACCTTTGGGTGAAATGCAAGGGTGTTATCCAATAGCTACACTATACGAGCACCTATATTAATGTATATCAAGATTGAAGTTATAAAGTAGTTATTTGTTGCTAAGTAACGAATGTAAAGTGGATAATGTGATTTAAAATGAAATACATACAGCGGATGTTTAATTTGACATTTCTAAAATGACGTTTTTATACAAAGAAATTTTTCAAATAAAAAACTGTTTTTTGTATGAAATAAAATTTTATACGATATACGTCCGTGAAGTAATTATTAAAGCATTCGTTTCAAAATTCCGGACTCAGCTTCGCTTCGTCCGTAAACATCTTACTCATGCTTTAATAGGTCACTTCTCGGACTAATGACGTAAATAACTATGACAAAATACCTTTATGCTGTAGAAACTGAGTACCCATGCCATATTAACAAATTAATACTGTTTAGTTTATAAAATTATGTCATATTATTTATAATGTGAGGAGGTGGAGATGGAGGAGAACCTACAGGGTTGACAGATTTAGCGAATAAGTCAAAAAAATATTAATATATAAATTGATTTTCTTTTTACATTATAGGTCTGTTTGTTTGGACTGTCTGAGTTTACTTCAGGTTACTCTAAATCATGTTGGAGTTGATTCGTGTGACGTCACTAAACTGGTCTACTAAGAAAACATTTTACAAACGAACACTCGACTTCATGATTTCACGCAAAAAAGCAGCGAAAACATTGCAAACGAACAGACCTTCCGAATGTACATTTGCCCATTTAGAGCAGGCGCCGAGAGTTTGCAAAATATAAGAACCGAGTAATTTTGACTGATACGTATTCCTGAGACCCTAAAGAATGTAAAAATACATGTTTCCAGAAGATACTGTGCTTACTCCCCAATCTCAAGGCAGTGGGGGGGGGGGAGAAGGAACTACAGTGTCTGCTAGCAACATGGATTTTTACGCTCTTTAGGATCTCAAGTTTACGTCAAACTTTCTCAAAATTTCTCGGTACTCACTATTTTGAAAACTTAGGTAACTACTTTTGGTACCCGGTGTAATTCCAACGCGCAACATTTTCTTAATTAAGGTTGTTAGGTTACAGCACGATTAGGTAGGAAAAGAACGAAAATATTATTTTAATATTTCTTAAAATGTTCCTAAGGAAACTGCAGTGCAGATTTTTGTAGCATATTTTGATTAAATAAAATTTGAAACATGTTCCATCTGAAAACTGAATACCGGGCGTTGAGTGGCTTTCGATACATAGGGAAATAGCATGTAAAAACTTACTTCCGCGAATATTGGCTCTCTTAAGAGTTACTGCAGTAAAATAGTAGATATTCAAAACCTGCTCAACTTCGCTCTGGCGATTTTTGTCGTCCAGTAATTAGGGGAGGTACAATTCGGGAAAGCATATTTTTACATGCTATTCTCCCATCTACCTTAACCAATTCTACACTCACACGGTAGTAGATAACGATCTTTTAGAAACGCACTTATTAAGACCATCTGTTTTAAAAAATATTCAAGTCAATTTTAATATTCACTCTGCCGATCCAAAATACAAAATATAAAAATAGTAGATATTATAAAAAACGCGATAGAAAATTACAAACTGGAAAATTATCGAAATTTTGATATTTACAACTGCGAAAAAAGTATTTTTGATTAGTTTCTTGTAAAAACCTATTTCAAAAATGGTTAGCAAGAAACTAACGAATTTGGACAAATTGTAAAAACAATGCAATTTCTTTCGAAAATAATACCTACCGACGTGGAACGAAATTAATTGCATATTACAAAAACTATCTTAAAAGTTTATATTTTTTCTCTAAATAAAAATACATTTTTCGCAAATGTGTAAAAAAGTACGTCCGATAAAAAATACTTAAATACTTAGCACTACATGACATTACAAAAAATCAAAATTACTAGAAGCTAATAACACACGTTCTTACCTTCTTCTTCTTCTTCTGTTATTACTTTAAACGTTGTGTCAGTTCTTGTATCTGTTTACAAAAATAAGTTTTTAGAAAAGTATTGGTATGGAGAAGAATGTACATCCAGTGCTGTTATCAGAAGCTTAACTCTGGTTTAGCGTAAACAATGCAGTTGGAGAAAAACAACACAAGAAGCAACATTCGTATAGTTTACGTTATCAAAAAATCGCGTTTAATTCTACATGCAATATTGTAGGGTTTTAAAACCTTTGGATAGGTGGCTAGTACATTAACACTAAGGGCCCATCCACATTTAAGATACAACTCTCGATACAATCAAACATTGGTCGCATTCACCGGACGTAGCGTAAACTGGTACCGATCCAGCTGCTACATATGTAGCGGTACCACGCCCGGTAAATTTGTTAAGTTGGCTTAAAAGTGAGCACAATTAATATATGTCAGTTATCGGCTGTGTTATCTCGTTGGTATGTGTGGTTATGTTATTGTTGTTGTTGATTTCGCGTTTATTAAAACCCATTTTTAACGATTGGTGCATTTTCGCACCAGTATCCTTAAAATTTTTTTTTTAGCTAGTTTGCTTTTTTAAATGCAAACTAGCTAAAAAAAAATTTTAAAGATACTGGTGCGAAAATGCACCAATGGTTAAAAATGGGTTAATTTGTAAGTAAATTCAAATTTACAACTACTCTTCGAGATATGCTACAACTCCGCTACCAATTTGTAGCGGAAATAAAGTATGCGTGAAAAAATGGCTACTGCTCCACAACATGTTACGAGAGTAGCGCTCGGTAGCGGTATTGTCAGCGGACGAATTCGCGACAGTTGCACAACAGTTACGTCCGGTGAATGCGACCATTCTTACACAGGAATTAATGAGGGTATTCGCACTGTTGCTCTCGCTTCGATCTGGATATATTCAAAAGAAAATTTCTATAATTTTATCTGAGTAGTATCGGAGCTGTATCGGAGCGAGAGTGGAGCGAGAACAAACACCTGTTGTAGTACAATACTGCCCCACTCTTCTTCTACCGAGAAATTTAAGAAACATTATCCGTGCTTGTCGACAAAAAAAACGACTAAAGCACTTTAGGAAACAAAAAATGCGGATTCAGTAGTATCGAACCTAGAACAGCCACTAATGTGTTGAGCCGAAGTTGTATCGAGATTGAAGCGATGAGAAGATATTATCGTATCTAGAGTTGAGAGTGTATCATTAATGTGGATCGAACCTTAGTGCCTATAATAGTCGAAGTTAAGAAAACGAATGACGAAAAAGGTGGCTAAGAAAATTACGAATTGGTCCTCAGAAGGCAGCTTGGTCCTAAAGACAATTTATTCTGCAAAACTTTAGTTATATATAGTTTTGACGTAGGATTAACTGAAAGGAGTTTTTTTTTCTTTTGGAGAAGAACACTTGGTACACAGGAAAGCAACGGAAATTCTTACAACGAATGCTTTTAAAGCAAAACATGTTAAAGTAAATTTTGCATTAGTTTATTAACAATATTATTTTAAACAAAAATAAATAAATAATTAAAGCAATTAATAACACTTAAGTACTTAGTTAAAACTTAACAATAATAACTAGAAATATTTATACAACAAAATAATTTAATTGAAATGTTAGTTTTCGTACAATGCAACACGTTAAACGTATATTTTTTATACTGTAACACTCACCAACATGAACTTCAGTCTTTTCAGAAATTTGAACAGTTTCTGTAGCACCACTCTTAAAGGTATCCTGCAATAGAAGAAATAATTTTGAGATTTTACAAATAAATAAGTCGTTACAATTTTACCTCTTTTACGTCAGTCACTTCCCAAACACGGTGAACGAAATCGTCAGGAGAAAATTGCGTAATCACTTCCTCGACAGTTGCATGTTTAAGCTCGATCATTTTCATGAAAGCCTTAAAACCGACAGTGGCCGCTAAACGACCCTCGTCACTAGTAGTTTCTTCCGTTAAAACTTGCGAAATTAATGGACTATGGCCCTTTCTTTCGACAACGTTAACTAAAGCCGATTGAGAAGTTGGAGTTTTTAAAGCTGGAAATTTATTTTCGTTGTACAAGACGGTAATTTCGTTGACAGTTACCCCCGTCTTCAGTAGATATCCTATTTCTGCCAATTCGCGCAAAGGGTATTTACCAGGGCCGAACTCTTTGGCGTTGATCAAGTCTAAAATTTCGGTGACTTCCTTAGCCATTTTTAGTTCTTCTTTAACGAGAAGGGTTTCGACTCGTTCTATTATATCTTCTAGTTTGACTTCTGTTATTGTAGCCTGTTCCGACACGGTATCTTTAGTTTCGCTCGAAGCTCGACCTACTTCGGGTTCTTTATCTTTGAAATCTTCTATAGTGTCTACTGAACGAGTGTCTATTATGGCAAGAGGCTCTTGAACCGGCAGTACCTTCTTCGCCTGTTGTTCCAACGATTCGATAGACTCTGTTTGTTCGTCTATTTTTTTGCAAGTTGCCGTTGCTTCGGTAGCTAAAGGTTCTCGAACTGAAATGACCGATTTTGCAGTTATGCTCTCTCGTCTAGTTTCTGTAATTTCTTCGATGTTCTCGTCGACGTGAGTTTCTACTATGCTCACAGGTTTGATTTCGTCGATCGTAACGGACACTTCTTTCTTTTCCACCACCTTTTTGTCAACCTTTACCTTTTCCTTTTTAACCTTATCCTTTGCTTCGACGGCCTTCTTCAACTCTAATTGTTTCCTCTTCTCTAATGGAATTTCTTGTAAAAACAAATTCGCCTTCGTGGTAACTACACCGGCATCACTGACTGCCTTGCATACGTACGTCCCAACATTTTCGTTTGTAACGTCGCTTATAGTCAACGACGTTTTGTTTTCTTGAATTTTAATTTTGATCTTGTCGGTGTTGCGCAACACTTTAGTGTTGTGAGACCAAACGATATCTAAACAAAAATTATTAACGGAAGGCTCGTTTTCGAGCAGTCGGTTGTGTTACCTGGAGTGGGTGTTCCAGAGAATAAACACTCAAACGTGATAGTTTCTGTTTCGGTTGTTCGAATATCTGTAATTTCTTGAACAAACGTTGGAGGGCTTCGAGCAGCTGGAAATTACAAAAACATGGGTGAGCACTTAAAGAGCAAAACAAATGACAATAAACAATTGACAAACCTTTATAATGACTAGAAAACTCGCCTGCTTTGGTAACTTTTGAGGGTGATCAATCAGTAATCTACATAGAAGCAAAAACACACATGCGTATTAGGATTAATCGGAACAACACGAACAATTCGGTATGTGCGGATGTGCGCATTTTTGTATTTTACGTTCCGATTAGTTGATAACAATTTTAATTTTCGAATGTTTCCGATCATCGGCCCAGTGAACCGGAACGATGAATTAAACTTTCGTATTTAATAGTTAAAAAATGAGATAAAAACATTTTGCACATACCGAATTAGTGGGTTAGTTCTTACCTGACGTCGCTTGGGCTTTGTCAGTTCCATCGGCAAAAGAAATGTCGTCGTCTGAAATTGAAAAAGCAGTGGCCAAACCGCGTCCCTTACTATCGCCCATACATTCACTTTCTAAAAGTAAAAATTCTTGCAATTCTTCCTGGCTATCGGCGTTATGGAGTTGATAAAATATAGAAGGATCTAGTTCGCGTGGCTCTAAGGGATATTTCGTTTGTTCTCTAAAATAGTTATATTTTTGTCTGAACGAGGGAGTCGTTTTTGACCTCGGGAAGGTGTGAGACTTCTCCATGTCTGTTAAGCCAATTATGAGTTCCGATGGAATTGGATTACACGATTTGGAGAAAATTTTGGAAAAAAGCGTCTTTTCGGTGCCGTTTGAACTTTCGCTTTCTACGGACGGCTCCGTGTGTTCGTCGATAGGAGATAAGATACAATAGCTTGTATCATCATAAGGGTTCACGATACTACTAGAAATATTGTACATGTTTTCGATATCGTCCAAATACATTAGTCTCGACTGAGAGTCAAAATCGCTGCTATGTGAGGAATTATAGTCTTGTGGTTTCATCATATCTAAACTCGTTCTTCTGGACTCGTCCGCTAGTCTTTCCCTATCTCTATAATCGATTAGTTCCATCACCGAACTGAGGGAGTGTCTATGGCAGTTTAAGTAGTCGGTCATGGCCGACTTGATAAAGTCCTGTTTTGCTTTTTGTTTGATTACTGGCTCGCTATAAACGGACGTAATGGAATGGTCTTCGGATACTGCGCTCAAATGACAATCGGAAGAGGTATTCGAAACGGTTCGTATTGTAGATAAGGAATCCAAAGTTTTTAAAGATGCATTTTGATTATTACCTGACGTCGATAGAGTAATGCTTTGCCTATCCAAACTATCTATTGAAAGCCCACGATAATCACTACGCTCAGACATGCGATTAAAATTAGGCGCGTAATCGTTACCTTGTAAAGCTACTTGGAGTTCTTCCATGTGCGTTACCCATTCTGGTTTTCGGTAGTCTTTGGTTCCGACGATACCTACGATTTAAAATGGCATTAGCTAACTCATAACATAACATTGCCCTAAATTAATTTAGTGTAATAGTAAATAGTAATTTCATTTTGTAGTGTATTGTTGAACAAAATGATGCTGCTGAAAATAACTGAAAAAGTACAAAATATTACTCAAAAGTCTTTCGATAAATTTGCTAAACTTGGCGTTTACTAACTTTCAACATTGAGTTCAGTGGTTGTTACAGCAACACCTAAAGGATTGTGAGCTTCAAATACTATTTCTCCAGTATCGTCAGGATACACTTCCGATATTGTTAGCACAGAAGTGCCATCTTCAAAGTGCTCGATCTCGAATTCTTTAGACGATTTTATTTCTTCTCCTTGTTTAATCCACTTTCCTGTCGGTTTTGGCTTACCGACTACTTTAACTTCGAGCCTACAAGTTCTAAAGTTAAAAAAACATTTTAACGACAATGTAAATTTTACCTCGTAACATCCCCATCTTTTATTGTTAATACTTCTGGCAACTTCCTCGTGATGATTGGAGCACTATCTGCTTCTGTATCGGACTGCATTTCCAAGTCGCTCAAAGTCTAAAAGAGACGATTCGAGTCACTCCTCAAAATTAAATATTATGTGTTTAGTTACCTTATCTACAAGATCCTCTTCCGAACCGCTTGCACCAGTCATAAGTCCGATTTCAGAATCGGCAACGTATTCGTACGCATCAACTACGAGAGTCGTTTTGCATACGGCTTCTCCAATTTTATTTTCTGCGTGACAAGTGTATTCGCCTTGGTTTTCCGGAAATACTTCCGAAATGGCCAACATGCATATACCTTCGACGTCTTGAGAAATTGTCACATCTTTAGCTTCCTTAACAGGCTGTCCATTGAAAAACCACTGTACGCGTGGAACGGGTTTTCCAGTAACTTGACATTGGAACGTAACCTTCTCTCCATCCATTACAAAAACGGGAGATAGGCGTCTTACAAATCTAGGATATGCCAATTCGCTCGTTTCCTTCCATTCTGTTTCGGGAATTATTTCGACAGTCGCTGTACATGTAACGGAACCTATTGCGTTTTCGGCCCGACACGTTACGGAACCACTCGTTTCGGCCGTAACTTCGTTAATGAGTAAAATCGAACGGTTGTCTAAAGTCGTTAACCGAACTTCAGAAGATGATACGACCGGATTTGAGCCTATATACCACTGGAAGGAAGCAGTGGGTTCTGCTTCTACAACTGCTTCCATTACTACGGTTTCTCCAGGAGTGACACTTTGAGATTTGATAGGTTGAATGAAGTAAGGAGCTACTGCTTTGAGCATTTCTTTGTCTTCAGTGACTGTCACCGATCCGGAAGATCGGGCTTCGCCTTTTTCGTTGGTTATCCGAACTTCGTATTTGCCAGTTTTGTGTTTGCTATCTTTTGAAATATGAAGGAACGTCTTATCTTCGGTCGTGTCGACTTTAAATTCTTCGGATGTTGTTATAACACGTCCTTCTCTCAACCAAGAGACGTTTGCTGTAGGTAGGGCTTCGTACTCTACTTCTAATAGAATTTGCTCGTTGGGCTTTGTGATTATGGCTTTTAATGGTTTTATTATTTTAGGCGCGTACATCACCACAGGTTGTTCCACACTCACGGCTTCAGATATTATGAGATTTGCTCTACATTGAGCCTTTCCAAATTTATTATTTGCTTTTACCATAAAAATTGTTTCGTCTTCCTGGGTAGGTTTCAGTATCTCCAGAGTGGCTTTACCAGTTTCAACGTCGTGTGTTATTATGTGAGTGGCATCTTTTTTAACTTCTTTGTTATTTCGATACCATTTTACGGATGGTGTAGGTTTACCTTGTACAACGCATTCCAAGAGCGCAGGTTTATGTTCTTCTACAATGTGTGGTTTTAATGGCTGCTCAAAGTGGGGTGCAATTCCATCGTCTTCTTTCTCTGCAAAAATAAATAAATATTAATCCACAAATTAATACAAATTAATCTAAAAACTGTAAAGAAAACACACAAAGCTCTGCTCTAAACAAACAAAAGTATAATGCGTTATTGCTCTAAAACGAAGCGGTATTAAAGTTGAGTGTTTTGCGCCATTTTAATTTTGTGTACCTAATATTATAACGTTGGCTGTGGAAGTTGCAACACCAGCTGGGTTTGTAGCTTTGCAGGAATAAATGGCCATATCTTGAGGTTGGACGCTTGCAAACTCTAACGTTACGGTATCTTCGACAATGCTCATTTGTACCCTTTCGGAAGGAAAGAATGGTACTTCGTTTCTATACCAAGTAATTTCTGGGAATGGCGTACCTTCAACTTTACACATAAGACTAGCTGGCTTATCAATTTTAGCAACAACGGGCTCAATTCTCTTAATAAATTTAGGAGGCTTCGGTTTTATCGGAACTTCGGCAACTGTCTTTTGAACGAGCGATTTTTGCACTGTTCGTCTGTCTTCCTTAACTTCAACTTTTTCGACAATTTCTTCTTCTGCAACTTTATCTACTCCTTCGGTACTTCGCTTTTGAGTTATTATTTCCAACTCGGGTAGAGGACGATCTATGTCGTCGTCATAAGTTACACGACGTTTAGTCGTAACTGATTTCTTAGACACCACGTCGACCTTCATATCTTTTTGATATACCGGTTCTTCGATTTCTGGTTTTTCTGTGACAACTTCTTCTTTTTCCACCACTTCTTTTTCGGCCAATTTTATTTGCGCGTCGGATTTTACAGTAGGAACAAAGGACGAAGAAACTTCAGAAATTTCTTGTTGATCTTCTACTTTTGTAGGTACTAATTCTGGCTTTAACGGTTCTTCAGTCTTTGGAGCGGCGGTTTCGAAATCTTTATATTCGTCTTCTTCGTACGAAGTTTCTTCGAAGTCCTCGACATCTTCGTATACTTTATTATCTTTTATGAAACGACGACGACGTTTAATTTTTTGTTTTGTGGTAACTCGCTCTTCTGCCATCGATTTCTTTGGAATTGGCTTAAGCTGTATTTCTTCCGGTTTATCTTCTTTCATTTCTTTGGGAAGCTGCTTAATTGGTTTAATTAATACCGCCGGAACAATTTCATCAGCTTTTATCGGGACTTGCGTTTCTTCTTCTTTTAGTTCTTCTACTAAATCTTCCGACGCTTCCTGTGTCACTTCTACTTTCGGCTTTCTCCAAGGTAATTTTCTTACTGGCTTCTCTTTAATTTCAATTTCTTTCGGTACTTTTTCTTCTTCAGTTATCAGCTCTACTTTATCTAATTCTTCGACCTCTTCTACTGAAGGCTTAGACGTTACTTTCAGTTTAAGCGTATGTCTTTGTTCAGTATCGGGAAGTTCAGTTTCGATAGGTTTAACTTTCAATTTTTCTGGTTTTGGAGCTTCAACTTCTTCTTCCGGCTTTGGTTTTTTAGGAATAGGTTTAAGAGTGACAACTTCTTTTTCTTCTTCAACTTGAGGTATTTTACCTTTACCAATTACAAGTTTTCTCGGCTCTTCGGGAATTTCAACTGGTTTTGGTTTTGGTTGTCTACGCCATGGTGCTTTAACTTCTTCCTTTTCTTCTTCTTTTGGCTTCTCTTCCTCTGTTTTCTCGTATACTTCGGGAATGTACTCTGGTGCTTCAGTTTCAACGAACTCTTGAGGTTCAAACTTAATAACTTCTGGCTTTTCTTTATGTACAATGGCTTCTTCGATTTTAATTTCTTGCTTTGGTGTCGGTTTTAAATGAGGAGATTCGACAGTTGCCACTTCTGGTAATTTTTCTACTCTCTTTACTGGTTTTAATTTAATTTCTTCTATTTTCTCTTGTTCGATTATTTGTTCCCGTTTTTTCACTGGTTTCAATTTCTTAGGCGTTTCAATTATTTCTTCTATTTTTGGCTGTTCTGGAACTTTTTCATCTTCCTTAACTTTTAGCACAATTGTGTCTTCAACTTCTGTAATGGTTTCTTCCACCAAATACGTTTTTTCCGGTTGTTCTTCTTCCATTAGCTCCTGTTGTTGAGCTCGTTTCGGTTGCTTTTTCTTAGTTTTACGTACTTTTTTGGTACCTTCAGTTTCTCCAACAACTTCTTGGACTTCTTCCTCCACATCTTCGTAATCTTCAAACTCAGCTTGTTGAGGTTTAATTTGGATTACATGCTTTAGATCAACTTTCTCCATTGTGCTAATTTCAACAGGTTTTGTCTCTTTTCGAGTTCGTTTAAGTTGTACTTTTTCTTCAGTCCATGGTAATTTTTCCACCACTTGTTTCTTTTTATCCTCTACCACTTCAGTCTGTATTTTTTCTTCAACGATTTCTGTTGATTGTGTTTTCGGTTTCCTCCATTGTACAATTTCAGGTTGCTCTTGTTTTTCTTCTAGAGCAACTTCGGGTTGCTGTGGCTTTGGTTTTCTCCACGTTGCAACTTCAGGTTGCTCCAGTTTTTCTTCTTGAACAACTTCTGGTTGCTGTGGCTTTGGTTTTCTCCACGTTGCAACTTCAGGTTGCTCTAGTTTTTCTTCTTGAGCAACTTCTTGTTGCTGTGGCTTTGGTTTTCTCCACTTTGCAACTTCAGGTTGCTCCAGTTTTTCTTCGTGAATATCTGTGGCGTAAGGAATCGGTTCTATTTCTTCCGGTGTTTCCTTAAAAACTACTTTCTTATCTTTAATTCTCTTTACTTTAACAACTTCCTCAGTCCGAGGAACTGGTTGTGTTACAGGCCCTTGTTCGTCTACTTTGGATACTTCGCTAACTTTAGTAATTTGTACTTTTGTTTCTTCAGTCTTTACTTCAGATATTGTCTTAACACCTTTTTGTGTTTCAGGAACTTTCTGTTCTTCAACCACCGTGTGCTTAGACACCGGTTTAAGCTGCACTTCTTCCAGTTTTTCTTTTTCAATTTCTTTTCTTTCTTTACGTGTTCGTTTTAATTGAGTCACTTGTTCCGTCCAAGGAATTGGTTCAGAAGGTTGAGGTAGAGTTTTGCGTGCTATTTCAGTAGCCTTTTCCTCTTGTATTTCAGTCTTGGGCCTTTCTTTTATTTGAGAAGCCGTAATTTCTTCAACTACTTCAGGTTGAACTTCAGTTACAGATTCAATAACCTTTTGAGTAGTTTTGGTCTTCGCATCTTTGACTACTTTACTTTCTTTACTGATTGATTTAAGTGAAACTTCTTCTAACTTCTCCTTTTCAGTATGCTTAGTTTCGTTTCGAGTTCTCTTTAACTGAGCCACTTGCTCTGTCCAAGGAATTGGTTCAGAAGGCTGAGGTTGAGTTTTACGAGCTACTTCAGTAACTGTTACTTCTTCTATTTCAGTTGGTAGCTTTTCTTTTATTTTTGGAGTCTTAGTTTCTTCGACCGTTTCAGGTTGCATTTCAGTCACAGATTGAATTCCTTTTTGAGTAGTCCTAATCTTAGTCTCTTCAACTGTTTTACTCTCCTTAGTAACTGGCTTAAGTGAAACTTCTTCTACTTTCTCTTTCTCTATATGTTTTGTTTCTTTACGAGTTCTTTTTAACTGAGCCACCTGCTCTGTCCAAGGAACTGGTTCAGAAGGTTGAGGTTGCGTTTTACGAGCAACTTCGGCAACTCTTGCTTCTTCTATTTCAGTTACTGGTTTTCCCTTTATTTGAGAAACTTTGGATTCTTCAATTGTTTCAGGCTTAACATCAGTAACAGATTCAATTCCCTTTTGAATAGTTATTGTCTTCGTCTCTTCAATTGTTTTACTCTCCTTAGTAACTGGCTTAAGCGAAACTTCTTCCACCTTCTCCTTTTCAGTATGCTTAGTTTCTTTTCGAGTTCTCTTTAACTGTGCCACTTGCTCTGTCCAAGGAATTGGTTCAAAAGGCTGAGGTTGAGTTTTACGAGCTACTTCAGCATCTTTTACTTCTTCTATTTGACTCGGCTTTTCCTTCATCTTTGGAATTTTAGTTTCTTCAACTGTTTCAGGTTGGATTTCGGCCACAGATTGAATTCCTTTTTGAATAGTCGTAATCTTAGTCTCTTCAACTGTTTTACTCTCCTTAGTAACTGGCTTAAGTGAAACTTCTTCTACTTTCTCTTTCTCTATATGTTTTGTTTCTTTACGAGTTCTTTTTAATTGAGCCACCTGCTCTGTCCAAGGAACTGGTTCAGAAGGTTGAGGTTGCGTTTTACGAGCTACTTCAGTAACCGTATCTTCTACTATTTCAGCCGTTGGCTTTTCTTTTATTTTAGGAACCTTATCCTCTTCTATTGTTTCAGGTATGTACTCAGTTACAGATTCAATTCCTTTTTGATTAATAGTAGTCTTTTTATCTTCTACCACCTTAGTTTCCTTACTTACTGGTTTAAGTGAAACTTCTTCTAATGTTTCCTTTTCAATCTGCTTTCTCTCTTTGCGAGTTCTTTTTAATTGTGTCACCTGTTCGGTCCAAGGTACTGGTTCAACAGGTTGGGGTTGGACCTTTTGAATTAATTTAGTGGGTTTATCCTCTTCTATTTTGGTAACCTCTTCTCGAGTTGTTTCAGAGACAGTTGATTGTTCTGAAGTAGTTTTTATTCCCTTTTCAGTGACTGTTGTCTCATCAGTCACTTTAAGCTCTTTTGCAACTGGCTTTAATTCGACCTCTTCTAATTTCTCTTTGTCAATAGATTTCCTTGTTCTAGTAGTTTTCTTAAGCTGAACAACTTGTTCAGTCCAAGGTACTGGCTGTTCAGGTACCTTGGCTAATTTCAAAGGTTGCTCTTCTACTTTAGTAATTTGTTCTGGTTTACTCATATGAGTAATTTCCGTTTCTTGGGTTATATCAGTCTTAAGTTCGGTTGTCGTTTTAACCCCTTTTTGTGTAGTTGTAGTCTTATCATCAATCATCTGGACTTTAGTAACCGGTTTTAACGTAACCTCTTCCAACTTTTCACCTTCAACTAACTTGGAAGCTTTTTGAGTCTTTTTCAATTGTACCACTTGTTCCGTCCAAGGTACGGCCTTTTCTGGCCGAGGTCGAGTCTTGTCAATTTTTTCCACGGATTCCTCTTCTATTTTACTAATTTCTTGTTTAGTCTCTTCTATTTTTAAATCTGTCGTTGATTCGGTGCCTTTAAGAACGTTTGGAGACTTTTTATCGTCAACTTTTATGTCTCTAGAAACTGACTTCAATTCCACTTCTTCAAGCGATTCCTTTTCCAACACTTTCCTTTCTTTTGGAGTCTTCTTCAACTGTACCACCTGTTCGGTCCAAGGAACCGTTCTTTGTTCACCCACTTCTGGTATTCTAGGCTTAACAGTTTGCGTTGCTTGTATTTCGATAACTTCCTCTACCGTTTTCGTCTCAGTTTTAATTTCTTCAGCTGTTTTATCTCTTCCTCTGCGCCAAAGCTTAGGTTGAGCTTCTTGTTTTACAGTTTCGTCTACGGTTTTTTGCGCTTTTAAAATAGTCGAGTCTTCCACATCTTCAACTGTAGTTTTGCTAGTTTCTACCGATTTATCTCTACCTCTTCTCCAATGTTTAGTGTGGGCTTCACGCTTGACAGTCTCTTCTGTATCTTCGCTTACTTTAAGAATAGTCGAGTCTTCTAAATCTTTCGTAACAGGTTTTGAGATAGGGGCATCTTTTGGTTTACGCCACTGCTTAATTTGAGCTTCTTGTTGTACAGTTTCGTCCGTCTCTTTCGTTAGTTTTAGTACGCTCGAATCTTCTGTGTGGCTTTTGTTAGCAGTAGATTCGACCGAAGTATCTCTTCCCCTTCTCCAAGACTTAGCTTGTACTTCCTGCTTCTTAATTTCGCTAGTTTCTTTAGTTAATTTTAAAGTTGTGGAATCTTCCAAGTCGGAAGTGGCAGTCTTTGAAGTTGACTCGCTTGAAGTGTCCCGTCCTCTACGCCAATGTTTAGTTTGAGCAGTTTGTTTCGTGCTCTCATCTGTTTCTGTGGTTAATTTGAGAAGGTTTGTATCTTGGGTGTGTGTTTTAGATTCGAGAGACGTATCTCTTCCTCTTCTCCAATTTTTAGTTTGTGTCTTGTCGTCGATAGTTTCAGACGCTTCTTTCGAGAGACTAAGTACCGAGGCATCTTTCAATTCTTGCCATTGGGCCTTGCTCATCTTATCGATTTGAGTAACTTGTTGTGCGTGTTCTCTTTTAAACGGCTTCAAGGTGACTTGTTCCATGTCTTCTAAAGTCGTATCTTTTTTGTGCGTGCTCGATTTCAATAGGACAGTTTCTAAAGTTTCTTTCGTAACTTCCTTTTGATCTCTTTGTGTTTTTTTTAATTTTATCACTTCTTCGGTCCACGGTTGGGCCCGTTGTGCGGTTGCTTTATCCAACGATTGATCTCGCGGACGTGAAATCGATTTTTTTGTTCTCCAAGGTAAATTTTCGTCTCCGAGAGGGAGTTCGTCGTCTTGGAGTTGTTGAGTACGCGAGCCATCAGTTTTGTCTATTGTTTTAGTTTGTTTGCTTCCAAAAGGTTTCGAGTCGAGATGATCTTTCGTAGCTTTAGATCTATCTTGTTCGTCGGATACCGAAACGCGAGTAATCTCACCTCGTCTTTCTGTAATGTAAACGTGGTTAAAGACTTAATTATAAACAATTAAATAAAAATTATTAAATCCTCTAAATGGCAAAATCCTAAAAAGTTTTTGATTGTAAAATATTTTATTGAAATTCCCAAAAAGGTAAACGGAGTTACCAAATGCAATCAGTAATAATATAAAAATAGTTATTAATAGTCCGATTCAGGTAGGAGACTTCTTGCCGTTGGTAACTTAAGTTTATTTTAAGATCCCCTTTATAACATATAACTCAGAATTAATCTTATGAATCATGGAGTTGGTCTTTGCACGCGGGATTTTAGTTTTTCAAACTTAAAAAAGTGGAGTGTGGTGGGGAAAAGTTGTGGCTTACAATATGCATTTTGTCATTAATTTTAGATTAGTGTGTCGAGTGACTTCGTCGGCTTTGTAGTGAAAAATTTATTTTTTGACATGGTTGTGTTGTTTGCGCGAATAATTTTCCCTCTTGATTCGACAGAAACTGCGTTAGTGTAAATTTTGAAAAATAAAAATTTTTTTATTAATTTTTTTTGCGAATTACTGTAATTTTAACAATACCTATAACTTTAACAATAATATATTTCTTAATATTTTGTTTTTAGAACATGGGTGCTCTTAGAACTTCCAAGTGATAGATATCTAATATTTAAGTACATATTATAAATTTAGATACTTAACGGCTTGTGAATTGTAACAATATATTTTATATTATGTACAATAGTTTTAAATTACCATTTTCTGTTATAAAAAATTTAAATTTTGGTGTAATTTTTAAGAGTGTAACTAATCTCAATAGTTTTTATTTAGTTTGTAAATGCTCAATCGGCAAAGATTCATCTTTCGGCACACACACAACACAAAAAACTTTGTAAAAAAAATTTAACCCCATTTTCAACTTCCTCCTTCTTTAATTAGCATTCTTGGAGAAAAGAAATAATCACAGGGTGCACTTAGTTCGTTTGAAACCACTTGTCCAAATTTTGGAAAAGAGCCAATACGATTGTTATCGATAATTTGGTTGGAATCCAAAAAGAAATTATTCAAAATGTGCTAAAATAAATTTTAGCAAATGTACCGCTCTAAAAATCACGTTTAATAGGAAATTTTTTTAAAACAGATCGACGATTGATTATAATTTGATCCGAGAAAAAATGTTTACTTTGAGATTTTTTTAAAAAGATAAGTAGGTTTGGAAAATCTTTCTGGCTTGGATTATATCGAAATCTCTCTGGCTCTCCTAATTTAGAACGGTAATGTAATATACGTCAAGTTGAAAATAGTTTTAAACGTGTGTGTGTGTGTGTGTCATGATGTCATGATGCACACGAGCCTAACATCTTTTGAACTACTGTAGTAAATTTAAACCCCTCTGTAACTCGGTTTGTGGTAAAATAAACTTTTTTAAAATATAGCGTGTTTAAATAAATATTTTCACTTTTTATAACAATTCACTTCGAGCACTTTCCTTTTTAAATTTTGAGATAGTAGTAAGGTTGAAAACTCAAGAAGTCATTGTAACAGCCTTTTATTTTAATAATGCGTCAAGGATACATTTTTACAATATAATATTAATTACACAAGCACAATTCTCTTCAAATAAATTGTAATTAAAGCCGAAAATTCAATCCTATCAACAAATTGATATATCACTTGGAACTTCGACGGAAGACGAGCACCCATTTAAAGACGTTTTTAACATGAAGGACAATTCAAGTGATCAATATTATAAATTAACAATAAAAATGGTAGCATACTATGTGTTAACATAAATTATTAGATATCTATTTTAAATACTTAAGCAAAACAAATTGGCAATATCGAGTGTCGTTGACATTAACATACTATTTTAAAACTTTTTTTCCTCCTAAATTATGCCTTTTGTACGTAAATTTGACAATAAAAAATTCAAAAATAAATGAAGCAAATTATTTCTTACTTTTTACGATCAGTTTTGCAGATCGTTCCACTTGACCGGCTGAAGTGGTTGCTCTAACAGTAAACTTTCCGGTATCTTCCTCGTACGTGTTTGCAATCAGAAGAATAGCGTTGTTACCTTCGTAGATCATCTGAAAGGTACAAGAAAACCAGCCATTAATACTTCGAAATAAAATTCCAAAAGCTCATAGCCGATTAATAAGAAATCAATTTAAATCCAAAAGCGAATACTGATTAATTGTGGAATTTTTCTAGACTAACGTTTGCCATTGCCAAAACGTTGGAAAATGATTAATACTTAACAATAGAACTTCGCAATAGACATTAATAATCCAAAAAACATTTTTACTCGCGAATGCCAAAATGTACAATTCGAACAGTGAGATACCTGTTGTGTAAAAATATATTTGGACACCGAATTAGGTTGACTTTGGTTGTTTATAAATACTCGTAGAAACGTCTACCACACCTGTAATTAGTTTCGAAACTTCATTTTTGACGTCGTGTATAATTTTTGATTTAAGTAGTAAGTGAAGTATTCAAAAATAAACGCACGGCCTGTTCTTTTTTCTCCGTAATAAATCTAGAATCACCTTTTAGGTGGGCCACAAAGATCTTCGTTGGAAGTGGACCAAGTATCAAATTTTTTAAAAATTATGTAATGTGTGTTTTGCAAAATACTATTATTACAAAAATGTGTGATATCTTCTAGATGTAGCGCGTGGCAAATTGGAGAGAATTGTAACCCACAGGGGTGTTGGCAAAACCATTTGCATCCCCATTTTTGCGTTAGCTTTTGGGCTACAGAAATCAAGCTAGTGGGGATCTTGTATACCAAAAATCATATGTTTTGAGTAGCTTTTCTCCTAAACTCTGTAAAAATGATCCTGAGTGACGGATGTAGTCGAGTAGATAATATGTCTTTTCAACTTAGTTTGAGTAAGTGACAAGTTAGTGGCAAACTAGTGGGAATAATTTGCTCAGCACAGCCTAAAACAAGTTGCGCGTTCATTGACGTGCCCAGCGGCAACGTGAAGGGTGGGTGGTCTATTCTATTCTATTTCAAATCTTCTCAATTCAATCAACTTAAGACAAAAACAGATATTATGAGAAGATGGTCTCACTGTCTCCCAAAACAATTCCATGTATAAGAATTCCAATATTTAAAAATGAAATACATCAAAGTTTAAAGAATAAAATAATAAGAGCAGGTATTGGCAAATTAATACAATCCCACACAAAATCCTTCGCTGAACCACTAGTCATAGTATGTAATGTAAATGTCATACATCTTGTTAAGTGTCTCAAAATAGGTAATGACTAAATGCATTTCACCTGTAAGGACAATTGTATTTGCGCACTCAGCCTTCGTCCTACATTGTATTAATTTCTCAAAATGAGAACACTTGTTAGATTTATTACTGAAGCTGTAACCCTCACTCACTCGCTGACCCACTCATTATTTTAAAATAAAGACGCAAACAAGTGAACAAATTTCTTCTAAGTATTTTAGAGTTGACTGCAATGTGCCAAATATTTTAAATTTTACCTTGCATGATTAATGGGTTAATAAAAACAAATTTATGCCATTAATTTTCATACAAATAAAATTTAATAATAATAATTTAGACAAATAGAAACACACAGGTATGCAGTGTGGCAACTAGTTCTTTTAAATAAAAACATAGAAAGTATGCCAGAAGAGACAAAATACAAAAGAGAAGAAATAGTATAAGATCAGAGTTATTAAACAGAAATGCAGAGAAGGGGCGTGTAGATGAGGAGAGCAGAACAGGATATAAAAAAGAATGAAGAAGAGAAAAAACGACATAAAGAGGAGAGCGGCGGAGATAAATAATTTAAAAGAAAGTAGCGGAAAGGAGAAAGTATGAAAAATAAGATAGAAGCAGACCCTAGATACGCAGAAGAGAAGTGAAAAAGTGGTAGAAAAAAACGCACAATCCGTGTGTTTAGGTTGGTATGTTGGTACCTTGCTTATGATGTACGAAATTTGTTTTTTTGCGCAGGTCGGTAAGGTTTTCAACAAAACACGACTAACTAAAAATGAAGGCAGCAATAGAGGCTAGCCATGAAACCATACTAATAGTACCAATATTCCTATCCTATTTCTATCACTAATTTAACAAAAAACTCCAAAATTCCTACCTGAAAGTCTGGAGATTCTGGTATAAGGAAGCCTTCCCTCAACCATTGAATAGTAGGTTTCGGTTTTCCGGATACGGTAGTCTTAAACTGAGCTGGCGAACCTTCTGGCACAATAACGTCCTTCAAAGGAGTTAAAGATGGCAATACGTCTTGACTATCGGGTGCTAACACTTTTAACGTAGCCTGCGATGTTATATTTCCAACCGGATTGGTAGCAATACATTTATAAACACCCTCATCTTCTGGAAAAGCTTCTGATATTTTCAAAGTATAAACTTCGCCCTCCTTAACCATTTGGAAATATTTGGATGGTTTGATTAACTTTTCTCCTTTTTGCCACTTAACTTGTGGTACAGGTTTGGCAGAAATTCTACAACGAAAAGCTACAGCTTGGCCTTCTCGAATCGATTGGTCTTTTAACGGCTCAACAACTGTAGGAGCTTTTTCTGAGTCTGACGTGGGCGACTTCGTTGGTTTCGAAGGAGAAGAAGGTGCTTGTACGATGCAGTCTGCTTCGCAACGAGCTTCTCCAGCATTGTTAATTGCCACGCACTCGTATTTGCCCGAGTCGTCTGGTACAACTTCAATAATCAGCAATGTATAAACTCCGTCTTCTTCGAGAGTTTTATATCTTATGTCGGGTACGATCTTTTTGCCATTTTTAAGCCAGTACACGTCGAGTGGTTTAGTTCCGTTAATACGAGCATCGAATCTAATTAATTGGCCCGTTGTTGTCTTTGCACTTTGTACTGTTGTGACAAAGCTAGGAGGAATTACTCCGCCTTTTGCTTGCGTTCTACGTTCTTCCACCACGAGATTGGCACTGCACTTAGCGGTGCCTCCCCGATTTTCTGCAACTACGCTAAACACGGCAGAATCCTCACTAAATACTTGACGCATCACTAATATGGATTTGGTGCTAAATGTGTATATTTTTAAATCTGGAGAACTGGTAATGGGGAAGTCTTCTCTAAACCATTTCACCTTAGGTAGTGGATCTCCGTCGAATTCGACTTCGAAACGAGCTTGTTCACTTTCGAAAGCTCTACAAGGCTGAATTTTTTTAGTGAAAAATGGTGGAGTGGAAGGTAGAACTTGTCCTTGGACTACACGTTCTTGAGTTTTGCCCTTGTGTTCGACATCGGTAGTTTCTGTGGCAGTAATGTGACGCGTTATTTCTTGATCGCCTTTCCTTTCTTTTTGAGTTTGTTTTTGTTTTGTTACGTATACTTCGCGACCGTGAACGGCGGATTCTGTTGGGTCTGGTGTACGCGTGCTTTTCTTTGAGTCGGTTTCTACCTCTTGTACGTTATTTAACACTTGTTTGCTTTTGTCGGTTTTTCTTAACTGGACTTGTTGAGCATGAGGAATAGGTTGAGTATCTTCGGTTTGCTCTCTAAAAATTCAAATAATTAATAACGAGTTTCATTTTATTGTAGACTTAACTTACAAGTTCTCTTGATACTTTTGCGCCATGCCTTTCGCCAAAGATCCTTGCATAACTTTTTCACCCGGAATAGCAAACTGGTGGGTGGACTCACGCAGTTTAACTTCTTTGGTTACTTGTTCGTTTTCCAAATTTTGTATTTTATTGAAGTAATTTTCTCCTTTCTTCTGTTTTACAGATTGCTGCCATTCTGTTTCGGGTTCTTTATGTAATTTTGATTGAACGTGAACAGTGTGTTGACGACCCGATTCTTGGAAAGCTGCATTACGTTCATCGAATATCTTTTCCAACTCGGTATTATCGTGATCTCTTTGATATTCTGCAGATTCGATGTCATACCACGCTAAACATAAAACCATTTCAGTAAAATCGTATACCAGGGATGTTTACAATTATCAATGCTAAAGCACTACATAAATATGTCGGAAATAAAAAAGTAGAAGTTCTTTCGTATGCACATTCAGAAACTCTAGTTGGGCACTACTTACTCAAGACATTTCAATTTACTTTTACGTGCACGACATACACAAGAAATAGGGAATTTAATACCTACAATTATTCCATACCTTCTAGATCCTTCGATGGTAGCAAGCGTGTAAAACAGCTCGGTGACTGATGTCCAAGCATCTTGGAGAGGAGTAGGAGTAGGAGTATTATAAGTAGTAAGTGTAATTTTAATTTATTTTGTTAAGCATGTTTTAGCATAATTCTTTAGCATCGTAGTCACTCTTTTTGTGTATTGTGCAAGTTTACTGTATGTAGTTCATTCATATATCATGTAATTAAACATCGTCGAAAATAAAAGAACTGATCGAAAAATTAACAAAACTCACAACTTGAAAATCAGTTCTATCATTTATCGACCACCAGATGTGACAAAAGTAATACTTACGTCTTGGAGCATTTTTCAAAACCCCCCTATAATCATCGTGCCGAGGAATAACTTTAAGTTCGGTTTCGGCCACAGCTTCACCTACGGAACTTCTTGCAATGACTTTGACTCTTCCAGTATCGTACTGACGAGTCTTCGGAATATCCATGTGATACATTCCATCGTATGTCAACTTGTATCTTGAACCATTAACCACGGTATTTTCATTAACCAACCACATCACTCGAGGACGTGGATGGCCTGTCACGCGACAGCAGAATCTAGCCCATTCTCCTTCTTCGACGGTACAAGCTTCTGGTTTACTAACAAATATGGGCGCAGATCGCGGCTTAGCCTCTTCCCCTAATTCTTCGGGAACACTGAAATGAAACGTGTAAGTTTAAAAAATACAAATTTAAACTCAATTCTTACGCTTGCCAAGCAGCTTCCAACTCTCTTATTTTTTCGATACTCTTCATTCCTTTCGGCAACTGGGACTCATAAATAATTCCAGGCTTTCCAGCTGTTTTTATAGTAGCTCTTGTTTCATCCATTCCGTATAGGTTAGTAGCACGGCATAAATATTCACCACTATCTTCAGGATAAACCCAACCGAAGTTCATGGCAACGTAACCAAAATCATAAATTGGCGTAAATCTATTTTCTGTAAACAATCAAACAGGTTAGGCCGTATTAATAAAAAAAAACAATTGAACTTACTATAAGGCAATGGTTTGCCATTCAAGAACCATTCCACTTTCATATTGGGATCACCAACTGGTGCAAGTTGACATTCAAACTTTGTAGTTTGCATTTCGACCAAATCAGTTTGGTCTTGAATTTGTGTGACAAATCGGGGTGGTTGTTTCTTATCGGCATCATACAAGTCATCTTCTGTAAGATGGACTTCGGAAGTGTACTTTTTGATAGCAGCTTCCATTTGCATAAGAGTCTCCGATTTCTTCATTCCTTTGGGAACTTGGTTTTGTAATATGATATTCGGTAGTTTTTTGCACGATATATTTGCTTTAGTAAAGTCTTCTCCATAATCATTAACAGCCCGGCAAATATATTCTCCGGAATCTTCTGAATAGACGTACAAAATGTCCAGAGATACGAAACCCATATCGAACACGTTCTTAAAACGATGTCCCATGGGCAACGGTTTGCCATTTCGATACCATTCAATTCTTAGCTTCGGATCTTGTTTGGGTTCGACTCTACATTCGAAACGGATCGCTTCTGCTTCATCAACGGTCACGGACGAAATTTGAGTGATAAATTTAGGAGGTCCCATCGGAGCGTCTTCTTTGGGAGCGGTAAATGTAGGTGCTCCCTTTTCGAGATCTCTTAATTTTTCTGCACTAATTCCAAGCGGTAATTGGGACTCGGTATCCACACTTTGCTTAGATTTAGTAGTCACAACGGCTTTTGTGGTGCACGAGCCCCACTTATTGGTTGCTCTACAAACGTACTCGCCGGCATCACGAGAATAGGAATAGTCCAAATCTAAAGATATAAATCCAAAATCATTTACGGTGTGAACTCTTGAACCAGTTGCGAAGGGTCGTCCATTATGGAACCAATCGATACGCATAGTTGGATCGCTGGAAGGTTCGACTCTACAATCAAAGTGAATGGGACCACCTTCGGGTACATCGACGTTGTCTTTAATTTCAACAATAAATCTCGGAGGATTTGGTTGCTCTTCTTCGGATTGTATTTCGTCTTTCTTATGTAAAATTTCTTCGAGTCTCTGAATACTTTGAGTGCCCGAGCGGAAGTTAGATGGAAGTTGTGGTTCCAAAACAATACCTTGTCTTCCTCGTACTTGCAATTTACAAGAGACGGTTGCTTCGCCATGCCTGTTGGTAGCCTTGCAAGTGTACAAACCAGAATCTCTTTGATAAATACCGGCTACTTCGAGAATTACGAAACCGAAATCGTTTATAGTTTTAATTCTTGAGCCGGCCCATAAGGCTTTACCGTTGTGGTACCATTCTACTCTCATGCTAGGATCGTTGACGGGAGTGAGCCTACATTCAAAGTGAGCTAACGAGTTTTCGGATAGTGTCAGATCTGATGGGGTGGTAATAAATTCTGGTGGGCATCCACTATCTTCGTCTGGTGATAATGGAGTTGCGGAAACTCCCAAACCTTCGAGTTCGGCAATTTTGTCGATGGTATTCTCCATTCCTTTTGGAAGTTGAGATTCCAAAATGATACTACGTTTTCCTTGTACTTTCATTGTCGAAGTTGTAACTGCTTCCCCGTAGTCGTTTGTAGCTCTACAGGAATATTCTCCGGAATCTTCAGGATAAACAGGGGATATTTCTAAAATTACGAAACCAAAATCATTAAAAGTACGGAATCTTGAACCAGTTCTCAGCGGCTTGCCATTCCAGAACCATTCAACCTAAAATGAGAAATTAAAGTATAAAACTTCTGGTTTTGTATTATATTTTTACTTTTAACTTTGGATCGTCAGTGGGAATTAGTCGGCCTTCAAAATGCGCACTTTCACCTTCACGCAAATTATCGATATTTGCTAAGGGAACTGTAAATACGGGAGCCTTCCCCTTTTCTTCTATTATTGTTTCTTCTTTACGCCTCGATTGCGTATCTTCTAATGTCTGTATTTTTTCTAGGCCCTTTTCCATGCCCTGCACAAAACAAATCATATTTTACACAAGCAATTAGGATTTGAAATAAATTACTCACCCGCGGTAGTTGCGAGTCCAAGATTAAATTAGCCTTTGAGAAACATTTCATTGTTGCTTTTGTAGAATCTTCGCCGTATTTATTGTATGCTCTACATTCGTATGTTCCTGAATTTTCTTCGTAACAATAAAGAATATCCAAAATAACAATTCCAAAATCGTGGAAAGTTCGGTATCTATGACCGTGAGGTAGTTTTTTATCGTTGTAGTACCATTCTACGACTAAGTCGGGATCAGTTACAGGTGTTAGACGTGCTTCAAAGTGAGCACTTTGTCCTTCAACTAGTTTGGTAATGTCCGCTATTTGAGTAACAAATTTAGGTGGTTCTGTAACTACAGGTGCCGATGCTTGTCGTTGTAATCCGTGGAAACCTTCGAGCTCTCGAATTTTAGCAAGGGAATCTGGTTGTAAGCTTTCTGTAAATACACCGCTTCTTCCATATGCAGAAATAGAAGCTTTGGTATAATCTTCACCGAATTTATTGCTGGCTTTACAAACATACTCGCCAGAGTCGTGGTTTTGTGTGTATGAAATGTCCATAACAACAAAACCAAAGTCGGAAACAGTTTTAATGCGCGACGAGTGAAGCATGGGTTCACCATTATGGAACCACTCAATTTTTAAGTTGGGATCATTTGTAGGAACAACGGTACATTCAAAGTGAGCAGATTGCCCGTCTTTGAGACCAGTTATATCTTTGAGGTGTGTAGTGAACTTGGGTTTCTGGCCGCTGTACCTATCGACACATTGAAGGTTGACACTTTGTTCGGCTTTTCCCCATTTATTGGTAGCACGACAGGTGTAAGTACCAGAATCTTCATCTTTAGTGCCAAGGATTTCGAGTACAACCATACCGAAAGCGTGCACTGTACGTATTCTATGACTAGCAGAAATGGTTTTTTCGTTGTAAAACCATTCTACGGTCATAGTTTGGTCTCCTATGGGAGTAAGCCCTGCTTCAAAGTGTGCAATTTCGCCTTCGCTAAGATTAGTGAGATGAGTAAATTCGGATGTAAACACTGGTGCGTGACCTTCTTCACTTTCAATTTTCGGCCCTTCTCCTCTCTTAAGAGAATCTTCTAGATCTTGAATTTTTTCTAAGCCTTCTTTGCCTTTAGGATGCTGAGTACGTTCGATCAAATTAGACTTGCTGCTACAGTAAATTGTTGTCGATGTGAAAGCCTCTCCAGCTTTATTCGAAGCTTTACACGTATAAATTCCTTGATCTCGTTCGTAGATGTCTGTCAAATCTAAAGTTACAAATCCAAAATCACTCGTGAGTTTGAATCTTGAACCATGATCAAGAGACTTTCCATTGACAAACCACTCGATTTTTAGGTTAGGGTCTTCTTTTGGCTCTACCGTTCCTTCGAGATGTAACGATTGTCCTTCGACTAATTTAAATTCGGGATTTAATGGAATAGTCCATATTGGCTTGGGATATTGACTTTCAGGACCTGAAGCTTGGCGCTGATATCTATTTGCTAACTCATCTTCAACTTCTTGAACCTTATCGAAGCCTGCTTTTCCTTGCGGATGTTGGGTGTTTAAGTATATGCTTTCCTTGCCAGTACAGCGTAAAGAACCGGATGTACTAGCAGACCCTTTGCTGTTGGTAGCTTTACATGTGTATATGCCAGAATCTTCTTCATAGGCATGAGTAATGTCGAGTGAAATAAAACCAAAATCGTAAGTGGATTTATATCTGGAACCACTTTGCAACGGTTTTCCGTTTACAAACCATTCAATTTTCATGGTCGGATCTTTAGAAGGTTCCACTTGGCATTCAAAATGCACAGAGCTTCCTTCTACGCATTCAAAGTTGTTCAAATGGGTAATAAATATGGGGGTATCGTATACTGGTTCTGATGTAGATCGAACTACTTCTGGAGGCCTTTCTAAAGCTTCTAGTTTAGGTATTGCTCCAGGATGTAGGGTTTGCCCTAACAGCCAGTGTTTATCTTCAATTTTAAGGCTGCTCGTTGAAATTGCTTCTCCCAACAAATTCGTTGCTTTGCAAGTATAAAGAGCCGAGTCGTCGCCTCTCAAACTATTAATTGACATAGTAACGTGACCAAAATCGAACGTACTTTTGATTCGAGCACCAGTGGTGAGAGAAATTCCGTTTTTAAACCATTCGACTCTCAAGTTTGGATCTGCTCTTGGTTCAACTTGAGCTTCTAAAAAGACATGTTGGCCTTCTACTAATTTATCGTAGCTTTGTAAGTGCGTTGTAAAAACGGGGGCTTGTTGGGGTGTTGTGTCGACAAATTTATCTGGCACTTTGTTCATTTCGGCTTCTTTTAGTTGAATTTTTTGCCACGCGTCCGGTTGAAGGGCATCTCTCATTATGTGAGATCTAGACTTAACTTTCATAGAAATTGACGATACGGCTTCACCCGATTTGTTGATAGCTTTGCACGTATACACTCCTGCATCTTCTGGAACGGTAGACATAATGTCGAGGGTAATAAAACCAAAATCATTTGAGACTCTCAATCTTGAACCTAGTTGTAGTTCAACACCATTGACGTACCATTCGAACCGTAAACTAGCGTCACCGACAGGTACGACGCGTGCCTCAAAGTGTGCATGTTGACCTTCCCAAAGTTCAGAAGGCCCGGTGAGTAACTGAGTGAAAATTGGTTTTTCGAACAATCGATCTGGTTCCTCTGGACGTGGTGCCAAAGGCTGTTCTAGCTGTTGAATACGTCTCATACTTTCTTCGTGCTGAGTTTCCAATTGTATACTTGCTTTGGCTGAAATTAGAAAAAATTGTTTACTATTCTGCAAGCCACGTATTGCCGCTACAAATTATCCAAAAACCACAAACACTTTTACTTACTTTTAATTTTCATCGATGCAGTTGTAACAGCTTCTCCGAGTGGATTGGAAGCTCTACACATGTAAACTCCCTGATCATCATCTCTTACGTGAGTGATATCAAGAGAAACAAAACCAAAGTCGTGAACTTTAGTAATACGTGAACTATCTTCAATTGGTTTTTCATTTCTAAACCATTCCACTTTCAGTGTTGGATCTCCGACTGGAATCAAACGGCACTCAAAGTGAGCCGTTTGACTTTCTGCGATGCTGTCGATATTTTGTAATGGCTGTGTAAAGACAGGCCGCTGTCTCGTATAAGGCTCGTCTATTTCTGGTCTCTTATAAGGCGCGTGTTCTTCAAGTTTACGTATTTTTTCTAAACCTTCTGGACGTTGAGAGTCTAAAATGATGCTGCCCTTCTCGGTAACTTTGAGATGTATGCTCGATTTACATTCTCCTAAATTGTTAACCGCTTTTACAGAGTATTCGCCGGCATCTTCCGCAACACAGTGTCCTATATCTAAAGCGATGTAGCCAAAATCAAAAGTAATGTGGAATCTAGAAGCCGAAGGTAATGGCTTTCCATTGTGGTAAAATTCGATGCGCAAGTTAGGATCGTGTATAGGTTCAACTTGTGCTTCAAAGTGAGCAGTTTGTCCTTCGTAAACATGAGTCGATCCTCTTAATTCTGTGACTAGTCTAGGAGGTGTAGGTTCCGGTTCGTAAATTTCGAGTTTAGTGGGACGACCTTGTGCTTCGAGATCCCGTATTTTCTGTAAACCTTCAGGGTGGTGAGTGTCCAAAAGAATGCTACGAAAACCTCCGACTTTAATTTGACACGTGTTCACCGCTTCTCCTACAAGATTAATAGCCTTGCAAATGTAAGTGCCGCTATCTTCGGGATACGTGTATAAAATATCTAAAGCGACGTAACCAAAATCGTGGGTAGTTCTAAATCTGTGTCCGGTTTTAAGTTTCACTCCATTTACGTACCATTCGATACGTAAATTGGCGTCGTTGATGGGCTCAACGCGACATTCGAGGTGAGCGTGTTCGCCTTCTTTCAAATTTTCTAAGCTCGTTAGAGACGTTAAGAAAACTGGTCGTTGAGGAGCAGCTTCTACTTCTTCTCTGCGAGGACGTTCGTAATTTTCGAGCTCTTTAATCTTTTTCAAACGTTGTTCGTCCAACGTTTCAAGGTATAATCCAGATTTAGCTAAAATTTGAATTGATTAGTCTAAGATTAGTTTGAAATCAAAACCAACTTACCTACGACACCAATGGAGGCCGTTGTAACAGCTTCTCCGACGGCGTTTCTAGCTTTACACATGTAAGTGCCAGAGTCTTCAGCATATGCATAAAGAATGTCCAAAGCGACGAAACCAAAATCGTAAGTTGTTTTGAAACGATGACCGGTTTGAATTGGTTTGCCGTTGCAGTACCATTCTACTTTCATGGTAGGGTCATTGACTGGAGTTAGAGTTGCTTCCAAATGGGCACTATTGCCCTCGGGTAAATTTTCAATATTTTTCAAACTCTTTCCAAATTGAGGTTTCTCGAGTACAAGTGATTCTTCGACAGCTCCACGCTTATAGCGTGCATCACTCTCCAAGTATTGGATCTTTTGAAGAGCTTCCTCATGTTGCGTATCACGAATGATGCCGGCTTTTGCTAAAATAAATTTTTATTAATTTTTGTTTAATTATCAAGGAATAGATACTTTACTTGTGACTTTGGTTACAATTGACGATTGGGCTTTTCCCAAGCGATTAGTTGCTTGACATGTGTATTCACCGGTATCTTCTCCGTAGACCGTCAAAATATCCATGCTCGCAAAACCAAAGTCGTAAGCTGTGCGGAATCTGTGCCCAGTTGTTAGGGGCTTTCCGTTATGGAACCATTCTACTTTAAGATTAGTGTCCGGGTATGGTTCGATACGGCATTCGTAATGGGCACTTTGTCCTTCAACTAACTGAGTTGGGCCATTTAATTGCGTAATAAATCTGGGAGCTTGAGTCACTGTAACTTCCTCTTCTTCGCGACGTTGGTATTTTGCGGCATCTTCAAGGTGACGTAGTTTTTGTAAAGCACCTTCGTGCTGACTTTCGAGTTGTATTGCAGATTTGGCTAAAGGAGAAGTTTATAGAAAAACAAAATTGTACGACAAAAGTACACTTACATTGAACAGCCAAAACTGCCGAAGTAACCGCTTCACCTAAGTCATTGACGGCGCGGCAAGTGTAAGTTCCAGAATCTTCGGGATTTACATATTTCATGTTGAGAGCAACGTAACCAAAATCGTGCATTGTTGTCAAACGGTTGGCTGTAAAAATTATTATAACATTAATTGCAAACTTACACTGTTTATGGGGTAAACTTACAAGCTTGTATTGTTACACCATTACGCAACCACTCCACTTTAAGCTTAGAATCTCCAACTGGAATAAGTCGAGCTTCAAAGTGTGCTGCTTGATTTTCGGCCACACGTAAATCTTTAATTGGCATCGTAAATACAGGAGCTTGCGAAACATACTCTTCTTGTGTAGCTTGACGATGGTGACGCGAGTGATCTTCAAGCTCATGAATACGCTCGAGAGCAGTTTCATTAACGGATTCCAAATATATCGACTTTTTAGACTGAACGGTACATACTCCAGAAGTTACAGCTTCTCCTAACGCGTTTGTTGCTCTACAAGTGTAAACACCCGAATCTTCGGGATAAGTGTATAAAATATCTAAAGCAACAAATCCAAAATTGTTCGTTTCTGTAAATCTAGAGCCAGATTTAAGAGGTTGATTGTTGTGGAACCATTCCACTTTCATGGTTGGGTCGGACACCGGAATGAGACGACACTCGAAATGTACTCGCTGTCCTTCTTTAATATTGACGTTTTTTAAGGAAGTCGTGAAAACTGGCACTTGGGTTGTTACTTCGTCAGTTTCTTCACGTCGGTGATAACGTGCACGATCTTCTAAGTAATGAATTTTTTCTAAGCCTCCTTCGTGTTGAGTTTCAGTTATGATTTGACGCGAGCCCTTGCAGCTTAAAGAGCAGGTTACTTCGTCGACGCCAACCAAGTTTACGGCGCGGCACGTGTAAACTCCCGTATCTTCAGAAATTAAGTCAATAACGTCTAAAGCCACGTATCCAAAATCGTGTATGGGTCTAAATCTATGGCCTATAGTTATAGGACGTCCATTTTTGTACCACTCTACTTTTAAGTTAGAATCGGTTACAGGTTCGAGTTTACATTCAAAATGAGCATGTTGACTTTCGTGCATATTTTCCAAGCTTTTAGGTTTTGTGACAAACCGCGGTTTTACACTAATCACTTCGTCGGTGTGCTCGGTACGTTTGTAACGAGACGCGTCTTCCAGATATTGAATTTTTTCTAAACCTCCTGGATGTTGAGTTTCCAAAAGTAAATCTTTTTTAGCTAAAACTCGTACGGAGCAGGACGTAACAGCTTCTCCTAATTGATTTCTAGCTTGGCACGTGTACACTCCGGAATCTACTGGATATACGCTTAAGAGATCTAAAGCCACGTAATCGAAATCGTAAGCAGGACGGAATCTGTGACCAGTTTTAATCGGTTTTCCGTTTACAAACCAAAATACTTTCATCGTCGCATCGCCTACCGGTTGTAAACGACACTCCATGTGTACATTTGTTCCTTCTACAGTCTCAATATTGTGAAGAGGCCTGGTAAATTGAGGAGCGTGCATTACTGAAACTTCTTCTGTTGTACGCTTTTGATATCTCGATGCGTCTTCTAACATTTGAATTTGTTCTAGGGACTGTTCGTGTTGACTGTCAGTCACTATGTCGGATATATCGATAACTCGTACACAAGAAGACGTGTGTGCAGAACCTAACTGATTAGTAGCACGTACGGTGTACTCTCCCGAGTCTAAAGCTGTAGCGTGAATGATGTCCAACGCGACAAATCCAAAATCGTGGTAAGTTCTGAATCTTGAGCCGACAGTTACTGGTCGTCCATTGCAGAACCACTCGACTCTCATCGTGGGATCGCCCATCGGTTCGAGTCTGCATTCCAAGTGAATATTTCTTCCTTCGTTTACAGGTTGTGGGTCTGTTAGGGGAGTCACGAATATAGGTTTTGATTTACATAATTCTTCAATTTCGTATTGAGGTTCTACGTGTGGTGGTCTTTCTAAACGTTGAGTTTTTTCGTAAGCAGTGCGGTGCATGCTCCTCGTATCGATACTTGCGCGAGCTGAAATTATTATTGATTTAAAAAAGCGTCAAATTAATCTACAAAAACTTACTTTCAACAACCATACTAGCAGATAGTTGGGCTTCGCCTAAAGCATTTCTTGCTACTACGGTATATGTTCCGACGTCTTCGTCTCGTACATTTAGTATATCTAAAGCGACGTATCCAAAATCGTAATACGTTTGGATCCTGTTAGCGCTCTCTATAAGTTTTCCATTATGGTACCATTCCAATTTCAAGGTAGAATCGTTCTGTGGTTCCACACGCGCTTCGAAATGAGCGCGTTGGCCTTCCACAATCTTGTTGGTACCTTTGAGTGGTCCTAAAAATCTAGGCTTTTGTTTAACACTCGTTTCTTCTTCAGTTCTACGTATGAATCGGCTCGTATCTTCCAAGTGTTGTATTTTTTGTAACCCACCTGGATGTTGAGAGTCGACGATGATGTCTTTTTTACTTATTACGCTAAGTTGAGCTGTCGTTGTTGCTTGCCCAAGAGCGTTATAAGCGCGGCACGTATAATTACCGACATCGTGTACTGTGACAGCTTTAATAGTTAAAGCGACGTATCCAAAATTGAAAAAGGTCGTAATTCTCGAACTCGCTTCTACAGGTCGCTCATCTTTATACCACTCGACGCGTAACGTCGAATCTCCAGTTGGCTCCAAACGAGCTTCAAAGTGAGCAAACCCTCCTTCTCTAACTTCTAGTTGATCTTTAATTGGAGTTTTGAATTCCGGAGGGTATAAACTGTCGGGAATTTCTTGTACGTATTTTTGGTGCTGCTGACTTTGGTAAGCTTCTAATTCGCTTACTTTTTCGATATACCTCTGTTGTTCTGGAATACCTAAATCGGCGGTAACCGTAGAACGGACGGCCACTCTTACAACAGACTGACTGATAGCTTCTCCTACTCTATTTACAGCTCTCACGGTATATGTTCCTTCATCTTCGGCCCGTAGGTGCATAATGTTTAGAGAGACGTAACCGAAGTTGAAAATAGTTGATATGCGCGAACTAGCTGTAATGGGCTTTCCATCCTTGTACCATTCCACTTTCATAGTTGGATCACTTACAGGAGATAATTGAGCTTCGAAGTGGGCGTTTCGCCCTTCCTGCAATTCTCCAAGATTTTGGAGTGGACGGATGAAGTGGGGTTTTTGAGAGGAGACTTCTTCTATGCTTTCGGTTCTTTGGAATTTAGAATAGTCTTCCAAGTGTTGAATATATTGTAAGCTATCAGGATGTTGACTCGTTTGTTCTATAGAAGAACGTGCCGTAACGCTTAACATGGCACGCGATTCTGCAGCTCCTGTCAAGCTTCTAACTTGACATACGTATTCTCCACTATCTCGTAGTGTAATACTAAGTAAATCTAAAGAAATAAATCCAAAGCGAAAAACTGTCGTAGCTCGAGAACCTAAAATCAATTTTTGATAAATAGTTAGAAATTATCTATTTGTGTGTTAAAATACGTACTTGCTTCCAGAGACTTGCCGTTGACATACCACTCGACACGCATGCTGGGATCACCCACCGGCTCAATTCTAGCTTCGAAATGAACTTTACCGCCTTCGAGTTGTGACGCATTTCGTATCGGAATTATAAATTGAGGTGGCGGATAAACCCGATCTTCTTCAGCTTTCGGAAAATGTGGTTGAGTTGGTTCTATATGCTTCAAGTAAATTACTTCTGGACCAGGATCGGGCCTAAAAAGTTTAGACGATGATTGTAAGAAAATAAAGAGTTTAATAAATACTTACTCTGGTTCGATTATTTTAGTCGGTCGGGGTAAGTGAAGACGCCAAGGTTCTGACGACGGTCCTTGGGGTCTTTCAACAAATAGACGAGCTCTAGTGGCAGTGGAGCCAGCGACATTTTGTGCGGTACATTGGTACCATGCAGCATCCGACGCCTTGGATCGCAAAATATCCAGTCTAGAGGCTCCACTGTCGGTCGTAATACACACATCGGGGCTGGGAGTTACGATTACACCATCCTTCTGCCAAGTGATTCGTGGTGCCGGAGTTCCGACGGCTCTCGCATGTAGCACTACCGGTTCTCCTTCTTTCACATTCGTCGTGGTAAAGCGCTCTACAAATTTTGGAGCTACAACTTGCTCTTTTTCAATTACGTTGAGATTGCACTGGAATGAGGTTTCACCACTTTTATTGCGTGCCACGCAAGTTATTACTCCAGAATCTTGGCGGTCTACGCTAGTTATCATGAGAGCGTGATTTCCAGATTCGTTAACTAAAACTTTATGGCTGTGATCGTCGGACACTTGACGACCATTAATAAACCAAAAAACTTCCGGGTACGGACGACCGGTAACGCGACAATCGAAACGAGTCATTTTGCCTTCGGTAATATCGCGATCGCCACATACTCTCACGAAATTAGGAGCCAAGGTTTTAGCGGTATCGGTAGAATCTTCAATTTGTTGTGTTTGAAATATTTGATCGTGCGGGAATAAACCTTCCTGGGTCGATACGGGTTCGATAGCCAAATAAGCGGACGCTACGGTGCATCCTTGCGGATTTTCTGCAAGGAGGGTGTAGTGGCCGGAATCGTCGTCGCTAGCTTGTTTAACGCGTAAGTTAGCTTGATTGTTCAAGTAGGTGCATTCGTATTTTTGAGATTGGACGATTCTCTTGCCATTTTTAAACCAGCTAATTCTCGGTCTAGGGTTTGCCGAAACTTTAGCAGTAAACACGGCGTCGCTACCATCGAGTAGTTTAGAGTTGCGAGGTTTTTGGCTTATTTGAGGTGGCGCTGGTGGGCCTAGCGATCTTTCCACTATTGTGGATATTTGCGTATCGGTTTCGTTAGAATATCTTTTAGTTATCGATTCTCTGTACGATACTTCTCGCAATATTCTATATTCGAAGGTATCTATTTTGAAATCATGTTCTACGCCATTTGTGTAAGTTCTTTCGGAACTCTCTTGTTGTTTTTGGTAAGTGGTGCCGTGTAAACTGCTAGTGGTTTTTTGTTCTGAACTCTTGAAAGTTTTCTGGAAGCCTTGCTGTTGAGGCATCGCGAATCCTTCAGGTTGGATGTATACAGAACATACCGCTTCGCCGTATTCGTTTCGTGCCGTACAGGTGTATTCTCCTTCGTCACCTGGGCCTATCTGGTAAATAGCTAAAGTAATGTTTCCGGTTTGCTCGTTGTAGTTGATGCGATGTTTTGGAGAGTCTCTCAGAGGTGCTCCTTGACGTGCCCACACAACCGTAGGTTGTGGTTTTCCGGTAACTCTACCATCGAATGTGGCGTTGCCTCCTTGAGCGAACCGCGCATTTTGAAATACTTTTTCAAATATTGGTGGCGATGCGTTTGGCCCGTAACCCGCTATTCTTTGGTAACCGCCGCTTTCTCCGCTTACTTGCATATGGCCTTCTTGCACTATAAATAAAAATGCATTGAATCAACTGTGTACTATTTTCTGGAATTGTTACGAAATTTATATGAGCCTTGATTTTAGTACAAACAAACAAATTTGATTTAAAACGATTGTTTCATTTAAGTTTTTTATAGTTACTAGAAGGTTAGGTCATGTTGTAGGTCTGTACATTGATAAGGGATGGGTTACGTGCCTAATTATAACGCCGATGGAATTTAAGAATTACTAATTAATTACCCACGGAAAAATTGTTAAAATTACTCGTTTAGCCAAAATCTAATTTAAACATCAAACATTTCGTTGGTTTATTTTGCTATCTAGTAACTAGTCTGTGTATATTAAAAATAAATTTTATAAAATCCTACGACAAATAATGTACCTAACGACTTTTTTTTAAATTTTTCATCCACCACCAAATGCATTTACACGGAATCATAAAATGTGTGTAGATATCCCACAATATTATTTTGGTTGACAGAATAAGATTGGTATGGGGCCCGGTGCAATCTATTTTTATTCTTGGATCATATTTCAGCCACCCATTTTAGGAGCAGCTATCTTTACCCCACTATTAAGACGGGACTCGTACGCGAGAGCGCCGTATACTATAGTCTTGTTCAAATAGCAAATTGGGCGTTTTGTTAAATATTTATAAATTTTTCCACTGTAAAAAAAGTTTTGTTTATTTGAATATCATTATGGTTTATGGTTAGTGCAAAATAAAACGGAGAAAAATTATTTTCACGATGATGTTCTACTTAGTGACATTGACTATAATAAAATAGTCGCTTACGGAAAATAACGAGTAGGCTATTTTAGTTTTCTCCACTTTACATAAATACACTAGCGTTAACCCATATTTATTGCTCCCAAGAAATTGTAATGTTAAGGCAGTCGAACTTTTAATCTTTTTTTTTAAATTAGGAAAACGCGTCTTCAGCCATAGCATTCTTAGGAATTTTTCATTTCACACTTCGTTGCTCTCTATAAAAAGTGCTACGGGATTTTTCAATTCTTACTCCAGACAAATCGTACAAATTACTTTTAGACCCTTCCAACGTCGAACGTCCGATGCCATTTTGACTTTTCCAAAAACGAGATTCTTTTTTAGGCAAAATACGAAAATTCTAAAACCAACGCGTGAACGATCATCTGTTAAAAACACTTGTTTAACACCTGCAGCACCAGCTTGGGGTTGCCACGTGGTGTTGGGGTTGGAGTCTATTTTTTTATTAATAGGATACGACTTATAATAATTTTATATAATTTTCTCCACAATAGTATTCAAAAAACGTGTGGTAGGGTATCCTTTTAAGGAGAAGCCGAGAGATCAAAACGCCGTTTAAATAAAGCCATCAGGGCATCGCTCTCGCAATGAAAAAATGATGAATAATAATTAAAGTACAAGACGACCAAGTGGAAAAAGTGCATAATTAATTATTGTAATGTATGCCCAAGTTCATTTACATTTACAATCGAAAGCAAAACCATCAAACTCTCAAGCCTACAAGCTTGCGTCGATCTATTTTTTCCACAGAGTCACCTGTTTGTGCTCTCGATTTAAATTTAAACAGTTTTTGAGATTCACGTTACTTCCTCTAACTACACAAGTAAGTTTGGTTCACAAAAAAATATTTGCATCTTACGGGTGATTCGTTTTCATAGTGGTAATATCTCGTTGTTGCGGTTATAATTGACTCTTTTTCTATATAATTAGTAACTTCCTCTAATGTATACGCACGGAAAGAATCCGTGGATATTTAAAAAAGTTTGTTTCATCACTCATCAGTATGCAAATTTAAAGGGTTCCATTTTAATTATGCAACACAGTGTATGATGTTAGAGGATATCATTATAAAAATTATTGTTTTGTAACATAACGTTTTACTCTACTACAGATGTATCTAGCAATCGAAATAAAAACGTCCGGGACGCCTTCACCTTGTTGAATATGCGCCTTGGTTAGCCATTTATTAGAAAATCACACTGCGGCGACTTGTTTCAAAATTTGGCACAAACGTCCGATGCACAATTAGAGTGGGATTTATTTGTATCGACGAAAATTTAATTTTAGAAACTTGCCTAAATGCTACGATTGTAGGATTATGTTGGATATTATTAGAATGGCGAAAAAGCGCAACTCAATTAACACCTATGCGGCCGTGACGTGTGAGCATACGGTATTGCTCTTCCGGAAGTGAATTTATAAATTAAAAATTTTCACTCTCCTTTACTAGATTTTTAACGTATTGTTGCTAACTAGAATTGCACATCTTTAAACTCAAAATACGCATTTATTCAGTTAAAAATAGTTAGGTATTTTCTCCTCCCATCTCGTTTAATATGACTAGATGTCGCTTCTTGCTCGAAATGTAACGAAGCGAAATATTCGGAAACATTGCATATTGTAGCAAGTAAATATCGTAGAAGGAACTTTCAAAACACGGTAAACATTTTAGGAAGAGCTGTGGCTGGATAAATGACCTATACGGTTGTTTGGTCTATACCTCTATACAGACGTCGGTCAAACACTTTAGAATTAGTCCAGTTATGTGGTCTTTAAGGTCGTCGTTAAGCAAGTTAGTGGCAAAATTTTTTTACATGAAGATCTGCGTTTAAAAATGGTTAACTTTTTTGTGCGCTGCTTTCGTTACTGATATTTTCAACAAATTATCGTACCTAAGGCCATTTTTTGGCACCGACTCCGCTAGGTACTACTTACTGCACCACTTTATTTTACATTTTATTATGTTGTATTGTGAAGGTCGTATCGCCAGTTTTTCCAATGGCATCGTATAATTTTGGTTGTAATTTCTGGTGAAGAATTTTATTCTCTTTCGATTCCACGTATAATTCCCTAATGCGCTTAAAATTAATAGTGAATATTACAATATTTTTATTCAATTCAATTCATTGTTTCATTCAATTCATGATTTCATTGTTTACATACGAAATAGGTACCATAATATATTGTTTTCGGATTTAAGTTTTTCTACTTGACAGGATTTTCATTTCAACTTAGACCCAAAATACTTTCGAACGCCTATTAAATCGATACAATAAATATGTAGTCTTTCTCTGATTCATAGTCATTTATGAAGCTCACATAGTCACAGCTTTTAAATCACATTTGAAGTCAATTTTTGCTCTAAATTGGACTTGTACCGAAATATTAATATATCTCGAAAAATAATAAAAATTTTTACCAAACAGTAGCACCAAAATTATATGGCTTTATTGAAAAAACTCGAAATACGACTTTCTCAAGTTCACTTCAAATAAAGAGGTATAGGTATACTTCTCCGTTTTGGTGCTAGTGACTTTACCACTGGAATAGAGGTACAATAATGAATCATCTCCTTCTATTCTATTCTTCTATTGATTCTATTGGACGTCTTTTTGGACGGCGTAAGTCACCAGCACCAAAAAGGAACGTTACAGCTATACAGTGACTTATCCATGTTCATGCCATCAAAACGCGCGGTAAGATGCCAACCCCGACGTGATAGACCGATCATCAGTACTTCCACTACTTGATGAAATTTTAATGGTCTAGGGAGTACCACTAGAACACTCAAGCTAAGTTTGTCCCCTCAGATTTATCACATTTTTACCAAATTCATAATAAGGCCAAGGGGGGCACCTCGAGTAAAAATTTGTGATGAAATTTTGAACAAATGTCTAAGGTGGCTTTGTAAGTTTAATTTACGGCTCATTTCAACACAAATTACGGTAAGTATAATGAAGAAGTCATTTTAGAATACCGAGAAACATACAGTATGTTTGCAGTCCTTTCTTCGCCTTAGCCGTGTGGTCCGAACAACGGTCGTAAGAACGCCGGGGACGCAGTCAGACTCACACCAGGGTAATGAGAGGAATACCGTCTCTTAAGGCTCCTGTGGGTAATGGATAAACACGTTTCAAAAACACTATAACTACAAATATCAGTCGCATATAAGAAAATTTTCTAGAAATTGCTCTAAGCTCGTTTGTTACCCCTCCAGAGGGAACGTACTCGAGATTTAGTATGTTCAACCGCTCTTTTTATCCGTTCTGTAAAAGCAACAAATTTTTTTTAACTAAAAACTCGAATGGAAATCGACACGGGTCAGTGTTCATCAAACGAAGCTACGAAGCTTAGCAGCAATACGTAATGAAGACATGCCGCCAATTATACACACAGCTATTGGGCCAATTTGAGAGAGAATGCCTTCCCGTGTGTGGACATTCGAAAGACGCTCGATTGAACGTCATCGACTGATGGAAGACTATTGGACATTTGATCGAATCCGATTCGGTTTCTTTAATTATAGCGGGTTTAATTCTAGGACAATTAGTAACGTAAACAATAAAGGTAGCCACTTATGATGAAATAAATGTATATGATATATATATATATATATATATATATATATATGATAATAAACTTATGAATGTTATTAAACGAGAGGCCATCAAAATCGAGAGTAAATGTCAGAGAAGCATTAACTAAAATAAAAAAGTAATTCTAGTGTATGCAATTAAGAGGTAATTTTGTTGCGGCTGCTAAAGAAAGATAACACACTAGGCATATTTTTGATTAAATTCAGATTTCTATGCGTTTATAAGAATTGAAAAAGTTAATTTACAAAAAAAAAGAATTGAGGTTTTGTGGAATTATAATGCATTTAGTTCTATCGGCCTCTCTATTTTTTTAACTAAAAGTATTTGAAAGTCTATTTTACATTAATAATATTCAAATTATTAATTTTCTATTGATTTTTGATTCGCAACTAACATACTTCCCTAGTATCTTTCGTTTGATCGTATAGATCCACGCAAAATTACTTGGGTGGTCATGATCAACTTATTTTTTATGTTAACACATAAATACTACTTCGAAAAAAGTTTTATTAAGACTTCTACTGTAATTAATATTTTCAGTAATTACTGACCATTAGCCAACATACCAATAAAAGATATTTTAGGTGCACTTACTATTATAGCTATAGGTGTAATTACATTGCATTCAAGTGATTTACAAAGAAGTAGGTATAAGATGTGTCTGGTCTTGAAAGCAACAGTTACCATTTTACCAAACGAGAATTTAATTTTGCTAGCCCAAATTTTTATTAATTTGCATAATTAAACGAAAGTAGCGTTTTTAATAGTTAATCCGACAATTTTTATCTTTATTAAGCAGAATTCAAGAAATCCTTTTGACTAGGCAGGTTATTAAAATAGAGAAAAATTGATTAACAAAAATTAGGGAATTTATGTTCTACTTTAAATAAATACTTAGGTACACGAAACCACCGAGTTATGACATGACAAACATGTAATCAAGTCGAATTACAAGATTAATTAAAATATATTTTAATAACCAAGCAGCCGTAATTAATGTAAAAGTCTTCGTGGGTATAATCATAAAGATGAAGTCGATATTATTTAACTAATTGCTTAGGTCGGGTTGCAGAAAGTTTAAAACTTCGTCAGATTTGATGTAACGATAGAATTCATCCATCTGATTGGGCGAATACGATAGAACGATAGAATTCGGCCAATCAGACGCACGAATTGTATCGTTACTTAACGTACATCAAATGCATTGCACCCTAGCATTTTTTAAGGCTTTCTGCAACCCGACCTTAGTGTGCGACTGGAAACAAACAAATATATAGGGCATCCCAGAAGAAATGAGAAATAGTGGAAGGGTAGCTTCTATAGAATATTGCGAATTTCCACTAGTCTGGTCTGGCTTAGGAGTAATAGCGTTCTAAACATTTAAAGTTGGGGTAAAGAGTATATAACGGGTGGGCCATTTTTTGGTTTATTTTTGAAGTTTGCAACACTGATGCGCTTGAAATTTGTGGATATAATATAGTGTCAAGCCTCCGCTGTAAGAAATTGATAGTTTTACGCTTGAACAACACTAGGACTTACTGAAGCAAATTTTTTGTCAAAATAAAGCACAGCTGCGACACAGTTGGACTTCTTTATGGAGAAGTGTTTAGAACCGTTGTTACTCCAACGACCCACAAACAATTGTCGTAATTAAGGAAAACGTCTTTAGAGTTATTCTCGAGATGGAGCCACAAACCATCAACAAAGTACTGTAAAATTGGGATGATGGGGTACTTTCAAGCCAGCGCCCAGCGGCGTATTTTTTTCAATAGATCAACAAGCGTCGTAAAATATTGAACGGTGCAGCTTTTAGTGGCAATTGCTGCTGAACTAATCGACGAATTAAAAAATGTCGTAATATAAAATTTGTTGCACGTATAATTTTCTACAAAGAAGTTTTAATTACTTTTTGTCTTATTAGTTATTAGCAGCTCCCAAAAAGTTCAACGACGATGTCTTTTTAGAAACTCGATAGTAATGTCACATTTTAGGTATTTTCCTTAGTTTTTATAAGAAATCAGAGTTTCAATGGACTGAACTAAGCTCAGAAAAAGCGGAAGCTAAAAAATGGTCTCAACAGCAGTCGATACGCCAGTGGTAATAGCAAAAAAGTATTTACTCATACTTAAAGTAGATGAAACCACCGAGAAAGACGACGTGTGGAATGTGATTGATAAAGAAACTAGAGAAAAAGAAAATGATGGATAAGTTATAACCTACACCTACAAGGAAAATTGTATAATTAAAATGTCGTCCAAATAGAAAAGAAAGAGATGATACGTATGCTATAAATATGGGTATTCGGATTTTAACTTTTAAATGCTGCACACCCAATGCTAGCCTACTGTAGATCCTCGGGCTAAAAGAAGGAAAATAAGCACAAGCGCACTTAAACTTGAGAATTCCATTTGTCAAGCGGCCGGGAATCAAGCGCCGAAATAGAACTCGTAAATAAGCTATACAGACGACTCATAAGAGAAAACGTGAACACCGCGGTAAAAAAACAAAATACACCCTAACTTCTGATCTATAGAACCCTAGAAAATTTTTTAGTTCCTAACATGCGATGTGATGTAGTAAATCTCTATTGTATCTCGAACAATTTTTTTTTAAATTTTTAATTTAATTTAAGGTGAAGACGAAACGTAACGTGACTTTTGTTTTCAGAAATCTTTAATTAATACATCTTTACTCTATCTCATGCAGTGCCGGATTATCCATAAGTAGATAACTTAGGTGGCTGACTCCTTTGATGAAACTTACGCGCCCTACTAACTGCGCAGTTTTATGTACGAATACACTGTAACCCCTTCTCCGCGCTATATCTCAAGAAGCGTTGAACTTATGGAAAAAATGTATATAACCAATTTTGTAGATAATAATGTTTTCTATAACTTTCATAATAACCTTTTTTAACGTACAATCTATAGGAGGCAAGTTATTTGCAAAAAACGAGGAAAAGTCACCTTTAAACATACCCCCCCTAGCCCGACTCGCCCCTCACCATCCAAGACTTTTAGTATGTTATACTGCAGGTACTAACAAACAAGCGAACCAAATTTCAAAACTCTAAATTTCCTCCCCTCAAATGCCATACTTATGGTCAAATTTTACTGGACTAGGGTGACATACCGGGTGTAAACAGAATTAGGACCCTATAACTATATAACTTTTTTCAATCTCTAGAGATGGGTACCTATTAGTCTGAACTTGCAAGGCTAAATAACGAACAATTTTGAATTTAACGAAATTGTGACAGTTTAGGTTTTACCTAAAATTAAACTTATTGTTTTAGAAAAAATTGCCAATCCATATCAATAATATACCAGAGTTGCTAACTTATCTCTTCTTTCAGTGAAAAACCACCATAAGTGGTCGTGAAATTTTAACTCTTGTTTTTGATCGACCTAATCTAAACTGATTTATTAACTCCATAAAAGGGGGTGTTCAAAAGATATGTGGAGCTTTTTGGTCTTCAGGGAACACGAGAGGAGCTTTGTAGGAGCTTGTATACAGCCCTAAAGGACAGTAACTAAAAAAACCTGGACTTTTGCTTTCACTTTAAACAAGTATAATAGGTATGGCATATCAGAATGTTATTCTCGAGTAATAAGCAAATATACCGCGTGTAGACTGAGATTTGAGACTTATAATTTTACCGTGTAAAATTAAGTAGTTGCAGCAAATATTAGTTCTCTTAATTATTTAAAAACTAAAAATATTTAGTAAAACTTTAATTAGCAACTCACCTTTAATAAAAATTTTGATTTGTCTGATTAATAAAAATAATTAAGAGCGCCAATTGTCAGTTTGTTAATTGCCAATTTGTATCCATTTAATTTTACACGACAAAATCATATGTCTCAAATTTTAGTCTACACACGGTATATCTTAAATGACCTAAAGAAATTAAATGTTTGAATAAAATTTTAAAATATGAAAAATTGTGTAATCAATAAATTGGAGTAATTATAATTATCTTAAAAGTTTGTATTGATTAATTATTATTATCTCGAATTTCGAAAAACTAAGGATTGTTACTTCCACGCAATGGGAGCGACGGCCCCTCTTGCTCCTCCGACCGCCAGATTACACCTCTACTCAAAAAGGAGTAATATCAATTTACAAAAATTGAGAAATATAATATTTGGTGTCAATATCACTTGAAGAGTAGTCCATTTTTTCGAAATTGTTTTTTCAATAAGTTAACTAATCGAACCCCGCTCTAAAAATTGAAATTAATGCTTTTCAAATTTATCCGTCCACCTATTTGCTTAACCGCGCTTATCCACTCATAAGTTGTTTATAATAATTGTGTAAACTCTAGAATAGTTTACAACTACACTTTAAAAACGTATTAATGATGCATCGTCTTGTTAACGAAATCAAAGAAATCCGAGTTAATCGCTGACCGAGTGACATATTTAATGCATCCTTTCCAGTAGATCGTGCGTTATGGTTCCGATAGATAAAAAAATTTAATATTCGTAGTATTATCACAATTAATAATAGGCTTAAGTTGTCAAATTCGTAGTTTATATTTACATAATGATGGGCGTCGATTAAAGTACTGGAATGCGTGCGGTGCGAATGCTCCACTCATTAATTTAGATGGGTGCTCTCTCAAGCGGAAAATTTATAAAAATCGCCGTTTTAGAATTTTGAAACTATCAAGCAAGAAATTTACGGTGAAAAGCTTTGAAATGAAATGAAAACCGCCGAGGTTCTGTCTTCTGTATCAAAATAGGGAGGGAGGGGGTGTGTAATGTTGAGTGCTAACCTGTTTGATGGGTGGTAAACTGCCGAGTTTCCGTGCGACTCATACTTTGTTGACTCTGTTGAGTTTGGCTCATTTGAATTTGACTCTGTTGAGTCGACTGCTGACCCTGTCGAGTCATTTGCTGACTATTTTGCTGTTGTCGATTCATTTTGACACCACAAAAAGCTCACAAAAGCGAAGAAACAAAAAAATTATAATATAAATCGTAACACTAACACAACACAATTGTTATAAACACAAAAAAAATAAATAGTTCGTTGTAACTGTTTTCTTCACGACGTTTAAATTGCCATCCACGGCTTCAGTTAGCAGAAGTCAAGTCATCCCCGATTAAAACACCAAGACGTCGGTCGTTTGCGAATTCAAAGCGAAGAATGTTTTCTCTCCTACAGCGGGACCTGCAGATACCCGTTGGAGGGGTCCTCACAGCCGACCGACTCCGATATTATCTATTTTAAGATGGGTTCTATATATGATATAGTCTTAGACGAGAGACTGAAATCACTCGATTCGTGGTGCTTCTTGTTAAATGTATTCAAATTATTCTATTAACTTTCTACTTTATTATTTAATTAATTATACTTTAAGAGTTTCCTTTTTGTAAACAAGTTTAAATAATTGACAGTATTATCGAGTGATGTTCGTTATTTTTATAAATATAAAAAGATAATGAGCTTTTGTACGTAATTATACTCTGGGTGTTTAGAAATGTGTGACCCGACATAAAAACCAACAAAATTACGCAAAAAATTTTTATGCATATTCGTGAATCTTTGTTTGGATTTGCTTTAGAGCAAAATATCAGGTTATCAAAAATAAACTATTATAAGCTACCTATAAAAAAACCTGATCACTTTGTTTTGTAATTTTATCGGTTCCGGAGATACGGTTACAGAAACGCGCGGTATGGGTATGTTGCTTTGTTGCTTATATCTGCCAGTCAAATATGTCTCGAAATTATCAATCCTTTGCTCTTCCTAATTTTGAAAAGTGGATAGATGTTAATGCGAAATTGAGGCAATAAAAGTACTATCTAATAATCGATGTCCTAGCCCTAGGCTACTACAATTACCGAATTTGATTTGTAGACACTTCAATAGCCGTAATTATTAAAACGTTTTTTAAAGCTCGTTATATACCTGCCGCACAGCATGAAAGCCAACTAATTTGTATTTCTTTCGTTCGTTAGACGATTTTCTTGCTGTTATCGTTTTGTCAAAAGTTACTACCCTTGAGGGAGAAAGAAAAAAATTAAGAACGGGAAACATAATAAAATATCGAAAGGTTCAAAGAGCGATACCTTTCGCCCACTTCCGTGGTACGCATTTTCAAAAGTTGGGCGAATCCTGCACGTTGGCTGTCGAAGTACGCGTACCGGTGGTTTAGGAGTGGCCAGTCACTGCTCTGAAACTTCTTCAATTAATGACGCGCGTCGTGAAAGTCTTAATACTCAAAGTAAAGCCATTCTGTAAGGAATTATTTTTAGAATTTTATGCTCGATCGCTTGAGATTTTGTTTTAAAGCGAATCAAAACCTAACATAATTTAAAAATTTTGAAAAAAATGCCTTTTTGGCATGATTGTTCCAATACATCGATATAAGCCAATGTGGTATAGGTAGATTTTGCTTTATTAGAAGTCCAAATAGAATAAAATTGACCCCAATTGTTTCCACATAAGATTCTGGTCAACTGACCTATAAATATGAAAACAATGAAAAGCCTTCACGCCTACAACTGCAGTAGGCATCTTCAGAGGATGAATTGCTAGGGTAGCTCAGCTCAGAAGTATATAACTAACTAAATTGATGCCTCCAGAAACATCTCCTACTAACGACACCAGTCGTGTAAGTCTAAACACTCTAACGACATAATATCATGTTGTCAAAAACTCAGTTAAGTTTGAGACCTAAAAAATCTACTAAATCTGCTCTCGAACGCTTTGGCATGTCTAGTCACGGAACTCCCAAGCGCAAGTTGAACGGGTATAGAATAAAAAGGCAATAGTTTTAATTGAGAAACATGAAATATCGTTCCACTTCAACTAGAGTAAAATTGAGCAGGGTGCACCACGTGGCCTTATCTTCTTTTTATTATAAGCAATCATCTTCTTGGAGCGGGCATAGCCTCTCAATAGGTGCACCAATGACACACCAAACATGGTAACGAACGTTACAGTTTTGCAAGCAGCGGAAATAATGACTCTTTCCAAATTGCTGTGCAAATCGTCTCTAGATTGCAAGAAAGCAGTTTACCATCGGATGCAATGCTGGGTTGGTAATTAATACTACATTGGCAGTCTGTTGCCTATAGTCTGCTCATATTAAGAGATATTTACTCAACTGGAAGTTTCAGACTGCACTATTTTGGTGGGTAGGTGTATTCCATGGTATTATAAAATAAATGGAATGGCTATAAGCCAGTTTAAGGATATCTAAAAGTGAGGCATCTGTAACTCACTGTAACTGTAACTGAGGGGATGTTACTCAGAAAGCGTGCGCGGCCAAGTACGCCAGGGTACTCTCCTTCTTCCTTACTACGAAATTCTCGGATATTCTTTATGCAACTGACAGCTTGTTCTTTGCCATGCGCCTCATGTTTTACGCGCGTTCAATCCTTCCACTTATTTTCTAGTTACATGGTGTATTCGGAGCTTAATTAATTGTGAGTGGTACTGCGCCGGCTTTTGAGACACTCAAGTAAAGAGACAGCAATTTTATAACTAAAAAACGTACTGTTAGATACATGTTGAGATTTGACATATAGAACTCCCTGTAGACCTGTTTTGACGTGGTTCATCGTTATACTTCCTCTGCCTTGTTCCGATGGTCAAGAGAAACTTTATTTTATTATCGGCAAACTACTAGCTTGACTATGAGTCAAAGCATTTATATGGTCACTACGGACCGTTGCCAGCTTAAAAAGCACTGCATACTATGGCACTAGAAGAAGGGCCACTATGCAGAGGATGTGCAGAGGAAGAAGAAACTCCAATTCATCTTCTGCTACACCGCGAGGCTTTCACACACAGCATTATCGGAAAGGAGAAGATCCAAAGAGAACTGCTCAAATTTTCAATAGAAAAACTTCTGGACTATATCAAAAGCACAAAACTTTCATAAAGAAAGACTATATCAAATGCGCACAATAGATCCGAGAGGTCGCATTGCAAGGAGCCATTGGGGATTGGGGGCCAGCCTCAGAACCTCAGTAATAATAATGGTTACTAGAAACAGGGCCGCGCTCTCTCGACCTACCTGTACCACATTTTTTGAACGTGGATCTTGCTACAATTGGAGCAATTTCAAGACCAGTATTAATTAAGAGCAGTATTAGAAAACGGACATAAATTAAAGGAGATCCATTTGTTAAATTAATCCTTTAGCCAGTTCAAAACTCACAAGTGCTGGTTAACCGTGGGGCGTAGGTCATAGCTTATTAGCACTTATCTAGGTGCAATGTTTTACTCTAAGTAAGTATTTTAATTGTATGATTTGCAATTTTTGGCCTTTTAATAAAAAGCGAGCAGAAAATTTTTTACGAAATGATTAACACTTTTAATTAGAATTTATAAAAATATGGAAACTTGGATAGAGCACACACAAATATTTCAAATGGGTAGGTATTAGAAAGCTGACATTCGTGCAAAATATTGTTTTAAACTGTTTTTCTATGTTTAACAGCCACACAAATTTCGCATATCCTTCCTGCACTAAAAAATTGTGAAATCCGTCGAAACACTAAAATTAGAGGCGCCTTTGAAATCACCTCAAAAACTTATTATGTTGCAACTTTATTTTCAGAAGACGTTAAACATTATTTTTCCAATAGAGCCTTTACTATAAAATATAAAGTAATTTTGACGAGCCTCGACCCGCTTTAGCGTAACTTCAATTACGGTAATTTGTAACGCGTTTGTAATTCCAGAAACGTTACTCGAAATTGAGAGTGACTTACAAAATTTTCATTTTCAACAACTTTCTGGCAAACCATTTGTATATTTTATTTTTCTATTTTTATAGTAAACACATCAATTAGATGATCAAAAAAAATATCGTATAAAAATCAGAAAAAATCACTGTTACTAACGAAAATAGCAAATAATTAGTTTTGCCGCTAGAAGTGCACGTTGGCAAATTTTTCAAATGTGTACAAAAATTAAGTGGTAGATATAATTTTTTCACAGCCACTTAATCAATCATTTCAACAGAAAAAATGTTTTTTTGAAATGTGATTTTGTGCAGGTAGATATTACTGACGTTGTAGCTACTTTTAGATTACCAATTCATAATCTTGGATCACATTTACAGGTATTTGGCAACGATCCAAAAAATTATGGGAACACCTATGATTAAAATAATTATTCGGTGTGTTTATTTTGAAAGAATGACTATAAAACCTGTTTAATAAAACAGATTAACAACTAAGTAATTGTTGGGTTATTACAACGTACATTTCTTCCAATTTTTGGTTCAATACACATTAGACGGGGATCGGGTTACAATTTAATTTTGTTGTGATGTTTCGGTCGACGACAAAACTCGACGTCTTCAAAAGAAACAAGTGGCAAAAAAGAAAAGAAATTCTAAACAAATAAGTCCAATTAGGTATTAAGAGGGGGATTTAATAAAAAATTTAATTTAGGCTATTTCCCCGACATGATTCATAGAAAAATTCCGCCAGTTTGAATTGCCAGGTTCACAACTCTGCTGTTTTTTTTCAGAAAGAAAGTCAAATTTTAATTTTAAGGTTAGTTTTCTGCCATAATATAAAAAGTGCAGTGGGATACCAACAATCTCTTGTTTCCGTAAAACAAGAGTTACTTTTTTGTCCACCTCACGAAAGTACTACTTTTGTAGCTACCAACTGAAAATCTCGTATGTTCCACTTTCGATTGTATTTGCCTTGCCAAAACATATAGGGTGGTTTTTCCACCTTAGAAGAAATGGTCGATTTGAAGTAACTGATGCGACTCACTCACAGCGGCTGTTGTAGAGTAGCTGTAGCCGAAATCATTTTAGCAAGAAGTGTGATGTACAAACAACTCCATACTTACATAATTAATTTATTAATTAGCTAAATAAGATTTGGTAGTTTTACATTTACATGTGTTTAATATAATTTTTGTTACTGCACTCACCGACATTGGTTACAGTTGACGGTGAATTGGGTCGTTCGTACAGAACTAGATCGGGCGACGTGCTCCTATTTCTTGTTTGTAATTGGCGATATGTACCATACATGTGTGACGGAACTCCTGTATTAAACAAAATTTATCTTGAGACTTTATTTATTTAAAACAGGGTGCTAAAGTTGTCATTTTTAGTTATTATTAATTTGGAGTAACTTAATTAAAATGTTTTGGACACTTCCGATCTTATCTTACTTGGATTATTAAGAGAAGTTGCAAGTCATGTAAGCACAATGAGGATATTTATCTGCTTTATCTTTTCTAAATCAGTAGGCACCATTTTCATGTTTACTAGTGAAGTTGGTTGAGTCTCTATTAATTTATTCAAAAACACCTATAGCGAAAACATTCATAAAAAGTTTATTTGTGAAATTTTGAATTTTTTATTATTTATTTTTTTTCAAGCCATTACTCCTTGCTAAAAAACACGTACGATAATTCTCACAATCCACCGACAAATCAAGTCTAACCACCTTAAAACGGCTGATTGATTCAGTCGATTTACAATAAAGTATTACACGAATGTAGTATTACCTACTATCCACTTATCGTTTGTAAGACGTTTCTAATCATCAATCTAATTTTTTTGAGCCACTTTATTACTCTCTAGATCTTTCTAGAGTAGCAGATAATTTTTGTAAAAATTTGTAAATTCCGGACACAGTAGCTACTTAATTGCTTTTTAAAACTTATATTTTACATAAAATAAGTACCTCCTGATTTTCGCAGTTAATTATCAACGCTCTAATTATCTCAATTTACTCTATGTTGTTACTTCGAATTTTTTAGAACAGTATAAATAACTTAAGCGAATAAAAATTATAATATAATCGCACAATTAAATCGTTAAATTAAATTACTGTTATAATTTTTACGAGTACCTAAGTTAGAAGGAATAGGAAAAAATGCCAAGCAGTTAAAATTAAATTTTCATTCTTTTAACGTCACGAAAAAATAGGACGTTATATCATATACTAATCAATAATTAATGCTAATAACTAATAAATACATGATATTTCATACAGGATGCCACAAAACTTCGAAAACATAAAGTTAGTACCTACAAGTAGCATGGATATTGGATATGGTAAGCATCATATCACTAGTTGCTATCAATGATTGTCAAGAATAGTGATACCGTCCAGAGTTTTAAGACAAGACTTAGCCAGTTTTGATCTTGCCTTGAAATGTCAAGACAAGAGCTTAGCAACTCAATATTGAAGAGTCAACTCTTGATCTTGGCTTGCCGTTTTATCAAGACTTTTGAAATTTCGGGGAACCACAGTGAAAACCCAGCATCAAATACGACTTTTATTAAATAATTGAAAAATTTAATCAAAATGGATTATCCAAGCCTCCCATTTGACTTGGAAGATCCACTTTTCATTTATTTTACAGATATCAATAGCTTGAGAGTGCAGGGAAGTTATTAAAACTTAAACGCTAAAGCTTAGAACAAAGTGAGGATGAATACACAGTCGAAATTAAGCAGAGTACTGATAATCCCATAATAAAATTAGGCACCGAGGTATTTAAAAAAATTAAAAAGTCTGAACAACATAAAAATCTTTTAAAGACGCTTTGTGATGATAATACAAAATACATAGTACCTACTAATATACTGCATGTCCGAAAAGTATGGAATATGCCGAATAAAACCGAAATCAATGGGCAAAACAGCACTGTGGTAACTAAATTCATCGTATGTTGACTCTCAGCACTCAGCATACAGTTTAGCGGATTGGAAGCCGCTGAATGTCAATAGACTCAGCATGATTGACCGCTTACTCTAAGCAGCTTTGTCCGCTAAACGCACCCATTGCTTCTTTCATAATTCTTGAGACCCGTCAATTTTATTTGTTTAAAATATAAATTTCGATGGCAAAATTATTTTTCTACATTCATTGCTCAGTGTTCTGAATGCCGGTATGAAATAATTCGACTAGCAGTTCTAATTTACAATTTTTAAAGTGCACCTTTATTCTGTCGTCAAGATTTTCAAGGCTCTTGAAAAACAAATAAAGATTTTCAAGACAAAAGTTTTTAAAGAGCTGATCTTGACACCATCACTAGTTAGGAATATCACCAAGGCGAAAACACTCCCAAAATTAGACATTGTAAGATTCCATTTGGCATTTAGTATTTAAAATATTCGGGAGTAATTTCTTAACTACCATATTAACCCCCCCCCCATACGCATTGTTAGTCAAAATTTGAAGTTGAAAATGTATAGTCAATTCAGTGTGTGGGGAACAAACAGTTGTAGTTAACCAACTTTTGTTCTACAGATAGAGACAGTTCCATGGATAATCGGGCACTGGTCCCAACTTCAAATTTTCAAATAATAAGACTCAAAAATTTATTTTTGTTCCAGTTATTCCAAAAATTTCAATTCCAATTATTTCAATAACACAACTCTTTCCTTTTGGCCTCTAAAGGGGTCAAAACTAAGGGTCGATTATTGTACATAACTCGCTCAAACCAAGCTCAACGGCAAACCTGCCTTATCTTTGTCTATTGACAATGTGGATTGTGGCCTTAGGGTGCTGTTTATCACTTTTTATATATTTTTGTGGATTGCAGAGAAATTTGATTAGAAACATAGAAACAGTTTAAATATCCTAAGATTTAAAAGCCAAGAAATCAAAATATTAACTTGTAAATAAATTGAATACCACTAATACCTAACTATTACCTAACTTTAACTTTTTCCCAATTATCTTGCTATCATTAGTTCGCAGTATAGTTAAAAAACGTAATTTGGCGACAAATATATGGTTGTCACAACAAAAATTGTACCTACAGGAAACTACAAGCCATTGACTTAAATGGTTTGTAAAAATAACCACAATATTATTTGAAAATGGCAGTGTGTAAGTAGTTTTTTACTTTTACATCCGCATGGCTACGCTACCTCATATTACGATAATCTTCCAAGCCAATTGCCAATACATTTTCCGTGCGAAATTTACTGAGATTTTACCTTCGATATTTTCAGGCCAAAAATTATGTTATTGGCTAGAATAATGATCCTGTTACTAAATAATATGGTATTAGAGCAACAGATGAAATAATAATAACGTACGTATAGGTATAACAAAATTAGTTTTGTTCTAAATTCCAAATTTAATTCAAAATTAGGTTATTGACTCGGAATATTTTTAATTTTTTTCGCAACTAAAAGTTATTTATTTCGATAATTATTTAAATAATAAAAGGACTAATGTTTTAAAATGAAAGTTAAATTTGTGATGTATTTGTTGATCTATGTTGAACTAATTTTGTTCGACATAACCAATCATCTCTAAATATAACGCATTGTGATTATAATATAAATATATTTGAATGTTGGAACATTAGCGTTTATTAATAATGTCAGAAAAAAAGTTGTATTAAATATAAAGTTTATACTGGCAATGTCGATCAGGGTCGGACTCGTACTAAGAATAACGAATTTGGTAAAGAGTGGCCGAGTTTTATCAAATTGTTTTTGGTTGTTTTGATTGTCCGGTCGCATTTAAACACCATATCTTTGCTAAGGTTGGCGATACATCTGGCTTGTATAACTTGATGGCGGTACGGAATATATCCATAGAGCGTTTCAAGTCCTTCATACATGAATTCTGGCATCTTAGAAAATAGCAGTCGCAGCGTCGCAGCCAAAGCAGTTTGGCTTGAAACTTGAAACATTCTTTCAGGGTTCAAAATCTAAAGGAGAACCGATGTTGCGAATTAAATGACCGTCCAGCTTGAGAGTACTCCAAAAAAAGTTAAAATCGTCTGCAGTTACGTTAAAAATACGTACGTCAAAGTGATTTGAATCAATTTTACAAAGTCGGAAATTTTTGGAAAATTTATAAAATTGCAATTATTGAAGAAGGGCGTTAATGAAAATTCTATTGCTCGAGGATAGTAAAAAACAGAATACATTTTTTTAAATTTTAAAGAAAATACCACAAAATGGTGTCGAAAAAGCCAAGTAAAGAAATTATGACAGGTACCTATGTAGGTACATACCTAAGTACCTACTAGATATACATGGTAAAAAACATTCGCCCGTGCATAGGGATCTACCATTGTTGTAATAATACTCTTCCAAGGTAAAAAAACGAAATTGTTTTAAATTCACTTTTAGGCCATTAGCGATCGAACCTCGACCCGGCGGAAAAGTCGCATTAAAATCTGGCTCAGATAAATTCAATTTGGTGTGTATTTGTGAAAGAAACTCATTAAAAGTATTAGCAATTTACTCTGGATTGGTAATCACTAAATGACCGGAATCAAGTAGACTTCGTGCCAAATAAAACCATGAGCAAGACGGGACCGCTATCTGGCAAGTGTCCTATCATAGATCGGTATACAGTTCACGAGCGTATCGGAACACGATAATATAGACCAGTCAAAATCGACAATAAATCAACAAAGCATGATGTATTTCTGATTTTTTAGTATGTTGTTTGGACCCATTAGGGTAGTGTACACCCAAGTTTACAAGTCTCTAAAACGCGAAATTTGAGGATGTTTCAGTTTTTGGTGTATATATCCATGGGAAATCTTTATAGTGCCTCTAAGTCGTGAATAAGAAGCTTTTGAAGTTGAATAGCGCGCTCACTAAACGTTACAATTTCGAACAAAACAAAAGTTTTTTAAATTTTTCATAAAACGCAAAAGCGGAACTTGGCACTATTTTGTTTAAAAAAAAACCTTTAACTACGTTCTTATTCTCTCTGATGTGATATGGGAAATCTTTATGGTACCTCTAAGGTGGTGAATAAGAAGTTTATGAAGTTCAATAGCGCGCCTATAATTGTTACAATTTTGTCTAACTAAAATATTCACTTTTTGGAAAAAATGGCCTATTTTCAAAGTGCCGTAACTCGGTAACTAATTGACCTACAGAGGTCCGGTTGGGCCTCAAATTGCGAATTTAGCGATTTTGTGTGTCGATTTTGACTGACCTAATATGTCTTGCTTGACATTCATATTTCTATTTGGCACGAAGTATAGTAGATTACAATGTTTTTTTACTTTATTATTTCTATTGGTGGTTTTATCTATCAAATTCCACGCATTCCTTCTAAAATTTGTAGACCCCAAAAGACAATAATCATTGCTTTTTGTCTTTGCATTAGGAGGTATATATTTTGCGAGTTTACATATTTTTTATATTCGATTTTTATGACTTCCGTCATGAAGACGTAACAAATTTAATTGAAATAGTTCACGTTTTTTATGCACACCATTTCTAATTTCATCAGCCATCCAGTTCAATCTCTTGTAATTAGGATAAAATTTATTTGGTTTCACAGGCACCTTGGGAAAACTTATATTATAATAAAACAAGAATGTGCTAAGAAAAATTCGTAGGCCACTTCGGCTTCATTCATCTCATACATACTTAGAAAGTCCAAAAGGAAACTTTCCAATCTAATGATTGCTAAAAGTTCTTCTATATATTTTTTCAAATGGCCGATCGTTAGCCCTTAGTATACCTCAATTTCCATAAGTTGTGCAGTATAATCTGATAAGCAGTTAGGAAAAATTTGAGTTAAAAATCTGAATCAGATAAGAGATGCCAGAGCTGAAGAGCGGACGCAACTCGAGTGTATACTTGAGAAAATAGGTTCTTTTTTCAGGCATCGGACGCAACTCGAGATCAACCTAAAATTTGAGTGCATAACTGTAATAATGTTATCTATACAGGTCCTACTTCGAGTGGTTACACGAATGAAATCCCGCACGTGAAATCACAGTCGAATTGGGTTAATATAGTAGGTACTATTCTCAGTAATGGCAGGTTATAGTAAAATAAGATCTTATTTTAGACAATCAAGCATACCATTTCTTTTTAAATATTTAAATTCATTTCTTCCAACCCAAACGATTTTAATCAAACTCGTAGGTTTACAAGTGCAGTCACATAAAATTATAAATATTTCGAAAGAATTATTGCAGCATTTAATATTTTTGGCGTATTTTTCGTACCCACGTATTTTAGTGTTTTAAGTAATACGTAAAATCTAAAAGTAGAAATATTATAAAGAGACTTTCATTTGAAAATTCTAGAATGAACAAGAGAAAAATATACAAAAACATTTTTTTAAATTTTAATTATGTATTATTAGTGTTAGACCTTTTCACACTTGACCATCGATCCTTATCTAAACTGCAAGATCTTATGATCGTTTAGTAAAATTCTACGAGACCCTTATAGCTTTAGACACGTAATTCTGCAAGAATGTAGTATGTAGAGTGTAGAGTACAAAATGATATCAAAAAATTGTATTAAAAAAAGCATCTTACACAGCTGCAGTTGGAGAAAAATGTGAAATTTATTTATAACTCTGAAATTGAGAGCAGCTTACTATTTTTGAGTCCTTATACTCAAAAGGTGAGTCAGAATACAAACAATAATTAGTAGAAATAAATAATTACTTTGTAATTAGGTAGCCTCTTATTTTTAAGCATCTTTTCATCACCCAGGTGGGCTCTAAATTTTAGGTTTTATCAATAAATTACCTATACGTATGTCGTATACCTACTATATTTCGTATTATTTTGATTATAAAAATAATTTTTTTGTTCTTTTTTAGTCAACAAATACTTAGTCGCTTATTTGGCACAAATGTGGTATTATATTTATGTAGTCAATAATTATTTTAAAACTTGGCCATGTTAGCGCGACATTTTGGTTATAAATACAATACGTGATTCAAATTTTTGAGTAGAAAATTAAGCAAGTACTTTAAAAGACGAGAAATCCAATTACCAACGAGGGTATTTTGGGGGTTTTGTCATTGCTTTTAAAAATAAAATTTTATATAAGCACTTCGCACATCATATTTTTCGCCAAATACCACACCTACACTTTGAGAAAAAATTTGTATACCTACGTTGTAGAAAAACTTTGACTGTTAAAAACTAAAACTACAATTATTTTGCATTTCGTAAAAAAAAAGAAGTGTCCAATTATTTAAAAACTTTGTTTTTAGAAAAAGTACCCGAATTTCGAGTTGATAAATGATTTTGACAAATAACTTATTTGCAAAAAAATATAAGAAATGTAAAAAGTGTGCATTTTGGCATGGCATCAAATAACAACTGGAAATCAAAAGTGGTTATTTTGGGAAAAAATTTAAATAAAACGAAATTGTTCATATTAATATCTGGAAAACACAAAGATTATATATTTTTCGTAAATACTTGGTCTGGGTAAGGATTGCAATTTAAAAACGTCGCCAATAAGGAAGAGATAAAAGTGAAATAAGTTTTGGAATTGAAATTGTAAACAAGGGCATTAAATTATTACAAAATAGTTTTCCATGCTTTCTAGCACTTTATTATTATAACGTCTAATTGAATGGTGTAAAAAAGTATAAATATAATTCTATTTTCAGTATTCCGTATTGCGGTTCTACAGGGTGATGAAACACATAGGCACCTTGCTAGTTATAGTTATGGAATGGTGTTTTGTTTTCCGTCAATATGCCGTGGGCAGGACGTGTGGGGCATATTCTTCGAAAAATATGATTCCACACAGCCACTTTCAGTTTGAGACTTATAAATACCTAACTTTATGATGGTGTTGTTTGATGACTCAGAATGAAACAAAATCCAATGTCCAAACTGCATCCATCTTTTTGTCCACGCTACTAAGTTTATTTGTAATGAAAACGGCCCTTAGAACAGATCTAAGGTTACGTGGACTCGACATAAGATACCTATGGGATAATTCAAGAAAGATTGTCATCCGATTATTTTAGAGGACTATTATAGTTCTCTATACAGTCGTCTAAGCTAAACTAGGCTTAAGTTGTAGTAGAGCAAGTGTGACAAAATAAAATTGCGTAAAATAGGCAATGAAAAACTTTTAAATAATACACCTTGTACAATGTACATTGAGGTTACAGTTATGGCACTTTGCCATATCTACGCAACATTAAGTTTTGGACAAACTCTTTCCAAACGTATAGATTGATGGTGGACTATTCCTTTGGCGTACACGCTGACTGAACTTGTTCTCACTAGACTTTTTGTTATTATTTATTTATTATGTATAGTAGGCATTTTATGTAGTGACGTAATAATGATTGACAGTAAAATGCTTTTGACTAAAACGTAAATGTAAAATATGTTGGCGGTCACGCTTATGATACGATCAATGATTTTGAAATAAAGCGCTCTAAGCGTGTAAAAATTATTAATGAAATACACCCATTCGTTTTATTTTGCAGAGTACTTCTCAAGTATATCTCTTTGGAGTATTAAGATGGTGCAAGCAACCAGCAACGATTCCGAAATACGGAATGACATTGGAACGAGTGACAGGGTCTCTTAAAATTCCTAACGTCAGTAATCCTTGCTTGGACAAGAAAAAAATCGGAAATACCTAATCATATAGGACAGTTTTCGGAAAATACACCAGATATAAAGTAGGTGCGAATGATGGTATTAATATTAAAAATGCATTGAACTCTCCTCCAAGCTACTGCACCACAAGACAAGTCAGAAGAGAAAGGCGTTTCGAGGTATTTGATAAGCCTAATTGGTAGTTATCTTAGTTATTGATCTACAATCAACAGAAAAACAATATTTATAGTAAACATAAAGAGTGTCACAAAGATGTGTGCTGAGCGCTGATGTCTCCACTGTGGAATACATAGTACCATGAAGTACTGAACCTGCAACTGACGAAAGGGGTTACGATCTCAGCTTTCAGAGAGGACTTAACGCTAATAAAAAATACTGAGAATATTCAACAGCTAAAATATAGACAATATGGATAGAAACTTGGACGAAAAAACGTCGATTGCAAGTCACTCCGGTAAAAACCGAGATTGCGGTATCTAAGAGTAATCGGAAGAACGGGCTATTTAATGTCGCAGCTCATTACGATGACAAAAATGAAAACTGTACTCACGGTGTTTTTATTATCCTCTATCCTCTTCTATCCCCCAAAAAAATATTTGAGCTGGGATTTTTAACAGCGAAATTATCGATCGTTTTGAAATTGAATGTAATTTAAATTTGGAAAAGTATTTAGATCTGTTAATTTCTAAGGCTGGTCCAGCGTTGGAAGAAGTTACAAGAGAAAATCAGGAAATCTGGTTCCTACGAGACGGCTGCCCTGCTCATTTTGGCTTAGACGTTAAAAATTGGCTGAATAGTTCATTTCCAAACCATTAGATTGGCCGAGGAAGTACCATATCAATTGGCTGGCTAGATCTCCGGATTTAGCACCTCGTGACTTCTTTTTGTGGGGTCTTAAGAATAACCAAATCTTAACTCTTTGAGAGAGGCAATTCTTTCAGAGTGTGGATTAGTTAGCTCTTGCTCCCCCACCCCACAAGTGCCCTTATAACCTCTCTCTGCTTTTAAAACGCGTCTCTTCTCGTACAACCTACTAATAAATGGTTATTGTTCTAATGAGGTCTTAAATAAACCAAATGACCCAATTAAAAAAGGAACGGCACATTTTTAAATGTTTTAACGACGCAATTAAAATTTAGCCCCTATAATTTTTCCTTGTTCTGATTCGCGTTGTCAAGGAATTCATGAAAATACATTTCGTTTAGTACAGACGTATACTGATCTTTAAAAAATTTTTCAAGTTCCACTTCTTACAAGAACAATCAAGCCAAGACGCTTCGAATTTATTGCATTATTGATCTCATGCCAAAACCCAGATTTACGATACTATTTGGTACCACAATGTTTTATTCAAAATATCAGCTGATGATGGACGATCTAAATTGTTTGTTGCAAGCTATTGATTATTTTCCTTAAGAGGGCGTATTTATTAAAAAGAGGTGATGCTCGAAAGTGCTTCCGTCAGTTAAAAATAGATTTTCGTCGTTGGTCGTTGGATGGGGGAGTGTGATGTCACGATCTAATGCAAAATTGTTTATCTAAAATTTACAAAATTGTACTCAATTGCTGCTATGATAACTCACGCCATCTAATGAATTTTTTCACGATAAATTTACAGTTAGTACGCAGTACGCTTGTCAAACTTTAAAAATCACTGAAAGTCGACCGCTTCAGGATTCAGGATAAATATTGTAATCATCGAAGCAATAATAGATGTTCGTAAAAACTTAGATTTCTAAATCAATCAAATCCATGAAGAAGCGGAAATAATACCGCAGCGACATCTAGCGTCATAATTGCAAGGGGTGGCTCTTAAACTTGAAAGGGAGTTAGAATTGAAGTAATATTTTGTTATAGTTGGGTCTTTAGACTTACATTCTTGTACTTGTACTTTTTTCATTAGAAAATTTTTTTATCGAGCACCCCTTTGGAAGTACCAAAATTGATATTTCCGCAATAAGAATTTTAAAATCGTATTTGTTTCGTCACATTACTAAAAATAATTACTTTTATATACTTTTTGTGAGCGCTTGTTTTTTGATAATTTTTTGAGAACAAAAAAAAATTCCAAAAAGAGATTTTAACGTATATCCAATCATTAGTCACAACAGTAATGCGTTAAGAAAAAGAACTAATGTAGGTACCTACTAACTGACGTAGGTACGTTTTAAATACGGTTGCATCGAGAAAGTTTAGGAATATTTAGAATGTGACAAATTACGATCCATAATTCATTTTGGCAATCATATTATAAACATTCCTAATATATACCACTATTTCATTTTAAGGCTCAGTGTTGCAGATTCCTTCAGATTTTGCACTCTCCCTCTCTACTATCCTCTTATTTGAGGAATGTGGTATGTGTTGATTGGCATTGGACGTTAGAGCCAAGCCAAGAATAAATAACATCAGAATTTAATAACAAAAGTAATGGCACCAGTTGTTAGCTTACAGAGATATTATGTATGTACAGCCGCATAAAAATTTATTGGACACTATAAGTTTATTTTTCCTTCTTTTCATAGCAGAGAATAGCATACAAATTGAGAGTGCTGTAGCTATAAAACATTCCATTTCTACTTCGTAAAAATTGCGAATTTCCAGACGTAAGTATTTGCCAAACAACCTATAGTGGCCAATAATTATTTCTTCGGCTGTACAATGTACATACAGTCCAGAAACTTTATACAAATCTTCAAAATATTTCTTTTTTGGACTGATCCCTAATCAATGATCATATATCCAAATTCTTCTTCTCCGAGTACTGCTTCTCCGGCTATCATTTTATTATTAAAATGATAGGTATTATTAATATTAAATTATAGGTGTTTAGTGTATAATAATATAATTCGGTATAGCTTTTCCCAACACCACCACGCATACCAGTAGAGCCCACTATGGTTAGATATAGTTCCCCTTCAACCTGTTGTAAGTAGTCTAAAATTTAAAAAAAATCTAAATACTTATCGATAAACTTTAAAGCTTTTTAATAAGTACATGTTGTCAAAACAATCACAATAAATGCTTATAATGGTAACAAACTAATAATATAATAATAAAAACAAATTCATTCATACAAAAAAGTACAACAAGAGAGAAAATTTTGTTTCGAACAAGTCCGAGTGCGTTAAAATATAAAGCTGAAAGAAGGTATGGCACGTAACATAATATTTGGTTTGGCAAAAGCTGACAAAAGATACGCAAGCACAATAGACTAGATTGTAAAGGTAATAAAAGATGTATCCTCCACCATTTACTGTAGATACTGAGAACGTCTCTCACCTGGAACTTGTAAAGTTGCCGTCGTTCCAACGCCGCCATTTTGATTTGTGGCGGTGCACGTGTACGTTCCAGCATCCTCTAAAATTGCATTTTAGTACAAATTAAAAACAAAACACAATCATCTTCCCCACCTGGATAAGCTTGTGGTATCGTTAAGCGACAAACGCCGTTTCGGAAGAAAATTTGATAATCTCTCGAGTTCTCGATAATTCGTCCATTCTTAGACCATAAGACGGTAGGAAGAGGTTCCGATTGAACGATACACTCGAATCTTGCAGTTTCTCCACTAACTGCAGCTATGTCTCGCAATGGCTAAAATTAACGAGACACATTTTCAACCAACCACACTAATTTAATAGTTAACTCACTGTTATAAACATCGGAGGATGCTTAGATTGCCCTGCACTTTGTCCAAACGATTTTGGCGTGCTCACTCCACTAATTGGAGTCTCTCGATCGCTCGTCCCTAACGAAAAAAGAGCAAAATTACGATTCGGAAATAAAGCAACAAAACAAATCAGTTCAAGCTTTCCGAATTAAATGCAACGATAGCAAACGTCTACGATTGTTACGAAATCTACTAGATACCTGCTGTATAAAATGCAGGGGAGGCGCTAAGTAAATTGGGCGATACTGAAGTCGGGCTAGTCGAATAAGGTTCCCATCTGGGACTAATTAAATCGTTTCGTTTTTTCTCTTCGCTTTCATACTCGGACATTTCACTTTCAGAAGTAGGTTCCCATTTGACGGTTTTATTGGGCATGACAGGTTTTAGGTAAGAATTATTAAATTTTGGTTTGGCCGTTTCGTGATAAACGGGCATTTCTATGTCTTTTGTGCGCTTTGGAGGCTCGATAATCGTTTTGTGAGGAACTGGAATTTCACCGCCCTTACTTTGACCAGGTAAAATAACGCCAAACTCGTAACCAAAATCGTATTTAAAGTAAATTAACCCAGTATCGGGGTCAACATGTTTTGTTCCTATAGAATTTTAACAATTTTAAAAAGCTCCTCCTATAATTAAACCAAAACTTACCGTATTGTGCAGCTCTTGTATCCTCCCTATAAACTTGAGGGACGTTTTTGTTTTCACTTTTCTCAACAATGCTCTTTTCGGTTGACTTTTTATTAACGTCCGTCATGATATCGCTGACAAACTGTTGCGTCTTCGATTTAAAGGCGTGAGTCATATCGTTCATGTGTTGTGAGGCAATTTTAGTGGCAGCAGCTTTTGCAACTTTTTCCGGAATATAACCGTACTCGGGTGGAGAGCCTGGTTTGATCAGAGCCGTACAAGGATCAAAAGGTTGTATCGGTTGAGGTGCTTTGATTTCGTGATAGTGGTTCTCATTTTTATTTTCGCTAGAATTCCACGATTTAAATTTGGTCAGTTCCACTTCGCTATCGTAGTCGCTCTCCCTGATTTCTTTCTTTTTGAAATTATTTGTTACAGGCGCAGTTGATTTAGATGAAAAGTGTTGGTTTTGTTGATTTCCAAACGTGATGATTTTCTTCGTTTGCTGTAAACTGACTGTACGATTGCTGTTTTCGGTCGACTCCTTGAAATGCATCACGTTAGAGGTTTCTGTCTGAACCGCATTGTGGTGTGGTGCGCTGGTACTCGAACGATAGTATTGTGTAAACGTGGGCTCTGGCGCAAACGCAATTTCTGGAGGCGAACCAGGTTGCAACACGATCGGCGTGGTTTTGACAACGGGCGCCGCTTTCGGCGTTATGGGTTTCGGTTTATGCACAGTTTGCTTGTAACTTGTCGTTTCATTGACTACTTCGTTTATTTTCGCTTTTGGTTTCTCGATCGGTTCAAATTTCGGTCGAGGTGGTCCGTTGAAATTCGGAGGCTTATCGAATTCCGTTGGAGGCGTAGGCGTTCTCACACTTGCTTGAGAGTGTCTCCCACTTGGTGTCAAAATAGGCCGGACTGGTTTATAACAAGGTGCGGCGTTCGAACGCCAAACAGACGAAATCCTTCCATCGTAATCACTCTCGTAATCACTTTCACGAAATTCTCCTTTTATGAATTTTGAAGGACTCGGTGGTGGAGGCCCTCTGGCGTGCTTCGATTTAGCTTGATCCTGTTTGTAAGGAAACGGCTCTAAACTGGACTCCCGGTCGTCTTGATAAACTTTCTTTGTAGTTGTAACGCTCGAAATAATAGGGGTGGCCACCAGTTCCTAGAAAAACACTAAGTTAGAAAATTGTAATTTTACCCCACCCAAACACACTAAACACCATAAACGTAGCAACTTAATCCTACTTAAACATGCAAATAATTGTTAATTCAAAAACATCAATCCGTTACAACAAACTCGACCACTACAAAACTCGAACCTTTTTGGAAGCGTTGGACGAAGGCACGTGTTTCTTAAACACTTTCAAAGGAGCCGTCTTTGGGGCAAAGCGATTTTCCGTGGTATTATTACTTTTGTGAAAACTTTCAGAAGTAAATGAACTTGAAGTATAACTTTCTTCTATACTTTCTTCATTATACTCGGACTTTACCATATTTTTACGTAAAGTAAATGGCTCGTCAGTATCCGCCATGTATCCATCCATATTATACGGCTTCGCCTTACTTTTAATCGACTCGGATTTAAATTTAGAATCGGTTTTCAAATAAACGGGAGGCGGTTCGGGTTTTAGATAAGGAACTTGAGGTTGAACTGGTTCGCTTTTAATACTATAGCACTTTTTAAATTGGGACGGTTGTGTTCCTACCATTTTTCTGGGTCCAAATATTTGATTAGATTTATAAGACTGTGTTGAAATGTTGCTTTGTGCAAATTTGCTTGGAGGCAAAGGTTCGGGTTCGACCGATCTAGATCGTGCAACGTGGGGAGCTACTTTCGGTGGGCATACTCTACGATATTGTGGCTCTTCAGTATCACTACACGACGGTTTCCATTTTGCTGGTATTCGAGTCGATTCGAATTCACTTTCATAATCGCTATCGGTAAATCTTCCTCTCATAAATTTTGTAGGAGTTTGCACAATAGTCTCTGATCGCATCGTTACAGGTTGTCTAATAGGTACAGGAGGTGCTAGAGGCTTTTCTTGTTTCGGCGGTAAAGGGGGAGCTACTTGCTTTATGTAATGCGACGAAGTTTCTTCTTGGGAAAATTTTTGGATGGTGTCCGCAACCGTTGATTTTATTTCTTGAGGAGGTTCGACGTAATGTAATTCGGCTATAGGTTCGGGAGCCGAATAAAACGTTTCGTCTTCTTCAACTGGAGGTTGATACGTTTCCACTTTCTCCACAACCGATGGTGGAGGCCAATTTCTAATTACATCTGACACTTTCGTACTAGAATCTTCTACAATGGATTTTTCGTGAAGTTCAGTTTTTTGTATTTCGGAGTAAGCTTGTTGGGCAAATTGTTTTTCATGAAGATCCGTTACAGTTGCGACATAAAATGGAGCTGGTGGCGCTGGTTTGAAGATACTCTCCGATTTAGGAACACAAATTGGTTTTTCTTTAATAGGTTCCCACTTTCTTTCCAATGTCGTTTGCGCGGACCATGACTTGCTTTCGTGTGTTGTTGGTTTCGATTGGACGTGAGATTCTGAAAATTTATGAGCCCAATTTTTTTCCATTGCCAACGCTTCGGACGACGGTTCCGAAATGGCCGAAGTTGGGCGATGGTAACTTTTTTCTACAGTAGAATACGTCTGTTGTGCAGAAACTGGTCGTACTTTTTCAGGCTCTCTATGAGGAGTCCACAATTTTTCCATTTCTAAAGCTTCGAATGACGGTTTAGGAGAAGCCGCTCGGATAGGTTGCTGAGGTGCCAAAGTGTATGGTTGTGTCACTTCTCTCTTTGACGTGTATTGCGAGGATTCAAAATTTTGAAACGTTTTGCTAAATTTTTGTGTATCATTTGAAATGTGGCTGTGAGGCGCGTATAGAATTTCCGGTGGGGGTTCGGGTTTCAAGTCAAATCCGTCAGTAGAAAAACTTAATGGAGGTGGTGCAACATAGGGAGTATACGTTTCGGGGATTAATAACGGTTCGTGCGGTTTATAAATTTCAGCTAATCGATCTAAACGTTCTTGATCGGCAATTTTCGATTGAGAAGTTGAAACGTGTTCAGTCTTTTGAGAACTGTCTTCGAATTTGGTATAAATTTCAGCTTGTAAAGGAACACGTTTTGGAATTTCTTTAGGTTCTTCGGTTTCGTTCATTTTTTTAACAAAAAAGTTTAACGAAGATTGCTTAGAAATTGAAGAAGTTTCTATGCCATCGTTAGGAATTTCTATTGGCTTAAGAGCTTCCGTAACTTGAGAAAGCTGATTAACTAAATTTGAACTTTCATAAACGATGGGAATTGCCGTGGTTTTAGGTTGTGTAAAATTAGTGCTACTAAAGGAGGGAAAGCTTGACGTGTTAGATTCAAGTTTAACAACTTTTGATTCGAGCAAAGTCTCAGTTTTCGTGACCGTCGAATGACTACTCTCTACGGCTTCTGTTTTTAATGATTTAGGTTCACTTTGTTTTATTATTGGGAATAGCTCTGGAAGTTTGTTTATAAAAGGAGTAATTAGTTCTGGTTTTATAACTTTTTCCGGAATTGTAAACGATTCTTTTGAATGTTCTGCGGCCTAAATTTTCATAAAAGATAAAATGAAGAAAATCAAGTGAAGAATGCCACTATAAACTTACCAAAGTTTCTTGTTTGTGGATATCTTCAAAAACGACGGTTTTGACAACTTCGATCATCGTATCTGGTGTGGGCTCAAAAACAGCAAAATCTGCAATACTTTGTGCTTCGCCTCCATCGTTAGAAGCCTTGACCATATATTTGCCAGTGTGAGAAGAGTCGACTAAAAGGATTATTTATATTTATATTTAAGTAGATCGTTAGCAACTCACCTTTCTCGATCAACAAAGAATACGAGTTTCCTTGATTCGTGATTTTGTAACCAGACTTAAGGACTTCATCGATGGGCTTGTCATCTTTCAACCATTTTACCGTAGGAGTCGGAATACCGGTCACTTCTACATCCATATGAACTCGATCTCCTTTCTTAACAACCTGGGCTTGCAATCGACGGCCAAATACGGGTGGAAAAGTTGTTTCTGAAAAGTCAATTTTAAAATGCAATTTACTCTTCAAATAAACCCTTCTCACTTCTCACGACCAAATCGGCAGTACTAATCGCAGTTCCGGCATCGTTTATAGCCTTGCACGTGTATCTACCGCCATCGCCAGTCGAAACGTTTTTAATTTCTACCTGCACGCGATTATGATCGAACAAAACTTGAAGGCGTTCTCCACTTTTAATTTCTACGCCATTTTTCTCCCACGAAATATTTGGGGTGGGTTGCCCGTCTATAATGCCTTCCAATATTACGTCGACTCCTTGATCGACTATTTTTCCAATTACGGGTGTCATAAACTTAGGGGGTCTAGTTCTAACGGTTCTGTTTACCGTCAAAATAGGAACTTGCGGTTTAGTTTCGTCCATTGTCGAAAACGACGAGATGCTTTTCTCTTCAACTATAGGCTTTTCTCCAATTTTATGGAACTTTTCAAGCATGTGAACTTCCTTAACTTCGGGTTTTTCTTGATTAATTTGTTTTACAGTTTGCGAGTCTTGGGAAATGTAACCGCGCACTTCTACTTGAGGTTCATTTGCAGAGGAACTTGTACGGACTTGACTACTCGACGATGTTGTAGACTGCATAACGACTTCTTTTTGGGATGTGTAAAACGAGTTTCCTTGTAGATTCTGGTTAGGTTCAAACACTGCTAAGGTAGTCGCGGCTTGAACTGTCAGTCGTGCCGCACATTCGGCTCTACCTGCATCATTTTCTGCAATACAAGAGAACTTTCCATTGTGTTCTAGTTGGGCTTGAGGTATAGATAAAACTTGTCGATCTCCAGACGTCGAAATTAGGAAGCCTTTTCCAGTTACAGGCTCGTTGTTAAAAAGCCACTTTACTTTTGGAGTTGGTTTTCCGGCAACGATGCACTCGAATTTCGTAGGAACGTCGTTGAATACTGTCTTGTCGGCAAACAATTCTTTAAATACTGGAGCAGTTTTAACTTCTTCAAACTCTTTTTGAGAGTCGCTCGGTTTTAGAGATTTCACAATCAATTGAGCAAAACATTTAGCATCGCCAACATCGTTAGTTGCCTTAACAGTGTAAACACCTCTCTGATCAGGAGTGACTTTGGCTATTTCAAGTTTAATAGTTCCTTCGTTATCGTAACTGAACGATACATTATCATCGGCAATTATTTCTTGATTATTTAAAAACCACTTAATTGTAGGACGAGGCTCGCCTGTTATTGTGGTTTCGAAAGTTACTTTTTCTCCTTCGGAAACAAGAGCGTCAGCTAGAAGTTTGCCGAATTTTGGAGTGAACTTCGTTACTGGTGGTGGCTTTTCTAATGGCGCCGCCTTCGAAGGCGACACCGTTAACTTGCACTTGCTGGACGCTTCTCCTGCCGAATTCAAAGCGACGACTTTGTAGTTGCCCGAGTCTTCTGGTAGGGCGCTTTTAACAATTAAAGAGCAACGATCTCCTTGAAATAGCAATTGAATGTCTGCAGACTCTTTAACTGGACGCTCATCGTGATACCAAATAACTTCAGGCTCTGGCTGCCCGACGATGACGCAGTCTAGACACACTTGACTGTTTTCGGGTAAAATTAAATCTTTTAGCGGCGATTGGATAGAAGGTTTGATGGGTTCCATATCGCTTGCTGCTTCAGAATCCGAATTTTCTGTAGGTAAACGACCTTTTACGGTTACGGTGCATTCACTCGACGCTTCTCCCGCTTTATTATTAGCTTTTACGACATATACTCCCCCGTTTTTGGGAAATGCTTCGGATATGACTAAAATGGCTTGGTTATCCAAAGTTTGAATCTGCGAATTATATAAATCAAGAGTTAAAATTAGCTTATGGTTAATAAAAATGACGAAAAATTTATTTTAAAATCTGCATTCGCTGAAGTATGTTGCCAAGAGCATTTAAAAAAATAATAGGAGAATGTTAGAACTGAATTTTTTAGGACGACTGCCAAATGGAATATTAAATATAAATGTGTCAAAAATTAGTTCACGCTTTTCTTATATTAGTAACAATAATAGTGTACGAGATTAATGGAAAGCTGAGAGCATTTCAGCTCGATTTGGTATACACCGAAAATGCGCAACACGTGTTAAAAATAGTAATCCTAGTAAGCCTACCTTAAGTTCATTTGTTTCTTTCACTAATTTGCCGTCGTGCAACCAGGTTAGACTGGGAGTGGGAACTCCCGACACTTCACATTCTAACTTTATTTTCTGTCCCGCTCTTGCCATGACATTCGAGAGAGGGGTTACAAAAATGGGATACTCTGTTTTTTCTAATGGCTCAACATTTATAGTCGTAGTACTTTGAGCCGTACCAATTTGATTCGAAGCTTTACAACTAATTTGGAATTTATCTTCCAAATTTCCCTCAACATACTTCAATACAGCGTCGCCGTTATTATAAGTGATGGCGTAGTCTGCCGAATTATCGATGCACTCTTCATTTTTATACCACTGAACTGTCGGTAAGGGATTACCTTCGACTTTACATTGCAGTTGAAATTGTTGTCCTTGTTGTACCGTTACAGGGCTCAATCGTAGTATGAAGTTGGGCGGGATAAGTTGCTCGCTAGGATGAACCTCCTGAACTGTTAGAAAAGCTCCATTTTCAGCAGAGCCCGCAGAATTTACAGCCTTGCAGGTGTATCTAGCAGAATCTTCTGCAAAAGTTTCTTCTATTTTAAGAGTACATAGCCCATTATTAAACGAAGTGTTGTAGTCTGGATTATTTTGGATAGACATTCCATCCTTTAACCACGATATTTCTGGCGTGGGTTCTCCAATTACTCGACATTCAAAACTAAATTTGGAACCTGAATAAAAAGTTGGTACAATTACACACCGTTAATTAACTTGGAACAAACATTGATATACTTAGGTAACTTTGCCAAATTTTGGTCAACATTCGTTGGCTTTAAAAGCAGTAAGGCGCCACCAAAGTAATATTTTACAAAAAATTCCAATGCGGAGTACAACCAACATTTAAAGTGAAAATAAAAGAAACCTTACCTTCTTCAATTACGGCATCGTTTAACAACGAGACGAAGACTGGTGGCTTCACAACCGCTACTGTTGGAACGGATTCCAATGTAGGCCTAGATAGTACATGAACTTCCTTCGTAACTTGAGTAATTTCGACGGTTTCGACGACTTCCTCGTTCAAATTTGGATTTGGAGCCACAACTTCTGGCGTAGTTATTGTAGCTATTGGTTGAGTTTCGATTGCAACAATTTCATTATCGGACTCTTCTGCATGACTGAGTTCTTCGCTTGAAAAAACGAGAGGACTTTCGCTTTTTGTAGTGGCACTTTCGTTTGTTACACTAACTAGTTCTGATTCTCGTTCTTCGCTTACAACGGCTCTTATAGGACTCTGCTTTTTTACGACAGTCGATATTACAGTAATTGGTTCGGGTGGTTTTGTAACGTTTTGAATTTCTGTTTTGGTTTCATAGGGTATACTCGCTATTTCAGTTATTACTGCATTAGTGGGAACTCTAGAGAAAGTTGTCGATGTAATGATAACGGGACCCTTTTCTTGGGTCACTGTAATTATTTTAGTTGCAGATTGGATTTCTTCTTGGGTTATAATTGGAGTTGGGGATTTTGGTTTTTCTTCTCTTATCAGAGAGACCACTTTACTTACAACGGGACTCGATGGAACTTCTTCGTCAACAGTCGTCGTCACGACTGTGACTGGTGTGAACTCCTTTGTCACGGTAATTATATCTGTTACTTGACTTGTTTGGTTCTCTTCTTCACCCACCACAGCAACTTTTGGAGTTTGCTTCTCTATTGTCGTCGTTGTAACTGTAACTGGTTCGTACGTTTTAGTAACAGTCACAATTTCGGTTATTTCTTTGTTTACAACAGCAGAACTAGGTTTTTGACTTTCTGAAACGGAAACTTGAGCTTCTTTGGTGATGGGAATTATCTTAACTATTTCTGGCATTTTAGTTTCCGTTGGCGGTTGACTTATAACAGACGTTACAACAGTTTGTTTTTCGATTGTACTAGGTATTATTGTAACTAACTCAGTTTCTTGGGTCACCGTAATAACTTCGGTGACAGTTTTGTTTTCCTCACTAGACGTAGATGTGATTTTAGAAGGAACTCCTTTCTCTACAACAGTCACTACTGGTCGACTACTATTTAATACTGCCGAACCGTAAATTATTTCTTTCTCTTCCAAAGGTTTAAGATTTTTCATGAGGGCCTGTAACTCTTGCGTTATAGACGCAAACGATTCCAACATTTCCTTATTATCCGTAACAACTTGGGATGATTTCACGTGCAGTTCTTGGCCGTACAACTGATTTGCGAGTTCAAATATTTTATCGATCCTTTCGTTTTGTTTTATTTCGCCCGGTTTTAAAAATTGCTCTATTTCTTTCAAAAGCTGTTCTGCTTCTTGAGGGTGTTTTACTTGAGTGGACCTACGAGCTATTGCTACCAAAATTTGACTACCGCGTCTGAACCATTCGTTGGCCTGAATATAGAAACAAATTAATCCAGGACTCACTTTCACCAGATAATAACTCACCTCCTCGACTAGTTCAAAGTATTGTATGCTCAGATTAATTAGACGTCTAGTTTCATCTACTTGTTTAAGCAGATTACTCCAACGCTCCTTCAAATTTTTGATTTGGGCGTCAATATGAGCCGAATGCACGTTTTGGTCGTCTAAAAGAGCTCCAGTTTCTTGTATGAAAGTTTCGATTCGTTGTCCCAACATCTAAAACAAAAATTAAGTTAGTTCTATATACTCCATTAAGTAACATCTTCTTACTTCAACTGTTTTTTCAAAGTAACCGTAAGCTTGGGAAGCAGCTTTAGCAGCCGAGAGGTTTTCGCAAAATTGCCCCTTAACTTCGGTCAACTGTTGTGTGAGATCGTCGATTGTATTATTAATTGTACCTAAATCCGAATCAAACTGACATAATTGCTTATGGGCGTCAAGATTATCTCTTCGTTTATTGCATTCCTCGTAGAATTTATCTCTTTGGATACGTAACGAGTGGTGCAGTTTTTCAATGTCGTGTTTGGCTGGAGCGTTAGGTTCCTGAAAAGATAAGTTATTGCTTCCACAATCGACACCCTGATACCAAAAATACTCACGGTGTTTGTAATTTGAATCGCCAACTTTTCACAGTCATTTTGTATGTAGCCGAACATTTGAAGCACTGCTTGCTTGGACGTCTCGTGTTCACGTATCAAGACTTCGACTTCGTAAACCTTACTTGGTAGTGCAGTCATGTTGAACTTGTTGTTAACACTCTTAACAGCTTTATCTAGTTCTTTAATGTTGTTAAAATACGACATCATCATTTGCACTAAAATCTTGTAATCGGTGCTAATTTTAACCAGAGTTTGGTTGAGTTGCATCAATTTATTTTTCATATTATAAAGTTGTTCGTTTGTATAATTGGTTTTTGTTAACAAACCATCTGTTGCTTTAACTCTCTCCTCCACCTCATTATGAGCTCGTTTTATTTCAGTTAAGGTAGTTTCCAATTTTTGTTCCAAGTGTGTTACTATTTCCAACGGATTTTCCGAATCTGTTGTTATTACTGGATATAATTGGGTATCCAATTTGGTAGTCCAGTTCAGAGCCTTAAAAATAAAGTTTCGTTTAAGCCGATTTATTTTTGACGTTTTTTTGTTTACAGTCGAAAATAAAATAGTGCCACGTGACTGTCGTTTCTAACGGCTGAGGAATTAAATGTACTTACTTCTAAAAATACTATACATAAAAAGGCAAGAATGATGAAAAACATAAACCTTAAATATAGATTTAAGTGCATTTTTATAGTTCATTTTGTTACGACTTTAGATTGCTAAAAAGTATTGGGTCTCACGAAAGTTAAATGTTTAAATTACAATTTCATGGTTATTAAGGAATTCATTGACTTACGTCTAAAAATAATTAGATTGAATTAAAAATAAAAAGGCGATTTAGTGGCCAATAAACATAAAACATAAACGTATAGGTACTCTTGAAGGCACGAAGAGCCGCCAACTTTAACTATAAATGATTATCATTGGCAAACAAGCCTTTGTAGGCCGAATTTTGACTTTAAACTTGAAGATTTATTCCTATGTGTTTTGGTCAGATACCTACGGTAAGATAAGCTTTATGCCCTATTTATGTGCTCTTAAAGCGATTAACGAGGTGGTGGCTTAGTGGTCACAGCACTTGTCGCAAAGCTGAGAGACCCAAGTTCGATTCACCATTTCTTGAATGAACTTCAGCACACTCGGCCAACGTCTACAATACCGAAACGCTCAACAAAGTGGCGACCCTGACGTGATAGATAAGCCGGAGTGCCTTTATCAGCACCCATATACACGTATTTTCAATTCTTTTGTCGCCATAGTTGGGAGTTCTGACAACAGTCGGAGGACGCATTGTAAGGACACACGACCAGTTCAAATATGTTTCTGGAGGACGAGCAACAAGAAACAAATGTTTGCGCACTGTGTGCATTCAAGTGGACCTGATATGACTACTGTTTTGAAATTTGTTTCTACTGTCTGTTGTTTCAACGTCTACAATGCCGAAACGCTCAACAAAGTGGCGACCCTGACGTGATCGATGAGTCGCAGTGTTTTTATCCGCACCCCTGCACCCCGCACATAAAATCTATCCTCTTGTCGCCATAGCTGGAGCTGGAGGTTCTGAACTACAGTCGGAGAACGCATAAAACGACAAAGTTATCGTGATCAATTATATTTCTGGAGATAGTGTACCGTGGCAACTAGAGACAAATGTGTGTGCGTTCAAGAGAAGAGTTAGTAAGGATCCGAGATATCTATTGTTTTGAATTTTTTTTGCGGTGGTAGGTCTTAGGTTTTGTGGTTAACTTAGTAGTCACAGAACTTGACACAAAACCGAGAGACTCAAGCTCGATCCACAAGTCTAAATTAACTTCAGTACCGCCACCCAACGTCTAAAATACCGAAACGCCAAACAAAGTGATACCCTGACGTGATAGATGAGCCGCAGTGTTTTTATTCGCACCCCCACACCCCGCACATAATCTCCATCCTCTTGTCGTCATAGCTGGAGGTTCTGAATTCTGAACAACAGTCGTAGAACGCATAAGGACAAACCACCAGAGTTATAGTGATTAACTATGTTTCTAGAGATGATGATGATGTAATTTTTTTCTGAGTAACAGATTTTCCTGGGTTTAGTGATGATTGCAACTTGGAGAGAATTATCTGATAATCTTATGAAAGTCATCGCAGGGTGTACTTTTGTTGATTCTACCGTCTGCCCGAGCCATCGTAACGATGGAGCTTCCAGCTGTGAGACTATCCCTGGTTTAAGTGGGGTTATAGTCTCTTGAACGGTCCTATTAAGGGCTTGAGAGCTTATTCTCTAACACTTCTGGTCGAAACATGTTTTAATTCTTGACATAGGGTGGTTCGATCTGGCCTTAAAAAATTTCTGAACAGGGTCCCTAGCTTTGGAAAACCAATCTCGGTAGTCGGCCTGGCTATGCTACCATGCCATGGTGGCAAGTTGGCACGTCATGTCAGGGTGCACTTTTGTCGACTCTACTATAAAAGATTATATTCTAATCGCCTTTATAACGCTCTCCAACAGTCGTTTTGAAACTCCTGGTTACTATTCAGAACTTTTTACTTTTTTAAAATTTATAAGGAGCCCATTTTTAATCATTTGGATAATCCAAACCGAAAGGATCGATTGCAATTCTACGCTCAACAGATCTGTTTTCGTCAATATTCAGATTATTGAGAAGCTAACGGAAAACTTTGCGTGCTTTTTCATACACCTGTTAATTAAAAGGCTCGGTTTTGAAGTTTGTGCCAAAGAAATAACTAGGCTAATTAGTTTATAGTGCAAAATCACAAAATCATTGATCGTGGGGCGATAACTTTCAGTTTTGATTCACTGACAATTTGTGTGTGCTAAAAACTATCGGCTAATTTACGTGGTTTTCTAAAAATAAACTCTTCTCGGGAGAGTTGTAAATCTAGGGGTTACAATCGCCCTCCGAGTCACTACCTCGACTTTAAAATGCAGTAAGTGAAATCTGTAAGCTCTCAATAGGCTTTATCCATAAAATAAATTTGAGACTTGAGAGACTTTAACTAGAGTAAAATATTTTTAAATAACCCTAATTTTAAATTAATATCAATAATATTTTTTAAGAACTTACCTTGGTATTTTCCACCATAATTATTTCCAATTCTACCAATAATTCCTTCTTCTCGACAACAGTAGTTTGGAAAGTTTGCCAATCGCGAGTTATCACCAATTGTCTTCCAGCTAGTTTTTCCAACACCGACTCGACACAAGCACAAGCACGTTTAGTATCGAGATACGATTCTGGAACCTAACAAAAATAGCATTTAAGAAAAACAAAACACAACTCGACTCATTTAAAAGCGCTTCTTTTACAGTTTACGAATTGTATAAATATTACACGTCTTCGGACAGGCTTTTTAAATAGTAATTAGGTACAAACCTTATTTGCCGTATTTATAAATGTAACTCCGGTATTTTTAGCCGACTGATAAAGAGGAACTAAAGATTCCCAAGCTTCTTCCAAATTTCTCATATTTTCGTCGGAAATATCGCCGGACGAAAAACGCAATACGTCACTAAGTTTGTCCATTTCGTTGTTAACGTAATTTGCTTCAGTGTGAAATTTAACAAAAATTCCCGATAGATCCAAACGCAATTCGAGGATATTTTTAAGCTTTAACCAAAGCTCGTGGAGTTCCTCCACTTTGGAATCGACGTCACGGCGTTGATTATCGTTTAAAAATTCCAAAACTGGCGGTAAGGTGAGCAAGAGGGTGTTAATTTCGTTTCCTTTAGTCTGCAATTGAATTAATAAAATATAAACGACACAAGAATAGTTTAGTTTTAACCTGTAAGTCCATTAGTAAAGAGCTGTGTAAGTCCCAAAAATGTTTTGCGGAAGGAAGATCGCTTCCCATATCCTGATGGCCTTGCAAAAACGTTTCTGCGGCGCTAATTAACCAAGAATATAGTAAAGTGTGTTGTTCCAAAAACGCCGTTAAGGCCTTGTTCATGCGCAAGTTTTCCTCATGGTGAGCAGTACATGAACTTTGTAGGGAGATTTTTCTATTTTCCAACTCTTCGACTGTCTTTTGTACTCCAAGAGACTCCATTTTACCCCTCCCTACGCTATTTAAAATGGAGTAACCTTCGTTTAGAGGCCCTATGGTAATTTCGTCTATAGTTTCAGAGCACTTTTCGTGCAGTTTTGCAATTTCGACTCTTGTTAAATCAGTCGCGTTGATTTGATGTTCTACTTGATTTAATTTTACGAAGGCCTACAAGAAAGCGTGTTAATTGTTATCTTAGCTTATTAAGCGTGAAAGTTTTTACGTCGTTGGCACTGTTGAAGAAAGCGATTACGCGTTCTAGAAGTGAACTTCTATTGTCGATTTTATTGAGGTAATCGGAAGTACCCGCGAGCACTTGGTAAGCCTGTTGTGTCGCTATTGCGCCTCCGAAGCATCCATATTCGACTAACTGTTCGGTTGCTTTAGTTATTTTCAGTGCACGCTCTTGAAGCACCTTAGCTGGTGGTACTAGCTTTTTATGTTCGTGAAGTAACAATTCTGCGCTCGATTCCGAGTTTCCTGCAAAATCAACATTTATGCAAACTCTGGTAAAATTGCTTGTCGCTTATTCGGGACTTACCTAATTCGTTTGTGTTTGAAATAGAGTCTAAGCCTAATTGTAAAGCATCTTCGACTTCTTTTAAATCGACTGCCAAAATCGCCAAGGCCAAACATTGTTCTAGTTGTGACTTTCTCGTATTAAAAGTGACCTCTAAAACTTGGCGTCTGGCATGGAGTTCTTCCAACCAGCTTTGAACTTGAGTAATGGCTAAATAAAGTAAAATTAGGTTTGAGTACCTACTACCTACTAAAATAGGCCTTAATAGTTACCTCGATTCACTGAACAGCGTATTCTGTCGGGTCTCGAGTCGAGTGTTCCTTCTGCTCCCAATTCTCTTAGCTTGCCTAAAATTAAATTACCAGTCTGCAAAGCACCCATAAGATTTTCAAGCAACGTTTTTCTATATTCGTGGATAGTCGTTAAGTATTTTTTAATAACTTCCACGTCTATCGGTACGTCAGTATCTCTACACGCATTTTGGAGAGCATTTAAAGTGTCAAAAAATTCTTGCGCTTTAGTGTGATACTGAACATTTAAATCTAAAATTTGTTTTCTAAGTTCCAAGTGGGCGTTTATGTCCTTCCAAGCCCTCCCAAGCGATTCTGCCATTGCAGCATAAACTTCGGCTCTTGGTTTTTGAGTCGATATCAGCTGATCGGCCTGTCGAAGTAGCTCTTCAACTGGACTTTGTTTATTCTAAAAAAATTTAATTTGAGCTATAAATAAATTAAATTCATTCTAATGTACGTGGTGCGTGGTGGGACAAATGAAACTTTCGGCCTCGGTCTCAGAGGGCTAGTTGTAAACTAGGAAACTTTTAATTGGCCCACCCTGTATGTTGAGTGGCGTCATTTCAAAACAAAGGATTTAAAATGTATGTGACGCACATATAAATAAATTTCGCGTGCTGCATATTTTTGGTGGCGATTTTTCTTCTCATATCCTATTTAATTGAAAGAGTTGTGTTGTGATATTGTTGTAATAACAAAAATTAAAAATAATTTCGAGTCAAAATTAGTATAAAAATAATATATCAAACACTTGTTTAGTGTATTAAAGAAATTCCAAATTTAAGTTACTATAAAAGTAGGTTCAAAGGAACTGTTTGGTAATTCTATACTAGAAGCGAGTTATTTTTATCCATTGCTAAATGCAAAGTACTCAAACGAAATTCTGACATAAATCTACTAATATAAAAATTTGGCTGTAATATAGAAAACATCAAACTTGAGCTTAGATGTTGGGAGTTTATTTAAATTTTTTGGACGACTTCTACAAATCAATCTCAGATCAGAAATACGCCCACACGAGTTGTTACAAAGTAAACAATCCCAAAGTGCACTAATTAGGTTTTTGTGCCGAAATATTTCAAAAAATTATTTCCAACACCCTCAATAATGTCAAATGAATATAAATACTCAAAAAACTGTTCCATGAGGAATGCAAAATTTGTCGATTGTAAATAATCATGTATACTAATTATTGAGCAATTGATTTTAAAATAGAAATTACTCGTTACGCGTTCAATAAACCGTAAAATTATTGATTTTATGATCGCTACTTAATTTAGAACTGTCAACTGGCGATTAAATTCCATGAAGTAAAATATTAAATTCTTAGTTTTTAATTTGAAATCCACGACGATTGCTTATGCTTAATTGGAATTGGGGTGCGCGCGAAAAAGTGTTATTGTGAAGCAATAGAGGAATAGAGGAACGTGGTGTTACTACAAGACTATAAGTAGACAAGAATGTTAATTAAGCAAAGGTTATTCAAATTTGTTCGTTCCTATTGAAAAACTAATTTTGTATGTTGCGCAACTTCCTCCCAGCTTATTTGACAACATTAAACCAGCAAACACGATTTATACGCTTTGCTAATGAAAACCGAGAAACATTCGGTTGAGGTGTCATCTATGAGATATGAAAGAAACCTGGTTTACTTTCTCACTTTCTTCAACTTAGCCTTCAACTAAGCCACGTACGTTAGCTCAAAATAGGGATTCCTAAGACGTCGTTATGACATGCGAAAAATGTCAGAGAGACTGCCAGATGTAAACTTGACTGAAAGTGCGAAAACCCCCGAAGAAGTCTTGCAGAAGTCGCTTGCAATACTATTACACTCCTGCTTACAGTAAATCGAGGCTTAAAGGTTTCTTTTTATATTTTGCGTCTGTAAGATCGCTATTATAGCATCCATTTGCGTGTCGTAATGAGATTTAGCGTGCTGTAATAATTTTGGTAAAATTTGATGTTCGAAGTTGGTAGTAATATTTAATTTGACATATTTTGTCAAATCGAGCAAAGAGAAAACGACGATTTTTGTAATTAACATGTTCTATTTTTTAACATAATAATTAAAATTAATTAATTAACGACCAATTCAAACTACAAAACAATTTATTTGAATTTTAAATTACGAAATGTCACTATGCAATTAGTACTGCCAACCAGCCAACCATCACAAAAATCCCTAAACTTTTATATTTTGATTTTTTTCTTTGAAATTGCACTTTAAAGGAAGCAAAATAGAAAAAATTGTATAAAGAACTCATTTCATAAGTCATTATAGCAATTATAATAGCACTCCTCCATTAAAACGCTCCTGGCTACGCCAGTCGCATTTTAAACTTGGAGTCGTGCTATAATACGTGACTTATGAAATTCGTTCTTTAATATACTATTTTTACATGCGAGAAATTGCAGGAAGAGCGAGATACAGAAACTAGCTTTGTAAACTGAACTGTAAGTGCCAGAAAACTCTATGAAGTCTTGCAGAAGTAGTTTGAAATACTGCTTACACTCTGGCTTACAGTAAAACGAGGCTAAGGGCCTCTCTTCACATGCGAGAAAACTTCTGCGATAAATTGCAGGAAGAGAGAGAGACAGAAACTAGCTTAAGGTAAACTTGACTGTAAGTGCGAGAAAACTCCAAGAAGTCTTTCAGAAGTCGCTTCCAATGCGCATTTACAGTATTGCAAGTTAGTGACTTCTGCAAGATTTCCTAGCGTTTTCTCACACTTATACAGTCCAGTTTACATTAAACTAGTTTATAACTGACAGTCCTCTGATATTTCTCGCAGGACATTGCTAGCATGTGAAAACGACGCCTAATAATAGTCATAGGGTTGATGAACATTTTCTAACGCCATTTTAGCCAAAAAACTGTCTAGGCCGTAAATGTGTTTAACAGACGAGGTGTACAAACCTAATGACCTTATGAGCCGACACAAGGCTTGTAGGTGCTTATTCATTCATTTTCGATTTAAAATTGAATTTTGATGGTTGGCTAGACAATTAGTTGGCACGACATATTTGAAATACGCACTCATTCGGACTGAAACGCATCCACTGTACTAATTATGTATTGTGTAGCATTTCAAGCATAAAGTTTACCTGCAATTGTCTAAGAACTTCATCGTGAGCTTGCTGTAACTCGAACGCTTCTTCACGAGTATTGCCCAACTTCGTTAGTTCAGGAGCAACGTCAAGAATTTTCAATTGTAACCAATCGCCACACTGAAATAAAAGAAAATACAATTTATTAGATTTACATGCGCTATTTTCAATTTAAAAAATGGAATGGCGTAGTGTGAGGCAGGGGCCTAAGGCCTAAGGTAGGATTTTTTACACAACGTCTGGTATTCACTTTATAGCTTTAAAAACGGTAACTAATTGGTTAATTTGAGCTAATAGTCATTAGGTCAGTTCAACCTACGTTAAATCAATAACACGCTATTTAGTTTTAATTAAAGAAGTAAATGTTATTAACTGGGTTTTAACTACCGGCTAACAACAGTAAAATACAAACTAATACTAATTATTCATTCTTTAAGGCAATAAAATAAAATACAATTGTTCAATTTAAATTTAATTTGTAGAATTAATTTTGTTGATCGTAAAAATACCACAATTAATAAATTAATATTAAATTATACATTTCATTGTATAAAAACTTTAAAAAAATAAATTACGGCTCAAGGCCTGCTTTGGTATGGATTTATACTTTAAAATTACAAATTATCACAAATACCTCTGCATTTAATACTCTAGTAAAAACGTTTTACATCAAAAAATGCATTCAATGTAGAAGAATAAACTAGAAGATTACCATAGCGTACATTTCTGCAAACCAATTTTCTGAAAAAAATGGTGCTTTTGCCATCGAATGCTAAAAATAGTAAAATGTCTATAACTAAGCAAAAACGAAGTTGTCTGCCGTGAAGCAAAGCTAATAGTTTGTTATAGTCCGGAAGGCAGCAAACACTAAACAATAAGTATAAAGTTTTTGACTATGTAACATGAAAGAACATTACAAATGAGTTACAAATTTTTAAATATTTAGGGTTAATTAGTTAGATAGATCTAATACGTTGTAATATCTATCTAACTAAATAACCCTAAATATTTAAAAATTTGTAATTTATTCCCGTATGATTGTTGTATGCATACTAATTTGATTTATATATACAGTGTGTCCACGGATGGACCTAACTATACTTGTAAACTTCCTTATTTTTCATTTTTTGATAAAAAGTCGTTCTTTATGAAAAGTTTTGCTTCTCTTGAAAAGTCCTTTGCCATAGTCAAAATGTCGATGTAATGTACAGGGTGTTTACAAAATAGAGAAACGTTAATGATGATAAAAGTAAAGTACTAGTTATAAGAGAAGAAATGAAAAACGTTAAAGGAAAAAGTTGTTTCTAATGCTAATATAAGCTCAGATATGAAATTTGAACATTGTATCTCAAAATGTGTATTTTTGACTTCTTTAAAATAAAAGCAATTAGTACTCATGTACTCAATGAAGTTTACCAAAGTGCATAATTTAATGAAATATGAACTCAAACAACAATAACATCGCAGCTCTCTTGCATAAGTATTACCATTGATAGTACTCAACATAAGATCCTCTTACTTCTACACAAATACAAACTTTGAGATACAATGTTCAAATTTCATATTTGGGCTTCTATTAACATTAGAAACAAATTCTCTACCATTTTTCATTTCTTCTCGTATAACTAGTACTCTACTTTTATCATCATTCACGTTTCTCCATTTTCTAAACACCCTGTACATTACATCGACATTTTGACTATGGCAAAGGACTTTTCAAGAGAAGCAAAACTCTTCATAAAGAATAACTTTTGATCAAAAAATGAAAAATAAGGAAGTTTACAAGTATAGTTAGGTCCATCCGTGGACACACTGTATATTTCGCTTTCTCGACGCATTTAAACAATGCCGGATTGCTTGTGAAAGTATGTTGACCTCCGTAGTCTATTGGGTATAGGCGTGCTACCGGAAATAGCAAAGTCTTAGGTTCGATTCCCGAGGCACTTGGTGGAAAACAAATTTTCTCATTTAAAGTTTTTTCACTTATGTGTGTATGTTGGGGTTCATTTACAACGCATTTACAACTTACAAATGAGTAATAAAAGCAACCGTCGGCCTGTTAAAAATCACAGTAAAAACTTGAGAGCGACTCGAGCACTCGAGAAAGGTAAATTTTGGCTCTTTTTTCGGTTTTTCGCTTATAACTTGAAGACTATGCACTTCATGAGAAAAGTTCTTCTGCACAAATATAAATTACAGTAAATTTCCTACAAATTATGTCTCTTAAATTTTTTTCTTAAAACAAATAGTTGAGGTGGTAGAGTTAAAATTCAGGGTATATCGGACGAAGCGTGTTCGGGAGTCAAAATGCCGATATACTAAACTACAAAATTTTTGATTTTGACCGATGCAGGCTAAAATAACATCGCAAAAGTGTAATAAAACCGGCCGTCTGACATTCCTAAGAGGCTGCATTAACTCAGGGGCGGTTTGAGAAGGGTTGGTTATACACCAAACTTCAACGCACTCTACCATCGCATTAAAATGCATTTAATTTCATACAAATTATGACTAATTTTTTTTGTAAAACGAACACATTAAATGCTAGAGCGCGTTGAAGTATATTAGGGTGGGTTTTGGGGGTCAAGCTAAACTATATAGAGTAGGTACATAAAAATTTTTATACCAAAAAAATAAAATCTACACACAAAATGGAATTTTTTAGTACAAAAGTTTTTCATGTACCCTTTATGGTTTAGTTTTGCCCCCAAAACCCACCCTTATTTCAACGCGCTCTAGCGCATAATCTGTTCCTTTGATGAAATTGAATATGCCTACTTTAAATTTGAATAAGAACAGTATTATCTAAAAGTGTCTAGTTTTCGAGTGATAAACAAAAAACCCAGTTTTTTTTAATTTTTGTCAAACTTCAACGCACTCTAGAGCCTAAACCGTTTGTCTCTGGAAAAAATCTTTCAGATATAGTTTGCAGGAAATTTGGTGTAGTTTACTTTTACATAGAAGTACTTTTCTCCAAAAGTGGGTAGTTTTGAAGGTATCAGCGAAAAACTGAAAAAACAGTCCTGGTTTGGGCCTTGGTTTGAACGGTTATGGTGAATTTTCAAAATCTAAAATTTTGATTGTTTCTAGAATTTTTAGACGAATTAACATAATTAACAAATGAGCTTGCATTGTGAAATGCAAGACCAACTCAATCTCATACCGAATCTCATTTTCTCTTCATAATTTTTCTGTTATCAAAATATGAAAATATCTTGAAAACTATTAGTTTTAGGATGGGCAGTGTTAAAGGTCTAACATTTTTCGCCAAACAGTACAATCAAACTTTTATGGATTTTTCTCTTATTAATTTATTTTCAAAGCAACCCTTATTACTTATTAGTTATTAGGTTTCTGAGCTAACAGTTCTTCTCTAATTTCTAAACAACTCTACTTATAGGTATAATAGAACCTCGTCGCTCTATCCAAACTCTGTATATTATTAAGAATTTTTAATTTTGAATAAAGAACAAGAAGGCCACCTCTAGATATAGAAAATTCAGTTTATCTAATTAGGCCACAGAAATTACTTCTTGTAAGAATTACAACTACTAGTTGTACTTAAATGGGTCACGCAATACAATATTACTAGCTAAGACATTTGAATATAATATAAGACTGTTTTATGTACCTACTATGTATACGTCAATTAGTTTTAGCATCATTGTATGTATGAAGTATAAGTATAAGTATACCACATTTTCTTCATCTAAATACGGCTTCAAAAAAATTATTTTCATTTCGAACCGTGTCAGCTCATTAATCATTACTATTTTTTATAGTATAGAGTAATTGTTTACAAATCAGTAATTAGTAATGATAATCATTACGAATATTCATGCTAGTTTTAATAGTGTGAGAAATGGACCATCTAAGTGAAAAATACATTTTGCTATTTTCGTTCGATCGGTACGCTACATTGTTGTGCAGATTAACCCGTTAAAATTCATCCATTTTTATATTATATAGTCTTGCATTTATTAAAAGAGAAAAGCTGTATTAGTTTGTTTTAGTAGGCTGTTTATAAGCCGAGTGGGTTATTTGTAACAATTCGGATAGGCATAAATAACCAAATTTCTAATTTAAGCAGTCGCTTTTATTTATCACTCTTCATCACATCTTACACTATAAAGGAATAATGACTTATTTTCACATCCAAGAAAATTTAGGCTCTTTAAATTACAAAAAATATGTGAACATTTCCATCTACTTAAGTTTTTAAAAAATATATAGGAAAATAGCTTATATAGGTACGTAAAGTTGCTAATAATGGGTTGTTACAATTTATATCTTCGAGCAATGATAAACGATGTAGATTGTAGATGGCGTTTTTAATTAAAGTAAAATCTTGACTAATTCAATTCTGATTAAAAGCAGAATACTTTCTGTACAAATTAGAAGATGCTATTATTAGCATGTCAATACCACAATATAAAAAACACGGTTGCTCCATTAAATTTTAGACTTTAGCCTATACTATGTGATGATCGAAGCCCGGGGAGTCGCCAATACTACTGGGTGTTTCATTAAGAGCGACGCATTTTAAAATCTAAATAAACAAAGTCTATACTATATTATAATATGATAGATGTCCAAAGTTGGATTCAGCCCCTGACCCCTGAGGATTTTTCGCATACTTTTTACTTTAGTAGCTCTTTTTTCTTTTTTTTTAGTTCTTATTATTCAACGAGTGGGTACTGATGCTCATTACTCACCAGAATGAATTGCCGTATGAGCCGAAAGCGAATGTCGTAATACTTCGTATGAGCAATGAGTAAATAAGCATTACAATATGTTGCGGATAAAGCGTAGTATTCTATTTGCAGGTAACGTTCATTATTCATTACAAATGATTACGATATTCGCCTTAGGCTCATGTCGCAGTTCGTTCTAATGAGAATGAGCATGATTGCCCGCTCGTTGAATAATATACTGTTATCGTTCAATTAATTTGTATAAGCCTAGAAGTCATGATCTCAAGTTTAAGAAAAACACCCCTTGAGAACAAAACTTCAAATTCCAAGTTTGGAGTGATTTTGTTGCTGGTCAAAATGGATTTAAAGTTTTACTTACGTCAGAGGTTCGAAAAGTAAAAAAGTTATTTTGGGAAATTATTTTTATTTACATTTTGTTCACTTAAAAAATTTTTTCACCCAGATAAATATGTAATGCCGTAACTGTAACATAAAATTTGCACTTTTTTATCGTGACCTACAGGCAATTTGTGAAAGAATTACAATCAAGTATAATAGCGTTAGACTGGCGGATTAAATTATAAATACGAGATGCTTAAAATAAATTTAATCTAAATAATTAGGAGATAAATTTACACTACAATTTGTTCGAATTTTATCAATAATTTATTTATTTTTAGATTTGCTTCTGGTTGATAAAACTATGATTTTTTACAAAATATATTTTGACAAAGCAGCATGTTTTCTTCAAATAGGGATTACCTTCAAATTAAAAATATTTAGCTTCCTTAGCTATCCAAATTTTTTAAAATTTATAATCGAGTGTCACGACTTGTTTAAAAACGTAACAAAACCTTTTATTACCTAAAGAAAGCTTTATATAACTTCTTGATTTACACATTCATATTTATAAATAATACCGGAGTTCAGAGATGGACATCAAACTTAAACCACACTAGGAAATTTCCAAACGTTTCCGGGTGGACTAGAAATTCTTTAAAAGTTTCTTCATTTTTCTAATTTTCACTTTTTGAATTACAAATGTCCTTTTACGATAATCATTGTAGTGATTCTAAATACCTTCTTCATATAGTATAGAAAATGACATTTAAACAAAAAAAAGCTTTTTTCAAAACGCCTTTCCGGCGTTTTTACAGTAACATTTATGTACATAATTATAGTGGTTAGCCAACAAGAGATAACTGTACTATACATTCCAGAGCCGGATTAAGAATGTATGAGGTCCGAGGTAAACCCTCCGCGCTAAAGTACTAATATACCGTGTGTTTCGTTAAGAACTATTTACTCAAAATTTCGCGAAAACCGTTTGGTAAAAATAAACGCAGAGCAAGTTCCGGCTCTCTTGGAGTATGAGATGTGCAAAATCAAACGTACAGAGGCGTTATAAATAAGCGCATTTTCACTTGGACTACTACAGGGTGGAACAGGAAAGTGGGATATTTTGAAAACTGCTAGCATTTGGCCTGCAAGAGCATGAGAGAAGTGCGGGTGCTTTGCTATAGCATTTCACTTTCAGTCGGCATCATGAAGCCCTGAACGCTAGAACACCGTGTTTTTGTGTCCAATTGTTTTGTGAGAAGTGTAGTTCAGCGTTACATTGAGATGATAAACGTCTTTTTTGTTCCTGAGTTACGAAGAAAGCGGATTGCTATTCGGCGTTTATGGTTTTAGACGGGGGGGCACCATCTCACACAGCTCGAGCGTTAATGGATACTCTTCTCCCTCTTTTTCCCAATCGCTTTGTTCCCAGATTTGGTGATATTGCATGATCTTCCCCACATTTATTAATGAGTGATTTTTTGATGCAGACCCTCAAGTCGTCTATGAAGGCAAGCTCGGTACATTAGACGGACACTATTCGTCAGCACACATCGACACAGGCCTTAGTGGAGGCCAATTTTCACCATCATTTGAAAGATGAAATTTTGCAAACATTAAAATCATTAAATGCTACGTAATAAATAACGTTAATACGCCAATAAATTTTTTTTTCGTTCAAAAACTAACAATGGTGTGATTAATTACCATCCGATTCCCCTGCCCCACCTTTATTATAAGAGATACCTGGATTTGGATATATTAAACTATCGAAAAATGGCTTTCAATTCGTCCCTAGTCTCTTTATAAATGTTGTTAATACTATAGACCGTTTCAATCAAAAGTGTTACTGTTGCAAGGATAGGAACTTACTAGCTTTGTTACACACACGCTTATTCTACTTAGCGCGTTGCCAGCATTTCGTGCAATTTAATCACACCTTATACAATGTGCACTTTTTTCGTTATAAAATCATTTTAATAAATTTGATAAATATAGGTACAATATTTATTTATCAATTGTAGATCGCTGTTTCCTATGCCTACAACAGTAGTAACACTTTTGCTTTTTGATTGAAACGCGCTATAGATCTAATCCTACGTATCATACGTAAGGTTTAGTACGTTGGCTCCATAGACAACAATACAGAATTATTGTTGTGTATGTACATATTTTTAGAGACATAAGCCGGTGAGATCAAGCATACAACGAGACGAGTAAACTTTTATATCAATTTGAAATTATTGTAACGTGTTAATGTTTGTGAAAACATGCCAGCTTAGAACTCAAATGTTGACCCTTGCAATTATTATCCAATAATTTTGTTTTGCCAAAAGATAGGAGACAATTGCCAAAACAATTTTTGTTTTAATTAGCTTTATGTAACGATTTTAATCAAAATATTCATTAATATTACGAGAGTTTATATTATAGAGTTTTTTTTAAATTGTGACAAATACTCGTAGATACGGTGATCTCAGTTTGAAATTAATTTTGCGTCTTACGTGGTTTCTTAAAACTGATAATTTTAGTTTTCTATTTCCAAACTGTACGGGGTACGGGAACGAGATTTATTACTGAACAACATTGTATTAGCATAATGTGAAGTACATTGTTGTATAAAATAACAATAAAGGTTTGAGATAAAACACAAAGAACATGGGTTTGCTTTAAAATAGATATTATTTATACAAACATACAAAGCAAGTCAAAAATTTCTTGCTCTAGTCTAGTAGTTGAAAAACTGCGCTACACCACGGACCTAAAGGTCCCATACCCCAACTGAAATTCTACTAGACGTTTTTTCTATAACGTATCATCTTGAAATTAATTATACAGGTGCAAACTTCATAATAGGCTGTTGTTGTTGGTCACGTTTATCTACTGAACTAGTTAACCCCCTAAAGTGTTGCAAATGCCCAAACGGGAAGGAACGCCAATTGTACTTTTCTTTCAATTTTAAACCCACACCAACTACTACTAGGTACTTTGTCTCCCAAAAATATTATGAATGACTCTAAAAATGCTCACACATTTTTGAAATTAACTGGGCCTGTTGCAATAATGTGTATAAATAATTTTGGCGGCAGCAGTGAGCACATTTCAATGAATGTTTAAAAAAAATACCATCACTTAGTTGATATTTAGTTTGCGTGCAAAAACCACATGTATTTCAAGGTCACATTTGAGTCTAAACATTTGATCATCCTAGTCTAATGTTGATATAATAATAACAGGTTTCTGTATAATTACATAAGTTAAGTCATTAAAGGAATTATTAGTTTTAGTTGCATGCTTTAAATAGCAAAAGGACACACTTGTTGATTTTTTCCCCAATGCAATGACATATTTATAGGTCAAGGTTATACTAAAAAGGCATTTTCAGTAGAAGAAAAATTATAAACGTATAGTTCTTGGTCTTTGCCAAGATAAACATTATACACAATTCATCAGTAGAACGACCACCCAAACCACGGAAGCAAAGCAGGGGTTCCTTTGGAAAAGTGAGTGGGGACTCTGTTTTTGGCATACCTGATTAAAAAAAGTTCATAGTGGGGTAAGGAAATGCACAAATGAGTACTTAAACTTCAAAATAAATGGATGAGTTCATAAAGAACTGAGGCGTGAAGGTAAAATAATTGTTTCGCCTCAGTGCCCGGAACTCTAAAGTTTCTCAAAAGTATATGGCACAGCCGCACAACCGCATTTAAGTTTCGATTTGTAATACACAATTCTTAACAATATTTTAATGCATTTGCCTTATTAAAATTTATCTAACCATCATCAATAGTAAGTACTGTATTATTCATTATTCACAAATACAATTAGACACCTCATGTTGAGCAATAGAAAAGTAATTAGTGGTCTCATCTTCACTCGCATTTGGTATTCGAGTGTTGATTCAAAGCGCAAATCTCTTCTTGGTTTCTCATCTCATAAGTGGTATCGTAAACTTTCTTTAAATAAAATTAATTCTATAGGTGTTTAAGTCACATCGGCGCCTCTCAAACTTTTTCTAATCACACATCTGCTTGTGGTTGAAAGTTTAAGAATTACTTTGCGGTTGCTCGTCCCACTACTTATATGTTTATCACGAGAGGGCGCTGTTGAAAGAAGCTGGGTCGAATAACACGAAATAATTTGTAATTTGAAAATATCTAAAAAATTTCCCTACATTTCCTGGAGATAAGAATAGGGGACTATTTAAAACAAAACTCGGTCAAACATTTATCAGTTTTTGAAGTGAGTAGTAATAAATTTTGAAATTATGGAGCAATTATTTAGCTATCCTTATATTGCCAGGTGAGTCATACAAAAAGGTCGATACTTTTGTTAAAAAGTGTAATAAATAACAGTTATTAAAGGTGCTAGCAAAGGCCCTCTAAAAGAAGCGAGCTAATGATCTTTAACCTTGTTAGGCATTGGAACTAAAACAGAAGTGGAAATGGTAATTTTGAACGAATGGAGCCACACGCATTTTTAGTAATATTGCCCTTATTAATAAACATCACAAATATTTGGTTTCTTTACAAATTAATTACATTGCACATAAAATATAAAATAAATATTGTCGTATGTCACGTAATGGATAATTGCCAATAAAACAAACGTAAGTTAGGGGAACTTTCTAACAGAAACTACACAATAGTAATGGTAAACATTATTTTCTACGTTTCTTTTAAAAAGTACTTTTGTACAAAGATCATGAGAAGATTATGTATTACTTTAATCAAGATGATCGTGACTAGAATTTTAATTGCGGGTATACAAAAGTTTTGTCACACATTTTAAAGCAAAACAGCATTTACTCGTAGAAAACAATGCCATAAGCAATTTTCCTGAATTTTATTCATAATTTCTATGTACCTAACTGGCTTTGCGTATTATGTACCATATTTGTACCTAGTAAACATTCGGCAATAGCAACCTCCAAGTGCTGGCACATTCCATGAAGATGGCGGAAAGGGATGACTTCCTTATTCCTCAATAGAGGCGTAGTTAATTATTAAGCAAAATTAATTGTTCATTTTCGTGTCGAAATAGTAACCACCATACCTCCAAACAATATTGACTAAATAATAATATTAAATTCTTATCACTTACAATGAGATTTCGTTAAAATTGATACATATTATAGTAGCTAATCTACGTAAGCAGCCTCGTAGCGTTTACAGTTCTCTAGATAGTAATGGTGGACAATCAAAATTTAACACCCTGTATACTAATCTTAGATTTGAGTCATTTATCTATTTTCGCAGAGACGTTTACAACGTATAGGAACAGTCAAAATTGTAAAAATATTTTCTCAAAAACAAAATTCAAGAGATTAAGCCGGGAAAATGTATCCGTTCTATACACATTTCACAAACATTTTCTATACAAGTTCATTTTAGTTCCTTACATATCAAATTACTGGCACTAATTATAACACCATTTAAAATACATATCTGAGTATTGGTGTAATTGTAAAAATATTAATTGGAGAAACAGCTCAACTAGAACTTTCACCAGACCGTCAAAGGTTGATAAAATCAAATTCGCAATACCCTGAACTGAAACAATACGAAGGTCCGGCATATCGTGGGCCTGATGAAAGAGCTGTTGTTAACTATTATTTTCATGTTTTTTGTCAATTGACTTTGTTGCAAAAGCCAGTTCAAAAGAGCGCAATCTTATTGTAAACGATAAATTTGAAGAATTTTTCTTATCATTCCATTATTGTTACTGCGGTGTTTCCGTTGTGCTCCACACCCGAGAGTAATAAGTATAAATAAGTATTTCAGATTTTCAACAAACGAACGTTAAGAGTTCAGAGCCTGATCCACAGCGGCTCAGTCATTCCGCTCTCTACAATTTTTATTTTACAAGAACCAAAAAGAACGAGTATATAACGCGGCACTTTAAATCACCCCCACTCTTCATTTTTAAGCCCCGCCTCTTTGCTGATGTTACCATCAAGCCCTGCTTCCTTCTCAATGTTGTCTTAACGATCCGTAAGTCCCGTCTAGCCCCTCCCACGTCTTGCCCCTTTCTCAAGGGTTTTTCTTAAACTTTTTCAAACCCCGCATCGCACCCGCCCCTTTTTCAAGGTTTTTTCTTAACCTTCATCAAGCCCCGCCCCCTTCTACTCCCCGCACGTTACTTAACCTTCATACATCACTAACCGTCTAGCTTGAAGGTTAATGTCTAGACGTTTTGGACCATTGAGCTCTCTTGACACTTACCTTAGGTCACTTCTTCACAGCTTTTTTACCCGACCTTTATGATTGTGATTCAAGCTTCATACCGGATGGACACTTTCACGCCTGGAGGCTTGACACCTAATCATGAAGGTCGGGTAAAAAAGCTATAAAGGAGTAACCTAGGGTAAATGTCGAAAGAACTCAATGGTCTAGAACGTCTTGACATTAACCTTCAAGCTAGAAGAGAAAGCTAAGTAACGTGCGGGGAGTGGTGAGAGGTTGGGCTTGAGAAACGTTAAAAAAATACATTGACCTTGACAAGGTGGCGTGTTAGAGGCGATAGTTAAGAAAATCCTTGCAAAAGGGGCGGGGCGTGGGGGGGGGGGGGGAAGACGGGACTTAAAGAAGTTAAAACAAAGTTTTAATGATAAAGTCGTCAAAAGGGCGGGGCTTAAAAATAAGGAAGGAGGAGTATTTTAAAGTGTCGTCTTACCTACCTACCTGATTACTGATCAACTATCTACCTACTATCTACTATGATTATCACAAAATTTGACAAAATGTTTTTGATTTACTCAAACAGTATTGTAACGAGAATCATGAGTCACCGGTCTCTAGTAAACAAACATCTTATCGGGGCGACCTTCCGGAATACGCTGGAATGGCACGTAGCATACTAGACGCGTCGAGAATGTTCCAGTCAGCAGTCTAGATATTTCGCTTCGAGATATTTCTTTACTCAACATATAAATAGACGACGGCGAGATTCGTAGTTTTAGTTTTAATTCGTAATTCGTAATTCGCAATTAAAAGTTCATAGTTTGTATTCGTATAGTGACTTAAAGTGCTTAAAAGAATTGGCGTTTGGTGTCATATAACTGTTTAGTGTATTTGACTTATTGTTATAAATAAATTAGTCTTTTGCATTATAAATAAATTAATTAAGTAAGGTGTAATTTTTAAGTGTAAATAAAACAATTATAAACAATATTGAAAATAAATATTCGTTACAGTATCATCTCCGGTATGGCCATTTCTGCTCTTATTGCTTGTGGCGCCATCTAATTTAGTACGTTACTAATTTATTATTACGGTTATCTTCGAGGCTCTATGTCCAGTGTCCAGTTATCTGTTTACTGTTTATACGGCGCTAATTATTATTTCCACATCAATCTGTAGTACAAACTATTACTACTAAAATAGGTAGGTACACATTGGGTGCGTTTAGCGGACAAAGCTGCTTAAAGTAATCAGTAAACTGTGCTGAGTATGCTGACATTCCGCTTCAGCTGCTTACAATCCACTAAACCGAATGCTGAGAGTCAGCACAACAGTATAACTCCGGCAACTATAATTCATTCTTGCTGACTCTCGACATACGGTTTAACGGATTGTAGGCAGCTGAATGTCAGCATACTCAGCATAGTTGACTGATTCAGATTAACAAAAAATAATCCAAATTACAAGAAATTTCATGGACTTTAAAAAAGGTTTAGTTACATTTTTTGATAGAATTATTATTTTTGGAAATTTTGGTTGTAAATCAATTTGCCCCTTCTTGCTTTTCCGGAAACGCCAGATTCATCGGTGATTATTTTTAAACGCGCGAGTAATTTTTGCCACTTTTAAACCTAATTTTATAGCACTTGATGCAAAGTTCAAAAATTTCAAGCCAAAAATTTTATTTTGATTGGTAAAAGTGTAGGTTCAAACAAGATATTGAAGGTTTCCAACTTTATTAAGGAAATCGAGAAATAATTTTTGTTTTGTAAAGACGGGGGGCGCGTTTCATGGTAATCCAACTGTTGACTCGGTTAACAAATAAAAGGTGCTGTAGGTTTCGCCATGTTTCGCATTATTCTGGAATGACTTCTTGGCTTTATTTATGGCAAGCCGGTTGAAAAAGGACATAAATTAAACTTACAAAACCATCTTAGACATTTGCTCACAATTTTACTTCGAAGAATTAAAGAAAAGAGGTAGAATTTTGAACAAATATCTAAGATGGCTTTGTAAGTTTAATTTATGGTCCTTTTGAACCGGCTTACCGTAAGTAAAGCAAAGAAGTCATTTCGGAATAACATAAAACGCACAGTACTATTACAGTAATAATTTCATTTATTATAGAAATTTAGTAAAGTAACTTCTATCAAAATGAAGGTGGGAGAGGGGGCCCTACGCCCAAACTATATTAAATTACGATTTCCTAAGGATACAACAAAGTGTGACAAATTGTTCAAGAAGCGTTCACCGAAGTTTTAAAAAAATCTTAACAAATTCAAATTATCATTTTCACGCCGAATTAGTGGGTGTATAAAACCGGTCGTCAAATCATCGCTGGAAGAATTAAAAAAAAGGTACCAAATTTATTTATTCGTACACGTTGGCCACAAATTTCTCTAATTGTACCTACATTTAAAATTACTATAATTTAAATCTGTTAGAGACTAATTGATATTTTAATTGCGGCAAAAAACTAGTTTTAAAATTTTTGGCGTGTACGCCGCCGACGTAATGAGCATGAGTTTACGTACATTTAGCGAGTTCTTACTCCGTTCACTACTATTGTGACCTAAAAGAAAGTAGATGGATAAGTAGCATTTACTTATTCGACATACATATAGACTAGGTGAAGGCTTTGCCAAGAAATTCATTACACCAACTTGCGCTAAACCATATGAAAATAAAATCCAAATTTTTTGGTTCAACTTTTTTTAGAAAACTTTACAAAATAAATATTTACTTTACGGGTTTAATTTGTTTCTTTAATCCAAGGATATCTAGTTTGTTGATGCATTCCAAATTCGTTTTAACCTATATTTAGGTGTTATTCAGTGGTTGGGTCACATTTTTTAAAAACGGATTGTAATCGTATATTATTGTGTGTATTCGATTCTAATAGTTAATGTTAATAGCTTTTATTGACAATCGAGCCGAAGTTTTATAAATAAACATTACCGAGATTGCCGCTGCTGTAAACAGCCACAACATGCGGTATCGAGTTTAAAAATATCCATAAAATTGTTAATTGTCATTTTAATCGAGATATTTATACTTTAAAAACAAATTTAATGCCTTTTAACGTATTAATTAGAAATTAATTAAACTTCTATTCAACATACATGGAGCAAAGCTATAACCAGCCGGGTTTTGCCACTTTGCACTGCAATCGTACTGATGGTGGTAGTTTTTGACATGACAGAAGACGTGTTTATGGGTGCCGTTTCGTCGTTATTTGTTAACCCATTTGAAATGGCATCGGTGGCGGTATCCATTTTCACAAAATTTTAGTTATCACAAGGCGCGTTTCGAGAAAATTTTCGCGCAATTTAACAATAATTTAAAAAAATACAAAAACTTTTTCGGCGCGATCCATTTGTCGATTATATTCACATAAATCAAAACTGGATAGCACTTATAATTAACTTTTTTGGTAATGGTGATTAAATTTGCAGACCGTTCGATAGATATTAACCTCCTGCTCGTCGGAGCCGAGAAACACTAAGCAGATTGGTAGCTGCTCGAAGCCTTCGTCGTAGCTCTGTACGATGACCACATCATCTCGAATTCTGCTGGTATTATTTGTATGATGCTCCACTTCGTATTGGTTTCTTCTTCACACATACGCGGGCAACGAAATTCTACCAATTTAAAGTTTAAATAATTAAGAAAAAAGTACTTTCAAAACATGCTAAATTGTGCGAAATTATGTGCTTGTAATAAAATTATTTGAAATGAAGCCAAATTTATGACGTTATACGTTATTTCTGTTAATCTCCAAGTTGGCATTGATACCGGCAAATGTAATATTTATGTAATTAACGCATTATTAGCCGTGTAATTCAATAAGGAATTACCGTTCAATTCGAACAAATTAGGATCTCTCCCACTAAGCCCTCAAATTTGGGGCAATAGTTTTAATTTGAAACGAACAAACCGATACGTCGAACGTCGAACGTCGAACGTATACTACCTAACATTTGCTTGTATATTGGAACGAACTTTTTATAAATAATTAAAAATCGCATACTGTTTATTTCACGGATTGATTTCCTGTTTAATTATCGTCTAAAGTCTAACCATGTATTTCAATGAGTTACTTTGACACTTCGACCATGATAGAGGTGCTACTTTTAGAATGATTTTCTACAGGTAAACCAAGTATACTGCGTGACGCACAAAAATATTAATTATGTCTCTCGTGTGGAAAGCTTATTTCATTTCTTAAATTTATAATCAAAAATAGCCAAATTGAAAGTTAATAATAGACTTTTTTAATTTTTAGTGGGAGCGCCCATCGGCGTCGCGACGCGTACACGTTGCGCGGAAGTATTCGGCTATTCAGTCACACTGATAGTGTTTACTATGAAGGAGAAAGTTATTGACACACGGGGCAGAGAGTTCTCAAGTCGTCATGAACCATTATTATACCGGGTGTCTATTTGAAAACGTCCCACTTCTAATATATTCGCCTTATAGCTTATAGTCCGAGATGCAGCGAACACTTTTACTAAAACCGTAAAGTACAAATTTTTGACTATGCAGGATGAAAGAGCATTGCAAATAAGTAATTAAACCGACCGTCTGTCTGTTAAAAGTGGCAGCATTAACTTGGGGGAAGCTCGAGAAGTGTAAATTTCGGCTATTTTTTCGGTTTGTCGCTAATAACGTCAATACTACACATTTTTTGAGAAAAGTGCGTCTATGTAAAAATAAACTAGATAAATTTTTCTACCAACTATACTTAAAAGGTTTTCTCCTCAGGCTAACGATTGAGGCGCTAGAGAGCGTTAAAGTATGACAAAAAATTAAAAAAAATTTTTTTTGTTTATCGTTATAACTCGAAAACTACGCACTTTTAGTGAATATTCGTTTTATACAAAAAGATAGTAAATTCAGTTTTCTACCAATTATGTTTCTTATAATTTTTCTGTAAAATAAACAGTTTAGGTGCTAGAGCGCGTTGAAGTATGTAAGGGTGATGTTAGGAGATAAAACTAAACCATATAGGTCAGCGACTGACAACCTGGTGCCCGCGGGCGCCTTGGTGTTCGTCAGGTTTTTTAAAAGTGCCTGTCTCTAACCTGGCCAAATAAATTATGTTAATACTGCAAAAACCCTTTTAAGTTCAAAATTTACATTTTACAGAATTATAGTAACAGCGATAACCTTTTTGCACCTCTTTTCTGCCCGTACCACTAAGGGTTTTATATTACTACGGATTAGGGTAGGGGTTTTACAAAAATATTAAACGATTAAAGCGCGAGCGCACATTAAAGTTTGACAAAAATTCCAAAAACCAAAAACACTGTTTTTTTGTTTATCAATTATAAGTGCCCCCCTTAGTAATAAAATTGGCGGGTCTAGTAGAATTTCAATATTTTATCCTAAGGCGAAGATAATGGAGGTGGGAAGTTTTCACATTGAAATCCTCTATATGAAATGTTAAAGGTTTTGCAATAACCCGTGATTACAGGCAGATAAAGAGACAGAATTGTTTTTATAATTAATTTTTTGACCATAAAAAAGGGGCATTTTGGTGCAAACAATTGTTGAAACAATTTGTCTAACTGTGCAGTGTACATGCACTACGGAAAAACAAAAACATGGATTTGCTTAGCTGTTTGCCAAAACCTTCAATGGCAGTGGTGATAAACCTATACCTAGCGTCTGCTCGTCCTTGTAGAGCGACAGAAAATATTGTTTTTAATTGTAAAACATTGTTGCCCATTCTGAGAAGCTGCGCCGCGCTCTGCTAGGCTTGTCCACTTTGCAAATCTGCTTCGCAGATCTGCTCTGCGCTTGTCTTTAACACTAAAGACTGAACTAATATGACATTTTGCGTGGAATCAAAATTATTTTAGACAAAGTTGTGCATTCTTTAGAAAAACGAAAAATAAGTTAACCAGTCTACGGATCTAAAATGTGGGGAACGTCTGCTGAAGAACCTTTCAAAACTCTTGAAACCTTAGTCTGCTCGACTACTTCGTGTGTAACGAATTGAAATCGTTAGTGTTCGAGTGTTCCTGTAGAATCAAAATAATTTTTGTCTTGACACTGAAGATGTCAGGTTAAGAATATCGCAGAATGTGATCTCGTTAGAGTAATGAGAACTAACAATGCAAAAATACGGCACAAACCAATAAAATTTAATGTGGAAAATGACATTTTTGTCTTTTGGATATTGTCCAACTTGAATATTAAAACCTGCAAGCTTCATTAGGTTGGCAGTTTCCTGAGACGCAAGGTCCATCAAACATGATATTTTTAATAATTAAAACAAACAAATAGTAAGCTAAAATTAGTAACATTAGTACGAGCAGACACAGACCATGAAATATAACAAGAATGGGGACTTTGAGGTCCACATCTAAGAAATTTTGAATATGGAAATTTTTTATGGTTAAACTTTATACTTGTAGTTTGTTATTATTTATGTTTTTAAACTAAGAATAAGATAATGGTGAAAACTGCTTAGAAATATAATTGATTCTAGAAAGACTTAGAAGAAGTAGAGAAAGTCTTAACACCTGATGAGTGAGGTTTTGTAAGATAAGATAAAACCTTGAATATTCTTGAAAGATGAGGCAAGGTGAGTCTATTAAAAGGGCTTCTATACTGATTTCAAAAATGCTTTAAAAATACTTTAAATGGAAACAATGGATAAATGCAAAGATAATAAACAGATAACGCAACTGACTCTCCTCATGGTTCATGTTCTGCGAATGCTCTATAGTTACTAAGTAATAACAGTAGAAACGTTCAGTGCAGTCTCTGTAATGTCTATTTTTACTGGAACTACAAAATTGAGAATGCGCAAATCATACTTTGATGTGTGGTTCCAAGGTCCCCTATTAGAGAACACATCTTCTCCATTACTATACGTAGGAATGCGTTTGCAGTTAGCACTGTTAGCAGAAAAATATACCAACATTTCCTCAAACATTCTCTTGTTAAAATGATTCAAAACCTCTTCTCAATAAAAAAGTTTTATAATATTACTCGTAATAGCGAAATGTGCCTAGTAAACTTATTACTGATTGATTATAAGCCATAAATGATTTAAAATAAGATATAAATTCAAACGTTGATTTGGATTGGTCACCAATAATCTCCTTATAAAATCTTGAGCTTCTTCAGAAACATGCGATGGAAAAAACAAATTAGCCTCGATAATTCTCTGAAACGTCCCCCGATGCGTGTCAGATCTAAATGGCGGCTGCCCCACCAAAAATTCGTAACACAAAATTCCAATAGACCAAACGTCCACCTTTTCGTCATAAATTTGTTCAGCAATCATTTCTGGAGAAAGATAATCGAGAGTGCCACAAATTGTGGTCCTACTACGAGAAGATCGAGCATGTACCGACCACCCAAAGTCTCCAAGTTTTATTTCGTCGTTTGCTCCAATCAAAAGATTTTCTGGCTTGATATCGCGATGTATTACATTTCTCGCGTGACAATATTCTACAGCGCTTACTACTTGACCGATGTAACGCGCACTTAATTCTTCGGAAAAGCGTTTGTATGTTGAAGCTTTTAATTTTTCATAGCAAGTTCCTAAAAACGACTATTTATGATTAATGATTTAAACGCAAAAATAAATAAATACCATTAGGGGCATATTCTAAAATTAAGTAAATTCTCGCATCGTCGTGAAAATAGCCGTACATTCTTAAGATGTTTGGGTGTCTTAAATGACTTTGAATTTCCACTTCTCGCCTAACTTGATGCTCCATTTTACAACTTTCGATGGCTCCTTTAAAAAGAACTTTTAGTGCTAAAACATACTTGGATGTTTTTTCGCGCGCCATGAAAACGTTGCCAAATTTGCCGCTGCCTAAAGGTTTTCCTATGTCAAAGTCGGACAATTCCCATGTTCGGTTTTCGGTACTGTTGGTGCGTTCGGTGGTTTTAGTAAACTGATTGCGAGACGACGATCTTAAGTTCTTCTCCAAGCTACTGGATGGTCGTTTCGGGTAGTTTAAAGGCGTTTTAAGCTTAAACTCGCTGTTTGGATTAACGTTTTCTTTGCTTTTGGTAACTTTTCTTGCATTTTTAGGTTGCGGTGAATCAAAAATTCTTTTAAAATCTGTCATGTTATTAGATGTAAATTTTTGGAATAAAATTGACAATTATAATACTTCACAAGTAAAAGTCAGTCAAAATATGACTCTCATTTGTTCCAAGTGTCTTAGTTGATTTTCGGAAAAAATTCAGAAGTTTTGAAAATTGGTATGGTTGTTCGTTGGAACCCACAGTATAACATACTAAACGTCCCGGAGGCGAGCGGGCTGAAGGGGAGCTGATTGATGGTGACTTCTTGTTTTTTTGCAAATAGCTCACCTCTTGACCTCTTATACATCGTACGTTCATGAAGGTTATTATGAGAGTTATAGAAAACATTATTAGCTACGAGATTGGTCATAAGTCATATGTGTTTTTTCCATAAGTTTAACTCTTTTCGAGATATAGCGCGGAGAAAGGGCTACACTGAATTCGCTGTGTAAACTGAGGAGTAAAGACGCGCAAGTTTCATGAAAAGAATCAGCCACCAGAGTTATCCACTCATGAATAATCCGGAACTATATGAGATAGAATAAAGATGTAATTAAAGATTTCTGAAAACAGTACTTTAGCCATTTTCGGTTTCGCAAAAGGCGAGCTATTTGGAAAAAACGAAGAAATCGCCATTAAACGGCTTCCCCCTCCCACTGCTCGCTTCCACCCTCCGGGACTTTTAGTATGACATATTGCAACTCCTAAAGAACAATCATAGCAATTTTCAAAACTTCTGGATTTTTCCCCTCAATTTGTATGGGCTATTAGGTGCATTTACACGGACGCTCCAAACTGTCGCTTTGGAAGGACGTTCCAGATTGCCACGCCGGAACGACAGCTTGGAGTGTACGCTCCGGCTAGGATCAAAAAAAGTTAACGTTCCAAACCCGCACGCTTAGATTGCAAGTCTGGTGTGTCCAACTTAAAAGTTAGGTTATAAGCATAATTAAATAATTCCCACATACAGGCAGATATTGCTTATTATGCTTCTAAAACGATGTTTCTCTCTAGAGTGAAGATTTGAGATAACCTCGACACTAGACACAAATTTTTTCAAATTTTCATTAGTACTACGTACTACCTATCGTCGTAAACAATAAAATGTTTACTTTGGCAAATATTATCCAACAATGGACTAAGTACGTCACAATGGCTCATTAATTTTAGATTTTTACAATTTTTAATGTTTCTACATTTTGTTCAAGAATGGGGCAGGAATGGTGTAAGAGAAAAAATTAGCTCATAAATATTTGCCGATTTTCTATTTACATAAATCTATAATTTGTATAGTGTAATTAAACAATTTACGGTTCTTCTTAAACCAAACCACATGTACGGAAATGTATTGGTTTTAGTTATTTGTGCAATAGTTCATTGCTCTACCCATGCTAATTGAACAGTAATTTCCAGACATTTTAAAATAATACGTATCTATACAGGGTGTTTCCGAGCATAAGTGTAATGTGTGACTCACGAGGGTAGTAGTTAGTGCAATTCGAAGAATGGATACCAAAGAAGGTACCGTAATAGGGCACAACCGTTCGTAATGCTAGGGGCATTTCTAAGATTACGAGAAACACTTTATATGTTTTAGTAAAATCATTTTTCTTAAATAAAAAATTTATTTACCTTTAATATCACTTAAGCGAACTAAATTGCAATTTCATTAAATTAATGGCAAATTACTTGAGAGAAGAATAAAATTATTTCGATTGACTAATCAAATGTTTATATTTTAATAATCATATGCAACTGAACTTATATCTAATCGTACAAATAAATAAAAACAGACAAGCAACAAAGATATATAAAATTAAGTAACTATAAAATATAAAACACAACACAACAAACTTAATTAACTCTCAAGATAATAAAATTGATACGATAATTTGTCAATTTTAACCATATCTTTTATTAAATTTCAAACAAATGGCATACGTAGAAGCAATACTTACATGCAAATAGTTAATAAATAACGAGTGTTCGATCGAAACCGTAGCCTAGTGAGGGCATGCCAAAAAAGTGGAGAAAAAGAACGCTCAGCTAAATTTTTTTGTAACTGGCGAAAAGCCTCTGTAATGCAAATCGTTTCTGGGCTACTAAGGATAAGAAGCACTAAAAAGTATCGTTTGTCGCTTTACAACCAAAAGTAGTACGTTTCGATAGAACACCCTTCATAACAAAAATGGCAGTATTATTAATTATAGCGTAATGTTTCAAGCAGCTCATTGATTTCTTTGAAATAGTCAAATTTTACATAAATTTCAAAATATTGACTAGTTGGGAGAATTCGTAAAAGTATGCATTTCGTCTCCAAGTTGGCATTTTTACAATCGCGATTTCGAGAGCCCACCTCTAACACTTAACAATTCTTTGGAATACGTCGTACATGGAGGCGAAACGCACACTCAAACTAAAATGGAAGCTTTTCCACAATTTACAAACATCGTTTAACTGCTTGTTTAGTAACTAAACTATACTTTTTCCAAGCTTCATCTTCACATCCTTTACTCACCTCTTTCATACGCAACAAAAAGTTATTTTCGTCATAATTATCCACGTGTATTGGAGGAATGACCGTTTCGAAATTTTCCTTCCCATTGATTGCAACAAAATTATCTTTCGAACTACACGCCGAATCGTTTTCTTTAGCAATTTCAGAAGTTAAGACGTAAGAAGCGACTCCCATGGTGTGCGAATGAAGAACTTTCAAGTGAGTTGTCTCGATAACTTCGCGTACAATTTTACCAGGCGGTATTTCTGGTGTTGGTTTAGAGACCGACTTATATGGAGGCAACTCTGGTAAGCCGACTCCTAAGACCATCTTTTCTTTCGTTACATTTTCGTCGGTTTCTTGCTGATCGTATTCCCACCAAGGGGAGTACCTATTATCACATTCTGAAGCAGTATTGTAAGAGGATGAACGTGAGTGTTGTAGTGTGCACTCGGAAGCTGTTAGAAATTCATCGTCTGATTTCAATTCTTCCAATTTGCAGCTTCGTGGAGATAAGAAGTTGTCCTAAAGTTAACTAAATTTAAATGGAACTTTTTTTTAAAAAATGGGAAAAACTCACATCGGATATGGAGTCGTCTTGATTTTTCTTCGTGGCCATGTTAATTATTGTTGTGGGGGTAGTCGACGTGCTCGTGGTTGTCGAACTGGTTGGGAGCAACCCACAATCTTGTTGAGCGCTACGTAAAGCTTGATCAAGTTCTTCTGCTAAATCAGTGACTTCTGTTAGTTTTTCAGATATAGCTTCGACGGCAAACACGTTATCTAGCACCGATAGGTCTTGGACAGTTGACGCTTTTTCAGTGTCGGTCGAGTTTTCAGCTTGTGCTAACCTAAAAGAACATGTTTACTACTTCTTTTAAAAAACAAGGGCTTGCTTTCAAGTTTTCTCGTTTGAACACTAATAGTTTCTACTGAATGCGGCCACATAAAAATGCACTTAAATAATAAAAATCCTCGAGAATGCTATGAATAACTTAATATTCTGCTGTAAATTGGAGTTAAGTTCAGGACTGCTGAGCCAGTGTGGTCAGACATCACGTTTTGTAAAATGGAAAGCGTGGGTATAAAGTCTAAAATTAAATTTATTGAGCAGAATTACATTTATATGCAATCAAACGGGAATATTAGTACCTATGCACTAACTGCACTAAGTGCATTTTTTAAAATGGGATGGTTACAAGTTACAAGTTATGCTCAGGGGCATCGATTTTTAAATTTAGAGTAAAGAACGAATTTTCCACATGAAACGATATATGGGAAAAATGATCGAGTTCTTCCATTAATACTTAATTAGGATTTACGGGAAGCAACTCGAATTGAAAAGGGTTAATAAGCGTTTAGTTAAAAAATAACAGTTTGAAAGTACCGACAAAAGAAACAACTTACTTATAAATACATTTAAAATAAATGTGTTGAACATAGACCGGTTACGATGCCACTGTAGCTTTTAGTTTAGTGTCCCCACTATAATTTTAGATTTACAGATTTTTATTTGGAAATACGAAGCTGCTTTCAGGAACTAACTAAATCCATGTTACCGTACAAAACGTTAACCTCAGTAAATGCACTTGGTTGCCAATGAAATTTGTACGTCAACTACTTAAAAAAATGTAAATTTGACAACTGCGAAGGGTCGTTTTTCATCGAGCTCTGACATAACGCTCAAGTCGTTAATTATTTTTATTACAGAAGATATGGATATTTTTATCCAAAAAAAATTACTTTACGTAAACAAAATGCCACATAGACTCACTTTGTTTATGTAATTATTTTTGGAACTGGACGGCCAATTTAAATTGGTAGGTACCCAACGTGTCTAGCTGAACATGTGAGTATGTACATTTTTTGGAAATTCATTCCCTGAAAAGATGTCTTAGGAGACTCTTTAGCTGATACAAATTTGTAACTTCGAACTATTGGAGGATGTTTTCTTTTGTAATCATTTGCACCAAATTTGTTCGTTCGTTACTGACGTAAATGAGCTGTTGCCATAACCATTTCCGCTCATCAATCGAAAATGACTAATGGACAAGCTAAACAAAAATGGGTTTATAATGTATCGAAGACGATTTTCTAGGGAAAGGCCTTAATACGTCTAATATTAAGAACGACTTAACAATAATCTGGGCAAGCCAAAGCTAAAGCTTAACAGAATTACAATTTAAGACACAAGACACCTCACGCTCCACTTATAAAAAACACAGCTGCCCCAACTTTAGACGAAAGCAATTAAAGAAATTGTCGCTAAGCCAATAAATATCTGCTATTTTTCTTATTGGCATCAATTTATGAGAGATCGGTTGTATTGAACCTATTTCAGTGCTTGTCAATATTATTATCTCATTTCTGTACCTATTTCAAAATCGAAATACAACACAGTGAAACTTGGGCAGGCATCAGAGACACATTGGTAAAAAAAAATGTCTGAAAAACGAGGCATAAAATTTAAGAACGTCTTAACTTAACCTCAAATTTTAACTTAAAATGTTGACACAAACGTATTATCAATTTTATTTATAACTTCTATATGCATAAGTAATTGAAAGCCACTTCTGCTCAACACAAATAGAATTTTATATCAAAGATACACTAAAACTTAAGGTTAAGACGCTCTTAAATATCTAAAATTAGGTTATAGTGTAGAAAGAGCGTCGATTCTGTACATTGAGTGAGTTTACTAGCTACTAGCCTGCAAATTCACGAGCTGCTAGTAAATTCGCTGGGAGTAATCAAGTAATCATGTTCCCAGCTAACTAGCAGCGCCGAGAAAGTTGAAAGCCGGGCTACTAATTTTCCCTAATTTTCTGGGCGACGTGGAACCTATCTAGCCACCCTATTCACTCCCGTGTGGTTTCTGTTTCGTGATGTCTCGCACAGGCCGTTGTGGAACCTATCTAGCCGCCGTTGTCCCTCCCGTGTAGATTTTGTCTCGTGGTGGTTCGCAAAAGCCGTCGTGAGACCCACCTAGTCGCCATCTTCGCCCTCTTCCCCTGTTCCCTGTCCGTGTTATTGATATATCTGTTGCTTGTGATTATGTAATTATTTGGACCATAATAAACAATTTTAATTTGTAGTACTTGTGTGTATTTATTCCAACGTCGAACCTACCCCGTCGCCAACTGAGCGAGGCTAAAGAGAGAAATGATAAGCTGCCGATTTTAGGCAGCTTACTCGCTACTTGCTGGCGTGTGGGTTTGTTAGCTAGTAAACTAGCCGTGTGTCAACGCAGTTGCTAGCTCAGCAAATGAAAGAAAAAACAACAATACATGGTTTAAGCTCGTTAACGAGTTGCCTACTGAGCAACTGAGCGAGTGGAACGTTTTATGTATCGTCACTATTAGCTGACTCGCCGGCTAGTAGCTAGTAAACTCTCTCAATGTAATCGACGCTAAATCAACTGTTACGCTTGTGGTTAAAAACTTACTTATTATCAATATAAATTTGTTCTTTCAAACGACTCCTAAGCAATTTTCCCAAACGAACCATCCTTCCGACCTCGATCAAAAGTTTTTCTCTGCAACTATAAAAATTTCTAACTCGTATTTGCTTTTTGGACATCTCTTCCAAAGGCATTGTAGCTACGGCTTCGCGCAAATCTCGCAATTGGTTGCAGTGCTTATCGACAGACCGATGAAAAACTGCCGATACACGTAAACGCGTCATTTGTTCTTGACTCACAACTAGCAATCTCTCCCACGCTAACTGCAATTTATTTTGTAAAATGGCGTGTTCTTCAGTTGGAAGTTTACACGATTGTCGCAAAACTAACGAAGCGTTTAATAGTTGACATCCATAATTGTACGTGTCCTTAAAAATATTTAAATTAAAATGTAGGCGTTAAATTTTATCGTAAACTTTCTCACCTTTGCTGTTTCTTGAAACATTTCTTGTTCATCTTTCTGACCTTGAATTTCATAAACTGTTATTCCAACATGACCGTGATATTGAAGCATAACATGAAATAATTCGTCCAGCCATTGGACCGCTTGGAATGCGTCTTTTTCGTAAGTGCTAATGTGGGTTACTTGTTCCAGCGTTAATTTTTGAAGTTCGACGCTATCGCCAAACAGATTTTTTCTAGCAGTTGTCGCGTCTAAGATGTCTCTTATATTTACTATGTCTTCGGAATAATCCAATAACAATTCACGACCAATGGCGTCTTTTACGGGCATCGAAAGTATGTCCGCTAATTTTTCCCCCTCTTTCAGAACTTCGCTTTCGATCAAATCTGTAAAGAAGATCAAATTAAGGCGTTTAGTTCTGTTAGCAGCAGTATAATAATAAATAAATAGATAAATAAATAAAAATTTATTTCAATGCTGGGGTGTCATATTTATTCTTAAGACCCTTGGAAAAATTTATCTGGAAGTCGATTTACGCTTTGCTAAGGGGCGATGGGTTAGTGATTAGTAATACTGAAGCTACTCAATATACCACGCCCCTGTTGGTTTGTCACTGATGCAAGTTGGTGTATCCAGAACTGCTGTTAGAAGTTAGAACCGCATTACGTCGGATACCGTGTGACCAGCAAATGTTTTTCGAAGCTCGTTAACATGGATAGCAGTAGTACCGATATATCCAATGCATTGAAGCACTAAAGGTCTAGGGATATTGTAAGGTTAAAGGGTAGTTTTTCCCTAAAACACGCTGAAGATACGAGACTCGGTTACTCAAAACCCTTGTTAACTTGTTAGTAATCGACCCTACTGCTCTAGAAATTGGAATTAGCTTTGATCTTAGACAAGGGGCGATGTGTTCCACTATTAATAAAAGTCATTGACAACAGATAAGCATCCCTAATGACCTCTGTGCAACTCTATCGATAGTATTCCCGTCTTTTAGTCTATTATTAATTATTAGATATTGAGTACGGTTTCAATGTATTACGGGGGTGTGGAGTTTAATTTAAGTGACTTTATGTCTGGACCACAGTAGTAGGTTATGTAATTTTGCCTCGTAATTGCTGTAGATAATAAAGTAGCAAACGGTTTCACGAAAGCAAAGGGGCACAGCGGACGTAAACAATGCGGTCAAAGTTGATTAATTACCACGGATTTAATCGTATTTTTTTACGGAAACTAGGAGAGAATGTCTTTCATAACGAGTGTAGCAGCATAAATTTAAGGGATAAGGGTCATAGGTGATTTACATGTGCATAATTAAAACACAAAGGACGCCTCATAGACTACATTCAGTCTCAAACACTCAACTAAAGCCTAGCAAAAACAATTCTTTTGGAACACTTTCAGATTCGAGGAGGTTTTGAGTAAATCTTTTTCGGGCCCCGGAGACCCGAATTAAAGTGATTTCAAACGAATTTTGTGAACTACGTAAATTATATTTCTTGAATTGTTGATAGGTCATGACTACCTCTGTTCGACTTTGAGGACCTACATCTCACAAGTAACTTAGAGAAAGTGGTATCTATTTCAATAACGCTGTCGCCTTTTAATGTTTACTTTTAACACCACAATCTCGAATGTCTTCATAAACACAAAAATAAACAAATAGGTTCTATTTTTAAGCACTTTTAACATACCTAAAGTTTGTTGACTATCGCGAAGTTTTTGAAGTTGTTGGTTGGCTGTGGAAAAGTCCTCCACCTTATTTCCCATCACGAGCGATTCGAAGACTTCGCTTGTTCGATCGAAATATTCAGAAACTAGCCGAAAGAAGCGCAAAGACGTAATCAGCACGTTACGCCTCCTCTCCAATCTAGTCGCAAAACTTCTACAAACGAAATTCATAAAATCTCTCTGCCAAACGACATCCTTCTTTTGATTCGGCGAAACGTCCAGTTGCAAAAAGTTATGTATTTTATGTAAGAGCTCCGCGTAAGCCGCGTAAGTTTCTAAGCATTGTAACTCTATTGCTTCGTGTTTGTTGCGTAATTCTTCTGCGGAAGCGACGTCGTAGCCTACTTTTTGTTGGCTGTTTAATAAATTTTCGGCCGGGCCTAAAATCCAGTTTGTTACGGCTACTATTCCTTGCGTCAAAACGTTTAGATCTTGGGCATCGTCTACGTATTTTCGTGCAGCTTTCCACGCTTCTTCGATTTCATACTGTTTGATTCGTAAATTATTTAAAACGACTTCGGTTTTTTTAATCGTATCGACAGTATCTCGTGGAGTCGACATGGAATCGGAGTCTGAAGCATATTTTCTATTTCTATTATCGTGCTCTATTTTTTGCAACAATTCTTGACCTGCAATTTCAACAATTTTTTAATTATTTCTCGACGAGATGTGACGATTAAATAATTTATTTTAATTCAATACGTACCTACCTTTTTCAACAGTTTTTTGTATCACAATTTTTAAGACGTCGATCATGTCATTGTTGCTCTTGGTCGAGTTATCGGCTTCTGAACGCAATGATTGGTCGTTTTTTAATTGTTGATGGAAGTCGTCCAAATTTTTTATTATTATCGAAGATTCTTTAAAGTATTTGTCTGTACTCTAAAACAAATTTTAAAAGTCGATAATCCGCTAATAAAAATTTATTGTTAAAGGAGGTGTAATTTATTCGACAAATTAACATTTATGCTATGCAATAAATTTTCTTTACAGTTACAATCCTTTTAAGTTAATTTTTAAAAATTAATACAAATGAAAGGCGCGATTTAATTACTGTGGACGTAATTTAGACTTTGTTTTGAAACAGCCAATTAACGCTCTAATTTGATAATTGCTCTAATTTATTAAGTACTTAACACTACTATTGTGATTTAATGGCACTTTCAAAACTGCCATGTGAAAAAAATACTTTTTAATAACTGGACACGTTGAAAATTATAATGAAAGGTCATACAAGCCTGTTTTCGATCCATTGATTGTGGTTGTAGATGTAGCAGCCGCCGAGTTCAAGAGGAAGTTGAGACTGTTCGAAGAACCTGTTCAGGCGAGATGGTGGCGTAAAAATTAACTATAAATAATTTAACTTCATTAATTTTTGGACTTTTGATAAAGCAACGTGATGATAATAATATTAACAAGTACGCGACCTAATCTGAATCTTAGCCCAAGCTCTCAGTTATACGAGTACCGATAAGGGAGGAGGTAAAGCTGGCGAAAAATGTTAAAAATCGAAAATCGATTAATCAAATACCGTAATAATCATCGTTAATCAAAAAAGCCGATTTATCGATTATTTACGATTTATATCGATTAATCGATTTTAAGTGCGACTCAGGATCAGCACACTTTCAAGAAAGTTGCTTATTACGGCGTAACTATCTAACCGTTTTGTTTAATTAAAATTAACCTTCACTCCATAAATCTGAATAATTTTTCAAATACTGCTTGTTTATCCGATTTTTAGTACTTAGTCAGGTTGTGAACCACCCAACCTAATTTCTATGGCTGAGGTACATCAATCAGAATAATAATTAGAGACAATGCGCGATAATGAAGCTTCTATAAAAATGACCATTGATGTTTTGAACAAAACAAGTTGCTCGGAATGCCGAAGCAAATGGTCTACAAGTACTGCGGTTAGAAAGTTCTTTTATTTTATTTGCGGTGTGAGAACAGATTCGTCAACCTTAGATTAAAAAAATATAGATCAATAGCTTCATTAAAAAGTTGTCGCACTCGGGTAGCTTTGCGATGAGTTGAAATTCGGAATCGGTTCAGATGGTCTTTTCTCCTAGACGAGTCGGAATTTGAGAGGCTTTAATATATAATAACTCCTTGTGTGTGTGGGAATGCGCAGAAATTAAACAAATATTTCTAATAATTTAGTAGTTAAAATCCATCTATTCACTCCCTGTGCCACAGTTCGCGTAATTACATTACAACATTGATGAGACAACCTCATCAACTTAACAAAAACGGGGGGTTCAACTCACTCAACTGCCCCCCAACACAATTCGGTTGTTGTTGCCAGCAGAAATTTAGTTAATAATAGCCAACACGTAATTGTGCGATTTTGAAGAACAACAGAATTTTTTTTAAAAGGCGCATTTAATTTAAAAGCCAAACGTACCGAGTTTTGACGCCAATTTGCCTTTTTAACGTTTCAGGGTTTCAGCTTAAGTAAAATAAAAGGTTTTTAAAAATACCAATTACCTAATTAGTGGAAGGCAGTGTAAGTGTAACTCATTGTCTAAGCAATGAACATTTTTAAATAAATTGGCACATACTTCTGTTAAAAATAATTGTTTGGCATTTTATAGAGGTTTTCATGAACAATTACCAGCAGCTAAACAAAAATTTTTGTATGTTTTGGCGAAGATGTAGTTTGTACAAAATTGATTTAATAGAATGTGCATGAATGAACTACGAGATCTTCAAAATAAATCATAAACATTTTAAACTAACAAACTTTTGAGTAATATAATCAGTGCTTCAAAGCCTTTAGTTATATTGGACAAATCAGTATTGAGAGTCTTGTGAGAGAAAGTGTGGCAACGAGATGTCCATTCTTTTCGTTCTAGAAAAGCTTCCACAATAGCTGTGCTGTACTTTATGAGAAAATTTCTTCTATAGAAAAAAAGTACATTAAATTTCCTACAACAACATTATATTCCCTAATTTTTTTTTTCAGATGAACGATTTAAGCGCTAGCGAGCGTTAAAGTTTAAAAAAAATCCAAAATCGGCCTGAAAATTTTGTTTCGCTCATAACTCAAAAACTACACACTTTTAAAGAATAGTGTTTCTATGCAAAAATAAAGTACATTCAATTTCCTACAAATTATATTGTAAAAATTTTTTTGTCAAACAAACAGTTGAGGTGGTAGAGCGCGTTGACGTTTAGGGTATATCCGACGTAGACGTAGCGCGTCCGAGAACTAAAATGCCGATTTACTAAAATAGAAGATTTTTTATTTTGACCGATGCAGGCTGCAAGAACATAGCAAATGTGTAATAAAACCGGCCTTCTGCCATTCCTAAGTGGCTGTACTGCTGCATTAATTTGGAGATGGCTCGAGAAGGGGGGGTTACATCCTAAATTTCAACGCGCTCTACCACCTCAACTGTTTGTTTAACAAGAAAAATTTAAGACACATAATTTATAGGAAATTAAATTTACTTTATTTTTGTATAGACACAATTTTCCCCAAAAGTGTGCAGTTTTTGAGTTATGAGCGATAAAACAATTTTTAGTCGATTTTGGAAGTTTTTTACTTTAACGCGCGCTAGCGTCTCAACCGTTCCCCCGAGAAAAAAGCTTAAGAGATGTAATTTGCAGGATATTTAATGCACTTTATTTTTGTATAAAACAACTTATTTCATAAAGTGCGTAGTTCTCGAGCTATACTTGAGACATTATGATAAACAACATTTTTAAGTGATTCGGAGAGAAAGTACTACCAAATGCAAATTAGTACCTGTATATAAACGGCATTTTGAATTATAATTTTTTTAAAGTTACGCAAATTTAATAGATCCACGTAACATTAAAATTTCTTACATTATTTTTATTATATAAAAAACACAACCAGCATAATCAAAAAAGCTCAAATACTCAAACTGTAAAACTAAGAGTAAAACTATTTTTAACGGTAAATTAGCAACATTTATCGCTATTTATTTAACTTGTTTAATAAATCAAACCTATATAGCTTATCGAAATTATTTACAAATTTATTTTCGTCAATTAATTATACAAAAAGACGTACCTGTTCGTCATTTTGTGAATTTGTACAATTTTCCACGCGCTGTTTATCCCAAAACGCATCGGGACGAATTACTATTAATTTCGCTAATTCGGCTGTCGTTAATGATTCGTTTATTTGTTTTATGTAAGCTCGTGCTGTTTTCCAAGGACCTTTTCTTGCATCTAGTAATATCGTTATGCCGTGATTACGAGTTTCATTACTGCAACATAAAAGTTAAACGATTTATTGTTTTGCTGCTAAAGTATACACGGCTACAACAGGTACATAGTAATGTGCAGTAAACAGTAAAAGTCCATTACAAAAAGAATAATAGGTACATACTGTGCTATACATTATTTATTATGTAAACTGGGACGATTATAATAATTTTTTAAACAATTATGGGTACCTTCTTAATGTTGTTTTATGTATAAGTGTATTGTTTTTCTATTTTTTTTATTACAAGACGAGCAGGTCCGGTTTGAACGATTTTTCGGGGTATTTTGGACACTATAAAACCTTGGATACATGGGGCCAATTTTTGAACACTACTATTACATCGAAATATAATTTTTAATTTTTGGACATAACATTTTTTAATTCTCTCCTAAATGAAATCCTTTAATAATTATTTTTCTCATTTTTTGAATTATTAGTATATTATGATATTATGTTTTATTTTTACAGATTTTTAGCTGTTTCCAATTTTAGACAAGACACCGAAAAACGGAAAATTTAAGAATCTCTACAAAGGTGTTGTCTCATGCTCATGTCTTATGCTCAAAATAAGGATTATCTATCTTATTTTAGAAAAAACGAAAAAACACATAAAATAAGCATAAAAACATTAGATAAATCTAATACGTTGAAATTAACCCCAACATACACACACATGTGAAAAAACATTAAATGAGAAAATTTGTTTTCTAACAAATGTTCCACCTTTAATGTTTTTTCACATGTTGTGTGTGTATGTTGGGGTTAATTTGCAACGTATTAGATTTATCTAATTAATGTACCCTAAAAATTAAAAAATTTGTAACATAAAAACATTATTTCAAAATATGTACAGGGTGACATCAAAAATATATTGGAAATTTTAAAGATGCATGAGATACAGTTTTTTTTTGTTTTTTTTCAATGTGGTATTTAACGCCCGCTTCAACGGCGCAGATTATATACAGACGGGACCTACAGCTTTAGGTGGGTTCCGAACCACCCGGGACAAGCCATTTGACACATAGAAAAATCGAGTGGTGTCAGCAAATCTCGAACCGAGTAGTACATCCAGATGTGAATCCGATGCTCGGTCCGCTCGGCCACTCTGGCCCCTGAGATACAGTTAATACAGATAAAATTAAGAAAAAAGCCTAAATCTAATTTTTTTTCTATTTTGCAGAGAAAGGAAGTTAAATACCTGTTTTCTTTGTGGTCTACTTTGTACTAGAGGTATTTCTGGAAACATTGGAATATCTCGACATGTTGTTTGTCTTATACATATTCGTACCGTCAGTGGCGGCCCATCAATTTCAAAATTGAGGAGGCTAAAGAAAACCCGCCGAGCAGAGCGCGGCAAAGAGCAAGTCTCTGATAAAAGGGGCGTGGCCTAATTTAGTTTTTTTGAAAATAGTCAAGTTGGTTTTTAGTTTCAGACAACACTGCCCACTGTAAGTTTTCTGTTTTCTCTTTCTTCTTCTGTTTTTGGTTAAGGAGGCTCAGCCTGCTTAATGAACTATCACAATTATCATTACAAGAAATGCGCGCTTCCAACATCAAATTTTGATAAATTTATGGGCTGGTATCTCTTCCAATAGGCCCATATTATGAATTACCGGCAGTACGGTCGAATGCGGAATATTGTTTGAACTTTTTGGAAAATGCTTTACCAGGTTTGTTGGACCCATCGCTTGGCCACCAAGATCACTCAATATCAACCCTTTAAACTTTTACTTCTGGGGGTACTTAAAAGGTATTGTTTATGCTACAGAGGTAAGAAAGATTGATGATCTCCGGCAGCGTATCCAGTATCCAATTTGCATGAGCTGATTTGCGACATAATCCTGCAATTTTTGAAAGAGTTCGCAATTAGCTTCTTCGCCGAGCTGGCCATTGTATTCAAGTTTTTGGTGATCATTTTGAACGCCTGTGAATATGCATCGTAATACAAAAAAAGTTTTTTAAGTGTTCTCTTACTTTTCTCTGTATTACTCGTCTTTAAAATTTCCAACATACGTACTTTCGATGACACCCTATATGAAGAAACTGTATACTTAATGGTTAAAATCCGGGCGCTACATACGGCTCTTGCAACAATTACTTACTTTTACTTTTATTGTTGTTCTAAGCCACACTACTTCTTGGCACCAAAGTGCCAAAAAGTACAATACCAATTATTATGAAAAACTGTAGTTGAAATAAATTTACACCCAAAACAAAAGATTAGTTCACAATAAATTTTAATCATAACGGTTGTGTGGTACGGTTTTCAAAACATGCTTACCATGTACGGCATTGAAAGCTTCCGGTTTATTTAATTTAATTTGTCAATGAGGAAATTAAAATATAGTCCACTAATTTAAATTTTTGTATTGAATGCGCGTATTAAAATAATGCTTTTATGCGAATAATACGATTGTACAGAGCAACTAGAGCAACTAACTATATTAGTTACTCGAAATATCATTTTAAAAACGTCTCCCCTTAAATTCGTGAAAGTGGTCCAAGCATAAACGTCTGCCAGACTCGGCGCATCGTCCCACACGGTTTTCGAAAAAATTACTATCATTCAATACTTTAATTTTTTCTTCCTTTTTTAGTAGGTTTTCTCCATAATTAAATACCTTCAGAAATTATTTTTGAAACTTTCCTCCATACTTTTTATTGGTTTTTCACACTTTTATTTATTAGTCTTTGAGAGAATATTTTGGATTTTGATTATTCTCATCAATGTCTTATATTTTAGGGTAATTTGCTATTATTGCGCTTGCGCTCTTCTTCTAGCCTTTTAAATTTATTTCTTCCCCATTTCTGATTGTCATTATTAGCTCCCAGATCCCAACTACTCAAAAGTAGTATGTACTTCTTGCTCCTCTATCACTAGTTATATTCCAAGATTTCCCTATTCTGTCACTATCACCATTACCGCTCTATATTTATACGTATATCTTTTGTTTATTTATATTTATCTAACCCAAATCTCTTCTAACTCTGTTATAGTAGCCTATGTCCGCCAGTGCTATGTCGTCGGCTTTTTATAATAAGGTACATAAAATAGTAAATTTGAGCATTAACTTCAAACTATTATCAATAATTCTATGCTAATGTTAATATATTAATTTTTACTTTACCTAAATATAGAAATGAGGTATTGAATTGCCAAAACAATATTTTGTGGTGGAGATTCCGCTGGTATGGTAATTAATAAAATAGGATGCCCATCTCTATCTTTACCACCTGGTAATGCTATAACTTGTTTTTTGAGGCAATCTATCTCCATCTGAAAACATATAATTAAACATTAACGGAATTTAATTTTTAATTTACGTTAAAACTTAAAACTAATAGCTACTATTGCAAAAAATATAGGGCCAGGGTGTACAATAATTTTTATCCATGTGTTAAATTCAACAAAATTTAATGCGCCTTCAGTTTTTTATACTCTTTCAAATAATTTCTCCCCACTTTCCAAAAAGATCCCTAATTTTTATTTCTTTTACCGTGGAAGTTGCGTGTATTGTTATTATTATATCTTTAAAACGTTGATAAAAATTATGTAACCGAACGTTGAGCACGTTTCTAGGCATATGTTTGTAATTATTGTGATATTAAAAGCAACGTGAATTAAAACATCTGTCTTTGAAATTACTCACGTGTTGAGTCCATACTTTTCAGAACCACTACTTTGGTATAGGTATTTATAGGGTATAGCAGAAGCAGAAACACCCATAGGCACATAGGCATATTTTTATTAATTTCTATACGCCTACTTCATATTAAAAATAATAAAATTAACTGCTACCTAGTTGTTATACATTCATGAAAAAAATTAGTATACAATAAACCATTATATGTTAATAAAATAATAAATACATACACAAAATACCACTAGGTTTATGAGAGGTAAGGTAATTAGAATTTTTGAAAGGTGAGGTGTTTTCTATTTGATTTGTGGAGTGAGTGGTTTATTACCCCAACCAACTGATAACGCAACACACACATACTTTAACTTTAATTTATAGTTTTCGCTTTGATAAGAGTGTAATTATTTTACAGTACACTATCATCATCTTAACGTTTACTTTCTTGTAGATACATACCAATTTGTAATAACTTTTTCGTGTATACCTTTCCTTTTGTTTGCTATGCCTTAATCATCTTTTACCTAAATAATCAGGCAACTTGGTATTTGTTGAAGATTTTGCCTCTCTTTTTTGGCTGATTTTTGTAATTTGAGAATTAACTGTTGCTGTCTCAATTAAACACTAAACATGTCCAATAAGCGAACATTAGGAATTTTATACATGCGTTATTTATGCTTCCGTAGGTACGGACTCTAATTAGATAAAAATTACTATAAGTGGAAGCAGCGTAAAAATTTTGTAAAATCTCTAATGAAGCAATAAATCGCTTCTTCTTTAAAACTGTAATCTCGACATTCTCAACTACAAGAATAAATTTTATTTAAACGAATCTCAAGTTTCTGAAATGGAAACTGCAAGAAAGTAATGATTATATCAAGAACCGAACTCGTCCTCACTATTTAGTATGTACTCCTACTAACGAAACGAATTATGGTAAAATTTAAATGTTTATAACAAATTTGCATATAAATGTTTTTCCTCCAAGCCTTGGAAATTGTAAATTTTTAAAATAACGTGGCACAATAAAATTTTTGTTTACCCAAACTACGCTTATTTCAGTGGAGAAGCTTAAACCCATGTTGCCAATTAATACCTTTGATAGTTACAATTTTGTAAATATTTCTATTAATCTCTACTAGAAAATTTTTCACAAGTTTTAAAAACACAAATGATTTACTCAGTTACGCAGTTAGGCTAGGCAGAGCTTGGATGTCGAGAGTTAGAAAATCATCAGAAACTGAAATTGGGACAGTTGAAAGCAGAGCTAGTTACTGCCCCACGGACTGCAACTACTTGAATTCTCTTCCTTAGTCTTCGTCAATTATTTTTTATGTTCACGATTTAGCTGATTTGATATATCTGCAACGAGCTGCAGACTGCAAACGAGCCTCACTAGTTAGTTTTCTTCAAGCAGCCCACCAAACCCATCAGGTTTCAAAACGCACCTTGCTTGTACCTATAGAACGAACTCCATTCCCATTCTACTATCAAAATTCCTGTTGCAGGCGCTGGTTCCGCTGTTGGTGAGTGTTTAGATAAAAGCTAAAGGCAGCTTGCTTAGAGCACCAACATGGTAAACCTGGTGTGGTTCAGGTCGTAACGTATGATCCAAAAGCGATTATGTGGTCGCTGATGAAAGGGTGAGGGGTTACGTGATCCGAACCCTTACCAATCACGGTAGAGTGAGAGGAAGAACATGGTTCCGCTTTCTACACGTGCCGCGGTGCGTAGGCCTTAAACGTTCCACATCTGACAATGGTACTGTGGGCACAAGCTTACTTCTGGTGAGCTTAGATTCACAGTGGCTTATGGCTTATCTAAGAAGTGGTTACCCCTATAAGCCTGCTTCCTATAACTCTAATATACTGATAGTGGATACAAAGAGAGGAGCAGGCGGGTCCAACGTTTAAAATGAGAAATGAATTCCCAATTATTGTTGAAGATGCTCGATAAGTCGACAGACACATTGAATATTAAAGCAACTATTTGTAGCCTAGTCCAAAGCAATCTCAAGAAATTAATATCCTCTGACAGCTTTCTAGAGGAGGTTAATGCTGGAATGACAGTATCGGTAACCTTCTTAAAGATATTTGATTAGTTCAGCTATGAGGATAAACTAACTGAACATCTTTTGGCCAGCCCATTTGTCTTTTAGTATCTCTAGTTATCGTAGCGTCTTTTGGCTAATTGAAAATCCTCAACAGGAAGTTGGGAATTTACCTCACAAGGGTTTAAAGCTTATACGACAGTCTAACTGCCTTGTTTGTTTGTTGGCTTAAACTTCTCAATATTGGCTTAAAGGTGGTTATTATCATTTCCTCCTTAGAGATTTCTGAAAGCGGCAATTTACCGTAGCTGTCTATACTAATGGGGAAATTTGAATAAAATTTAAGTGTCCCAATACATAATTTTTTCGCACAAGAGCATACTTTTTGCAATTGATATTCAACAACAAAAATGCGTAGACACTTTAGTAAAAGGGTAGGTCTCGTTCTACTTAAAGAAGCATTGTATACGAGAGGCTAAGGTTATCTACAATCATTTTGCATAAATCAATATTTATCTCTTGTAAAGCTATTCCCACCTCTACACCAACAAACGCATTCAATTTTTGAAATTTTGAGCACAGACCGATTTCTGTTTATTTTACTGAAATCATTTACATGTGAAACGAAAACTCTAAAGGCAACAACGATTTAGAAAAATTTATGTCTGTGTTACGTATGATCTAACAAATTAATAACAATTCGATAGCCGATAAACTTATCCAATTAATTTTAACTTCATGTTGGGTCACAAATTATTAATTTAAGAAATGCTACTTCTTCCTTCTCGGGTACACTTACCTCGACCTATCGTAGCTCAAAATCGTCTACTTTAATCGAGATCGTTCTGACAAGTGAGGAAAGTATTTAAATATCGCATACCATTGTAATCGAGGCGTATGTAACACTTGGAACAAATCACCTGTTGCACTCACAGAACACGTTCGATGCCATCATGGCATGAAGTAAACTTGAGCTGTCGAAGGCTGAGCTCTGACTCCGGGTTGCACCGGAGTATGTCACAGAAGGCACGGAACTCGCGGTACGGGCGATGCTTCACGTGAATTTAACTACTACAGTCTTGCCTCACCTACTATGTTGATAAACTCGTTTAATAACAATAATTTAGATTTTAAGCAGGAAATGTAAAATTTGTATATAATTGAGGTATATTAGGTGTGCGCGTCGCATTGTTTTTAAATGCCGATTCGGACGCAATAAAAGAAAGTTACTTTTTTTCGGTGTGAATTATTTGCAAATTTTAAAATTTTTGTATAATATGGACGTTTATTTAACATGTTACCCCACCCGTTTGTATTGTGCCTTTGGGCTACATTCCAACGGTACCGTGGCATCGATTGCCAGAACATTTTAACTCTCGCAAAATACAGCCACTAATAGTATGTGGCTTTGGCTTACTAATTGACCATTGCTTTTGGAAAAGTAGCACGATGTTCGTTTTAAAAGGCTCGCTTTGATAAATTTTTTCGACATTTGTATTACAAAATGAACGAATCTGGTAATTCAACCGCCTTTTTTCATTTCGTAGCTCAATTATACGGATGTGATTGGCATCATTTAATCATCAAATCTCTTAAACCTTAAAGGTCGATAAAAACTAAAAAGGAGCTATTTTGAAGATTTATAGCTTCAAGACAAGCATGTTACTTATAGTTATTATAGGAATAAGAAGTACTTTAAAATTTAAATCATCTGGTGCTTAACCATCTAATCTAATCGAGCACTTATCAAAATAGGTTACTTTCCCTCCGACACAAAAATTTTAAGTCGTTTCAATTATTGAAAAAGAAAAGTATCTATTCTAAATACCTTTGCTTATCTCCCAATCTTCAAAAAGTTTCCAAAATTGTTGTTCATTTTCTAAATTTTGTAACGAGCCCAATTTTGCCCACGATTGATCACCGTTACGAATTACAAAATAGTTATTTGATATGATATTTTGCCATCAGCCATGACGTGACATTGCAAACGAGATTTTTTTAAAAAATAACTCCAGTTTTTTTTGCCCGCGTGGAAACGCCCAACGAAATTAAATATGTGAATAGTCTGGGCACTGTTAACTTGACGTGTTTCTTCTTTTTAAGAAAGACAATGCTTGAGAAAATTGTTAACGTTAATTAATTAAAGTGGCCTTCGTGAACTGCAATCAAGATTCGGTCGCGATGAAAAATATGAGAAATAAGAATATGACTTTTAAGGCGACTTACATTATTTTGAGGTCAAACCTTTTGGCTTAGAAGTAGGTACCAAAATGTGAGTAACGGAAGGCTTGTTTGCGATACTGTTTTAGACATGATTGTACAAAATTACCACAAGAATTTTTGTTTATAACTTGAAAACTAGGCACTTTTTGAAGAAAATTGTTTAGATAAAACTAAACTTAATCAAATTTCCTACAAATTATGTTTGTTAGGTTTTTTTTCGGGCAAATGGTTTAGGCGCTAGAGCGCGTTTAATTTGACTAAAATTCCAAAATCTGTCAGAAAAATTGATATATTTAGTTTGCCGCTTATAGCTCAAAAACTAAGCACTTTATGAGAAACGTGTTTCTATATTAAACTGAACTACATCAAATTTCCTACAAATAATATCTGTTATGTTTTTTTCTTAGACCAACGGCTTAGGCGCTAGAGCGCGTTCAATTTGACAAAGATTCCAAAATCGATCAGACAAACTGATATTTTTAGTTTATCGCTTATAACTCGAAAACTAAGCACTATTAAAAAATAAAGTACAATAAATTTCTTACAAATTGTGTTATTTCTGACGTATAATTATAACAAACGAACGGTTTCGGGTGGCTCTAGAGCGCGTTGAAGTTTAGTAGTTTAGTTGTAGAGAACCGCCCGACTAGCGTTTTCTTTAGCTTAAAAATCGCCTGCCACCATGATTTACTTACCTAAGATTTACTACACTTAACACTGTCTGCCATAGTATATTCAAAATCTACACAAAAAATACAATTTTTTGATACCTATATAAATTTTGACCCACAAATCCTTCAAAGAAGTCTCGAACGACAACACTCTATGCGATGGGATGCAAGATTTGACCGCCAACAAAACGCCTCCATCACGCAAAACACCACCACTCCTATCTCTATCTCTAAGATACACAACATATACTTATCAAAAAGTTCCTTGTCTAAAACACTGTCACTTAGCCATGTTTCCGTAAGGGCAATGGCACCATACCATAGTCCTCCGAAAGCAGATTAATCTTAAAATTGTTTACTTTTGTGTTCATACCACACACATTCAGGTAACAGAAGTGAATGAATTATCACTAAAATCAATGGGCATCGACGAAATCGTTTACACTGGTTATCAAAAATCCTACTATTGCGCGTCCAAAAATACTTGATGTTGCTGGGCTTTTTGAATTGACGGCACTTTGGAAATAACAATTTTTTAGAGAGAGTAAGTAAGCCATTAACGTAGATAGGTCCTGGTCCTGAAGGAATGTTTGCAGACGAAAAGAGGTCGACATCGCGAATAACCAGATTCCTTTAGTCCTTTCGCCTTAATAAAGTCCTTCTTGTCCAGACGGCTACAAAATTTGAGACTTATACCCCTCGGCTCCCCATTCTCCGACGACCTCTATTTGAATCGATGAACCGCATCTTCTGTGGGTTATCTCCTGTGATACATTGTATTGCTTGTTGGCCTATATTATATTGTATAAAATAAAAAAGCAAAGGAGACACCCCTTCTAATTCTCTGTAATACGCACTTTACAATCATCCTGTAATAGGTATTGTGTTATGGATAGGTAGAGGTAGAATCTAATTAGTTTCTCTCTATAAGTAGTTAAACTCAATTTTGTTTAAATATTAGGCGATATTTGAGAAAACGTAGGCTTCCGTACTTTGTATAGGAAAACAATATTAGAAACAACAGCTCAAAACGAAACTCGATAAAAATAGATTAGTTTTAGCCTGAAACTTAGGCAACCCAATCTACACCACACTTTAGAAATCTCCATACTCAATCGCGCCAAATAATATAAATAAGATTCTAATTAAATTTAATTGTTCCTTTAATAATGATCTTGACTTATTATTTAAATTACTTTAATGATTTTATACGTCTAAAAGAACACTAGTTGAGCGTTTAAATAATTATTATTGTCTTAGTTATTAAAAAAAAATTAATACTTGGAGATAAACACGTCGATATTATTACTAAAATTCGAAAAACTTAAAACAATCAAAAATTATTTTTGTTTGTAGTTTATTTTATTTACTTTTCTTTTCAAGTTGGTAAGTAAAGTACGAGCTATTTTTGTACCAAACTGGGCTACCGACGTTAAAAGGATAGTGCAGTGTGCTATGGGGAATACGTCAGTAAAGCCTCATTACAAATCCAGATACAAGAAACAAGTGCACTGGAAAGCTGCAGGTAATGTTAATGATTGTGTTTTTATTCTTTCGCAATTTAATTAACTAATTTATTACTTTTAATTAACTATTCCTTACAAATATAACAATTATTGTGCATACAATGTTACTACCGAGCACTAAGTTATTTCTGGACGCGATTTACGATTGTTCGTCTGTGTTAATACACTGTATGTTTTTATTCATACTCTAATCAACAGTGAAAAAGATTATGCTTACAATATACCGCTTAATTACAAAGTTGGGTGTCTAATTATTTTTTTTGGAGATTCGACATTCACATTCGAGTATCGTTGCAATGTACTACACTTTGTTTAGATCGTCCGACGCCACCTGGTAAGCCGCAACTTGTTTCCGAAATCGACGTAACTCCAGATGTTGTCACAATCCGTTGGGATCCCCCTCGTTTTGATGGAGGATCGCCGATCACGGGTTACTTAGTAGAACATCGACGGTATGGTTCGCCTCACTGGGTTAGAGCTACACCCTTATTAGTCAAATTTTGCGAACTTACCTTGAGCGGATTAGAGCCCGGTTGGAGATACCAATTCAGAATAAGCGCCGAAAATGCCGTCGGATTTTCCTCTCCCGGTGAACTATCGGATTTGCTCACTGTCACTCTTCAAAGGTCGATAGTATCTGTGCCCAGATTTTTTAAGGAGCTTTCGGACGCGGTTGTCTTAGAAAATAACAAAATTGAATTTTCCGTTAAATTCGTAGAACAATCTGGGTGTAACATTTGTTGGTTTAAAGATGGCTTCGAAATTTTCAGCAGTAGAAGAATACGCATACTTACGGAAAATGACACGAGCGTTTTGACCATACATCAGGCTGCTTTATCGGACGAAGGCGAAATAAAGTGCACCGCCACAAACCGAGCCGGTCACATTTCGACTAAAGCCGCGCTAACGGTAGAGGCTCCTCCGAGCATACGTTTGCCAAAACAGTACGAAGACGGATTACTCTTTGAATTGGGCGAAGCTGTGCGTCTTAAAGTATTGATTGCGGGTCGTCCGATACCGTCGGTGTTTTGGTTTCACAATAACGAGCCTATTAATAACAACGACCATTATCATATCGAAAATTCTGATTCGTATTCGTCGATACGTATCGATCAAGCTCGAAGAACGGATAGAGGCGAGTATCATATTAGAGCAGTGAATAAGCTGGACGAGTCGCTCGCTTCATTTTTGGTAACTGTTACCGACAAGCCGTCTCCTCCTGGACAAGCGAAAGTTATAATGTCGTTGGGTCGATCTGTGACAATATCTTGGAATTTACCCACAGACGACGGTGGTTGTAAAATTGGTAATTACATTGTAGAATACTATCGAATAGGATGGGATGTTTGGTTAAAAGCGGCAACTTCTAGGCAACTTACGACCACTATAGGCGATTTAATTGAAGGTAGCGAATATAAATTTAGAGTCAAAGCAGAAAGTCCGTATGGAGTTAGCGTTCCTAGTCAAGAATCTGACGTTATTTTTATACCGGACCCCAAAAGAGGCATTTTAACACCGTCCGCTATTAGAAAGTCTCCAGATGTAGATCCCGAACACACCAGAACTAAAAATTCTGAAGAACTAATAAGTCAAACGACTCAATTTTATGAATCGGGTGTTCCAGTGCGACCAATCAGAAGTAAAATTAAAAGTCCTCTTACATCTCCCGGAGCTTCTCCTATACTTCCTAGAAGAAACTATAGAAAAAATGTGGATAAAAATATTTTTGATAGAACATCGATGGATAGGGATTTGGCGTATGGAACACCTGAAATGACAGTAAAACTTCCAGAGGGTGAAAGAGTAAATCGTGCGTCGATCGAAAAAGAATTAGCCTACGAATTGCGCGACAATACCAAAGAGTTTGACCGCGAAAAAGGTAATCGAGAGTCGATCGATAAAGGTTCAAGTTATGCTACCCACGAAAAAAATTTTAATCGGCCTTATGGCGAAAGAGAGAATCTGGAGACGGCCGAGAAAAGTTACAAAATACCGGACGATTATTCAGCAAAAAATCCTGATGCTGGGAGAGTTCGTTATGTAAGAGACGACTTGAATAAATTCAACGCCGACAATGAATACTCAAGTGAAGAGTTGCACTCAGACAACGTGGCCAAGAAAACAATAGAGCGTCACGAAACGAAACTTATACCAATTAGTCGAAGTTCTCCGTCCAGATACATTGACTCAAAAGTCAGAGAGAGATCTCCAGATACTCAAAAAGAAAACATACGAAGCCCTGTTGTAGATAAAAAGGAAATGAATTTAACAAATTTTAACGAAAAATTCTCTTCTTACCAAGGCGAACACGATCTTTCTAACAGCTCAGAATTTATGTTAGTCTTGCTGCCAGGCGAAAAAAAAGGTAAAATTTAAAACACGTTTTTCAAAAAATAACGAATAATTTTCAGGTAGCAGCTCAAGCGTACAATTTGATTTTGAAGAAAGCTCCATTCCACCACCAATGTCTTTATCGGCTCCAGAATTGGGAAGTTTAATAGAAATCTTCGAGCCTTTAAGAACTACAGTAAGTTCGACCGAGCTCTTGCACGAGCATACAATGTCGAGATTTTACGAAGCGCTCGCTGCCGAAGAAGAAGAAATAGAACAAAAACGACGTAATAGAGAACATAAGAACAAACAAGCTCTTCAAATACCAAAAATACAAATTAATTCGAAAGATATTCACAATATTGTAGGTTTAGAGAGACGGAATTCATATAAGCGACGCGTTTCAAGCGGTTCGGTAAAGGAAGAACCACTGTCGTGGTCCGAAAGACGACATAGTTTAAAATCCACTGAAAAATTTGAAATTCCCGAAAATAAATTGCATAAATTTACATCTCCGTTAAGCAACGAGAATACGTTAGATTTGCATCGAGAGGATGACAAGAAAAGTGATTTAACGGCTACAGACAAACGAGAATTATTTACTGTGAGGCAAAGATCGCAATCTGAAGAATTAGAAGAAGAAGAATTTGAGAAGGTTAGGAAGAAAATGGCTAGTAAAAAAAAAGAGAAACCAAAACGTAAAAAAATCGCAGTTAAAAACGTAGACGAGTGGGACATTGCGGATAACGCGCCAAACCCATCCGAAGGAAGCATTTCGAGTATTTCGGAATCAGATACGGAATTTTATAACTACCGAGCGACAACTGACATTTTTAAAGCAATTCCGAGACACTCGGAAGAGGAAGATACTACTTACCATCCGCGACAATTAATAAGACAAGAACAGCAAGAAGACAAAACTAACCGACCTTTCGAAATACTAACGAAACCCAATCCTTTACCAGATCCTAATTTTGTCCCTAAGCCCATACTAAAACAACGTGGTATTGATAAACCGCTTAGAAAAAATATTAACACTAACAAGTCTCCAGGCTTAGCAACTAACTTAAATGAAAAACAGAGTTCAAAAGAGAAATTACTTTCCGTATTTTCACAGAGTAGTCCTTCCAAAAAAAATGAGAAGGTTTTGAAAAAACGTAAAGGTTCCCCTCCTCCACCTCAACCTCAACAAGTTTCGAACGTATCACCGTCTGTCAGAAAACAATCTCCTAATCCAAACATGCAGGGACGAAGGGTAGACGAGGAAACGAGAGTTGTTGTAGACCATTACGGCGACATAGTTAGAAGTTACGGGCAAAAGAGGCTGAGTGTTCCTCGAGTATACCTAAATGCCGACGATTTAAAAGCAGCAGCCGAAATGCAGCTGGACGACACTTCGGACGTCGACGATATGATAGACGAAACGCCGGAAAATGCGCAAAAAGATGGTACAGATCCGTCGTCTTTAGTACGAAAACGTAGCTTTACCGAAGCTTCTTCTGCAATTTTAAAAGCTGTCAAAGATAAAGTTGCCGCCGCATTTAGCAGTGAGCCAATAGATGACATAATTTCGCCGGAAGAAGAAATTTATCTCCTCTCCGTTCAAAGAAGAGGTAGTAACTCTATGATAAAAAGAAGGCCTTCCAAGACTTTCAGTAGACACGACGTCTCCAGACAAGGAAGAAAATCGCCCGGATCAAAATCAAATCCACACGGCGAAAACTGGAGCAATTTAAGGGCACCGTCGCCAAATCCGCAAGGCGGTAGATTATCTCCATCTCCCATGAGACGAAATTCGTTAACTCCGCCGACTCCTCACTCGCGCAAAGGTCTACTCTCGCCGAGTCCCATTAAACTCGCAAAGCCGAAAATGCGCGAGACGACCACCCAAACTTCTTCCTACTCGGTCAAACAAGAAGAACTGACCGCCAAGGCGGAGATTAAGGTTAGGACGACCATGGATTACATAACCGATTTGGCTATGTTTGTAGTTGCGTGTTGGCTGTACCTTTTCCAAAGCGAATTATTGGCCATTCCTGTCTTACTTATTATGGTGTACAGGCAGTTGAAGGAGGAAATCAAGAAGAGGCTTCCAGCTTGGTTAGTCGGTAAGAAGAAAGTCAAACGAAAGTAGATTATTTTGACTGATAATTTTAAAAAGATTGTTTATTGTTAAGTAATTAATTATTCGAGTAAAATGTTGTTTGAAAATTGTTAAGTAATTGACAATACTTGGTTATTTAAACTATTTATTTGGAATTAAATGTTGTACATAATATTTAGAAATGCTTCGAATTGTGTAATTGGTTTATTTGCAATAAAAATGTTGTACTGCACTGTAAATTATACATGTTTTTCTAATAAAATTCTGCTTTTAATTAAACAAAACTTAATTAAACCTCACGTCATGATGTAGTACTTACTGATGTGTGCCATCGCCCAGGCACGACATAAAATGTTTTCAGTTTTCAAGGGCTATTTTAGAAATTATCTTGAACTTCTCTCGACTACTTTTGGCTCAACAATGCCCACTGCCCACTTTTCAGTGCTAAATTGATCATTTCAATTGTAATGGTTGCAAATTCGTAAACGGAAAAACGCTGGAGCTATTCTAATTTATGATTGCGTTAAGCTTTGATTTATTTTGAGATGTGGCGTTAGAAATGTATAAAAATAAACTTATAACGCCTACGAAAAATTAGTTCGTTCAGTACAACTACATTTTTTATTGACATTAAACTCGACCCCGGACCCCTTCAAGGTAAAACAATAATAATTATTTAATTGTGCTATTTTAATGGTGCTACTTATATCAAACTGCAAAGTTTACTATAAAAATAATAGGATTAATTGTTTAAAATGGCTAGTTCGGCCATCTTCAACAAGAAGTGACACTTTAAAAGGGAGCAATTGTGCTGGTCAAAGTTTGATAAGTGACCTCTGAAAACCACTGAGAGGTTAGGAGTGCCGAGAAACTTCCTAGTGAAAATCGTCTAGTAGCTCGTGCGTTTTTGAACTTTGCAATTCTATACAGTTTATAAACTGTATAGAATAAACATAAAAATAAGAGCATAAACGTAAAGTAGTATACGTAATGTGATAATGGTATTCTATTCAGCTCAGCTTAATTTGATCGGAAATCAAATAACAAATTTCCACGCGAAACTCAACCAACCACTTTTAACCTCTCGTAGGTGGACAATAAAGAGGGATAACATGGTTAAAACTAAAGCATTAAACACATATGCATATGGGGAGAACGGAATTTTTCGTATTCGCCTGATAGAGAGAGTGTGTAACTTCTCCGTCTTTAAGAAAGCATCGATTCCTCATAAACTGTTTGTTAAACGAAAAAATTTTTAAAAACTAATTTGTAGGAAATTGAATGCACTTTATTTTTGTATAGTAATACTTCTCTCTAAAAGTGCGTAATTTTTGAGGTATGAGCAATAAAACAAGGTTTTGGCCGATTGTAGAAGTTCTTTTAACATTAACGCGCGCTAGCGCCTAAATCGTTTACCTGGAGAAAAAACTTAACATATATAATTTGTAGGAAATTTAGTTTATTTTATTTTTGTATAGACAAACTTTTCCCTTAAATTGCGTAGTTTTCAAGTTATAAGCAAATAACCTATTAAAGAGCCAAAATGCAACTTTCTCGAGCACTTCCTTCTCTCGCTCATTGCTCGACGAAATCCGCCTATCAAACTTCAAAGGCGCTAACCACCATAAATGCGGCACTTAAAACGATCTACTACACTACAATATATTTATAAAATCTACACAAAAATGTAATTTAAATGTAATCTAACACCTAAACTATTCATTTGACAAAAAAAATCTAGGAAACGTAATTTGTAGGAAATTGAGTGTACGTTATTTTTGTATAAAAACACTTTTCCCAAAAACTGCGTAATTTTCGGGTTATGGGCGTTAAAACAATTTTTAAGCCGATTTTAGAAGTATTTTTACCTTTAACGCACGCTAGCGCCTAAATCGTCTACCGGAATAAAGAAACTTAATAAACATAAGTTATAGGAAATTTAATGTGTTTTATTTTTTTATAGATGAACTTTTCTCTTAAAGTGCGTAGTTTTCAAGTTATAAGCAAAACACCTATTAAAGAGCCGAAGTCCAACCTTCTCGAGCACTTCCGTCTCTCGCTCTGCGAAATCTGCCCATTAAACTTCAAAGGTGACACTTAAAATGATCTACTACAATATATTTATAAAATGTACACAAAAAATGCAATTTTTTGGTATAAAATTTTTTGATGTTTAGTTTTCCTCTCCAAAACCACCCTTCATACTTCAATGCGCTCTAGCACCTAAACTGTTCATTTGACAAAAAAATCTAAGGGAAATAATTTGTAGGAAATTTAATGTACGTTATTTTTGCATAAAAACGCTATCCAATATGAAACGTGCGTAAGTTTAGAGTTAGAAACGATAAACAAACAAATTTTTTTAACTTTTTGTTTAATTTTAACGCATTTAGCGCCTCAGCCCGTTTGTCTTAGGAGAAAACCTTTCATTCGAAAGGTTTTTGTAGTTTGTAGGAAATTGTATCTAGTATCTAGTTTATTTTTTCATAGATGAACTTTTATCTAAAAGTGTTTAGTTTTGACGCTATTAGCAAAAATCTGAAAAAAGACCAAAAACTCCCAGACTATTATATTAGTTCGTATGTATGAAACTTAGCAATGTTTAAGGTGTACCCTCCACCCTATACGATCAATATGGATCGTGATATTCTCTCGATATGGATCACATGTACGATATCACTATACGTATTGAGCGTGTATTGACGTGATATTGATGGATCGCATATCGCGATATTATCACGATCCGTATTGATCGTGTAGGGTGTAGGGTATACGCCAAACGATGATTATACGCAATAATCAGTTTTCGGAAATCCTACACGTTATGTAGGTTACTTGATTTACGCTTTTATACCTTTGAATTTTACTAGGCCATACAATTATTCATAACCATTACGTGAAACAATAACGTCTATGTACGAAATGAGGTAACCCCCAATTCAACTATATTATGTGACTTAACGTACAACTCACGTGCAGGAAGCATTAGTGCCTAATTAGTATGACAAGGGAGTTTAAACAAAATAAGCATGCCTCGCATCTTGAGATACAGGGTGAACTAATAACATTTTTCCAAACCATCAACACGTGCGCACTTTGAATTTATTGTTTTTAAAAAGGACTTTCTAGTTCATTTGGAACCTTAGAAACTGCACAATGTTAAGAAATGTTTCAATTATCGAATCGTTCTATTCAAGTTGTACCTTGCAATTGTTTTTACATCCTGTATCGGTAGTGTAAAGAAACCAAAAAGTGCAAGGCGTGTTTTGAACGTACAAATTACAAATTTATTTTTTTAGTTTGACATTATGAACGTTCCGGTGCAGTTGACATAGTTCGGTGTGCATTATTATAAATGAGAAAAATGTGAAATTGCAAGAATATTCATATCGAAACAGAATGTTTTGCTCGGCCTCTCAAAAAATCATAAGGCATTTAAATATACTATCAAAAATACGATTTTATAAATACTTCTATGAGGTAAGCAAAAGTATTTTAATAAAATTAGTGTTTATATTTATTTTTTAACTATTTGGTAATTTTACGTCAAAGTCCTCTTTTGCTTCAGTGATATAGTTTTTTGATGCATTTAAGTTTTAAAACGTGGTCGTAATGTAGGTCGTTTCGTTTTAATATCCGTATAATCTCGATTCAAAAGACTACGTTAATTATACTTTTTTAAGTTGAGTTAATGATATTAAAAGACACATTTTTTGCATAATGTATTATTTATAAAATTAAACATTAACATTACGCTTATTATTAAGCGATGTAGTCGATCGTTTTAAATAAGTCGTTCGATGACTATGATTTAGTGGAATCTTTCAAAATCGAATGCACATTTATATTTTATGGAAACTTTGAAGAACATGATGTAGACACAACGTTTTGCCTGCACAGTTCTAGACGTTCAATTAAAACGGCGCGGGCCTAGTTGCGAATCGTGAATATTACGACGATACATTCGTCGTATGGGCCACGGAAAACACGAGCTGGACCTTTATTGACCAGCTTGTCTGCTTTATCATTACCCTCGTTTCCTTGATGTCTTTTGACCCAACAGAGTATAAGAACATTGTTTTTGAATATCTGGTTCAGCAGCTCTATCTCTATGCACTCCAACAGACGGTCAGAGGTTACCTTGCAGGTGTTTAAGGCTTGTAAGGCAGCTTTACTGTCCGCTGATATCAGTATTTTCTTGTTTAGGATTGTGTTGGCACTGTATAATATCTTCATCAGTTCAGTTTAAAAAATTGAGGCTTATTTCTCCAGCGGTAAGTTGCTACCGGGGACAAGCTCAGGTTTGTGCACACCTGCTCCAGATTCCTTATGATTTTTAGATCGATCGGTAAAGACAGTTATGTATGCTTCGATATTCTCAGTTGAATCTATTAGAGTTTGAAAGTTTCTGTTGAATGCATATTTTGGAAAGACGCAGTGTGCATTCATATACAAGAATACGTTAGTTTGGGTACGAGTAAAACGTTGCGTCTAGACGGGCCTTTAACCTACCCAAAAAATTGTGCAAACTCCAATTTGTAATATGGATGTCATATTGGATTTTAAAATAATTTAAATTCCGCAATTTCCTCTGAGTAATTTGACGTAAATGCATAGACGTGTCGTATATCTAAACTATCATAAAATATTAAATACTAGGTATTTGTGACAAGTAAACTATATTGAAATATAGCCAAGTTTGCTTCTGTAATTTATCGAATGTTGCTGCAAAAATATTCCATTAAAATTGGAAAATATTTAAATATAGTTAATAGTTATTAAGAATGAGACTGCTACTAGCGAAGAATCTATCCCACTGATGATTTTTCACTAATTTTTCATTCAACAATATTATTATTTACCTTACTCTTATCAATTTTAATTATTTTTGTAAGGATATAACCCCGTCGCGTGAGTTTTGGTTGAAATAGAAATTGTAAACTTTAAAAACATTATAATTAAACGAATCCTCCTAAGCTTATTAAAACATACGTTTTTAAAAACATTAATTTAAAAATCTATGAATTCAGAAAGCAACATTTAAATTAAACAGAAATCATTAATTCATAGTGAATGTCTCCCTCTATTGGTAGACGTTGAAACGCAGGTTCCTAGTTGCTTAAAAGGGTTGGTAACTTGGCTGTAATTACTGTGAGTTACTTAGTGATCCTTAGACCTTCTTTCATTCAAATATCTAAGAAGTAAGAACTAAAATATATTTAATAGGGAGCATCTTAATTATATCACTTAGCTTAGCACAAAATAATATAGACTTCGCGGAATTAAACCAATAATTTAAATCTGCGCAACATGGCACTGCCTTGAAACTCCCAGGTAAATTGGGAAAATACCTGTGAAATTGAACAATATAGTTCTTGATCGGCTCGGTTCGCTTCACTCAGAAAATGACCAGAATGCTGGATTATTCAAACGCTTTCAGCACTTAGGCCACTTATTCAGGCCCATCTACAAGCATCTTCCCCGGACCCATCAGATCTCCAGACATCCTATTAGTAACTTGTAGGCTGTACTTTTTTAGTTGGCAGTGTCCCGTGAGTGACACTGATGACGAGAATACCCCATTCAAAATTCTAATGATGAAGAAGATCGAACAGAACTCTTGTCATTCATTTTCATTTACTTTTTGTTTTCGATATAATTTAAATAACTTATTATTACCCGAGTAGATATTCAGAACATTAATTTATTGTCAATTTTTCAGTGTTTCTATCTGAAATGCATTTTATGTTTGGTTGTAATTCATATTCTACAAGGAGATTCGAAAGTGTGTAGTAATCAACGTTTTAGTGGAGATCTAGCAAGCCTATGTTATGACAAAGAGCTTAATAAAGTTTTCCTCTAAGGTGTTTTCTAAGGGAGGTACAGCCATTGGAAAGCTATTGAATCAATAAGATAATTTTTAATAAATGCCTTGCAAACCTCTGGAAGTACCTATACTATAGTAATGAAATTTGACGTTACTACCAAACTTTTTATGCTAATGTCCATTTCCCTGAGTAAGTTAAATCTAGGGTGGGGTGCAAGTGAAAATATGCATCTAAGTTAGAGGTACCTATGGTATACTTAAGCTTCTTTCATTATTTACTTTTGTCAAACATTAATAAGTCCTACCATTTAAACATTTGAAAAGTTTTATAACTTTTAGTTTTTATGCATAATCGTAACCTTTTGTATTTTGTACTGCTCTGAAATGTGATTTAATAAATGGAACAAAGAACACCCCACCCCCAAGTGGTTTTTGACTATTATTTTTGGAAAAGATGCATTGGAAGTTCAAAATACCTCAGTATAATAAAATGTATATAAAATTTGTAATAAGAATGATTATGGCATGGATTTCTTTGTGCGAGTTATATACTAGTTTCCGAGTAGTGTGGAAACATTACCTTAAATTGTTATAAATTTAATGTATCAAGGTTATAGATAATTTACCCCTCTACAATTTCGGTACTATACATTTTTATCGAAAACCTACCCTATTCTTCGATATAAGCAAGAGAAAGAGAAAGCGGACCGCACGTTTTATATAGTTCCCTCTCACTTCGATGGGGTATACCTCGGAAACTATGACTCGCACAGAAAAAATTTATATAATCTTTCTTATTGAAAATTTTCAGTACTATTTTTTTACTAAGGTATTTTTGACTTCCGATGCATCCTTTCCAGAATAATAGTTAAAAACCAATTTTCTTTGTTCTATTTAAAGGTAGTCTCATCCACCAAATTTTACAGTCCAGATTTGAAAACTAGACACTTGAGGCTACGATTTCCTTTTTTTCAATTTTCTGTACGACCATTTTTCTCCGAGTTATCCCTTGTTGAAAATCGCCCTAAAGTTTGGAATTTTTTTTAATGTCCTTTAATTTTTGTGACTAGTATAGTTATTAGTTATTAATATTTAACAGTTTATTTATAAATAAATAAATTGCTATTTCATTATTATTTTATAACCAATACTTTATAGTATTATCTTAAAGTGATAGCTTGCGATTTACTTCCATCACTCATGACTCATGACGGATTTATATGTATATCATCAATTTATAGCTTAGATTTGAGGTTTATAGGTATTTTATACTTTGGTACTCGGTATGTAATTTCTAATTTATGATGCGTGGCGACAAATAAACCTATTGGCACACCTATTTAACATTGATCATACCGATTTGCTAAGGGATGAAAAATGTTAAAAATGTACGCTTAGAACTCAAAATGAACTTTCGTATAGCTGTAAAAATTACAGAAAAATTTAATCGACGTTTACGGTAGGAAGCAATGTGATTATTTTTCTGTCCAGACGGCGAACCCATAAGGTACCTTTAACCTCGGACCCTGTAATGTTGTAACTCACGAAACTGCAACCATTTTACGTCTTTTTACTGCTGTTTTATTCAGACACTCCCACCTGGGGTCAAAGTTCTACGTTTTTTAAATTGCTTAGACTTTTTTTGCTTATCTACCTACATAAAAGTATCATTTTTGTGTATTTTTTAAATGTTATTGTCTGACAATAGATATTAATCTCACCTTATCGACAGTAATGGTCATATTTTGCTAAAATATCGCATGATGCGAGCTTGTATGCACTTACGTAATTAATATTCAGTCAATGCCATCCCATAAAAATCGCTAGTTAATTATAGTTTAAATTTCAACGATATTATTGGTAAAATACAGTTTTTCAGGTGTCACTTACACCTTCTTGACGCCCTAAAAAACTCGAAATTAAGGGTGGGTAACGATGAGATCAAATAAAGTACTTGTTAATCAAAAGAGCAGGATTAAATTTTTATTGACCTTTTGAAAAGAAAGTAATTACGAATTACCTAGTCAGGGAAAATGAATTAATCAATGTTCGGAAAATAGTAATTTATTTTACTCATACACCGTCGTCGCCGATATAGCCATTGATGAGTATCATCGGCCAGGGTGTAGACGACGTATTATGGGGACAAGTTAAGTAAACCATTGATTTGTACTCATTTGTAGGTTAGTAATAAAATTAGGAGGCTGGAGTATGAAAGGACAACCTTAGAAATTGACAAAGCTACAAAAATGCTATGCCTTCGATGTAAATCAGTATCTTGATGTATTTCAGAAAATCTTTCTTCGCCTTCTCTGATTAGTATTGAGGTAACAAGGTAACAGTAGTGAAGTATACCTATCAAGAATAGAAACATCCGAGAGAATATTGACCAAATGGCTATCTTTCAAGAAAAAGTTGCCACGGCCTCATTTTTTTGGAACGTTCGATAATGCGCAACCCACAATGCTTCTGTGTGTTGTGTTACTACTGACTCTTGGTGAGAGCACACATACGCGATTGGATGGATTGGACCATAGGTATAAGCATTCTTATTACTCAATGGTATAAGTAATAGGGATAAATTTACACGCCGGTATGAGCCAGCTAACCAAATTTGATGTATTGATATATTATAATTTGTAAGAAGGTGTTCAAAATATATGCAAAAGTTAGTAAATTCCATCATATACGTTCTCCACCTACTCTCTACTGATTATAGTAAATAATTATTTGGAGACATTGAAAAGTTTGAATGTCAAGTTCGGTTATAAAATTTATGTGCGCGTTATAAAATATGGATAATTTAACAAAGGTGAAAGTAAAAGTCATTTCGGTTCACACAAAATAAATGCTGACAATCATTTCTTCGCAAACAAAAGTGTTTCTGTCACGTGTATTTTTTCGCCAATTTGCATAATTTCTCTAAATTCTCCTAACGAAGTTATTTAATTAATTTTTTTAACATTTTCCGGAAATACACAAAGTTTGGGAGGATGATCCGCTCTTTTAGATGTTGCGAGATAGTTCCTGTCCAATGAATCGTTACGTATGACTGTATAACTTAATATACATTTTAAGAATATTTTAATGTCATTTACAACACCGATATAATCTATAAAGACGACGACAATAACAACCACCTACAATTATTAATAATGTGGATGCTATTTTTACATCTGTCAATGACAAATGGGCTGTTATAGACAAACATTAAAATAATCTAAACCTAATTTAAGAATTTTGAAATAAATTGTCATTAAAATTTTGTAATTTCCAGTTGTACGAAAGTGAGATGCTGTGTAGGAAGGCATTATCTACATTACAAGGATTACAACCTTGCGATTTACTAAACTGGCTTGTAACTGCAATTTCTGGAATTTTTTGGCTTACTACATCACTTAACGGCTATTAATCCTTTCTGAACTTCTATTGGCGATCCCAAGTTTTCTCATCTTAAACCAGCATGAGTCTTCTGAGACTCGCAGAACTTACAAACAAACAGAGACAAGTCAGTCTTAGCTTTGTCCACCCTCCTGGTGGTATTGTAACTTATAAAAATATTTTGTTTACACACAAGGTCTGATTTAGTAGTAAGAAACTTTTGATTCTGTTTTAGCATGATTAACTCGCTATTGAACCAGTAGAGTTTTAGATTACCCCAAGGACACTTTTAGTATACATTGGGTACACCAAAGAAGCTGTACTTTTTGATTGGAGTGTACCACTTTCTGTGGTCAAAGCTGATGCCTAAAAGCAAACTTTCCAGATAGGAAACTACTTTAAAATCCGTACTATTTTTTCCTCAGCTCCTAACTGTCCGCTTTCGATTTTATTTTTTAAAGCTCTCGAGAATAGAAAACTTTCACGTAATTCATTGATAAGTCACTTTTTAATTGTGTTCAGCATCCCCTTTTCACTTGTTTTCATAAACAACAGTGGTTTTCCTTATTTGGAAAACAGTTCAGTGAACTACAGCCCTACTACACTACTACAGTGAGGTCTGGAACTTCTCAAAAGTTACCTACCTAGTGAGAATATTTAGAGCATGTACTACTACATCCCTAAGGAATGGAGAAAAGTAAGAGTCATGATCATACAAAAATCAAGAAGAAACGATTACTCGCTGCCTAAATCATTCAGACCAATCAGTCTCATATTTTTCCTGTTGGAAACTTTAGAAAAATTGATCGACCGAAGCGTTCGTGACACATTACTAGTCACTACATCCTACAACACAAATTAGCATGCTTACATCTTTAGAAGATCGACCGAAACAGCCCTCCATAATTTGGTAGGACGCATCGAAAGATCTTTGAAGAAGAGAGAGTCCGCCATTCATCGGCTTTCGACAAGCCTAGTTATGAAAGCATACGACGTGCTCTCCAAACACATGACACGGCCCCAACCATTGTTAGGGTCATAGGCAGAATACTGGAATAGAGAACTGTTCAAGTGAGTGTTGGAGATTGGAGACACACCACCAGAGGCATTGCTACAAAAAGATGTCCCTAAGTACGGATAATTTCTCGATTTCTCTGGAGCATAGTCGTAGACAGTTTCATCAGACGCCTCAACAATCATGGTGTCAATACCATAGGCTATGCAGACGATATTACGATTCTAGAAAACATTCTATGCGATAGACTAAGGAAGCTCTTACAATAACGGGAAAATAGTGAATCGAACACTTCTTGACGGTAAATTCGAGGAAAAGGGAGCAAAAGGAAGCAAAAAAAAATGATTTTGCCTACTTTGAATGGAATTTCCCTAAATCTAGTGAGCGAGGTTAAGTATCTAGGCGTTACTCTAGACCGCAAGCTTAATTGGGGAAACCACATTAACCACATTCTTCTGGTAAACACAAGGAGGCTGCTGTGAGGTAGTACAATGAGCCCTAGATCCAGATATTCAGATCCAGAACTATGGCCACAGAAAGTAGTACATTTCAATCAAAAAGTGCAGCTTTTGGATTTTTTTTGCCATGCACCCATGCACAATCAGTTGAATAGAAAGAGTTCTAAAAAATTGTTAACCCGAGTATTGTTTTCGGCTTCCTAAAATCACATAGCAGCAAAATTCATAAAAAACGCATTTTCTGAATTGTTTGATTTTCGAAACAGACTCGTAAACAGTTTCAACCGTTTCAGTTGCTTGTTGGGTAAAAAACAACTTTTACACAAACTGCTCTCTATTACGCTGATTTTTCAATCGTTACCCCGAGTTTAGATATTTTCAGTTTTATTTTTCTATATTTCACATAATATTATCACGTAAACATTACGTAGATTATTAATTGGGATATTTGACGTAACTCTGTAAACAATGAATTGTAATGTAGAAAGTATACAATTTACATTCGATTAATTCAATCCGATTCACGAAATCTGCGGAATTTCAAGTTCAAATTATGATTAATTTATTAACTTAGACGCTTTACATGAAGAATTCAATAAAATACATAAAAAACGACTGCTAAATTAATTAATTTGAGTATAAGAGTGACGGAAGTTTTTGTTTAAATAAAATTACGTTACAGTTACAAATTACAGAATTTGATGACAAATTGGTTGTAATTAAACATGCGCTTTCTTTTTATCTTATTAAATCGATTAAACTGAAATGTATTATTACTTTTCAATAAATAAATATTCATTTAATTGCATTAAGTCTGTAATAAAATGCCGTATTAGTTGAAACGTGTTTTTCTTAATGCAAATGAAACTAATATCGTTTTTGTTTTAATTTAACAGTTGGCCGATTGTCTATCAGGCGGCTTTTCTAAAAACTTTCCATTTTCGATATTGTTCAAAAATGTCTTGTTTTAAGTGTCGATTATTGCCGAATTTGGCGAAATGATCCAACTAAAAGATACATATCTAACAAATTTATGTTAATTTTCAATTTTGCAAATTAAGTTAAATCGAATTTTAATGTGCAATTTGATAAGCTACCTGATACGACTGCTTCCATCGAGCTTTACGTCAACATGGGTTAGGCAAATTTAACGTACTCATTTATGTCCTTATCTGACCGAAACCCGTTATTGAGTTCAATAATAATAAATTAATGATGGACAGAAGGTTATAAGATTGAACAAACTATAATTTTGTCCGTTTATAGACCAATTATAAAAGGCCTTCATGTTGCATCTTTTCTCCTCCGAGGGTTTCTTGTAAAAGTCATTTGTACTTGGGCTAGTCGTCCCTTAAAGTTGCAACATTGAACAAGTTTGATCTTCGAAATCTAAAAAAAAATATTTTGGCAAGAGCAGTATTTTGGATTGAATGAGCTAGCTCGCGCGCATTTAGAACTTAAAATTATGCATTTCTACTACTATAATGTGGGTCTATTTCTTCCTTTTCGTTTAAATCGCAAAAAATCCAGAGTTTTGAGGTTCCACTAGACAATATTTCCTTAAAATTATGTCTTTTTAGAACAAATTATGCAACAATCGTAGAAAACAAGGTGAAAGATTCTATTAAAACGCTGAATCCAACCCCTATACAAGCCTGCAATAAGAAATTTGTGTATAATCCGTAAAATAAAATAAATTAATTAAAACTGCATAAGAACTAATTATACAAACTTAAAAATGACAACATGATTGCTGAATGTTGTTTACTTATTCGTAATAGTTGTTACAATTCAACAGAAATTTCTGCACCTCTTTGCGCGGAAAACCACGCCTAATTTAATCTTCCATTCGATTTAGTCAAATTAACATCTTAACTAATTCACATACATGAGAAGCACGCGATAGCTGATACCTTTAATTTAATTACGTATACCTACTTATAACATTATTTGTTAATTCATTAATTAAAATTGAAGATTGGGTTCTTTCAGTTTTGGAATTTTATTCGAGGCGAAGAAAGTTGAAACAAACTAATCTAAGGCTGCTATAAAAAACTTCCATTGTTTCTTAATTGCCAAAAACTAATAAAAAAGCAATAAATGTTAAAATGGAAATGGTAATTTACATTAGATGAGTTAATTAAAAATAAAGTTAATCGACAAATATTTTTTTAAATTTAAATAAAAGTTTAGGTTGCCGCTTCCTCCCATCCTCAAAGGTAGCTCAGCTCTTTTTTGCTTCCTTCAGTTAATATTTTTTTCTATACTCCTTGGTCGAAAATGTATACAGTGACTCATTTTAAGAACTAGACAGCCACGGGAGGTGAAACGTGCATGACGGGTCAATCCATAGGCCTGTGTATTGGGATTGACCCGTCTTGCACGCTTCACCTCCCGTAGCTGTCTAAGTTCTTAAAATAAGTCACTGTAAACATTTTCGATCAAGGAGTATAGGTTACTTACTTTTGGTGGTTAAAAGTACAGGATAAACGCAAACGTCGAGTTTCTGGAAAATGACTTTTAGGGATTCGACTCAAAATGACTTGTGGCCATTAAGTTAAAGCTCTCAAAAATCAAAAACGCACATGTAAAATAATACGCTCATTACAAACATTAAACTTTTGATTAAACCTCCCGTGAGTTACGAGTATTGTGACTACCTCGTCCAGCTACAACGTGCAACGTGAAAATTTGTCGGTTTTACAACGAACATCAAGGGGCGTTGCACGTTATACGTTGCAGCTATAATAGTTGGGCCGCTCTTGGAAAAATGATACCGATGATCAGTTTTTCGAGAGTGTCTTCTCTCCAGCACCACCTAGGTCAAAAATATCTATTACAAAAATTATAGAGCATGAAATTTCCTGTAGGTTTTGTAAGAAACATTTTTTAGTCAGATGAATAGTAGACGAGTGCAAACGTTTGCAAGTTTATCATAAATCACAAAATCACCCTTTTTAGCGATGCAGCTTTTGACAATGATCCGGATTATTTATCTTGCATCAAATGGAGTAGTTAGGATTTTCTGGTACGCTGTACATGATGGTGGATCTCCTGATCTTTGTCAAATCTTCAAATATATTTAGGATTTAGTTTTGCTTTTGTTTTGAATTTTTGGGAAAGATCTTGAGGTCCGCCGAGGTCGAAAACTTGGCTTTATCATTGGGCTTCCATCATGTACAATATGCCAAAAAATTATAACTATCCCATTTGATTCAAGGTAAATAATTTACACAAGGTATATTTATATGGTATTTATAGTAGACTATATTATACTAATAGACGATGTAGCGATTTTACGAATTGTAGAAATTTTCCAAGCTTAGCTCCGCTGTAACTCGCGCACTATTCATCTTATTGAAAAATATTTCTTACAAAAGTTACAGAAAATTTCATGCTCTATAAAATTTGTAATAACTATTTTTGACCTAGATAGTGCTCGAGAGAAGATATTCTTGAAAACCTGGTCTTCGGTACCATTTTTCTTTGATATTTTGTAAGTCAAGCCCTACTCATTGACTAGACTATGAGTAGCTTTAAACATCATCTATTCGATCATGTTGGTATTCGCGGCAATTTAAATATGAGAATCGAAAACCTTCTTTATTCAAAATGTGTCTTTCAGGTACGAGCTACTCTCCTAGAGAGTCGGTTACCAGCGGAGTGCTCCAGGGGCTCGTATTGGGATCTCTCTTGTTCCTTGTATACGTGTCCGATCTACATCTTAATATAGTGTCGGCCAAGGCGTCTTTTGTCGATGATATAAATGTTTTTGATAATCCCCAAACTAATAATCTGGAACTACAAGCAGACCTGGGCAGAATTGAATGGTGGTGTTCGGACTGGTTCGGTAAACTAACAGAAGCGCGTGGTTATGCATGTCGGTAAAAATTCTCGTTTTCCTTACTATATGAGTGGGGTTGAACTCGCGAAAGTGAACTCATAATGTGACTTTGGTGTTATTGTCAACGAGAATCTGTCTTGGTTAGAACATATCGCTTCCGTGTGCCAATGCGCGAACACAATGACTTACCTGCTAAGTCATAAGGAGGGGGCTTACCGAAGGTACTTTTAATACATTCGGGCAGCTCTACCAAGCGCATGTGCGTTCAATACTAGAATATGCTGGTTGTGTCTGGTGTCCTGAGCTGATTAGAAAGGTTATAAAAAGGGCAGTATCACTTTAAGTCGCATTAGACCGTCCCACAAGGCAAAATTAGAACTTGCGGGCATTTTTACTTTCTCAAAATGGCGATTGAGAGGTGATCTTATCATAGCCTTGCGAATCCTCGACGATTTTAAAGCCTGTGACCTCAAGCACATATTACACCCGATACCCGTTTACGAGATCATAGGCATAAGCTGAGGGGAGAAAACACTCGCATACAATCTGAGACGATCAATAGTCGTTTCGTTAATGACTTTAAGTGGTGCAATTGAAATGTGGACTCAATAGGACACAGTCATTATCCTTAGTCCTTATTTTGTCGAATAATATTAATTTTTAACTAAATATCTACAATTTGAATTTCCAGTCAATTAGTCAGTATGTCTGTCAGTCAATCAAACAATTGGCCAGTCTCCCAGTTTGTTTGTCTGCCTGTCTGTCTGCCAATAAAATCTTACTTACGAACGATTTAAGAAATCCCTGACGGCAAGAGAAAGAAATTGTGAGATACTGATAAAAAGTGAAGAACATAGAGCTATAGGTATGGTAAGTTTGTTTTGTAAAGTTATTTTTAACTTATGCCACCCATAGAGAGGTTTCAATAGTGATTAGAGGCCTCCATTAGAGAAGTCAAATATGTAGTATGTAATTGTTCAAATCTGCGTATACCTGCATTCAAGCTCCGGTCTCAACCAAATTAGATTTTTTTACCAAAACTTGTATTTAAATAACTTATGTGGTTGTGTTTGAAAAGACAACATCTGGGGTGTCGGGCAGGTAAATATTTTCTGTAGGCAATCCTTTTGTTTTATTGCGTAAATACATTACTAGCAGATTTAGTTTTCGTAAATAAGCGGTAAAAATCCTTAAAAGGTCTACGCAGATTTCAACAATTACCTACCTACTTGACTTCTCTGAGGAAGGCCCCTATTCACTATTGTAACCTCTCTGCTGGTAGCGTAAGTCACCAAGAACTTTACTTAGCGATATTACTATAAATTTATTTTCTACGTTCGTTACTCGGAATATTTAAATTTAATTATATTGGCTTAATTTATAAGACCCCCTTGCTAATATGAACTACGAACGGTAGTAGGGTCACTTGATTTTGAATGTTACAGCTACCCCACAACTTAAAAAATTCTATCGGGCGCTTTGTGAATCATTGCTTTAATAAGTCTATTGTTATTGCTAGTTTAGAAATATGATGTAGGTTTGCAATAAAGATGTGTTAGTTAAATTGCTTTACATACCTAAAATCTCAAACCTCGCCCATAATATACATAATTCAAGGTTGTTGAAATAAAGGTGGCGCCCAAATTCAAGTAATAATTATGTCACACACGTACACCGAACAACCATGTGAATATGTACTATACTTCTCGTACGTATTAAGTGATACTTAAAAATATTTGCAACAAACATAAACAATCATTGTCGAGAAACTTGTTTCTCGGTATAATGTGAGATTGTTTATACATTTAACATACCCGGTTGACATTTTGCAAAAATTTTACATACGAATGTTGTAACGAAATGTTATTAAATATTTTATGTAGACAAAGCAACCGAAGAGTATTAAAACAAAAATCGAAACAATAGGTAGTGAAAAATAAGTCAATAGTACAATTTTTGTTATAATTTTCTCGAACACTCACACACACAAAACCGACTTACTACACAAAGTCATTCACTTTGTTTATTAATAAAAATTCTAATAAAAATTATTGGCGATAGCTCAATGGAAAGAAAGAAGTGTGTGTCGCGAGCTCACGAGAAATCTCAAGACTCAAAAAGTGCCTCAACTGAGTATAGGTTCTGGACTCTGGGTGGGCACGAATGGATTTGAAAATCCAACTAATAGCGCCTCTTCTCGATCAGCAATAATCTTGAACTTGAGAAATTGAGCACATTTTACTTTATATGCACCACAGTGGCTGTGACACTGAAAAAAAACTAAAAACTTCGAAACGTTATGAGAGTAATCTACTTATTATTATACGTACATCACACACTCACACACAGGTAGGTACAAATTAGAGTTACCTTCGTGTATTCTTCTAGAAAATGAAATCACTCTCACGTTAATTAAAATAATTTTTATAGCCTATTAATTAATTAATGGGGTATTTAGCTACTGTTGGAATGAATTTGCAATTATAACTTACACATATCATCAGATTTTAAAACGATAAAGCTTCAACTCAGAAATGGAGCTGCACTAAAAACTAAACGAAGCGCTTTGAAGTAAATCATTTACGAGTAGAATTGTATAAATTTATTGTTTTATTTAATTATAATTAATTTAAATTTAACCGATAATTGAAGTAAATATTAAGAGAAAGCATAAGAGAACGCATGCTAACGTTTTCCCATATAAATGTAACTTCTTAACAGTGTACTTATTGAATACGAGTTGGAAGAGCTTGATAAAAAAAAATTGGTAGATTTTGTTATAAACTATTAAAGTAAATGACAATTCGTTTCATCCGAACAATACCATCTAAACCAAATTAGTTCGAGTTAATTTACAATAACAGGAATTTACTTACAACGTGGGCTAAAATGTGCCTTGTCGCTTGTTTCCTTTCTGTTTTGTTTATTGTTAACATTTTCAGATTGGCCGAGACAACCTAGGAAACACACGCGTTTCCCCACATGTCCTGTACTTTGTTTGAACTTGAATCAGAAATCAAATTAAATCATTACTTATCAAACAATTTCCAAATCGTTTTAGAGTCGTGACACATTGGGATGCCGAATATTTTAAGAAATATTTGTGGTTTTTAGCGTTCTCTTTAATCTGCGTATTTTTACTTTTAAACTTTTAAAGCATTTCCGGGATAGTCTGAACTTCTTGTGCTATTTTTGTTATAATTTGGCTCAGTGTCATCACATTGCACAGAAAAAATGTACAATTTCAAGTGCAAAGCTGATCGGCCTTTTTGCGAGACGTACGACGCAATTAATCAAATAGTTTATCTTTACAACGTTTCGGGTTTCTGCTTTTTTCAAAAAAGAGTGGTTACAAACTAAACTAAAATTAGAAAAACAATCATCTTAACCACAGTGAAAGGAGATACACAAATTGAAAGCGGGGTCGTTACTGGGTTATTCTAAAAGGATTATTTTGGGTAGTTGTGCCTACTCGTATTTGAGACTCTGACTATGTAATTTGAAATAATTGTTTGGTCGTGCTAACCTAAACGGCTTATCTGACAAAAAACTTTAAGAGACATAGTTTGTAGAAAATTTAATGTACTTTATTTTTGTATGAGAAGACTTTTCTCTAAAAGTGCATAGTTTTCAAGTTACAAGCGATAAACTAAAACAAATCAGTTTGTGTGGTCAGTTTTGGAATTTTTGTCAAACTTTACCGCGCAGTAGCGTCTAAATCGTTTATCTGTAGAAAAAACATAACAGATATAATTTGTAGGAAATTTAATGCTAGTTTATTTTTATATCAAAGCATTTTTTCAAAAAGTGCTTAGTTTTCAACTTATCAGCGAAAAAGAAAAGCAAAAATCTACTCTTTTCGAGCATCCCTAAGTAAATGCTGCCACTTCGGAGTGGCGTAATAAATAATAATAATCAATCTTTGGAATATCATCAAGTGGTATGAGGTATAACGTTTGCTGGCTCTTAGACTATGATGCTGATGTTAGTTTTGAAAGCCATTGAACCCCCACACGCATTTTTTTTTACAAAAACGAACGAAATAGCACAACTAGACAAACTTTCGTTACAAATCGTGCTATATAAAATTAATTGATCTTCATAGTAAAGACAAAACGTGTGAAAGTATTCTATTAATTTAAAACAAAAGTTTTTCCCTACACAATTTAACTTCTTAATTAATAAAAAAAAGTTTTTAAAGTATTACTTTTGCTGATACAAAAATCGTTTTGCAACAAATAGCCGTAAAAGTTGTAATGTCACAACATCAAAAATTTTCGCACGATTAACAACTTATTTCGCTTGATAATGATTAAAAAACTTCGTTTACAACAATGAGGTATACTAAAGTCATCAATATTAATTATTATGGATTATTAAACTAAAGTATGTCATCGCTCGAAAATATTTTAAAAGTTCAAAATATATTTTTACTCGTTACTTATAATGTTTTTTTCCTTATTATTTTCAACGTTACCACGTTAGTTATTGGAATAGATTAGTTTAGTGACTGATCGATTATTTTGCAAATTCAGGAACAATTAAAATTTCTGCGTGAAACAATATATTTGCCCTCGATTGTTTATGAGAAATATATCAATAAAACTTTCTTTTACTTTTTTCGTTCTTCACTCGATTTATTGACTTCATTAAAAATAATTGTACGTTTCAATTACGTATAGTACGTTTATTTAACATGCCTATAAGCAGTTGTTACTTTAGTTTACTCGAGTGAGGAAAACACATGCGTTTATTATGATTAATTTAATTTTATTTGTACTAACTCGCACTTTTCTTTATTTTAGTAGAAAATTCATGAACGCCGTGATTTTGTTATTACCTAATCGATCAGTATGAGATCTTAAATTAACTATTTAACATAATTTTCAAATACCTCTCCATAAATAGTAGACCAATATCCGAGGCGATCATTATAAATTATTTGCCAACATGTATCGAGAAATTCCGTCATAATTTGCAACTATGGCCTCCATCGAGACCGGTAAATTTTCAAATGAGTGTTCATTGTCATAAAGTTTATTTTTTAAGTACTAACCCCAGAGGAAGAAATCGCACAGAAACAGATCAGGTGACCGAGGTGGTCAAGGTATAGTAGGTACCACTTTCGGAAATGTATCGTTTAAATAGTTTCGTACGGCATCATGTGTTGAACATCCTTCTTGCTAGAAGCACATTTCTTCCTCTGAGAATAAATCCGCAATTATTGCCGATCCAATTTCTTCCTGCAATAACTGCAGATAATGCTGTTCAATCAGCATGCCTTTGGTACTTAAATCTTTGGATTTTGTTTGTTTACGACATTAATGAAGACATTATGAGAAGTTCCTAAATTGTGACCAATCTGTCATCAGCCTTTGATACCTAAATGACTTAATCTTTGGATTTTGTTTTTTTACGACATTAACGAACTATGGTATGAGATGTTCCTAAACTGTGACCAATCAGCTTCAACCTGCGATACCACTTGAAAGTCGTGCTCATGTTCTCTTTCAGATGTGCCTTTGCACATCAGCAGCGACCAAACATTAAAAAGTTTTATTTAAACTTGATTGTAAGTTTGATTTAAGTTTGTCAATAATTCTGGAGATTGTTTTTATACAAGATATTTGTCGCCCAGGATAATAACCAGCAAATAAAAATCTAATATTTCTCAAAGAATTGCCGGAATAATACCATTGAATAAACTTTACTTTTTTCTGGACAGTATAGTAGTTGATTTTTAACAGATTAGTACCACAAATTAATGGGTTAACTTGATATTTATAAGAGAAAAAGCAATTTTTACACTTAAAGTTGAATTATCAACTGCAGAGATATTTTAATAACTTTAGACAACTTTGAATTTTATTTGTCAAATCAAGGCCAATTAGGAAATTCACGTGAAAAGTTGAAAAGTTTTTGCCGATGTTATTTAACATTTCTCTCTAAAATAATTAGAGCCCTATGTACAGAAAAAAGTTTCCACCGTGTATAACATCATTAATATCGATATAGCGCTAATATTAATACTTTTTAAATATCGATAATACCGATATTTTACAATACCCAGCCCTAGTAGGGTCAATAATTAATTATTATTATACGCATCTATCCGGATCTATGATGGCTATTGGAAAAATAAATAAATTATTTTCTTTAATCTGCGGTTTATTTATACTTTATTAAAATGTTACGTACGTTACGTATGCAATGCATATTTACTCAATTTGCCCAATTGTTTGAAGTCCGATGTCTATTTATATAACAAGGTTATAGTATAATTTATGAGTTTTACTAATAATAAATATCACATTTATATAATGTATTTAATAAAATAGACCATTTCAATATTAATTACTTTTTTACGCCATCTCGTAAATCATAAAAATACATAAATGGGGTACTTTAAAAATGTGGAACAGAATGCGACTTAATTAAAGGATACCTATTAATTTTAATACAATTAACTTTAAAATCGTGATATATAAATATGGAATTCCTACGTTATTTGATGGTACCAAATATATTTAATCCACCCTAACAAAGTAAACTCAATTATCAGAACAATTTGTTTGTTTAAGTTTATAACTGCAATTTACTTTTCTATTTATAATGTTTAAAATAAGCCACCTACGCATACTTTTAGAGATAACAATAATTAAAAATTTATAAGTAGTCCGTTGAAAACAAAAACACTTTTATATAAGGCGTAGTTAGTTTTGGGATGGAAACTTGTGTTCGCTTCTTAACAAATAAATAAAAGATAAGCCGTAGAAGTTTAGATTAAAAAAATAGTATTTAAGTCGCCTACACAGACCTCGTGATTTTTCAACGGTCATAGGTGAAAGTGACGTGCAGTCATGATTGGTTTTCAAGCCCGATGAGCCCACAGTCCTAGTGATGTGATTACCGATGAAAAATCACGAGGGCTGTTTGCTCTTCGAGCGTGAAAACTAATCACGATGGCTTGTAGCGATCACCGATCACCAATGAAAAATCATGAGGTCCGTGGGCGTCTTTAGGTGGGCTTATTAAGCCGCCTGAGATAATTAGGTAATTAAAAAGGGTTGCTACTGGTGATTGAGGAGTTTATAAGACTAATTTTGATTGATGGCTGCCATGTAAGTCTAGTCTATAGTTGATGCAAATAACTATAGGTTTTAAGAAAAACGGAGTTTTCTATAAAGAAAAGGAATAATAAAAAAAGTTTCCTCTTGTCAATTCAATTCGTGGACAACCATCTATCGACTGTCTGTCTATCCATCTGTTTGCCTGGTTAAACGAAAACATAATAAATGGCAAATTAGAGTTCTGCAAGCGGGAGGCAAAAAAGGGCTCTAAAAGCTTACTTATATACCGCTTATACCAAAGACCATCTAACGGGTGTCTTTTTAAAGGTATAGAACTTTTGATTGAGGCAGCTTCGATATCAGTGATCATGTGTCGAAGTTGAGTGGTTGTTTTTATAAAGTTATGTTTGCCATTTCATCATGCAAAGATTGACATTGTGGTAAATCGGGCAAATTTATTTTAAAAATCGTGCTTCTATTCTCGAAACCCACAGATCATTTTACGATCGACGTAATCGTCCATCCAAACCAATAATTGGGCAAAGCATGGATCGATTTCGCACTTCGTTTACGCTACTTGATGTTAGATTACTCTGTGGCACAAAAAATAGTGCGTACAGAAGAAAATATAACCACTCTTAAGAAAAGTACCGAAGAAGATCCAAACACCTCAATTCGGCACCGTGCGCAACAATTGGACCTCTCTACGACCACGTTTTTGGAAAATTTTTAAGTAAATACGATCTGGGATTAAAGTCTTATCAAGGTCGTATAAGAATTAAAGCCGCGAGACCATCGTTTTGGGCGTCTATTTGGCAAATGAGCTAAAAATCAAGTTGCCTCATTGTTTGATCGCAAAATTTTGTTCAGTGATGGGGCTCCTTTTTAGCTCAATGTCTGTAGTCTGTCTCAATAAACGAAATTGTCGTCTTTGGAGTGAAGATAATCAACAAGCAAATCCTCAAAAGCCATTCAACCAACATTGTGTTTTATTTGCGAAATCTGACGACTAATGATGCTTGAAAAATGGTCGAAAATTGGACCTCTAAGATACACCATATTAGAGCCAGTAGCGGGGGCCATAGGCTCAAAATAATATTCAAACTCGAAATGGCAAACGATTCAATTCAAATCAAATCCGTTCATTTGATCAAATTATCATACATGTTTTATTTCAATTTAAAGTTCTATACCCCCATACAAAACACCCTATATATTATATAGATGGGCTTTGCTTATACCTAGATACTATAATAGGGTAATAAGCCTTTTTTTAGCAAAAATGATTTCGTAAATAGACAGAGCATGCCAACCGCCAGTGTCTTAAAACACAACGGACCGAGTCGTCAAATAAAAAATGTCTATAATCCAAGAAAAAATAGCGGTTTTTATGTTTGTTTTTAATTACAATAAAAGCAGAGTGCGTGACAAAATCCATTGCAATTTTATTAATAGTAAATATACAATACCTCTCAATTAACCATATCCTCATATAACCTACTTTATAACTTAATGTGTTAAAAATAAACATTTTCATACCTTTAATTGCATTAAGTTCAAGAGACCCGCAACGTGACATAGCAATTTACATAATTAATGCCTACTCGATGGATGTGTTTTTATATCGTATTAATTTTATTGATTAGCTATTGGGATCGTGGATAAGCTGTTCGAGTACGTACTCCCTTCGTATACTTCGTAACAGACCTCACTCGGTGAGACGGTGGACGGTGATGAATACGTGGGTGGGGCAAAACAATTAAGCGACTTATTGAAGGAAAAGCGTCTCCTGTGTAAGTGTGACATGGAATATGGAATTTTCAAAATAGCCCAAGTTGAAACGTACTTTTTAAAAATGGTACGGGGGCTGTTGTGAGTAATACTTACCATCGAGTTTTCTTAAACATGAATTATGTTTTTATATACATCTTGAAAGTTTTGCTTTAGGTGAAGATTATTTGCGCCATTATGTGAAGATTTATTAGTTCAATATAATTCTAAAATCAATTATTATTGCTTTCTTCACTTGTGCCAGTGACTATGGTTTTTAGTTGCGTCCTACGCTTCCATTTTATTATTCAACTCCTATTTGAGAATTTTTATTTTCTTTGGGAAACGAAACTTACTAATTTATTGTTTATGCACTTTCTACAATTATAAAACGATTATAACTTTAATTACCATTTAAAAAAGGGGAAATGTATTATTTCTAATTAATATATAGGGACCCCGTTTTGGAATTTGACTGCAGTCTAGAAACTTTGGATGGGTTGGAGAAATTCACGAAAGCGTTAGGTTAAATGCAGACTTATGAGGCAAGTTGTCTGGACGAGACCTAAGGAAGTATGATCATGTTTCTCACACCTTGTACGTGGTGGGGTAGTATTATACGAGGAAACGTTGAGAGTTACACTTCTATAGGGTGGTAGTCTCAAAGTTCCTAATTGCCCGTTACCGTAAAATTTTTTTTCGAACTGATATCCATAATCTTAGCCTTAGCAGTAGAGGGCTACTGTTCCGAGACACCGGAGTCACACTTTCAGGAGATGCTTTTCTGATAACATAACATCGCCAAAGTCTTAAACTCGCTGCCGGGCGCATTGTTGTGTCTCCCAGTATCAACTTTTAGGAAGCGTCTCATTATGGATTTGTTCTCTTTGTAATTGCTGGCGAGATGGTGTATCCTACAGGTCGGTCTGCGTTAGTAGTTTAAGATTTTCTAATAATTGTAAACGAGTAGTGTTGATTTAATCTGTTTTAATTATCGATTTCTTTTGTTTTCTTCCTCTATAATTATCGCAGCATTTACTTCATCAACTTCGACAGGGGTTTCAACATCTCAATTTATTTCGAGAACAGTCGCACAAAACAGACACATCTGCATGTCATGTCTTGAAATAGCTCCTCAACAGCTGATTCTTATCAATTTTTCTTAAGATGGACACTGAGAAGACACTTCTTAATATTTTGAGGAAAGGGTCTAGACGCAAGTGAACAATTCTTAAAGAGTAGTTCATTGGTCTATTGAACAAATTCTGAGGAACAGTTTCGTTCACCATTAAGCAAACTTGAAGTGTAAGTTTCGAAGAACTGGGATATACTCACTCAGAGACTCAGGTCAAAAGCTCTGTTGTCAAATCTACCAAATTTATTGCCATCTTGTGCAGAGAGAGTGCGAGACGAAAGTCTTTTCGATTTTCTAAAAAAATCACAAGGAAAAGAGGTAAGAAAATGGTCCGGGCAACAAAAATGCGCCCTGTGCAAGCTCCCGAAGCACCAGTGTCAACCTTCTGAAATTCCAACAATTAATCCAGTAACGCGATGAAGAATTGCCATTATTTGTATTAAAGGATCATAATATGACCCCGCAGCGTCAAAAGAAGAAGATTGTGTATCGAAAGAAGGCGTCTCTGCAAATAACATGCGTGAGGTTTTTAGAGATGAGAGGTGTGCAATTTCCCATTCCCCACATACTGAGACACAGAATGGATTTGCTGTATTTTCTATCTCAAATGGGTTTTCGGAATTTGTAACAAGTTGCTATTTGTTTGCGTGATTATTCTGCCTGTATCAGCAAGAAAGCATGGATAAAATGCATAGTGTATAATAAATGGGTATTATGTGATGGTTGCAATGGAGGCTCTAAAGAGCGGCAATATGCTTGCCCCATTTATGAATAAGACAAATTAAAAATGTTCTCTCCAATTTGTTTATTTTTGTATTTAATTATTTAAAACGTTTGTGTTATATGAAATCAGTTAAAATAGTTTTGTTTAGCTTTGATATTTTCAACCAATTTTCAAAAATCTGATACTTCGTAAATAGGGAATAATCGAATTATAAGGGTACTATTGGTATATTGGCTGGATTTAAATGATTGAATAATGAGCTAAAAACGGCTTTATCCAAAAAATGTGTCAAAGTAGCCCCAGTTATGTATACATATAGGTATAGTTATTTCAGTTATCAGCCAGTTTTACTACTTTGCTGTACCTATATCGCATCTGCAATTTAAGAATGTAGATCAACTGAAATCATGTAGGTCGGTATCAATTGTTTCTTACTCTGGCGCGTTATGGCAACTAATCAACGAGCTCTGAATTTTGACCCCATCAACCATTCGGGTGTCAATTAATTTAAAATAATGATATTTCCTACTAAAGAAAGCCGGTCATAAAGCTAGACAAATTAGTTCTAGCCGAAATAACAGAATCTTTCCTTAGTATTATAATTGAGTTTATTCTTGAATTTGTCCGATAAACTTAGGTACTTACTGTAGATATATACCTCGTATGTGAGATATTTCTTTTCTCTTGGAAAATTTTATCAGTATCACTATTAATATTCACAAGTTTTTTTCAAAAACTTCAAGTTGTCCCTTTTTGTACAGCTTTACTTGGAGCTTGGAGTAATACGTATTGTTAAGAGTTACAAAACTTACATTTTAGTGATTAGTTGCTATACTAGATCTTAATTCCAAACTAGGTAGGTACTCTTTTCTCAAAAATTCCTTTAGACTTTAATAAATACAAATATTAAAGATTTTGAACAAATTCGCGTCTTATCAAATTTCCGAAAAAAAGTGTGGTGACATGACAAATCTTTAAACTTTGAATTTTTTTCTATTTTTGGAAAATTAGTGAAAGCCATTGACGATGGAGAAAAGATTCTATGAATTCTTTGTTCAAAAATTCATAATGATGATACTATCCTTCAAGTATTTTTAAGTTTTAATCTCTTTATTGATTAACCTGCCGTAACATTTAAGGCTGGCTGAATGGGCTCTCCATAAAGGTTTGAAAAAAGAAGAAAATCGTTTTCCTTAAACCATCCTTAAACTCTTTGGTATCCGTTGCCCATTTGGAGACCATGCATCTTTAATAAAAAATAAATTTATGGCATTTTTCCTTTTTAATAACGGGCAGTTTTTTTTTAATTTTAGCAGTACCTACCTAACAATAATTATAAAAATAAACAGATAAAGGAGGTAGGTGGAGACGGAGACTGATGAGACTTATATGGAGTTCATAAAGTAATCTCACAGCGTCTTAAAATGCCCACGATCCACGACATGTACTTTTTACACAATATTTATAGAAAATTCCCTCAACTCGCACAGTTTTAAATTAGCCAATTGCCAATTGAAAAGAATAATAGAAACATTAACAAAATTTATAATTAGTAATTAGAGCAGTATAAAATTAAGTTATTAGTCAATTAAAGAACGCGCGCGGACCTAGCGGTTTGTTTTAGTTAGCTAATTTCCTCCATTATAACATACGACGTGCACTTTAATAGTCATAACAACATTTATTCACATTGTTATCCCTTTCTTTTGAGCTTACTTCCGGCAGGAATTTCTTGTTTGCTATCAGTGACCGTGCCCCCCCTAACAAGCACGTGTGCTAGCAGTCGTCGGTTCCGCGTGAGGCTCGGTAGATGCGAACCCACCTGTGTTTATATTCATACCTGTGTTTTATACGTATCGGTTTCGATCTAAAGTTCTGTTTTCAATTTAAAAAAGTGCGATTTTTTCGTTAATTAATTTCAAAGTGATTCGAGTAATTAATTAGGTGCATAATTTTTTTATAAGGGTATTAAGGTTTACGTGACCTTGTAATTTTATCCAGTACATTGATAAATTAACGTTAACGTAATTATGTTTTTGATTTGTTATTAGCTTATTAGTAAATTAAATTTGGCCTTAGAATTGCGTGATATTTGATTTTATTTCTATTACTAATTAATTAGGTAATAAAATTTACTTTTGAGTCATAATTGAACTAAATTACGAACAATAAATCCAACCCTTCCCAAACGTAAATCAAAACTAACACAATCGGGTAAAACAAATGAAACATAAAAAAAATTAAATATTTGCTAACTTAATTATAATTTTTTCTTTTGAAAAAGTATAACGATCTTGATACGATACAAGTACATAGTACATACCTCCAAGTTTCGAAGAAAATAAAAAGAAAGTTAATTATTTTACATTAAAAAACTATTTAAATGCATAAAATGTGGAAGTACATCCAAAATTAAAATAAAATTAACAAAAGTAACAAAAAACAAAGATAAAGTGTGCTCACATGGTGCTCACCGCTACTTTTTTATATACAAATTAACAGTTGTAATAAATTAACCTTCACAAAAGTTGTAAAATAAAAATAATAGTAATAATTAGTTGTAAATTTTACGTATTATCTCACATTCTAAATTATAAATGTACCGGCAAAAGTTTATAATTCGCTAATTTTGCTCAATTTACAGTAAAAAAAATTAAATTATGCACCGCCAACAACTGCAAAAACGAAGTGAATTTCAAAAGAATCGTGGTGTATCGAGTGATTTTATTTTTACACGCGGAAATATTGAATGAACAATAATGGCTTATGTGTTGTGGAGAGTTGTCATGAAAAAATATTCGAGAGTTCGATTAGGATTACACAAACCGCCTGGAATTGTTTCTGTAAGTACCTATTGTAAAATGTCGTCTGAGTGGAGGAGGATTTGGGACAATTTAAGGGTAGTAGTTCCAGAACTAAGAATTTCTATTCAGTAACGTAAGTTTACATATAAAAACTGCCCCTTAACAACTTCATGGTATATCCACTCATAAACTGGAGGTTCCACACTGGCTTGGACCATGCACCTCCCAATGGTGAATTTACAGTTTGACCAGATTAGACCGTTTTAATGGGTCCTTTTTATGTTTTCTCGTTTACTGATTCCAGATAATGCATGTCCAACGTACGAGACTTGCATGCCGCGATAGTTGCCTTGTAGTTTGTTCTTGACGGTTCTAGATTTAACCTGGCATAGCAATTAGGATAGTAAAGGTTTCTCTCTCATTCTCAAAATCCAATTTGTATTAGCTCAGCATAAGACTAAGGTTAATGAAACTCTAAGGAAGTTAAAGTCGGGTTTGGGACCACAGTGAGAAAACTTGGGAAAGTCCTTTGTCATAGGTTCAGTGACACACCTAAAGCGGCCTTAGATTCTGCCAAACTTCCAGAACAGGCTTAAAAGTTTAAATTAGTGTAAATGTGCAGTTGCTTACCTGGTTAAGTTTATTCTAGACGGCTCTGAAGTCCCCGGCACTGAAGTACAAATAGTAAAAACCTTCCCCTGAAAGTCTAATTTGTATGAACACAGTGCAAAACTGAATTTCAAACCATTGAATGGGTGTGTGGTTTAATGGAAGTAAACAAAATTATCTTTTCAGATATCGATTTGAAATTATTGATGTTGAGTAGCTACTAATTCTGAGTAAAATATTAGCGCTTAATAGAAATATCTACATAGTATCATATAATGTGTTATTGGGATTAAAAATGGAACTTTGTTTGACGCCATACTTACTTCCAACCAACATGCTTCTGCAGGTTCCTTGGAAAGTTGATCGAGTAGGCATTAAACTCGCTTCTGTTGTAAAGTAATTGACATCTTTCGCTAATCATCTGGTTTTTACTTCAGCTGTTGTATTGTAATGGTTTACTTATTATCTGACATTTTAATTTCATACCGGTATTTTTTACATAATAATTTTCTTATTTGCTATCTGGCGAATGTATGTAATGTGCGCATTATCAAAGTAAGAGTAAGGGCAAGTTGTAGATTTGTAACTATAACTCAAAGCAAGCTCAACAGTGAACCTTCCTTATCACCTGGTAGGGTCATTGACAATGATTATGCAGGCTTACTGTTGAGCTTGCTTTTGAGCTACTAATGTAAAACTTACTCTAAGGGTAAGAGTAAGGGCAAGCTGTACATTAGTAACTCAAAGCACGTTCAACGGTAAACCTTCCTTATCACCTGGCAGAATCATGGACAATGCTAAGGTTGGCTTACCGTTGAGCTTGCTTTTGAGCTACTAATGTACAACTTGCTCTAAGAGTCGTCTTCCCTTAATAAGTACTAGTATAAGGGTCGCAAGACTAAAGTGTGATATTTTCGTAATCGTAGCGTGATAATAATCAGATTATTTTTGGAACAACTGGAAATTTTCAGTGCGTCCACTAACAACGTCGTTCAAAAGTGTCTGATCTAACTCAAAGAATGACTTCATAATGTCCTGATCTAATAGGATATTTGTACCTAACCTTTAGTTTTCTTAAAAATTCTTTCTGATACCTCTAATACACAAGCCCCAGAAATTAGCCTTTTCTTAATACTTAGAGCAATACTATCAACTTTTATTAGAATTTATTCGAGAGACTAATCAGGACCAAAAAAATGATCAGTGCGTCGGGGTAAGATCGGAACTGGGGTAAGATCGTCTGGTCGTTCTAATTTCTTCAAGTTATGTCGAAATCACGCAATCACCAATACAAAAGTGTGATTTGTGTTTCCGCTTGACGATAGAATAGTCCAAAAGCGACTGCGAGTATGATTTTCCAATATATCGATCAGTGTATAGATTAGTGAGCTTTTTTCTGTACAAGTGGTTATTCGGACTTACCCCATAGGGACATATTTCGACATTTAAGGGAAGTACACACGTTTCGTATATTGGACTGTCTATTTTCTCATTCAGTGGTCACTTTAGAGTTACAAGAGAACATAACTTCTGGAATCAACTTCTTAATTTTGATTTAGTCAATCAACTATTTAACATTTTATTTTTTGTGTTCAAAGTAGTACCTCCTACCTACTTAAGTTAGTTATTTTAAAGTTGAAAATGTGGTTTTGTTAGTCAAGAATTAATTAATTAAGTTTTGTGTCCTCAGTAGTATTTATTTGAAGTTAAAAATGTACTTAATATTTATGTTTAACGTTTTGCCATTTTATTTTCTGTTAAACTACTTTATACGTGCTTAAATACATTTTTTTTGTGGAGCAGTACTTGGTGAAGTTTGATTTTTATCATAGGGAAAGAACGGAATTCGTGCTTACCTCCTATGACGTAGAATGAAGGTTCTATACTAATTTGAAATCTCATTCGGTCTTACCCCAACACCAGGGGTAAGTTCGGACACTGACTCCATTTTTTTAATCTATTTTTTGCGGGAAACAATTGTGATTAGGATAGATTTGACCTTATATCTTGATAAACAACACTTTGAAGGTATAGCATATGCGATATCATATTGTTAATACTTTTTTTGTTTTTACAATTGAGCGCTAAGATTCATATTTACTATTTTTGGTGCGATCTTACCCCGACGCACCTGTACGTACGTTTTCAACTGATAAAGACTTTATTTCTTTAAAACGATAATATCGGGCATACAGGATGTCTCGTTAAAAATGTGACACCGTAAAAGCACAGATATCTAGATACCTTAACGACTCTATGACTATCGGTGTCCCATTGTTAATGAGATACTGTATATACTCCAATGCTTGCTTGACATGAGTCAAATATTATACGAAAAAGATTATAACGTAAATAAAGGAAAATTACTACTGTTATGTGAATTTATTGTATGAATGTTTTAAGAAGAAACTAATTTAATTACATATTCAAAATTTTTACTTTCACTCCTTTCAGTCTACTAAAATTAGCTACGATTAGATATGCATTGTTTACATTTTGATTTGTGTGAGTAGGGCACAATAGCACCTATGGTAAGCCCATGTTGCTTGTGCACTCGTTTAACTTGTTAGATACCTACATATCGTAAAATAAATTAAATATTACGTAAATTACATATTATAGTGAGTAATTACCATCTACTAATGTAAATATAAATGTGCCTTGGCGTCTAATTACACTAAAAAGATATGACAACTTGCTAAGTTTCAAAAGTTCAAATCTAAACGGGGTTATCTAAAAATCACTTTTGAGAAATTAAGACGACGCTGGTTTGCGTCCTATGCGTTTTCAGGAGCTGTCGATGGCCTTCGTTCTGTTCTTGTTCCTTTTTACACTCTAATTGTTGGAAAATTAAAGATTTTGAGTACTTTTGAAATTTGAAAGACCTCAGTGGCCACCCTTTATACACCAATATAACGATTACGATGCATTCAAGTGAATCTATGCGAATGTGACGAACCTTACCTGATTATTATTTAACGTTTGCCAATATTTCGCTACTTTAATCAAATTTATTGTCTTATTGATTTCCTGTAGCCTGTAGGTAGCTTTAAATGATATTTATAACATATGCTATGTAAAGTGAGATTAGTCATTTTATAATTGAGCATTGTAAAATCGAATAACCGCTCATTAACTTATTTATTTATTCATTTATAAATCTAAATAACAATGATTTCTTGTCTTACTTTTTTAAATTATAGACTACTGCATGTAACGACGACCCGTCTTGCAAGTTCAGACTTCAGACCTTATGATGTACGATAAATGGCAGTGCATGTAAAGGGTTGAATTATTAATAATTTAGCTCTTTTCGTTGACACGGAAGAGCTATTAGTAAATATTAAAATTACAGACGTATTTGGTAACGATTTGCAAAACTTCGTGATGATCGAAAGTTTGTAGGTGTTGCACAGTTTGTGGGTTTTTGAATGACTTGTCAAGAAATATTAAGCTGTACCTACTAGGAATTTTAAAGTTTGTATATTGCAGATTGCAGGAAAAAGGCAATTTTAATTTAAAAGTGACAGTATACATCTTTTACATTTAGTTATGAAATTGGAGCGTCTAGGAGTTTTCTTTAATGGGCACCAATTTAATAAAATTACAGGAAATTTACTGATACGCAAGGGATAGTTTTCTTTCATTTTCTAAGAATCGATGCACTAGAAATATCCACCCTAGTTTTATTGTCTTTTATTGATTGTCTATAATTTTGAGTCGACTGCACCTTATTGTCTACCTTAAAGACCATTTTATGACTTTTTACAATTTACAACTAGCTAAGGGCTCTTAGCTAGCTGCTCTAAGTAGTGTTAACAATAATTATTGTCAATGCCAATTTTGAAAAAAGTTTATATTGTTCTGTATCTCAAGAAATTATGATCCGATTTCGATTATATTTTCCCGGAATTAGCGATTGACATTAGGGATTTCCAAATAGGGGTTGCTGGGGGTGAAAGGTAAAAAGGTACAACATAAAAATTAATCAACGGTGATTTGAAACTTTACTTTGTCATATCGTTAAATATTTTAAACATTTACATTTTATCTGTTTTAAACAAATACTTTTCTACTGTAATGTAATTTTTATTATAATTTAAACCTTTTGTTTAATACCATTACTTACCATAACTGACTTGAAAAAATGTAAACTTTCTAAGAAAAGTTTAAGAGTAGGTATGTACCTCAAAATGTATTTGTATTAAATCACACTAAGAAATTTTCCAGTAACTATATGGTAATTATTAGTACTACACCATGTCTAACTTGAAACTAAAGTAGCACGTCCTCATTTAATATTAGTTCATAAAGCCTGGGATACACATGCTACGTACTAGCATGAAAGCACGCTAATTTCGAGCAGATGCTAGTTAATAGCATACAATAATTAGCATGTGTATACGAAAACAGCATGCTAGTGAAGAAGTGCGCTACTTAATCGCACGTTGGTCTATCTTACGTGCTAAATAGCACAAAACGCGAGGTACGAGTAGGAAGAAGCTTGCTCAAAAGCAAGTCTGAACGCGTTTACTGCGAGCATACTTATAGCACAATACAAAAACAAAATTTCAAGGAAAAATGCGCACCAAGTCCATTTTGAATCACAAATAACAAGCAAGTGTATCTCAAGCTTGCTAGAAACGAGTATGCTCAAAATAAGTATGCTTGTAAAGTCTGTAATTTTACTAGCAAATGTACACACACGGAGAGCATGCTATAAATGAGTATACTACCAAGTAGCAAACAAGCACGCTTTTTTAATAGCATGTGTATCCCAGGCTTAATAGTAGATAATTTTACACTAATTTATTTACAATAAATTGTTAGTTTTGAGTGAAGAGTAAAGACGTACCGAGATTAAGTACCTACTAGTTTTTTACTTTTATATACGATATAGGGTCAACCAACTACATAATATAAAAAGAAAGAATAGTACTACTAGGTATATTTCAAAATTATTGGATTATGGTAGTAGATTCAGAACGATCCTTTCCACTGCAAAAATTGTTCCAGTCGGTTGCAAGCAATGGGGCCCCATGTTAACCGGCCTTCTCCCAAAATTATATTAAGCGTATAATAGGCGTACTTTTCTTTTAATTATATTTTTTTCGTTTTTAGTGGGAACTCATAGTTGACCGAAGTTTATCCCCATTGAAGATTAAATCTCAATGTCCTCGAATCATTTTATTTAACTTGTATTCATTGTATGCAGTGTGGTTTTGTGTCAAGCAATTCTTATATATTTTAATTTTAGCCTCAAAATTTAAATCTTTTAATTTTATTTTGTGTAACTCTTACTAATAAGCCGGTCGACGAAGGTCTTGCTGTTGAAATAATTAGGTTATTGTGAAAATTAGGAGGTTCTTGCAGGTTAAGGAGGCTTTTTTTTTAATAATAACTTCTACAGCTATTATTGAGGTGCCGATAGAAATTTTCCCCGTGATGAGTTGCAGTTTTTCCCTAATAATAACAATGAATAAAGTACATAACAACAAAAATATACCGCGAGACTGAATAACTATATTGTAACTTTACAATCGATCGATTTAAATAATACAGGGTATAATTGAAATTCGCTGTGCAACATGGGGATCTCTCGCTTATCTGAAGAGCTAGCTCATAGGTTTAAATTTGGCAAAATTGCTAAATTTGGTGGTGACAAATAATCTGAAAAAAGTTTAAATTAAATTACGCCGAAAATAAATAAAAGTTGTTCCCTATTATTTTTACATAAGAACCTCTTGTCGACTATTACAGCAATACTGATGACCGATTTAAACCTTTGAATTGAAGATCAATTTTCCAATAATTAACCCCTTTGACAACTATTCGGTACGTTGTAGTGATTACAAGCTTCTGATAATAATTTACCATGTAAATAACAACAAAAATAATTAAGAGCAGATTTAATTCAAGGCTATTAACAACAGAGTTATCCCATTGTTTTATAGGTAACCAAGTACTTGAACTATTGTCTAGTCCCTCCTGTAATTACAGCGTAAGATGAAAAATTTGATACGTAATTAATCTTTTCAAATCAATTTGTTGGATAATTTAGTGCTTTGTATTTAAATTATTCAAAATATGTTAAATTTAATTATCCAAAAGTAATTTATTTCTAAATAAATTAATTAAAAACGTAATCAATTAGGTAGTTAATTTTTTATCTAAATTGCTACCATTAGAATAATATTAAGTATCGTGTCTGTAACTTATAACTTATAACAACTTATTTCTAACTAAATTAGAAAATTGTAGCTCGTCGAAGAACATGCGATTTTCTAATATTCAATTCGAGGTTATTTTGAGACACGGCCAATACAGTGGGTCCAGATTAGTGTTGGTAATTCGAACCGGCTATTCAGTTAAAGGCGTTTTTTCGAGACACCGGAAGTGCATTTGCACATTATTTTAACACTTTGTTATAGTGTGTTCATTTGAAAACTCAAAGTCGAACTTCAAACTCCAAATTTTGAAGTGGGGGTTACTGGTGATGAAAGGGCGCAACATAAAAATGAATCAACGGTGGCATTGAAGTTCCCCACCGCATCTAAATCGACGTGTTTTTTCTTAAAAGCGTGTATCAATTAAATTGTCAAGTTATTCCAGGCGGGAAGTTTTCAAATGAACTCACTGTAAGCAGAATTTATTGTTTTTTGGGTATTTTGCCGTAACATTTTGAGTTGAACACGTAATTTAATTTTGACTCTAGGGGGAAATAGGGCCACAGTAAAACTTTTGTTCTAATTTAACCGCGACCTCATATCTCGCTCACTTTCTGAAATACCCACAGGTTAAATTGGACACACTGTATACTACGCGTAGAAAGTATCATATTTTCGTAATAAAAATGGTATTATGTGTACAATTATTTTAATTTTCCAATCAATCTGATGAGTGTAACTTTAACGGTGCATAAGTAGTACTATATTAAATAACCATACATGGCTTCACAGGCCCGCCCATCCAATTTAACTATGAATAGCGGATATTCAAAAAGGAATAAAACTTCAAATATTACTACTGCGTAGTCAAATCTTTTCATCAAAACAAACGAGGTTATCAACGGTTTTTTACAATTTTTTTACTGCTGAAAGTGAATTAGTAGTATATTACTGAGTTTTACAGGCCCATACACATACAGACCAATTTAGCTCAACTAAACAAAGAATGTTGCCAATTGTTTTTACGATTTATGACGAATTCGATGCTATATTAACAGCACTTAGTATGACAGCAATTGACTACAAAATTTCAAATGAAGTAGATAATAATAGAATTGATAATAGAAAATATTCTTGGAAAGAAAACTTACACAACAAATTAATTTTTTATTATATTTCCATTATAAACAACTAATGATAACATAAATTTACGTATTCACCTACTAGTCCAGTAATTTAAAACATCGTACCTTGCACAAATGGGATAGCCCTCATTTTTTGGTATGCGTTGTCTATGACGGAGGCCCAATGATAAATCCTTCGGACTCGGCCGACGTCTGGATCTTTGTCAAAAATCCAAGAAACAGCGGAAATTTTTACTTTTTTCAGTTCCTGTCAATGTTGACTCTGAAGGATTAATTTTTCGGCAAAGGTAATTCAATACTTTTTAAAAGTAGACTAAATTTTCTACAATTTGAGACCAGAATGGCCTTTGTTCTCTGTAGACCTACTGGTGTCCGAGATCCAAGTGTACAAAAGTTTCCAAATTTATCATATTTTGCCATTTTTTGCGATACAGCTTTATGAAAAAGATCAAAATTGAGGTATTAGTTATGATTTTTTGGTATGTTGTACACCAAATGCTAAATTAATGATGAAGATCTAATGATAAATCCAAGTTTTCAACCTCGGCGGATCTCCGGATCCGTGCTCGGATAAGTACCCCATTAGGTATTTAATGCTTGGTAAATAATCGAACTTTTAGGTCGATCCTTAAATGCACTGGACTAATCTCTATTATTTCGTCTTCTAATATGGGTCTGGGTATTGGTTCTGAAAACCGTTTATTTTGCGGTTTCAGTTATTGCCGTTATTGTCTCATTATTTGTCCTTGTCTCATTTTGAGTCATTTTGAGCTTACTAGATATTTCGTCTAACTTTGAAAATATTTGGTGCACCTAACAGCTCAAGTGTCGCTGTAACTCTTACGTGGGTTAATACAAAATTGTAATTATAATGGTTTTAGTGTTTTTCGCCACCACCAGTGTTTTTCGCCACCACTAGTTCTTTTCTTGGCGCAGTTTCGGTTCACGGGGCCCTAAAGGTTACTGTTGGTCTGTAAGAGGAAAAAGGTAGCCCACCTCTGCTAAACTAGATGAGTACAGGGCTTTAACTAGACACCAACTCATAATAGAACCAGTGGCAGTTTTTCAGAGGAGGCTAAATAGGCCCATCTTCCCTAACCAAAAACAGAAGAAGAAAGAGAACACAGAAAATTTACAGTGAGCAGTGTTGTTTGAAATTAAAATCCAACTTGATATGACTATTTTCACAAAAACTAAATTAGGCCACGCCCTCTTGTGCCTACGGTGCGCTTTTCGCCTCGCTCCCCTTGGCGAGATTTCTATAGCCTCCTCAGTTTTGAAATTGATGGGCAGCTACTGACAGTGGCGGCTTTTCAGAGGAGACTAGGAAGGCTCAGCCTCTCAAACCTAAAACAGAAGAAGAAAGAGAAAACAGAAAATTTACAGTGAGGAGTGTTGTTTGAAATTAAAATCCAACTTGGTATGATTATTTTCACAAAAACTAAATTAGGCCACGCCCCTCTTGTGCCTACGGTGCGCTCTTCGCCTCACTACCCTCGGCGAGATTTCTTTAGCCTCTTCAATTTTGAAATTGATGGGCAGCTACTGACAGTGGCGGCTTTTCAGAGGAGACTAAGAAGGCTCAGCCTCTCTAACCTAAAACAGAAGAAGAAAGAGAAAACAGAAAATTTACAGTGATGTGAGCAGTATTTTTTAAAATTAAAAATCAAGTTGACTATTTTCACAAAAACTAAATTAGACCACGCTCCATTTTGCCTACGGCGCGCTCTTTGCTCCGGTCTTCTCGGGGTGCGTGAAGTTAGCACGGCCATTTTGAGCACAAAAATTAAAATTGGTGTCATATTTTTGTGCTATTTTTGTGCTCTCGAATCCACCTATTTTTAATTTTTGTGCTCCTCTATTAACCCCGCAATTAAGAGTTATCGATGGCCGTGCTAACTTCACGCCAGCACGGCCATTTTGAGCACAAAAATTAAAAGTGGTGTCATATTTTTGTGCTATTTTTGTGCTCTCGAATTCACCTATTTTTAATTTTTGTGCTCCTCTATTAACCCCGCAATTAAGGGTTATCGATGGCCGTGCTAACTTCACGCCAGCACGGCCATTTTGAGCACAAAAATTAAAAGTGGTGTCATATTGTTGTGCTATTTTTGTGCTCTCGAATCCACCTATTTTTAATTTTTGTGCTCCTCTATTAACCCCCCAATTAAGGGTTATAAGATCATCAATAATCACGATATTTCACGATCTGATTCTTTAACTGCTTGTTAAAAATCTTTTAAAAGAAAATATTTGTCAAAAACGGCTTAGTTTTCGAGCTGAGTACTATTAAGTACTTAAATGCTTACTAATAAACCCAAATTTTAGACCTCAGCGTCCATCCGGATCGTTGTCAAAAATCCAAAATTAAATCGAATATATTTTTGGGTAGTTGCCAAAAATTCAGAGATTAACCAAGTCCAAAAACTTGGATTTATTATTATATTATTAACCCTTTATCATAGGGTGATTCTGAATAAACGTCAAAAAATTTCATGGATGATAGAGTAAGTTTATACAATCATGTTTGTTATTGTGGAAATGCAACGTCCTTATAATTGTAATGAGCTTTTGTAAATAATTGTCAACTGATAATTTTCTCTTGAAGGCAATATTATTTTAGAATCTACAGCCGCGTATTATCCTATGGGCAAATAGGGCAAGTGGCAAAGTTGGAGTTAAAATCAGAAATTCTTAAGAAAATTTGAAAAATAATTTGTATTCTACGATCGACAACTAACTGGTCGTATTTCGTAATTCATAAAAAAAGCTACATTTCATTTAAAAGTAGAGTACCAACACTAATTTTGCATTAATTCCTCATAGTATAAAGTAGAAATTATTATTAATGTTAGTGGTGCTCAAAATGCACAAGCAATTTAACAGGTACCAATAATACTACTGGTGTTCAAAATAGTTATCGGATTAAAAGGTCGGGTAGCTTGGTACCCAAATTACATCCGCCCGCTAAAGATTGTCTTTTTTGTCTAAGTTATCTAAAATGTTAAGTAGGTACCGGCATGTGTACAGAATTTCCAACAATTTTACAATCAGTTTGATGGGTCAACAATTTCGTCAATTGAAATACAGGGTGGCAAATATCTCAGTACGTTGTATGGGTAACTTTGTTATTACAAGAGATACAAAGTTGGTTAAATTAGCAAAGTTGGGCAGAATTAAATGAAGATTCAGAATCCGTTAAGAAACTTGAGCACTATTGCCACGTTTCCAATTTATTAGAGAAAAGGCAAAAAACGTCAAAATTTTCAATCAATCTTGGCTCGTTAGTTATTACAAATACCAAAATATACAAAAGAGGTTTTTTATAGATAATTTTAAGATGAATTAAATCCCTTTACCAAAAATAAATTTTAGTCACTACTTTTTGAGTTATAACCCAAATTTACCTGTTTTCAAATGGCAACCATATGCAATAGTTGGCTCATTAATTTCCTTATTTTTTTCTGATTTCAACGATATAAATTTTTTTTTATCTAATTGAAATAATAGTCCACATGTTCACAAGATACAAAAAATTACAATTAAAACAGATTTTATTAAATAAATAGCTATGGCTATGATAAAACAATTGAAAATCCTTAAAATAAAATGATAAAACATTGACGTTTTTCAGTTTTTCTCTAATAAATTGGAAACGTGGGAACAGTGCTCAATTTTCTTAACGGATTCTAAATCTTCTTTTAATTCTGCCCAACTTTGCTAATTTAACCAACTTTGTACCTATCTCTTGTAATAACAAAGTTTCCCATACAACGTATTGAGATATTTGCCACCCTGTATTGCACTTTAGTTCGCCTTATTGTATTTTTTATAACCTTTCCCTGGTCGGCAAGTATCTAATTGGAGAACCAAGTCTACAATATTAATAGATCTAATACACACACACACATGTGAAAAAACTTTAAATGAGAAAATTTGTTTTCACCAAACGCCTCGGGAATCGAACCCAAGACCTTGCTATTTCCGGTAGCACGCCTATACCAAATACGCTAGGATTCCCGAAGCGTTTGGTGGAAAACAAATTTTTTCATTTAAAGTTTTTTCACTTATGTGTGTATGTTGGGGTTGATTTACAACGTATTAGATCTATCTAACTAATTAACCCTAAATATTTAAAAATTTGTAATTTATAATATTAATGTTTTACAAAAATGTAAATTTTGGATTGTTCAAGGTCAAACGGCTTAAAATGAATTTCAGAAATTTTAGTAGCGATTGATAATGTCCCAAAGAAGGTGTTTCACGAAATAAAATATCAACTCACTGTACTTACTAGCGATACGCTATTCTTCGCAAATTTTTCTATAACTTATTTGTTAAAACAAGGACTTCTCCTGTTGGCACTGGCGAATTAAATTACAAGCATTTTTACTATTTTTCGTCGAAAACGCATCCACATTTTTTTTAGATAAATCCCATTTTTAACAAGCAGTTAAAGAATCAGATCGTGAAATATCGTGATTATTGATGATCTTATAACCCTTAATTGGGGGGTTAATAGAGGAGCACAAAAATTAAAAATAGGTGGATTCGAGAGCACAAAAATAGCACAAAAATATGACACCACTTTTAATTTTTGTGCTCAAAATGGCCGTGCTGGCGTGAAGTTAGCACGGCCATCGATAACCCTTAATTGCGGGGTTAATAGAGGGGCACAAAAATTAAAAATAGGTGGATTCGAGAGCACAAAAATAGCACAAAAATATGACACCACTTTTAATTTTTGTGCTCAAAATGGCCGTGCTGGCGTGAAGTTAGCACGGCCATCGATAACTCTTAATTGCGGGGTTAATAGTGGAGCACAAAAATTAAAAATAGGTGGATTCGAGAGCACAAAAATAGCACAAAAATATGACACCAATTTTAATTTTTGTTACAAATTTTTAAATATTTAGGGTTAATTAGTTAGATAGATCTAATACGTTGTAAATGAACCCCAACATACACACATAAGTGAAAAAACTTTAAATGAGAAAATTTGTTTTCCACCGAGTGCCTCGGGAATCGAACCCAAGACCTTGCTATTTCCGGTAGCACGCCTATACCCAATACACTACGGAGGCCAACATACTTTCAACAAGCCATCCGGCATTGTTTAAATGCGTCGAGACAGCGAAATATATATAAATCAAATTAGTATGGATACAACAATCATACGTGAATAAATTACAAATTTTTAAATATTTAGGGTTAATTAGTTAGATAGATCTAATACGTTGTAAATGAACCCCAACATACACACATAAGTGAAAAAACTTTAAATGAGAAAATTTGTTTTCCACCGAGTGCCTCGGGAATCGAACCCAAGACCTTGCTATTTCCGGTAGCACGCCTATACCCAATACACTACGGAGGCCAACATACTTTCAACAAGCCATCCGGCATTGTTTAAATGCGTCGAGACAGCGAAATATATATAAATCAAATTAGTATGGATACAACAATCATACGTGAATAAATTACAAATTTTTAAATATTTAGGGTTAATTAGTTAGATAGATCTAATACGTTGTAAATGAACCCCAACATACACACATAAGTGAAAAAACTTTAAATGAGAAAATTTGTTTTCCACCGAGTGCCTCGGGAATCGAACCCAAGACCTTGCTATTTCCGGTAGCACGCCTATACCCAATACACTACGGAGGCCAACATACTTTCAACAAGCCATCCGGCATTGTTTAAATGCGTCGAGACAGCGAAATATATATAAATCAAATTAGTATGGATACAACAATCATACGTGAATAAATTACAAATTTTTAAATATTTAGGGTTAATTAGTTAGATAGATCTAATACGTTGTAAATGAACCCCAACATACACACATAAGTGAAAAAACTTTAAATGAGAAAATTTGTTTTCCACCGAGTGCCTCGGGAATCGAACCCAAGACCTATATTGGGTATAGGCGTGCTACCGGAAATAGCAAGGTCTTGGGTTCGATTCCCGAGGCACTCGGTGGAAAACAAATTTTCTCATTTAAAGTTTTTTCACTTATGTGTGTATGTTGGGGTTCATTTACAACGTATTAGATCTATCTAACTAATTAACCCTAAATATTTAAAAATTTGTAATTTATTCACGTATGATTGTTGTATCCATACTAATTTGATTTATATATATTTCGCTGTCTCGACGCATTTAAACAATGCCGGATGGCTTGTTGAAAGTATGTTGGCCTCCGTAGTGTATTGGGTATAGGCGTGCTACCGGAAATAGCAAGGTCTTGGGTTCGATTCCCGAGGCACTCGGTGGAAAACAAATTTTCTCATTTAAAGTTTTTTCACTTATGTGTGTATGTTGGGGTTCATTTACAACGTATTAGATCTATCTAACTAATTAACCCTAAATATTTAAAAATTTGTAATTTATTCACGTATGATTGTTGTATCCATACTAATTTGATTTATATATATTTCGCTGTCTCGACGCATTTAAACAATGCCGGATGGCTTGTTGAAAGTATGTTGGCCTCCGTAGTGTATTGGGTATAGGCGTGCTACCGGAAATAGCAAGGTCTTGGGTTCGATTCCCGAGGCACTCGGTGGAAAACAAATTTTCTCATTTAAAGTTTTTTCACTTATGTGTGTATGTTGGGGTTCATTTACAACGTATTAGATCTATTTAATTTTTGTGCTCAAAATGGCCGTGCTAACTTCATGCACCTGTCTTCTCGGCAGGGTTTCTTTAGCCTCCTCAATTTTGAAATTCATAGCAAGCCACTCAGCCATTGAATAGATTATAATTTGAGCTGCCTGCGGGGATTTTGCTTTACAACCCCAATCTTGAAGATATGTCCGGTGTACCCGCTCCCGTTACTGTTACATAGTTTTTATACTGCTTTTAGTGGCATTATTGTCTTGAAAGTTAATTCACGATAAAGCTTACCGTGACCTACCTTCTTGCGATTGCATTATCTCAGTGAACCAAGAACATTTTAATTTACATAATTAAAAGTCGTGAAAAACAAAAAATTGAAATTAAGTTACTAGCTAATTTGACCGACCTTGTGTGTATACAACTGTTTAATTTAGAAATTGAAATTGGGTCCAATTGTTATTACCTTTTATTGTTTATTTTCACACAACTCTTTTTATAATCTTAATACTTCCTGCCTTATAACACACTTTGAATGATATTATACAGGAGGTTCATCTTGTAGAAATTTTTATGCGAATTATTGAAAAAGAACTGTTCTTTTATTATACGCGCAGAAAAGGCTTGCGAAATATAACGAATTAAGTGAAAGCAATAAACAAAATAAGTAAAGGTATTATCTTATACAAAAATTAATCTTTTATGTCTTTACTTTTTTTATTTCTATAATAACTTTTCGTAATAATCAAATGCGTTAAAAACCCAAAAAAGTTCGCAAATAAATTATTCTTTCAACTATCTACCTAATTAACATAATTTAATAGTTAAGCTAATCAAACCATAAGATTTTGCAATATTGTTTTATTATCTAATTAGCAGATGAATTTCTTTTATACGCTTTAGAGCTATTTTATGCAAATTTCAAAGCGCCAGAAAGTAACATAAAATAATCATCTTTTACTTTACGTCCTATTGTGAAGATAAAGATGGGGTTGAAGTGAAATTTTTATCCTCGGCCCCAATCGCTCAAGTAGGTCCTAATTACGGGACGATAATAAAAGCGTTCGCAAATCGGGAATGATTAACTATCAATCCCTTAAGTATCGCTAGAATTAATTTTATTACCTCTTCCCTTCTATTCTCAATTCTCATTGCATTGAAATACATTAATTCGCGAATTAAGTGTAATAAACTATAAGTTATATACAATAATTCATTTTATTTATTAATTCTTCATATTAGGTACATAATTCATTTGTCATTTAATAAATCGATAGCTAATGTTTAAACCCTAACCACTCCTTTGTTGGATTACCGTAGAAGCACTGACGTTCGCGTGGGTTCTTTGGTGTCACACCGAGGACCTCTACGACACACCTTTTATAGGCACGATTTTTGTAATAATATTATCATTTTTAGCCAAAAATAGAAGTTGGTAATAATTGCGTTTATCTTTTAATTAAAGATGCTTTGCAAGAAATAGTAAAGAGCATTCCGTGCTTTCTTCCATCACTTTGAAAGTTTTGCATTTGAGTTCCAGTTATTAATTTCTTTTGGTATTTGCAATACTTCACATAACTACCTACTGGCGGTAAATAAAACGTTGAAATATTGAAATAAATACAACAACTAGGCATGGTACATGCCAAGAAAACAATTATTTTTCTCCACTTTCGTGATTATTACTGGCTCTATGAGGTTACAACAGTCACGTTTTAGAATAATTCTTGGAGAAACAACCAAAATATAACAATTGTTGAAATGTTCTCTTCTTGCATATTGTGTTCAGTGTATTACAATTTTTCCGCAAGTATGCCGATTACATCTTGTTCAATCCGTTCTTTTTAGTCGCGTGTGGGAAAATAACAAATCAAAATAACATTATACTACAATAACGTCCTGACTTTGTCGTAGTGCCGTAGTGCGTTATAAGTTATAACTACTTATAACAATAAAAATGTACACTATTAACTACCGGTAGGTACCGGTGTGAATCTGACAAGGTAGTGGTTTATTGCTAACTTAAAATTTTGAATTCTTGTCTAATAAGCCTCAAACATTTATAATAATTATCTACTCATTTAACTGTGGGCAAAGTAAGAAAATCGCCATTTTTGTTTAGATAATACTTTTCAGACTTTTAAAATCATCAGCAAAAATTTCAAAACTAAGAAGTTTTCAGTCTGTATAAACACTCGAACTCACAAACGGTTCAAACTAAAACTGAAATATTTTTAACGTGTGGATTTGTGACGACGTCATAACAGAATATATTATGTAAATTGATAAGGCCTTTAAAGTTTGAAGACCGAATTTTCTGTAGAAAATTTGATGTAGTTTAGATTCATATGGATGAACTTTTCTCAGAAAGTGCACAGTTTTCGAGTTATAAGTGATGAAAACGAGAAAAAAAAACCTTAGATATGTAAGTTGTAGAAAATTTGATGTAGTTGGATGAACTTTTCTCATAAAATGCGTAATTTGGGAGTTATAAGCGATCAGATCGTTTTTTGAAGATTTTTAAAATTTTTAGCAAATCTTTTAAACTTTAGCGCTCTCTAGCGTCTAAATCGTTCATCTGAGGAAAAAGCCTCAAGGATATAATTTGTAGAAAATTTTATGTAGTTTACATTCATGTCGATGAACTTTTTACATAAATGAGCATGTTTCTAGTTATAAGCGATAAAGCCGTTTTTGGGCCGATTTTGGAATTTTGGTTATATGATTTTAACTTTAGCGCTCTTTAGCACATAAATCATTCATTTAAGAAAAAACCCTCAGAGATATAATATATAGAAAATTTGAAGTAGTTTAGATTCATATAGATGAACTTTTCTCAGAAAGTGCGTAGTTTTCGAGTTATAAACATAAAACAGTTTTTGGAATTTTTTAAAAGTTTTACGCTCTTCATCGCCTAAATCGTTTCTCTGAAGAAAAAGCCTCAGAGATGTAGTTTGTAGGAAATTTGATGTAGTTTAGATTCATATGAATGATATAGATAAAGCACGTAGTTTTCGAGTTATAAACGATAAACCGTTTTTTGCCGATTTTGAAATTTTTGGCATATCTTTTAAAGTTTAGCGCTCTTTAGCACCTAAATTGTTCATCTGAAAAAAAAACCTTAGAGACATAATTTGTGAAAAATTTCATGTAGTTTTTATTCACATGGGTGAAATTTTCTTAAAAGTGCGTAGTTTTTGAGTTATAAGCGATAAAACCGTTTTTGGCATTTTTGTCACATTTTTTAAACTTTAGCGCTCTTCAGCGCCTAAATCGTCCATCTGAGAAAACAACTTGAAAAATATAATTTGTAGAAAATTTGGTGTAGTTTGCATTTATATCAGATGAACTTTTCTCAGAAAGTATAAGTAATAAGAGTTATAAGCGATAAACCCGTTTCTTGGCCGATTTTGGAATTCTTGTAAAATTTTTGAAAGTTTAACGTCCTGTTGCGCTTAAATCGTTTATCTGACAAAAATACCTCAGATCTATAAAATGTAGAAAATTTGATGTAGTTCTGGTTCATATAGGTGAACTTTTCTCAGAAAGTACGTAGTTTTCGAGTTACAAACGATCAAACCGCTTTTTGGTGATTTTGAAATATTTTACGTCCTGTTGCGCTTAAATAGTTCATCTGAGCTTATATTCATATGGATAAACTTTTCTTATAAAATGCATAGGTTTCGAGTTATAAGCGATAAGACGGTTTTTTGCATATTTTTGAATTTTTGTCACAGTTTTTGAACTTTAACGCTCTTTAGCGTCTAAATCGTTCATCTGAAAAAAAAGCTTCAGAGATATAATATGTAGAAAATTTGGTGTAGTTTTATTCTTCAATATCAATGTTCCTTCAACTTGCATCGTTAAAAATTTTGTACTTTGTCGTTTAGTAAAAGTACTCGCTGTCTCTCGGACTATTGTTTTGAATAATTATTGTTACTTTAAACAAATATACAAAATTGGTAACAAAGTCTTATAAGACTTTTTACCGCACGTTGACTTTGTTTATACTCGTTCTATATTTTGTAAAACTACCCCAAAGTCAGAAACTTAAATTTCTAGTAACAATGAAAAGAAGTGTCATAGTAACATAATAATAGGGGAGATAGAGGGTTTTAAAAAGAGTTTTCACTTTGATTTTAAAAATATATATTCGGGTCGTAATTATTGCATTCTTTCAAAACGTATTACAAGATTTTTAACCCACACATATTACAAACTCTCACATGTGGAGCACAGATTCGGAAGTAAACAAAAGGAACTATTGCAAAGTACACCGCTAGTAATGGAAATGACACGTGCAGCAACTGGCACTAGTATTGTATCAGAATAATTTTATCTACACTACGCCGAAATGATTACTGTCTAGGATTTAGAATATGCAAAGTTTAAACTTAAAATGCTGAAGCTTAAACGTATTCTCAATTTTTTTCCAAAATGGGGAGTCTGATGAAAACTGTAAGCTACGATTCAAGAGCTGAAGAGTGAGATAATAACATAATATTCCGTTAGCGGAATAGAGTAGAAATTATGGCAGGATGTCATCCTAAATTTTAACAAAGGGATTGATGTGTGCCGCCGAAGCTGTGAAGAACATTTGGCCTTTATTCTCTTTCGCGATTCAATGAAGAAATCAAAATCTTTCCAACGCAATCATTTTTTATTTACTATTCGCATGGTAAAACTCGTATTGGCCTACCCTTTATATTATTTCACCTGAGATTTTTATATTGTAGTGAAATTCATTTCTTCGAAAAACAGAATCTTTTATGAAAAATATGGTTTTTCATTTTTCGTCGTAAAATCAAGTTTTTTTCTCTCTCTTTGTTAACTTCGTCTCGAGACACACTGTATACTGATGGCATTTCGTCAAAACGAAAAGTCGCAAAAGACTTTTTTATTAATATTTGCTTGTAGATCAAAGTGCTACTGTCCGTATCCGCGAATTTCGAAACACACTGAGCCTGAAAGAGGTGTAAAATTAACTGAACTCTTGGAAAACACTTAAATGTTGCCGAAACAACAGAACAATCGAGCAATTTCATTTTTTATCTCTTTAACTTTGTACCTATTACAATTTAAATTTCGCACAATTTCTTTTTAATGCACCACCTACCATCCTAGATGTAGCTAAAAGCACTGTAGAAAACACGAACTATTACTACTAATGTTGACGTAACCAACTTTAGATGGCGCTACATAGCGTGCTACTGGAAATTTAGACAAAATATAGTCACTTCAGTATTAATTTATAAATAGTGGATAGTGAATAGTAAATTTTAATTGTTGTAACACCCATGTTAATGAACATTAAAACGCCCAGTATTTGATTTACAACCGAAAATAAATAATTATTCTTTCTACTATTTTTTGTTACTATTTCGTTGTTCTCTAGTTCTCTTCCTACATACAATAATTTTAGAACTACCGTTTTATTTTGTCGATAATAAATTTAAATGTATTCAAGGTTTCTTAATGATGAGTTGATTATCCGTTATAAGGTGTAGGTAACCGAGATTTATATCGTATTAACGAACTGTCTTTAACAAAAAGATACCGACAAACTGCAAACAACAATGAGCTAATGTTTTACAAGTAACAATTACATATCAAAGGGTATTTATACAGTTGATGGTAGGGTGTGTCAGGTCAGTTACAACACCCACAATTTCACAACACTTACGAGACCTTTCGTAATTCCGTTATCAGCCTGTTTTTTTGTGTAAAAAAAAGATTTTCATGATCAGCGTGGTTCAGTTTTTATTTCGTGCACATACAGCGCCAATTTTGACTTCTGGTAAGAATTAAATCCTTTAAATTGATTCTGTGCAACTTACGGGAAGTTATTGGGTCGGCACAGCGAATTTCAGATCCAGATCCATGATGCGCCTTATTCTAACAGGAGGGGGCCTTCCTGAGGATTTTTTAGGAGCGCTCTGGATCAAACTATTTTTGAACCAATTTAAGCCACTACTCTCTATAATTTCGGAGCTTTTGTAACCTTGGACTTTATAGGTCACGGTTTACGTATCCAACAAATGCTTCGTAAATCTATCACTATCCGAACATTTACAATTTCACATAACACATAACATAAAGCAAATTGTTGTTTGTATTTTCAGCTATTATTGTCAATACATCGTCTTCAACTTTTCAACACGGCGATCACAGCGGCATTTTTTCTATAAGTAAACGAAGAACATTATCTCTATTTGCGATAGAGATGTGTTTAATTGCAAATTATTATTATTATTATAAAAGGTTAAAGGATAAGAAAATTAACTTCCAGCGATCATGATTTGAAAAGGCACTAAAGATTAATTAGATCGATTGCATTAGGTTTTAATTAAAAATTATGGTCATTGCAAAGTATAAGCGTGCGATTTCTCTTTCTTGGTGCCGTTTTCGTAGTGGTACTTTATGTAATTCATATTACATTTACATTAAACGGTGACACTTTTAGCGTGTTTTTTTAAATTAGGGATTTTGCAATTGTTTAATTAAAATTACGGTGGCTTTATATCAAAGCCACGATCCTACTAGTAGCGACATGAACAGGGCCACTTTTTTATTATTTCTGTTGATTAATGAACAATCGAGGTGTTGCTTATGTCTACGTAGTGTGATACTTTAGTCCCAGTATGAGGAATGGTGAACTATTATACTCGTATAGGTATATTATAGAATCGATAGGTCCTGGGTCCATCCACCTATTTCGCCGATTGTTTATCACCTGCCCATCTATCCGCGCACCAACCTACATATGCATCCTCTTATTTCTATTAGATTTAACATAAGCCGTGCGTTTATGCGTATTAAAATCTTATTCTTAATAAATTATACAACAGTAGGTACTTACTAATTCTTCCTCCGTGCCTATAAATGATTAGTTAAGAGAAATTTAATTTTATGAATAGAACTTTTAAATTTCTTTTCACGCTTTAAACGTTCTTATAGTTATTAAAAAACAAGTAGGCAATAAATTACTTGGTTAATAACAATGTAATAACATTACGATTAAGTTAATAATGCATTGTATTGTTCTACTAGTTTTTTTAATAAACGCTAATGCATCGATCAAATAACCCTTTGTGCCTATAACACTTATGGCACCACGATGAAAAGTGCTAATGGAATACGTAATAGCAAAACAAAAGTAAGCGATCAAGTCAGCTCAAGAACACCTAACCGAAACAACATTTTTTCCCTCTCAAAAAAATCCACTTTTCATAAAAGTTTCTGCTCGTGCCACTAATTATTTTACACGAAATGAAATTGTGTTTCAGTAATACTTTTGTTAAATTTCTAAGTCAGAAAAAATTTAAATCATGAATATTTCATGATTTCAAAATAACTTGAATATGTGTAATGAGAGTTTCAAAGCAAGCAGGAGTATTAATAAAGGGCATATAAAGATTTTTAGAGAAATCAAAAATAAAAGTTTTTCCTTTTGTAACCGCAAATTTCAGAGGTTGTAGTCATGGGACACCCCACGGAACATCCCAATATACATATGGACACCCTGCATATTTTTTAACTACCTAACACTATGATTCGATATCGATTCGATTGTTTCCACAGACTGGATCAACTCTTTAGTTGATCAACAAAAGATTGATCAAATTAAACTTTATCGTTTAAGTAATGAGTCATCCGCGAATCGCGTTCAAGTTGAAGCTCGTCTTGGAACGTGTGAACGTTTTACTATCAAGATCAAGTTCGCCTGCAACTCATCATGTGATCTTGAACACTTGAACTTTCAACATAAGTTTGTTAAATTTTTCTTCAGATTTTGTATATCGTTCTTTATCCTCTAACGCTAGTTCCTTCAGCAACGTTTTTGATGCTCTCGAGCTATTTTTTCTCAAAATTCATTTCCACACCCAAAAACGACGTTTCTTGCGGTTTTTCGATTAATCGCAACAAAAGGAAAACATTTGTACAAAGCAATTGTACTGTACTTCTACTTGTAACCAACGTACTAAGATCCCAGATCTAATTGATTTTCCATACTGAGGGGTATATCCTCTAATCACATCTGTATTGAGAAAAACTACGACCTTGCGTCAGACCACCGTTCAATAATCCTGGCGATAAGCGAAACAATTATCACTAAATCACTAACGAACAAACGAACAGCTTGGAATGGATTTCAAACTGAACTGGAAGAAATAATTAAACTAAAAGTACCATTTAAAACAACTGAAGAGCTAGACACAGATGCAGAGCCACTCGTAGCCAATCTGCAGCAAGCAGCATGGAACAATTAATACCCCTATAACAATGAAAAAACACCTGGAGTAAATTACCCTAGGGAAATTAGAGAGTTAGTCTCAGCGAAGAGCAAGGTGCGAAAGAAATGTCAACAATCTAGAGCACCGACAGACAAAATGCTGCTGAACCCACTAAGTCGACAACAGGCGAGAAAGATATCGATTACTCTCTTTGGAAAGCTACCAAGAATTTTAAACGAACGCAAAATCCTAATCCGCCAATTCGTAAGCAGAACGGCGAATGGGCAAGAAAAGATGATGAAAAGGCAGACATTTTTGCAGACCACCTCTCAAATACTTTTCGTCCTTATCCTGGCAATGGCAACGGTATTCTCTCTGAGATCAACAATACAGAAGAACAGACCTTGGAGTCGGTAACTCCAAAATAAATTCACAGCGAGATTCTTAGGAACCTCAGTGCCAAAAAGCCATCTGATTACGATTTAATAAGTGGCCGTGTGCTTAAAGAACTTCCAAAAAAAGGAACAATGAAACTCGCTCATATATTCAACGCTGCAGCTGCACTACGACTACAATAATACGTACCGATGCAGTGGAAGATTGGGGAAGTGACCATGCTCCTTAAACTGGGGAACCACGTAATGAGAAAACATCGTACCGACCAATTTCATTGCTATCCATCATATCCATAATGTGGCACAAGCCTTTAATAAAATCTGGCGTAAAGGCCTAGATTATAAGTTAACCAAAAATCTGCTTAAGCAGATGAGCCCTACCCTCAAATCATATATCTCGAACCGTTAATTCAGAGTGAGATACGGAGAGGAATATTCAGAGCTAAAGGACATTGCTGCAGGGGTACCACAAGGAAGTGTCCTTGGACCAGTTCTGTACTTGATCTACACTAGTGATATTCATAACTGTAAGGGAGTGACAACAGCTATTCTAAAGCCGCTCCGTAAAGTTCTTTTTGATTTACGCCACCAGCAGAGAGGTTCAATACAATCAATAGAAGAATAGAATAGAAAGAGATTATTCATTATTGTACCTCTCTGCTGGTGGTGAAGTTACCGAGAACTTTACGGAGCGTACCTACCATACATTCGCTGACGTCGACCGCTTTGCTGGCAACAATTGATTAAATTAATACAGCTATAAACAATCTCCAAGCAGCCGTCGACAGCGTTTCTAGTTGAACTAGGAAATGGCGAAGTCTATTCATTTATTCACTAACAAAGAAAAAGTTTGTCTGTAAGTTTTTTGTAAGATTTTCTTGAAGGTTATCGTGACGTTTTTGTGGGCTTAGTAGGTATAGTAAGAAGATTTGTCACTGCCTCCCCAGTCTCCAAAATTAGAATCCTTCGACGCATATCCTGTGGAGAGAGGGTTCTTATGCTATAATATGTGACCTACGAGTAGAAAACAATACCTTAATTTGAAATAATTATTGCTGGAGTCGAGTTCAACGCTAACGAAGCTATTATACTTCAGAGAAGACCCATATTTTGTTGTAGTTCTATCTTGGTTCTATACCTTAATTAACTCAATTAACGTGATTCCTTAAAATTCAAGCTCGCTGCAAACAAATCAAATGTCCCATATATATTAATAAAGAAAATCCAATTACCAAAACACGTGACTACAGCATCGATTTATTAATAATTTTTGATCAAACTTAAAAGATATATTTTTCAATTTCGGCCAAAGTTGTAAATTTGAATTAATGCGAAGCGCAGTACAGTACATCATTTAAATATCAATAAGGATTCCATCTCCCACAGATTTGTGTACAAACAAGGGTGGATATAGAAGTTTGCTATATTTACATAATTTGAATTACGAGTTTGAAATAATCAACCGGAGTGTGCTCGAAGTTAAGATCACATCATAGACCGTCCAGAAGTTGTCTAATTTCGTAAACTCGATGCCCAAAAATAAATTAATGTTATCGACGTAAATTTGTATTGTATTCCGAATTTTTGTAATAAATAGGGGTTGATGTTAAAGAAAAAAGTTATTTCGTTTATCTTTTATGTTTTCGTTTAATTTGATTGCGCCCCTACAAGTTAACATAATAAAAACTCTTTTGAATCGTTTTCATTCAAGTTGTCACTGCGCTAGCGCATTCGGGGAAACTTACAGGCACCCCGACGCTTGCTCAAACCGTCGTCGTCTGAAAATTCTACACATTGCGTGTTTGACATTTACCGGAAAGTTTATCTCATTTCCTTGTGTGTTTGCGTGTTTTTGTAAGAAAAACAATTTCACCAACTATTATTTAAACCTTCACCTATAAGTTCACATATATTCTAGTTCTAATGCATTATGATGCGTGTATTTCTAATAATGGGCGTGTGTTGTTAAATAAACCTGTCAAATTTTATTTTTATAATTTATCCAGTAAAACCGTGTGGTAATTTTACGACAGTTCATAAGTAATAATAGTGGAATATCATTAAAGTAATAATTATCTAAAAGTTTAAATACGTGCAACAAGCTGCCATTAAAGTAAACAAATTAATCAGCCACGTACCGCGGAAATTTTTCTCAACTTAAATTTCATCATTTTCTTCAAGAAGTAAATTAAGAAGTCGCTTTTAAATAATAGGCGAAGTTTTACATCCTAATAACGATGGTCGTCGATAGTTGGAATATAGTTCATGGTAAAACATTTTTGTACCAGGCTATTGGGTTGCCATTTACAGGTCAGGTCACGTGAAAAACAAAATAGAACTAATGTATTCTAAAACTATCGATCGTCCTACCTTTGTTAACCAGAACACTGCAAAATCGATTTTAAAAATTAGTTTAACTTTATTCGCTGTATACTTGACACAAAACTTCACTTCATTATCATCCGATCCCATTTGAACTTCAAAAATACCCGAATCCGCCCCTGCGCTCTCTATTAAAAGAGGACTCTAACGAAAAAAGTGCACGGTGCTCACGTGACGCAAACTTTAAATAAAATTAATTTGAAGAAAATTGTTATTCGTGGTACGTAGACAATATGGTCTACTTTACGTTATTAGTATGATCCGAAGGAACAGAAAGGTAATTGAAAACTTGTTTCCTATTAGATGTTAATACGAGTTCCATTAGCAAATTAGAGTCGTAATGGATTGCTTATACTAACAACTGTTTTTTAATCAATGTCTTACTAATTGATTATATTAGCGTTAAATAATCTTTAGTCGTACGCGTAACTTGATTTTCTGTTTACGTGCGTGAGGTTGAAGAATAAGGAATTACTTTTACCTCAAAGAAAGCTAATGATTTAGATTTATTACTGGAGTTGGTGAATTTAATTGCGACGGCGACTTATTTTTTTAAATATGCTTTTTTAAATCTAGGGATGAAGATCGTTAAGATAACGAAAGTTTCCTTATTTGTAGGTTGATTTTTCGCTTTAATGATCAGCCAAGTTGCTGAGAGTTTAGTAGTAAGGTTTTATTAGGAAGAGTTGTTGAGCACGGACTGAATAACTTTAAGAGCTTTCGTAAATCGGCCTGTAACCGTTTTCTTTCTCAGAAGTTTTTCCTATTTTTCTGTATTATTGTCCTTTGCTACCAATTTTTCAAAGGTGACGTTTGAATTAAATGTTTAATGTCGATTTTAATATAGGAATAACGTAAAAAATATAGCGCTGCTTCACCTTACAAAATCCAATAATTTTGAAACATACCTACTCATGAATCAGATATGTGAGCTTTAGCTGCAATGGATGAAGACATGTCCCTTTTTTAGATTTTTTGTCAATATCTCGAAAACGATTGGTTGGAGCTAAAAAGTGATTATATACAAAATTAAAGCTGATAAAATTTGTTACAAAACTGATTATATGCATTTTTTTTATTCTTAAATTTTACCGAGTTAGAGGGCATTGGAGATTGAAGAAGACAATACTGTTCATCGACTGTTCATTATGGAGGATGAGCCGCGTTGGTCCCTTGCAGAAATAATACTATGAGCAATTAAAAAGCACATTTCTTCTTTCTGTTTTCAACGTTTGCTTTCCATATAATAAATGGGTCCAGAAAAACGTAAAGGGGGAGGGTTGTAGGATGTAGGCACACGGCAGCCGTTTCTTCGTTACTTCTAAGACGGTTTTACCTTGTTAGGTGGACGTATCCTAAAAATTGTACTGGACATCCTGTCGTACTATCGATTCACGTATTTTTGGAAAACTCACTGCAAATTTACCTGCAATTTCTAGAGCTGCTTTTACGATACTTGTCATTTTCATCTGATTTTCCATGACTTCAAGATTCTAAATCAAACGTCATTGAAGCAGACAGTTGGATTGATGATTCTGACACAAAGAACACTAATTTTCAACGCCCCATAACTCAGAAAACTTGAGAAATACAGAAAATATGTCAATATTCGATTTTGTATCAAATTTTATCAGCTTTAATTTTGTATAGAATCACCTTTCAGTTTCAACCTATGGTGTTCGAGATATAACCGAAATACCGAAAAGTGCGCTAATAGTCAAAGAAGGCAGAGAACACTTTTACTAAACCATAAAGTATAAAATTGTTCACTATGCAAAATGAAAGAATATTGCAATTTACTAATAAAACCGACCTTGTATGCCTGTTAAAAGTGGCAGCATTAACTTGGGGGTGGCTCGAGAAGGGTGGATTTTGACTCTTGTTTTAGTTTTTCGCTTGTAACTCGAGAACTACGCACTTACAAAAATAAAGTAAATTAAATTTCCTACAAATTATATATTTTAGGTTTGTTCCTTAGGTGAACGATTTTGGCGCAAGCGCCCGTTAAAGTTTAAAAAACTTTCAAAATCGACCAAAAAATTGCTTTATCGCTCGTAACTCGAAAACTAAGCACTTTTAGAGAGCAGTCAGTGGTTCTATTCAAAAATGAAATACATTCAATAACCTATAAATTATGTTTCGTAAACTTTTTTCGTTAAAAAACAGCTGAGGCGCAGTTGAGCGCGTTGACGTTTAGGGTACCTAATCGGACGTAGCGCGCCCGGAAGGCAAAATTTTTATTTTAACGCGCCTCTACAACCTGAACTGTTTGCCTGACGAAAAAAATCTAGAGAGATAATTTCTAGGAAATTTTATGTACTTTATTTTTGTATATAAATACTTTTGTCTAAAAGTGCGTAGTTTTTAAGTTATAAAACAATTTTGTTGCCGATTTTGAAAGTTTTTTTAACTTCATCGCCCACTAGCGTCTAAATCGTTAATCTGAGGAAAGAAACTTAAGAGATATAATGTGCAGGAAATTTAATTTACTCTATTTTTGTATATAATAACATTTTCATTAAGTGCGTAGTTTTCGAGTTACAGACGAAATACCGAAAATAGAGTCAACTTACCTCTTTAAGGTTAGGCAACACAACGTGCATCATTTATATTTTTCGGCCCCAAGGCCATTATTTGCAACTTGTACGTCGAGGAAATGGCAGGAACTCGGTGTATATTTTTAAATTTGCGTTTTATATAAATTAATCACACCCTCGAATAGAGAAAAGCACGAAAGTGTATTACTAAGCTTGCAATTTATCTTCGACTTGTTCATACTTATTAAGATAAAGATTGTTGGCCCACCTCGTGTATTGCTACATGTTAACATAATTCAATCGATTATTAATGAATTACCTTATGTTTTCCATTTATCATAATATCTTCTGAACTACTTACAAAACAGTATGTAATATTTGTTCCAGTCAGATAAACAGAGAGGTTTACTAACGACGAGACCGATTTTTATAATTATTTATATGTAAGTATGTAGTGTAAAGTGTAGCGTAATCTATTACAGTTGACAATTTGATTAATTTAAGAAAGTTGTCTAAACAAACAAATTCGTATGAGTGAGTATTGAGTTAACAAAGATTGGCAAAATTAAGTTGCCAAGAACGACGACTCGTTAGTACACTCCTTTGTTATTATAAACAATATCAAGAAAGTGCTCCGGTTTAAATGGAACTCGCAATATCATTTATCAGCGTCGTTTGGTTTTTCATGCAGAAAAGTTTAATGTGGACATATTAATCATTTGCAAAATGTTGCTGCACTTATCGATCTTTGAAGTACGATGGCTTAAAAGCTTATTTTGTAAGCTTCCTGTATGTATAAGCAGGACACTTAGTAGTCACCGGTCGTCAGGATATTATTTTAACGATTTTTCATTTTTATTGAAAAGTACCTTGAAAGGTACTATAAAGCCAATATAAAATCTATATAATCGACTATATTAGCCACTTTACAGTAGGGCACGCACTCAAGTTTCCAAAAAAAAGTAAAATTACATGATTTATTCTAATTAAAAAAAACCGAGGAAAAATAATGAATGGTTCTGTCGAAACAGAATTTAGGGAGAAATTCTAATTTCATCTCAGTTCAGGGCATAAGCGGTAACTCGAGGAGTTATATACTAATTTGGCAATGCAAGCTGTCAAAACATTAAAAATGAGTAATAAAACTAATCGCCTGTCACTCCTAAGTGGTAACAATAACTTAGGGAGGCTCTTCAGTTTTTTGTTAGTAACTTGAAAACTACGCACTTTTTTAAAAAAGTGCATCTGCGTGAAAACAAACTAAACCAAATTTTCTACAAATTATGTCTCTTGGATTTTTTCTTCAGACAAACTGTTTGGGCGCTAGAGTGCGTTAAAGTTTGACAAAAATTCCAAAATTGGCCTAAAACTGATTTTTTTAGTTTATCGCTTGTAACTCAAAAACTACGCCTTTTTAGACAAAAGCGTTCTTATACAAAAACAAAGTGTATTTAATTTTCTACAAATTATGTCTTTTAGGTTTAAACGATACAATACAACATTTGAAGCATCGAAGCATTTTATAAAGTATGGAGTGTTGCCTATCAATCATTTTCAGTTCAAACTACCATTTCAAAGAGAGTTCACGACAATTTTTAGTAAACTTTACAAATTTTTTCGATATTTAAATTATATTAATTACTCTCTAGGGTCTAAGCTGGAACTTTTTTAAATTACGGTCTAATTTTCTATTACTTTCTAATCGTTCGAATCGTATTTTAATAAGAAATTCTCCATCAAATTTGGCAATTTTTCTGTCAGTTTTTAAACTATTTTGTGAGTTGACTTCCTGCGTTGTTTCACCAAATGATAATTTCCAACCATCTTTAAGGCCAGAAGTCCCGAAGAGCAAAGCTCATATTTTCTAGCTTGGGCACTTTTTACGTTTTACAAAAGTAGGTAGCGATTTTCTATAGCTGTCCGTGGATTCTTTTGTATCGTACAATTTATTTAACAATCTCAAAGTTATATTGACCAGAAGATAATTACTTTTGATAAGCTAAGATAATATCAAATTATTTGATTGCTTAATTAACTCTTTACCGTTTGTTTATTTTATTCTGTACGATATTTTATTGTTAGTTGTATAGGTTGTAGGTACTTAAAAGACGATTCCTTATTTTATTTCATTATAAATCATCTATTTGTAAGTATAGTATTTTTACCCCTACTAAAATTACTATAATTGCATTTGTGCTAGCTAATTTACAATAACGTAAGTTGCTACCCCCAAAAGTACTTAAATACTAAATTATACAAACTATTTAACTAATTAAATATGAAGAGAAATTGAGTGGTTGCGTGCACCTAATTGCCTTTACATTGTTCAACTTGCATTTAAGTTGGAACAGTAATTAAAGGATTCCTCTTGTGAAAATCAATCATAATTTACTCTTAAAACCATTAAAAGAACATCGTTGCAACACTAGTAACGAAATAATCGGTCTCGAATGTTAACAAACTTGCAAGCAGACTTTTCACGATTTTCGGCCACTTTATTTCCTTTCCACGTACCTACTCGAAGTTCATCCGACTTTGTGAAAACTACGGGAGCCACCTGTAACTTTAACTCTCACCAGCTACCCCTACAAATATTAAAAACGCCAATTTTTCAAAGAGGGCGATTTGTGACGACTTCGTTACTTGTCGAACTGCTCGATTCGATAATTCTGTAAATATTTTAACAGCCTCTTATTAAGGCAGTCGACCAATCTTCACACAATTGTTTTATAAAAGCAAGTCATTCGATTGTAATCGATCATGCTCCTCTATAATATTATATTATGACTAGAACTTTTTAAAAAAGTTTTATGACCCCACCCTGTTCATTTTTAGACTTGGGAAAAAAATAACTAGTCTAGTCCGCAAGACTGTTACCAAGGAGCAAGATAACCGTATCGATCTCAATCTAACGCCTATCCTTGAATGTAAGAACAGAAAAAAAGGTGTTTCACAGACAGATACAACTTAATAATATTAATATTTAAATAACTCATATGCGAGTGTCAAGATTGATCGGTAGAGGTTCAGTTGCAGAGAGAAATTTTTACCAGTGGTAAATAGTGTTAGATTTCGTCGAACTGTCAACCTCGAATAAACTAACTATTATTTATTCGCCTTTAATTAGCCAACAGGAAATTTGATTGCATTTGGGTGTAGTCCTCCATTTTTTAAAGAAATTGTAATTTTAAAGTGGTGAAAAACCATTCGGATTGAAACTGGTGAAAAGCAGAACAAGTTGACGAGACGGTAAAACTTAATATATACGTTCGAGACTAATGGAGGAAATGTAAACAAAAAGGGAGAAAACCATCCCTTAAGCTAACACCGGAAATTCTGTATAAAATCTTTTAACAGTTTTACTTATACACTCAACCGGCGTCTTTATAAGCTTTCCGCTTATTGATTCGGCATTTTAATAACGATGGAGAAACTATAAAGTTGTTTGCGCAACAAGTAATTTGGTATAAAATAAAAAGATGGTTTAAGCATCCGAAATTATTATTTATTAATGTGTGTAAATAGCATCGTGGTAATTAATCAAACAATAACAACCGATTGGGCTTTTAAAACTTTTGTTTCGTATATCTATTTTAAATCGTTTGGTAACATGCAATGATAAATTATAAAATATTAAACTGTAAAATGGCGCCTAGTTGTTTCTGATCAATTTCACATTATTTGTTAATGAAAAAACAAAATTAATTGTATAAGTTCCGAAACATTTGGACGATTAATTTTTTTACTAGATAAAACTTAGTGAGAGCTCATTAAAATATTACGAGGAGCTCATTTACGAGCTTAGTAGGACTTTTTTTGTAAATTAAATTTTTATTAGATTTTACGCGAATCTTTGGCGGAACTGGCTCAAACACCTAGGGGAAATCGGGAAGCTCATTAAATTTTACTCGCTTTGAGAGATCGAAAGTGAGCAAAAACTTAAATTACTTAATAAAAACGTAAGAAATTAAGATTTGAATAAATTAAAAAAATTTACTCCTAGGCGGCATACACTCGAAAAACGCACAAAAGCAAAATTTCCCAAAATCTAAAAAAACAGATTTATTGTATTCTGCTTTCCACATTTGTCTGTTCTGGTGTAGTGTGCGTCAACCTGTGGTTCTGTACTTCCTTCATCTGTTTATTATTCGTAGGTTTGATACGAGAAGACCTAGGTCGCTGACGCTACTGCGTCGAGTATGGGGAGCTGGTGCTCTTTCCAAGACCACCTTTGCCCCAGGAAGACTCTTAAGATTCGAATTCTCGGACTTTTTGCAGTTTGTTCCTTATACCATTTCTGTTCCAAAAAACGAGTTTGGGCTATGTGGGTTTCGTTTTGTTCTTGTCCTCATTAGATGTTAAATTGTCCAATGACAGTTTCCGTTGCGCGTTGCTGACACTGTGGCTAGTAGATGTTGGTGTGGCCATGTTCATTAGTGACACTGGCTTGTTTGCCTCTGCTGCAGTGTATGACACGAGGGTTTCTCAGGTATCTGGAGTTTTCTTGGCGGTGTTGGCTTTTCGTTGCGTGAGCTTTGGGTAGTTTTTGCAACCTCTGTGACTCGCTCGCGGGTAGACTCACTAGTGTCCACGCAGTGTGTGGCAGCCTCGTTGGCTGTGGTCAAAGCCTTGACAGCAGTGGACTGTCCGACTTCTGTCTTTTTGTGGAGAGTTTCTACTTTGATTACCAGATTCTTTAAATGGTAGATCCTGTTGTTATCGCCCGTTCTGGGAAGCTGCACCGAGGCGAGTGGAAAAGGCTTACTGCCTTCGCCCGTCATGCGGCTGGCGGTTGTATCATTGAATTTCTGGTGTGCCAGGTCCTCGGTGACATCTTCCACCTCGAAGCTTTTATCGGGTCTTTTTTCTATACGTAGTATGTCGAAGTTACCACGACACCCTATAAAACCAACGAATTTGACTCATAACGCCCAATACATACAGATAATATAATTCAAGAAGATAACAAACACCTTCATCGACATCCAAATCTAACTCTAATATGCGTTTATTCAAATTCTATGTTAGGAAGTGCTTGAAACTGAAAGAACACGTTTTGCCATTTTTTTCCTGAAGTAGACGATGGTGATTGATGCTTCATTCTTAATTACGATTTCTTAAAAATTGCTAGGGAAAGTGTATATAAATGAATAGAAAAGATAAGATTGGAATTGTTTTATAATCTTATTACGCCCAAGTTAAAAAAAAGTAACTGATTGATGCGCGTCTCACAGCTATTCTATTACTATCCCAAAGTATTGACATAATATCACGAAAGTTAAAACGATAGCTTTCAACGGTGGAGGAATCTCGACAGTATCGTAAGGTTGCTATCTGATATTGCAATATAAAAAAGTTTTTTAAGAGACACGTTATCGCTTTCTTTGTTGTGTAATGGATACCGGGCTGTGGTCGATTGATAAATATTTTCCTACATGCTAGATTTAACGTAGACTTGGTATCACGAATCAAACAGATGTCAATATTCAACTTTCTTTTGTCGAATGCAAGGATTCGTGACAATTATTGTTAAATTTTAAATTCAAATCTTTATTTATTAGCAATTTTGATTTAATATATTCTTCCTCGCTTGGAAGAATTTTATATTTAAACTGACGGCTTGATCTTTAATATTTAAAAAGAAAACTCGATTACAAAATACCTCGTTCTCTTTGATCCGCGAGCTTTTCCGTCTAACTGGCGGGACGTGTTCTTCTACTTTACGATTTTTCTTTCGTACTTGTTAATTGTTCGATTTGCACTCCGATATTATGTTAAACATTTCACTTTTCGTATATTATAGTAGCGAAAACGTTTGGTATTGTTATTGTTTAACCATTTTAGAAAAGAACAAAACTATAGGAATTTCACGTTGAAACTCGATAGTTGATTTACTGTAATATTCTCTTTGCAATTTTTGTAATCGATAAGCAGCTTACACAATAGATATTTTTCCAACTTGCTTACTGAAAACGTCGATATATCTTTGTCTCAATTGGAAAGCAACTTATGAATCCCACGACCCACTAATATAAACAATATGTAGTAAGTACTTAGAAAATCAGGTGAAATTAAATATTTATTTTTCGTTCAAAAATTTCCAGGCGTATCAATAGCAGCAAATGTAGAAATTTATGCATGGTATACTGCCTTAACTTTATATTGTTTCGTTTCAGTATTTGGTAGAAAAGAAACTTAAAAGATATTTTACGTAAAACGAGAAACGGTGACGCCACCACAAACTTTTAGGAGTAATTCCTCTTGCTAGGGATAAACCGAAAACAATAATTAGCAGTTGGTATCTACTATTTTTTCTAAGGTGCTTCCTAAGGTCGCTGCAAGTATCTCAAAGTAATTAGTTTGAGGTTTTTAAATAAAATTAGGTTGGTGCACGTTGGACTTAGGCAGTAATATGACGTAATGACCTAACCTAATAATTAATAAACACAGCTACGTTTATTATACGTAAAAAATGCGTCTACGTCATGTTATACCGTGTGTAAAGGTTCAAAGCTGGCCATAGGGATTAAAATAATTTTCAATATTTAAATAAATTAATGCACATAAAGTTTATTCACGACAATAATAATAATGGTGTCAATAGAAAAATAAAATTATCGTACCACAAAAGATAATAAAAATTAATAAAAATGAAAATCTCAATTTTAGCTTACAAAATTAAGTTTTACGGGGATAAATGGCAATGTTTTACGATAAAAAAATGTAAAAAAATGAATTTCTGATGCATTAAAAAAATCATTAACGTCGCTTAAATGAATCACGAACATTTTTATTTAAATATTGAAAATTATTTTAACGCCTATGGCCAGCTTTGAACCTTTACACACGGTATACGTATCTGGTATATTTTTTGGGCGTAGTCATTTTTACGTTAACTGTTCGTAAGTTCTTTGCTGCAAAATAAACGTACTCAAATAACGTGTAATATACGGAAATTTATGATATGCATTAAGCAAAGGCTTACTGATCTAAAATTCGATCCTCCACAGGTAAGAATGTGCAAGGACATGTCTCAATTCTAAGAAAGATGGCAAAACACCCCATACTTAGTATGAGGTCTGATAGAATAGCCAGAGAAATCATCGAAAAAACCTACGGAATTAAAATTCCGACAAGGATGCAAGGCCGTCAGAACGAATGGACTTGTGTTCTACACAGAGGGCTCTAAAAGCTCAACAGGCACAGGAGCTGGAATCATCGGGGACGGCAACTTGAAACAAGGGGTAAACTTCAGCCTTGGGGAGCACGCAACCGTCTTCCAAGCAGAAATTTACGCCATTTTAACATGTGCGCAAATACTATTAGATCAAGGTTATCACGACCAAAAAATGTTTGAAGTATCTGACAGTCGAGCAGCCCTTAAGGCGCTGAACGCCTGTGAGATGGGGTCCGGACTAGTAACGGACCTCATCCGCAGACTGAACAAGCTAGGGGGGGAAAATTTCGTCAACCTGGTATGGGTGCCAGCTCATGCGGACATACTAGGGAACGAAAAAGCGGACCGTCTAGCTAAAAAGGGCAGCAAAATAAGACCCATCGGACCAGAACCAACCTTTGGCATTCCTTATAAACTGGCAAAGAGAGAAATACAGTCACTTCTAGCGAAATGGCATATTAAACATTGGAGGAAGACTCCCGAACAGAGCCATTCTAAAGTTCTACTGGAGAAACCCTCTGACAAAAGAACCCAATCTCTACTCAGAATGAGTAGAGATGAGCTACGACTGGCAACATCACTGATAACGGGACATTGCCAGCTGAAAAGGCACTTGTATACTTGTATGTATGGGTTTAGAAGAAGACCCACTATGCAGAGGACGAGCAGAATAATCTAGTAATAATCTAATCGTAATCTTTTTCGCAATATAACAGTAACAATAAAAAAAACAATGGAGAAGGTTATCCAAACTTCAAAATACGAGACGGTAATGGTCAAAATTGGGCATGATAATACACAATAGCTATTTGTGTATCTAGACCGCAAAGTGATATTTTGTTGCTCGTAAAAAAGCGGAGCGCGACAATCTTTTAGAGCAACAAAGACACTTTGTACTCGAGATGCACACATAATTTTTTCTACAATTGCCAAAAAATATAAAAATTACTCGGAAAATGTATTACTGGTTTATTTTGATCAAAAATCGATTTTTATTTATATTTTTAAATAAAAACAAACATGTTTTTATTCGATTATAGTAATTTTAATTTAAATTTAAATAAATAATAATTTAGGTATACGCGCCAAATTTAAATTCAAGCAATCGGTACAGTTCTACTTTGCGTTCGTCTCCCATGGCAACGAGCGGCAATGTATTTTGCGCTTGCTGTGATGGGAGACGAACGGCAATTTGTTTGTTATGATTGCTCATCGGGAAACGTCAACTTTGCGATGACAAAAGCAAGCGCAAAAGCCTACTTTTCATAGCGATTGTAGGAAAACGTTTTTTATGTTTGCATCCCTTTCTTTGTTGCTCTTACAAAGGTATTCAAATAATATTTCGACTACGCCCCTCAATTTTTAACTAAGCTTTGGCAGTCTGATATATTTCGAATATGGGCGTAGTTATCTGTAGGTTTCTCTGTAACGCACGAACCGTCTGAGCAAACCACTTGAAATTCAGTATTTTGATTCTTGTCGACACGAGAACGGAACCGCAAGGCATTACTAAAAATTTGTGATTTAGACGCGGGTTAAGAGGAAATTGTAAATTAGTATTGTACGCGCTGTTTATTTTTTTTGTTAATGTTTGAGTCAAATAAATTGTTTATTTTCATTTTGGTTGGTTGGGTAAAATAAACAATAAAAACACAGATTAAATTTAGATGTTTAATAAGCCATTTTTATTTTGTTATTGTTGGTATAATTTTTTGTAACATTTCGCCTCGTCTTTTTTAGACGCAAGTGCGTTTTAAAATCATCAGTCTCCACATCAATACATTTTCAAAAGCAAATTTTTGTCTTTTAGGTATAGTTTATTTTCTTTTTGCTATTTTTGCTATATTTTATTTACATTTAGAAGTTTACTTTTTTTTTTATTTCTTTTGTGAAAGACATCTTGTTGTTTAAAAGGAAGAAAGAAAAAACAAAACATGATTTCCTTCAAATACAATTAACGATAAAAACATAAGAAAAAGAAATATAATGTACATAAAAAGGTGGAAAAATGTTTCCAACGAAATAAATTGTATTTGAAAAAAAACAAAAATCATTTAATAAAGAAATAGCTTCTGAAATTGCCCTTAATCTGTGTTCAACCAAGGGGCAAATAAACAATCTATTTGGCAGAAATCCAGTGAAAAAAGGATCAAATACTCTTCTTTTAAGTTATTACCAATATTTTAAAAAGTCAGGATCCTATTTTCGAATGTTTATTAGTTAAATATCTTAGGTACTGCGCACTGAAGCTCATTTTTCAAATATTTAGTCAAGAACTCGGTTAAATGGAGTAAATTGAGTTTGAATTTTCAGTAGCACCCCAATAATCTTGGATATGACTCAATTAATTTTGTTTTTAGTAATTGATAATTTTCAATCTCTCTAACTTATTCCGATGCCTACATGTGCAATAAATGTATCTCAAACTTAAAAGTTCGAGGCGAGTCTGTCAAAAACTTATTTGAAGTCGTTTTTATTACCTCTTATAAGTTAGTAATAGTTATTGCTAGGTAAATCCGAAACATTCGTTGTATTTCTTCTTGAATCAAAAACCACAAAAATGAAAGGTTCTGTTCCTGAAAAATTTTCGATAATCTTTGTTTTTACTTTTTTTCCTTGAATTTACTTTGGCTAACTCAATTTTTTTTTGCAGGTGACTCCTATCGGTCGGCCAGCTCTTACCCAAAACGAAGAGTCTTGGAAACCTAAACCAGATAACCAAAACGACGACGTATCGAGACAACCGTCCAAAGACATAAGCGAAAACGAACGCACATTAGAAATACGACAGAGCAAGAGTAAAAGAGTCAAAAATTATTTCAAAAAATGCAAAAATGCTTTTGGTAACAAATCGCTCAATCCGAATAACGAGCAATGTACGCCACAAAACGAAGAGCAAATCGATATAAGTTTAAAAGCCGAACTTAGCGACACTTGTGAAAATGATGTAGTATGTGAAAATACTCACATCGAGAAAAATGGAGATGAAACCGTTTCAACAAGTAACAACACGAATGAACATCTGTCTCCTCCCTTGATTGTTAAGCAAGAGCAGGTTGACGATGCACAAAATAGTAAAAAAGAGGAAAACGGAGATGAAACTACCGAAGTAATTGTGAGTATACTATTATTTTTATTATCTATTAAATTTAATGGTCTTGTTTTTATTTCAAGGCTTTTTTTAATATGAAATTGCTAACTGTTGAAAGAAATAGAAAATATTTTATTTTAATTATCGAATTGTCGCCAATTAAAAACTTTCATGACTCATGACGTGCTTTACTATATAATTATTTTGCTATCGTTAAGAGTTGCTCAAGAAATATATCCACTTTGAGCACCTGTTACTGAATGAATTATTTTTAATGGCGTGTAAATTTACAAGTGTTACGTTGATAAGACTGAAACTAATGCAAATGTGTTTTGGGCATGCATCTGTGCATTTTGCAACAACTCTAATGCCATATCGAGCCGTCCGACAGTAACCGACGGCCGTTGCATTTTCGTGCTTTGGTTGAAACGAAAACAATTCTGACCACTTCGTTTCGGTAGTCAAAAACAAAGTACGTATTTAAAAAGAGTGTCCTGTGTGTAATGCTTTGTACGCCCGGGGGGAATTTCCCTCCCGGTTACCTCCTGGACTCAACACTGTACATGAGCAGTAAAGACGCAGCCGTTAACGGCCGATCGCTAAGTCGACAAGTCGCGCCGCATTTAAAGAGCATTTTAGCAGTAGATACAGTCAAAATTTTAAGAGATGAGATGGGCTTCGATGCGCACTATAACCAAAACAGCTGATGCCAGTGGCATATCGAAAGAAAAGGGGTACATTGTATAAGGCGGATAAAGTTGGCACGGCTATGACAGGCAATTTTTACCACCTCTTCTGCTAAAATGCTGCGCAAACCGTACCTCATCTCTTAAAATTTCGACTTGACTTACCTGCCGAACGTCGCGGCGAGCCGCGAACGCGTGACGTCGCAACGAAATCACACCTTTAGAGTCTTTAGTCTGGTCGCATTTTAGTAGTCATCACGTCATGACTTCCTAGAGGAAAATTGAACATATAAACAGCTAACCGGTTCTGTGATACACTCTGTATAGAGAATGGAACTTATACATCCCCTAGAGATTATCCACACTGAAAATTGAAGTAGAACTAAATAAGGTTTTTCCGATTTAATCAAGTATAGTTTTCTTACTCGTCATATTGATCAAACTTTATTTATTTTCCCCAAACTTAACTTTGATTTATTTGTTATAAAGAATAAAGTTTTACAGGTTTAAAAATAAAATCGGAAAGGGTCTAATATAGAAACGTTAGAAATCGCATCGGGCGTAAATTAGTATGTGTAACAATGATTTAAACATTTTTACGCGCTCTTTTACCCATTCCATATATTTATGTAATTTAACTTGTAAATAAGGTATGAAATAGCTCTTTTATCTAAAAATAAATGTAATAAAAGTTTAAACGCATTCATTACACAGTTGATAAAGTCAAACTGGGATTTTTCATTGTTTTAGTATAAGGTCGTTAACTTAATATTCCGGATATTAACAGTGGGTGGAAACGACGCTGTGATAAATTAGCAATTCACACTTCTTTAATTGAACTCATTTTTTAAATTTAAATCGCGAATTACTCGCCTAAAATACGTTTTTTGGTGGTCGCTTTAATGAGTTATTTTACTTCCGTTTTGAAAGAAGACCACCGACCATCATAACTAATCACAAAGTAACAAAGTTTCATAACATTCGTCAATCAAACGTTCTAGGTACAACGTTTTACGTTTTACGATAATGCAAATGTTGTGAAAGTTCATGGGAATCACTTTAACACTATTTATTTTGAAAAATTGTAACTCTTACCAGCCACAATATTAATGTTTATTATGTGAATAACTAATAGAAGCGTAGTAAATAAATTCAATTGGTACTTTTTGTTGGCTTACCTTACCATATACGATTTGCACCTATCCTATAGAAGAGGCAAAGGTTTGTTTTTAAAAATTTGAGCCTCGTAGCCTACCACAAACATAAGACATAAATTTATTAAGTGATTACGCGATTTAATTCTTCTTTTGGTCAAACATTAAACTTCGTAATTAAAATAAATTATAAGAAAGGGGTTCTATTAACGAGGCTGTAAATAATATTTATTTTTAGCATTAGATTGGGCCTGGAAGGCCTTTCTTGTTAGATGCAAAGTACCAATGGAGTAGGACTTTCACTTTCAATTTCAAAGAATAAAATTAAGATTTTTTGTGTTTTAGTATGTACTTGTTAAGTACAGGGATTGAGGGATCTAGCATCATAAGAGATGAGAGAATTGGTTAAATGGGTAAAAATGGTCCCTGACTTATGCCTAAATAAATTTAAAAAACAAACTTTACCCACTTCGTAACGCTTCTGAAATATGGCGGAAAATAACAAAATTGGCGTTTTTAATTTTTGGCTCTAAAATCGTTATTTGGAAAGATATTCAAAAACTAAAAAGATTTTCTGAAGGGAACTTTTTCTGTTCTTTCAAACGAAGCCACAAAATTTTCGTGATCATTCTTAGTTTACTGTATATCAAAACTAACTTTTGTTTTTCATATGGGGGTCATTTCAAAATTGTATGCCATTGGTTTATCGACTTCTTTTGGCGTATAGTACTCGTATCACCCCTTAAAAGACTACAGAGAAGATCGTAAACACCCTGTATTTGATTTATAACTGAATTTTAATTTACAAACGATCCACATACACAATATAACCGAAATAATCGTTCCTACTCAGTGGCTAATCTTAGCTCTCCTAATGGTAATTTTACAGGATACCATTCCGTCAAAACCGGAAATTAATTTCAGATTTCAGTAAAACGAATTACCGCCAAATACTTATATTGGTATAGCTCTAGGCAGTGGAAATTGGAAGTGGACAACTCTTTTAAATGAAAACTTAATTACTACAACTTGAATTTTAAAAAAATTGCGCTTTTTAATAAATCCTTACAATCAATAATAGAGTGTATGCTAAACAAATTAAAATAATAGAATATTTTATTTGAAACTGAATTTTCATTTCTAAATAGCAATACATATAAAAAAAATATTGACATACGTACTATTTCAGAAACGTTATTGAGAGGGTAAATTTTGTTTAGGCATAAGTCAGGAATCATTTTTGTCCATTTAACCAACTCTCTATCTCTTATGATAAGCGATATCCCTGTACTTAACACGTTTAAAAATACATCCTGTATACAAACATAGTTAAAATTATTAATTATTAATTTGGTAATATTTTATTCGTTATGTAGTTGTATAACACTATAAACGTTTATCATAATACAAGATCGCGCGACGCCTATAAGAAAGAAATAATAATTACGTTTTGACTATCTCTAATGCCGATCGGAAAAACATAATTTTTTGATTGCACACAAAAAATTACCCCCAAAAAAGTTTTCGCACAGTTTTATGCAGTTGGCAAGCCCGTTCAGACACGGTGGAAAGATACTGTGTTCAGACAGCCGGCGGTTTACGTGCGAATACGCAAGAGAGGGGCGAGCTTATTGTCTCAAAAAAATGGAAGTTAAAAAGGCAGTATTGGGTCCACCCAATACTACACGATCGGCTTTCGCATGGCTCATTGTATCCCAAATTACTACAATTCGAGTCAAAATTATTTAATTATTTGCGAATGTCGATAAAATCACCATGACTACGTTAGAAAGACGTCATAAGTAACCGCGCGGATATGTTTTCCAGCGATTGAGTTGCGGCTTCCGCGGGGATGTGTCTAAACAAGTCCATATAAGCTAATTTACATAAGAAACCGCGCGGATTCTTCGCGATTTCTGCCGGGTCTGAACGGGCGCCGGGCGCTTAAAGTAATAACATTTAGATAAAATGGGAAAAGGCTCATAGGTACGTTAAAACAAGCCAACTTTTTAAGAAACCTTAAGGACTGTTCCACACTTATCGATCCAATAACGCTCCGATACCAATACATTTTTATAATTTTATCGAAGTGGTATTGGGACGAGAGTGGAGTGAGAGAAATAGTGAACACCTGTACAGGTGTACAGTCTCGTCCTGATTACAGCTGCAACGCACAACGTGCAACACGCGTACCTTTGCCGTTTGCTATAAAAACCGACAAGTTGTTGGTTTTATCAAAGGTGCGCGCGTTACAGCTAGAGTCTGGACGACGCTTCAGATAACACTCCACTCCGTTATTGCTCAGTTGTGTGCTAAACAAATACACGAGTATCGAGAGCCTAGAGCGAGAGTGGAGCTATAGTGCGGATCTGAGTATCGAACCGAGAGTGTATATAGACAGCTATATCGAGAGTGACACTATAGTATATTTTGCACACATGAGGAGATTTAGACTGAGAGTGGAGTTATAGTGGGGGCCGACTTTTAGGGCGAGGTGTATTTTAGATAGGTTTACTGTTGAACTTGCTTTGAGTTTGAGCTACTAATGTACACCTCACCCTTAGTCTACCGTTTTAGGGTGTCTTCGGGGTGTAGCATGGGAGAAACCGTGGGGCATATTGATTTGTGATCAATACAGGGTGAGGCAGAAGGATCGGATTGGTCTTATATTTACATGTAGAATACGTTCCTAGAGCTCGGTGAGATCCTCCTGACTCACCCTGTATTTAAAAAACTAATATATCGATAAATATATCATCAGACTTATTGGAAGTCTGTAGTAATTTGCTTTATATTTTGTTTCCGTGAGATAAAAAATTGGCAAATATAGAAGTTCGGACAGAAGAAAAAGGGGGGTTTGGTGCTTTCGTTGAACTGGTATTAAAATTACACCCTGTTTGTGACAATTTCTTGCAGAGTTTCGAACCGGCCGAAACCGTAAAAACCGTTATTTTTATTAGAACGAAAACCGGAACTGAACCGAAAATGAAAATAATATATCAGTTTATTTCGGTTTCGTACGGCAAAAAAAGTTAAGCCGTTGCGGACATAATATATTCATATATGAACTTTTCTTCATAAAATGATCTGAAGAATCACACCCTAAAACCTAAAATATTACCACGACATTAAGGAACACCCTGTATATTGTTAATATATTTTTTCTAAAATACAAATTTAAAACATTCAAAATTACTCTGTCGGATTTGAACCGAGAACTTAAAAACCGTAAGGAAAAAGATAACGGTTCGAAGCCCTGGTGTTTTGTCTCTAGGTGCTAACAAATGATTTTCAGCACAGTGACGTGAAAACACTAAATATAAGAAAATTATAGTAAAAACCTTTATTTGCTAAAAAAATAGAAAATAGAAATAGATGAAATTTAATACGAAGGGGTGGAAAAAGCTCGTACATTCACAAAATTTCAGTCTGACCAACTAATTAAAGTAGCCTGAAAAAGGACCTAATGACATTTTTTGACGAAACTATTACCGTGTTGTCCAAAAATCCGCTTTGTTAGAAAGTTCAAACGTGCGACGCGTCACGAGACTATTACGCAGTTCGAATACCGAGACAGATGAAGCTGTCTAAGCTAAGTTAATTAGAGATTATTTACAATTTTCAAGGGTACTCGTTTGAAGGAAATAGAATTATCATTAAAATGTCGTTGATAGGAAAATCGCAATTTCTCGGCAATTTCAAAAGTTATTGACGTTCAAAGTTGATAGGCATAGTAATGTCTCATTAATTACTTTACATTTTTGTTGTTTTAGCCCAGCAATTCTTTGACGAGTGAGTGTTATTTAATTGAATTACTTCCCAATTCCCAATTAATAAATTGGATTACTATAAATATTCTACTCAAAAATCAGATCTTTGAGCGTACCTACTCTGTTGTATTTACCTAAAGCTTCAGATGTGGAGTTTTTTATTTTTTAGTGGTAAGATACCTAAACGATACCCAATAATAGAAGTTTAGAAAGATATTGGAAGTAGCTCTCGGCCTCTCAGAGATGCAAAATTAAAAATATTTTTCCAGTTTAATTAAAACCGAAGAATTATTTATTTATTATCATTTTTTCCTTATAAGGTAACTCGCAACAAATGATTATAACTCATCCCTTTCGGAAAAGCAATCTTTTTCTGTAATCAAACTTAAAGTTCAATAATAGCCTATAAATCCCTAATATGTAAAAACTTTCACTTTGATAAGAATCGTATTAGGTATTAAAAGGCATGAACCAACACCTAATTTCACTGTGCAAGTCTATAATTCAACGCTTACCTGTTACATTACTTTAATAATCAAATATCGCTTCAGTCTTTATAGCTGTTTGGGTAACGTTTTTAATTAGTTATGTAATTTATTATTACGGCGGAAGAATTTTTCTGTGTGCTGCGCTCCAAGTCTCACCTACATCAAATTTATCACATTTTATGAATTAAAGTTTTTTAAATTTCGTATCGTTGTCTTCGTAAGATCGTAAGTCTCAACTCTCAATTAGGACACAAATTTATTATAAAAGAAAAATAGCTTTGCCTTGAACAATATATTATGGGTTCGTCAGACTCATCATCAGAGCTAAAATTTGATCTTACTTGCGGTGTTTGCGACTGGGGAATGTGAGTTCCTGGCGTACATGGAGTACGTTGATACGTATCAAACTGCTCCATTCCTTAGTATATCAACGATCCCCCATTGACGATTGATAATTTTACACGAAGTTTTAGCTAAATTTTTAATTCGCTGAAGATTACTACTGGCTCTACACGTGCGTTCTTTAATACTCTCTCCACTCTTGAGTTTTTCTACTTGGGATCAGCATATCAAACTAACTTGTAGAAAGTGAATGAAAAATACACATTTCCGTTTGGAGAAGAGTGACTGTTCGGCCCTTAAGTTGACATAATATGCGCACATTTCCTGTTATCCTCGACTTTCGAAACCACCGTTGTTTCGCTCAATTTTTGATTTACTAACGATCTGTTTGACTACGCACTTTTTTAGGAAAAAAATTAATAAATTTGATCAAACAACTTCCAAATATAAGAGTAACAAGTTGATTATAAAGTGCACCAATCTATCACACAGCTGGATATAACTATGAGAACAGCTTGTTAATATTCAGATCGTGGGTGCATCTAAAGTAATTTAGTTTAAGTCTGCAAAAGTGTACCTCGAGGCGGCCAAAACCAATTTATTCTGTACAAGAGCACTAAAGTAAAAAAAATGGCATAATATACTTATTTATATGACTTAATCTTAATATACATAAACATTATTTTGTTAATAATTTTGGGTAATAAATTTGACACCTTCTCACTACACGTCGGTACCTTTTTGTCTTACATTTCAATACACGAGCTTTTTCCCTAATGCCAAGCGAAAAGAATTATGTTCTTGTATAACCGCTTGTTTTTTTCCCCGATACAAGTGGAGCTACGTGAAAAACCTACTTTACCATGCAAGTTTAGGTCTTTTTAGCATATTTTGTTGAAAATCAAAAGTATCGACGGCTGTCCCAGATAGTGTGTATGCGTATTTAATTTATTGACTTAAAAGCGGCTAAAAAATTACTCAAATTCATTTGTACTTTCTTTCTTACATTGTAACTGAAACTGTCTTATAGTGACACTGTAATTATTCATAAATTTTAAGCGGGTCATTTGATTTTGGTCTCCCACAGAGCACGTCAAAACTATTATATTTTTGCAACCTAAATATTTACTTTTAAATTTGGAGGAATCGATAATAATTCATCATTGTTTTAAGAGTGTTAACCTTATTTTGCTTCGTTGCTTCGTCGTTGTTGTCATTTTCTTTTTTTTTTCGTGTAAAATTTTTTTAAGTAGCATCCTGATAAATACTTGTGACGATTGTACAACATACCTACATGTAGATCAAAAATTTCTAGTTTAGAGAGTTAAATTAGGCAATTCGAAAAATATTAAATGTATCGAATTAATCATAAAATTTAAATGATGTTACGTGAAGTTTTAGATCAGTTGCTTCAAAGACATCGGTTGCCACACATTAAATTTAGATGATTTATTTAAACCGTTCGTATGTTATCATGTTCTTATTAAAGTAGCCTTAATTTTATACCGTCACATTTAAAACACGAGAGATAGTTCGATACTCTGTTAATTTTTTAAATGAAATGCCATCAATCTCCCAAAGCTTGATGCGTGGCCGACTTGGTATTTAATGGAAACTCTTCTAGATTTGCAAGAATGTTTTCCATGGAATATCATTTCAAAGAACGTTGGTCTTCCAGCACAGTCTCTCTAATACTCATCATCGTCATCAACCTATCTTCGTCTAATGTAGTGTTTCTAATCCATTAATTTGCAAGGTTTTAAGTCTCTGGAGGCACTGAACTAGCCCTCCTGAAAATCCGTTTGGCCCCGGACTGGCCACTCCACTACAAAACCTCAATGATTACACTATTCGATGGCTAAGGTTTATCAGATTGAAAAGGGAATTTTCAGTTTGGTTTATTAAGATGTAATTGAAGATATCTACAATTAACTCGTAACTCCTCGCTATCATATGAAGCAAGGGTATAGTAACTCGTTGCCCTTAGTCTGGTCATTTTAAAGACAGTGAGAGTCTACTCAGTGTAGACTCTCTCAATGCTGCAAAACTGGGCATCTGCTTGTAATGCGTTGAGAAGATTAATCGTTTTCTCCGAATAGTCCGCAGTTTCTACATGCAGTCTCTCCTCTTGCTCTTGGACACCTATTATTATAGTCCCCATAGTATGAATGATTTTGAGACGAGGCTCTCTCTGGGTTCAAACCCCATTGATCTCGACCCCCTCTCGACTACGGCCTTGATATGACGTAATAAAGTTAAACTGCGCTTCTATGAAAGCTCAATATGATGTTAAAATCTACTGGTGGTAGTATATTTTGGTGGCCCGCCCAGTTTTCGGCAAGCTCCCCCGATGCTGCTCTCTCTAAAAAAATGATCTAGTTACTTGAGTGCCCGAATCTATGACTTCATGCTATGTGAAGGTAGGCATAAAAGTTTAATGACATGGGGTAGATGGAATATAGTCTTGTCTTACTCTCTTTTATGAAGACTACAGAAATTAATAAAGAACCTCCCTCTTTCTCTCCCAAGTGGACTAAAAACGCTATAATAGAGTATAATTTCATCAACAATCAAAGTGTTCTAAAATATTTACACGAAAATTCCTTAGTATAATTATAGTAACCATCAATAATGTGGGATTCCATCTCATACTTTATTAACTAAAAAATTCCGGTAGTATTGATCAAGCGCAAGTCATGAAAAGTAAGTCACGTTCATTCTGAAAAACATTAGTTTTCGACATTATATCATTGACCTACTTACTTTTAAAAGGAATTGTGCACTTTTATAACAAAACTTGAATTTTAAAAAGGAAAAGAATCAAAAAAATTTTCTACAGGGGTAAACGTTTCACTATCTGACCTATCCAAATGTCGAAAAATAATAGTGAGTGCCATGAACAGCAAAAACAAATTACAACAAAAGAAAAAATGTCTGAATGAAAAATTTGTCAATTTAGGAATATGAAATGGTTGAACTGATGAGTAGAACAAATTGGGAAAAGCGAGCTCTGAAGTTCCCGTATGTCAGCTGAGATTTGCCTCCTGTTAATGTAGTCCACAATAAATAGGAGACGATCTCTATTGTTAAATAAAAAATAAAGCGTAGACTCAACAATAGTGTTGTTAGTCGTATCAAATTCTGCTTCATCGACTGTCTACACAAATCACGAAATTAACGAGGACCACCGTCGAATTATTTTTATTATTAAATAGATAACGTCAAATCGCATTATTAGTATTCCAAATGAAATAAATGGTGATATACCGGATATCCTCGGCGTAATGTTCCTAAAACCTTCGTATAAGAGACGGCAGACCGGGCAGACGCTTCCCGTCTACATCGGTTTGTTCGCTCTTTCACTAAATTAGCTATAATTTATTACTATTGCTTGACTAAACATGATTAGAAACTTATATTAATAATTTTATGTATTATATTTTTACGAAATCACATCAAGTGCCTTATTTAAATACGTATAATTGATTTCGCATTAAAATCAGTAGCTCGTACATAAATCTAAATTTATTGTTTTGCTTTCTCATCCTTAATTGTCAGAAAATGGCGACACTGCGTACTAACTTTTCGTCACTTTCCTCATAAAATCGAGGAAAGTTATCAAGTTCCTTTGACTACTCTAGTAGCAACTAATAGCGCACAGTTATTAGTAGCTTTGGAGATGCAGCAGTACCTTACCAATTAAGTATTTCAAAACTGAGAACTGAGATATCATATTGTCCTCTACGTTTTCGTTATTCATTCAAATGTCTAATAAAATAATGAAGCCACTACTATTATCAATTTTGAATGAAGTACTTAATAAGATATGAGTTTCCCATTTAAATAATTGATGAAGAAGTTATAGATTTACTAGAATAATAATTACACAAACTTGCCCAAGAAATTGAAAATGAAATGAACATTTACTTTAAAACAATTATTTATCGTTTATTATTTCGAATTTTATACAATTTATACTAATAAAATTTACATTAATCATTTATAAAATTAATTCATTCGTTCGTAATGGAATACTAATTTGACAGCCATTTCAATATTAATTACAAAAATATTACTGCAAGTCGGAAGCTTTAAGTTACATAAATTTGTCTCTTTTATTTGATAAGAGGTTAAGTATAAACCGCTAACATTCAATCACTGATTTGACTCTTTTTAATAATGTTCTAAAGGTCCACTTCGGATTTTAACAAAAAATTCAAAAACAACGCACTTTCAGGTGGTTTTTGGGCCAGTTTTTCACAACGATTCGCATACGAGCGATAGCTGGAAAATTAGAGCCAACTAACGAGGCCTTGAGCAAAACGTAATTTCGGAAAACTGGCGCCACCCGCTTTAAAAGCCTGTTAAGAATCGATAGGTGGGGAGTGCAGACAATGCTCAACTTCTTCTAGAGAAAAGCCACTTCCTAATGCTCACCGTAAAATGGGCCAGGTTTAAGTTCGACTTGCGAGGATGTGGTAGAGCGTTAAAAAATGAAGCTGCTATGTTTCAAATGATCTGAAGTTAGAGATATAGACACCACCCCAGCACACAAGCCATGGTAAAGTTGGGAGAAAACCAGTGCAAAATAAATATTTCAAAGAACTTCAAATCTACAAAAATCTCATACGATGTAAAATTTTCTGACACAGTTTACAGTTTCTCATTTTATTTGTTAAGTTGTCAAGAGTGATGCTCAGGTACTTGAAAGATTTGGCCTCATCAATAGAATGAATGCAGTGCGAATAACACACAGAATCACTCCAGATCGACGCATCATAATGAATTGTAGAGGACAGCATCAGTCTATTTGAAAAGCCGAAGGAGCCGCACTTATCGCTAAGAATCATTTGATGGCAATCTTCAATCGCACATTTGGCATCCTCATTCAACGCAGTGTACATGTTGTTTAGGAAATATAGCAGTGTATCTTCACTGCTTAAGTCTTTCCTAACCCCAAATTGAGCCGAACTATAAAACTCGCTCTTGTCGAGAAAACTGACCATCCTATTCTTAACAAGTTTCTTCAGGACTGTCAAGAAGACCAAAAATAAAGAGATCGGTTTGTAGTTGTTGCAGTTGAAAAGGTTCCCTTTCTTATGGATCGGAATTACGACTGCCTTTTTCAAACATTCCAGAAACACTCCGTCGCTAATACTCCTGTTGTACAGATGCATCAGGACATCGACAACTTTTTACAACACTTCCTTAATTAAACTAGATTTTTTGTTTAGAAGCGATCTCACTTCTAAGAGTAGCTCCACAGTCGTGACTGGACCGAAACCTGAAATAACAGCTGATATGGTTAGATTCGCCAATTCTAATACGCGGTACTTAAACACAATTTTGCTTTGCCGCTTCTTTATCCAAGTAAAGATATTTACAACGCCTCAAGTACCTAAGATATCCTACGTGATTAAGCTAAATCATATAGTCAAAATGTCGTGAGAAAGTATAAATTTTATTACCGTTTGAGGATAAACAAAGAATTTCAACAACACATATCGATATTTATTGTTTTGAATCAATACTAATTAATCAAATGCGTTTTTTTAAAAACAAAGCTATCTCAAAAAATAACATATGTGTTTTGTGTTCATTCAACAGAATGTTATGATTGTTGTATATTATTGCAAATCAGTGGTATTGTTTCTAGAACCCCCGGGGAGATTCATGACAAGAGATAAGGTGGAGCTGATTGCTCCATTCACTGATCACATAACAAAAATGCAGTTCGAGTTTTGTTCGAAATGATATTTTATTAGAAGCGGTATATGCATGATGTTGCATTAAACGGACTCACATTATAAAATAGTAAGCAAACAAGTGGTTAGGAAATGTGAGGTCGCTTCGACATAAATTTGCAAAAAATACAATTTTATTAATTTAAATTGGAGTAGAGTCGAGTGGAGAGAATCGACCCCTAATGCGACCCGTTCTAAGTTGTTATAAGATCAATAACCATGGTAGGCACCTAACCCGTCATTCAGATTGGTAACTCTACTTACGAACTCGATGTAATGTGGCATTACCTGTGCTCCCTGGTAAAGTCATTCTTCGTAGCCACAGCAAGCAGCGTCGGTACAAAGTAAACATTTTTCAGTTCTAAGTTTAATCAGGAGCTCTCTTCTTTAAAAGAGCTGTTTAGACAGTGGTTGAGGATAGAGGTGAGCGAACTTGGTGTACAAGTAGAAGAAAAGCCGCACGTAAAAGATGTGTAAGTAGGTATAGTCAAAACCAGGAGAGGTGTCCTATGCCTAGGGCTGGGCGATATTAAAAAACTATCAAAATTATCGATACTTTTTTAAATATCGATAATTTTGATAGTTTTAAAATCGATCGATATTTAAAAAAGTATCGATATATCGGAATATCGATATGGAATAAAATTCCCAGCCCTAACCATATCTCGAGAACGATTCGAGTTATACCTACAACACTTTACATCAAAATAAACTGTAATTTTATAAGAAATCAAATCCACTTAAAATATACTGGGTGTTATAAACCAAAAAACTAAGAAAAACGCCTCGAAAGTGGCATCGCGTCTAATTCAGTTTTGAAGTGACCATATCTCGAGAACGATTAGAGTTATACCTACAACACCTTTCATCAAAATGAACTATTATTTTATAAGAAATCAAATCCTGTAAAAATATACAGGGGGTTACCAAGCAAAAACTAAGAAAACGCCTCGAAAGTGAGGTACCACTCGCGTTGCGCCTAATGTAGTTTTGAAGTGACCATATCTCGAGAACGATTAGAGTTATACCTGCAATACTTTGCATCAAAATGAACCATAATATTATAAAGAATCAAATCCTGTAAAAATATACAAGGTGTAATCATGCAAAAAACTAAGAAAAACGCCTCAAAAGTGAAGTACTACTCTTGTTGCGTCAAATGCAGTTTTAAAGTGACCATTATGTAGGGCTGGGCGATATTAAAAAAATATCGAAATTATCGATGTTTAAAAAAATATCGATATTATCGATAAGTATATCGAATATCGGAATATTGATATATTACCAAATAAAGTTCCCAGCCCTACTTTTGACTCATCGCTAAAATAACTTATAAATGACGTATTATAATATTCTATCGCATTCCCACAAAATACAAACAAACTTATTAAGCTTATAAGCTTCTGCGAGAGTTTGCAGACGAGCACTCTAATTCACAGGTCGCTAGAAGCAACGATTGATAGAGGGTGTTCTTTACGCTGCTACACTGGTATAAACAACCAGGAGTTGAAGGCTCAAATCCAAACTTTCCATTTCCATTTTCCATTAACATGCCACAAATGCCAGGATAAATCTGCATCTGCAGGTAAATCCATAATGTTAGATAATGTACTTTGTAGCGATAGTGCCAGTGAGTTTAATGAGTACTTTGTAAACCTTCCGCAGTTGACTCGGAGGAATATGGCTGAAAATCTGAGTTACCGCTGCAAGCAACTCGATTGTTTTTGCCACTCCATATTTCTAACTGACGTACCTGAAACTGAAAAGTTAATGCAATTGGAGACTTAGGGAATAAAGATTACAATTTTTTCCGATGGCGAATTTCCAAATACATTTACTATCGAAGGTAGCAGTTCTATACAAAAAAGGTGATCAAAGGCTGATTTCGAATTATCTGTCCAACTTTTCAAAGATTTTTGAAAAACTTCTTGGAAACTCATGACTTGATACACTCTTCTCAGCAAGGTAGTAGGCATGGGTGCTTCACAGGGTAGCATAAAAGGGATCTACATAAAAATGTTTCAACTTTTTATTGTGTTTTGCGGATAATGTTACTCTTTTGGCATATAACAGCGAACAGGCAGGTGTAATCGTGTAGAGTGTCCAAGTTAAAAGACGGCTTGAAAGATATATTTGACTTTTTTCTAATAATACTCTAAGTGTGAATTAGAAAAAAACATATTCAATCATTTGTTGAATTCAGATCTTTTTGTCTTGCCCCAAAACTAAAAGTTTTGGGGGGTAACTCTTTGTAAAATTTAATAAAAATGATTCATACTCGATGATGGGCGTTTGTAGAAAATGTTTAGGGGAGCGCAAGATGTACGTAAACAAAAGTTTGTGTAGGTAAATATTGTGAGGTAAAAAGAAGCAAAAAATAACGACGCAGGTAAAAATTTTTGATGATTAAAGGTGCTTAAAATGAACTTCAGGAATTTAGGTAGCGATTGATAGTGCCTTCAAAAAAGTTGTTTTATAAAAACCATATACTGTGTGAAATGTTCCCGGGAAGACATTTTATACCCCCGGGAGGAGGGGAGGATTCCCCTCCCGCGTACCCCCTGGATTCAACACTGTATTCAATTCATTTTCAAGCCTATCCTATGAGATAGATGGGAAGTTCGCTGATTAAATTGAAGAAAAGGAGTATACTACACCAAGTGGTTTCTGATGTAATTGTAACAATGTTATTGTGTTGATTATAGTTATATTTTTGACTTTTCTTACATCGTGGACTAATAAATATTTACTTACGCTTACAGTCAAAGATCTATTATTTGTGGAGCTTTTTTTTAGCAATTTAACCAAGAACTTGAATGTTTATTTAAAAACATCCTGTATAAACGTCGGTAACCATTTGTAGCTGTACCAATAACATTAATATTTGTATATTTTTATCGAACTTCAATAAGCTATGAATAAAATTAATCGTGTGGAAGATGAGTATCCGATAAAGGATTAATTTTGTTCCATATACAATTTATTTCGTCGTAGGTGTACTAATAAGTAATTAAGCGGTCGTCTTTGGTACCAATATTTTAAACATGTAGATACTTAATTTTAGAAAGTTCTTCGTTTGTAATCTTAATTGACAACCGATAAATACAAATTTGAGATTCTTGAACTAAAATGTTATCAAAATTAAACTTTTTTAAATTAATAAGTATTATAATGAACGGAAAAGAGGGGCGAGTTCTCTCGTCCAAATTACAAGTTACAAGTTGCAGCTGGTGTAAATTCTAAAACGGGACACGGGACGCAAGTCAAAAGGGTAAATTAATGGCGTAATTACAAGCGGAGAAATTACTATTGCACATTGTAAGACTGAAATCGATCTTTATCATAAATATTATTACCGGAAGAGTGATATAATAATAACAAAGCACACGCATCTCGTTTACTCGATAATAACTATGACAAAAAGCGTAAAAGATATCCCTCGTGCAGTATGGAACAGACGCTAATGTATTTAACAATAAACCCCCATGCCTACTTAAATTTCCCATCCCTCAGCTTACATAACTTATTACCCCTGTAATAAGCATAAGCGACCGCACTACACGAACGTTTTACAAGTATGTAAATATATAAATCAGTTGAACCCGTCTCTTGAGTATTTAAACAATGAATCAGATTAAGTATGTACGTTTTAAATGGTTATTTATTGCTGCTCTAGTTTGATTTTGTGCTATAAATATTAGAAAGAATTGTGCTCGAGTTAATAAAGTTTTAATTTCTTGCGACTAGCGACTGTCCTGGCTTTATTAAGGATGATTAAAACGATAATAATAATAATTAAACTATGGTAAAACTGCATCGTGCGACTGTTTAAACAAAAATAAATTACTTTAATATAATTAAAATTGGAGTAATTTAATCTTACGGGCTTACAGGGTAAACATGCACTAAAATTTATTCAAATAATATTCGTGTTCCGGACGTACTCGTAAATTTGATTGTTTTAATTTAAATTAAAGTTGGCAAATTTTCTATTCTATTCTCGTTTTTTGTTTTTGAACAATATAAGGGTGGAGAGGAGTGTCCGACGTACACCGGTGTCAATAGTTTGCCAATTAAAAATAAGCGAATCTTCTGCTGAATAGGAATAGTTCCGTGATAATTGAATGGGAGTTGTATCCCTACGCTACGCGCACTCCACTTCTCTTAGCTGTACAATGTCTTTATACTGTGCTGTTATCTGTTACCGCCATTAATAAATAATGTAAGTTCTTAGATATTCTGTATTATACTCACCTTGTATATATGTAATGCATTTTGAATTCCTAACCTAAGAAGAGCCAACTTTCAACTATCGCCAGTATTATTTTGGTCTCACGTATGATAAAGTATTAGAATTCGCTTGTTCTTCATGGCCTTAAAGCGTGGAAGTGGCGAAATCTACTCCAAATTTTAATTCATGAGAATGCATTTAATTTCTCGAAACTTACACTTTGTTTTTATTTCAGGTGAAAGGTGAAGTTGCCGGCCTAGTGGACTGCTATTTCGGTGAACTTTACGACAATTACAATAATTCTCGTAAATGTTTAATTCGGCAAGCTCGAGATTTGCTCGTTTGTGAATACCACGGATCTTTACCACGCTTTGAGACTGAATTTTGTATTCCTGCACAAAAACTTCTGCGGCACGTTAAGGTAAGACTTTTTATTCTTCAGATTAACATAACTAACGTACATATTATAATAATTATCAGAAAATAAATGTTTGAATAGCAACAGTGGGGTGTCTGAGTAAGTCTGAAATTTCTACAGTAATGGCTTCTAGTCCAGTAAACTGAGGGTTTCTCCTTCAAAAAAATCCAATAGTTTTGAAACTTCGCATACTGCCAAAACCCCGTTGGCGCTGTTGCATTGATGGTTTTGGTTTTGGCAAACACACATCACTTTTCAACGCCTTATAACTTGGTAAACGTTAAAAGTACAAAAAACATCCATAACTTCAATTTTGTGGCAAATTTTATCCGCTATAATTTTGTATAAAATGAAATTTTAACCCAACCTATAGTTTTGAGATATTTAGGCGAAACCGAAAAAAGTGTCATGTCTCCATTCAGTTCCGTTGAAGCTCATCTTCACCAGGGGGGCTTAGGCCACTTAATCGGACCTATTTTACTTCTAAGCGGTCTACCTGTGCAGATCTCAAACCATCCTACTCATAGGATGAACTTCAGGACTCTGACGGGAGGGGTAGTGTTTATTCAGGCTATGTGGAGCCAAAAGCCTGATCCATCGTTAAAGATACAGTAATGTCTGCTTCGATGTTCTCAGTTGAATTCATCAGAGTTTGAAGTCTCTGTAGATGTTGAATGTATATTTTGTACTTTGGGGAGATACGGTCTGCATCTATCTTCATCATCTTCTTCTTCTTCTTAGAGCACTTCTCCAAGATTTTGGTATGTCAATAAATTCCATATCTGACGCACCATAGTCCTCATCCCCGAAGTTGTAGACCTGCTTTTGTTGCTATTCTCTTCTTTATATAAATCTAGTGGAGGAAGCAGCCTTCAGAGCTCCTTACAGCTCCTATGACCATGAGACCAGGATCTCTGTGTTTTGTCTAGTAGACTTTTCGTAGTGATCTGTCTGGTTTTGGGCCACCAGATAAAAGCTCTATAACATATCATAGGTCTAATAATGGCAGTGTAGAGCCAAATTGAGTTTTTAAGAGAAATATTCCACGTCTTTCCCACTGTTCTGTGGCACTGCCAGAAAGCCAGATTTGCTTAGTGTGATTTGTTTTTGATGTGGTTTTCCCAATTAAGCTTATGGTCTGGAGTAATGTCCAGCTGCTTGACCTCGCTCACTTGATTTAGAGAAATTCTATTCAAAGTTGGCAAAATCATTTTGCTTAGTTTCCTTTTTCTGGTGAAAGGAACTAGCTCCATTTTGCTCGGTATAGTGATCACAGAATCGTAATTCGTCTCCATAACCCATGGTATAAAAACCATGCTCGTTGAGACGTCTGATGAGCCACTCTACGACTCTTGTGGCTGTGTCTCTAACACTTACTTAAACATCTCTCCATTCTAGTATCCTGCTGATAAACTTGGCAATGATTGGAGGCGTGTCATATGTTTGAAGATAATGCCTTATGTTTTCATAAGGAGAAAGGAGCCTTATCGAAAGCTCCTTCTGTATCGATGAATACACTCTGGTGGACTCTTTCGTCCTCAAGAGATCTTTTGATACCATCTACCACATTGAGAAAGGGTGTTTCGTTCGATCTTTCAAGAATGTACACCTGTTGATTTTAGTGTAGTGGTTTGGTGACTAGTACCTGTTTCACGAATATGTCTATCGATCAATCCTTCTAATGCTTCCAATAGAAAAGAGTTTTGGAATGTAATAACTAATAACTTTCACTTTTCTCGATTTCTTAGAGATGTAGCAGTGCGCAAAATAGGCTCTAAATATCCTCTCTAGGTGAGTTGTGAGTGGTTCCAGACCCCACTGTAACTAGTAAGACTGGAAAGACTTGAACATGTCAGTTCTTTTAGGATATTCATCACTAATAGACACCTACCAAGTTTCAAAACTATTGCATTTTTTTGAAGGTGAAGCCCATTTTTAGTTTTTGTTGACTGGGGGCGCTAGGCCCTAGCGCCTAGCGCCACTCTAGAAATGACGTGTGTGAGGTTTTATTTTCTTTAGAAAATAGTCTTATACTTACAAGGACTAAGGAATAAGAAAAGCAATGGCAGCGTATTGAACTTACTAGCCTGTGATCAAAATAACAATAATCATTACGCTATTCCAGTGTGATTAATGATTATATTTTTTCCGAGTTTTCTACTTGATGTTTTTAATTTAATCAAACTTTTTTAATTTAATTTAAAATTAGCTAGTGCTTTTATTTGGACAATTTGATGAATCTCTTACATAGCACCGATATTCGAACTATCACATATTTAATTTAAACGCATCCATAACCATAACTTGATTTCTTTGTTTATTGAAATAATTGTATAGTACAGTATACGAATTTCCTTCATATAAATGATAACACTAACATTATTTCCAAGTACATAATACCTACTATAATTTGTTGAGGAAGTAAAAAAACGACTAGTATTTTTACTATCTTTAGCCCACCTACACATTACACAAACCGACTCTGTGTTTTGTTAAAAGTTAATTGCCATTGTAAGGTCACTTGTATTTACAATCAGTGCATCATAAAATATCTTATTAATTGTCTAGACTTTGCATTTTAGTAATTTTAAAACGGTCGAAGTTAATTAAATCTTATTGTGTTAAATTTTAGAGGGGGTGTGTTGTGTGTACTAATATGAGTTACTACTATTTTCTTAAAAATTGTTGTAATTCTATTAAGTAGCAGAGACTACTAAAAAGGTTATTTATTTTGTTTTTGACTATCTCACAGATAAATTATTAACCCAACATGCCCATGCCCATTCACCTAACCTACCTGCCCTTATAAAATAATCTGAAGCTTTGTTTTTAACATGGCGGTAGAGTAAGCAAACAAAGGATGGTTGTCAAGTGTTAAGAAAGATAAGCAAAAGTATATCACTTAAAATTTATCTATTAGAGCATTATTACCTACCTCGAGCATCTTTGGTCTGTGGTAGTTAAGTGAGAATCCCTCCCGGTGCGAGGGACCACAATGCATATTCAACAAGATTGAATAGAAAACCAACAAGATTGCATTTGTTACACCTTAAAATCTTAAATTGATGTTGTTTAGATTGGAGTCACTAGATAACAGAAAGCATTAGGTGGTCTCCCTTGTCTGTTGTCTGTATCATGTAACTTGGGCAGTTTTGATCACTATTACCTGTTGAATGACATGATTTTCCATGAAACGGAGGTATAAATTTGATATTTTTTGAGAAGTTTGTTAAATTGGAAAAATATTTTTATGAGACCGTGAAAACGCGAAAAATATACAGATATTGTTTCTGACAATTATTAGGGTAATTAGTGTAAATATTAAAAAATATTATCTCGGGACGCTTCTTTGGGGCTATCAAGTCGAGGCAACCTGTTAGTATATAAGTAGTAGAAATAATATGCAAAAAATAGGTCATTAGGTGGAACTAATTCCAAGAAAGACGGGGTTTTAATTTTTTTAATACCTACATTTTACATACCTACTAAAAGTCTAGAAAAATTTAAGTATATGCAAAATCTGTTGTTTTGGCCGCGATCTTAAAAAAAATTTAAAATATAAAAAATCGTGTGTGGTATCAAATTACAGAAAACTTCATGCTGAAAAAGATTATGATGTTGAGTTTATAATAATTGTAATTGTAGGTACCTATGTGTATATTGTTTTAATGTATAAAATAAGAATTGAAGTGATGTCATATAGTCATATAGGTAAGTGCTTATTAGCGTATGCACCTTTGACCCAACAACAAAATTCTTATTAGGTACTGTATGTTGTGTTCATTTTTTCGATTTGCTTTACATATTTATGTAACATTTTTCACTTACTTATTAAGTATAGTGAAAATAAAATCCAAAAATTCGTTATTTGCTCTATCACGTCTTCTATAAATACCCATCTTTACACATTACGCTGTAATATCCTTATTTTATCGGAGAAAATAAACGTTCGACCATATTTTAACGGTTGGATATCCTATTATGTTTTATACATCTCCCACTTGTAATAAATAAAACAGACATTGTGACCGGTTTGATATAGGTGATGTAGCATGAGAAGGGCTCTTAGCGATTACAGGTTGTTCTTTTATTTGCTTTTTTATTTACCAACGGCTTGTGGCTTGTGGTGTAGTGTCTCAACCCATTTAGTAGTTTTGAGGGTCGTATAATTGTATCTACAGTCTACAGGTTAAAAAATTCCTGTCGTATACTTTATTCTTAATAAAACATCACTTATAGGTACATATTTATGTTACACTACACCAAAAAATGATGAAGCTACACAGGTTTGTCGTAAATCAGGATTTTTCCTTCAAAATTGCTGGCACCTTCGTAATGATCGCGTTTTCTTCAACACACTGATGACAATGACAATGACAGTCGATGGACACATCGTAAAGCTTAAAAAAAAATTTTTTTTCATGAAATATTGCTTGGGGGGTGCTATTGCTACTGAAAATGAAGTTGAAAAGCTGTCGGTACATTTGTGGCCACCTATTTAGTTCACTTCGTTTAGTCAAGGCACTTGACAATAAATAATAGGTATCGACTAATACTTTTATCGAATTGAATTAAATATAAATTTGTACAGCACAGCACGTGTTATTTACTACGCGTTTTATTTCGCACAATTGATAGATCAATTGGATAAATTAGATTATTAACACAATTGGATTATGCTTTAATTATTTTATTGAGTTCCAAGAGTGGTGGCCGATTGAAGTGTGTACTCGACTCAGAATAGCACACAATACTTATTCATCTCATCTCACAACCTTCTTATCTACACAGAACGTATCAAAAGTGTTGATGGGTTAATAATTTCTTTATTGTTAATGAAAATACGAGAGTTGGTAAAGTTCGAACAGCTACCGTCTCCAAAATCAATTTTCCATCGTCAATAACGAAGAAGCTAACACAGCGTTCAGAGATTAACTTTCGTTATGATGCTCGATGCTCGTGAAAGTGAATGACAAAACAGCCATTATCCTGACACATTATGAAAGTCTTTTGATAGGAGTGTTTAGTTTTATAATTCTCAATTGCAGTTAGAGACATTGCATTATACAATACGTACATTGGATAATTCAAAGTCTTCGAGACATTTCACAAAAGTGTAAATTTCCCAAATAACTTCATTCCTGTAAATCCAACCGCCGCTTCGTATATTTAAAATTTAAATATTCTTATATCAGTCTCGAAGTTTAAATCTCAACTGACGACGAAATATGTGAAGCCTCAGAGCTATGCGGAACATCAATTGAAATACAATGTCGCTGAAAACATTAATAAATCTCCACCTCTTTTTAATGCAACCGCATTAAATTTAATGTCAAAGTCAAAAGCAAACTTAAATACTTCTACTGTGTTTATATTTACTAAACCGTCTTATATTTAGTACGTTTAAGAATATTCCAGGGCTTAAAACTAGAAATCTTAGTATTTACCAAAATGAATTGGTGTTCGGTGCGCTCACCGCTGAACGCACAATTTTCCAATCCGGCTTGGCAACTTGCAACTCGCAGAAACCGTCTTTACTACTTGATGTGTTTTTCGGAAACGACGATGAAATTTTAGGTCATTCATGTTTATACCTTAGAGCTATTAGGTCAAGCAATGGGCAGGTTCTGACTTACAAAATATCAAGGAAAGTTCTAATTTAGTAGATTTGTACAGTTTTAAGTAATTAATATTCCGAGTTTGCGACATTGAGCGACAACCGCTCGAGCCGCCATATTAAAACAATGTTTTTTTCAGAATATCTTCTCTCCAGCGCCACCTGGGTCACAAAGAGCTATCACAAAAATTATAGAGCATGAAATTTCTTGCAACTTTTGTCAGAAATATTTTTCAATCAGATGAATAGCTTATGAGTAACAGCGGAGTCAAGCTCAGGAAACTTCGACAATTCACAAAATTACTAAAATTTCCGTAAATACCAATTTCTCATTTTTGCACCAACATGAGGTAGAGCTAGAGGCGCATTTTTTTCTTGTAGTGCCCCCAGTATAGGTTTAGTTCAGGATACCGTTATTTACTGATGTCTGATGTCTTTTCTTCCTCCCCTCCTTCCACCCAGGCTCATTGATATAAATATCTTCTCTGAATATATTCCAAGCTTTTATCTTTGTTGTCGTCTTCAACTTTGGATGCCAATAATTTCGCAACAACCCGGTCTTGATTCTCATCGTCGTCTTCGTCTTCTTCTCCAGGGTTTGCCAAAAATTACTGCGCTGTTTGCACACGCGTTTGCATGGCAGCACATGGGATTCAATGTTTTTCTTCAAGCCTGTTTTCCTACGCCCATAGGCTCGACCGCATCCCCGTATTCGGGTGCTGGATCTGTTGTTGTTCTCACTGGAGTAAGTCCAATCTTGCTTTGTTTCCAACCCGATTGCTTTGGACTTTCATGTATATCATACCAAGCCTGAACTCTGTGGTAGGTCCAAAGGGAACGTTGTCGTGCAGCTCCTCTTGTAATGCTGTAAGATTGAGTTTACTCTTTGTCACGGATTTTGCGAACTTTTGTTAACATAGGGAGCCCAAAAACTAATGGCTCAAAGTCCTCTTTGATAATATTCGTTTAGTTCTAAAAGAAAATCATACTTGTAGTGCGGAAAGGAGTAAAAAACGGTAGTGCAATTTCGAGGAAAAATCGAGCGATTTTGCTAGTTGTAGAAATTTGCTGAGTTTGACTCTGCTGTAACTCGTGAACTATTCATCAAATTGAAAAATATTTCTTACAAAAGTTGGTGGAAATTTTATGCTCTATAGTTTTTGTAATAGCTATTTTTGACCTAGGTGGCGCTGGAGAGAAGATATTCTTGAAAAATCATCTTTTCAATGTAGCGTCGCGAGCGGAGGTGGCTCAAAGTCACAAACTCGGGATATTATGACACCGCACTGTGTAAATCCACCAAATTAGAACTTTCCTTGACCTTTTGTAGTGAAAGCTCCCTTTTATGTCTTCAGTGCCTGGACTATAAAAAAGAAGTAGGTGGTAGGTATGAGGAAAGTGGAAAAGAAAATGCCGGTGCCTTTCAAGTACAAAATATAAATATTTTACAATGACTTTTTTACTGTTTTAACAAATGCAGAGGCGTACACACTCACACGCGGGTCCTATTACAACAGGTGAAAACGTGGAAAGTTATTAATATCAACTGGCATTGGAGTTTGTCCTGCTTCTCCGTAAGGGAGGGATTAGGAGGTAGTAGAAAGTCATAATTATTTTGTAGAAAATATTCTTTCTATTTTTCTCCACGACTCTACGTTCTAAAAAAGCTTCACCTGAATTTTCAATATCCATTTTAATTTCAAATATATAAATCATTGTTGGTTTCCCATTGACACCGAAAGTGCGTCTATTTTTTCAAACGAAGATTTTTTGCAGCTTATAAGCCTTTAACTAAATATTTGCACATTTATTACGAGCAGATTAGGGGGCAGCACTATTAAAATTCGAAACACAGCAAAAGAAGCAAGAAAATTATGCAGTTTGAGAAATTGCGGTTCAGAAAAAATAAATTGGGCATTTTAGGGAATCGTTTCGTGTGCTTATTTAGGGCATAATGTAAAGCTCCTATCGTCAGTTCGAAAATTATGCTTGTGTTGGCTTTAATTTTACTACGACCAAGCCACAAATCAGCTCTCTACGATGCCACAAAGCACAAACACATAAATTCTGCCCGTACAGTTTGTGGGAGTAAATTAATTCTAACGGGCACTAAGCACTCATTATTAGAAATATTCCTTTTATGTATATCTACTTTTGTGCTGTTTATATACAAATTCACATAATATCATGTCTTCTCTTCGTTCCTTTAGAAAGAACAAATGCCGCTGCTTTTCAAAGGCTCCCTATTGGAGTGGCTTTACACGTACTCTTTTGCCCCGCGGACGTTTGTATTTTCGAATTCATGAAGCAAAAATGGTGTCGGATAAGAATGTCTTTTATTATTAATTACGTAACGAGTTGTACCATACACTTATTAAAATTAATGCATGTTAGTCCTTTTGAAGTTTGAGAGTTGCATCTTCACAACCATTAATCACCTCGCGCATAAGACCATTGTACTTTAATCCTCGTTTTTTCATCTACAATTTCATTTGGTCGTTTACCTTTTACATTTTGACAGTAACGTCTATCTCACCAACATGCACCAACTAACATGTTATGGGATCATCAAAAACATTCAATGTTTATCTTCTCGGAAGTTCCCCCTAACTTCATCAAGTTAGTATTGGTCCAGTGCCTTCCCTAATTCATTAAATTCTATTATTCTAGGATGTGCGCGCTTGTATTATTACCCGCGTCACTACCACCTGGGAAATAATGTTTTTAAACTAGAATTGATTGTAAACACGCAACTTCGATACAGTTATGTAATCAAAATTTTTCTTAAATGGTAAGAATAAATCTCCTTTTCCATTTGTGTTGGGTGCCGAAATTAGGTAGGTACACGTATGAGGCGTCGAGCGACCCTTAGGGGTGTCGAAATTTTGATGAATAAGCTTTCTGTTTAGTGTTAAATGTAAAGTGGGTTTATTGAAAGGAAAATGTCCTCTTTGGGCCATCTGTGACGTATTAAAATCGAGAGCAAAGTATTTACGGCGTAAGCGATTACGAACTTGGCGGAAAATGCAATTTTTGTCGCGACATTCACTTTTCGATCGCCCAATCGAATTTGACACGAATTTTTTTTTTAATCGCAATAAAATTTTAATAGGGCACTTTTATTTTAAACTATACCCATTGAATTTTTTTATGAACACTAAAACTGGAAAGTAAGTCAATGGGAACAATCTCATTAATTACTAGATAATTTCTAATTTTTCTAGGCGACGCTAAATGCGTGACTAACCAATAAGGAACAATGCCTTTTGCCCGCATTAAATGTCAATGATCAAACATAACAAATGGTAGGACTTTAACACTGCGTGACCCATTATTCATTTTAAAACATTTTATTAATAATAATAAAGCAAAATTGTTGATGTCTTGCGGCTTAAAGAGTACTAGAATCAATGATATGTAGCACATAACACACACCTAAGCAGGTACGAATCGATAAATCAGCCTTTGCGAAATTCCGAAAAAATTATCCCTTTGTAATTGAATTTTAAATTAATTTTGTTGGAAATTGTTTCGCGGAAAATTAATTCCACTTTGACCTGGAATTAACAACGCAAATTGCATTAAGAAGCAAATTAAGTTTTTTATATGGGTAAATCTCATTATAACTTTTTTCAAAAAGGAAAACAGCGTTGGCAGCTCAATTTTTCAATAAGCTCTAATTGCATAGGGGCGCTACACACCCCCTGCTCTTTTTTAGTCACAATTTCGAATTTTATTCTTGTACTATACAAATTTTTACACCAATAAGGTGAAAAGCGAATTTGTTTCCTTCATTTTGTTGAAAAAAATTAAAAATAAGTCACCCTGTATAAATCGACCATTATTTTATGTTTTCTGACCAATCAATTAAGTATGAGGAATTAAGCTATTCGAAAAATATTTTTTAACACGAAATATTGCCTACTATACAGGGTGAATTATTTTTAATTTTCTCTACTGATAAGTTTTTTTAAAGAAAAGTAAAAAGATTCGCTTTTTTCATTGGGGTAAAAATTTGTATAGGGTTCCATTTAAAATTCGACAGTTAGGTGCATTATCTCAAAGATGGCCAATGAAGAAAAATTATTCTTTTTATTATTTCCAAATTCTAAACAAAGAATTCAGGAAATGTCGTTTAAACGTTTTTTCAATATCTTTTTATTTTCCATTTTTCAGTTTTTCGGCCATATGTAAACAACTGAACATCGCATCCAAAACTTAAAAACTTCAATGAATTACTATTTCAAAACGGCACTGCTTTCCTTATTTAACCGATTCTCTAGCTCTTACAATAAGCGAGATCCCCATAGGGCAAATGAAATATAATTCACCCTGTATAGAAACTAATAATTAAACTTATTAAACCTCAATTGATTCACGATCAACATTTTGAAGTCACGCATGATTAAAAATTATTGGGAAAACCGCTTATGCTCGAAGGATCCCAAAGAGTGCAATGGATTTAAATTACCCTAAAAAATTATTTTAGGGTTTTCTTGAGATTCTTAGAGCTCAGGGCCGCCCTGGGGGGGGGGCATGCCCCGGGTCTCGCACTTTTTTGCTTAATTTAGGGCCTCGCGCTACCGATTAACCATCATATTATTTAGAAAAAATTTTCTTAACAGTCGTTTTGGCTCTACAATCGTTACTTGAAAATGTACGAGAACTTTTCCTGTTCTTTCAGATATTGCCAACAAATTTTCACTTAGAAAATCTAAATAATTTTTTCATAAAACATATTCTTTGGAGACAATATCAATCGCTATTAAAATTGCGGAACTTCGTTTATAGCCATTTGACCTTGAACAAGCAAAAATTTTTTTTGCTATTTTTTTTCATTTTTGAGTCGAGGGACGCAAAATTCGCATAATGTGCTCTTTGTCCGAATCTATTTGTAAACCCCTCTCAAAAACTTTTTCTGACAACGGCCTTAGTTTTCACTACAAGCCGTTAAATTAGACCTCGCCCCTTTTTGGAAAAATGAGGGCCTCGCAAATCCTAAAAACGGCCCTGTTAGAGCCACTCGTAAAAATTTGAAATCTGTCGGGTAATAAAACAAAGAGACAGTGGTATAGGGTTCAGCTGGGAAATGAAACACACTGTATATTAACTTCTTGAGCTTAATCGCCTTTTATTCTTATATTGTGAAGGGTGGAAATGTGCAAATTTTGGGCACCTTTTAAGAACCTTTGAATGCTAGCTGAGGAAGATTTATGTCGCGTCTTCTGGTGACGTTTGAACATTCTCCCTAAAAAACACGACATTGTTCTTCACTGTCGGCAGAAATTGGCCACACCTCCGCTTCTGGGAATCGCCGAGAAGAAGTCGAAAAGTAAATTTTGTAGTCGTGGAAGTAACCACTTTGGGCTCGGTTAATGGTTTAGCCCTCTGTTTTTTGTCTAATATACCGCTGACGAGTAAACCTTACATGCTGTTTGTGTGTAGATGTGGGGGAGACGAAAGACTCGGAACGTCGCGTCGAGTGCATTCACAGCAATCTCCTGGATCAACCGAGTAACGTTCAACCAACCTCAACGTGACTAAACGAACCGACTACATTTATTATTGCGCAGTGCGTTGTGTCGCTAGTATCGTCTCGTACTCATGTTATTGTTTTCGCCGCTAATACCGGAGCGAATGTATTGTTTATAAATTTTTTTTACACGATTGGACAATTGCAATTGTTTTTTAAGACTCATATTAAATAAGTGAGTTTTTGTTTAGTGTTGTTTAAAAAAAAGGATTTCCTACAGGAGTTAATTAAACTTGATTATAGTTATCCTTCGGGATCCCGAAAATCCCCCATTGTAAGTAAAACAATATTACTATCGGCATTTATTTTTAAACAAAAATTGTTCGGAAGGTAAACAACTTGTTATTAAAATTTTATTACTTTTGAAGATAAAACTGTGGTTGAATGAATCGAAATTAACAATAAAAATTGCATTTTACCCCAAATCTCGCAATGATTTAAGAAACTAAAATTAAATTTCGTTGTAAGTTTCTTAAAGTTCCATTAATAAAATAATTATTAGGAAGTCAAAACTTGTTTGGGGTTCATTAATGGAGTTAGTAAGGTTATTAAACCTCTTTAAATGGACCCTAAATTTTGATTAATATCAATACGAGTACTTGAAAGGCACAAGCTCGTTCAATTAACTCTTACTATACTTACGAATATTTTTAATTAAACGATTCGTTTAATACAGAATACATAGCAATCAAAATCAAGTTGTGTCGAGATAGCTTTGGGATGATTTATAACTTCTCGATAAGTCACTTTCTTGAAGTTTTTTTTAAATTTTTGCTCATTGTTTTGGCAACCATCATACGCTTTTTAAATAATCCGGAAATTATTTTTTTTAATTGAATAAGTTTAATGAAAGAACAAGAAACGACTCATTAAAAGTTCTAGTTTACCACACGAATAGTAGAAAAAAACAATAGTTTCATTTAATTTAAACTGGCACGCATATTCTTATATTTTTCATTATTTTGAAAATATTTCAAGACAGTTGCACTACTAATTTAATAGTAACACATAATTAATTAATTAAAAAAGTAGTTTTTAGACAACTATAAATAGTTTATTGATAGAGATTTTCTTTATTCATTCAAAAAAATATCAATAACTCGAACGATAATAATTAAATATTTATTATTAAAAATAAACAAAATGATAGTCAAAATATTGAAATTAAACGTTAATAAAGAGTGAAGAAAATGATAGTAAGAATAAATTATAAAATTTAAACATTAATCAAGAATAAAGAAAACGATAGTAAGAATTATTAAAATTACTTTTTAACTATTTTTTAATAGTTTTTATATTGATTATCGAAGTGGAAAGACACATTTAGAATTTTTAGGTTAAGTCGAACTACATACTTACCCAACTTCAAATGTTTTATTGTTCAAACCAATGGATTATTTTTGTCAACTTTTGTTCTTAATGAAAACAATATGTAAAAGTTCTAACAGGAACAGGACGAGTTACAATTAATTTGTTTAAATACTATTGATGGGAAATTGAATACCGGGTGTCGACGTTAACGATATTATTTGCTCCTTTCCCTTTCAGTTTGTTTTGCATATTTTTTGAAAAAGTAAATGTGCTACAATTTCTAAGAAAGTTGTTGGTAACTTTACCACCAGCAGAGAGGTATGGTAGTCTCGCTCCGTAAAGTTGTCCGTAACTTTACCACCAGCAGAGAGGTACAATAATGAATAATCTCTTTCGATTCTATTCTTCTATTGATTGTATTGAACCTCTCTGCTGGTGGCGTAAGTCAAAAAGAACTTTACGGAGCGGGATTAGAATACCTCTAGGGTAGATGGTAATGTTTTTTGACCGTTAGGTGTAGAGTGAAACATTTTAGACAGTCAAGAAACGGAATAATGCCAAAATTTTGATTTGAATCAGAATACACAATCTACCGGCAATTCTTTTTATAGTACCATCTCTTTTTAAATAAATGTGTATTATGTCGCGCCGTCTTTATTACCGCTACCCCTTGCTCTAAAAAATGTTACCACACTTTACTCTTCACCAATATAAACTTAACTACCTACTACTTCATTAGATCGCCCTCACTCGATGTTTAATGGAAAACGTTTAACATTCCCTTCTATTCGTATTTATGCCTCGCGTGATTTTCTGGTCGTATATTTGATGTTATTCAAACGCATCATACTAGAATTAGTGCTTGAAGCTAAGCCGTATTTTACTCATAAACACAAATCGTAAACGTTGAAATAAATATATTATGCCTTGGGTTATATAAATTTTCCATCGTAACCCTGCGTCGACTTAAGTCAGAGATGAAAACAATTTCAAAATTTTCCGGTTTGCGTGTTAGTGCATGCACCGAATCCAATATTTGCAATTTTACATGGTAAAGTCGTATATCTCGAAGATCAGTCAACACACGGGATGCAGCCACCTCGCTTCATCTCCAATGCCTATTTTTAGTCTAGTCGATTTAAATATCAATTAAAACCCATTGTTATTTCTAAAAGAATGCGACCTGCACGGTTTTATGCTAACTGTGACTAATACTTGGGACTCGTTCATATGAGGTTTTATCTTGTAGTAATAGAATAGAATGCAAATTTTCAGTTGAAACTAACTAGTTTTGTTGCAATATGTGCAGAACGCAATAGAATTTAATATAATAAATAAAACAAAAATTACATTCCAAGTACATTATCGTTAAATAGATTCATAGAACTGTTGCGGATAATAAAAGGTAGAATAAATGCATGCAGGTGTCCACCTACAGTTTTCTTACGTATTATCCAGCCACTGTGGCACTATAAGGTAGGTATGTTCGAGTCTAGATATAACAAGTGTACATGACAAATTATTTTATCCAGGGTTATACGCGCAATTTTACATACACGTGTTGTTATTTGTTGTTAGTCGCTCAAGAATGTTTAAACTTATTCGAGAACCCGTTTGCTAAAGTTTAATAATTACTCGTATCGCACTATTGCAAAATAAGTGTGCAAATTCACCTCTTTTGCATACTATAGAAGTATTTACCGTGTTGGCCAAAAAATCAGACGAATGGGTCCGAAATGAAGAAGAACTTTCAAGAAAGAATGTAAGTTTGGGGGTAGCCCTAGTTGAAAGACAGAGCAGATCGCAATTTGTTCAGAGAATGGAAGACCTCGATATGGTGTTAAGTGATAAGAGTCAAAATAGAACTGTAAGTTTAAAGACAATTGGCAAGCATAAGTTCAAGTTAAAATCTAACCCATTAACCCATACTTCGGACTGGTGGACCTTAGTAAATCTCGACTTCCCTTAACACCTTCTCATTTCTTGCATTGGTTTCCTATGTCTTTTGTCTTATAGTTTGCTCTAATCAGATTTCTCTCTTTTTCGGAATATATCTCATTCTGTCCAGAAGAAAGTCACCCACGAGGCCTGACTGGTCCAAGTTTATCTCTCAAACTAAAAAAAAGTTTGCCCTCAGCCCAGTAGCGCATTGTTTTCTCGTTGACGTTATAAATACACTAAATGACTTTCCATACTGCGCTCACTATCACCGTGCTCAACTAAGAAAGTTATCGTTATAACGTTGCAAGGTTTGGGGTTTGTTTTTGTAAAGTTTCTCCATTAGATATCCCCAGTGAGGAAATGACCACTCAAATCGCAAATATGTCAACCCTGAAGACTACGACAAGCTTCCCCTCCCATGCCTCGAAATAATCAGTTGAGGAAGTGATGCCTTATCTAACCGTTACCAGTGTAAGCCTTGCCTTCATTTTGTTTGCTATACTTGAATCCCCCTACTGAACTTCTACACATTTTACACATTTTAAAAAGTTTTCTTGTCGTGTTTTGTGGAGTTTAGAAACCCGCGCATAACTAAACTGCCCACCTATCGCATTTTCCAACAAATTCATTGACTTGGGTCAGTTGGATATCGGCGGCAATAACTTCAATGAAATACCAATAGCAGTTAAAGTTTAGATAAGGTTTGATTGTAAAATTCAAACATCAAACATCAAAGTGCAATTAATAATTATTGTGTTCATAAAGTAGCTCTCTTCATGACTCGATAGCTGATATCGTGTATCGTGTAATAAATATCATTAGTAACCACCGATATTCTTATCTGCACTTGTCTGAAGAATTCTGAATGCTAGAACTATTGTGGAGAAGTTATTGTTACGAGACGCAATATGTTTCTTTTATTATTCGAGATAGCAGATCGAGAAAATATGAAGAAGGCCATTTTATCAGCTTAAAAATTTGTTTTATTATTCAATTTCAAAATCAAAATTAATTACTAGTCCAAGCTGTTAGCTCAACGATCTAAAATCGTAGCAGCTGGTTTAGAAAATGGTTCGTTCTACCATAACTAAACCAGCTGCAAAATAAAGGTAAACAACCCACACGACAATATGCGTATAGCGTATTATTTTGAATAAATATTGCATTTAGCTCCCCACAAATACCAAGTTTTATTGAAAATCGGGACCCAATCCAAACATTCGACGTCAATATAGCCGCAGTATAACTTTCGTTTGCAATTTGACTCTTGAATGTGATTAAAGTAAGTAGTTCCATATGTAACTTTTTTACGTAATTTTATTTTACTTTTTTAATTAGAGATAGTTAATTAAATTGGCTCGCTAATAAATGTAAGTGTAGATAAGCATTTCTAAAACGTTTTATAAATCGTTAACTTAATAATGTCCAAGGTGTCATTCGATGAAGTAACGTTATTAACAATGCTCGTTAAGTTTTGAGATAGAAAAAAGCGCACTCTTAATTAAATTTAAATGCCACGTACTAACTACTTGACATAATTGGCGATTCTCGAGTGAATTTTCTATTGTGTATTGTATAATTTTGATTGTATGAATTATGAATGGCGAGATGGCATTGGCCTTTTACAATGCGTTTTTAATGCATTTTTGTGTCGAAATAAGTTGAGAACACAATACGGAAACCACGAAGCTTCTCTTATTGGGATATTTGCAGTGATACACTACGTAATGTTGGTTTTGTGCTCTCGAGAAGAACAAGTGTTGCCAAATTGCCAAATAGAAGCAAAAAATTGTTCATTGCGTATGCAAGGCCAGTCCTAACAGGTTTGTCCATAAACAGAGTTACAGAAGATTATCGAAGACAAAACACTCATCTCTAACCCTGAGATTATTTCCAAATAGTTGGGATTGGATCGAGCAGTGGGGTCATAGTAATGAACGTATCAAGATCTCAAGTAATAGGAGAAGGTTGTTAGGTGAAGCTTGTGGAATTGAGCGAAACTCCCCAAAATAGAAGCCATCTTTCTCAAGATCAACCTGTTCTTGACACCAAACGACCCTATTCAGTCTTACAATTTTTCTCAAGTGTTCTAGAGGTCTGCGCCACTCAAAGCACTTCAGTTCATAAATGCTGCGTATTAGGCAAAAGTGAAACTCAAATGTTTTTGCGACGACACGAGAACGGAACCGATTACGTTTAGTTAAAAATACTAGCGGGGAAAAGGGTATAAACAGAAGTAACTTTTTCATATTTCGAAAATCTGATGCCATTTTTTCGTGGGTGTGACCAAAAAAAGTGTTCACGGTGTTTTAGTTTGCATTGGGCCCAGTCATAATCACTCTCTTAACGTAAACATGTCACGATAATAATTAGTATTAGATAAACTTTAGTAAGCTGTGTATTATTGCTGCAATAGACTTTTATTTTTCTCAATGATAGTCATAAAAGTAAGAACAAATTACGTAATTATTTAATTAATAACCCGTGTCTCGTCTAGCCTTGACTTATCTTGAATCTTAAGAACCACTCACTGTCTATTAGGGGACAGCAAATTTCTTTTTCTTTTGTCGCGCATGCACAGTTGTTCCAGTTTGAAAATTGCATCTCTTCATAATTAAAGCGCTCGTTATGTGGTAATTTTATCGTTTATTTGAAACATCGCAAAATAACCCTAATTGAGATTGAGTTAAATCAAGTTAGATGCCTCTAGAAAAATATTGTGGTGCGGATTCAAGACCTGTCTAGTTAATAATCTATTTCTGCAACCATTATCAAATTACGTTGCATAAATACCACTTTATCGCTTGTACCAGCATCGCTGTTGCGTCGAGAGGAAGAACTCTTCATAAACAGGATACACCGAATCCTGTTCTTCAAAGGCCGTATTAAAAATTTTTGTGGTTAACCTTGTTTATGATGACATATGGTTAACAAGTTGTTTCCTACATGATTTATAATGCTCTTCATCTTCGGTCGGTGTATATTTTGATTTATGCAATTTTTTAGCAAATTTTTATTCGATGTCTTCTTATCGACGACTTAAATCTATTGTGTAAGTTGAAATAAACACAAGAATGCTTTTATCATGGAAACCATTTGGGACTTTACGTCATTTGCTTGACAACTTTTAAAAGACGGTGCTCCTTTCATCCCCCTAAATGTCGAGTTGATGACGAGTTCGTCACATTCAGAAAAGGAGAAGGAATAAAAGGAACGAGTCTCTGAAGTCTGAAGGTATATGCGACCGGAGCACACTAACGTATATATTTATTATAGAAGAAGAGGAGGATAAAACTATTACAAATCCGAGTATTACTGATAGACACAAAAGTGAATCTGTACGCATAAAATTACCGTAAAGGCTCGAATGAACACCAATACTTTGCACCCAAATTTTTTCCCTCTATTTTTAAGCAACCCCAGAGACATTTCAAAACAGACTGCTGCTTCCGAATTTGGTTTCGTTTGGTTAGCCAGTTGCAAGAAGTTCGCGCCCTCAGACTGTTGGAGCTCGAGTACCTGTGAATAAGTGTCTGAAGCGCTAATGTAGTCAATTTGAGCCATCTTGCGACTACTTGAAAAAAAATTTACGTTATAACAATAAATTTTATGCTTGGAAAACTGTTAAATACTCACTAGAATATAACGGCATCCCATGTCATCTACATTGATATTTAAATTTTTCCTAAATGATCTCGTCGACGACCTCTTGAAATAAACTTATTGTTGAAATGTACATATTTTTTTTTAACTTAGATATTACATTAAATATTACATAACTAATTTTTTAAAACTTTATCTTATACGCTGGATGAAGATTTATCTACATCGTTCAGAAAACATTATAATTAGCGTTTAGAAGCAAATACATCCTTCAATTGATGTATCATAATTTAATGAAAAAGATTAATCAAGTTAAATTATGAGTTAGTTAAGCTTCTCAAGTTAATTTAATTATTTATTATTTTTTTGTTAATTAAAATTTTGTAATAAGGAATTAATTACGCAGTATTTATTTTTTAGGTAGGTACAGCGTACAGCACGTCCAAAAGCAAATTTTCAAATTTGATCTTTACATAAGTTTTTTAATTAACCGTGCAGTTTTTGTAAACTGGGCACAAGAGTATTTTATTTCTCTTTAAAACAACAGGCGACTAGGATTAGATTAGAGGACCCCACTTTATTTAAATATTAATAGATTACACTATAACTATTTTGTAGATTTATAATTAAAAAAAAAAAAAACTTTTGAACCATAAGAAATAGTGAATTTGATAGAATAACAACAAAACACTCCTTAAGTTACCGTTCGGCCGTACTGTATAAGTAAAGCACTGGCTAGTCTACCAACTCTAGCACTCGGCAAATGCGTTGACAACTTTATACTCTGGCACTTGGGCGAATTTCTTAACCATTTATTCACTTGCGCAACTTGTGTAGGCCTTAAAAATTTAATTTCTTTAAAAATCAATTCTTAAAAGGTAAAAACCACCAAAATTAACTTAACCGTTATTAGTAGCCAATAAAATAAAATTTCCCATATAGTATATCCTAACAGTACACCTTTCATTTCTAGTAGATGGTATAATATAAAAGTAATTTGTCGAAATCGAAACGTAGATGTGATTATCGTAGGATACAGTTCAAACGGTTATTTTATGGCTCGTTTGAAAAATTAAGTTTCCTTTTTAAGAATTTAAGCTGTACAGGTTCTAGATCAGAATATAACTTCTTGATGAATGAACTTTCTCACATTTTTCTCTACAAGAATGTAAGCGCCCAATAATAACGGTTGCTAAAAAAATTCTTTGTATAAAAATTATTTATAATATGTTTGGGTTTGTTTAGCACTTAAAATAGAATTGTTGGAACTGTTTATAAGAGGTGATGTGCCTTTTGTAAGTATACAGGAAGCCTCTCCTGTTTATTTTAGTTTTACTATCGCTTAATTTGGCTATAGATTCGGTCATGAATGAAATTGATCTCAATTAATTGTCTATTTCCTATTATTTTTAAAACTATCGCTTTCAAACTTACTCCTAATGCAGCCGTAATGTTGCAGGAAGCCTTTTCTAATGTATAAGATATCATTCGGTGAACGAAAAGAAAAATTTATTTTCCTAATAGTTTTGTTCTATTAGTATAGGGTATCTTGTTTGAGTTGGAAACTCGGGCGTCTCTTGCTGAAGGTAGCAAGGGACAAGGGTGGTGTAGTTTGTTAATTGTTTAAGTCTGTAATTCCATCGAGATTAATTAATTTGCGTTTGCAAGGCAGTATTTTGAATGCCCAATTAACAAATTTCCTAAAGGTAAGAATGATATTTTCTGTGTAGGTGGCAGTTTTCAAATAATTTAAAACTGCAAACCTCTTGCTGCGCAGTGCTACATCGGCTTTTCTTTTCGGGTGGTTCTTTCACTTTTACTTTTCATTACGAAGTCTGTTGAAAATATCATATCTAAATGTCTAAATCTATGCACAGGGTCTCACTTCTGCACAAATTGTTGTAAGATATTCAATAAAGATCGCACCTACGGATTTTTGGGTGTTTTCTGGTAATTCTTTAGGAAGAAAAGAAGAAAGGTTTCGTGAACTTGCCTTGAACTTGCAGACGACCCTTTCCGATTTTATTAGTCCTCCCGTAGTCCTGTCTTCTTGAAGGATGCTTCTAACCTGCTGGGCTGGATCTTGTTTTTGTATGTGCAAGTGCACAGGTTTCAAATTAACAGAATCCAGGATTGAGTGTCTTAAGTCTTGAAAAAGCTGGGCATCGGCTTAAAATGCATTGAGACGACTCGTCCCCCTCTTCTTCGTCCTGTCAGTTTTCTATTAGGATTTTTATTGGGTCTATCGCCTGCCCGTTCTCAGAAGCGTGTGTACCACTCAAATGTAGTAGTGCCCTAAATGACGATTTTTTAAAGTAGGCCGCACATTATCGCGGAGCGGATTGGATCGAAACAGAATGGAACGGAACGGAAATTTCCAAAATCATATAATTAAGTTAGAATCCGCACACTATCGCGGATCGTAACAGCTCGAAATGGAAGGAAGGGAACGGAATGACTTTGGATTGCTCACTGAGTGAATTTTTCTGTGGTTCCGCAATCCCCTCCGCTCTCTTTAAGTACGTTGTTCGTACATTCGTAAGTACTTGAACAATTTTGATCGTGTTCTAAAATGTCTGATGTCTTTTCAGGTTAATTTTCCCCAATTGCCTTGTCTTCTAGAACTACTGCACACCACGCTACAAACTTATTGAAAAAGAACAACAAACACTAACCACTAACTAAATCAAGCGAGTAGGTACCTAGTAATACCAAATAATACCTAATAAACAAATGAATTTGTCGCGGAACCTCCCCACCACTGTGCGGAGGTTCAGAATTTCCATTCAAATCCGTTCTGTTGCGATCCATTCCGTTCACGATAATGTGCGCCCTGATTTTTATACGCTTTTTGTCCCAATACTGTAAAGTTGCGTGCACATAACAGCGCAACTTTGGGCTTGGATTGGCCGGCGACCAATCAACCAATCGGATTTATTTATATATAAAAATACGCGCAATTGGGTCTTCTTTAAAAATTATTCCATTCATCAACAGCTTCGATGCACCATAAGCAAACGATTCGCGAAAAGCCCAAAAATGATTTTAAAAAAAGTTTTCAACTTTGAACACGAATAAGTTTTTTGCTCATCATCGGAGCGCTTACTGTCACGGATAAGCATTTAAGGGGAAGACGCTAGTGAGTATAACGACCCCAAAACCATCGAGTTGCGATGGATAGAACGCGAGATATAGGCCACAGAGCATTTTCCAAGATGGCGACAAAAGGGTTAATTTGGCGAATACGCAAAATCTGAGTTAAGTTCTCCGACAAACCTTCTATTCAATAATGAAATAAAAAATGACTGATGCCTAAAACTTTTAGGTAGATTCGTAAATCCACTGGACTATTTATAGGGGGCCCACTCTTAGATTGTTTCCATGTGAAATCAAAAGTTTCAAAACTGAGATCGTCAACCTTAAAACCGATAAAAAATGATTCCTCTAGGTATAGTTTGTAAATGATCGTAACGCATGAAACTGAATGAAATTGAGCGTGCCAACTTGACCCTAAAGCAGTCTCATTTTTTGCTCACGCACAAAACATTTTGCGCTTCGCACATTCTTGTTAAATTGAAATAGTTTTCGCTAGCAGTCAAATATTTGAGTGCGCGATTAGCCGAAGAAAAAATATTTTTCTTTATCGGATTATTGGCTATTATTTCCGCCACAATAAATTAATCGTGCAAACTTAATGAACTTCTAAATTGTTAGAAAGTAAATAAAAACAAGTTGGGTAAAATGAAATCTTACAATGTAGGGCAATTTTAGTGTGACCCTGACACAATACTTATATGGTTACTTGAAATTTTTAATAAATGGTTTTTATGCTTTTAAGTAAGTACATTAATATAATTAATAACATTATTCCACTTGGTGCTTTTTGAGGTACGATATGACAACATACGTAACACATGCTATAATTTACTTAAAATTTTCTAACACACACTTGGATAATTGGATTAGTTTTGCTGCAGTTTTCAAAGTATTTGAGTAGCTATTAATATTGTTGTTGTGCAGTGTGCAGTGGTGGTTTGTGCGGGCGAGACTCGGCCTTTCAAAGTAAATCTTCGAAGTCGGGCAATTACGTGCTACGATATTTCTGAAACTTTATAGATTCCTAAAAAAGTTTTTCAGTGCCAAAGTTGAAGATTAAAAAATGCTGTTATGCCCAGAGCCATCTAGCATCTAGTTCTTGTATTGGATTGTGTGTTGTGTATTTATGCTAAATACCAGAAGCCTATAAGAAACAATATTGATGATTATAGTATTATGACCTATTAATCAGCTGCAAAGTAGACCAATTTATAATGTGGATTAAATTCCTATTTCTTACAGTTACAGAGACATTCGCAATCGATTTGACGAGGTAAATTGTTATTGTGATTAATGATTAGATTTTTGTTCCCGTTTGTTATTTGATTAGCCTTCCTTACTTCATAAAACTACTACTACTACAACTTTATGACGTTTTCAATTGTTGCTTCAGTTAGGGTCACCTTCAATTACAAACAATTGTTTTTTCAGAAATTGTCAATAATAGCCGTTCCTAACGCGCTTTTCAAAGTGCGCTTACTCTAATATGAGTTGCGACATGCCATTTTCACGCGCAGTATTTACTCACTTATCGATATTACTCCATTTTAGTAGTTACTCTTCACCTAAATTAACAAGTCTTTGTGAACATTTGAGATCACTTTCGAGAATAGAAAATATTTTGCACTTCTAGTGCATGCAGAACAAAAAAAAAGCTAAATTACAGTGTGTGAACCATATTTTCATTTCTCACGCAGTTTTATTGAATTTGAAAAAATTACAAGAGATGAATATGAATAAGTAACATCAAGTACAAGGTAAATTGTTAATACGTAGGTACCATAAAATTGACCACCGGTTATGTTGAAGTGCGCTTGTGTGGTCTAAACTACACTTAAACATCATTTTATTGTGGGTGGTAAAGGCATTCACGTTAATCTAATAACATTATGAACATGTAGTGAAAACTCTATTGTTTTTGTTTACTTATTATTATTTACGCGTTTATTTAGTTCGAGTGTCAATATTTTGCAAACTGTGCAACCGATTTTGAGTCATTACGAGTAACTGGTCCAATATACCGGGTGGTGGCTGAAGAACCGAAATTAAACTTTTATTTTTGTTTTTAAACTGGAATTGGGTAGGTACCTAGAAATAGCGGATTGGTGCAGCTAAAACTATTGACAGGACCTACCTAGCGAGCAGAGAGGCTGGCGCCTCGGCTCTTAAGAGCAGCTCACCAGATTTTACGTTTCAATAAGAGCCAGTTAAAACGAGTCATACAGTTGTTAAGAGACTGTTCAAAAAACAGCAACTTGCCGCCAACTGATTTGCACCTTTCTAAGGTTAATTAAGGGATGGGGATATTGGAATGTGGGACTAGAAAACGTAATGAGCGCAATTAGCAATTTACGGATTACAGAGTTGCCCAACACACAGACCGATTGGAGCGTTTCGGCAATGCTAGTGATGAGCACGAGACGAGTCCATTTATAATAGGAACGAGACGAGACCGTCAAAAGTTCTAAACGAGATAAGACTAGAAGAACGAAAAAAGTCCCATCTGATGGTCTCATAATGTCGATTCTTTTTGTAAACTACCAAAACATTGTTCGTAGCAGAGAATGGACTAAGTTCATGTTGATTTCTAGAAATTGTACAAGCTTTGACCAACCGTTAAAGTTTAACGATTGATTCGAATGTTAAAAGCTCATCAATTCCCCCTTTTTTCACCCTCAATTTTTGGCCAACTTCCTTGTTACAAATTTCACTGATATGGATGTCCATAAGATCCGGTTTCTCTTTTATTTAGTTGGCTTTAGAGCCTTTGCTTCTATAATTCCTTTAGAACTTTTTGTGTTACTTCTTTAAATTTATTGTCTTCATTAGAATACGTAAATGTGAATTTTGAAAATTCATTTTGAAGCGTTGGAACTCTGAACAGAGAATAGATAAAGGTGAGTGTTAATTACAGAGAAAATAGCAATTAATAGGCACTAAATTAACTTACATGGGTGTTTTAAACATCCATAAAATTATAATATTAACGACCCAAGTTAAAAAAAAGATATTCTATTGCATTTGCGCCATAAATAATCTTTAGAAATAAGAAGCTGCATGCCTTTTTAATACCATCTAAAGCTTAAAAGAACGGTATGTGCACCGTCTGACAAACACGTTTATAGCCAATCAATAATTTATAACAATACCTATACTCGGTTCGCCTGTAAAATGTCAAGTTGAACGATCTTTAAAGTTCTAGGAATAAAGTGCAAAAATGATCATCTCTTTTGATGAAAAAAAAAAGGTTATAATTGTATAATTTTGCAAATAACTCGCTGCAAATATAACGTCGATATTATTTTTAGTTTGCTCCACGAATAGATTGCATATTTTCAGTAGCGATACATACCACAAATTTATTTCTATAATTTATAATGTAAATTATAAACACACGAGATAATAAAGTCATCGGAATTTCATAAGTAATGACTGGTAAAATTATCATTAAATACTAATAATTTATTTACTTATTTTCATTAAACAAGACGTTAAGTCCCGCTTTACGTTATACAGCGTGCTTCACTGAAAGTTATTTAAGCTTAAAAGTGTACATTTTGGAAACCCATTAAAGTAGTAACGCGGCAGGGAGGTGCTTAACTTTCAAAAGCGCTCGTGCATTCAATGTAGTGGCCATGGTTTGTTTATATATCCCAGTCCCAGTTCAGTGTTCAATGTTTTACATAAAATCTGCATTAGTTTAATACAATAGAATAACCTAAGTAGGTCTAAATGGGACCTCTGCCAAATAAGTAGAAACAATCAATGGTATAATAGCACAGGGAAGGGGACACGAGTTTTTTAACTACAGAACTCGCCTAAAAGAGTGAGCGATAGACTAAGAGAAGCTCTTAAAATAACAGAAAAGTTGTGTATCGAACGGTAAATCCGAGCAAAACGAAGATGGTTCTTTTCGCCATAAAAAGGAAACTAAGCAAAATGATTTTGCGAACTTTGAATGTAATTTTCCTAAATCTATAAGAGCGAGGTTAAGTATCTGAGCACATTACTCTAGACTCTAGACCACACGCTTAATTGGGTAAACCACATCAAAAACAAATTACACAAAGCAAGTTTGGCTTTCTGGCAGTGACACAGGGTAGGGGGATAGACATTTTCTCCTAAAATGTAACTTTGGATCTACACTGCCATTATTAGACCTTATGATCTGCTATGAAGCTCTTATCTAGTGGCCCTATACCAGGCAGATTACTACGAAAGGTCTACTAAACTAAAAACAGAGACTCTTTTGTCTCGTGGTCATAAGAGCCACGAGAGCCACATCATGCCTTCTTTCACGAGATTTTTACGCGGAGAAGATGGGGACTATGGTCCATCAAATGTGGAATTTACGGACACACGAAAATCCTCGAGGAATGCTCCAAGAAGCTACCTCTCCTGGAGATGGATGCAAACCGTATTTCCTCAAAATATACATTGAACAGAGACTTTTAAACTCCAATATATTTTACTGAGAGCATTCAAGCGAACATAACTGTCTTTACAGACGCATCTAAAAATCAAGAGATATCTAGAGGTAGAGCACTCTTGAGCTGAGGAGTTTCCCCTACAGCTGGGGAAATATGTTTCAGCTTTTCAAACTGAACTCATAGGGAAATATTGATGTCGACGAACAGTAAAGCTGTCTTGTAAGTCTTAAGCACCTGCCAGGGAACCGCTGGCGGTTCCGTTGAAATACTTAGAGCTGCTAAATTAGTTATTCAAAAACAATGTTCTTATACTATTTTGGGTCAAAGGACATCACGAAAATGGTGGTTCAAATAGTCTTCTTAGTGGCTCTAAGCCAAACATCAAACCACGACCCATACCCATTACAGACTGAAAGGAGGACAAGAAACGTAAGCTGTCGATCCCCCCCCAGAATCCTTGAGTTCATCCTACAAGTAGGATGACTCGAGATATGATGGACACGGGGAGACCGTTAGAAGGAAGTACAATGGGCCGGATTAAGTGGCTTAAGTACAGGGAGCTTGCTCGCCCTCCCCAAATCGATTCAGATCCAGATCACCTAAAATAGTTTCCAGTTTTGATTTTGGGCCAGTTCTTCGTCGTGTGTGCTCAAATGTTAAGTCATTGAGGTGGGTACGTGAGCAGGCAGTTTGGCTTAGCCCATGCCGAGCTCTTATTGCGAATTGTGTATCAGCTGAACTCACTACTGAATTCGGGATTAATGGAACGCGATCTCGTGTGGTAATCGGTCACATGTTTTTTGACGCGTTTTTGACAATAATCATATAATGTGAAGTTTTCTATGTGGATTCGGATTTGTTTTACAGTCTTTCTGTAATAATTGATGATTGTGTACATGTCTACTAAGTTGTGGATGCTCCTTTTGGCCGTTTAGAGAGGTGGCGCACAATCTGTTTTGATCTACTAATCTTATATTCAGTTGTATCCAATAAAGTAGGACCATTAATTTTTAATGATAGAAAAAATGATTAATCGAATTATAACAATTATGTCAACTTTTAATTGCTGTTGAGCAACACACTACTTAGTAAGTTGTTAAAACGTATGAGAAATTACTTTCAATTTCGTTTTTGATATTGTATGGTAATACCTAAATAGAGATGTGAGGCTAATGTTAAAATAATTTATGTTTTTGTCGTAATTGAATAACTGTAAACTTCAAAATTTCAACTCGACGTCAATAATTATTTGTTATTACGTCGATATTTTGAATTTAACAATTTTCTAGTGAAAGTTTTTTTGCACTATGCCCATAAGCACGCGACTTTAATCAATTAGGTCAAGTCGCCCGCTGATAATTGCGTGTTTTAATTTTCTTAATTTTTACCATCACTCAATTGGCATAACATAGTGTAACACTGGCGCGCTTAAGGTTTCGCAATTAATATTGTTAAAACGCGCCCTTACGGGTTACTCCACACCTTTGTTTTTAAAAATCGCAGATTCAAAAACTGTGCAATTTATGTGTTACCATTGGTGGCACCATGCATTTTCATAGTGAACGGGGGTGCTATAGTTAAACCGAGAAAGACATAACTAGACCTTGGATTTCAAGACTTCAAAAATAAGGGAGAAAAATATTCCCTATAGCTGTTATAGGACCTAAAATTGCAACCAGGAGCCACGAGCCGACTATACCTCTTTTTAGAGCCGCCGCTGTTTGATACACATTTAAAAAATTCCAAAACAAACAATTATGTAATTTTTTTGCAACAAAAGAAATTTTTATTTTTGCATCTGTAACGGTTCGAATGTTGAAGACTAAACAAGTTCAGTGACCTTTTTACCTTGACAATACTGTTTGAAAGCAAAAGTTTTTATTATTTATCAAGCATCCATTATGATAATTTTTGTTTATAATTTTTGTAAACGAGACTCGAGTTTGGCTAGTTATAATTTTCAATTACTAGCACAACTTTGCATATTAAATGTACAATGAGCTTTGTTTTCGACGACTCTGTAATTTACAAGTTGTTTAGTTATCGTGTTGTATTGTTCTAAACACGGTTAAAACACGTAACGGAACAACAATAACGTCTCTGAGTAAACAATAAATGGCGAAAAGAATCGTGGACGAATACCAAAGACGTTTGAATTTTGCTTAGATACGCGCAGACTGGGCTCAGTCGGAAGAGACTTCTTTAAAAGTTCAGAACGAGACTCGTTTATCATGGAACTGTTACAAGAAGACTAACGTTTTTCACTTTCTGAGAATTGAATGTAACAAATCTAACGTGTATAATAGAAAATTTGTATAAATTTTGCCATTGTTGTTTAAGAATGAATAATGGGATATCTGAATGAAATTGTTCAGGAGTCGATCAATGTCATTTCCGAACAAAAGATTTATCAATGCTTCGTATTACCTTGTTGCGTTTCTTTCTGGTGTTTCGCATGCAATAAATATATGTACTTTGTTATGATTTCAAGTTTAATCAATTTGTCTCTCGTGATTTATCTTCTTCTATTTTTACGCAAACTGAGGTTTTCGAATTTCATTTTATTTTTTCCGATCATTGACCGAATGATGAGTGATGACTCTTAAGGTTTTCGCTACTTTGGACATACCCGAGTCTCTCGGTGTCGCGCCGAGTGCTCTACCCGCTAAGACACCTCGGTCTTTGCAATGCCTCGAACTTCTAAAAATCAATGAGTCATATAGTGATATCAAATGTTAACGCTCTTTTGGTTTCAAATCCGTTACGGACCGGCAATTTCACATAACAGTTGAAGAAACGCCAGATCATCGCCAAATTCACTAGAAGGAACCCTTATACGGAACCAAAATTATTCAAATGAAAGCATTTGTAGTAACTTACACCTGCAAAGTGCATTTCGGACTCAAATTGGCCAATCTTACCACGGCTCAATTACAATTTGACTGAGGATCATTACTGTGTTCTGTAGAATTTCTTTTGTTCAATTCTAAAACGGTATTAGCGCCACTATTGTCCAAATTTTGGCTGAACTTGAGGCGAAGTGTGGCAGTAGCAGCAGTTGGTTTTATAAATTTAGTTATTTAGAGGTGAATGCCCCTTTTTTCATCGCTCCTTGTATTATTATTACTGAATAGAATTGCAAGAGCACGTCAGTAGTTTGAAGTGACATTAAGGTACCAGTGTGGAAGCTCCGTCTTTTTTTTATCATCCTGCATTCCAACACCAACACAATGCTGAATTGTTACTTGCATATTCTAAAAACGTGACTGTGAGAACGATCATCTTATTATTTAAGCAAAGCAAACGCTACCATAACTATTGAAAATGGAGCTCCAAATTAGATCCAATACCGAAAGAATCACTTGCATAAAATCGAATTGTATTTAAATCAGAACACTTTCTTAGCTACCGCGTAATATTTCGTTAATTATTTAATGGTAACCCCAGTTAACCTTGTCAATTTTAACGTCTTTATTCCTAAAATTACCAATCAGAAATAAGTCCTTTCTACTTTTCTCTATTAGTCATTAACATACTTGCGCTTAATGAGCTGCTAAGTTTTTAAGTTTCAAACGAATCTCGCATTCAAACTGACAATGTTTGAGTGATTGTAATGAATCCAATTTTATCATTTGTTATTCATTCAACTCTCGGACACTTAAATGTACATTATCCGTGCGCAATTGAAAATCGTTCTTCTTTAATTTATTGTAAATAGCAATTAATTTTCAATCTCCGTGAAACTAGAAAATGCGAATTAATTAGGCATGAAATGGTCGGGGTTTAGAAGGCTATTATTACGTATTTTTTATGTTTGGGAAATGCAGTTATGTGGCCAATGTGTCGACTTGTAGAGGTAAAAAACGAAAATGATGGGTTTTCTATGACGTTCATTACTAGCGACTAGCCTGTGAGAAACGTGATGTTGAAAAGTTAAAGCCAATACCCAAAAAGTGGTTCCGTGACATAATGTAGGTGGACAGCTCAAGATCTGAGCGGGTGAGGAAGTTCGGCAAACTTGATAATGTCATAAACTCTCCTTAATTTTTATTAAATGACGTGGTTTAACGATTATCCGCTTAATTTTTATCGACAAGGGAATACTTTTTAGCTCGTAGAACATATTGGTATTGGTATAAATACCAATATCTGATGAAGAAAACTTAAATTTAGAAAGTTGTGATTATAATTCGCGTGTAATTATTAATTTCATTTTTTGAGAGAAGCTTAAGTTTGGAAACTGCGACGAGACGTGAATTATTGGAGCAAAAACTTTGCTCAAGTTCGTACATTTTTAATTTGCAGGGCTTTTAATTTAAGTCACGCCTCCTGTAAATTCGTCGCTAATTCTTCGCTGTTCTGCCAGTTCATAAAGAAAAATTTGAATAAATTCACAAGTTTGGCAAGCTTTTAATCGCAGTCGTGGGTACTTTTTCACTTTTCGCTTTGAATTTTATACTGAACCTGATTGTGACTCGCGTATGTTTTTTCAACCTGAATCATCAATTCAGAGTCGGGCTATTTTGCATTTACTTATATGCATCTTCTCCCTGCATCGTGCATTCTTAAAGAAATTGCTTTTGTGTCAGCTTTTTTATAGTAAACTAAAATAATGTACCTGGTCGTAATTTTGTATTCAGTAAACTTGTCAATTATGTGCTAAGAATTTTGGATCTACTCTGCAAAGAATGTAACCAGGCGAGTATTCAATTTATCATTATGCAGGTTTACGTTCATTACAGGTTCAGAACACACATGTAGCATGTTAATGTAAGTGGTAAACCCTAAAAAGATAAATTTTTAGGCACATCTTAAGTTTTAATAGTAAATGTGTAGGCGAATCACGTTATAGTTTGTCTTTTAAAATAAGGATAAGGTTAATAACATTTGTAACAAAAATTCTTAACGGATGAAAACATTTCATGAGTACATTTTTATCTAATTTTACTAAAATACTTTTAGTATTCCTGTGATTGAAATTCATTCATCAATCTGCTTTCAAATCAGTGGTCGCCGTTTCGATTAGTCGATTTGTTTTTGGTTTTTTAATGTCAACTTTATTTTTTCTTACATTTGATTTTTTTACCAAATGGTTTATTTTTCATTTCTGAATCCAACCATGTATCATATTTACCGTTTAAATTAATATGCATTTGTATATTTTGCTTATTTATCATTAGTTGCCGTATTAACATTGCTTAGTTGCTAAAATCGTTTGGAAAATCTTTCTCGCAACTGAGGAAAAAGAGTTTATTGAAGAGCATAGCGATTGTTAAGAAATTTCGTCACAATAGTAATGCGTTGTGCCAGCACAAGGGCTCTTCATGTCGAAGAACAATTTTTACCAACAAATTTCAAATTTCACGCACGAAATATGTAGGTGAACGAGCAATGGTTTCAACGTGATGGCTCAAGGAGCCACATACAGCTATATACGCTCTCTAGCCCTACTTCATGAGCGTTTTAAAAACAGAAAAATTCCTCGTAGAACAGACTAAGGGCACTTTTCTCGTTCGCCTAATCTGACGCCACCTTATGCATACATTTAATTTAGTACATGCTGAAGGAGTCGGTTCTTCGGTCAGAGTATCCGCTAGCGAATATATTATGTTATATTAGAAGTTCTAACCCCTTGACTGGTCGTCGGACTGTGGTCGGAATCGATTCAGTAGGCCCCATCGAGTATTAGCACTGAAAGAAAAAATTTAAGTTTAAAAATTAATAAAATTTGAAACTTACGCTTTTTCACTTAATAAATAAGGCACATCAACATGAAAGATATAGGAAACATTTCTATTTCTCAGTAAGTTACGGTCTACAAACATTAATTATAGATATAATAAATTAAAGTAGCGAACGGTGGCAAAAGCTATAGGAATTTAATTTCTTGTTGTTAAAATAATATAATTATACATTGTAGCAATTAATATGATATGACACACCTTTATTAGACTATAAATTATTTACCTCAGATGTTGCATTTAGGAACTCATTTAACAGATGTACATATACAGGCTGTATCAAATTTCGTGTTAAGTACAGGGATCTCGCTTATTAGCGTAGATAGAGAGTTGGTTAAATGGACAAAAACGATCCTCGAGTTATGCCTACACTAAATCAAAAAACAAAATTTACCCCCTCCATAACGTTTCTGAAATATGGCGGAAAATAGCGAAATTTGCATTTTTAATTTTTGGCTCTAAAATCGTTATTTGTAAAAATTTTTAGAAACTGAAAAAAATTTCTCAAAGGAACTTTTTCTGCTCTTTCAGACGATGTCAACGAATTTTCGCTATCATTATTACTTTACTGTATATTGATACCAACTTTTGTTTTTCATATGGGACCCATTTAAAAAATTTATGTCATCGAATAGAGAAAAAAATGCTGATTTCAAAAATGTATAATATGTCTATAAAATTTTTGATAAAAAAATCACCATAAATAACCCAAATAATTATAAGTAAATTTCTATAAACATTTGCAGGAAAACAAATGAAGCACATATAAATTGTTTTTTATAAAACATATTCAATTGTTTTTCACGGATATTGCTATTTATAAATTAAAATTCAGTTTTAAATAAAATATTCTATTATTTTAATTTTGAATTTATTATTTGTGGTTAGTTTATGGACATGTTATAAATTTTTGAAATCAGCATTTTTTTCTCTATTCGATGACATAAATTTTTTAAATGAGTCCCATATGAAAAACAAAAGTTGGTATCAATATACAGTAAAGTAATAATGATAGCGAAAATTCGTTGACATCGTCTGAAAGAGCAGAAAAAGTTCCTTTGAGAAATTTTTTTCAGTTTTTAAAAATTTTTACAAATAACGATTTTAGAGCCAAAAATTAAAAATGCAAATTTCGCTATTTTCCGCCATATTTCAGAAACGTTATGGAGGGGGTAAATTTTGTTTTTTGATTTAGTGTAGGCATAACTCGAGGATCGTTTTTGTCCATTTAACCAACTCTCTATCTACGCTAATAAGCGAGATCCCTGTACTTAACACGAAATTTGATACAGCCTGTATAGCTTTACTTTTTGACGCGTTTTTCTGCTTCTGCTTGTCGAAATTTTGAGAAGTCAGAATGGCTTTTTCTGACACTGAATGGTAGTTTTGATTGTGGAGTCCATTGTACTCTTTTCTCCATTCTTCCATCCACTCTACGTTTTGCACGTATTCGAGAACTCTGCAAATTTGTAGCTGGTTTGTCATGTCACGATATTTTTTTGGTGTTGCTATGATGGTAATGGCAAACGCTAAAATTGACTCGGTACTTCAGAGGAGTTTTGGTGAACTATTCCTTGCCAACTCGTCGGCTCTCTATTTCTTTGACTGTCCCGATGACCTTCGATCCAACTAATTGATTCTACATACAGTTGGTTAACATGATTCCCACTGTGTTCAGGTTAATTAAGCTGAAGGTCTCACGTGTTTCTATACTCTATATATACTATTATGATATTAGGCATGACAAGAGAATGTCGTATAGTATAGTATAGTTGGTATATTATATTCGTTGAGATTATGGAAAATTTAAGAAATTACCTCTCCCTTTTTTAACTGTCTTGTATAATAAGAAATTGTTATAAGTGTGAACTTCTCTGTTTGAGGAACGGTCTTCGACACTTTTAAAAGGCAACGGCCGTCTCGAAAAGGAGTGCCAAAAATCCAAATGTGCAAAATACTTAATAAAAAATTAACAATTACGGGGACACGTAAAGGCTCAGTTACGCATTTGACAATCGTTAAAGGTAAACAAATAGTAGAAATATGTGGTGTGTGGAGTGACTTCAGAATTATTAACATACATGTCGCTGTGGTAGAGCTGATTGATTCGAATAAATCGCCTTTCTACCACCGAAAATTTGAATTTAGGACATTTTGAAGTTTTTCAAAATCAAATCATAAAATTAGATACAACTTATAACCATTAATTCGTCGTAATACAGGAGCTGAGGAGCTTGAAATTTTGTTTGACATGCCCGACCTCAAGGGAACTTTTTATTCGAGGTTAGACAGTTAATAACCAATTAACTCAAATTAATATTATGGTCTCTTGTTATGGTGTATTGTAACGTAGGATAACAAAAAGGTCACAATTGTTAAGTAACAGTAATTGTTTATATTAGAATACGTTTGTTTATAATAATATTAAGTTCATTGTTCAATTACGAATGGCACGAATCAATACGATGATTTAAACATTTTTTAACACACATCTCATTTGTTAAATCATTGTTCGTTTGTTTATTAACAAATTTACAATAAATACCCATCACTAATTGCGAAATGTGTCTAACTGTTAAATTATTCGTCTGAGCGTAATGAGCAACGACACATGGGCTGGTTTAAGCGAGAAAGGATTTTTGTAGGTATCTATTCGTAGCTCGTAAAATAAGTGTACAATGAAGGATTGGACAAATCAGAACCAAAGTGGTGTAGACCTTCCTTTCTGCTTCTGTGAAAATTGCCAAGAGGTCGCATGAAAATTACAAAATCAAAATTCTAGATTATAGAGTGAAGGTGAGGCTCACTTTCGGCATTAGCATTTAGTTCACTGATTCGAATCCGGTCTACCGCAGGTCTCACGTCGTCCATCCTAGTCGTTAGGTAAGCGCCAGCATTTTTGCCAGCATAAGAGTTCGGGTCAGTTTTTGAAAAAGGGATATCCAATCACCCAACAAGTTTTGAAAATATTTTTATTTGACCTACCTGAGCCTGAACAGATACGAATGCGAGCGACATGATGGGATTTGATAGATGTAATTCTTTTTCTATGCGCTTAATCGCATCTCTCTTTTCCTTTCGTGTCTGTTTATGTTGGTCTGTCGTAATTCTCAATTTGTTTCTGCCTTTCGGTGGCCCTATTTCTCAAATCGCTTAAACGAGATGAGTGTAGTGTTTTAAATTCAGTGTGGGGAAAAGCGGTTTGAAGTCCATAACCAAATACTGTACGAAATTTTAGGAACCAAACCGAAATATTGTTTGTGATGAGGGAGGGCTGCGTTTTTCAGGCCCTCATGACTGCTGGTGTATTAGGCAGCCGTGACACGCCTATCTAATTAGCAATTTTTCACACGATGGACAATTGATGGGTTTTAATCGTCCTGAACTGCAATGTGGCAGCTTTGCTTATTGAAACTCAAATAAATGTCAATTCCACTAGCAAGTTGTATAAAATCCTAAAGATTCTAATAAAGCAAAAGTAGAACTTTTAAAAAACCATCGCGTTGCCGAGGCTAACGCACTACGCGCACCGGAAACCTCAGCATAAACAATAGAAATGGGATATTTTAATTTAAACGATTTAAAATGCTTTTTATGTAATGTATATCATCTTCTAGTTAAATTTACTTTAACCTAGTTCTCAAAAATTATTTTTCTAATGCCCGGTTCTCAATTACATTTTTTTAGATTTTATGTAATGTTTCCTTTTTTTAAAAAAAAGTTGGTAGGTAATTCATAATTAGACTCGTAACAAACTCAATTTTAATTGTTTCAAAGTGCAAAACTTTTTAAATTTTACACTTTGATAAGCGTATAGTTATCATTAGCAATTATTCCTTTTCCTGTCGAGTTTTAAATTGTTCTTTTTACAACAACCTTCGACGTAATTAACGCAAGGTTGAAATTAATTATGTAACGAGAATTTTACGTAAAATCTCCAAAAAAGTTATGCCAGATATAGGTAAGCTCAATCACGAGAGTCAGCTCATAAATTTTTGATTTTTCAAGTATTCTTACTTTTACGTGCTTTTACTTCGATTTTTAGGACAAAAATGAAATTAATTACTAATTAGTTTGGCCTAGTGGCCAATAAAAATTAAAAGTAATTTTTTTTCTTTATCTATAATCAAACGTTGGTTGTGAGAGCTATAATTTGATTTCTATACGCCCTTTTCCGCAGCTCGTTAAATACTTCATTCATAAAATTTATCGAACCACCCAATACCCAATGTTTAAAACTAGGGATATAAAAAGTTTCTGTTTAATTAAAAATGATAATTAGTTTCATCAAAGTACAAAAGCGCATCCACAACAATAATACTGATGGTTTAATAACACTGTTAGCAAGTCACACTTACGTTTTGTGAAGACATTGGTGACCTTTATTGCATTAGTGGTTGAGAGAGTAGGCACAGTTCTTAATATTTAATACGATTACAGTTAAAAGTTTATTTATTGTCAGACACAAAGTACAGTGTATATGAAGTGTCTACTTACGTTTTTAAAATATCTCTTTGAATTCACACCGAAAATGATTTACAGGTAGTAAATCTAAATGTAAATATAAATAGGTAGAAGTATAGTATATACTTCAAGTTATGTTCCCAAATACTTTTTGTGTAATTAAGAAGTGTGTTAGAGAAAAGAAGAATGGAAGGTCGCCCGGCTACGGAGATACTACTGCAAAACTAATTAAAATGAAGGAAAAACAAACAATTTAATCAACCTGTCTCTCAGTGAATAAAAGACGCCATTAAAATGGAAAATGTGCACTCCGTTGATTGATACAAAGAAGGGAGATATAAAAGAATCAATAAATTACAGAAATTTAAGTTTAGTCGGGAAATTGTACAAAAAATATTAAGAGAATGGAGTGGTACATTTTACACTACAATGTAACCAATCCCAGAATGAGCATGCTTAAGACCGCCCTCATGCACAGGAAGAGCGGGTATAGTTTTGGTTAAATTGACCGTTAATGGGATGCGTGGAGAACAGAACCATATTCACTTGCTCATTCTACCGTGGTTGGTAACGGCTGGGTTCAGGTACCCATCGCGTAACCTTCTACACTAGATTCGAGAGCGAAGCCTTCCCCGAAACACCAGTCGCCGCCAGTTTTCGGGTCACCCGTTACGACTTGAAACAGGCCAGGTTTACCATCGTGGTGCGCACGCTTTAAGAGCGGAGCCTAAGTCATTTTTCCAGGTATTACCATCATGAAGTGGGCCCAAGAGCGGGTGTACCTACTAACTCAACCATCAATCGGACACTCCAACAGCGGGGCATGGGCCTGCAACAGCATAGAATAGACCAGACTTGCGTCTTCATGTTACCTGTGACTGTAGCAGCCAAGGGACCAAATAGTTGCGTATGGCTCCGCCGAGGGCACCAACGTATCCAAAGAGCGCTCATACTAGATAGATACGCACGCGGATGCTCTTTACTTCAAGTGAATTACGTCGGTGCTCATGTGTTACCTGCACCCCATCAGTACATGATGAGGGAGAGCAATCGACGTTTTAAGGGCAAGCCCCTGGAAGTACCAAACTTGCCCGTTTTACTATAAACCTTAAGTGAACTTTGACGTCGTCATGATGCCGAGCCTTTCGTCACTCCATCTTGACTTTTTACCTCTGCTCGCATCGCTGCCTAAAAGCAGCAGAAACTTTAAAGATCGCTCTCATTACCTTCGGCAAAAGAAAAATTTTTAAACGTTTTCAGTGGCTTTTAAGCAAAAATGAAGAAGTTGCAAATAAAACGGCGCATTAACTTTGAATAAATGTATCGAAGTGCTGTACTTAATTTTGCATTGTTGTTTGGCTCGCTGCTACCTTTGATGCCATGATAAATTACTCGCTAGTTTATTTTTAATTTGAAAATTGTATTTATATCTTCAAGGAAATAAAATGAATCATAATTTTACATAATAATTAATTTGTATGAATATTTTACAGCTATAAGTTAACGACTTGCCATGATCATTAAGTTGCATGATGTAGGTATGAAAATGTTACCTTTACCACATTTTTGTTTTCATTCTATAATTGTTTCTGTACTGTGGTAAATAAAATAAATTTGCGGTTGCCTCTTAGCACTCATTCATCATGTTTACCAATTTGTTACCGATTTATTATATTAGTATGTAAGCTCATGAAGTCAGTTAATGCTTAAGCGTTTTAAAAGAGGAAAAAAATACAATATTCTAATGTACCTACTAACGGATGTTGGCTGTGGGCAAACAACGGTTCTCTTTAATTGCTCTAAATATGCGCAGCTCAAGGTAATGTCAATGGAAAGGCGTAATGCAATTAGTTAAGAGTGTTGATTGTTTTCCCACACGTTCTCGAGAGGTATCATTTTACGTTGTTACGAAATATACTTACATAAATTTACTGTGCGTGATTGTAATAAACATCTTCATTCAACTAGGCTTTGAATACGTTAAGGTGCATGAAACAAACAGTCGTTTGAAAATGAAAAATTATGATTTTGTAGATAATATGTTGAGTTTGTCGAACTTCCAAGTTCATAGGAAGTCAACTTTTTGGTTTTCTTTCCAATAACAATGTGTTGGGCGTAGTTCCAAACTGGTTCCATACCTTCTCCAGTTTCCAACTTGAATTTTGCAAACGAAAACATACAAATATAAAATTACAATATAAGGGTGTCTGTAAAAACACCGTACCATGCTTTAGGGTAAACTTGTGGGAGAATATTAGACCGATATAATTCAAATTACCTATATGCAAAAGTGGAAAAGAGAACGAAGATGCGCGATCCATTTTCCATAGCTCTTATAGTTATAGATTTTTCCATAAGAATTATTGAGTTCTGTCCATCGTCAGAGTAGGTAGTGCACCCTGTACATCGGTACATGCATGTTTTGACTCTATGGAGACGGCGTCTTTCATTTCTGAAAGTGTGAGCAAGCAAATTGTTGGTTTGGTGGTTGGGTGGGGCACTAGCTCTTTTTGTCACATTAAGTTAGAACTTTTTGGTAAATTTCCTATCAATTGGTGATAAACGCAACCATAGAAATGCTCGAGTGCTAACAATTTCTTCTATGGCGCCTAAGGCCCTAACATATACTTAACTGAACCTATACTTTTTTAGAATTTTCATGTTACAATACACTTGACCTACCGCAAAAAAATTTATTCGTAAGTTTGGTAAATTTTCTAATTGTGATATTTTTTGTTTGCAGGTGAGTCATCTAACAAACATCAAGTCCATTGACTATTCAATATAGAACAGGTAATTTACTGCTTTCTTAATCAACCTTTTAAACTTACTCAGTAAGGTATTAGGTATTATGGAATTAATAAACTGTAGAGGTCGTACCAAAATTGTTTCCTTACTGTGGTTCAGATGTTGTTCGCGGTATAATTTATTATGCGCCTAACCTAGAATGACTAACATTTCGAAATGATGGACATCAGTATGTGCGCTTTTCAAGGATGATGAGCCGAAGCGTGTGTTTTATATTTGGGAAATGATTCTTATTGTATACCTACTCATATGTAATAGAGTAATAGCTCCAGTAAACATAATATACTATAGTTGTTTAAGTTTCGAGCTGTGAAGATGTAAAAAACCTGTGCCAATAGAGCAGTTCTCGTTTTAGGCGAGCTTTTGCCGTAAATTTCGAAGGCGTTTTCCTATTTTCTATTTATACATTGTCACTGTTTACTCGAGATTTCGGTTTATAAAATTGAAGAGTATACGTATACATATTCTCTCTGTACGACCAAGCCCAAGAAGAATACTTTTAGTGGTAAAACTTTAAAGTGTTGATTCTAACCTATCAATTTAAACTTTCGGTTGTAAAGGGTTATTTGCTACTCTTCGTGGCATACTGATACTTTTGTATAAGTGATAATGAAAAATGAGCAAAACCGATAAGCGATTACTTTTTTTAGTAGGTACGTAGGTAATTCGAATTTCGAATAGAAGAGACTATTAATTTATTTATTAATATTTGCAGAAAAGTTGTAGTTAAAACAACTTTAATACCTATTACCTCATTTCGTAAGAGTAGTCTAATAAAACCTCCAAGTTTTATAATTGAATTGCGTTCAGGCGTTTAGCAGTTAATATTTACAAGCACAATTTGTAATAATTTAGCAATAATTGATAATCTAATCGATGAGCAATCTACTAATTGACTATACTCGGATAATCGCTTATTTAAAAATTTGTAACCGGTAATCGATTTATTTTTTCAAACCTCCATACCATTTAAACGATGGTTAAATGATTGCAGTACCGTAATCGATACCCTCAAATTGACTCAAACTTAATTATTAGTTAGTACATCGGTAGTAACCATTGAGATTTGGTATAAACGATTCGAATGAATTTCCAATATTATCGGTTGGCCACGAATTTCCTAGGTAGTTTTATTTCCCATAAGTATTCCACACACAGTACTATGAATGGGAATCACAACCACAATTCCTTAAATTCCGTGCTCGTGTCGTCACGAATCAATCACTAATTTTGCGTTTCTGAGTTATAGAACTTACGATTATCTTTGATTCGTTAACTAATATATGACAAATAAGAGGTCGGTTAAAATCTGGTGACCTGGTCGCCTGTACCTAGCACCAAAATCCCAATTCTGTGACTCCTCAGTAAGACAGCATGTATACAACCGTACGCGTTTCCAACCAAGTTGTAAGTTGTAAGTCGGAAAACCGGTAGCTTATCTATCTTTTGCTCTTCAGCGTTGCGCACTCGTAGATGGGGGTGAGTTCGACGTTCACAGAAAATAATGATACTCACAATACTACCAAATAACACCAATTTATTCTTCACCATACGTAAATATTTAAAAAAATTCATAATTCAGCTGTTCGAAATAAATAATTTTGGTAATTATTAACAGCGCTAATTAACAATTACAAATTAATTGGGGATCCAGCGTTAGGGGGTTTAGGGAAGAGCGAGGGTGTTGCGGCTATGGGAGTCCCACGACGGCTTCTAAGACCCACCATGGAACGGTATCCACCGGTAGCAGATATTATTTGTGGCTAGTGGCTATCAATGCTCCACAACGGACCCTAAAATCCATTACGGCGCAGTAGCCACACGGAAGTAGAGATTGGCGACTGTGAACGCTCACGACGGTTCCTAAGAACTACTACGGAGAAGTAGATTACACAGAAGCAGGATATGCGTGGAGATTTTTATTCTACGACGGGTTCTAGAACCACCACGGAATAATCACTACACGGAAGCTGCGTGTAGTGGATTTGTCACTGACTTGCACCCGAAATTAAATAAGAAAAAACCCATTCGGCAGCTAAGACTTGCAACACTACGATACGCTTTCACGGAGACTTAGACTTGACGATCTACCACATCGGTCTCACGGCTATTTATTAAGTTTCCGTTACTCTTCGGATCCACCAATGGGATGTGGATTACAAAGTTTAGATTTTTGTCTTTTACCAAACAGAAGGCGGAGTCAAAAGTTTGAACCTTTAGAAGTTTGAACCATTAGAAGTATTGTTACAAGGGACGTGGTATGAATTTCCTGTACCTATCCTTGTTCTCCCTTACTCAAATTGTCACCAATATCTGGCAGTTTCGTTCTCGTGCCGTCAGAAAGCTATATTTATGTCTAATTTCAAGCCTTTTGTTCAAACAGGTCGTGAGTTAATATTAATACACTCGAACAGGAATGCTTTTTCTTCAAATTTATTTTTTTGGCTTAAAAAGTCTCAAAACAGATATCAGAAAATAAATTTGAAAAAATCTTTAAATCAGCGTCACAGGGGCGTGAGAGACTTAATTGTCTACATAATTTCAATTTACAGAAGTTAATCTGAAAAACTGGGCGTTTAGAGCAGTCAAAGAAATATCAACTACTCGTAGAGTGAAAATTGTAGAATCCTTTTCTATTGGTCGGGTTATGAAATTTGTATTACGAATTCAATTGTGACTAGAAATTTGTTGTTTTCGAACAAACAAACTGTTAATATTGTAAAATTTCCAATGTTTTCTCGTAAAACTTTAGACTGTCATTGTAAAAGTAAGGATTCTCGATGCAAATTATTAATAAAATTTGTGCACCTTATTGCTAATTTATTTATAAATACCAATATTATTATTAACTGTCAAGTCATGTGTAATTAAAAATGTTATATTAAATTATTATTGACGTCGCTTTCGGCTGTCTTTGCATAGTTTCTTTTAAAAAATTACTTATTGGCTTTCTTTTATTAAATTAAATTTTTTTTTCAATTTTATACGTTGATGAATAATGATATTGAATTAATTTTCGTTTTTTTTGTCATTTCTTTTTAGTTTAAATTTTATATAATTTTTATTCAAATAAAGATGTTTCGGGGTGATAAAAAATAATTTATAACGTCCGTTTTTTTCTACGAAAAATTTTAAAAACATTCAAGTCGAGTAGTTCTCTTCTTTCCTGTTTTGTGTAATTTGAATTTTTTGTCTATTAAAAATTTTCTCACGCGTGAAATGCAATAAAGTTGTAACTGGTAGCTCTTAAATTTATTTTTGCACACCAAACTTACAAGTGTTTGCGAGTAATTCGTCCCCAGCCACAAGCACAACCAAATTTAATTGGGTATCATCTCTGTGCAGATAGCTCTGCATGGTGTTTGGTGTTTGGTGTCGGCCGGCGTTGGTGTTGAACGTATAAAATTCAGTTTTTTTCAACCGCTACTTCTATATAAAAGAGATGATAGCAATTACGTTGTAAATTTCATAATTATATTTGTGCTAGCTTATAATCACCAACTCGTTCAACAATGCACATTTCCCATAACAACGACAATTAAGGATTAGTTGCACGAGAAAAAAAATTTTCTGCAACTTTTAATTGAATCTCACCAACTTCTCAGACGCTCGAATATCAATACCACCATGATTTATAAATTACAATCACTTAATATATGAGGTATCATTAGAAATTTACATAAATACTTTGTGTATTTCACCGACTTCCCATTAAACATTTTAAAAATACAAATTACATTTGCATAAATCAACGTGTGTGCGATTAAAATGATTAAATGTTGGTGGTACGAGCCTTTTAAAGTTTATAAGGTGATGCGGACGTTTTTTGTAGCTATTCGTATTTATGGGTTATGGCACCGTGTGATGGAACAAGCCCATTGGCTTTGTCAGCGAGATGGAGTCATTTAATTTGTCCAAATACCAGATTTCTTTATTAATCGACTAGAAAGTTTGCAGAAGCTCTTCTCATTTTTTTCTGTAAGTCGATTCGGTCTCGAGTCATCATATTGTGTTTCTTCTTTATTTGTTATCCAATAGTTCGCTTTCTTTTCATTTATAACCTCAAATTTAGAACGCAGTACAATTTCCCGTGAAAAGTGTCCAGTTTTAACGAGTAGGCGCTTCGATAGGTTGAAAATTGAAGAACATAACGTTTTCTCCCATGCAGTGAGGAAACCCGAATTTTGTGGACATAGGCATTTACTAATTAATTACTGACACGCTGGTTGACTCTCACCCATCAATTTGTCCATCGGCGCACATTATATTCGGCATCGTTCCAACTTTCCCCGTTTTTGACTACCATTTCGTGGAATTATTCTATTTGCACCTCACGGCTACTTCACTACCACTTCAACTTTACCATTAGTTACCTTTAGTTATCTTTATCTTTACATGCTCTTCCACGGAGTACTTCGCAACTTCGCATTAAGGTGTCTGTCGAAGCGGTTGGTCAGGATGGTGCGAAAAAGCAACCATGTGCATTCAAACTTTGGTATCCAATGGCTTTGGACTCTAATATTTCATATTATAACAGTTTAAAACGCCTGGGGAGCAGTACTTCAGAGGGCACGTTGAGCTGTCAGTTTAGGTTAGCCTAGAAGTTAATTAATCCACAAACTAAATAACTTTTAAGCTTTCTTGAGACATCAACCTTTGCTTTCAAAGCGCATATTATAAAAGAACCAGACCCGTTTAATGCAATTTTCTAAGTTGGTGCTTAAAAAGCTGGTTCGAACTGTTCTGCTAATGAAGTTAACGATCTGTAAAATCGAGTAAATTGTCAATTTGTGATAATATTGAAAAAATAGCTGTTCAACTGCTTCTTTAGACCACAATTACTTACAATGTCAATGCTTAAAACTACCAAGTTATTAATTATTATTATAGTCATTAAGACGTACAAATTAAATTTCTATTAATTACACGTATTAAGAAGTTTTGCAAACGCACGATTTAATTAACCTTGATCTTGAAATCGAAATTGTAGTAAAAGTGTTTGAAGATGACTGACTACTCGTGCTAATCTTAATATTTGAATATTAATGATGTGTTGGTAATAATTAATTTTACTTTTTAATTGCTATTCGGATGTCGGAACTTTTAACTTTTATTCCCAACCATAAAGAAAATGTTCCTGTTATTGCTAAGGTGGACAGGTTAGAGTTAGGGTCCGTTTAGGAATGATGGAACTTGAGATCGACATCTTTCAAGGTCATGCAATACTCGGCTGTTTTATCGGACTTCTTCCAAGCAGCTTTTCTGGGCCCATCATATTTTTCGACTGGATTATCAGTGTTCAGACCAAGTCTAGCGTGTGCGCGAGCCACTGGGCAATTGTTTAAACCCAAAAGCGAAATGAAAGTGAAGACATAGCTCCAGGGAGGATTGGCGAGCCTGGACTCGAAAGATGGTGAACTATACTTGGTCAGGACGAAGTCGGGGAAACCTTGATGGAAGTTCGTAGTGGGTATAGGGGCGAAAGACTAATCGAACCATATAGTAGCTAGTTCCTTCAGGATAGCTGGTGCTCTCAAGTGTGAGTTTCATCCGGTAAAGCGAATGATTAGATGCATTGGGAACGAAACGTCTTCAACCGATTCTCACAATTTATATAGTCGAGCACTGATGCATCTTTGAGGCCGTGCTTTGAAAAATAACACTTGCGTTGGAGATAAATTATACCATTTGGAAGGCGCTTAAAAGAGTAAAAACTGCCCAAACTTGATTAATGTACAAATCAAAATTTTGAAAACGTCTATACCTCCAATACATTTTACGTGTGCTATTTGGCAACTTTGATAAGTTGTTGACATCCCAATCAAAGATAGTTCGTTAAACTGTTACATGTGTAGAATTTCAACCTGATTTAATTTAATCGAAAAGTATTGTTTCGTCTCGACTTGTTTTTACTTCCAGCTACAATTAATTCGGCTTTTTCAAAGTTTTGGCGAATTTCGATCGGCCATTTCAGTAGTGAAATTTTAACGAAATTAAAAGTAAAATAACGAAAGGAAAATTTGCAAAAAATAATTTACGGTTTTGATGAGCCTAGGCATTTTACAATCGTTTCAATTAATTAAAAGCTTTCTTTAAAAATTGATGTTTTCTTTTTTAATTTATGTGTATTATAGCGTATCTACCACACACACACACACCATACCATGGGCAGATTTACACTTCAAATTCTGAAGATGGTTATTTAATTGATATCCACATTCGGTTTGGGTAGCATGTAAATACCTATATAATTAATTGTTAATTGAATTCTTTGAGGTGTGTACTAGTACTGCTCGAAGCAACTTCTTGTGGATAGTCATACTTTTTTCCCAAAATGTTAACACCTACAATAGCGAATACGTCATGTTTTATTAATAAAATTTCATTTTGATTTTCGTGGGTTATTTTATAAGGTTACCATTTCGTTTTTAAAAAAAATTTTCTATCTAAAGAAAGTGATTTGGTATCGAGATAAAATTTTCTAGACGAAATGTGTGTCAAAGTGATTATTTAGTTTTGGTTAGACCTCTGTATTCATAATGTACCATATAATTATTTTTAATAATCGTTTTATTGATAACTTTACACTTCATAAATTTAGGATAACACGAATATTAATTGTTTAAAAGCGATTACTAAAATTTATGGATTTGTTCCTAACATATCATTTGTAAAATTTTGCTAAATTATTGAAATGATCTTGTCTAAAATATGCCAAACCTGAGCAGCTTACCCTGCCCATTAAACACAACCTAAAAACTGAAGCTGCTCAACCACATCAGTGTTTTGGGAATTCACAAATTAAGAAAGAATTATCGGAAGTTCTAATGCATACCTGAATGAAGTTGGGTTTCTGAAAATAAACAGTTCACTTTTTGTTGCTTAACACTATCAATAAAAATATATTATTATTATTACTATATCTACAGTGTTTGACGAACGTTCCGGAACGGCGCGCAATTGTCAGATGTTGTGTACCATCAAAATCGCATTTTTCGTTTACTTTACCTACATTCTTTAGATGTTAGTACGTTCCGGATATTGTTCTTTTAAATATCCGAAAAACAATGAGCTATAACTCAGTGTGTAAATTTAAAAATGATAGAGTTCCATTAAAACCTGCCTCGTTCCCTGTATAATTAACTAATTCTTGGAGGAATTGGGAAGCATGCGATTTATTTGCTGATGTGGAGCCCTGATGAAAACTGCCTGTCTCATCCGTTCATCTGCAACCGAGCCCGTGCTTTTAAGGCAGTATCGATACTTCAAATTGGAGTAATATGTGGTATGAGAACTCACGGAGTAGAGATCACCTACCTCATCTCCCATACTTTTTGAGTGGCCCAAATAAAGTTTTTTCTCTAATTAAAAAAGAACGAATATAAATTTTTGCAGTACGGGTATGTTTGTTATAAGTTATAAGTAAAAGTTAGTCGATTGAAAGTTATAAATTTTTTTGCAATGGCCGTTTATTATACGCGAAATATGTAATAAGAACCTAGTTAATTATTATTGTCCTAAAAATTTTTATTAAATTGGAAAAGCCTTTTTGAAAGCTAACGTTTTATAATGTCCAATCTCGTCGGTACACTTAAATAAAGCGATGGTATACTTTAAATTACCACCATCCGACAAAATTAAGAATGTGTTACACATTTTCATCACAAAGAAAGTCATCTGTTCTTCCGGGCAGATTTTTTTGTGTTTAATCATTTTAATAATCGGTTTCATTAATTTATGGATTCTCCTTTAATTACAAATAGTTTTTATACGTATTGTTTGCTCAATGAAAGTGATACACGTGAAATTTTGATAGATGGTCTTTTTGTCAGGAAGTATTTAGTGATTTTAAGAGTCCGACGAGGGGCTTCCTTCGTCGTATGTCTTAATATCATTTTGAAGTATTAACTTTCAGTTTCGAGTTTGTGGGTAGTGATGTGGTTAATAAAAATCGTTTGCTCAATTATCTTACAATTTGTGTATCGTTTACTTCGAGTAAATAGCGCTTTACAAATAGTTTTTTTTTTGTTGCGGAAATCAAGCGGAACTTACTTTTCCTTCCTTATTCAGTGCGATCATATAGTGTATAAAAATATATCTTCTTTTTTACCATATATGTCATTTGTCGGTCAAGACGATCATTTGTCATCAAAAATTGCATTCTTCAACCTCTAATAGAATTTAATTTAATTGAAGAAGGATACAAACGTATCTTATATCCACGACCTCGAGACGTGAGGAATTCAATATGTGTCGATCATTATTGAAATATCCAACATTTTGATTGCACGTATTTGCATATAATTGAAACGTGGGGCTTAGAAGAACTGTTGTTGTCCAAGTTAAAAATGCACAATCGGGTCAAAATTACCTTCGTTCGGAATTAATGACATATCTGAGGAAGAAAAATGTTTAGGTAGATTTTCTAATCTCTGCGAAAATCGCCAATGATGTATTGTGCAATTTTTCCTCGTTTTTAAATCTCTTGGGTAACTTTTCGAGTTGAGCTAATCGCATTTTAACGATCTATTGTAAAATTGTAGTTCTTTGATGTTTTCTTCTTTCACAAAGTAATTTTGATAAGATAAAAAAGGTAAATATATTTATTTTGAAAGTGTTATTGCTCATTGTAGTAGTAGGAGATCGCGTACCTTCGTAAATGACTATGATTATTATTTTTATAGGTGCAACGATCATCTGTAAATCATTGAAACTAGAATTTTTAAAAACGTGGTTTGGAAATTTGCATCCAAGTTAAGTGGTAGTGGGTACAAAAATCGAGATCAAAAAATTAATAAATAACCTTTTCATAATGGCAAACAAATAAAAAAATTAACAATAGACAATTCACAAAAGCAAACAATAATAGATCAAATGACAGTAAAATATGAATAAATGAATAAATGGACTTTCACTTTCGAAATTATGTTTGAATTTTTCGAAAAGTCAAAAATCTGCTGTAATCCGAGAATATTTGTGTAGTAGATATATGGAAATTTTTTTTATTTACTCAATTAATTTTAATCGTATTTTCATTATTTTGTTTGTCAATTGACGGTTTTTATCAGGCAACGATAGTTTATATAATGGAACAATTTCAAAATCTAACTCCTACTAGTATAGACTAATGGAGAGTATAAATTTTATTAAACGCCGATATAACTTCTGTTGTTTACACCTACATAATATTCAAGGTCGTGACATTTAGTGTCCCAGCTATTGCTACCACAACACAGAAGACCTTTCTGGATATGGTGGTTCAATAATATTGTGTTTTACTAGCATCGATTTAGCTCCAAAAGTCTGATTACGAGTAAAATTCGAGTTAATACGAACTGCTGCAAAATAGTAACCCTTCTAGTGTTTGACAACATTGTGGGGATTTAGCTATGGTAGCTCTTTGTAAACTTGCCTCATGATGAAGGTAATGTGGTTAGCACAACACTTACAATCGGATCTTACTGTTACATGTTCAGAATTCTGATCTTTGAAGCCACACTCCAAGACAACCACGATTAGTAGAACTGAAAAACATCTGCCGCTGTTAACCGCAATTAAAAATATCTAGAGAAACTGCTACAAGCACCAAAAAAATTAAAGTTTTCTCAGATATGTACAAATTTAAAGAGGAGTACGCCAAGCTAGCCCTTGGTTTTGTAAATTACTTCTACTGTATTTAAAAACCATCTTTAGAAACTTAGAATTGGCAGGTGAAGTACCGTAGCGGGGAAATACGCCTAAAACCTGAAGTGTAGTAGAAGACGAACTTGTAGAGAGGTATCATCAACGCCGGCGAATAGCTTTCAGAAGCTTACAAACTCGAACAACTGACAAAACAAAATTGTACAAACAATCAAGATTAGTAGGTCTGAATGTGAATAAGAATAAACATAAAACGAAAGTAATGTCAAATGACCCATATATCCTATTGTTATTGACACCGTAGGAGAATAAATACAACAAGTGCTTATACGTTTATCTAGCACAGACATACAATCAAAATGAGAAAATGAATCTGTGATGCCGAATTAAATGGACGAACGCCATCAGGATGGGGCCGCATTTACATGTGTGTTAAATTAAGATTGCTTATTCTCTGTTTTCACAATTTTTTACGCACCTGCACCTTGCTCTCGAACAAGTCTGGTACTTCCAGGGGGTTGCCCTTAAAACTTCGGCGACTCTACCTTACCCTGCACTTGATGAGATGCAAGGTATGATGCATAACTGATGATCACTGGAAGTAGAGGAAGTAGAGGAACATGGCGTTTAATTATACCCGCTGTCTCGATGCGTTGGCCTCTTCGCGGACCCGTAGCCATACATGATCTCTTGAGCTTTAGACTAGTCTATCTGCGGGCGTAAGCGGGCCCTTTTTCTTAGCGCACCGTTCGGTAAACCTGATCTGTTTAACTAAACCTTTACCAATCACGGTAGAGTGAAGTGAACATGTTTCCGCTGTCCGCGTACCGAGGCGCGTGGGGTGGCCTTAAGTTCACCTTCTGCTGAGACTGGATTTGCAGTGGCTGGCGACTTTTCTTGGGAGTGATTTAACCCTATCAGCCTGCTCTTTATACCCTGCTATACTAAATTGTAGGTACAGGGTGGTGAGCACGTGGATCGTAGATCCATAAACACACACACCTTCATCTATTCTTACCTATAGAAAAAGGTGCAAAGATAGCACACGAAATTGCCAACTGAAGGCCTAAGTTAGCAGTTTTGGTTGGAAAACTGTGGACCTTAACTGCAAAGAAATCGAGAAAACTCAAAAGGCAAAAGGGAAGATTGTTTGTAAGATTGGATCTCATTAAAGAAGAGAGACATTTCCACGATGCAGGGGCGTATTAAAGTGGGTAATATCTTATAAATATTGTAAACACTGTAAATTAGTGGTTAAAATTTTTGTCTGTAAGTATAAATTTGGCCCCACTCTTCCATTAGGAATCTTTTGTAAGGAGGCGAGATTTGGCACTGGGTCTCAGCACAAACGGGACTGAAATACTCGCACCACGCCTAGACAGACTAAAAAAACTATTGAGAAACCTAAACTGAAAGGTGCAACCTTGGTGGGCGAAAAACTCGCATCTGTATAATCACGGCACCCTGTCCATAGTCCATAGTTGATTTAGATGAGTTTGAATAAAATATTTATTCAAATAATCAGTCCCTTCTAACTTCTAATACCTGAGTTCTAGAGTTTGTTCCACAGGGCATAAAAACATGATAAGTATGGGAAGACTACTTGGAAGATGGCTATAGTATACGGAAATTCCGAAGTGTTCGAAATAACAAAATTGCCCAGCCTCCCATTGCGATGTATTTGTCGCTCATTCCTCATTCCATATACTCACAAAATTGTTTTCCTTGTTTTCGTGTTTGCTAATATTTTATTCGCGGTTTGTGATACGGCCATTGCAGTTTATATCTTCTTACAGCGAAGACGATTTCAAAACAAGCCTTAAACCAAAGCTTCTGAAATTCCATTTGGACTCCGCCCTGCACTGGCGATTTAATCTTCAACATTAAACAATATGTTTACCTTTTGAGATATCACAAAAATTTGTGATTTATTTAAAAGATCCAACAATACAAATGAGATAAAATTTATTGTTCCACTTTTCAACTTATTTCTATTACAAAACAAATTATTGCCATTTAAATAAAAATAAGAGAACAATAGGAACGACCGAGTTTAAAGTGGAGAATAGCGGCGGCGTAACCTCTCTTTTATTATTGCACTTAAACTTACCGGCAACAGAAATTATTTGCAGACGTTTCTATGGCTTTCTGTTTGGATATATCATGAAGAACGTACCGGTAAAGCCTTATCTATTCTAAGCGGGTTTTAAGGACAAACAATTGTTTAAAAAATTACACGCGTGTAGGAAATATAATTGAATTTTAAAATTACGACTTTCATGTAAAAGTATACTAAGTTGCTATCGCCGACAGATCTCATAATTCAGAAGAATCTAAGAGGAATTTAGCACTTGTGTATAGATGGTATCTGTTTGAGATCGCAATAAAGAATTTTGATTAAGCTGACCATTTCAAGTAGTTTATTTTACACCTAAAGGCACGTATAAATAGTATTTAGTTACTATAAATTAATTTTGTAGAAGAAATCATTTTTTTAGCATCTCGCAGGATTTTAGAAACGTAATTATTACGTCAAATCTTCAAATGGTGATTAACCTGGGCAATTATGAGAACTGGGATAAGTAGTGAATTCTTTATTTGTATATCCTAGAAAGAAGGCAGGTAATGAGCTTTCTTTAATTTTGTTGCAATTTTCTTAATCTTTAAGAAAGGATTGTAAAGTGCTAGTTATACTTACTCGTACGTTTGAAACAAATACAATTTGTTCGAATTATTTTATAATTAATTGTGTTTGAAAAGAAAATTACGTTATACACGTAAGTTTTGGAAGACGCTAGTGGAAGCTTGTCAAAAGAAGAGGAATCACGGTGGGCGAATCTTTACGACGTCGAGTCCAAGTTCAACACCTTCTTGGATAAACTAGAGCACTTGATTTTGTATCATCTTTTCAGATTTAGCATCGGACCCGAAACGTTTTTTATTGACGTACGTTAATAAATTTATAATAGCCGTGTAGCTGGTATTTTTAAAATTTTTGAATTAAACTATCATTAAGTTATCATAACGTCTTAATATACAGAATATAAAGCTATCAAATTGACATTTATTATTATATGTTAAATATGTAAACATTAGGCTTTCAGATAAATAATCTATGCAAATGCGCAAAACATTCAATGTTTGCCCATAAGAAGGAGCATCTTATACCGGAATTCGTGATTTCTCTACACGGAAGTCCTGCAGGTGCTTATAATTCATCAAACAACGATGAGAATTTAATACATATCTTTATTACAAAAAAATGTGATACGTGTTTTCAAATTTTGTAATATTCGTAATTATGCTTTTTTGGAATATTTCTTAAAATTGCCACCTTATGATAATGAACATTTTACATTCACTTCATTTAGTGTAACTCAACACCAATTTGCAGAAGCAGTTGCTAAAGAATGCAGGTATTGAATTGAATTTAGAACTGCATACTTTGAAACCTATGCGGAATGCGTATGGTAAAATCGCTAAGTAAAGTTCTTTTTGACTTACGCGCTTACGCCACCAGCAGAGAGGTTCAATACAATCAATAGAAGAATAGAATAGAAAGAGATTATTCATTATTGTACCTCTCTGCTGGTGGTAAAGTTACCAACGCCGTTTCAAAATGTACCTACCTTACTTGGAATGATATGAACCTACTCGTATCTACAGACTACGGACCTACCAACTTCGCCATGAATATCGGTCTTTTAAGTTTTAAGCCAGGCATAGTATCTAGGGCTGGAGCTTTTGCAATCATTAGATCGTGGCTTTTATTAAGAATTGATATCCGAGACTTTTCATAATGTGCCGGAGGTTGAGCGCACAAGTAAAGTAAAAAACACAACTAGGAGAGAAAAGTTAAGATGAAACCAAATATGACAACGAATGTTCTGCGAGGAAAGAACAAGGAAGAAACTGTAGATACAAGAAGTGAGCAATGTGGGGGTGAAGCGGTGGGTAAAGAGGGAACAGGCGAAATAAAATACAAAAGAAGGGTAGGGATGGGCTCGCGTCCGCTTTTAGGTGGGTTTACATTACGCGCAACATAATCGCGAAACAGTTTTGCCTCTCTAATAAGTCCACTCTTCCGATTTCAGTCAGTCAAGAAGCTCGGCAGGCCTCATGTTCTCCAGGTTTGTTAAGACTCGGGACAAAGCATCTCTAGCTAGGATAAATAGAGGACACTAATATGTTCGGTGCAAAGGGTCGTCCGGGCAGCCAGACCGTCTGATGCTCCTATTCTTAGATAGTGTGTCATGAACTTGACCCGTGACCCGTTAACATTTTCACATTTTTTCTATTCAGGGGATTGTCTATTTTGAGTCTATCCTCGATATTTGGCAGAAACGCCTTCGTGATTTTTCCTTTTTATGTTCCATAAACCATTGCTCTTGCCAGGTATCTTGAGTAATTGTCCGTAGTCTCATCTTTGAGCAATTGACACTCTTCACCACTTCATCGTTCACCATGTATTGATTGCAGATTCTTTTGCAATGAGGTTCTCTATGTGAGGTAAAATAGCCAACACCGCCAAAGCCTCGGTGGAGGTGGAGGAGTAACTGCCAGTGATAGTTCTGGCTCACACCTCTCTTAATGATTGCCATTTCAATCTGTTTCGAGCCATAAATAGAGGATCTCGAAATACTGTGACGCAGTATGCCGTAGGCTTACTACTAAGCCGTAGGATTTTCGGCGCCCAACCTCACCGTTGGGTTTCTGCTTAGTTTTGCACCCGTTACAACGTAGGTAGACTTTTTAGCTGAAAACCCAAGTTTACTCTTATTGGCCCATTTATATATTATTATAGTTTCCAGCCAACGCCAGGGTGAGATCTTCCGCATAGGCAACCATGTTCAAAAAACCTTGCTCTTGATAAAAATTTATGCTGCAGTCGAGGAGCGGGTCCAGCGCTGTGTTACATAGAGTTGGTCTCAGAACTGAGGCCTGTGGGCACCCTCTAGCTAGGTATTTTTCAACTATCCCGCTGCTAAAGGAAATAACGAGAATCTCTAATATAGATTTGGAAATTGTCTTCTCCTTTAATGGTTCCAGAATAGTGACCCACCATATGCAGTCAAGGGCACCTTTAATATCTAAAAAGACAATCGCGGTATATTTAAGTTTGCTGTCCCTTGCAGCTTTAATGATTCCTTCTTTGTGTTTATACTCATTGATGTTTTCAATACTTCCTCTCGAGTGACCGGAATCATCTCAATGTCAGGGCCTATTATTCGGAAGACCTTCTGCCGTCTATTGCATTGCTCAGGGCTGTCCTCATGAACGATGTCTCCTAGTATAAATTGATCTAAAATGGCTTAGGCCGTATCGTTAAAATCAATAGTGTATCCTGCAGCTGTGTCTACCGTGTGTGCAATCGAAATAAACTTGCTCCAGCCGGTAGCCATTTTGTAGGGGAAGCTCCAAGAGTTTCATGATTCCAACAGATTTCATGTTTATTTCTTACAATGGGCACTCGGAGGAAGTACAACTACAGAACACCACGACATGGTGATCTCACCTCTCACCCAAACAGGAGGATTATGTTTCTCGAGTATAAACTCACCCTTCGACTTATATTGGTGAGGCTTCTAAACTGGGTTTTGGTAACTAGACTAAGAAAGCTCTCATGTTGCATTGTTTTCATATAGTTTATAATACGAGTTGTCTAGAAACTTTGTGTTTGGTATAGCACCCATAACCCATAACGCGTATCAAACCATAACGAAGACGCAACTGACAGTTTTTAGCTGTCTCTCTAGAGACTCTATAGAGAACGGTTATTAAAGTTAAAAATTTCTCGCGGTTTCTAACTGACGTTTACTTTAAGGTTTTATGCTCTAATTGGATATGGGTATCTACGTCAGGAATTTAATTCAATAGTTAAAGGGGAAGGTAATGCCTTTTCTAAGCAATTGCTTATGGGGGCATGAATAGCGTGATTTTGAGAACCCCGCTTTTCTTGCATTTGACTGATTTTGGTTGCAGGGGTGGTTTTGCTCTGGCCACTTCTAGTCGGTTTCTAAACAGCTCCTTTGCCTTATTGATTATGTTTAGAGTTTGTAAATCAGAGTATTCAGGATATCGAGAGAACTTTTTTTTCTTAATATGGTACTACGTATTACTACTTATAATTACTAATATCTTGTCTTGGAAAAGTTAACTCGAGTAGGTACTTAATGAGTAGGTACTAATGTGAGACGTCCAATTTACGATACGAACGACGATAACACGTCCAAGTGAATTCCAACAGGCGTACCTCTAAAAAAGTTAAATAATTCTGAGAGTTACTTGCAATTTATAAAATAACATTATTAATTAACCTAAAATATTTTTTACAATTCCTTTTTGGTATTTAACATTTATAGTAATGATGCGTGACACTGTTTTTAAGTTCATTAAATGGAAAGAAAGTTTTGCGTACTATTTTAATAATTTGTACTTTCAGTGCTGTTACACGAAAGCAATTATAAATTAAACGCCCAAGTTTCTCACCTCATCTATTACGCACAAGTCGAAACGATTTCGGTTTCAAATTTTTACGTTGATTTCAATTAATGACCGTAATGTGATATAATTGTTATAAATTATATAGACGTTGATTCGGTTGCGTGCAGCAACTTTTAACTTGGACTTGAACACAAAATAGCGGCCTTGTTTTTTTTATTATCTGTGTGTGGTGGAACGTTCAAAGAACGTATCCTACCGGTCGCACCTGTTTAAGAACGATTTTTATTCCAGTACTTACCTGACCATGGGGACTACTCGCGCAGTTGACCGTTCTCACGATCTAAGGTTTGAGCATCACGCAAATTGACCTACGATTTATCTAATCACGTACCATTGTTGAACTTTCTGTTGTTATCGATCTCACTTTCGGTAGTTCATGTTTTCATTTTCTAAAACGCTTGCCATCTTGTACGTTCGCTAAAGGCACTGTTCTAAATAGCGCTCATCGGCCGTTTAGTTCAATTTAGCCCGGAAAGTTTTCACTCGCAATTTTACTAGTTGATAGATTAGTTAATAATTGGTTTTCGATATTTTGAATCGTAAAAAACACGTCTAGGCAATTTTTAACCTTCGAACACTTTCAATGCCAGACACGTCTCTTCGACTTAATCTTCTTAAATTTTAATTAATAATGTGTTCTAAACTACTCAATTATTTTCACTATCATTATCGGCTGTGCGTACGCCAAACTTTAATTAAGGCGTGAGTACGAGATGTGTGTACTTCCAAACTTGTTTCACTTTCGACTCGGGTCTTAGCTTTCCATTCAGTTTTTGCCCAAAAACAAAGATACGCAGTTACGCACTGAATGGTTTCAAAAATAACGAGACCGGATGATAAAGTTCGAGTTTTGATGACACAATGAAAGTTAAAAACTCCAAAAACGAAATAGTGTTGGATCTTTGATTAGTTCTTTACGAATTAGTTTTCTCATCGTCGGACGCTTTTGAGACTATCTACGCTCACGGCAGACTTACTGATTTAACATCAAGCCCGTCTGCCTTAAAGTCAATTTTTAGTTGGGTGTGTATGTGATATGTGTAGTTTTTCAGTGCCGTAGTTTGAGTTTTGTATGTTTAGCTGAAATTAAAAAGTGGCTATTAAAGCAGATTCTAAGTAGCCGTTACAGTGCTCCAGCTCTCGACTGATTTTGCATTGAAATACTAATCCTATCAGAATGCAACAAAGAGTAAACGTTAAATGTAAGATGAACCTATGTCCCTGCAAGAAAATGTTTTTTCAATTTGTTACTAATAAACTTTAAAAAAAAAGTTAATTTCACGCATTTTACGCTGGACTTTGAAAGGTATTTTCACGAATACTGCCAAAACAATAATAAAAAACACTCTGACACGGACATACCTTAAACCCTTTTCTATAGGAGAAAAAAGTTTCATTTGAAAAAAAAATTCTTTCCAAAAATTATAATCCAATAGGGCTCTTAGCAAACGTTAGTTCTTGTAGGCTCCGTCTCTCTCTCGTACACTAAAACTTCTACACGAATTAGGTTCTCGCTCCACCTAACCTCGGCATATCCTTTTCGATCCAGTACCTAATCTAATTTCACTTTAGAGCCCCCTTAACGCCCGTCGTTGTTGTGTCTCGCTGACACAGTTTTAGTAGCGTTTTCCCGCGTAAACAATCCGGTTGGCTATCGATAAATTATAATTTTTGCGATTGTTAACAAAACCCAATTTCATGCTTAGTTACGTCTCCTTGTTTTCACCATAGTAAATGTCTGAAAGTCGATAATAATGCAATGAGTTAGAGGTTGACTATAAATTTCACGGTGAGATTTCATTGTTTTCTAGATGGATATATTATTATGGCATTAAAATCTTCTATCATCGCGGGCGTTATTTATATGAGAAGTTAAATACAAGTGAGCATTTTTGTCTTGGGCTTTAGTATGCTGATTTTCTATCTATTCACGCACATTAATGCCGTTTAGCGATCACAAAGATTACCTATAAGGAACTTAAAATAAGGTTAAACAATAATTTTTCTATAAATATAGAAAGTATGCAAATAATTAAATGGTATCTGCATAAAATACACTACTGAGATGCAATATTTATGTTGTTTGGCCGTATTTGTACTTACATGTAAGTGAACAGTGGCCATGAATAGAACTGAATATGAAATTGCTACTTTGTCATTTGATTCGTTGAATATGCTTCTACCTACGCTCTCAGCAGTCTTGGAAAGACTTTTCACAAAACAATTTTTTAAAGAAAAATGCAAATCCCGAACACTTCCTTGTTGTAAATCAACTTTTCTAAATTCTGAAACCTAAGTAGAAAGTGTAGTAAGTACAGTGTTTACTTTGGTAAATATTGATAATAGTAATTAATTAAACCGTAATAGTGTTATAACGCGATAAAAATTAGTTACTCCCTTTTATGGCTCGTACAATTGATTGGTCAATTAATAAATGATTATTATATTTCTCTTGCGAAATAACTCTTTAAACGCTCGAATTAATCAAATCAACCGATAGCTCGATGAGTAATCGAACAACTTATAAAATCGTCTTTTTGGCAAACGTACGAAAATGATACGTTTACAATGCCAAAAATTTAAATCTCGGAAGAGCGCGCCGCTTAACAATAGAATGTATCCCTATCCATTCCGCAATAATGGCAATTGAGGCGATGGAGATGTTTTTGTTACCGTGGGACTTGGCAACTGTAAAGTTAATTTCAGACCAAGCGTGTAAAAGTGCATCTAACGTTTAAATAAGGACACAATGGGCACGTGGCGGATTTTTTTACAATTATTACACTTAAGCCTCGTGAAACTTAATTTTGCGTATTGCTTAAGAGCCCCTATATGATAGTTTAAACCTTGGGATGAAAAAAGTGAAATGTCCGTTATCTATAGAACGTTAAAAAATTACCTTAAAATTAAAACAACGGGAAAAATTTACATAATAATTGTTGTTTTTCAACTGTTTTTAGGAATTTTTTAAAAGACTAGGAGTAGTACCTACCGATAAAATCATCATTTAAATAATTTATATATCAGAGTAGGTACCTGTGTTTATCCCAAAATACAAAAAAAGTCTTAGTACCCATTCTTTAAGGTTAAAGAATAGTCCCGTAATGTTCTCAATATAGGTATTTTGTTAAATAATTCGTTTGTTTTAATTATTAAAACAAATTGTGTGTACCTACCAACGTCATCGCATATTACCCTTTTTGTAGTTTTTGGAAAGATTCATGTTTTTAAATGATTGTAATTATTATGTATTTTATTTTTTGGAAAACCGGAAGAATTCAAAGCCATCAAATTGGTTACAATCCACATATTGTTGGGAAACCAAATTCAATATTTTTGCGCCGAATGCGATCCAATGGAAATATATGAAGCATGTATATTTTAGATGCTCTGTATCGTGGGATAAAATTCCGACTAAAGTCAATAAAACGAGTCGACATATTTGCGGGTTCCTCGGCCAAATAATGCCTCTCTTTCGAACAGAGTAAATTCCCGGAGATTCCTTAAACATCAATAATAAGGCTACTCTACAAAAAAAAAAGAAATAAAGAAAAGGTTGAAAACTACAGGCAGATATCTCTATCACTCTCAGGCTTCTCAAAGATATTTGATATTTCTTGCATTCCATTTGGAAAGCTTTATGAGCTCGTTTGGACTAATCTCAGATGAACAATATGGTTTTGTTAAAAAGGGCTCGACGGAGAAAGCAGTATTTAAAACTGTAAATTAATATAGTATTGAATAAATGGAAGAGAAACAGATTCACAATCGGAATCAGAATGTTTTTCGACCTCTCAAAGATGTTTGAATCATTTGTTTGTAGGTACTCTTTGTTAATGATTTGATGGAGATTACAGTGGATGAAGCAGTTATTTTTGCGGATGATATCTCGATTGTATTCACTGAAACGGATTTGAGGTCATTACAAAAGAATGTCAAAGAGGATGTTGCTGAGATGAAAGGGAAACCCAGGCTGGGTTTGAGGTGTGAAAACCTCGAATCATTAGATTTGGGAGAAAATTAAATAAAAATGCAAAAAATTGTCAAATTTTTGGATATGAAAATTGATCAAAATCAGGACTGGAAGTCACATACAGATTATCTTACCGGGAAGATCATTAAAATTACTTATGCATTACGTGTCTTGAAAAGCGTACTACTAACGAAAGGTCTTTTAACAGTGTACTATACAGTCAAATACACAGAGTGTGAAGTGTGATTACGCATGGTATTTTGATGTGGGACAAGTCCAAAGGACAAGTCTCCACACATTGATAGAATTTTACGTTGTCAAAAGAGGTGTATAGAATTACGTTGGAACTTCTAAACAGCAGGAAACAATGCAGACCTTACTTCAGCAGGTTCCGTCCAATTTTGACATGAATCATAACAAATTCACGCCTCTTTACTGTACATTTTCTGAGTAGGCTCTTCTTCTTCTTCATCATCACCATATGAATTTTGATTTTTTACAGTGACATTAGCAATGATCACTGGCAATGATCTTCATCTTCTAAAAACTCCACTTCTCAATTTTTCTCATCATGAGCTTTTGCCCATTTTTCAACTTCTGTTTCTTCTATCGGATCATTAGCACGACTTACTCTGGTCACCAACTCCACTAGATCAGATTCTCCTCTTCGTAAGTCACTTAGAGACAATAAATCTTCTTCATCCCATTCATCGATGTCTGTGGTGGAGAGAAGTTAACATCATGACGTCTTAGTCGACCAAAACACTGCATTTTTTAACAAAACATTTTTAAAACATTCTGCGATGTCGCCATCCACTTGTAAAAGAACCTCTTGCAGCAACCTTTTTCGATACGTAGTTTCAATATTTTGGATCACATTTTGATCTATTGGTTGAATAAGAGAAGTACAGTGTGGTAGTAGAAACATCTCACTGATATGACCGTCATCACTGGCTAGTTCTTGGTCTCGTCTATGAACCGAAACATTATTCAACACAAGCAGAGCTTTTTCTTAGAAATTCTTGCTTCGAAGATGTTTCTTCACACTTTGTACCATTCTTTGAAAATATCCTGATTAACCCACTCACTTTTCTGATTTAGACAATAGACGGACAGACAAATATTATTCTTGAATGGTCTCGGATTTTTTGATTTGCCTATTACTTGTCCACTCGCATTTATTTGCACAAGTCATAAATGTAATCCAATCTTTACTGATCTTATGGTCTGGTGCACCCTTCTCGTCTACGTGTACTCAGGAAGGTAGCACCAGTATAGACCCGATTCATCCGCGTTGTAGACTTGCTCTGAACACTAACTGAGTAGCTCTATTTTTTGTTGCAGTTTGATACGAATAGGTTTCATGCAATTTTCTTCTCTCGATAATTTCTCCCTGGTAACTTTCAGCGAGCGGATTCAGAATCTGTGCTTGAAGCTTTGAAAACATCCTTGGCTAGCTTCAAACGTGACTCTTTCATCATAATTCAATTCGGTGAACAAATAGTGGGCTCTCTGGAGCATGATTGTTTTGGATTTTTGTTGCATGTCGTGCGGTCTGTTGTAAAAACGATATAAATAATATGTACGACATCTGTTCTATCAGAAAATTCCGCATCGCGCATAGTTTTCCTTGTTCCCGGTCCCTTTTCGGTGCCTGACACATATTAGCGAATAATATCTTCCTTTTTTTCTGAATGTCGGCTATTGTTGACTTTTCGATGCTACAGTACATCCAGGCTCCAATTAACGCAAAACATCTGCCTTTTGTTCATTAAGGAAAAGTTGCTCGTTTTAATGGATTTCGTTGCTCATATTGGAGTGTAACGACCCTGCATGAAATTCGGAAATGCAATTGATTAAACTTAAATTGGAAAAGTGCCAAAAAATGATTAAGGGCGTAGCGACGTACTTAATACCCACACAATAACTAAATTTTTTAGGTAAATTTAGAGCGACGCACTTATTCCAAATCCAAGCCCAGCTTAATAATAGTAATAGAAACCATTGGAATGCATCGAATTAAATAATCTTCTATAGTAAATGCCATTTCTTCAATTTCACTTCTAATGAATAAAATTACAGTAAATAGTAAAAAATTTATTCTCGGAGCAGTACTTACCATGTAAAATACTAGTGTACAATGCCACATATTATACCATATACCTCAACTTACTAACGTGAGAAATGTTCTTGTTAGTTTATTGTCGACGTGTGGGTTTTATTTTACTATGCTTTGTCGGATTGTTGACTTTCAGAAATTACAATAATTTAGGTTACCACCTTTATAGGTATGTATACAGATAGAAAATTAATATTTTTTAATGGCGCCTCGTTTATACCTTGACATTTAATTTAGCGGTTGCATTAAATATTGTTTGAAGAAGAAGCAAAAAAAGAAGATAATGCATCGAAACGAGTTGGAAGTTAGAAGCAGTTAAACCGTATAGCACGGAAGTCTTCGGAAGAAGAAAAAAAAGAGTTAGCTTCTTTGATAATTAAATGAGGCTCTCGTGATTGATTATATGCAGACACGCGACTGTCTGCAACACCAGGAACGCTTCTTTTGCAACGTACCATCTGCTATTAAACTTAAAGCAATAATTCGTATTGATCATCATAATGAGGGAATATTACGTAGAAATAAATTATTGGATTATATTTTAATAATATGTGCCTTACTCTCTTTTGATGGTAATTGATTTGCAGGTTGCTGACTTTCAAAGAATGACAAACCGATTGGCAACCAACCAGCAACCAGGTGGTTGGCAGTCTATGACTATTGTATTAGCTACTGAAATTCGACTGCAATTTCAACGAAAATCGAATGGTACAAATAATAATAGTAGATTATTATTTGAAGCAATTTACAATGGAATAAATTTAAAGGTTAAACTGCCCGAGGATACAATTAACAAATTAATGTAAAGATCTAAACTTCGAGTAAACGTTTAGTGTAATTTAAAATTTTTCGTGCTTTTAAGTGAAAGTATGGAAAATTGATAATGGTTTTGTCTTTAATTGTATACACGAGAATTAATTTTTTCTTCCTCCAAACAATGAAAAAAATTACTAATTTTCAATAGCTTTCGATAAACTTGTTATCGATGCGATTTACTTACAAATTCGTGTTGTAGATATTCAGGTAACCGGGTTTTAGCAGTTTTACCTTTAGTATATAGTTACTTATAATGCACGTTCCCACGACTGGGACAATTTGCATTACTTAGCATATCTACTGCGGAAACTGAGGTGTGGATGGACCTATAATGTGGGCGTGTATATAGGAATATTCTACACTGTAATGCTGACAATAATCCCCGGTGCTGTAATATTTTACCAGTTTATTTTTGATTGTTATGTAACACTCGAGAGCATTATAACGTCAAGTCTCTGTTAATTTCATGAATTTGAGCTCTGTGAAACTGTTAGGTCTCTGATAATTTGTTGACGAATCAGTAACTTAGGGGTAGTTAATTTTCAGCAGTTATAATGGGGATTCTCTCCACTTAAAAATAAGGTATCATGTAGGTTTAAAAGGTCGTCCAATTTTACATTTTTTGGAAATGATCACCCGATGCCGGAGTCGTAGTCGGACCGGTCAAAAGATCGCTCTTTCTATACAAAGGATACCTAAATGTCCAACCATTGGTTCACGGGAATGTACACCAGAAAGACTGGGGGGTATCACATAGGCTTACGAACATCACCCAATTCTGGATTTGTGGACAAAGATTTCAGTCACTTATTTTTTGGGAGATGTTTGGTATCGAGTTTTTGCTATCGTAAATTTGACCTAACCTAACACAGTAAGTTCACGATCGCTTGTGCTCATATGCATAATCTCCGGGTAATGACGGATGAATGGCTGTGGGAGGGATCTGAATCGCAAATCCATAACTTTACGTTTTGCGATTCTTAACTCAGCAAACACTTGACGCTAGCAGGAGGTGAGATCTCCAACGAAAGGACGTGGGTGGCCTTGAATTGACTCAAAGTTAGTCTCATTTCTTTTAAATGCGCCCAAACCTTCAATACTGGGATGATTGCCGCTATCTCGCCTTTTACGACTGAAGTTGGGTTTAGGGGAACGTCTTAACTCGGATGGGAACACCTCTTCTGAAATACGTAAAGCGGTTACACGTAGTTTCCAGTCTCGGTATTTCGACTATCCAATTTAGAGCAGCTCTGGAAGCGGAACTGGAGGGATACCCTCAATCATTTCGACGTTTTGGACACACTTCAGCTCGCCTAAAGGGAGCTTACAATACTCGCAGCGCTTTTCTTGGCATGCCCTTAGACAGGTTCTTTATTTCATGCGTCTCGCCGATGCTACCGGTAGAGAAATAGCAGTTCTTACTGCCAACATTATAACACTACTTTCACGATTTTGGAAACGGGATTGGTGAATTTTTAATCCATCGATACGTCGGGACTTTACATCGCGGGAGAGAGAGCTACATTGTTCTTATGTGCTTCTTCCTCACAATAATGCAGTTTGATTTGCATGCAGAATATTTCTTCTTGTATGTTAATAATATATTCTATGTCTTCTTTATTCGTTTTGTATCATGTTCGGTTAGTATAATGATTACAAAGTGACCATAAATGAGAATAATACATAAAACAGCTATAAAATTAATTCAATTTGTGTTAAACAAAAACGTGAACTTCTTGTCTTACCGCAAACTGAATTAATTATAAATAACTTAATTGACTATCGATAAGAAGCATTAGCGAGGTAAGTATAACAAGCACACGTTGTATATTTTATGCTCTTATTTTAAATGCTCTTACGTGCTTAATACTTATCGTCTTATCGACCTTTTTTGTGTAAGTACAAATTTTGCTCGAGAAACGATAAGTTTTAAGGTCGAGAAAATTTGGGAAGGAGTAAAAATGGAAAATATTAATTGAACAATATCCATTCGAGTAACGTCCCGAAGCGTGCTGAAGCGCAGGAGCGAGTTCTTGCGTAAGGCCAAATTTTTCTTGTAACGATTAATCAGAAAACTCCCAATCATCTTCTAAACGATGTTTGTTTAAATAAATGTATTCTAATCTTGTCTGAAATCAAATTTGTGGTCTAAAGAAGGTACTAAACGAATTACAATAATGATGTATAGGCTTCTTCACAAATCTTATTAAACACGTTTATCGTATCTAGATCATCTTTCAAAGTTTATGTAGGTTATGTTATTAAATATTGTTCATATCTGATTTTATTAACGTATAATTATTTGCAGTTTCCAATTTCTATAATTATATTGCGGATTATCTTTGAGATAATGCCGTACCGCAAAACGTATAGCAACTCTTCAATGATTTAAATTTTTTTAAAGAGTAATAACTCGAAATTTTTTATATCTAAATCAATAAATAAATCACTTTCGGCAGTTTGAAATAGTAAATTGTAGTAATTAACACCGATCCAATCACTATATCGATCGCTTAAATATATGTAATGAGTGGTCGAGTTCGGTGTAAACAGTGCATCTTGGCAGGTTCAAGAAGTTTATGCATTCAGGAACCAAGTACTTAAAAAAAATTCATTTTATCTCTTGGAATAGGTACCTTTATTGAAGTCAATTTTTATTATTGCGTGCATCAATCCAATTATTGTCGAGTCACACCGCATAGGGCTTGCTTTGCACTTCCATCTATACATCAGATTAGCTTCTTGAGACCTCAAACTTCAATCGCGTATAGCTACATAAAGTGTTGATGTTGATGAGACGGCATTATTATGCATTTGATGGTTACCGTTTTACAATTTTCAAGATAATTTTCTGTTTTTGATTGCTTGAAATATCAGATAGCCATCAGGTATTATTCTCCTGCATTGTTTAAAGCCCGTGAATTGCTACGTAATTAGTAATAATCACCTCAGTACTTCCTTTGACACGATGCTATGTCTGAGAAATTTTTCCATAATAATGGGCAACAAAAACAAAACATTACTATACGCAAGCTGTATGTACAAAGTACAGGTTACAGACGAGGAAACTGCGTTGCATATAAAACGTTTGTTCAACTGAAAATACGTGGTGCAGGCGCGAAGAATTTCTAAACGAGTCTACAACCATAGCTAGTCAACTAGCCAATATTTTGAATTTTTATGCATTTATTCGTTTTTTTTTAAATATTATTGCAATGAAAATCAAACAAATACTACTGACAACTATTGATTTCTCTGTCCAAACAATACTAGAGAAATGAAGATGCCGATATGTCTCTCTCTGCTTTATATGCGGAGGAGATGGCAACAAAAGCAGCTCTACGACTGCTGGGATGGTGATTATGGTCCGTCAGATATGGAATTTACGGACATACCAAAATCTTCAAGAAGTGCTCTAAGAAACTACCTCTCCTATAGATGGGTGCAGATTGCAGATCATATCTTCCCAAAACATACATTTAAGAGAGACTTTCAAACTCTAATAGATTCAACTGAGAACATCGAAGCAGACATAACTGTCTTTACCGATGGATCTAAAAATTAAAATTGATCTGGAGCAGGTGTGGACTCGCCTGAGCGAAGAAATATGCTTCAGTTTTCAAACCGCACGCATGGGGGTATTACCCCCATTACCAAGGAAATCCTAAACAAGAAAATACTGATATCGACTCTGACCTTCTGCTGGAGTGCATAGAGCTGCTGAATCAGATATCGAAAAACAATGTTCTTATACTCTTTTGGGTCAAAAGACATCAAGGAAATGAGGGCAACGATAAAACAAACGAGCTTGAGAAAGGTTCAAGCAACCTTCCCTGTGGCCCTGAGTCAATCATCAAACCTGCCGAAATTACTGTTATTACCCCTCTTAAAAATAATATCCATCAATTACAGACTGGAAGACGGGCAAGAAACGTAAGTTGCCGCCAAAGCAAAATATACCGGCTCCTTCAAAAAATCTGGCCAAATATTGTCTACAGATGTCCCGAACTAATCTACGCTACTAATCTAATAATGGCAGGGACACTCACGGGACACTGTCGGCTGCACAAACAGTGAATTACATTACAATTGCGAGCTTACTGCACGCCATTGTGAACCGGACTGACTTAACCTAACCTTTTTTTTTGCGGAGGTAGGAGAAAAATCTTCACGCACGAAGACCACCACCAGCAGTTTGCACTGGTGGCTGTATGAGATTTTTACATTTTGACCCATGAAAAAACTCCTCCTCAAGAACCATCGATCACTACCTGAAACCGCTTACGCATTACATCAGGTAGTGTCGATAAGAAAGATGGAAAGTGTTTTTTTAGACGTTCAACGCAGAAGAAAAGTGGCTTAAGGACTCGACGACCGACGCGGTTGCCCGGTTCAGTTCCGGCACTGCTATTTTAGTTTATAGTTTATGCTCATGCTCACTCTCAGCGCCATCTTCCTCTGCGTTGCAAGGAGTCGGTTTCGATACCTCTGCGCACCCATGGCAGAGATCCATACAGGTGAAGCGTACCTAATCTAACCTAACCTAACCTAATGTAACTTTTTTTAGAGGTTTGGGAGATCTTTGAAATATACCCGCTACTAGATCTCACTAGAGGGTGGTGTTCGATTCAGTAGAGAAGGTATCCCTACCGCCTACCAACTAAAACCCTTTCCTCTGTTTGTCGAATTAGATCTTAAGAAGCACTGGTAACACCAGACGGCTTTTTTTCAGTGGCCCCTGACGCTATGTATTTCCTGTTATCAGTATAGTATCGGCGAAGCCTTTTGCCGCTCTCCAGCATTATGTCCTGAAGACGATTGATCTCCATTCTTTCACCAATTTGGGTTTCCAACCCCCGTTTCTCTATTTTCCACGGTTCCACTTTCTGCATTCTAGCAGCGCGTGGGCAGCGCCATCCCCCCACCACAGAACCACCAGTCTTCACCTGTGCTTTCCTATAAAGTAATGCCGCTCCGTAAAGTTGTCGGTAACTTTACCACCAGCAGAGAGGTACAATAATGAATAATCTCTTTCTATTCTATTCTTCTATTGATTGTATTGAACCTCTCTGCTGGTGGCGTAAGTCAAAAAGAACTTTACGGAGCGTACCAGGTATACCGCACAGGTAGTTTTTAAAGCAGTCGTGGCCGGATAAGATTCGGGTGAGGTTATACCCTGTCGATCCATGTTTTCTTGCAGCTCATGTATCTACATTTCTAAATATTTCCAGAGTCTACTTTCCCTTATTGGTGTTTTCCCACCATCTCTGCCACCTTCTGTACGTCGCTTGTCTTTCTTGGAGCTTAATTTCTCCGATCTGTATATCTGCTTCCCCTCTTGTTCTGCGGTGTATATTTTCCTCTCCCTCAGTAGGTCAATTGGTACAACTCCTCCGATCACTAAAACGACTTCCGTGGATACTGTTCTATAAGCACTACATAATATATTTGCCATGGTTATCTCACTTTTTAACAACTTCCGAATGCATCCCTCTATTCTGATTGCGTTACTCCATATTGGCGCTAACCTAACCTAACCTAACCTAACCTAACCTAGTCTAATACTAATAGGGACATCTTAGCGGCATATAAGAAAACCTGTGGTTATTTTCATTGTTCTGTAATAATTAAATTATGAAAGTGTATCAATGTGCCCCAACTTCTCCTACTGTAGAACGTAAACAAACTGAACAAAATGCGAGGATATGCAACACACGATACATCTAATTTTACATTGTTAATCTGTATTCTCTCTACAATCTGTGCCCAAGATATTAAGATATGTCAAAATACCAAAATCACTCTCGTTATAATTATGAAGGGTTTGGTGCCTTAGATACTCGAATAAGAAATTTTTTTGAGCGAGAATAATAATATAATAGTCTTGCGAAATTTAAGAATAAATGAATAGTAATAACAATTAATAATATTTCGGACCATTTTGAGATGCTTAACCCAATACATTCGTAAACATTGCTAAACTATAACCGACAAAACTAATCAATCATCGCTAATAGCAACACCTACAAATTATACGCCATGAAATGTATAAATAGCCTTTCTATATTAGTTTAACTCGAGTATAGAGTCAAGTATAGCCTTTTTATCGGTTTGTTTGCTGTCTATTTCACGTGTCACCACAACCACAACCATTTCCTGACATTTTGGTGGGTAATTAAAGACTATTAGTGTCAATAATGTATGCTATATTTGCTGAAATTAACTTGGAGAAAATTTATAAATTATCTACATCAATTGCAATGCCACTAAGACTAACGAATGAAAAATACTAATTAAGCTTGGTTGTAGGTACGTAAGCGAGTTGGGCTAATATAATTTTTTTTGCAATCATTTCAATGCTGTTTTTAATTTTTTTGTCGTTAACTGTTAATCGTTCTATTGTGTGTTTTATATCTCCAGCGTTAAATTATTCTGGCTGTGTAACAGTGTAACTGATAAATTGATCCTTTGAAGGTTCAAAGTTAATTATCTTAGTAATTGTTAAAAATACTCTGAAAACTAACCTTCAAGGCCTACTAGAGGAAATATATTAATTTCGATTCTTTTGTTACAGGATGAATCCACTAAATCGAAAACTTATCTACCTGGATGGCCGTTATCTCTTGGAGTATCAGGAATAATAATCCATTTAAGTCCACTCAGTCCAAACATCGTTCGTCACAAAGACTGTTACCTGTGCATTACGAGCCAAGATTCCTCAGGTTTAGAATTAACATTTTTTTGGCGCAAATATACGAAAATACACAGTCGAATTTTAAACAAAAATAACGAAAATCCAAACCAAATAATGTGTTCAGCTCTCACTTCTGTTATGGATTTGGAAAATATTGCGGTCGACGATTCGGAAGGAGTTCAACTTCACGACCTTTTACAGAATTTACTCGTTTCTGTAGAACACGCCATAGAAAGAGTTCCTTTAGACGACCTGGCTAATCCATGTCCTCGTTGTTTTGAATATGTGCCTTTAGGCATACAAGAACAAACGGTTGATAACACGATATGTTCTTGTCACTGCTTATGTCGCATGTCAGAACCGACGCTGCCGAAGAAAGATACGTCTATTCAAACTAGTCCCATGTTCGAGTTCGTCGGTCCTATTCCACACATAGACAGCGACGAAGATGACGAGAAAGACTGCTTTAATTCTAGTAAGTGAACGTTTTTATACCAATTTATTGCTAGACATTCAAATAAGGTCAAGTAAAATCGAAACCGTAATTAGATCGTGTGCAGACGCGTATAAAAGAAGAGCAAGTGAAATTAATGGATTTTAATTTACTATTACAATTAATTACTATCACGTGTAAATTGCCATCATTAATCATTAGTTTCAAAACCCGTTGAAATTCGTTATTGCTAATTTTGTTTAATGTTTCTTTATTGATTTGAAATTTTTTTTCAATTTCCTGTCTAATGTGTTGCGGATATTTTTCGATTTAGCCGCCTAGTAAAGCTTCGTTACTAAAAGAAAATAAAAACAGGTGGAAATATTCCAAGGTGGGGCCCCCACAAGTTAAAAAGTGCGTTAACGGAAAAAATAAGCCTTAAATTACGCTTTTCTACGGTAGTGTGAAAAATGGCAACTTTTCACACACTTTTTGTTCGGGCACGCATTTTCACGTTCAAAATGTATTTTTTAAATGAAATCAGGCGCTTTGGTTGGAGTGGAGAAGCTCGATTGGCCGGAAAAAATGTCTTTGTTATAGCAGTTGGATCTGATATGCGCTTATTCTCAATTCGTCGTTTGACGAACAGTAGAGTTTGGGCTTGTTGAGCTTGCTGATCTAAAACTTGACGTGCCGCCACTGCACCATCCCGATTAGAATCTTTTTGATTATTACCTTTACTATCTCTTTTCATTGTTATAAATCGAGTTAAAGAGTAGGCTTTTATTATTGTTTTTAAATAACGATTAGTTTTCTAGTAAAATCGTGAAGCCCAAGAGGGATTCGTTGTGTTTTTCATTTTTATCTTATCATACCGAATCAAACGATTTGGTCTATTTTCTCGTTTTCTCTATATATTACGTCTTACTCTATTCATAATTGAAAAATGTATTTCCTCAGTTTTCAACTAATTGACAACTTGAAAATATTTCACATTTTTTCCTATAAATGTGATAACTTTCTAAAGTATTGATAATTTATAGTAAAATATGTTTGAGTATTGTATTCTAAAATAATAAATATTTAATTAGACGTGGAAAGAAATGTGCATCATGAAGAGAATACCTTATATGTATATCGTAGTTGAAATCAGTTTATGTAAGTTTTTCTTGTTTATGTTATTAAAGGAAAATTTCTCACAGATCGTCGTTAAACACTTATATTTTATATAATCAAAATGAAATTTTTGTCGCATAATTTTAAAATACGGTGGCGTCGATTCTCGAAAACGACGTAAAAAATTGCAGGAAAGTGACTAGGAGCTATTGAAACAAACTGTATACGGAATTAAGTTTATTATAATGTTTGTAGCTGTTGGCGTAGAGAAATTGTACACAGTTTTCTTACTGCTTATTTTAGTTACTATTTTTCTTGTCATGTCGTATGTCGAGGCGCTAACGTAAATTGCAGTTTTTCTTTTAACCTAATCATGAATGAAAGGTTCATTTAAACGTCGTTACCATACAAGCGTGTCTAGATATATTGCTTTCTATCTACGATCTTGTTGTTCACTAAATTATAGTTTTTCGAAAACTGTTCGATCCTTTAAAAATTTTTTTTTCTTTTAACTAAATCTGTGTTATTCGTTTTTCTACTGCTAATCGACCATCGACTAATAAATTTCATTTCAGAAATCAGAAAATCGTTGTCTTTTCTAGTTCTTTGATACTCGATAATTAAGAACGACTTCTAGTAAATTTTTTCATGCGTCAGCTCCTTATTTTTGTATTTAAATACCGATCAAACATAAAGGCTTATCGAAATACCGCGAATAATCTAAAAAATATTACGAAACACCTAAATACTTTTTATTGTATGTGTGGTGGCTGTGGTGTCTGTAGGTGTAGGTGCTAGGGCACAAGCTTCTCGCACAGAGTCCTTCGGTTTGAATTCGGGTGGCTAAACTAAAATATACAATAATGCAATATCACATATTATGGCGCCACCTCTTGGAGAGCAATGGTGAACTACCAATTTGTAGTAAAAACCTCGTAAAGCTTCTCAATTTAGTGTTTTTAATCCCCCACATTAAACTGGAGGTCTCAGTTGTAGACTACTGTTCTTAGACTAGTTTTAGATAGCTTTAGACAAGGATTTTGGAAACTTTCTAGAGGGGTCGCTATGGATTTTTTGTTCTGACGACGGATTACTTTTCCATCTTGCATTATTTGTAATACCTACCGTGATTCCCTTTCGACATAATTGTCTCTGATGATGAAGTCCAAGACGTCGTTGATAAGAACGAGTTTGGGTTTATCCTCTAGAGTGGTTTAAGTGATCTGGATCTGGATCATTTAGGGAGAAGGAGCAAGCCCTCTGCGCTTAGGTCTCTTAATCGGACCCATGGTACTTCCTCCAAGCAGCCTTCCCGTGCCCAACAGATCTCGAGCCATCCTACTGTAGGATGTACTCCAGGATAAATAAAAGGGATAAACTGACAAAAGGGGCGGTGATTATTCTGGCCATGTCTAGCCAGAAATCCCCTAACACGGAGCTTCTTATTGACGTTAGAGCTGGACAGTGATAAAGCACATACTCAACCGTTTCGTCTTCTAGTTCGCATCCACGACATATGGGATAATGTGATTATCTACCAAGCCTAGTGTGTGGAGATAACTTAGGTTATCATTCTATTATTAAATTTTTCCTTGTCCCTCATCTTCAGTATCAGTAATGCAACTCCTTCTACGTCTCTCTCGGCCGTTCTCTCTGTTCTCCATACGCATTGTGACTTTGTGACTTTCCAGTTTATTATTCTCCAGACTGACTGTTTGTAGCATTCCTTCGTTGTTTCGTCTTCGACGCACATAATGCTACTTCACAAGTAAATTAATTGTCTTATTGCCTCACAAAAGTTCTTATTAAAAATCAAAATGTAACGAGGGCATTGGATATCTTGTTAGTTCGCACCATTGAACATAGTTTTATTTAATTACTGAACTAATTGGTTTCAGTTTAGATTTATACCTATCTTATATAGATATAATAAGTCTAATAAGTCTTATGGGTAGGAACAATCTACGAACGAAACTAAATTTGCTTAGAAAGTTATAATTAAGTAATAAATAATTTTTTATACTCAAACTTTTTTTATTTCTATAACTTGAGTAGCTGGACTATAAATAATTGTTTGATACATGGTGTGGACGTGGACGTTAACATTACTAGTTAATTTATAATGTATTTGATTATGTATTTTAAATAATGTCTTTTTTATAACTACTTATTAATTTACATATCGCTCGCAAGTGTAGCTCAGTGTGAAATTTTCCATAATACTCGGTTTACTATATTTTATTACTTCTTTTTTACTACTTGACGTATAGTGAAGATAGCAAAAATTATAACTGCCTATAAAAACAATTTTATATAAACACGTAATTAAATTAATCTAAAGTATTGCAAAGTAGTTTTATGTGTTTGAAGATTGTAGCTCTTTAAATTTAGTGGCTCTTTGAAGAGAATTGTAGTAATTAATGCTATATGGTTTCTCAACCAGGGTTTGGCAACCGTTGAATCTTAAATTTACAACTGCTTATGTAGTAAAAAGGACTTCGAGCGGCAGGATGATGCGATTGATAGCGATTGATAGCTAGCTGCGGTAACTCCAGCGCGTTTCTGAGATGGATTAACCAAGATTTGAGATAGCTCAGTGGTTACAGCACTCGAAGAGAAATCGAGAACAAAACTTTTCAACACTAGTCGAAACATGCAAACGCTCACTAAAGTGGTAGTTCCGACGTGATGCATCCACCTACTCCCGTTCATGCTCATGTTCATCATCCTTTCTTCGCCTTGTGAACAACGACCGAAAGAACGGAGAACACAGCAGAACTTCAACTCTATTGTTTTTCTTATATCTTTTTCTCGAATTCTTGAAGTAATACCCGTGTAAAAAACTCTTATACTTTTACTTCCTGACACGGGTACCTGATATTTGAAAATTGGCTCATCCTCGAACCAAAGCTATAGCTTAGATTTGATTTTTTGCTATACCTACGCCATAACTTAACATAAATTGCAAAACTATGGTGTGAACGACATTTTCAAATATGTATCAACTTATAAAAATTTAATATGCACTATTTATTTTCACGTTCCGAACAAACTTAATGGAACGTAGGTAGATCGGATTTGTGTAATAATTACATTACATATTTTATACGAACATTCTAATTACTTTTTTCTTGAAATTTGATCAAGGTCGCCCAAGTTTTTTTTCTTCCAATTTTTACAAACGCCTACTTCGAAAAATTTGAATATGCATTAACGGGTTTCTCTTGTAGAGAAAACAGGGCCCCTGAAAGTATATTTAACGTAAGTATAACCAACATGAAGTAGACATTAAATACCGATAATTTGAAAGCTGAATTGCTAATTTTGATCACAATAATTAATTTTTTATAAGTAACTTTTGAGTGATAGCATCTCTTCTGATTTACATAATTTTAATCGCTTTTTGTAATTTTTTTATACCATCATCTCGACATATTTCGTCCATTTTGAAATTTTATTGATGGAGTCGACGACGTACAGGGTAGACGATCATTTCTTTTAAAACTATTTTTAGCAATAGTTGTTATATTAGTTGTGAGTTGTGAGAGGAATTTTATTCTAAATTTTTTGCTGGACCTCATAGTATTTATGAAGTTTTAAAATTCTACATTTTTTTTCTTAAAAATATTTTGCTCGCACAGCCCCCCTTTAATTTCGTACCTGCCGTGAGTAAACAGCCGTAAGTTTAGGTGTTTAACCTGAGTCATGATGTCATGTTCGAGAAGAAAATAGCACACATTAAATTCATACGCCGATACTTAATGACGGTATAAAAGTACTGATTCGTTTCAAGGCTAAACTGGCAAAAAATTTAATGAAGACGAAATTTCAAATGTTTGCTGAATCGAAGATGCGTTGATTTCCCACGCTCCGGGACGTAAAAGGTTAATTTTCCACAAAAGCTTTCCTAAGCTCGCTAAGCCAACCTTCTGTTAGTTGGTGTTGCCACTTGCACCTCCTCTATTATGTATTTCTCGATCTATCCATCCGTCGCTGCCAATAATTAATATATATGTCTTCCAATTTTTCTTTTGTGTGCCTGCCATGCCGTATTGACCCTTTTTAATGCAGTGGAGCTGCATATTTAAGCATTCAGAGTATTAAAAAGTCGTCGATTTTAGATTTAGTGTAAACAGTGTCTAGGCATATTTAGAGACCGGATAATGAGAATTTCATGACCAGAAAAGGTCTATCAATAACCTCTTTGGCTTCGTTAACCTCTCTATTCTCGGGCCTAGAGCTCGACTTAGAAGAGCGAGTGTTCCATGTTTGATCATTTGTGGCCAGACGCCCCTTTGAAAATAAGACATAATACGTGGTTCCAACGTGATGGAGAACATTAAGTGTATGTACACTTGGACGTTTACGAGCAGTACCTCTCAGGAGAGGGGTCAAGGGGACTGCCCCTAGCCTCGGAACATTAGGGGCCTCAACTTGGCAAAACTCAATATGTTAGACAAAAATAAAGGGGAAGGCAAAGACGGAAATGAAGACGTGGTCAAATTCATGGGCCCTGTATTTCTCCAACAATATTTTTGGTTTTCTGGAATAATATAGCAATTTAATTCTTAATTTTTCTATTTTGTTTTTGTGAGACATCTACTAAATTTCCTGAACTTCATTTTAAGCGAATTTGACCTTGAAATAGCATAAACTTCTGTCTGCGGCGCTTTTTCATACCCATGACACGGGCATCTATTAAATTGTCAGTCTAGGGCCCCCTCAAATGTAAATCCGAGGGTGTTTGCCTACAATACGAGCCTTAAAATATTAGTTGCCCGGAACTTCGCACTTTCTCTAAAAGTCTTGTTTACGAGTATCTAGATAAGGAGTTACGAAGCAATTCCGAACCGATAGATGCTAGGAGATGGATCTTGTAACTTGATTTGGTCAAGCTTCGTCTTTCTGGAACTAACAATTGGGTTGAAAACGCAACAGATGATAATGGGAATGTAAAGAGCCGGATCAATCATTTCATTACAAGTTGTTGGTTGTTGGATGAGCAGTTTACAAAGGTTTGTTCAGCCTTCCACTCGGTTTTGGCTTCAGTGCTGATCCAATTTCTTGAAAACTGCAAATCCTCTTTTGGATAAACTAATAGGTTGGGGAATTCTTGGATGATATTAGGACATGGACGGGAACGAAAAAATCGCAGTGTCATTACCTATTACAAACCTGTTTGTCTCTCTGTAATTCATCTCAATGCACAAGATGCGGGGAGTTTACAGTGAAGACCATAATTTATAATTATGAAAACTCGTTATTCCCAATATATTAAATCCGAAAACAAAGACGTCTCCCACTCGAATCTTAATTAATTTTTATTACATTTTAACAATTTAAAATTTGGCTTATTAAACGTGCGTTGCAACACATTCTTGTCCTTAATAATAGAGTTACAATGGGGTGTGGTTTAAGATGGGATTTTGTTATTGAAATATATTAATTTGAATATTATGACACAGACAGCTCTTTTGAAATTCAAATTTTATCTTCGGCAAAATTTTATTACGAACGCTTTATAGGGATAAGTGCATTCGATATTCTTATTGTTTATTATTGATCTCACACGTACATTATAAATTTCATGAATAGTTTTTCTTCTCGACTATAAAGGTCGTTCGTCTGTGTTAAGAATTTCATTCAAACTTGTTCAACAGCGAAAGTATATAACAGTTTTTGGCCCACTCTATTAACGAGTAATTTATATACCTTGAACGTGTAGGTTGGTTGGTTTATATTAAATAATATATTCGTACCATTCTTCACAAAACGTTGGCGGCAATTGCATTTATTTATTACGTAACATACATATTACAACTAACTTTTTTGATCTAAATTGCATTTTCAACATGCAGGCTCTTAGTTATTGTCGGTAATTTATTTTCTTCCAGAATCGGACTGTTACTAGATAATAACTTTTCACGTAGCGTATTTAATTTTATTGCCTTATTTAAATGCAGTTATTTAACCTTAATTTGGTCGGTGCATAGGTGGATTTGAAATAATTACCCAACTTTTCCGGTTAAGTTCGCAAATTGCTTGTTAATTCTATTCATTAGTTCGGTTCCCCTTTCTACGCTTCAAGTTTCGAGAGGTCTGGTTGCGCGGAAAAAAATTTTTGTTTTAGTAAAACAAAATATGGGGAGTAGTTACAACAGTTGCTTAGGTACGTAAGTGCAGTTTAAGTGAAGTGAAGAGCCCATACACGTGAAAAGTGTCATGGTTTGATTTTGTGAGAGAGAATTAACAATCGAGTGATTTTTTTTGTTAGTTGCGTGCTTTTCTGGCACCCAAGTGTTACACATCTGGAGCTAAAGCGTACCTCAGGAATTCATAATGGTATAGTATTAATTGAGCTTTGCTTTTCAAGGTCCATTTGGTTTTCTAAGCAATTTATTTGTAAACACCAGACGCCAGCCGGTTTAGAGAATAGTAGACGCTTAATTTTAACCTCTTTCTATACAGTTTCATAATTTTTTGGGGGGAGTGCTTTTATTTCAATCTGCAATGCACCTTACTCCGTATTTTGCAACTTTGCTTTTTCCACTAACACTTTGTATACAATTATACAATACAGGGTGTCAACTTGAACACTTGTCACTTCCATTATCTTTGCCTTAGTATAAAATATTTAAATTCTGCGACACCCATCAATTTTATTACCGAGGGAGACACTTTAATCGAGTGTTTGCGTTCCCCATAGATTAACCCCGAAAGAGAGGATACTTAACCCCTTTAATCTAAAATGGGAAGAGCGATCAAGTAGAACTTCTTCTGAAAGCCCCTTCAGTTGAAGTATTTTGGAATTTTAGAAAACAGTTTCAAACAGAGTTTATTATCGACCCCCCGTCCCATTACGATTTAAGGGGTTAAGTCTACCGCTTTTTGGAAGTTGATCTAGGGAGAACGCAACTACTTCATAAAAGCGTACCTCTAAGTATAATAAAACTGGTGGGTCTCGCTGAATTTCAATATTCCATACTGCGAAGATATTGAAGGTGGTAGGTTTTCCAATTGACATCATGTACCTATATATTTTTTTTGATATTTTTGTAGACAGATCTTCAAAAAAACTGTTTATTTAACATCATTGCTCAATGGCTCAAGCGTTGTGTTTCTTTTAATTATTTCTACTTTCGCATTCACCACAATAAATTGTTATTAATTGGACAACAACTTTGCTTCTATATTTATGTAACACTAATGGATTAAGCTATGAAATATTGTGAGTGGCGCATTTTTTTCGTGTAAACTGCAATGGTAATTATATTGTTGAATTTATGGATAACTGTACTTCCTTCCTTCAAACAGCGGAATTGTTCTTTAAACGATGACTAGCTCTAGGACATTGTAATTAATCACAATTTGCCGGTTTGTACAACCTGTCTACAGTAATAATTGTATTATTATGATTCTTGATAAAAAAATATGTCTAAAAAATTGATAGTATTACAGCACTTAGCAGAGTAGCACGGTCGTTTCTACTTAGGTTTGAAATATTTGTCATTGCCAATAGGAAGTTTCAACGTCAGGCATAGTTTCGTTGTTTTCTTCGATAGCGAGGGGACTTTCCCCCGAGGAAGATTTTCGTGTCTTCAACATGCGCAAAAATACCCGCCTTACGGCTTAACCAATTGAAAACCCTTGCAACTCCCGAAAGATTTAGTTTGTGATTACCTGTTCTAGCGCAGATTATGATTAAGTTTAGACTGTGTGTAGTAATTCGAAATAATGGTGTTTTTAATTAACTCGAATAATAATTACCTGCAGCGTATAGCTCTTTAATAAATTATCGGGTAGGAGGTACTGTTAAAATAATTTACGTACTGAGCTTTTTGTTATAACTTTGATTTGTCATTTTATATCTATTGAGAGTAAAAAGCGCCGCAATGACGATTTTTATTGCATTCTTATAACCTTATAAAATTTATATTTCTTTAAAATAATAATTGAGTAATAAAAAAGTTAAATATAAAAGCGACATTTGTGTATTTTTATAAATACGCTCAATAATATAAACCAGTTTGAGTACTTTTAATAATTTTTCGCCTAATATGGTGCAAATTATGATCAACACTTTAATGTTTGTTTATCTCGCGTAGGTTATTGAATTCAAGCTTAGAGGTATAGAGTTGTTTTTTTTTGCGAATTACTGCTACACTCAACCTTTGGGAACAATATTGTGTCTTCAGAAAGGGGCATCTTTATTTAGTATGCAGCAGCTTGCAGGCTACCCCCAATTACAAGCTACAATTAATACAAAAAATCCAAACAAATTAAATGCAGCAAGAAAGCAGGTATACAAATCAACAAACAAATAAATAAACAACATCCACATCCCTCAAGGGACCATCGAAAAATACCGTCTTGGACAGAAAGGCAATAACGGAAACAAAGGCGGTCATAAATGTCCAGCGCGAGATCACAGAAAGGAGCTGCGAGGCGCCTGCCGTGGTGGACTCCACGCCACCGCTGAGGAACAACTTCATGCAGGAGGCCGCAGAGACCGATACAGGGAAGTCCAAGCACGAGTCCTGTATGTTATTGAAGATGTTTCGGCGCCCTCTGGGAACCTTAGAAAGTGAAACACTCAGGCCAGGAGGCCAAAAAAAGGTTGAATTTAACCCGGACCTCCTGTAAACATCCACGCCGGGCTCGGGTTTTCAAAAGAGGTAAGGTGTCTCGAGGGTTCAGAATCTTTGAGGGAGCCGTCAGGTTCATGTAGATGAATCCGCATATGGTAAGAGCAATATCGAAGCCCAACCACAGGCCTGAGAACTGGTTTCAAAACTTCACTGGCGAAGCATCCATTTATTTATCACTCGTTCGACGCATCGAGAGCGCAGGAGGAGAAACAGGCAGTAAGTAGATCAAGGACAGATTAGTAGCAATCTACAGTTCCTACTTCTTCACAAATGACACTCTGAAAACTTACCAGGATCAACCAGATACCCTTGTCGACAGTATCTAAAGGATCAATAAACAATTCGATTTACTAAATACAAACCAAAATCATAAACAGAATATGCAAGCAAAACGGGACATAATAAATATGAGTGCAAGTACAAGATGCAGCATGCGGAACTCAGACCTCAAAGCACTCCGCCCCTCACCACAGCAAGCACAAACCACAAACTTCACCTTGCCGTATCAGAATACAATAATCTCCTTATGCGGGTTAATTCACCCCGAGAGAAGATATCAATCTCGGAGAATGAGTAACAATTCTGCAGAGTCGAATAATGGGTGAGGAAAAACTGTGACTTGTACTGACCACGGGCACGTAGAATGTACACCCTTGCCGGGAATTATAGAACAGCACATGGAAACTGAGTTAGGAAAACATTTGGCTATTGTCAATAAAATTGTGATATTTGTAAAGTTACAAGAGGTTCTGATAATTATACCCAGAGCCCGATTGGCCCTCCTAACAGTTTCAATGATATTATGTTCATTGAAAGTTTGCTCTTGCTATCCACTTGCTCTAAAAAAATGTTGTCGTCTTCCTGACATTGAGTTCGAATCCATTTCGGAACCCCCACTGAAGCACTGCGTCCAAGTCGTCCTCGGCATCGAAATGCGTTCGAATTTTTCTAAATAGCTTAAAATCATCAGCAAACAACCAACATTTCGAGTTCCGAACAATCTCTGGTAGGTCGTTGACAACACATAACAACAACAGAGGAACAATTTTTTAAGCCCTGGGGTACTCCAGAATAGGTCTCGAAGCAACACAACCAGTGGACCAGCAAATACATCATACTGAGTTCATTCGCACTTCGAAAGCAAAACTGCCCACCTTCTTGATTGTATTTCTGAATAATTTATTCCGTCGTCTAACATGATGCCAAACTAGATCGTAAAATGTTGTGTAGTGACCAAGAATCTTTAATCGTCAAAGTTTGTAAACAAAAAAATGCTTCTTTCGGAGTGTGGATTAATTAATGCGAGGCAGCAAATTATTGTTAGAACTTTTTTTATGATAAGCTGGGTTATTTCGAAATAAGGCCTAATTCAATGTTTGGTAATTTGATGATTTCCGTTTTTTTGTTTGTTTTGAAAGTCGTGTTTGTAGGAACCGTCTAAAAAAATGGGTGCAAAGTATTGGTATTCATTCGAGTGCAAGGTCTCCTATTAAGGATAAAATGAAAATTTTATTTGTAATTTTTATTATCATTTTTGATGTACGATAATTTTATCTATGTACTGACCCCATTTGTTAATCGTACAAATTAACGTAAGTCCTCAGTAAGAAGCGTTCAAACTAATGTAATGATCTATGGTAAACTTTTACGGTTGTCACGAGGTACCTAAAGAAAAGCTTCCGTGCAGATATAGCACTCAGAATAGTCGGTACATTGCATTTACTTTTCATCGAGCCACTTGCCACTTCAGTCAGACTTCTGATAGTGTAGTTTTTATTTTGATAAAATAGTAGTTAATTTCTGTCAAAGCTCTGTCAAAGATGGAACAAATTATTGTGAAGCTAATTCTTGAGTTAGGTCTCCTTGAGTCACCACGAAATAGTTCCTAAAGATTTATTGTGGGGAAGATTTAAAAATTTTGAAAATTTTTCCGTTATATTGGAAATTCCTAACAAATCAACATTTTGGCTAAACAGTTAGTTGAGTATAAGAACTTTCTGATTATGCAAATATGCCCATAATATGTTTAAAATTTAAAAACAATATAGGTACCTACTAAAGCGAATTTTTGCCGCAAGCATTCATGAAATTATTCTTTTTTAGAAATAAACCAAGAAAAATGCCTTTTACACATTTGTTAAGCTTAAGGCTTAAACGCGTACTTGCAGTTTTTTAAACTCAATAATTATTTAAAAACCATTTGTAGAACATCGTTTTTGGCTCATTATGCCGCCCCTTAATTATTGCCGCTATAGGCTCTTTATATGAATCTTGCCCTGCCTGTGATATGTCAAGAAAAGTGAAGTGAGAATTGCCTTTAACTCGCTCTTTATTTGATGAAAATTAGGTTATCTATAATTCCTATAATTTTCTTAAATTTTTCACGGAACTTTCTATATACGCCTTTTTGAAGAAAATTTAATTTATGTGCGAAATACCCCACTTCTAGAAGTGTGTCTATTTACTCTTTTTTTCCCGAAGGAAATTTTTAATAAAAGTAATCGTTTTAGTTTATAAATAATAGGTAGTTATTACCTTGAATGTACAAATGGAGTATGTCTGTTATGAATAACACAAAACACGCATTATGCCTATACCCTTATTTATCAAAGTGGTCTTAAAACGGTTCAAACTGTGGTTTATTATTAAATTTTGTTTTGGTTATTGATCATAACAAGTTCTTCAGTGTATTATTATTCCTCAAGTAGGTACGTATTTAAAGCGAATTCGCATTGAAATGACTTTCTGGACTAAAACTCCAGTTACTAATACACAAATACACTACTAGTTAAGGGTTTAATGACTTTTAGCTTCTTTTGTCTATACCGTATTGGTGTTGATACCGGCTACAAAAAATAGTGAATATATTGCATCACAAGTTCATCGGATCTTTACAGGTGTCTTTAGTATTTTAAGTAGCTCACCAATCGTGCAACTAACAGAGAAACCCAAACCAAGGAGAACCCCAAAGAAATGTTTCGAGGATCCTCAGTAGATGACCAGTTACGCAGTATGCTGTTTATTAAAACCCCTTTGAAGGAGACACTATTGATGGTTACTACGTACTTATAGTTTGTAAATAGGCCAATCAATTATTACAGTTTACTTTTGGGTAATTAATTACAATGTTAACCTTTAGTGGCAACAGAAGAGAAACAAATTATTATGCGCAGTCCTTAATTTATCACTGCTTTAGTGTTAAAAATAATTAGTCGTTAACGTTATTACATTGCAAAACAGCGACATTTGTAAAATAAATGAATGAAATTGGTAATAAATTTAATGAATTCATAACTTGGATGCTTTTCGCTGATATTTTGTGTAATAACTGTTAATGAATATGCAAGAATCTCGTTTTAAAATGTTAATTTGACATCATAATCCGTGCTCCAAATTATTTAGCAGTCAAAATATATGTAACCGACGTGTTAATTTTAACACCGCCATTATAAGTAAATATAAATTTGGGTTGTATGTGTTTTTGGGCAACACGGATGTTGACTCTCCTTGCCATACCTTTTTTTTTCAAACAGACGGAAATCAGCTGTTCGTTTCGTTTCATTGACAAATTTGTGTATTCGAATCCTACTACATTTTTCCCACGTTTAAAGGGCGCGGCCGTGTTCATTGTGCAAATATATTTTTAGGGTTTTAGTAGGTTTGTTTATTGGACATGTCTCCCAGTGTGTCGAGTTGGTTAATATTGCGTTTTTATTAAATTTATGAGCCGGCGCAAATTGTTCGTTGCACCGAGAACTTACCGAGACAAGTCAGCCTACTTTCTTATCTTACACCCTTTGGTGTAATTTTGAAAAATGTAAAAAGTATTACTTATTGCAAGTGTTCACCTGCTTATAAATGCATTTGATTTTTTATGAATGTTGGTGTGGGTTGTCCGTTCTCATTACTTTTAAATACAAGGCTATTAAGATTTTGTCCGATTTATGGGTACAGTGAACTCTTTTAACATTTATATAAAATACGTATAACAATGAAGTCGTACGCAATTTTAACTAGTGAAAAATAAGCACGTAGGGCTCGTTTGTTTATTGTGAGTACAAATAGTAGTATAAGAGGTAGGTAGCTGCTTAATTCAGAAAGAAATAAACTCTCGGTAGTTGAGAGAATGCGTCAAGTACGCAGGTGTACTTTTATTAATAATTTTCTGTTCCAATTAATACAAAACAAAGCCTGTTTCAAATCATAAATGAGTACAGCTTTTAAGTTTTTAATACTTTTTCGCCTACTACCTTAGAAAAAAATGAATACCGGATAATAACTGCACACGTTTTGTCGTAAAAGAGGCACTTGTTACTGATGCTGGGATGAAATTTCCCAGGTGACTCTCGACGAGAAGTTCTACTGATGGAGAATCTTAAATACCCAATATAAAATAAATTGGACGAAGAAGGCCCGGGGGCACAGAGGCACCTATTCACCTGACCAGCCCATCTCTATATACTTATTTATTTTAGCACTAGCACTCTTTACGCCATGCAATTTATATGCGAAACGACGTCTATTTACGTTGGAATTTACCAATATTACCAATTACCACCAACCTTTTTATTTTTGAGAAAACCCCGATCTCAAATCTAAAAGTTTCCCAATTGAGCTTATCTAAACAGCACATCGTGTGTGATGGTAACTTGAACTTGATGATGTTTGTGTTTAATCTGCGCTTCCGACGCCCCTTTTTTGCTTTCGAAATTGTATTAAGTTGTCGTTAATCAATTCGGTGATTTAATATTTTATCCGACGTATTAAATTACACGGATATTTAAAACCACCCTTTGATAAGGGCTGTAAATTTGTTTTTCATTTAAATTAACCGCGTAATTGGAGCGAAGCGAAATCCAATGTGGTATCAATTGATAGTTAAGACGGGGGTTTTCACTTTTACCCACAATTTTTAACAAACAACTTGAAATTGCCATTAAAAATGACAGGACGAATTACCGTCCCACTTAAACGTCAGTAAAAGCCACTTGAACATTGTAATTGTTCCCACATGATCAGATATTAACGGTACATATAAACGACGATCTAAAAGGTACGTAAAGAAACAAAAAACAGTGCAAATTGTCATTTTCAAGAGTATGAACACAACTTGAAGAAAATGATTTCGGCTCGAAGAATGCGTATTTCAACGACAACTTGCCACCCTCTGTACTCTTTACTGAAAATTCCACCAGCATTATTTTTCTAGGGACTTACACTCTCGACTAAGGTATAGTCATGATAAGACCACTAACAAGTTTTTTCGCATGGCTTGGAGCAGTATCCAGACCAGAAGTTTGCCTCTTCACTTTTTCGTATCTATCTGTGTCATCAGCTAATGTATGAATATACTGAAATGACTCTGTAAAGTGTTGTCAAGCGTATCCTATCTACAATAGAACTTCGTGTGGGCTCTCCGAGCCAGATAATACGAAAATAACGTAATATGGCGTGTGGAACATTTTGGAAGTCGCAAGAACAACTAACACCGCCAATAACAGGCGGGAAGAAACAATTGAGGTAACAGAATGCAAAGCTCATGTTCTAGGCTGGACGACAACAAGTTTCAAAAGAGGAAGACGAAGTGAAAAGTAGAACAGGGCACTCTGAAGAATGATTTCGGTATAGGGATATTTTTGAGTAGAAAAGTTGAGAGATGGAAAACTTCAAGAGAGTCTGGAAAATGAGTAGGTAGAAGTGGCGGACAAGCCTGAAAAGAAGAAGATTTGGAAAGCACGAAGAAAGCACCAAACCAGCAGAAGAAAGTTTGAAAGATCTCAAAAACGTTGTAACGTCCAAGTGGTAAATCAATCAAACGGTTACCTTCTCCACGATGCTAATGAATAGTGGCAGAGTAAATTTACTACGTAATAATTATTAAAATGATAGTATTACTTTAAGTATAGTGTTTCTCTTAACTGTTGCATTGGCAATGACATTATGGTCAACTTCATAAAATAAAATAAATAATAGTAATTTCCACGTTGTTAATTTTATCATTTATGGATATACACTAGCGATACAACATTAATGTTGTCTCTTAAAAGTAAGTACTATTTAATAACATGGTAACAAGTTGCAAACTTGAAGGTTAGCAGGTGCTTTTCGCGGGTATTCGTAATACACAGGGTGAGTTTTCTTAATGGCCCATTAAAATTATATCGACTTTTGCAGAAACTACAAAAAAATGCCTCAAATAATGCTTTTTCAGTTATATGGTTACGTAGAGCATTCGCGCCACACCCTGTATATTTTAATACAATTTAACGATGTAGGACAGTTTTAGATAAAAAAACCTTTTATGTCAAACCCATCATATAAGTACTATTAATAGCTACAGAAGTGACATAACGGTGTGTTTATTACCTACGGAAGAAGTTTTAGCCCATGGTGCCAATAAGGCCCAACACGATCTGAATATAACTCTTATACGCTTTACAAAAGTTTATATTCGCCCGAATTAAAGTAAATCCAATCATTGGGATCACTATAAGTACTCTTCCATGCCCGGCTTATGAAAATCCCTACTTCTTTGAGCCTATTCGCCCTAAGGTTACCTTGCAGCTGGTATAAACCTATACTCCATTCTAATTCAAGGTGCAGTAAACGTTAACACATACATGTAAATATCTTGGTAAATTATGGAAGGAAATTTTTTTGTAGACTTTGAGTAGGAGCTCGGTGGTGCCGAGATATTTAGGGAGCTGGAATAATATCTGCAGTCAATTGCAGTCGTTACGCGATGATCACTGTTGACATTTACTGCACCTTGAATTTGAATGGAGTAATAATAGATCTTTCCACCTTTAAGCTTCAACATCACAAAGGGGGGGGGGGAGACTATTGATCTGACGCTGTTAGTTTGGCCGTCCATGGACAACTCTAACAACCCAAACTATAAGAGCTAGAGAACTTAAATTTTAAACCATCGAGTAGCTCGGTTGGTAGAGCTTGGTTAAGCTTCAGGTTCATGGATCTATCCGTCTGTCCGTACGTCCGTAGGCAGTTTTTTTAGCCTAAACTATAAGAGCTAGAGAGCTATAAACTTCTAAACTATAACTAGTAGATAATAGGGCCAGATCTATTAAATTTCAGGTTCACATTAGGCCATAGGTCATCGGAGGGGGGATCTTAAATATCCTTTGCTACCACCCCACTTTTTCATTCTAAATTTCATGACAACCAAAAATGACAATGTTACCCCTGTTTGCATTTCTACATTTGTTATAGAAGTTTTTGAGTTTTAGTTATTGAATTGGGATCTGTGTCGTTCTGTATAATTAGTGTTTGTAGCTGCAGGAACATTCTGCCATGGCAAACTATCCATCGTCTGTGTAGTATGTATGTCTAAAGAAATAAACCACATTTCTTCAGACAACACGATCGTCGTATTTCTTTCAAAATGTAAAGTATCAAAAGGAAATGAACTTTGAATGTGCAGTTGAAAAATTAATAAGATAACGGAAACTAAATTACATTTTATTAAAAATTAACGAGTCATAATCTACAGTTTAATACACCAGAATTGGACATTAAGTGTTTTTTTGGCTGTAACTTTCTAGATGAAGACTTTCTTACCAATTTACTACCGCTGACAAAAACTTAACGATCAATTAAACATGCCAACTTTACAGTTGAACATATTTTCTAACAACTTATTTAATTTTCAGGAACCACAGAAAGCGAACCTCCCACGACATTGGAATCGAAAAAAATTTCAGACATTCCAGACAAGTTGTTGATGAGCGGAATAAATTTACCAGGTGAGCTTTGTTGCTTGTTACGTTAACAAATAATAAATTGGCGAATATTGTTACACCCACCGTAGTGGGACTTTGATATATGTGGTAGGGCAAATTGATCGACGACGCAGCTACAATTTATTAAGTCTCCAAGGCAGAGGAAACCTGGATTTGTAGTCGACGCTCGAAATTACAAACCTCCCGAAATCGCGCCAACTTACCTTTGGGCGTCTTGTCCGACGATGGAAGCTTAATTTTTTGCAAACAATTTATTGTTTACTGTTTAATAAGAAATCGAAAGTTCGTGGTGATGTCTCATTAATCGTGGGCGCCTCTGCGAGTTGGTTTATATTAAATAATTTACATCTTCGCTCAGTTGCGTTGCATGTAAAACTTCGCCTACTCTTCACTACTGCCCTTTTGTGTTCTGCAAAGTCATTACGTCGTTACATTATAACTTAATTAATTAAAATAACGTTTCGACTTTATCAATTGAATTTACTCGACCAAAGCGAAGACGTGCTTTTACAATTTACCTCATACTCTAATCCTTTCAATTTAACTTTTGTTGCAAATAGTATTTGCGGAGATTTTACGTGTGCGATATTTGTAAATAATATAAATTTGACCTAGTTGAGGGGTGAATTGTATTTTTACTTATTATTAGATGGGATACTACCGCTATGCGGAAGCCACCTGAGGTCGAAGTTCATCCACACCCGTAACCGATTTACCGGATGCGACTTTGATCATTTTAATTAATGGTATTTTATCGACTTTTCGACTTGCCATTAACGCGAAGGAATTTTAACATAAAATCCCATTGGGTGCTTATTGGTTTAGCGCCTTAGAAATGATGTAGGTACCTGTTATACTAGCTTAGCTGTATAGATAAGTAATTTAGTTGTGGGTAGCTCGTAAATGAATGTGCAATTTTTTAAAATATATGATGCTTAATGAAAATAACCGTTAAAATTTTTTTTCCACTTTGCAATTTAACCGACGCATTATTTCTTCTTGAGGAAATGCGACTTACACATTCATGAGCTAATTGAGAAGCGATTTTTTGTTTTTCGTCTCCAAACCCCTTTTATTTAATTGGAATGTTAGTTAGAAATTTTATTATTAAGAAGAGGTAGGTTGGCTTATTTAGACCCCATGCTACTGGATCTAATGTGATTTGTCCTTATTAGGATCTTATTAACAATATAATCGTGATTTTCCACTATGATATGGTCGGCTGAGTAAGTGGGATTTGAATTCATTTACCTCAAGTAGGTATAACTTTGTAAGATATAGGGCATTGAACATTTTTGGTTTTCATTCTAGCTGAATTTATTCGCTCTTTCAAAAACGGAGCTTCTCAAATTTTTTCTCTTATGTATAGCAATCTGAGATTACAATTCAGCCCCCAGATGCGTCCAACTTAGCTCTAGCGAGGAAAACAGAAATAGGGAACTTAAAAAAAAATGTATGGTATTACCTTCAGGTACTTGTCAGCTTCAGAGAACCATGACTGGCCTACCTATTTCGGATTCCATAACCAATAACCACTCCTATTTCAACTTTATGGCTGTTTACGTGGAACTACATCTCTTCAGAACTGTTTAAATATTTTGACTACTTATATTTTATAATTTTGGACACCAAGTCTATAAATTACCCTAGACGTTCTTCTAATTTTCACTGCAAGATTGTCATGTGTGTGGTAGTAATTGGCATTTTTGGTAGTGCAGCACTGCACACAAGCTCTTTCAGTATGTTTATACCATGGTAGTTCTTTTGTTTTTTGCTTTTATAATTCGTACTCTGCTCTATTCAATATTTCTACGTTGAACACTAAACAGTCGCAAACTTGAAGAGACACAAGAACCAACTGGATCTGGAATATTAATCGGGCCCATTGTACTAACAAGAACCAACTATGCTTTATTTGAACGAGCGAAAACACTAGAAATATTAGCAGAAGTTGGGTTGCAATCAAACAAGGGCGATTTTAGCGATAGTTTTCAGCAAAGCGTCTTTGAATTGCTGGTGTTAAGCAGTTACTAACTATTTGCATTGATTTTAATTATCTCGCCAATTCGGGCAAGTCTGGTACTTCTAGGGGCTTACCCTTAAAACGTCGAAGGTTCTACTTTATTCTGCACTTGATGGGGTGCAAGAAACGGATAAGCACCGACGTATTTTAACTGGAAGTAGAAGGGTTCTAACGTTCTACCCCTTTGTCTCGGTGGGTTGGTCCATCGGCAGAGCTATACGTGATTTTTGGTCAATTGGCTGCTGCAGTCTCTGCACCAGAGGAGCTATAGACTAGTCTATTTGCGGTTGTACTTTAAATAATAACGGGAAGACCTGACGCTCAAGCCCTGGTTTCGGTGTGTTCGGATGATGGCTAGAGGTAAACCATGGCGGTGCTTCTACCCTCACTGGTAGGGTAAGGGTTTCCCGATCCCGAGCCGTTACCACTCACAGTAAAGTGAGCAAGTGGACATGATTCCGCACTTCTTGCGAGAGTGGCCTTAAGCATGCTCGCTCTGATGTTGGTGCTGCGGGCAGAAGTTTACCTTATGGTGAGGTTGGATGAGTTCTGGTAGGAGGTATACATAACTATACACTCCATAGTATCCATTCTTTAAATTGTTATGCACATAAGACTACCAGTATGTGTTTATGCGTTCCGAAATCTACCTAATCACTGTCGCAGGCTCAGGCTCCGCTGTCGGTGGGTCCAGATGATGGCTAGAGGCGAGCGTGCACCGTCGTGGTAAAGCTGGTCTGTTTCAGGTCGTAACGGGTGATCTGGAAGCGATTTAGTGGTAGGGTGATAATTTTAGCGATTCCGAACCGTTACGAACCACGGTAGAGTAAATAAGTGAACATGGTGCCGCTCTCCGCGTGACCGCAGCGCGTGGAGGTGCCCTTAAGCATGCTCACTCTGATATTAGAACTACGGGCAGAAGTTTGCCTTATGGTGAGGTTGGATTCCCAGTAGTTTACGGTTTTTCTAGGGAGTGAAAAGTCGTAACTCTATCAGCCTACTCTCTATACCCTGGTAAATTTAATTGTAGGTACAGGGTGGGGAGACACACACTTAAGATGTTTTGCCGATTTATGAAGTCTGTCTAGATTCTAGATCTTCTCGATCTAGGATATGTTTTAAAAAATGTAATGCATTTCATTTGTCTTCCTTAAGACGAAAACAGAATAAACGGTAAGCATTTATGGCTTTGTAGCGGTTTCCAAATAATTGTAAAAATATTACAACATATCTTGGCAAGTAAATTTAAAGCAGTTTTACTTGAGATTGAAATCTTAATGGTGCATCACATGCTCATTAGAAAATGTCTTTTTATGCAAATAAGAATTTTTGTTCACCATTAATGCGGTTTATTTGTAAAATTTTTGGCAATAAGTAATTAGTTAGCGTGCTTATCTCGGCAAAGTCTCAATTAAAAGTATTTAAAACTGTATAATAAAGAATTCTACACCAAGTTATCAGATTAACATGATCGTGACCTGCATTTACTATTTCTATGTGTACAACCCAACTATGCTAATCAAAAGAGTCGCATGTAGTACCTACCTAAGCGAACTAAACAACAAAAATTTTCTTTCGAATTATAAGAATTTCTTTCTGTGTAACAATTTGTATTTGTAATGAAATCCGCCTACATTTAAAACGAGAAGTAGCTGTCGATGTATCGGCTTAAGCATGCGAACGGCGCTAAGGTGTGTTGAAAAATCTTGGCCGTACAAACTGCTCTATTCATACAGGTGTTAATAGTGCAGTTGAATAAGATTAGTTCTACATACATTTAATTCTTGTAAATAGAATTTTATTACAATACGAGTGTGTGCACGCGCGCTTTTATTTCTCACGGTCTGTAAACGCCTGACCCGCGCGCTCATATTAACATAGATCAATCTCATTGTGCACCCACACCAACTTCGCCACTGCTTTTATTATTGCATTTTCTCTATCTGCTTAGATACCTTTAAGGACAGGGCAGGGCGTTTCACTTAATTTTCTATTTTCTTTTTATACGATAGATATTAACCCGCTAGATCCACATACTAGTCCACTTTTTTACTTACTTGCAAGAAATTTGCATTTGCTTCAATATTTTAACTTGGGTAATTATTCCATTCACATCTCCATATCCGGAGGCGTGCATAAGTTGTTCGGTTTTACTAAATTATAAACAAATTTACTTTTCAATGCATGGTTTAAAAAACCCCAAGCTCAAGTCTGTCTTTTGTTGTCCTAATTGAATATCATTAACTCATATCTCACATAAAGTTTGCAAAAAAATATAAAATAACTCTGTTATTATGTGAAAGGGATCAAGATCGAGAAAATGGTAGTCTATTAACCGTGAAGTCTTCTGGCATTGTAAAGATTACCATCAAGATCCATTTGATTGAGGACACGAATTGCAATTTATTTACAAAAAAGTTATTATGCATAGATTTTTCAGTTAATCTATATGTTTTTGTTTATTTTACAGCAGAGTCGGCTTTAACGAAATTTACAGGTTTTTAAAAATACAGCCCATTAAAAATAAATTCCAAGATTCGGAATTCCATACATCTTTTCTCCTTGCATCTTCTGCAGGATTGATCTTACCTTGCATTTTTCCGTATTGGAGCAGTCTATTATATGTGGCATGCTCATGCTCACGTAGTTTGTACTAGCTGAAAATAACTTAAGCCATCTCAATTACGATTTTATGGCTTAATGTTGCTGTTTAAGCTAGCTGTCTAAAGCCCAATAAGTCTTTTTAAGCCACCTTCGGAATTATTATGCCTACAAACGACCACATTTTGCAATTTTTAAGCATTGCCTTTCTTTGCACGAATAATTAATCACATAATCACTTATCATTTTGCGATTTTCATTCTTTGATTTCTTTTCAAGTTGCCCGTAATCAATTTGCGAAGTGTTACTTGTACGATCTTTCGAGAAAAAAAAATTATAAACCGAGACTCGCCATTGCGTATGTGTAATTTAACTAATTGAACTTTCTTTTTTAAAAATATGTTAACAATTAAATATGTAAATTAAATTGATATCAATTATTTTCTTTCAGGTACCACAGATGTTGAAGGAAGTCCTATTATTTTATGTTACGCCGAATGCATAGCTAGAGCTGGCCTTAATAAGTATGAAATAGCGCAAGTACTGCTTTATTATGCGTCCATTCCAAGGTAATTTTATTGTACGCCTTAAGGACCATTTAAAGAACGACCTAAGGACTTTATTTAGTTACGCGAAAAAATACCACGGACGTGATGTAACTATAATAACCTGAATGTAACGCATTTTAATATTTTGTTTTTTTTGTAAAAAATTTTTTCACCAGTCAGTAACAATTGTAGTTAAAAGTGAATTATTGTTTAAAAATCAATAAGGAAGTAAATTAAATAATGTCGCAGCATTGTCATTTTGTAATAAACATTGCGTGATGCTGCAATTAATTCAAACTTCTTCAAATACAAATTTATGTGCATACTTTTGTATAGCCGTGTAATAAATTCCTAAAAGTATGTATCAGGAAGTTTCAGTAACTGTGACTAGTAAATTATTGGTAATTTAGGAAAAAATATGTTAAGGTACTCATTTAATAATTGCCAAAGTCGTTAATCACGGCACTATTGTCTAATATTTAATTTGTGTGTTTAGTGCTACCCGTGGATAGTTCAAATAATTGATTTTTCACTCGAGAATTTTACGATAATCGCTAGTTACGTTTATTGTCTTTGATAGGTATGTCTCTTGCTTGGGAGAAATTTGCTTCCATGTCTGCTTGGGTGTATAATAGTGGGCTGCCTTACATCGTTTCAATTAATTTTTTCAACAGTTTTAGGCCCACCTTGCTCATTCACTGGTAGTCTATTGCCTGTCAGCTGTCAGCTTGCCTGCCTGTATGTTTACGAGTTTAGGGTTTAGGTCTACCTGTTTTGCTTTTCTGTATTCTGTGCCTCTTGTTATCTGTGTGCTTCTGTAATTGTGGATCTTGCTCAAGGTCTAGTTTTCTGTTTTCATTATCCAACCTGTTTAACCATTTCTCTATATATCAGTCTGTTTAACGTTTGACTGTCTGTCCGTACGTCTGTAGTAAATCAGTATCTCTGTATAAGTCTCTATGTTCACCTGCCTCTATTCGTAGTCGAGCTCTGCCACTACAAATTATTCTGGAGACCACGCCAATGCGTGGCCTTCTCACTTACCTGTTTTTCTCCCTGTTACCTCGAGTTGTACAATTTTAACAGGCGATTGCCGTCCTAACCAGTCGGTAACCAGGCTTTATATAATCGGGAATCTGTTAACCAAAGGTTAATTCAGGAATGTCTGCCTACCTGAGTGTACTTGTATTGTTTTCTAAATCTCATACTGCGTGTTTGCTTCTTAAACAGTCAGTCATCACCAACTCTGTTTCTGCTCGAATTGTCTATTGAACCTGTATACTTCCCAGACGTATTTTATTTCAAAGCTCAAACTATTACTTCTATAAAGCCTAGTCTGAACCGCTTCTTCTCTAGGGAATAGATCAATTTTTCACTTTTTGTCATAATGAAATATTTTCGTTATTAAAACTGCTCACCGTGAACTGTAAAGTGATCGATTCTTTATTTCCCAGACTGATCAATTAGTCTGTGAACTTTTCCGTCGTTTCCTTTCAATTCCCGGAATTCAGCAGCACTTACAAATTAAATCGATTGTAATTTGTCAAAGAGACTAAAAATTAGATTTTCCTTACCGTAAACCTTCTGAGGATTTCAACATAAAATTGCATGCGAAATTCCGTAGTAAAATGCATTAAAAAGTCAATGTAGGTCCCCTTGCAACTTGCAACCCATAGGCACCTGTCCGCAAATTTACATACAATCGAGATGCATAAAAAACTCCTTTCGTTTCCAACTGAAACAAATTCGTAATTACTATTATCTAAATGGTCCTTGGGGTCGACAATTTTATTTTATAAAAAAATATGAATTTATTTACAATTTAATGACAATTTTTGTTGCAGTATTAAAGATAAGGAAAATAGATTTGTGATTTTGCTATTAGCGGAGACAGACGAGCACAAAGCGTTGGATTCGTTGGACAAAGCTATAGCTCTTGTGATAAATCAAATTGAAATTAAGAAGTTTATTATATGGAAACCCAACAGTGTTGCGGAACCAAGAAATTTATATGCTAGTCATTTAAAGGTAAATATTCTTCCAACTTACCGAGTGCGTTGCACTCATTCAAAAAGGCGGCAGCGTATCGAAAAACGAACAAAAACGATTCTGGAAGCAAACTTCTAGTCTCATTTCTTGACATGTTGTCCTAGTAGGAAATTAATTACAGAAACGAGTCTTATCAAATCATTCTACTTATTTCCAGTTAAATGTCAAATACTTTATTTATACCAATAAATTACAACTTTTTTTTTCCAACAGGGTATAGTTGTCGATGATGAACTATCATTGAGTATTCACATTTCTAAGGATCAAGCGCCAGCAAGTTGTGGCGGTACCTGCACTCACGATCAGTTAGAATGGGTCGAGTTTTTCAAACAACTCGAGCCGTTTATCGAAGACTGTAGATCTGCAGGACAAACGCTCTTAACGACACTATCGCATTTGAGAGGCGAAGAAATTCCGACGCAAATCAACAGGAGATACTTGAGCTTTCAGTATAGGTAAATTACAACGCGATAGCCCAGCTAAAGCGACTAACTAATTTTTTCGATAGGCAAATAGCGAAAACGTTGCAAGACGAAATTGTTCAAAAATTGAGGCGGGAGGGTGGTCCAATTTTGCAGAGTTTAGAAGAGCGCACTCAGTGGATTTCTGCCAGTAGAGACGTTAGTAGACAGTCGAATTTTGCTCACTTGTCGTTTACGACGGTCGATAGGGTTGCTAAGAGGTTGGAACAACTTGCTAATGAGAGGAAAGAACGCCTCAAAGAACTTTTGAGACTAAAAACTTTAGAAGAAGAAGCATGTGTGGTGAGTAATTTTATGACGGTAGTATTTTTTTAAAATTAGGTGAAAGAAATGCTATAGGTAGTAAATCGGCTTAATATGTGGAATAATTTCGACATTATGTTAAATTACTTAATCTTACCTAATTTGATGTCGATCGTAATTAAAGATGCAATTTAAAATTAACTTTCTTGACATTTCGTACTCACGGTGGTCCACATTTTCACTTTTAACGCTGTTATTACTTTAAAGAATAAAATTGCTTCTTCAGTGGTCTCAATTGCGGGAGCAATTTCAATCACTCACAATTTTTTTTCGAAAAGTTAATTACACGTATTGTCCAACTCTTTGGTCAATTTATTATCGTTCTTCAATATGAGTTAAATTTATTATGATAAAAGCAATGAATGAAGTATATTTTTGTTGGAGTAATTGACAATCTTACATGGTATCACGAACATCCACTACATGATGCTAAATGTGATTAACCTTTTATAGTATGTAGCAACGTGATCTCGATATACTAATTTGTAGTAAACTTTTTGCCTTATCATGCGAATTGCTTATTTTAAAATGTGTACTCGGCACTGGCATCGTATTTGTAGCTTACATCTTACCTGGATCAATCAAGCCATATTCAGAAGAGACTACTAATTCAATTTTACCCCAATTACTCGCGGGCTTAGTTTGGAACGAACTGCCGTGCTTGGAATTGCTTAAGACAATTTTGAAAGGTGTATAACTTTTAAAATCGTTCAGCTCAGATTAGAGAGCATACAGTTTGGCCGCAGTCACATTTTTAAAGCGAGTTGATATTATAATAATACTAGAAGCGTGGATTCCAAGAGTTATGGGGGGAAAGCGTAACAATTGAGCTAATGGGATAATACGATACCCGGTGATCGTAATTTGAGGACTAAAATTTAAGCCGGAACCCTTCATAACGAATTATTCTTTCGTTTCTAACAGAGTATTACTTTCAGAACTCTTTTATTTTAGTAGGAAGTTTTGTGATTTCTGTTATTTAGTTTAATGGTAAGAAGAATTCGTAATGGTTTCTCAATAATCTGAATCGTCATTAGTATTCTTGTCAATTTGCAAAGTGAAATCGTCAGGTAGTATGTATATGGTAGGAAGACCTTTATTCAATTCTAACGGATACGGTTTTTTATCTTAGTTTAATCTGTATTTAATTATAGTAAATACGTATCTTATATTTTCTTTATAAAATTATTTTGATTTACCACAATATAAAATAATAACACCCTATTTAATTAATAACCTCACCTTATTAACTTATTTTGTCATTTTCGCTATCTTTGAATTAGCCGCTTGTAGTACTACTACCTGACCTCTAACACGATATCAGTATTGCCTTTTCTCTATATTCTTCTTCATTTATAAGATTAACATTTGTTTAATTGCTCTCAGTTTTTTTGCGACTCGGATCGCCATCTGTTGCGCCGTCTTTTGCTGGATATTCCGCGCGCAAATCCTTTTACGCCAGCCTCTACCGTTCCCCATCAAGTGTCCATTTCTCTTTCTACCACATATGGGTCTTTTTGTTGCACCGATGATTTTGGTGCTCTTTCAGACTATTGGACACCGTTCCTAAATTGTAATAAATGTAATGCAGGCAACTCGTTTGGAGTAAACAAGGGCGCCACTTATTAGAAGAAGTGGCCATGTTATAGAGGTAAAATAGGACTGTCGAAGTTACGGAAGAGCATCGACACTAGATGAAGTGGTCTTCTATCTGTTAAAGTTGAAGATAACGATGCCAGCGAATTACACTGACCACTACTATGCCCGAATGGTTGCCTGTGTGCTATTGCCTCTTATAGCTTTCTGTAAATATGAACATGTCAGCTGTATTCAAGATTGAATTAATGTCATGAATTTTGAAGAAGAAGGTCCGGTGGTCCTTCATATGCAAAAGTTGAGGAGAGGGTGCACGGAGAACTTCTAAGATCAATAATTTCGTCGATACCCAGGATCTTGTTCAAAGACAATAGTCAATTGTTCAGGACGACTTCGAGTATACTCAGTTGTGGCAAGTTCCCCTCACTCACATATAATTTTTTGTTGTCTACTGAGGTTAAAAGCCACGTAGTTTCCGGATCAGGCTCTTCAATAGCTCGTTTCGCCTGTCTAGGCGTAATACGAATGTTTCAGTATTTCTGGTCTCTCCTTTTAAGAGTTTCTGGAAACGATTGTAGTTTGGTAATTTGAGCTTATACGACGATTGATGCTGTTAGGCTCATTACTGTACTATTTCGGGCATCACTAGATATAGAAACTAATAATCCGGAAGCTATTCACATACTCGAGTTTCTCTAAAGTTTGCAAGGATTAAACATAGTTGACAAAAACAAAGTCAACATATGTATTATAAAAATAGAAAACACCAATTACGAAGAAGTCATTAAAGGTGATTAATTTAGAAATAACTAAAATTTAAAAAACGTAGTTAAATGTCATTTACTCTTCATCGCAGTACTTAAGACATTAGACATCGTGCAGTTTTTATAATTTTTTTTACCTTAGAAGCCTCCACGAACTCTGGCACCCCCTAATTGTATAAATTCAATTTTCTGATTCTGAAGTACCGAAGCGCGAACTACCGTTCCTATATTAATCTTGAGTAGTCTGTACTAGACACTGGAGTCTTGAGAGTAATACTGGAGCAGGTCATGTACTGTCAGTCGAACTTTGTCGAAGCCCTAACGGTTGGAAATTTGAACAATGGTTAAGCTAAGCGTGGCTTATAGTTACGGCATTCATAACCCAGGCTAAGAAGCTGAATGGATATCCATTTATATTTATGTCTTCAACTCGAACCTCTACAAAAGGTCGTGGAGAAAATTAAAAGTTGGTAGCTTTTACAGTCGCCTGAGAGTTAAATGGCACCTCAACAAATTTTAGAGTTAAGTCTCGCTTTCAGTAAGCAGCGCCTGGGGTTATAACGTAAGTGCCGCTTAAGTACAAGTTCTTAACTGGATTCGGGCGCAATAGTGTCTATACGCTAATGTTGTGGTACGGTGTTCTCTGTCGTCTATTGTAGCGCAAAGCATCACGGGGCTGCAGACTGCAGTCTGTAGCCAAATTATTCTTTTATGGAATATAGAGGCCATCAGTAGTGGAGTGCAGCTTCTTTTTGAAGAAGTGCACAGTAAAAGCTTCATCACTACCCAGCTCAGGTTAGGCAGTCTCAGTTTTGTTTTTGCAGTTTTTAGATGAAGAGTCCACCGCGTTAATGTTAATCTACTATTTTAATCATTTTTTTCGAATTGTTCTTGCAGTTCAAAAACCGGTTGTTTCTGACTCATTTCTTGCTAGATCATCAGCTTTTCCTTCCATCTTCCATGCGATACCACAATGACTCGGAACTCTTTATCATTTGGAAACTAGGTAGTTTAGTTCGGTCTAGCCTAAGCATGGAACTGTAATATAATTGGAATGGGTACTCTCAATTTTCATTACTAATACGAACTTCTTCGAATTTCGCTTCATATTCTCATCTCATTCAACCCTTCTTTTTACATTATAGTTCTATGAGCCAAAGCCTGCTCATTTGGTTTGAGTACAAATACTCATAGGCCCGGTATTTTAGTTGCTGGTTAAAGTCGTGGCTACTTAATCATGGCAATTTTCGTGGTTAACCCCCTAAATTTTTATGATTTTTCACGTATGATCACAAAAATTTAATGTTTAACCACGAAAATTGTCATAGTTAAGCAACCACGATTTTAACCAGCAACTGAAATGCCGGGCCATAATGATTTTGAAATATTTACCAAAAATTGTCTAACTTGAGCATTTAGCATCCAACCGATTCCTGGGGTTTTGTTGGTTTTCAAACGCAATTACAACAAAACTAGTTTACAATTGGCCATTTTAAGCGTTAAACACGGTTAATTACATTTTTTCTTGATTTTTAAGCGAATCCGAACGTATTCCTACCGATATGGACGAAACCTATAATTTAAAAAATTAATAATTTTTTTGCCAACCAACTGTTTTAACTTTCTTTTAATTTAACTCAATTAAATATATCTTAGTAGTAGTGGGTAAAGTTTAAAAAAATTATAATTTTGAAACCAAAACTTCCAAACAATAACGCCCTTGACTATTATTTTACCTTTCCTATCTCCAACTGAAAATCGTTATTTTCCAAAGTGAATAACCACTTTCAGTTTATTGCTTTTTCAGTAATTCTAAATAATCTTAACCAGCTGTTAACCTCGTTTTCAAGGTTAATGCGTGGGCGGTTTCGGTAATAATTATATTTTATTTTAAATTATTTTTTTGTACTTTCACTATTTCTTATATCATCATCTTCAATAAAAATGTTTCGCCAATTTCGTTAATTTATTACTTTGATCATGACCCATTTTCAGGGTAGCAGTTTTAAACTGGGTCACATGAGAAACGGGCGATTGTAAATAAGGTTTTCTTACCTATATATTATTAGTTATGTAGGGCGCCAAAAATGGCAAACACGTATGCGAATAGGATAATAAAGATTTTGATACGACACTTTAGTGTTACCGACTGACAGAAATAGCGTGTATATTTTCTTAGTAAATTTAGAATCTATACTCTTCTATCTGCAACGAACTGCTTTTACAAACGTGTATTTGAGGTATGTTAGGTTTTTCTATCCTTTTTTACCTTTTCACTAATTTCCGATTAATTGAATTTTAAATTACCTACCATTATTTATTTTATTATTTCAGTAACGGAATTGCTTGTTACGTGGTTGAAATTTTCAATAAGTTTAACGTAATCTCGACCAGCGTCTATTTTCATTTAACCCTATATGATTTAATATGTCGTAACCGCTAGATTTGGCATTAAATGTGCTTTTTAATGACCGGTCATGGGAATTTAGATCTCGGGCACTGCAATTATTGCCTTAACCTAACCGCAACCGAATATTACCCTAATCTCATATTAGTACTTTGAGCCTTCTGTAAAGCTTATTCAATAAGGAATTCAAATATGTGTAGGATTTTAACTTAGCTATATAGCCGAAATGTACAAATCATTTTTCCCGAGCTAATTCTTCCTAAGGTCTCATCAAAGCGAATTGTTGGTTAAACAGCTGTTACCGATTTTTGTTAAGCGATTACCTAAGCGCACATTTTGTTGAGGATACCTGCGTGCGTGTCCCGATTTTCTCATTTTAGAGAACTGACCTCGCCGTGTTAAACGAATTGCAAATTTCTTCAATGGAAGATTGCACTCCGTTCCTTGGATTATGATCCTTACTGATTGAGCTTGCTTAACTAACGAACTAATCAATTCGATTGGTATTTGTGCAATCCTTCTCGGTCATCAGTTTAGCTGTTTTCGACGTGTGCGTGAAGTGGGCAGGCACTGAAAAGCACTAACAATCATTTAGCGCCTAATCGATAGTGCTTCGTTAGTGCCTCTTAGTGCTTCATACCCGAACTCAGCAGCACCAACGGTTCTCCAGTAATTAACGTATCAAAAGGGCCTGTCCACTTCACGCTTTGTCAGAAGCACTAACGATCATTTAGTGCATAATCGTTAGCGTGAAGTGGGCTGGCCCTTTTGATAGGTTAGTTACTGGAGAACCGTTGGTGCTGAGTTCGGGTATGAAGCACTAAGAGGCACTAACGAAGCACTAACGATTAGGCACTAAATGATCGTTAGTGCTTCTGACAAAGCGTGAAGTGGGCAGGCTCCTTTGATACGTTAATTACTGGAGAACCGTTGGTGCTGCTGAGTTCGGGTATGAAGCACTAAGAGGCACTAACGAAGCACTAACGATTAGGCACTAAATGATCGTTAGTGCTTCTGACAAAGCGTGAAGTGGGTAGGCCCTTTTAATACGTTAATTACTGGAGAACCGTTGGTGCTGCTGAGTTCAGGTATGACGCACTAAGAGGCACTAACGATTAGGCACTAAATGATCGTTAGTGCTTCTGACAAAGCGTGAAGTGGGCAGGCCACTTTGATACGTTAATGACTGGAGAACCGTTGGTGCTGCTGAGTTCGGGTATGACGCACTAAGAGGCACTAACGATTAGGCACTAAATGATCGTTAGTGCTTCTGACAAAGCGTGAAGTGGGCAGGCCACTTTGATACGTTAATTACTGGAAAACCGTTGGTGCTGCTGAGTTCGGGTATGAAGCACTAAGAGGCACTAACGATTAGACACTAAATGATTCTTAGTGCTTTTCAGTGCCTGCCCACTTCACGCACACGTTTTCGACTGCTAGTAGCTGAAGATTTTTGACGCTTTTGATCAACACAACCTTGTTATAGACGAATGGGCGACTTGATTATTGGCTTTCATCTCCAGATTAACTTTGCCGAGTACCTACCTAATTTAAGAATTATCAAAAAAATTGATATTACTGTTGTCTTCCATTATTTTCGCTCCTCGGTTTCAGGCCCCTGGGTTGTCGTACATATGTGTGAATTTATTACCTTTGGACTTTCAAGTTATATAATACATATTTATGTAAGGTAATCAAGTTATAGTGAGTTAAATGTGGACTAATTGTCATTTTTCGATAAATATGCAAAATTACTCAAGTAAGTGGGTAAATGATCCAACGCCTAGTTTTAATTTTTATTAATCTGCTCTTATTATACTAGAAGGTACTACCACTTTTACACACGGCGGGCCGTGGGCCAATAAAAAGTTTCTCTCGCCATTTTTAAACCCCAGAAAGTTTTCTGAAAACTTACAGGAAATAGTGGTTGGCGTCTTGGATTTTTTGAAAAATTGCAGAGTTACAAGTATTCGAAATGGAAAACTTTTAATTGGCCCACCATGTCGTGGATTATTACAAACATTAATTTATAAAATTATTTCCATTCCGGAAATATATTATTTTGAATTAAAATCCATGCTGCAAGCTCATTAAACACACCTCTTTCGATATTTTTATTTTCAACTGAAACTCGTCTGATATGTTAGTTGCGAGCGTTTGCCTTTCTGTTTGAATTTAGTTAAAACTACAAATGCAGATGTGAAAATTGTTGCGAGATATATATATTTATCTAATTAAAGTGTTATTAGTTATCTTAAAATGCTCAATAAATGCCTCCTAGATACGAATTACCATTAAATCTTTAACAATAATTAAAATGTAGCTTTAAGCTATACGTTTTCTGTTTATGTACGTTTTAAGATTATTATCATTTCTAATAAGTTTATATTTTTATTTATTTAGTAAATATTATTGTTACGGTCTCATGTTGAAGAATTTTATTTCTATAAGAGAAAAGTTTTATGTACTTACATTGTTTATTATGTAAGTGTGTAATGCCTAACGCAACTTTATACATTTTTAGAAAATTCATTTCTACAGTACAAGTTTCAACTGTTTTTATACATAATATAACATATTGGAACTTTGGTTTTCAATTATTGGGTAGGAAATTGCCGTTGAAAATAAGGAGAATGTGGGAGGTTTGCCATGCGGCCTCTATTAAATATCAACTAGTTGATGGGCTTTGTATTGTCTCCAGAAGACAATTATATCATACAGGGCGTTAAAAAAACTTGAAGGAGGGATAGTATGTCCTAAAATATGCAGAAAAGTCTTAAAAGGCGTGGTCCGCAAATATCAGATTCCTGTTTTTGACAGATTAGTGTTTGCTGTACTATGAAGCCAGTTAGAGACTCCTCCCGCAGATTTTCCCGCAATGAGAAATCCTTAGAGAGAACCTCGTCTCAAAATCCTTTATGATTTATAGTTGTTCAACAGAATCCTGCATGTAGAGACTGTGCATTATGCGGAGAAAGGGATGAATCTTCTCAACGCATTATTATTATGGTCTACACTTAGTTCTGCTTCTCATACTGTCTTTAAAAGGACTAGACTAAGTGTCTAGAGCTACGGCCTTGCGTCATATGATAGCGTGGACTTATGAGTTAATTATAGATATTTTAAATTAAATCGGCCAGGCCATCGCAAGCCCCCGTAGTTACTTGCATATAAAGAACCTCGCCATCTCTGCCGCACGGAACTTCGAACTCTTTTGAAAACCCTAACATTGGCTCGAATTCAGTGGCATATTTGATCAAATATCGAATAACCCCAAAGAAAGAAGTCGAAAGTGTGTAAATCGGGCGATCTTGTAGCCCATGATACAGCTCCGCCTCTTCCTACCCATTTTTTCCAAGTGTCGAAAAATTAGCCGGAGCCCATCGTGCTGAAACTACAAACACTATAAAAATCCTCGGTATTTCCGAGACCGGCCATTTGCTGACCCATGTTCTTTAAGACTCTTCTGCATATTTTGGGCCACACTATCCCCCCTGTTTAAGTTTGTGACACATGTTTTTTAACACCTTGTATAATAAGCTCTCGATTTAAGAAATATTCACTCAATTGTATTATTGTAGTTTCCTACTTAACAATTATGTTGCATTATTAACCATCGATATAATCAGTTAATTTATGATCTTTGATCTATGTAAAGTATTGACACAAGTGGTTAATATTATTATTGTGTACAATTTTTAAACAATTAAAAATATCTTGTGTATATTAAGTGCAGTTTCATATAGCATTTCGTAGTATCATAACATACCTTTTTACGTAAGTAAATTCTTAAACGGTTAACAGTTTTAGTAAATACGCGATCTCTTCAAGTGCAGGTTGTGAATTTTGAAGTTGCGTGACTCTTTTTTTTTTACTTTCAATTTATTTTAGGAAGGACGAGAAGGTATGTTATTAGCTTAGTTACAATGTGCGTGCGGTACCTAATGAGAAATTATCATCGTGCAAGTCATAAAATGAAATATTTTGTAGTTACATAGCTGAAAGTTTGTGGAGGTTAAAAGCTACTCTTATGTAATAGTAGGGTGTAGTGTAAACGCACTTACTACTCCAAGTTTAGTCGAAAATGTTTTTATAAATCAACCGAGTTTTTTTAAGATTATTCGCAATACTCTTGGAAAAGGGGTCTTCATAGTACGGACATTTTTTAACGTGGTGTTCTTGGCTGTAATTGTTTTCTTGTCATTAAGGTGGTGAATTCTACGCCCAAATACATAAAAAAGTTTTTTTTGTGCTTTAAGGCGGCACGTAAAGCCACCGATTCATGGTTATTTGTAATAGAGCCGAGTACAAACACTGTTGGCTATAGTCTAAAGTCTAAAGCGTACAAAAATGTCTCGATTAAAAATATTTTTTGTGCGAATGCAACGAATTTGAGGAATTTTGCTAAATATTTGTAACAAAAATGACCTGCATCCATGAACAACATCAAGTTGGAGTTTTGTCAAGAATAATGAGGTTTATATAAATATAAATTAGAAATTAGGCCTGAGGATGATGATATTTGCTTGTGATTTCCTAACACATCCACATTTGTAAACTATAATTCAACGCAACTGATTGGTACCAAAATAAAACTGATTTTGAAATACGTTTTATTTTCAGTTTGAAAAATAATAAATTTCTTACGACCATCTCAAGCTCACATAGCTTAAGAATATCGTACAACTACCAAAATTTATTTTAGTTTTATGTTTTATTGAGCTATTTTCTTTTGATGTATCAACAATTTTACGAGTGACTTTAAAACGATAATTTGGCATTACCGTATTATGCAGGACGTTTAAAAGACGTTTTAAACTTCACTAATCCCTCCTACAATGCCCATTTGTATTTTTCTTAATTTTTGGAAAAATTCTGAAAAATATTAAATAACCACCCCTTGTCGAGGACTTTAGTTTCAGGCAAAAATGACGTAAACCCTCGCAATCCTTTCTCTCCACTAAAGGTCTGTCTAGGAGTACACTTTGAACGCAGTTGGGAAGTGCTAAAACACTTCGAGTTTTTTTGAAATAGAAATTTCGAAAAGTTCTTGTAGAATTATTCATTTTTGCCATAACATCGCAGTATCTAAAAGCTATGACTCACTTTACTACTCTTAATGTGTGGACAATCTGCATCTGAATCATTTAGGAAAGGAGAGCAAGCTCCCTGTAATTAGGTCACTTAATCGGGCCCGTTGTACTACCTTTAAGAGTCCTCCCCGTGCCCATCAGATCTCGGAGGAAGGGTGGTGCTTATTCTGGCCATGTCTCGTGTCTCTTGTCTCATGCCTCATATTCGTTGGCACATTTCTCCAGCGGTAGGCTGCTGTCGAGACCAAGCTGAAGTGAGTGCACACCTGCTCCAGATCCCTTTTGATTTTTTGATCTATCGGTAAAGACAGTTATGTCTGCTTTGATGTTCTCAGTTGAATCCATTGTAGTTTGAAAGTCTCCGTTGAATGTATATTTTGGAGAGATGCGATCTGCATCCATCTCCAAGAGAGGTAGCTTTTAGGAGCGCTCCTCGAGGATTTTTTTGTGTTGGTCAATTCTGTATCTGACTGATCATACTCCCCAATCCCCATCTCAACAGTAGTAGGGATGATTTTGTTGCCATCTCCTCTGATCTAGTGGCGGAAGGCATAGCAGCACCTTAGCAGCACCTTCAGTGCTGCGAGGTGCCGCTGAGGCTGTGTTTCTCATGGCTACTATGATCATGAAACGAAAGAGTCTCTATGTTTTGTCTAATTAGTAGAGTTTTCGTAGTGATCTGTTTGGTTTTGGGCCACCAGATAAGAGCTCCAGTGCAGATCTAATAATGACAGTGTATAGCCAAAGCCAGATTTGCTTTATGTAATCTATTTTGGATGTGGTATCCCATTCAAAGTAAGCAAAATCATTTTTCTTAGTTTCCTTTTGCTGATGAAAAGAACTAGCTTCGTTTTGCTTGGATTTACCGTCAAGGAGCAAGGAGTGTGCGATGCAGCATGTTTCTGTTATTTTAAGAGCTTCTCTTAGTCTATCGCGTAGTGTTCTCAAATTTGCCTGATTGCAAAATCGTAATATCATCTACATAGCCTATGGCATAGAAACCACCATCGTTGAGGTGCCTGATGAGACTGTCTACGACTATGTTCCACAGGAGTTGAGAGAGCACCCCTCCCTGAGGACACCCTTTTGTAGTAATGCCTCTTGTGGTCGTGTCTCCAACACTTACTTGAACAGCTATTCATTCGTGTGGTCTAGAAATATACTGGGTGTTCTGATTACATATCTTTACTAAAGAAATGAGCTGAAAAGTCTATTTTCAGACTCTTTCTTCAATTTCTTCTTTTTAGAGCGTTGTTCCAGTTTATTTTGTAAAATGTTCAAAAAGAAGTGCTTAATTAATTGTTGTCATAAATTCGAAAATTGAACACTTATTTTAATGAATCTCATTTAAAAACAGTCTAGTGGACCAATGCGTGATGTGATACGAATTAAAAATTTAATAAACATCAATTAAACTTATTTTAATTTGCTCTTTTTTTTCTTCGTTAGTGTTTTCCAATATTATGTATAATTAAAGTTGAATGCATGATAATGAAATATATAAATAAACTATTTAAATTATTCTAGCTACTTGCATGGATTAACAAGGTCGGAGATGAAACGCTTCAAAGTCAGTCCATTTTACATCGAACAGCCACAGATTTCGCCAGCGTAAAAGCTATAGAAAAAGGATTTGAACAGTTTTATTTTGATGCTATGGTGAGTGAGTTGTAGTTTTTTTCTGTTATTAGTCATTATATACCTACTATTTTTGTCAATAAATTTAGTCGAATATTACTTCGTGCTTGTGCTACATGCGTTTGTAAAATTTTTCGTGTAATCTAAAAACTTTAATTTTCCGCGTCCCAAAGTTAAAGTGGCAACAGCTCAGCTTTTCCCGCAAATACTTATAGGTGTTGTTTTTTTTTGCAGAGGCAAATTGACAAAGCCAACGACCTTATAGAAGAATCGAATAACATAACCGAATTCCAAGGCAAAAATTCGAAAGAAAATGTTGGCAGTTTAAAAAGTCAAGTGAAATCGTTCATAGATCGACTCGAAGAAACTCGCGAAAATATAGAAGACTGTTGTAGATGCTTTCTATTATTAGACTCGCCTGCCAATAATCTCGAAGATGGTAGCAAAGAATTCGAAAAATTTCAAGAATTGGTGTATAAAACAGGAAACGAAAAACTAATTGAGACTCTCAAGGTATGAATCATTTTCGAGCACATTTTTACTATACAACAATTACAAAATTTACACACAACTATAATTAAACACTTTATGTACTCGTTTTTGTGGTTATTTTAAGATCGCTTTTAAATTTAAATCGTCCAACTAATCATAAACGCTCAGACAAAAGCAATACGTCTAATAATAGAAAAAGTACTAAATTTAATAGGTTGCATGTTGAAGTTTTATTATTACTATCTAGTACGAATTCTTCCAATACATTAAATAGACTCGTGCACTTGAACTATAAGGTCATTGTTTTGATCCCATAAACATACCGATTAATTTTAACTTTTTTCCTCCCAATAGGATATGCACGCCCTAAAGAACGAAATAAATCCTCTCGAAGATCCGCCGATCGAACAATTATCGCCTGCCCAACTTCACGCCACGAGCACCCCAATCAAATCGCCACCCAATCAAGTAAGAAGAAGATCCGTTAGTTCCATGGCTTTTATTTACAAGTGCAACCATCACGCGGCAGGCGTCTCTTGCAATTGTTACGAAAACGATGCCGAAAATAGTGTTTCGTATAAATTAAGGAAAAAATACGTGCAAAGTTTACAAAACTGCGGATGCAATTTATCGATAATTGATAACGCGAAAGATACGCTCGATCGCAAAAACAGTCTGACCCTCGATGGAATTAAAGAAGTGCGCGAAAGTGTTGAAAGTCTTTTGGATAATTACGAAAAAACTGATTTAGGTTTAGGTGGATGTGAAAGATGTGATAGTGGTGTATCGACTGCCGAAAATTCGGTCGGGGACGATAGCATGTACAAAAAGAAGTTGCAGAGGACTTGTTCGTGTCAGTTTTACGGCGAGAGTTGTACTATATGTAGTGTGAGTAGTTCTAGTGCGGGATCGAATCAGGATCATACTGAAAATCAACAGGGGAGTATTACAGAAGAAGGAAGCGAAGGTTTCGGCAAGAGGTTATTATTTTGACGCTTTTTTTTACCGTTTTGGGTCTAATTTTGATTTTTTGCTAGTGGAAGCGATGATATAGAAGACGAACAGTTTACCGAAGAAAGGAGAAAGGTTCCGCCTGTATCGGCTAATAGTCATTTACATTGTTATTCGTCTAATTTGCAACTATTTAACGAATCGTTTGAAGCAAGTGGCGACCCGAAAACTCAGAAGTAAGTATTTGACGAGCAATTCGTTTTTGAAATAAAATCGCTATCTGCCAGTTCTCCGAATAGGACCAAGTTAGCAATTTATTTTCCATAAAACTTTTCTGTAGTCCACCAATCCTTGTATCACAATAATATTCTACTCCTATCCATACAAAGGCTAACAAATGCCCGCATTGAACTTAGGCCTATTTTGAGCTCATAACGACTGTGTTAACTTGATATCAAATTCTGACCCAAGGACGCTCGCACAGTAACTAGAAGAACAGTGCTTTCCAATGGCTTAGAAATGATTACTTTGGTGACGACCGTTCTGTAGAGAGGCTACACTGTAACTATAACTCATAAAAAGTCCTTAACTCTTAACGCCTAAAGAAACTCTAAATCAGCGCCCAACAGTTGTTTTTTACGAACGTCTGAACCTTGTTCAATTTGATCTAATTGGAAATATTTCCGCCATTATCGTCAGCATATTTACAGATACGTATTATAGATCTCTTCACTTTCTTAAGAAAGTTCAAAAAAACGGACCATTAACTTTGGTCCTACTAAACTCACTTACCGTTGTTAGTGAAAGTATTACAGATAATTACTATCTATTAAATTTTTTTCCAGAACACTTCTATTCATAATGAGAGAAATGATTCACACTGAGCAAGATTATGTAAAATCGTTAGATTATATAATTGAAAATTACATTCCCGAACTGATGAGAGAAGATATTCCTCAAGCGTTACGTGGTCAACGTAACGTTATATTTGGAAATGTAGAAAAGATATACGAATTCCATAGTCAGCACTTTTTAAGAGAATTGGAACAGTGCGAAAATAATCCACTTCAAATAGGACAAATTTTCTTAAAACACCACAAGAAATTTTATTTGTACGCCCTTTACAACAAAAATAAGCCCAAATCTGACTCCTTAATGTCCGAGTATGGCTCGAAGTTCTTCAAGGTAACTACAATTATTTTTCAAACTTCAGATTATGCCGTCACAACTTATACTTTTTAGGCTAAACAAATTCAATTGGGCGACAAAATGGATTTGGCAAGTTATTTACTCAAACCTGTACAACGCATGGGAAAGTACGCCCTTTTATTGCAACAAATGATGAAAGCTTGTCCCACGCTACCTTCGGGCTCTTCAGAAAGGCTGATCACGGAACAGGACGACTTGAAACAAGCCGAAGAGATGGTTCGTTTCCAATTACGTCACGGTAATGATTTGCTCGCCATGGACTCGATCAGAGAGTGTGACGTAAGTCTAAACGCTTAATTTTTTTTTAAATTTTAATCAAATGGTTTGTTCAAAGGTCAATCTGAAAGAACAAGGTAGGCTTATGAGGCAAAACGAATTTCTTGTGTGGGAAGGACGATCGGGAAAGAAGTCGTTGCGCCAAGTGTTTCTGTTTGAAGAGTTGATACTGTTTAGTAAAGCTAGAAGGTTTCCAGATAGAAAGGTCTACTTGCTACCGGGTCAATTTTACAGGTGGAACTAATGATTATTGTTTTCAGAATCTAGATTTGTTTATATACAAAAACAGTATCAAGTTAACGGATATTGGTTTAACAGCGAAAATAGGCGACAGTCCCACTAAGTTCGAAATTTGGTTTAGGAAGAGAAAGCCAAACGATACATTTACCATACAAGGCAACTCGGAAGAAGTCAAAAGAGCCTGGGCCGAAGAAATATCGCAGTTGTTATGGAAGCAAGCGATTAAAAATAGAGGTAAATATAGCAAATTTGTTAAACAATTCCAAGTGTTGTGTTAAATTAATTGTAGAAGTGAGAATGGCCGAAATGTCATCGATGGGTATTGGAAACAAACCTTGTTTGGATATCAGACCAAGTGCAGATCAAATCAACGATAGATCGATTAGTTTTGCACAGCTCAACAAAAGTAAGTGCAACCTTGTTTTGCTCGGTTTGAGAGTGGCGCTTTGGGCAAAATGTGCAATTGGCCGGGAAGCGGTACAAAAGGGAGATACAATGACTACCCTGTTATTAATGAACTAATTTCACAGATATTCAGTGAATTTTCTGAGCCTATAGCCTAGAGTCAGACAAAAGACGAACCTTAATACGTGATGCATTCATTAAGTGACATTGACACAAACCTTACTCTGAATTTACTAATTAAAGACAGTATTGACAACAAGTCCCATTGACTTCCAAGCGATATCTAGGCTTCAACATCTTAAATTTATATGTAAATCTGAATTTTTATCTGCTGATTCGACTATTTCATCTCTACAGTCATTTAAAATTTCAGCTCTCTAGCTTTTATAATATGGGCTGGGAGAGTTATCCACAGACGGATGGAAATATTTGTTTGATGGCTCTACTATCCGAGCCATTCAATCATTTAAAATTTGATCCTTCTATCTCTTGCAGCTTTGGCTGTAAACTTTACATACGGACAGACTGACTTATGAACCTTAATATTCCACCTCTACTATTGGAGGTGTACAACAGTCGTACCAAATTTCAGTTTTCCAGCTCTTATAGTTTTGAGTGGTGGTTCACGGACAAACGGGTGGACAGACAAACTGATTGACGGACAAACGGACGAGATCTAATCAGCAGCTTTACTTTTTGATATCCCAAGGATGTATTGAAGCTAAAAATGGGGAAAGTGTACCGAAACGCTACACGAGGGGGCTTACAAGGGGGCGCTAAATCTAAAAACCTGATAAAGGTATAATGCACCACTGCGCATTGATATGCTCTTCTTAACAACTCCAAACAAATTTACTAGCCTATTATATTATAAAGCTTTTATTTTTTTAAGCTGCACCACGTTTCCGTAACTCCATAGCCGGTCCAATTGCGGAGCTGTACAGAACTGTGAAGAGGCCACATTCTGTTATATCCATGTCCAGTATTTCGTCCAGTAGCACTAGTTCTGGAGCATCTACCGGCTGTGGTGGTGCAAATACGCCCACTTCGGCTACACACCCGGGTTTCGACTCGGTATGTGGCAGCCCCAAGCCTTGCCGCAGATCGGGAACACTCAATAGTCAGTGCTCTACAGGTATTTCGATTTAATTCATTCGCTTTTGAGGGCGTATTTCAACTTGTTGTAATTTGTAGAAAGCGGAATCATCGCCGACATGTCTATAGGTGCCGACGAGTGTAACGAAAACTTACAAATAGGCACACATTGGCCGTTGGAAAAGTCAAATTCCCAAAATTCCAATAGTTCGAGTAAGTCGAATATAACGACGCCTACACAATCGGACGACACCCAAGTAACAGTATATCATGTGCCAGACGACTTACCCATTAATATTTAGCGAAAATAAATAATGTTAATGTTTAATAATAATTAAGTCTGCGTGTGTCTTCTAAAATGTGTGTCTTAATGAAGATGATTTTTAATGTTTAGATAGTGTAAGATTAAAAAGCGACTTTATTTATTTTATGCATATACAGGCTGAAAGCGTAATATTATTATTATTATTTATTTTCTTAAACACTTCATACGCACTAACATGTGTGTGTGATTGTTGCTTTGATTTTAAACAGTGCATACCTATGGTTTGTAAGCCAAAATTAAACAAAGACTAATTAAATGTATGTAAAATCCGAGGCTAACAAAATTTTATCCGTACATTAAAGTGTAAATATTATTTATTAGATAGCTAATTATCTTATAATTTAAGTGTACAAATATTAATTTTTAGTGTTCGGTATATTCTATTTTTACTAAAAAAAATTATTGTAGTAGGTACAATTTGAGTATTCACCCATCATCAGTCGATAATATCAAAATTGCTATTGAAAAAGATGTAATTTGTATTTTATTTGTGGTTTTTAACAACCACACTATCGATAATGTAATTAGTCTTTTTAGAACAAAAATTACTAATCTCTTTATGAATTGTATACCTAACACAATTGATTCTAAGAGCATGTATGATTTTTATATATTTACATTATAGTAAAATAAAATTGTGTAAAAAAGTTACTGTATTTTTTTCGGGCACTCGTTTTGCAGAAAGTGTTCTTTCATACATCAAGAAAGCTGCCGTTTGCTTCACGTTTAGTTTTGTCAGTCGGTTCCCAAACAATATTTAGAGTTGATTTTTTAAACTGAACCCATGGTATATGTAGATTGTACACATTGTACAGAGTGATTAGAATTTAATGGTTTTTATAGATAAATTGATAATTATAAGAGATACCTATGGAAAAATGGATGGCGCATTCTTGTTCTCTTTCTTGGGAGAAACCCGGATTTCGCGATCTTCTTTTGTTTTGGAGCTACATATAAATAAAAATTTATTATTATTTTGTCTTGATTTCTAGTTCTCTCTCTATACCAACAGAACTTCTTCAAGACTTGGAGCATGTATAAAATTGCTGATCTAGTTTGTTGACGTCCGTATTTACCCATTCTTGTACCTTTGTCTGATATGTCTGGAGTACTCTTCCTTTGCTGCTTGTTTTGTTTATTAATTTTCTCGTTATTTGATGGCTGTGTTGGCATAATTATTAGCTGAAAATTTTTCCCACAGTTGGCGCCATCTTTTTTAGAACTACCGTTCACTTCTTGACTTGCTGTCGTGTAAAATCTCTTCATTTCTTACTTTCCTTCTTGATTTTTAGTCTGTGTCACTTTTTGTTCTTTAATTTCTTTCTCTTTTGAATTTTTTGCCAACTATCTTAACTGATCTAACCCGTCTTTTTAACTCATTTTTAACTCACTGTTGTGCGGGACGCTGGCTCCAATACATACTTTACATTTTTCCTATATAAATATATTCTCTGCTGCATCACTGTAATCTATCTTCTCCACCTCTTATCTAAGTACTTATACTTAATAGAATTAATTTTTCAATTTGTTTTGCTACTACACTAACCAAGTTATTTACTTACGCTAGTAGTTATCTACAGGACCTTTCAGAGAAAATGTGAGGTCAGGGACAACTAATATTGTAGAGGCTCTTCATAATTTCAGTTTTCGGGATTAGGCCTTGCAATGGCGTAGATAGTTGAAAGTAGTAGTTAAATATGAATTAGAAATAAAATTTAGATTATTCAAGGTCGAGCGGCCTAAAATGAAGTTTAAGAATTTTACTACCGATTCTTCCATAGTCTGTCTTCGACTTCTCTTTTGTTTTTCTCTGGTCCGGGACGCCCCCCCCCCCCATAAGTCCTGGTTATCTATATCAGCATCTGCCCTCTTTGGTTTCCAGTGTCTAGGTTTTGAAGAACCACTAACTTGTGTGATTTGACTTCGTGTCAATCCTTGTGCGTTAAAAAGGCACCTCTTACCAGTGGTGGCAGCCATCCTCAAAAGTTCTTACCGCCATCCCATCGCTTAGCCTGGAAAATATAGACACATTTATTGGTATTCAGTATACACTTCAGTATTGAAGAACCCGTCTAATACTTTCGGCGTTTTTCAAATTTTATAACTAATTTGATCCTAAAAATAGCTACAAAGCAGGCGCGGACTAGCTAGAAGCGCTAGACACTAAGAGCGTTTCGGGCCCCAGAGTTAAGGCAAGCTTGGGCTTCTGAACAAATTGGCTATCTCGTTTTAAAATAAAAATACTTAATAATTTGTATTTGAATCTTATTAATTTTATGATTTGTGTAAAATAATTACTAATTACGCATTTGAATTGGCAGACCTGAATTTACAATTAGGCCTAGGTTCGCGGTTTAAGAAGGTCCCGTAATTCTAAAACAATATTTTTTACTTATCTGAAACAACTTGACCCAAGCTTCCTTCTGCCGCAGCTTCGGTTCTCGCCCTACTGATTGTCTTCTGTGCCCTTACCTGGTCACCCCAAAAAATATCCGCGTCGCCACTGCCTTCTACTTGAAGCCCTTATAACTCACAAAATTGCCGTGTTTCATTCTCCTTTCTATATTGCTCTAACCCTGTTTCTCCAATCTCCAATATTAAATCCAATCCTTGGTTAAAACTGCCTCTCTAAAATGTAGTCATGAAGTGATATCTGATCAGATCATCTGATAATCACTGTGAAGGTGCTACAGCTACTATAGGTTAGACTAGAGTATTGGTATTATAACATTCATAGTCTTGGCTGACAGAATTCTGTTAATTTGGCCAAACCCAACTCTAAGCTATACGATTTCCTGTTTTGGTTGCAGGAACATTAGGTACGTTTCGAATTAACAGTGTGTAGTGGTTTTTGTCCACGTACATCATACAGACCCTGCAGCCTTGCACATTCCTGTGCAATTTTCGACGTCCAATCGCGAACGTGGTAAAAGGCGAGGTAAAAGGTCTCTAATGGTACGTTTAGATACCGTCGTTTCGACGTCGTCGTTTTGACTGCGCGCAGCTATAACGTCAAAACGCCACAACGCCGGCACAACTATGTGTGTATCTTTAAGTTAAGGAGTTAACAACTACTATAAAACTGTTAATATTTTCAGTAAAACATAGTTAAACAAAATGGATAAGTCTTCGTTATTAATTTGCGCTTATTTATATAAAAAATTTAAAAAAACAAAAAACGAAAAGAAGAGTATGGGTGATTAATATAATAAAAAATCGAAATAGTCGATAATCTTCTTTCGGAATTGAATATTGATAACAGTAACTTGAAAGATATTTAAAAACAACAAACATAACCTCACAACGCTGAAACGACGACGTCGAAAGTTGAACCAGATGAACTGTTCGTCGTCAACGCAGCGTCGTGGTCACGCAATCGTCCTTGAATATCTCAAATCGTATTCTGCGTTCTGATTGCTTAGTACAGAAAACGCCGTACTGCCGCAAAGTTGGTACCAACTTTGGTACTGCCGTACTGCCGAAACGACGGTATCTAAACGTACCATAAAAGGAATGAGCACACCGTAAGCAGTGATGTTCGGCGAACGATCGTTGGGCTCCACTTGTTCACGAAAGCTTTTGAAGAACTATGTGCTACAATTTCTGCAGTGTCTGCTTCTGTATAACATGAACTGTCCTCATTTTTCTCAAATTGCAGAATTATAACTGTACTATTAAGTACTTTGTACGAATATATCCTCATATTATTTTTTTCTTCAAGTTTTTTAACTATTTATTAATGAGATATTATATAATTAAATAATTAAATATTTATTAATTTTTAAATGTAGATAAGTACCTTATTAACCGCTCTTATTTCACCATTCTTTAATAGTAGAATTATAGAATACTTTTAAAAAACGAGTGTAGTTTTCCTTCCACGAATCTTCAACATACCTACTCCATGTTTTATATTAAATTTAAAACTAAATATTTTTTAAGTAAATTTCGTGTGCTCATAAAATATATTTAAACTCTCTTTTCTCGCTGTCATTAAACAGCCCAAAAAGTGTTGATTCGTAAATGTACTTGATGCAAACAAGGATAGACGCGCATTTCGTATTGAAAAACAAAAATAAAAAATAAAATGTAAAACAGAAATGCATATTTTCAACTTATATGGGTCTTCTGAGGCTTACAGTCAGCATCGTCTTGCTTAACTATGCATTAAAATGGGATGAAAACCAAGCTGCAGAGTGCAGATATTCACAAATAGAGCCCTCGCACAAGTAAATGAAAAGATAGCACTAAAATAAAAAGCAAATAAAAAGAAGTTACAAATAAAAAATAAAAAAAGACAAGAATATTACGTATAATATATTTTATTAAGGTACAAATTAATAAATAAGAAACTTTTCGAGTGGATTTAAGATACGTAAAAACTGAAAAATTGATGCTAAACTAAACTTTGTGAACTAATTACAGAAGTTAATTTACTCGAAATGGGAAATTTGGAGAATTAGGCAATTTTTGGGACTTTTTATATTAAAATTCTTTGTGAGATAAGATTGGTTTCGGGTTTAATTTTGTAAACAATGAAATAATTAATCACGAATTAAAATGTTAACTTGTAGGCGCAAATAAGGAATTACTAACAGGCTTTCATTCTGAATAATTTTTTTAAATTTTTCTCGAGGACAAAATGAGAATAAAAAATTTAAAACTAAAACAAAAGGAAAAATCTTTAGTTAGAGTTTCTTAAGCCATTATTTTCAGAATGCCAATATCTTCTTGGATCGAACCATTTCATTCTGTTTTGTATTTTTAATCATTATGCGATTCTAAAATGGCGAGTATGCCAAACATATATTTTTAATGACAATTTGAATGCGCAAAGTTTAAATTTTCTTCTACTAAGTAGGTACCTACCTATTATAGAAAATGAGACATTTCTTTAAACTTTTGATATACCCCCTATAAGTAGGACGTGGTAAATAAACAAATTCGAATAATAACATTATTTCGAGTATTTTCAATAAAAACACTAACTAAGCCAATGTTAGAAATACTCTGAAAACTCACTCAAATGTAACTAATGCCGGACAGTTGCCGGCTTGAAGCCCTTTCGCAAATTCAAAAAAGACGAGCGATAAATTAAGGTAAAAATTAATATTAAGTTCAATAAATAAAAAAAACGTCAATCCAAGTTCGTAGCCTAGTATATTCATTGTGCTTGTTTCGGTAAAATCCAATATAAAACAAGCAAATAAGAATAATCCGCCTGACAGCCGTAGGTTGTGATTGTGGAAGAGTAGATCTCAAAATTTATTGTTTAAAAAATAAGATTTACTCGACTTTAAAAGACTTTTTAGTAGTATAAGAAATGTGTTTTTATAATAATTGTATAATTCGGTCATACTCAAAATGCGTGACGGATCAAGTTTTCTTTCGTGTTAAATATTCATGAGTGTTGTTCATCCAATATGAATTATGTTTTGCAAACGTGTTTTTCGCTATTTCATGTAAAAATAAAATCAATTATAATTTGCTTTACATCTACCCTTCTAAAAATTTAATTTGTCTTAATTTAATTAACAATTTTCTTTTAATTTGAAGTTTCTAGAATATTTTGTTTATAATTTAATTATATTTTCTACCGATGAAGCAGTTGCCTTACCAGTTTTCAATAAAAGCTCTAGTTTTGTAACTAACGAATGCGTTATTGACATGAAATTTTTATTTTCTATATTCTAAGAGACGAACTGCGAGTACTTAGTCTGAACATGTTTACGGATGGGATCATGACCTGATCACAAGGGGTGTTCTGATGGAAAATCTCACACAGATGCCAAGTTAGTTGCTAAAGTGATAGTGCAACCTCCACACCAGGAGCGTGATATAATTAGTGAGGGAGGGATTGTACGTCATGGGTTTCCGGTTGTAAAGTGATCTGTCCTCGTGACGCAAAACTAAGCTGGTCACTTAATACCGCTTGTTCGTTACCGACCACTAAGCCGCGAACAGGCTTATCTACGTTAATCCAAACTCTTCTAAATAGGAACGCAGTGTGTGCTGGTAATTGTGTAGTAGAGCTGGTGGTAGAGGTGTAAAAACCTCGAGTCCTAACTAGACGCTGGTTGATGGCAAGGTAGATCCAGAGATGGATCGTTAGACCGCCCGTTCTATGAGTGTCGCTCGTTGACACGCAGTTTGCACACGTTGATAGTTCGGGCTTGCTTCATCATGTCCATAACTGGTACCATGGGTGAGAAGGGACCCCGAGGGCGGTGCTACTCTTGGTAGTGCCTAGAGGTTGGAGTCGTCCGTGGTCTGCTTGATACTCGGTGTAAACCCGTAACATGGGAATTAGGCGGTTCTCCCCGGTGTCTCTGTATGGTGAGGTATTCGTCTTTTACCGAACTTGAACTTCCGGGTCATTAAGCCCGGTCTTGCTGTGTCTTGTGGTTTGGTTGCAAACCAGTTCTTTACGTATTTCAATGTTTCTAAATTACGATCTTGTAGCTGTAGACGATCCGCGGCTGAATTTGCGAAAGTAGCATCATCAGCGACAAAAATGGCCTCCCTTGACTATGTGATTCTCCATATCATTGACGTAAATTAAAACATTATTGGCCCAATCCCTGAGTCATGTGCGGTACTCCCGTGGTGTGTTCCATTACTCTCGAATCGATACCATTCGTGTGCCACGCCACGAACTCAGTAAAACTAATTTTTTTTAGCAGGAGTCGTGTTGTGCCGTTTCAAAGGCCAATGATTACAACACGTAGCCTCAATCAAATTACCATTTTCTCCCTCTCTTCCGTTATCCTCTCAGCCAGACAGGTCAATGCAGTTATAGTTAGCCTGTCCTTCTTACTATAAGCATGCCACTTGTCACTAAACAGCCTGCATTAACTCAAAAAAAAATTCACTAATCTGTTCTTGAAAACTGTCTCAAGCACCTTCATCTTCGAGAAACTAGGTAACAAGCGTATCGGTCTAAAATCATTCAAGTCTTCTGCGTTTTTCGTTTTCGGTAATGGCACCACTCTTGCAATCTGTAGTTTTTTAGAAGAAACTTCTCCATCCATACATTTAATTATGGCAAAGGTTGGCGGCTAGTGGGTTTGAAACACTTAACTACATCGATCAGCTCGTGCTTATCAACCCAATCTAGGAAGAGCGATTGCAGATTCGATGATTTCTGTATAGTCAAGCATTTGCAGAAATATTGACCCTCTTTATTCATGTCTTTAACTGTCTGACAACCGATTTGAACAAAATAATCATTCAAAGTATCAGCATTCAATCCCTCATCCACGCGCGAGGCAATTCTTCATATTGCTCTGGTTTTGTTGCCAGTACCATTGATATACGTAGTTACAGATTCTTTTTTTTCCTTATTTATTTCCTGTTTGTACACCTGACGACCTGACGAAGTCTTTGGTGAACATTCTTGGTTAACCGATCTCGTTTTCCACAGTAGGTGATATTATATGTGCCGCATACAGAAGGCTTTTGATTTCATCGCTTTCCAACCTAGTGATGTTGATATTTTTTTTTGCTATAGGACAAATATCTGTTGTATGTCTCCAAAAATATTTCAAGAAAAACATCAAAAGAAGCTTCCGCGGTCAAAACGGGACTATCTAATAATTCATCTCAACAATCCCCGGAAAGGAAATCCACGAAGGAAATCATGCTGCCCTCGGATTCGCTTCCAAAAATCACCTCTTTTTTCATCTTAGATTCCTCGCTACCCCAACTAAAATCTTCACAAGCTGAGATAGCAACACCGAGGCTATTGCCGCAATATTGACGTGTTCTCATTGTGCTCTATATATTATTGACAAATAACGGCCTAGGCCGTTCTGGGAAATAAATAGCGCCCTAGGCTCTTATGGGAAACAAATAGCAACCTAGGCCGTTATAGGTGACTTTTCGACTGAGCTAAGAGTGCTGTTATAGTGTTATAGTATTACGAAAATATAAATCAAAATTAACTTTTTCGTAATGGACCGAAATAAGATGGACATAATATGGATAAGCATCAAAATCACCAACCTTGCTGGTAATTAAATAGGCTACAAATTAGATCAAAGCATTAGAATCAACTTTTGACTTTGATTAAGTGGTATTAAAAATTTGGCATGCACCGAAAAGTGTTTGCAAACAATTGGGTTTTAATTACATAATATCGTAATTAATTTTTGGAACTTGATACCTTGATACACTAACCTTAGGTTAATTTCAATCGATTTATAGATGACACCTACGCTGGAACAGGAGTAAAAAAAGCTTCAGGTATCATGAGTTTACTAACACTTGGTAATATCGAATTTTTTGAAAGCATCTGCAGGAAATAGCAGGTTATTTGATGGCCAATTTTTCTATTTTTAAGCAGTACGTACCTACTTGTCGATATTATTTGTTAACGTTTACATTCCTAATATTTTTTTCTGAAAACAACCACCACCTCAATTTTTCAATCGCTTATTCATTTTGGCTTCTCTAATTTAGCAAACTAAAAATATATGAAATTTCGTACAATTATTTAAACTAAAATGGTTCGAAATTAATTTTGTAAGCTATGCTTAGAGCATTTTCATTTGGTAGGAAATTTTCTTCTCTTTCTTCTCTTTTTGCTTTTGTTCTTTTGTTTTATTGTTTAGGTAAATATGATTTCTTTTGTTTTGCACCAACAGACTTTGTTTTACAATACATTTAAGATTTAGTTAACGAATAATTGAAATTAGTATTTTTTAGGAACAATTAGGACGTCTACAAGGAAGGATCATAAATTATACGGACTGTGTTTCGAGCTTACCAATGCAAAATATACCGTAAAACAGATCAGAATAGTGTGGAGCTGATCTACTTACATTTCGTGTAAGTTACTTATAAGCCCCATTTACATAGAACTTAGTGCAGATTGATGGTGTAGTTTGCTGGTCTAGAACTCGCCAAGTGGGCAACGTGGCGTAAAACCATTTACATAGACTTTAGTGGTAATCATTTTTTTTTTCTTTTTTTTTTCCTATTTTTTTTTCTTCTTATACTTGAACGATGAGATTAAAATAGTACTACCGAAAACCAAAATGAAGAAATAAAATCAAAGCAACAATTTTGTCAAATCTTTGTTTAAATTTCAAATAGCTGGGCCGCGGGGGAGAGATGCACTTCTATGATTGGCTGGTGCCGATTTACTAAGAAAAGTGATCTAGAAGTTTAAACATTACAAACTTTCTGACTATTGTTAGCAACGGCCTTGCCAACTATATTTCATTGTAAACAGGCACATTGAAAAAACCCTATTCAAGCTTTTAGACGATTCTTGCCCTTACTAGAACGATTACACTACTGTCTATGTAAATGGCACTTAAACCTTACAAACTATTTGCCCATTGTTAGCAACGGCCTTGCAAACTATACTTCATTGTAAACGCGTTCATTGAAAATACCCTATTCAAGCTTTTAGACGACGCATGCCCTTAGCAAAACGATTACACTACTGTCTATGTAAATGGCACTATAGGCTTTCGAAAAATTGAAGAGAAGGGCTAAAGGTCTGAGAGGTCACTCTCATCCAGAACTTGTGATCCGAAGGGTAAGACCAAAGGTCTACTTCTTCATGTCTTCGTATTTATAAGCGCGCCATATTAACTTGCATTAGATCTACTCAAAAAAGAATTAGACCGAATTCACTCTAAACAGCATCAGTCTTGATAGGAGTGTTAAATAGTTCACATTATGAGACGATATCATTTAACGTACTATTAGAGTCAATTAACGAGCTTCAACAAACACAACAATTTAATAGAAATTGTACAAATTTGATTACTTGCGTAGAAAGTAAATGAAATTCATCAACACATTTTGATCGATTCCTTAACCGTCTCTTCGAGTAAATTAAATTGCTTCTATTATCACAAACAACAAACAGCGTGTTTCCAATTATTATCGTTAAACATACAGAAACGTGGCTAATTCATGACTTTGTGGTGTTTCGTTCCTGTAAGATTACAATTAAAGATGACAGGGGCGGGTCAAGGGGACTGGTTACTAAATATTGTGATAAAAATGTATTCTAAGACCGCGTCAGTGAGAAACTGGATTAATATAAACTGAACTGTATTAAGTATGAGAAAACTCTAGAAAGTCTTGCAGAAGTCGTTTGTAATATTGTAAATATGCATTGGAAGCTACTTCTGCAAGACTTTAAGCTAGTTTCTGTCTGATACAAAAGTTTTTTCGTGAGAAGACTAGGCCTTTAGGCTTCGTTTCACTGTAAGCAATAGTGTAAGCAGAGTATTGCAAGTACTAACTTCTACGAGGCTTTCTTGCACTTGCAGTCCAGTTTACATTAAGCTAGTTTGTATTTTAATGTGCACTCAAAATTTTTTATTAGTAGAAATTTTGTTATTCTAGTAACTACTAGACCTAATCTACAACACTTCTTCTATAATTTTATAAGTTTATCTGCAAATTAAATCTTGGATTTAATACATTATTCCCATACTTAAAAGATAAGTTTCAACAATCCATAAAATTTTAAACTTATAACGTTTCAAAAGTTATAAATAAATAAATTTTAAATGTTTGTGAGGTAGCTTATCATACACCTAACAGGATAAAATATTTAACACCTTGTGAGTTGATGTTGAGGTGCACAATATGTTCCGACAAGTGTTGGGCTTTACCCTTTTAACACAGATTATAATATACAAATACACGAGATAAACATAATCATAATAGAGCCTGGATTTATATGTAAAACGTAACCAAGGCATCTTTCTTATTAGCCTGTTATAATAAAACTTTTTCATTTTAAAATGACTCTCAACTTAAAAATGTTTGGCAAATATACACCTTAAAATGACCATATGATATTTATAACCTTACTTTATTATTTTAAAGACTGAGGCTTATTAATTGTTTGTAGCAGTTGGAGAAGAAACTCGAAACTCCGAATTTTTTCTTCTAATCACAAAAACTACGAACTTGTTTTTAGCGTTTATTTGAATTTACTTGATAGATGTTACTTGTAGGACTAGAAAGATGAGACTGAATGAATTTAGGGGTACAAAAATGAAGATACAAAAACGAAGGTTATTGGGAAAACCCAAAGAAAAAACATGTGCCGGTTAAGCCGGATACCTAACAATGGCACTAATAGATAAAAGGCTGCCATCTTCGGCGCCAAGTAATTACAAACAAAAAATGTGGTTGAGAACGAATACTTACATACTATCGAAATATGAACAATACTTAAATACTACAACGAAATCTGAACAGCAGTATCTTCCAGTCTAGATCTAACCAGATATAGTAAGGCTATTTAGTTTTTATTTAAAATAGCGCAACACTGATAAACCGAAAATGAAACTAAAAAGATGTGTAAAGATAGAAATAAGATGTGATAAAGAAAATAAAATGTATAGTTTCAAGTCTTCAGGCGACAGAGACTTGAAGCCTCCGCTTTTAAAAACATAGAAGGAATTGAATAACAACCCGTTCCAGAGTCAAATCGTGCGAATGGTGAAAGACTTTGTAAAATAGTTGGGCTTAAAGTTAACAATATTCGAGGCAAACTTAGGCAAAAAATGTTCAATTCCTAACTTGCGCCAAAAATTTGGTTTATCGGACTTTTTGGACTTCCTGCTGAACACCCACTACGTCTATGGGCTGAAACTTGGGAAGACTTTTGAGTCAGCTTCAATAATTAATTATAAGTTTGTTACGCTGATAAAATGTTGAATTTAATTAGATTGAGAGTAATTTATTATAAATCAGTAATTGAATATTTTTGGGAGTTATCTGAAAAACAAACGTGTACTTATAGGTTATAGGTACGTAATTTAATTAAAGAAAAGATATTTTACGGAAGCTTCGATTTTTAAAAGTTCTGGGGTAATATTGATACAAACCCTACGTGTAAAGAAATTTTTTAATTTATAATAACATAATAATAATAACTAATTAAGTATGTGCACAAACTTTAAGGAACTAATATTTGATTGATTTTAAGATAAAAGTCCTCAATAGTTCCATTTGCTTGTTACGGGGTGTTAAAGTCTAATACAACATACAAACGTTCGGTTCCTTATAAATTCAAACATAAAATTCATTAGAATTTGCTAATGCCAATAAAAGAGTGTTTTTTTACTTAATAACAACCCTCGTGAGAAAGTTTGTCTTTCAATTATCACTTAATTTTACAATTTTGTACAATACTACTACTGAAAATTTCAATTTTTTGAGAACCTTATTTGTAGGTTAAATTTTGTATAGTGATAAATTTTCTGTATGGTTGATAGTTAGGAACATATGAGCAAAAAATAGGAAAATTATTTAAACAGCTCTCCCTCACCCCACTCGCCCCCTAATTTTTGGGACTTTTAGTATGTCGAACTGCAGGTTCTAACGAACCACCTGGACAATTTTCATTCAGTGTGACTAATTAGACTGAGCTATAGGATCCGCGTTTTTTCACAACACCTTTATACACTTACCCCTTCAATTACTAAATACAATTAGGTGCGGAGGTGTACTTGACCGATTTTAAAAACTTTGGTACGCATGAACGCATAATTTGATGCTTTACAACTTTTATTTAATGAGTTTTTCCCTTAGGGTGCTCATTTTCAAACTGCAGACTCATATAAAGTACTATAACGCAGTTTTTGACCAAGTTGGAAAAAATTGTCGTTTTTTGACCGTGGCTTTTGACCATACCGCTTGACCAAATCATTAAGTGATAGTACTCATTCGACGCAGGATTTAATGCTCTTCAATTTATTATTAAAAACATTTTCTATAGGGTGCACCGTTTAGGAGTTATAGGCGAAAAAATAAAAAAAGTCTTTAACTTTTGAGGTTTTTTGGCTCCTAAATGGTCTTCCGAGGTCGCACCCATATAAACAAGTTAAAAAAATAAAAGCTTCTACGCCATTTTTTGCAACAACCAGGGGGTTTCGATCCTCTACTGACTGCTCTATTAAAATTATTTTTGTGGAATTAAAACTTTTATAAACGACAACTTTGAATACACAATATAAGGCGCATCAGGTGTTAAAAGCGATAAGCCCGTTACTTATCGTGTTTCAACTTGTACCTGGACGCATTAGTTTAGTTCGGTAATTCGGTGTACTGTAATGACGCGAGTGGAGTGTTGTGAAAATCGTCGTTTTTGGAGGGTTTAAAACACCCTATAAACTTTCAAGTGTGTGTTTTAGAAAATATCGTGAAGACCGATGAGTCCAGAAAATTTGTTTTTTAAAGGTAATTTTAAAATTTCTTATTAGTTATAGCTAGTTATTTTTATTTTGTTGATAAGCACATATTATTGTCAAAAATGGCCTTGGAAAGGTTTTTGTTAACTTAGTTCCAAATAGTAGCACACAATTTATAGTCCAGTCAATCGGGGGTTTTGGCCTACAAAAGGTGGTGTAGTTCTGATTTTTGAATATGTTATTGAGTTAGGGGCCCTGATGAAAAATTCAAGTTTTCGACCTTGAGGGGGGTCCGCGCGTTCCGCCATCTTGGATTAAAGGTACGAAAAATTGTTTCTTTCGATTTAACTTCTTAAGGGTTGATCCCACGACAAAACTGTCAAATCCAACTTTGGAGAGGACAAAATGCCCTACAATATTTGTTCCATTTATTTTCTTCCTATCTGTTACGGTTTCTGAGATATAAGCCGGAGAAAATCGCTATTTTTAGAAAAAAACAAATTTTTTAGCAAACTTCGCATGGAGACTTTTTTACTGTTCATTTGAGAGAAAATTCTTTGGAACAAAAGTTGTAGAATTTTAAATTACCTTCAAACTGAGTGTATCACTGATATTTTAGCTGAACCAGATCCAAAGTTAGAGCAGTTTTATGATAACCTATAAATGACGAAAATGGAGTCAGAGGGGGGGTGAGAGGGGGAGGGCTGTAACAAAAACTTCGAGCTGCGAACACTCATGACTCATTTTTCGACATTTATAGGTTATCATAAACTACTCTAACTTTGGATCTGGTTAAGCTAAAATATCAGTGAAACACTCAGTTTGAAGGCAATTTAAAATCCTACAACTCTTGTTCCAAAGAATTTTCTCTCAGTGAACGGTAAAAAGTCTCCAAGCAAAGTTTACCAAAAAAATTCATTTTTTCTAAAAATACCAATTTTTCGTACCTTTAATCTAAGATGGCAGATCGCGCGGACCCCCCTCGAGGTCGAAAACTTGGATTTTTCATCAGGGCCCCTAACTCAATAGCATATTCAAAAATCAGAACTACACCACCTTTTGTAGGCCAAAACCCCCGATTGACTGGACTATAAATTGTGTGCTACTATTTGGAACTAAGTTAACAAAAATCTTTCCAAGGCCTGTAAGGCAATGGTCTGTTTTTCTCCCCATTGACTAGACTATTATTTCTATTTACTTGAATTTTTAGAAAATGAAGGAGGTAAATGTTGCAAAATTTAATAATTTGGTTATTATTCAGTTTTAAAATTTGCACACAAAGAAGCATTTCCGTCATTTTTATTTTTAATAATTGTGAAACCTAAGCTGAAATTGGTCAAATGCTGGAAAACACAGTGGCGCACAATTTTTACATAGAAAAGCTACCTTGTCCTTAATCCTTGATCGTTCTCTTACCAAAACACCCTGTATTTAATTTTCGAGTTTACTCCCGTCTCTTTTTTTAAATTATGTAATTACGAACTTAAATGTTTAACAAAGATAAAGTTTGTGCTTGTGATTTGTGATAAATCTTCCGTACAAAGCAGAAAAAAATTTGAATGACTCCTTCCTCTTTCTCAAGTTTCACCATCTTGTTTCTTACTCTCACTTGCTCCTCTGTAGGCGTTGAGTTTTGCAGATTTTGTTGAAACTTCTTATGGATGATATCCATATATAAGTTGCCTTGCTAAAGGCAATCTAATGCACGATAACTATTCTGTTTATTTGGAGAATAACTACAGTAAAACAAAATTGAGCACACTTTACGTAGTGAACTGAAAATTCTTGACGGTGGAAAAGTTTTACCTTCAGAAAGTTTGCAAATTTGTAAGAGTATAGAAATTACGCTAAAAAAGCTTTTCTACTACCGATAAGAATGTGTAGCCGTTGAATATCGTTAACTGTTCTCAAACAGCTTTCTAGAAAAACTCTACTGCATCACTGTAAACTTTTGCCAAACATTCTTATTTTGATAGCCTGCTGGTAACAGAATTAAATATATTTTGTAAGTAAATAAGTAAGTAAATGCTTGACTTGGCAACAGTCTTACCCAATTAATATTTTTTTGATAAGTAATTAAAAAAAGAGAAAATATACTACAATCTAGGTAATGCTTTAAAACTCGAAAAACCATTTTTAGGAAAAGGAACAAAGGAAAAAATCTGAAAAGATTTTAAAATGATGACATTAAATAAAAACGATAGACTACTAAAACCAATTTATAATTTGCTGAATAATAAAAATTTCGAATTAAACGAAATGTACCTTAAAATATTTTGTAAGATTTTGAAAGGTAATGAATTTTAGCGTATATACGTAGTAGTTAGCGAGGTAAAAAAGAAAATTAAATAAAAACTTTTGTAGCTTAAATTAATCGGTAGCTGCATACATTGTATGTATTATTTAAAAATTTTAATTTTATAGGATATTATTCTAAATTCGTACTACCCGCGATGCAAATCTCCCAACTTATAAAATTTAAATTAAGTGTGTGCGTGTGTATATGAAAAAAAAATCAATTCAAACTTAACTGTGCAAGACACAAAAGAGTTATTTTCAAAGGTGAATATAGTTAAATAACACTAAATTAATCACTTTAGTAGTGTGAAATTATTGGTACCCTAAAGTGTATCCATATTTGGAAATTAATTCACAGAGTTATTTTCATTTTCGCGCGGGGTAAAAAATTGTGATGATTTTCGTTGCTTAAAGTTGTATTTCTCTATTTCTGTTTACGCGAAGCTTTGGAAGAGAACGAGACAAAATAAAAGAATCGCAGTGGTGGAACCAAAAATTTGCATTAATTGGTTAAAATCGTTAGAGAGTTGTTAACTTGTGACTTTCTTTTGTGTCTTGATGCTGTCTAGTGCAAAGCGTTTGGCGCTGTACCGCCGCTCATTAGAACGCAATCTTACTTTTTCACTACGGGTGGAACTACGTAGCTCACAGAATTCAAAGTAAGCCAATATGCCCTTATAGGAGCTCACGTAAAAATAATAACTAAGTATATTTTTGAGAGAATTAAGGAAAACTAAGCTTCTTATCTGCATGGTTATTTATACAAGTTGACATACATATTGACGTCGAGCTATGTATGCTTTGAAGACTATAGCTGAAAATTCCATGAAAGATTACAGAAGGTAATGTTGCTTAAAATGTAATTGTGTAATGTGAAGCTAAAGTTTCGTTTTCAGAACACGAGGTGTCGAAGTTAGAGAATATATAAAAAGTCTTGAAAATTTAGAAAACTCTTAGGGGTATTCTATTCAAATTTGCGTGTGCGTACACGTGGTAATAAGAAACATATTTTAGTTTTAAGTTTAAAACATTTATGTCCAACAAGGGTGCGCTTTCTACTGTTTTCTTTTTCAAGTTAAATTTTTTTTTTTAAATCCCGTGCTGAAAATCGACAAAAAAATGCTCTTGTGTTTTTTAAAGCGATTAGCCGCGTTCGAGTTAAAGTAAACAATTTAAATTAAAAACTGCAAATAGCGCCACTTTTCATTGGGGAGCACACTGTGTTATCACGTTATCAGTATTCACTTTGAAAAATTGAAACATAGCTGAATTTTGGTATGCACCAAAATGAGTCTTAGTCTCGGCGCTATCCAGGTGAAAAATTTGTTCACCATCAGGTGGGAACTGATACTTTAAAAATGTAAAAAAAAATGATATCTTAGTAAAGTTTTTTGCATAAATATACATAGTATAGTATGTACATGTAGGCATGTGTATGTGTCTTCTTTATGGTTATTAGTCTTCTATCAAATGTACATCGGTGGGATCTTAGATGAAGCAAGTGTTGCAATGGTCTCAATCTCTTTGTTTGACATTGTAGAAACTTAATTTTGATGTTAGCACTCTCGAAAGTGATGCGTTTGAGTGCTGCACGCGAGAAACAAAATGGCCGAGATCTCAAATACTTTCCAATTTATCTTAACAGTTCAAATTTTTGGTACCTTATTTACTACGGAGGCCTAATAATAAATTCAAGTTTTCCACCTCGGCAGACATCCGGATCTTTGTCAAAAATCCAAGAGACGGCAAAATTTAAAAACTTTTAAGTTTTGGTCAATTTTGACTCCGAAAGATTAATTTTTTGGCAAAAGCAGTTCAGTACTTTTTAGAATTAGACTAAATTTTCTAGAAGCTAGACGGGCTGACGCCCCGGGTCTTACAATATTAGGGGTCACAACTAGGCAACTGAATATGTTAGAGAAAAATAAAAGGGAAAGTAAACCCAGAAATTAAGACGAATAGAAAAAATTCAATAGTAAAATTCAGGGGCCCGCCATTTCCAACAATATTTTTTGGTTAATGTAATTTCTAATCTTTCCACTTTGTTTTTGTGAAACACCTTTTTTGAAGACACTATCAATCGCTAATGCAATTTCTGAACTTCATTTTAAGCCGCTTGACTTTGAAAAATCGAAAACTTTAGCCCGCGGCGCATTTTTTCTAACTCTTAACTTTTCTTAACTACCACTTTTAATTATGAGCCCCCCTAAACTATTAGTTGTCCTGGACCTCACATTTTTTCTCAAAATTGCGCCCTATTGACACCTGTCACTGAAACAGTCTTTGGAGAGCGTAATGTGGACGAGAAAAGTGTTCTGATTGGTGTTCACGGTAGAATCTTAAAAAACACCATTATTATAAAAATATTGCTCTTGACTTTTGCCGGCGATCCGTCGATCTGATTCTGGAGTTTCTGTAGTTCCTTCTGTTACCTGTTACGTAAGTTAATGTAAAGTGTGATTTAAAAAATCGCAAGATTAAAGTTTTCAATAAAACACCATTTGTTCAAAAATGACATGCCACGACTTTGCTGGCACTCATTTGTCCTTTTAGAAAATTTGGAGATTACATTTTTGCATATTGCTTTTCAAGTTTGCTAAGTACACGTCAAATTTCTTCCTTCAGCTCTTGAAAACCCTATAGGAAGAAGTCGTACGGCGTTAGACCCCACGATCTCGGACGCCAATTCTGGCAACCAGTGCACGATATGAGACGGCCAGGGAATCCCTCATGCAACAACTGCATTCTCTCTCGCTCAGTGTGATGTGATAGGTTGGCCCGTCTTGCTGAAACCACATCTCCTCTATATCCATACCGACAATGCTCTGCAGGCCACAATAACTCCGTTGTCATATTACAATAATGTTCACCATTCGTCATTTTCGAAGAAATATGGCCCAACCACTTCCCCAGCCCAAAATCCAAACCAAACGGTGATTCGTGGTGGAAGCATTGCTTTATCATGAAAAAAATGTGGTTTTTCTGATCTTTATATCCGGTTATTTTGGGTTTTAACGTACCCAGTCAAGCGCCTTTTCACTAAAACCAATTTTTCTAACAAAATCAGTCCCCATTCTTTGGTTTTCCTAAACCCAGTTGACGAAGATACGGCGTTGCATATAATCACCTGGTTTAAGTTCTTGAGTCAATTGATGCAGATAAAGATTTTTTTTTAATTCTAGAAATGGCAATACCTCTAATAGATCGACTTAGCCGAGGACGACCTGATATTTTCTCATCCACAACCGAGCCAGTTCAATCGAATTTATCAACATTTCTCTTAAACTGCCGAACAAATTGGTATATTTTGTCGACCAAAAATTGCACGCGGTCTATGGACTGTCTCCGATAAACTTTCATCATGTTTGAAGTATAGACTTGTACTATATTGTAATTTGCTGTTTGCTTGTGTGGCGTTTCATAACATAACTGATAATCGAGAAGCGTCTACTTGATAGGCGCCAATATTTAGCCTAGCACCCTAGCATTCTGCATTAAAACAAAATGTCGCAAATATCATATCTTGTGTTCCTTTTGAATCACCCCTTACTTAAGACCCCTCCTATTATAGGAGTAAAAACGAATTGAGAGACAATATAATATGTTGTAGAAGTAACATTAGAGTCGGGGAAGCACCGATAGGATAGGAATAATTTGCATATCTTTGTTATTAATCTAGGCGACTTCGATCGGTAGGAAAAAAATGATATAGAATGTGTTAATAAAATACTAACCAATAATTCTTCTGCTCGCTTAAGCACGCAAATTTTTTATCGAAGTTTCTTTAAAAGGCTCTAAATTCTACAAACTTAATTTTGAATGATATAGAAACACTTTATGTTTATATTGCTTTTTCTAAAACTTGTAAATAAATCACTCTTGCTACACCGTACCGGTAACCTGTCGAAGAGAACAAAATTTACTGATATCAATGGAAATTCGATTTGTACCGAAACAGATTTTTCACCTACGATTTATATCTGTAAGGGCTTTGAATTCAACAGAATTCCCTGGCCGATCTCCTGTCACTTGATGAAGTACTGCGTACCGAAAATTACCGAAAGTGATCGAGGAAAACCGCAGAGAATCGCGTGCGTCGCGATACTCTACTATTTACTTCAGACGTCGCAACGCCAATTTTCAGTCGGTCGTATATCGCGTAAGGTGGTGGACGAAACGACAAAATTCGACGAGATTTCGGAGTTGCATTCTCGAACTTTGTTTACGTTTTTACCTACTAACTGTGCTCTATCGAATCGGTTTAAGAACTCGATCGCAAAACTTAATTAATCGTATTTTTTAGGAGGTAAGGTAAATTAAGGAATTTTAAAAGTTCGAACAAACTTTTTCGTAATTTCAAAATGTTTAAATTTATTGCTTTGTTCAATTTAGAGAGCAATAATAATTAATCTCTTTCCGAAGTTAACAAATTTTCTTTTACTCAACACGCAAGAAAAGATACCCGAACGTGCTTTAAAATTTTGCAATTATATTTATTACTACAATTATTTTTACCCAAAATATATTACAGTCGATTTCCGTTAATAGTTACTTCGTGACAGTTCTGTGCTGACTTTATTCACAAAACAATCATTAATATCCCTTAAAAGGTATAAAATAAATGGAATTATTTGTATGACAAAATATATGTTCCTTTAGATTTAATTTCATCCAGTAATTTAAATAAAATTAATTAAAAAATCGTCGTCACATTTATAAGTTTCACGTTCGTGTTCCGCACTGCATATAAGTGAAATTGTAAATTTCGTTGCACGAAATTTGCTGAAAGTTATTGAAGTAGCAGCGTAATGTGACGCGAAATCTTTTGTCAAAGTTTTCTAAAGACCCACCTTATTAGACGAGTCTAGTAGGTGTTGGTTTATTTTTTTTATACAAAAACGTACTTAAAAGTCAAATTTGTAAAAATTATAGTTACAAGTAAGTAATTTATGTCCAGTTTTTCCTTTCACTGACCACCTGTTACCATTTTTACAGTTTAGAGGGCTTCGTTGTCGTAAAACTACTTTTCGTGAAAATTTTACAAAATTAAAGAAAGTTTCATTGAGAGAAGATTCGAATTCAGTTGAATTTTTCTATAGTTTGTGAAAGTTTATTAGTTAACCGTGCAAAAATATGCGTAGCTAATTGTTAAAAAATATTTTTAAATTTTAAAACTACCGTTTCTTTATGATTAGTTCTTTTTTTACTCCAAACCTATTTTGAGCACATTTATCATTTCGAAAACTAACGGTTCTTTTAAGAAATTTTTTCACTTTCGCTCTCTTCGGCTTTGTGCAATTTATCAGATTTTTATCTAACAAGGCCAAATTCTTAAATTTTCGTCACTAGGAGCACACACATCGTTTGATGTTGAAGAACTTTTGTTTATCTAAATGAAACTTCCTGAAAAAGTACGTTATGAGGGACAAACTATTTGTATTAAAAATTTTTCCGATTTTCCAACTTTAAAATGCATTTTTCAAGTAGTTATTTGAAATTTACTTAGTGGCGTTATGTAAATATTAAAAAAAAAACTTTAAATTTACAGTAAATTAAACGGGAATCCTGTGAAAATATTTCTGAAGGAAAATGTTTTACCCAAAATGTTACAGCAATATTAGGTGCAAAAATTAGCGTTTATTGGAATTTGCAACCATTGATTCTATTTATTTGGCTGTCCAGATGAATGTACAAAATTTAGGATAAGCCTAAATTATGCTTTGAAGATGCCTGTGAGCGAGTATTTTAAATTGTTAGGATAACGGTACGAACAAAATCTTATAGTACGTCCGAAGGACTCAATACCTTTAGTTTAGGGATATTATTATTTTTTTCGCCCGCAGTAGCTCAATTTAGTTATATTTTCTTTATGCAATGTAATGTGCCTGAATTGTCGGTTATAAAAAAAGCCTACACTAAAACGTAGGCAACACATTATACATTTACAAGTACGGTAGGGCTCGGATTTAAGTGCACTTGAGTGCACGCTACAAGCACGCTAGATCAACATCCCAGGTAGTACAGTCCGGCACTACGCAAAGTATATCGACTAACGACTGCCGAACTTGACGTTCTTATCTACTTTTTTGTCAAGTTAACTGTTTACTTTTGCTTTGAGATTTTTTGGATTATCACGACCAACTTTCTAATATCATATTGGGTTTGTTTCTGTAGAATGTTTGGATTTTGATTCTAACTCGCTATACTTACAAATCGGAGTTTGTTTAAACTTTAATAAAATATAAATCGAATTGAAGTCTCAAGTATTTGTTTTCAATAAACTGTACTTACTATAAATTAATAGAAATACGGTTTTCAGAAAATAATTGCTTCAATCTTACCATTAATGCTTACCCGTACGTACCTCACACCTGTGTTGTAGCAAGAAATCTGTAAGAATAGTCTCTTACTGCACTCTTATTTTGATCAGTGCGTGATAAGCGATAAGCCCTCATTAGGAGTGAAAATAGCAAACTGCGAATACCTCGCTCAAACCGTAGTGGCTTATACAAGGTGCATGAAGTTAGCACGGCCATTTTGAGCACAAAAATTAAAATTGGTGTCATATTTTTGTGCTATTTTTGTGCTCTCGAATCCACCTATTTTTAATTTTTGTGCTCCTCTATTAACCCCGCAATTAAGAGTTATCGTTGGCCGTGCTAACTTCACGCCAGCACGGCCATTTTAAGCACAAAAATTAAAAGTGGTGTCATATTTTTGTGCTATTTTTGTGCTCTCGAATCCACCTATTTTTAATTTTTGTGCTCGTCTATTAACCCCCCAATTAAGGGTTATAAGATCATCAATAATCACGATATTTCACGATCCGATTCTTTAACTGCTTGTTAAAAATGGGATTTATCTAAAAAAAATGTGGATGCGTTCCGACGAAAAATAGTAAAAATGCTTGTAATTTAATTCGCCAGTGCCAACAGGTGAAGTCCTTGTTTTAACAAATAAGTTATTGAAAAATTTGCGAAGAATAGCGTACCGCTAGTAAGTATAGTGAGTCGATATTTTATTTCGTGAAACACCTTCTTTTGAGATATTATCAATCGCTAATAAAATTTCTGAAATTCATTTTAAGCCGTTTGACCCTGAACAATCCAAAATTTACATTTTTGTAAAACATTAATATTATAAATTACAAATTTTTAAATATTTAGGGTTAATTAGTTAGATAGATCTAATACGTTGTAAATGAACCCCAACATACACACATAAGTGAAAAAACTTTAAATGAGAAAATTTGTTTTCCACCAAACGCCTCGGGAATCCTAGCGTATTTGGTATAGGCGTGCTACCGGAAATAGCAAGGTCTTGGGTTCGATTCCCGAGGCGTTTGGTGGAAAACAAATTTTCTCATTTAAAGTTTTTTCACTTATGTGTGTATGTTGGGGTTCATTTACAACGTATTAGATCTATTAATATTGTAGACGTGGTTCTCCAATTAGATACTTGCCGACCAGGGAAAGGTTATAAAAAATACAATAAGGCGGACTAAAGTGCAATACAGGGTGGCAAATATCTCAGTACGTTGTATGGGTAACTTTGTTATTACAAGAGATACAAAGTTGGTTAAATTAGCAAAGTTGGGCAGAATTAAAAGAAGATTCAGAATCCGTTAAGAAAATTGAGCATTGCTCCCACGTTTCCAATTTATTAGAGAAAAACTGAAAAACGTCAATGTTTTATCCTCTTTTATTTTAAGAATTTTCAATTGTTTTATCATAGCCATAGCTATTTATTTAATAAAATCTGTTTTAATTGTAATTTTTTGTATCTTGTGAACATGTGGACTATTATTTCAGATAAAAAAAAATTTATATCGTTGAAATCAAACAAAAATAAGGAAATTAATGAGCCAACTATTGCATATGGTTGCCATTTGAAAAAAGGTAAATTTGGGTTATAACTCAAAAAGTAGTGACTAAAATTTATTTTTGGTAAAGGAATTTAATTCGTCTTAAAATTATCTATAAAAAACCTCTTTTGTATTTTTTGGTATTTGTAATAAGTAATAACTAACGAGCCAAGATTGATTGAAAATTTTGACGTTTTTCGCCTTTTCTCTAATAAATTGGAAACGTGGCAATAATGCTCAATTTTCTTAACGGATTCTGAATCTTCATTTAATTCTGCCCAACTTTGCTAATTTAACCAACTTTGTATCTCTTGTAATAACAAAGTTGCCCATACAACGTACTGAGATATTTGCCACCCTGTATTTCAATTGATGAAATTGTTGACCCATCAAACTGATCGTAAAATTGTTGGGAATTCTGTACACATGCCACTTTTAATTTTTGTGCTCAAAATGGCCGTGCTGGCGTGAAGTTAGCACGGCCATCGATAACCCTTAATTGCGGGGTTAATAGAGAAGCACAAAAATTAAAAATAGGTGGATTCGAGAGCACAAAAATAGCACAAAAATATGACACCACTTTTAATTTTTGTGCTCAAAATGGCCGTGCTGGCGTGAAGTTAGCACGGCCAACGATAACTCTTAATTGCGGGGTTAATAGAGGAGCACAAAAATTAAAAATAGGTGGATTCAAGAGCACAAAAATAGCACAAAAATATGACACCAATTTTAATTTTTGTGCTCAAAATGGCCGTGCTAACTTCACGCACCCGCTTATACAGTGTGTTTATCAAGTAGTTATCTACCACCTTAGGCGTACCCTAGACGATCAATATGGATCGCAGCAATATTGATGGTTTAAAGTGATACACTACCCCCTACACAATCAATATAAATCTGTGGCTCGCGCATCAAATGGATGACAGCAATGACTAACAATGACAGTTCTTTAAAACAATTTTCCCAACGACTTATTTTAGATCCATGTACGTTGCGATCCTCTAATATCACGTCAATACCACGCTCAATATCTATCGCGATAATATCACGATCCGTATTGATCGTGTAGGGTACGCCTTACAGCCACAACCTCGATTTTTTTGTTAAAAACAAAAGCGCAGCGAATAAAACTAGAAGATTTTTAAATGGTAAGGTAATGTCGTTATTAAACTCATTCGATAGAGGAATTTTTTCTCTTTTCGGCCATGTAAAACTAAAGTTTTCTCATAAAAAAAATTTCGTGAAAAACAAAAAGAAAGGTTTACAACATTTATTTTATTGTTCAGAATAAATTTACAACAAAATGTTCAACCTGTGAACCATTCACAGCTTGGTAATGATAAACTCGATTTTTAAACCCGTTAACAGCATTCGCAACCATTTCAGGTGTAATGGAAATTTATTCTGAACAATAAAATAAATGTAAATTTTTTTTCTTGTTTTTCACAATAATTTTCTTATGTGAGGGCACTAAAGTTTTACATAGTCGAAAAAAAAATGCCTCTATCGAATGAGTATAATAACGACATACCTTGCCATTTAAAAATCTTCAAGTTTTATTCGCCGTGCTTTTGTTTTTAACAAAAAATTAAGTTTATGGCTGTAAGGTGGTAGATAACTACTTGATAAACAACTTCTATTGGAAACTCTTTTGTAAATAGTGGATATTTACTGAGTTGTTTCATACCGTTTGGACACACTGTATGTATATTGTTTCCACTTCTAGAATGCCCTGACGGGCAGGTGGGCGAGCATGTAGGAGACAGACAGACAGATAGACAGGCAGGAAGACAGACAATCAGGCAGGTAGACAGGTAGAAATACAGGCACGTGGAAAAATGGGCGAACAGACGTACAAATAGACAGACAGACAGAATAATCATTTGAAAGAAGCTTTGGAACAGAAAAGCATACTAGGTAAATTGCTATTGTATCACTGAACAAAATAAGTAAGTTACAGAAGACGGCGGAAAACAAAAACCTACTAAAATACAGAACGTATGTCTGTGATACAAATTTCGATAATTTAAGTGTCAATTAAATTTTAAAATTGTCGCCTATTTATTGTCAAGTTTTTAGTCGATTTCACTTTAATTTAGAGATCTTTTTCGGCCACAGTAGAATTAAAAACTTGGCTGAAATTTTTGTTTCCATTTACAATGAAAAACATTTTTTTAAGTAAACAGTTTAGACATAAAGTTGCGGGCTCCAAACTACTATTGTTTCGGTTCCCGTTCGCTGACTGCCATCACTAGTCACTAACAAAACCTGATATGTTGTCTGGTTATATCTACGTGGATATAAAACCACCTTCGACTTTTTAGCTAAAGAAACCGTTGTAAATTATAAAATAGTACATTTATAATTATTTTTAAATAGAAGGACCTACAAAGTTCTAAAATGCTCGTCGCTACAACACAAAATTAAATTTTTGAAATATAAGTTAAAAACGTAATTTTTCATCCCTTTCAGGAGTGTAATGGTTTGCTTTAGTACTTTTTAACTGCGAAAAATTTGAAAAATTAAAATTGTATTGTATCTAGGTGTGCTACGGAATTCCCTTAAAACAATTTTTAAACTTCAACTGAAAAGAGGCGGATGTTGTCCACGGCAACCTTATGAAATGTAAGGCACACTATCATTTTTACCGTAAAAAATTCTTTTTTGTCTCGCTCTCGAGCATTATTAGGTAATTGCAATTGTTCCTTTTGAATCTTTAACTGTTTCTAAAGCAAGTTGTTAACATTAATTTGTAGTTTGCTTCTAATGGCCGTAGTAATCTCTAATTCAGCTAATAATTTTCTTTGTTACGACTTTTACTTCACACCCTGTCCAAGGCCTTTTTCGACCGAGGGCTTCAATATAAAATGTAAAATTTTTAGAATTCTTTAAGCATCACTTTCATTCTAAAAAGTAGAAAGGAAAGGACGAAAGCTTGCTTTTTGCTACTTATACGCAGAGATAACGCAAACATCGCAAAAGTGACCTTCGTGAAAAATCGTGTTGTTTCACTTGTTTTCCTTTAAATACCTAGTCACAAAAATTAAGGGACATTAAAAAAATTTCAAACTTTAGGTCAATTTTCAACAAGGGATAACTCGGAGAAAAATGGCCGTATAGAAAATTTAAATAAAGAAAATTGTAGCCTCAAGTGTCTAGTTTTCAGATCTGAACTGTAAAATTTTTTAGCGTGGGCAGTTTTTACGTAATCATCCGAAAAACACTAAAAAATTTTTTCCAAATTTTTTCTCGTCTTTGAAATGGTCTGTGGACTTTTTTTTTCATCATGCGACCATAAAGCTCTTTTAGACAATTTAATCAGCTTTAATGTGACCTCGTAATCGTCGATCAAAGCAAAAAAGTCCATTTTAACTTTGACAATCAATTACTCGAGAACTAATAACCGTACAGAAAATGAAGGTAGGGTTTCCATAAGACACAATTTCGAATTTTAGGATATTATTTGGAAAATTTAGTATAACTTTGGATATAACGAATGAAGAAAGGATATCGTCGGTAATTTTTTAACCTCAAAGTGCCCCTAAAAAACCTTCAAAGTTGCAAAGCGCTGAGTTTTTTTTTCTTATAAAGAATAAAAAATCGTGCTTTTTTCAGCCATCATCATCGCTTCAAAAAAATTTTTTTTATCAATCGCCACTAATTGTGTCTTATAGATTATAGAGAATGTTTTGCAGTTTTCAAAACCTTACCTTCATTTTCTGTACGGTTACCTTTTAGTTCTCGAGTAATCGATTGTCAAAGTTAAAATGGAGTTTTTTGCTTTAATCGACGATTACCCCACGGCAAAAAATCGTACGGGGTTCGTTAAGAGGTCAAATTAATTGTCTAAAAGAGCATGATAAAAAAAAGATTAAAGTCCATTGACTATTTCAAAGACAAGAAAAAATTTTGAAAAATTATTTTTAGTTGCTTTTCGGATTACTACGTGAAAACCGCCCACGTTAAAAAATTTTACAGTTTTACAAAACTAGACACTTGAGGCTACAATCTCCTTTCTTTTAATTTTCTGCACAACCATTTTTCTCCGAGTTATCTCTTGTTGAAAATTACCCTAAAATTTGGAATTTTTTTAATATTCTTTAATTTTTGTGATATGTAACTAAATTTATAATTCATAGCCGTCTCCGTAGGTTTTTTAATTAAAATTTCGATTTACCTTGATTTAGAATAATTTTTTAAAACTGATAGTAGTACATCAATTGGGACATCCTGTAATGTAAATTTTAAAAAATATCCACTATCAAAGTGTACGTACTTACATAAAATGGTTGTTTATGTACTTTGCTACCACATTCAACAAAACTGTGTTTACGAAAAGCCTTTGGCGTATAACAAATTTTTATTCAACATTCACCTCAATTTATTTTTGAAATATAGAAAACACGCTAAGTATTTCAGTTATTAAGTTTTGGACGCACTGTAGACCATAAATAAACTGATGTGCACTACCAAAAAATATTTTGTTACACGTTGGCGCATTTGCCATAATATTTTTCCGTATAAACGAGGTTTTGACAATTTAATTCGATTGTAAGTTAAATTCAAATAACAAATTGCGTTGTAAATTAATTTATATGAATTATTTTCACGTAATTTCTCTATAAATTGTCGAAAATATAACGTCGGGTTAACTTATATGTCCAGCTGTAAGTTAATTGAAATGGCTCTCGTAAAGTTAAATTTTAAACGTAAGTACCAACTAAACAAGACATTAAACACGATCCTAGTTAAATTAAGCAAGTTGGCCGAATTTCAGAAAAGAGAGTTTTTTGGAAAAAAAATTCTTTTTTAAAAATAAAAAAAATATTTTTTAAAGAAATATTTCCGCATTTTCTTTTTTCTACAAGTGGTGCACCAAATGTAATTCTGTACGAAATTTACTTGATAATTTTTACTCTTGTTTTAATATTTAACTCTAACAAAACTGAAAAGCCTCCAACTTCTAGTTTAGTCACGTTTTGCGTACTTTGAGATTTACAGAAACTTGAAAAAAAAACAACAGGTTATGTTAACTAACTTAATTTGCAAGATTACTCGAGAATAGTAAAGTTATCATCAAAGAACAAGTTAGTTTTGACGTTAAGTTAATTAAATTTATTTAATGTTAATAATGTACGAGTAAAAGTTAAATGTTTGTAGGTAGATATTGGAAAATATGAGGGTAAATTGAGAAAGTGAACAATTTGTGTATTCGACGGCGTCTAGATGTCGTTGTCGCTGCTATGTCTTTACATTATTTGTTTAAAGCTCCATTTTTACTTCTGACAAATCATGAAATTTTTAATAATTAACAACACGATTTTGGTTTCTGTTCTTACTGCCTGCATAGGGAAGTGGAGGGGAAGCTAACTTTTAGCACATGTTTGGGCCCATTGATTGTATAGTCGTCAAAGGGGCCATTTATTTCTTCTACGGCTGTTGTAAATAAACATAAACATGCTCCTAAACACCCACACATGGACATGGTAGAGCTGAACACTGGACAGTATCCAAGCACTCGATTACGTTGCAGTTGCAGTTACAATGTTTGGGGTAGTTGTCTAGGATTTCGGGTGTTTAGAGATCCCAAGTCATTTTGATATGTGATATGATACTTATCGTGGGGCTTACAAACTACAAGAACGTTTAAAAAACGAATTACAGTAATAAAGTAATAACTCTGTTAAAATTATAAACTTTAGAAAGTATTGTTTAGTGTTTTTGTTTGAACCCTTTTTAATGTACGAAAAGTTTATTCATAAAGTCGTAACTCGGTTGATATGCATTTTGCGTTACTAAATGGAGATGGTAAGATAAAAGAGCTATTTAAAACTTTTATTCGGTAAAACTATAGATTTTTGTAAACGAAACGTAAATAATAAATTACAAGAAATAATTACCGCGTTCTTAAGTCGTTTATGAACAAATAGAGATGATAATGTCAATGTTCTAATAATGACAAAATCAATTAAAGTTTGAAATTGTAAATTTTCGGGAAAACTGGAAAAGATAACTTCTTATTATTATGTGCCGCTTTATTTGGCTGTTTAGGCGCGTCCCCTTAAATAACTGTACAAAACTCTCGTGGGAAGGGGAAGTATAAAAGGAAGATAATGTTTTATTTATAATTTATTTAGATGTATACGTATAGCCATGGAGGATACGCCAATATTTTCAATTCGCGAGCTCAAATTTAAAGAGAAATTAAATTCATCGTGGATCTAGTATGAAATAATAAGACAATGACAGGTAACATTTTATAAATAGAGATATCTCAGATATCTTGTAAAGCTTAGCAGATGAGAATTTTTGTTTAATTAGGGTCATGCTTTATAAAGAGTGTTTGGAGTCCTGACGACACGCTAACGACAAAATAAGAGAAGGTTTTAGTAAAAATCATAGTGGGAGTGGGAGAATCTTTAATTAACTTATATTTGTTGAAGTGGGAGTTGGAAACAAAGGGTCGGGGGGGATTAATAATGTGGAAAACTTTGGTTTAAAACATTTGAAAACAGCGATAAGCAAAAAACAATGTTTTTGGAATATTTCCTAAACCTTAACGAGCGCTCGCGCCTAAATCGTTTACCTAAAGAAAAAAACTTAAGAGATATAATTTGTAGAAAATTTTATAGCACTCATTTTTACATATATGCACTTTTTTCGACAAGAATGTAGTTTTGATGTTATAAGCGAAAAACTTGGAAAAGAGCAAAAACCCACCCTTCTCGAGGCGCCCTCAAGGTAATGCTTCACCTTTTAAGAGGCAGAAAGTCTGCTTGCAAAATGCAATTTTTTGGTATAAAAATTTTGTATCTACCTTACATGGTTTAGTTTTAACCCCCCCCTCCCCAAACCACCCTTATACTTCAACGCACTCTAGTGCCTAAGCGGTTCGTCCAAGAAGAAAACCTTTCAGATAAAGTTTATAAGAAATTTTATCTAGTTTCAGTATTTTTACATAATCGCATTTTCTTAAAAAGTTTGTAGTTTTGAAGCTATTCGCAAAAAATTGAAAAAAGGGCAAAAGCCGGCCCTTCTCGAGCCTTCCTCAAGTTAATTCAGGCACTTTTAAGAAACAGGCGGTCGGTTTTATTACTCACTTGTAATGTTCTTTCAGACTGCATCGGTAAAAATCGCAAATTTTGTATTTTTACTACTTTTTACACCTCAACTGTTTGTTTTAAGAAAAAATTTAAGAAACATAATTTGTTGAAAATTGAATGCACCTTATTTTTTTGTTGGAACACTTTTCTCCAAAAGTCCGTAGTTTTCGAGTTATGAGCAATAAACCAAATGTATTGCCGATTTAGGAAGTTTTTTTTTTTAACTTTAACGCGCGCTAGCGCCTAAATCGTTCACTTGAGGAAAAACAATTAAGCGATACCATTTGTAGAAAATCTAAAATGCTTTATGTTTGTATAAAAGAACTTTTCTCATAAAGTGCGTAGTTTCTAGTAATTTGCGACAAACCCAACCCTTCTCGAGCCTCCCCCAAGTTGCTGCCATTTTTAACAGGCAGACGGTCGGTTTTATTAGTCATTTTCAATGCCCTTTCATTCGGCATAGTCAAAAATTGTGTATCTACTTTATAGTTTAGTAAAAGTGTTCGCTACCTCTCGGACTATTTCAACAATCGAGATATCGACATTTGGCAAAAAATTGAAAAATCGATCGTTTGCTTATAGCTCTAAAACAAAAGAATATCGCGAATTCCGGGTTTTGCCATTGAGTTTCACTCAAAGAAAGAGATCGAGGATGCTCCTTCCATTTTTCTATAATATGGTTCCTTCTACTTATCGATTTCTCCCTAAGAACCATCGAATTTTGTCCAGACCAAAACTGTATTTTTCAGACGATGACAAATGTTCAAAACAACACTGCAAAACAGATTGTATTATCGCTTATCACAAACGAAAAAATGTTAAGATCAGTAACGCACACCCCTGATATCTTGTATTTTGAAAACGAAGCGGCTTAGAGGCTCTATTTTTCTACCTAAAATAAGCAAAAGAAGTATCTCATTTAATTGGACTAATCCAACGGACATCCAGTATATTACGTGTAATTGCCTTCTACTCCATCTATCTCGGGATAATCTTTCGGAAAGCTGTTTTAGCGCTTATAGGCAAAACAATGAATAAAATTATTCTTTTCTAAACTAAATTTGTTTTTATTGTTTCGGTTTTTGATAGACCAATTATTATTATTAGACGCTAGACGCAGTCTGTGCCTTAATTATTAGTACCGAGTGTTAACGTAATTTTACATAATATCATTTCACACTTCGTGATTAGCTAGTAGATTATAACAATAGAGACATAACTACATTATTATCTTAACACAAGTAAATCCGGCGAAAGCGTTCGAGACAAGTCGAGAGCGCAAATTTCGTGACGAAAAAAAATTTCCCGCGTTAACGAAATTAATATCGAATTATACAAGAAGTTATCGGGACGTTAATTATCAATTAACAATAAACTCGTAGTTTAGTTTCAACAAGTTGAAACCTCTAAATATTTCGCTCTTGCCTTTAACTAGCTAAATTGTATCGCCCTTCAACAACTTTTGATTTAAGTTAAGTTAAAGTCGTTTCGCGTAGAATTTGGGGGAAGAAAAGCAATTTGCAACTGTCTTTAACAGTACTCGAAATGTTGACTAATGCAGAAAAGAAGTTGATGCCTAAATTTTAATTTTATTGGGATAATTTTTGCCTTTTCGAAACTTAAATTTCTGTTTTTCATGACAGTAAAGTGTTTAAAAAAGCCTTCGGGCGTTTGTTATAACGGCCGGAAATCACCACAGTAGTCAAAGCAAGGGTTACGTAATACAATTTATAGCGTTTTTATTTAAATAAAAGTAGTTAACATTATGCATACTAAGGCTTTTACATAATAAATTTTTGTAAAAAAATCCTTACCTCTCTTTGCGTCGGAGAAAACGGAAAATGTTTGGAAACGAACAATTATAAATAATTCAACACATTTTAGATTTTCGCTGCAAATTGAAAACCTGAAATTTTTTTAAAATACATTTTTCATATTATTATTAAGACGTAGTAAGTATCATTTTGTTTTAGATATTTAGATATAGCAAAACAAACAAAAAACATTATAAAAAATGCGGTTTAATTTATTATTCGGTCCCGCTTTGCAGGTAAAATTATTCTGCAGCATAAATTAGTCATATTATGTAAAGTATCGCGTGCAGTTTAAATTTAAATACATTTTTCACGTTGTAATAATGATAAGACTGACATACAGATTTTATGTAATAGAAAAATTAATATTTTTGTTTTATACAATTATAATAATAAAAGATTTATAATAATATATGCAATTTTGCATTTAAAGCTAAATTAACCACTAAGATGCGGTAGCCTTAAGCTAATTAAATCTTTTGTGGCAAGAAATGCATTGAAGTTGCTCATGAATTTTAAATTAGAGCTAACTAATTAGTGTTTCTGATGTAATATAGAGTAAGGCAAATCGTCCCTTCACAATGAGAATTCTCCGAAGCTTTTCTGATGAGTTTTTAATACTCTCATCACTTAAACTTTTGGTTTAGAGGTTGCACTATGAACACTATGATGCAGCGTTATTATTATATCTGAACTCAGCATGAGAATTCCTGATGAGAGAGTCACTATGGGACTTTGAACAAATGAGGATTAACAAAAGAAAGTTATAAATGAAAAACGAAATTCCTATATTTGGTCATGTAGTAGTCACTTGAGGATTTTTGTAGGAAAACAAAGGCATGTATATACATTGACCCCCTAATGAGGCAACTTTTGCCTACAGACCTCGTGACGATCATCGAGTATCGTGACAAACATGAGATTTAATCAAAAACCGATCGCCGATGAACAATGACGACGTCTGTGGGGGGCTTTATAGTTCTCGAGATCTCCATTCTTAAACAGTTTCATTGATGGACATTCTTATAGTCTGCAAGCCCTAAATCAAATTGAAGACATCGAAGTCTTCCAATGTTCACTCAGTATCTCACGCTATTGTCAGTATTTATAATAAGCCCATATTTCATATATTTTCAGAACTCGCTCGTGATTTTTCGTTTTTAAGGTACGTCGAGCGGTGTCAATAGAGTACCGACCTAGTTAGGGGTACCTATAAATAATACAATTTAAAAAATTTATAATAAAACATAAAAAAGTGTTGAAAAAGTGTATAACTGATGCTCCAGTATTTATTTGTACTGAATTTTTAATAAACGTAATTATTTAATTGTAAAGCAACGAAAGTGCAAAAACAGGATTAACATCATTTAAATGTTGCAATTTCTAAATGTTAAAGCTGAATAAACGGAATGTTCAAAATCAGATTAAATTTTCAAAGCTGTTGAAAACTTTAAAATGTAACTTCTTTGTTACTGTTGAAAAACACTAAAACACCGTACAAATAAAATTGCAGATAAAATAATATTATATTAAGTTCACCTTAAATTACGTGTTTGAATAATATATAGTAGACAATAGTCTTCAAATTTTAGAGAGCGTCGGTATTTTAAAGAAAACGGACAAATTTTTTTAAAACGCGATGACTCAGTTTTACGAATTAGAGCACTCGATAGTCTGGGAAAGTCTGAGACCGACAGAAGAACTTTTTCAGCAGATATAAACTCTGAACTACTTACTTACTTACTTACTTAGGCCACGTATTCGCATGCGAGAAATTTCAGGTGAGAAATTTCAGAAATTGTTTACAGAAGTCGCTTGCAATACTGTTAAACTATTGTTTACAATAAAACGAGGCCTAAAAGCTTCGTCTTCACACACGAGAGAACTTCTGCAAGAAAGTGCGGCGAGAAGCGTCAAGCATACTACCAGATATGAACTACCTTTGTAAAATGCGACCAAACCTTAGGAAGTCTTGTAGAAGTCTCTTGTAATATTGTTTACAATATTGTTTACACGTTTACATTAAAACGAGGGGTAAAGGTCTCGTTTTTACATACGAAAAGTTGCTGCGGGAAGTTGGAGCGAGAAGCTGCGAGAAGTTGCAGCGAAAAGCTGCGAGAAGTTGAGTTGCAGCGAAAGGCTGCAAGAAGTTTCTACGAGAAGCTGCGACAAGTTGCAGCGAGAAACTTCAAGAAGTTGTATCGAGCAGCTGCGAGAATTTGTAGCGAGCAGCAGCGAAAATTTGTAGCGAGCAGCAGCCAGAAGTTGTAGCAAGAAACTGCAAGAAGTTGTATCGAGCAGCTGCGGGTAGTTGCAGCAAGAAACTGCCAGAAGTTGCAGCGAGCAGCTGCCAGAAGTGTCAGCAAGAAGTCGCAGCTAGAAACTTGGAGAAGTTGCAGCAAGAAACTGCGAGAAGTTGCAGCGAGCAGCTGCAAGAAGTTGCAGTGAGAATTTGCAGTTAGAAACTGCGGGAAGTTAAAGCGAGCAGCTGCGAGAAGTAGCAGCAAGAAACTTCGAGAAGTTGTTGCGAGCTGCTGCGAGAAGTTTCAGCGAGAAGCTGCGAGAACTGTCGGGCAGAAAGTATTGCTTACACGTTTACAGTAAAACGAGGCATAAAGGCCTCGTCTTTACGTACGAGAAGTCGCTGCGGGAAGGTGCAATGAAAAGCTGCAAGAAGTAGCAGCGAGAATTTGCATCTAGAAACTGCGAGAAGTTTCTGAGAGCAGCTGCAAGAAGTTGAAGTGTCAGACAGAAACTAACGTAACGTAAAATGCGAGAAAACTCTTAAAGGTCTTACAGAAATCGCTTATACTGCTTCTGCAAGACTTCTTAGACTTTTCTTGCACTACAGTCGCTTTACCGACAGTCTATCTGATATTTCTCGCAGAAGTTTTCTCGCATGTGCAAACGAAGCCTTAGACTTTGGAGTCCTATTAGGACGAAGAATTGTACGGACCTAGATACTCGTCGTACGGAACCTACTCGCTATTGTTGCTCACTTCTGAGCAATACTTGAGGATTTTGGGATCCCTCATACCTCCTAGGGATAGTTATATCGAGATAACTTCGCTTTTTAGACTTTTTAGAAACTACGTAGCTGCTTTATTTTAACAATTATTGAGTAATAAAAAATAATAATTTATAAAATTCAATTAGATAAATGTTAAATAATTAATGTTTACGACTTTAGTATATTAAAAATAAAGTTGAAAACTAATTCGCCATAAAAAGGTTTTGGTTACATTTTTTTAAATTTATTATGAACGAGGTAGAATAAATTAGAAAAATTTTTATATAAAATGAACGTACCTTGTAAAATAAATTAAAATTGTTTTGTGTTTCTCACTTTCCAAGTAGTAAAACAGTGCTTTACTAATAAGATAAGTATTTCTTAAATACCTCCCTTGTTTTATAAAGTATTAGGATAGAACTAGGTGTATCACACTAATCGTAATATATTTTAAGTTTTAAGAGAGTCCGTAAAATAGCCGAGTTATGAGCTTATGAGGAAATTCCATTGCTTCCTATTTTTGTCTGCCAATCAAAAACAATAAATAACGGCTAATCTAGGTGATGACAATCTGACTAGTTTTTTTGAGATCACCCTCAATTACTGTACTATTGTAAGGATACAAAGTCTTTAACTATCGGGGGCTAATTGAGCACCTCGGGGTTACTTGGTCACCCCATGACATTTATTTTGGTTATTATTTGTGTTTTTCGCCCTTGTTTAGTTTTTTAGTAAAATGGTAACAAATTATTAAAGGGTCCCTAGTTGCAGACAATACCGAAATTTTAATCAAGAATATGTTGAAAATGCTTTGGGGGCTGTTAGGATCGGAATTTTGAAAAAAGTATCGGCGTAAATGTTTTAAATTCCAAGAGCAACGTTTGCTCGAAAAGTTTTTGGGAAACAAACAAAACCAGTTGGCCATCCCAAGGTTTTGTTCAGCTAAGAAGACGCCACGATTGCGGAGGCACTCGTTGTTGTCGCGAATAGTTGGGGTGTCTCCTAACCAGGTTGAATGTGAGGACCGTCATTGCGAAATAACTTGAAAAATCATTGCAGTGGTCAAAAACAACTTTCCTGGAGTACATTTCCTCAATCCACAACCCTTACTATTCGTCTTACACCAAACATATAAACTCAGAGCTTTTTTATTTGCCTTAAAATTCGGAGAAACGTGGTAAGACGGTAAGAAAGTAACGTGGAAGACGCGTTTCAAAGACCATTTCGATTCATTTTTGATAAGGTGGCCAAGTAGCCCCAGTTACGGGATAACTTTTTTTCCTCAAAAATGATTCACAATTTACAGTTTTTCTATTCGTTACGCGTTGCATTTTGGTGATTTTGGTATATAGCCAAATTTTGTGAGACCAAAATATTTATTCGTTTGTGGCAAAAATGTGACCTAGTAGCCCTCGATTACGTACCCACGTGGTGCAAAATACGAGTAGTATGTATTGTGATCATTCGGATTCAAATTACCAAGCGCTGAAAAGAAGAACTTGAAGTGTTTCTAATTTTTTTTAACAAATAATTTATTTCGTGCTCTAAAGTTGTGTTAAATAAAATAAACTTTTCATTATTTATTATCTTCTCGATCGCAAATTACGATAGCAGTGTGAAAAATTTGAAAACTCGCAAACTTTTCCCTGAAATTGCAAAAAAACAGTAACGGCAGGAAATGAAGTTGAAATTTGAATTAAACAACAAATGTTTGTTAGTTACTTATCACTTTTTTTTACTTTTACCAACTCTCTTCACACGTTAAGATGTCGACTTTCCGAAAATTTGCTTATTAAACGGCGGTTACTGATGCATATTTTGTCGACTGTAATAAAGTTTATCCTCGCCAATTTGACTATACATGCTCAATTGTACACCATTTACTTGTTGCCGAGGTAGGTACAATCGTACCGAGTCGAAAGGACTGTCGTCGTTTCGAATTATAGTTCCTTTTATAAAATAGCTCCAAAAGGCATTTTAAGGGCGATTTGGTCCTCAGTTACTATTTACTTGATTAAATTCCATTTTAGTGGAACCGGTCGACCGTTTTATTTTAGTTCAAATATTATCGTTTCCCTATCCAACTTGTGAAAATTGTGCTCGTCACACAAGTTCTTATTCCGATCTTTTTTAATTCGTTAAAAGTGCTCTTTTTTATTTTTCGATTGTATACTAACAGCGAATCGTGAACCATAAAAGCAGCTTTCTTAAAAAAATGCGCATAGAAACTGATTTAATAACCAATTACAATGTATTTCATAATTAATTCGTAACAATAAATAATTTGTGGAAAGCTCTCGGTGGGCGTGGTTCGCAAAATCAAAGTTTCCCTCGCTAATATACGAAAAGTATCGCTTTGGTTTTGCGTCTGTGGGGTATCTACACAGGGAAAGAAACACTACAAGGTGAAAATGTGATTTTTTTCGCGTGGGTCTCATCTGAAACGCAAAAGTTAAAGCTGGTAGAAATTTTGTTAAACGACTAGACGATTTGGAATACCTACTCATACAGGCTAAGCAGTTAAACGAAAAATCAGCGAATGACACTTCTTGACTCGCCCTGTATATTATGTAGAATAGTTAAAACGCAAACCTATTTACTCACCTTCATTTTGTTACTGATGTGTTTGTTACTCCATTTCACAGTATACCTGTTTACATAATGTTTCGTGCCAAGTTTCCTCTTTTCTTAATGGACGGTGCTGAGAATTTTGCCATTATCGATCATTATTCTTAATTTGAAAACTGTCTAGCGGATAGAGCTCTATACATAAAATTACAAAAGTCCAGCTTTTATTTCATTGTTTTTACCTACATTCAAAATACCTATAAATAAGAAGAGTCCGAGTAGGAAAGCGATACATCAGACAGAGTGAGGAAAAAAATGTAAATGCGAGAATCAATGAAAAGCAATTTTCATTCCAACTTTCGTATTCTTCTCCAACATTTCCATATTTCTACCCATTTATATAATTATCGAAATAATCATAAATTATTGAGCATCAATATTTTATTAACTGTTGGATATTTCAATAAACACTCTGTATGATAATGAGCTGTTATTGAGACAAATTTAGTGTTAAATGACGTGTAAAAAAATGATTACAATTTTATAAATACGTTACTGACATTTTCATTTTTCATTAATTACATGATTTATGGGAAAATTATACAAAAAAAATTTTTGAAGGACCCTTATCCGAGTTAAAAACATACGAGACGGTCGTGCAAGGGACACAATCGATATGTAAATCAAAATACTTCTAACAGGTACATAATTGAATAATCTGTCGCAATCTAAGCAGAAAATTTAATAATGTCGTGCGGCATACGAATGTGGGGTGTGGATAATAATACATTCGTTCCTAAAGAAGGGGGTGTGATTGTTATTATTAAACACACAACAATGATAAATTATTTTTGACAAAATATTCTTTTTGATCGACACTTTTTACGCGAAATTAAATCGAAAGTAGTATTTTTCGTAATAAACTTTTTGAGTATATATTTTGATTCGTAATAATTTGTTCTAACCGTAAAAAGGTTTCGTGATATACGTTTTGCGTGTGCATCTACGAATAACACAATAAAAATGCGTTCTTTATGGAAATTATAGTCAAAAATTTTACATATTCAACATGTTATAATAAAAATTTATTTAGATTTCTTCACATTTGGATTGGCTGAGCCATGGTGCGTGAACGAACGATTGCTCCTTTATAAGCTACGATTGCAAATTTAACTTGGTAAAATTATACTTATCTACGGTATCTACTCATCTATTGACAATATCTTAAGGTTTTCATCAAATGGACGGATCGCTACTAAGAAATATATAAAAGAACGACCTTTAGCTCAGTAGCTCGGTGCAGGGCGTCTTAATTAAATCGAAATCTTTACCAATTGAATATTGATTGAAAGCAAGCTATTTTACGCTCGAGTTAACATACTGATATAAGAAAATTGCTTGTTCCACCAAAGTTTGAACCCTAAACTACGCAAAACTTCAATTCAAACTTGTCACTAAAATTATTACAATCTTTCGGATATTAACGCGTTGTTAGTCGCTATATGAGCATTTCCCTCACATTTTTGTTTTTATTTTTATTTTGTATAAATTTTTACGCAAATAATATTGTTGTACTGTTCTTTTCTATTTCCGTGCTTCCCGTGCGACATTCTGCCAAAAATTTTTTATTCTCTTCGTGACGAGAAATTTCTCTGGTTATAACTAACTATTTCTGCGAGGCAGCTCTGTTTTGCGAAACGTAACATCGACTAAAAAATATACAAAAAATAAACTGTTCACAATTGATTCGCCTATGCATCAAATCTAGCAGCGTCCAACTTTATACATTAAAGAAGAATCCATTCTACCAAAGTTTAAAATAAATATTTATAGTCAACTTTATGTTTTATTTAAAGAACAAACGGGCTCGTTTAAGGATATAATAATGTTCATTAAGCCCCTATAATGACGAGATAAACAATTAGACTTCAAAGTATTTTCCAACAACTTCATACGAAGTTATTAAAGTAAATTTTCTTTGTTTATTTTCTCTACTTACATAAATGATTTTTAAATTAACATCGAATGGGTTTCTAACAAAACGTAAAACTTCAATTTATACAAAATTAATTGATTGATATATCGTTTATTAAGCTTTCAATAGTCTCTTTGAACCTTGAACATTGAACTAGGCAAATGATTGAGTTGCTAAACGACGTTAATTGGATACACAAAAAATTCTTTTATACCCGTTCGTACTTATCACTGATACCGTATGCATAGGAGCATAGGTATAAATAATAAGTAGCAAGTATGGGGCGGTCATAAAGTTTATTTCTGTTTTCACCGAAGAGGTTGTATCTGTTGATCTAGAAGCCACAAGTTTACCAACGCCTCTGAGAAATCTATTTTTGACCAGTGCTACTGATGTGCATGCAGCATCATGTCTAAACTCTAAACGTTGCTAACCTACGGGTCCGATTAAGTAGAAGTGAACTTCATGGACAGCCTGTATTTACAACTGAAACTAACGAATAACTGGCGTAAACAACGTTAATTTTTCTTTTTAACGTAGTATTAATCGTCAAATCACGCCCTAATCATTAATTTACTTACTGACATCTGCACCCTTTTCTTCATTATTGAGTGAAATGCAATACGAGGTTATTGTACCGTGATAAACGTTTAGCTTTAGTTATAATGAAGGACTGTCATCACTCATAAAATTCACAAAAAAATATAAAGGATTTAGGGTTAATATTAAATACTCCTATTAATACTTATCAGTAAACAAATTTCTTTTTACAAAAGTTTCGAGTGTGAATGAAATGAAAAATGGGAGTGAAATGGAAAGTTTCGAAGATACTATACGGTGTCATATAGTATTTTACTTAAATGTATGTTATCCATCATAATGTGACAATTTTAGGTTTGTGGGTTTTCAGCTTACATAGTTAAAATTTTGTAGTTTTCATGTCGTGTTTTTCTTTTTGCAGTAATCAGGTTTTGTTGATAATATACAAAGGGGTTTTCTCATAAATTTCAAAGTCGGAAAACTAATTCTACAACTAAGTACCTACTTGAAAAAATAAATTTGCAAATCTTATAATTTAAAGCTGCGACACAGGATGCTAGATACTTAAACCATTGCCATTTATCTGACAAAAAAACCTAAGAGACTGCCCTAGCGGCTAAATCGTTTGTCTGATGAAAAAACCTAAAATATGAAATTTGATGTAATTTATTTTTTATATAAGTGTACTTTCTCTAGAATTGCGTATTTTTGGAGTTATAAACGATAAACTAAAAGAAATTTGATTTTTTGCTGGTTTGGAGTTTTTGTCAAACTTTAACGCGCTCTAGCGTCTAAACAGTTTGTTTTATGAAAAATCCTAAAATATTTAATTTGTAGGAAATCCAATGTACTTTCTTTTTGTATAAGTACACTTTCTCCAGAATTGCGTATTTTTGGAGTTATAAACGATAAACTAAAAGAAATTCGATTTTTTGCTGATTTGGAGTTTTTGTCAAACTTTAAAGCGCTCTAGCGCCTAAATAGTTTGTTTTATGAAAAATCCTAAAATATTTAATTTGTAGGAAATTTAATCTTATTTATTTTTGTATCAGTACACTTTCTCCAGAATTGTTTATTTTTTGGAGTTATAAACGATAAACTACAAGAAATCATATTTTTTACTAATTTGTAGTTTTTGTCCAACTTTATCGCGCCCTAGCGCCTAAACAGTTTGTATCATGAAAAAACTAAAATATAAAAGTTGTAGGAAATTTAATGTAGTTTATTTTTGTATCAAAGCACTTTAAACAAAAACTGCATAGTTTTCAAGTTATAAGCGAAAAACTGAAGAAAGAGCCAAAACTCACTTATTATGAGTTTCCCTAAGTAATGCAGCCACTCCGAGACTTACGAAGTGCCAGACGGTTTGTTTTAGTACTCATTTGTAATATTATTTTTGCGTGCTTGTCACAAATTTTGTACTAATTTTGTTGTAATATACATTTGCACGCCGCTTCTCAATCAACTCGCGCTAGCCCGCTGCGGACATCTCTCTCTATCGAGTTATGGTAGGTACGCTCCGTAAAGTTGTCGGTAACTTTACCACCAACAGAGAGGTACAATAATGAATAATCTCTTTCTATTCTATTCTTCTATTGATTGTATTGAACCTCTCTGCTGGTGGCGTAAGTCAAAAAGAACTTTACGGAGCGGCTTTAGAACACCGCTTATGCGCTAAACTGAGATGAAATTAGCATGTTCAACCACGACGCGCCCATCTGTCTAAATTCTGTTTCGACAGAACAATTTATTATTTTTTCTATTTCTTGATTTATAATTTCATTCTGAAAACGTAATTTTACATTTTTTGGAAATTTGAGTACGTACCCTACGGCACTTGGTATAATATAAAGTGGTTTAATTAGTTTACTATAGCTCTTGGATTATCGGTCATGGCTATCAGTTTGTTATCAGAATAACTCTTTAAGATTTGCACTAACGCAAACGGTCAAATATCAAATGCTAAAAGCCGTAACAGGTTTGAAAGCAGTGCTGAAAAGTCTAGTGCGATATAAAGAGACGGGGACGATTTAAAAGAATCATTTAATCTCAAAATAATCGATTTATCCCGTTTAGGTGATTTTGACCAATTAATTACCCCAGAGGAATTAAACTATTTTCGAATTCAATCAAAACTCTAAAATCGATTATCTAATATCGTTATATTACAAAAATATTTTAAATTTGTGTCTCCGAATTTCTAACGTTATTAACCTAAAATTAATCAGGTAACGCTCAAGAGACTCGACAAACCAGCAATGTATAACAAGTGTTAACACAGTCAAAGTCGGAGTTCACCTAACACTAGCAGGATAACGTTACAAATTAGTCTCGTGGTGAGATATATGTGGTCATTCCGCAGCAGGAAAACACATAAACTGTAAGGTTAACCAGCCCTTACAATCAGAAGTTGCCAATATATTTTTTTAAATCGACTCCACTAACTACTAAAAAAATGATAAAATATAGGCAGGTAATGTGTAAAATAGGTTATTAAAAAGGACGTTCTTTTATTTCATTTTTAATACCTACGCCTCTATTACTGCAGCTGGTTCGGTTCAGTTATAAAGATCTACCTCGTTAAAACTGTTGGAAGTCTCTGTAAACGACCAAACTGCGGTTATCTCACCCTAGAATACATTACTCTTAATTTATTTCTCTGTCTATTAATTATAAATAACTCAGTTTGTTTGTGACATTGTAATTGCCTATTTTTCACATACCCAACCGTACTTCTTTAATTTACCAAGACAGATATAGTTTGCGAACTTTACCTCGAAATAAAACTTTTATAATTTATTTACTCTTCGACAAATTAGATCATTATTTACCCATTATAGTTTCTTTATAAATTGTTTAAATAATTACAATTTAATTGGGAAGGTTGGAGCTGAAAATTGGGGCGAATATCAAGTTTTCAATTGTATACTTTCAGTCTTACAGGTGTCATAAAATCTTGTTTCGACGATACTGAAAGTGTCCTGAGGGATGTGTTTCTGTACAGGTTGGATACGTAGGGTTTTAATTCGCTAAAATTTGATTAAACTCGAACGTACATAGGATAGTATATAAAATACCGGAGCAGTATATAAATTTTAAATTTAAAAGTTAATTTTTTTAAACTCCACTTTTTTGATGCGAAATTTTGAAATTTTGGCTACCAGTTATTTAATTTAAGCCCTATGTTATACTACATTAGCAAAATTACTTCGTGTGAAACACTAGATAATCAATTTTAAAGTTGAGACCTTTTAAACTGCAACTGCACTTTTCGCCATATGAGCAAATTGCTCGCGCTTTAAAAAAAATGCCATAATATGATAACACCGTCTAGTTCAATCTTCTTCTGCTTCTTCTGTCTAGCTGAGTTTTTAGCCTTGATAAATGCATAGTGCACTTCGTATTCGATGCAGCGATTATCAGTTCCACCTTCCACGTATCTAGCCATTTGTTCACGGCGAGTGGGCATGTGAGGAAAATGCTCACGCGCGACAAACCGCGTTACAAGGAAGGTAACGTGTTAAAAATAAGTCAACCAATTTTGAAAAAAGTACCAGAGGCTAGAGGTGCTTAGTAAGAGAGATTTTGAGACTATAGGTTAAATGTTGTACGTGGTAAAGCTTAAATTTGCTTTAATCACTCTGTTGTTTGACCTAACAGTCATAAAACATTACTTTAGATTACTACTACTAAGTACTCATTTACAACAATTTTATTTTGTGTTTCAGGAAACGAAAAACCCACAGAAACCGAGACGAGAAATCTAAAAACTTAAGGTAAATTTTTTTTATTTTGATTGCCGGGTTATACAGGAACAGGGCGGGGCGTTTCTACAACTTTATTATTTTAGTTAATATGAGAACGAAATTTTACTTGCTTTCTTTAACTATAGTAATTTTCTACGCAGAGGTCAAGGGTTTGATTAACGTGTACAATATACAGTAAGAATAAGCATTGATACAACGCAACGGTATAAATAGACCTAAAATACGTATTTTTGAGATTTTCAACTATTTTTTATTATTTCCCTATGATCTGCAGTTCATAAGCTTTATACTGGTATATTAAAACAAAACCATTGATAATACAATATTTTAGATTGAAATTTGATGATTATAATCAAAAGTTGTCCGTTCTATGAATTGGACAGCTAGGAGTTTCATGAATTGGACGATTCATGGAACACGTTGAGAAGAATAATTATCAGTACTTGAGTATATTAAAGTTTTTGTAAAACATGTTTTTAATCGCTTTTTTATCTTTGTCCGTTTCATAAGCACACCTGTCCATTTCAAGCCAAGTCTACCCATGAAGTGGACACTTTTCAAAAAATAATAAATGAAGAATTGGCTGAAGGTCTTACTTATTTATGCAGTTTTATATGATTTTAATTGTTAACAAATAACAAATTGTTATGAGTTACAATCAAAACTAATAAATTGTCCAATTCAAGGTAATTCTCCCCTATTTCTTTATTTTTTAATAAAAAGCGTTGCATAATTAACATGTTATATGCGGTGTTTATATACTTAAACTGTTCATTGAAATTCAACATTTTGCACGTTGCACGTAGTGCACTATTAAACGAAAAAAATTGTAAATATGTAAATGCTTGATTTAAAGTTACAATTTCTCTTAGTGTTGACCTAACATGCAATGCATAAACGGGTGTTTGTAACATCGGTTAAATTTTTATTAGCCAACAATTCTCACTAGTGTAGGATATAATGGCTCCATACTACATACTTCTAAGGTCGTAGAAATTATACTGCTACGAGTCTAGCCGTAAAACTATTATGGAAATTGCTCGTTTTCTATATACAAAACTACGTGTTTCTGCAATATTTTAGTTATCGGGTTTAAGGGATCTACAATGTACTCTATTTATAAGATGAAAAGCTTTCGAGTTGTGAAATATTTTCGAGTACATTTTTAAGGTCTGTAATGGTTGTATACAGGGTGCTTCTTAAACGTTTAGGCAGTTTCTAGATTATTATTCAAGGAACCACCAAATAAAAAACCAAAATTGTTGTTTAATACAGCGTGTTTCGGAGACTCATTCCACGTTCAGTGAGACATATTGTACGAATGCACTTGATGAGATGATAAGCTTGGCTAAAAGTCTCTAACATACAGACTCTTTCTTGATTCATTCGAGTCTTTTGAATAGCGGTAATCTAAAAGTAGTTTTACAAAATTAATAACTAATGCATACGCATACGGATACCCTCTTCAGGTTATTATTTTAAACCGTTAGCAGTGCTCACCTGTTTACCAACTGAGAGACGTTGTTTACTTAGCGCGATTATGCGTGAGAAGGTTATATTGGTTGCCTAACTATCGGGGGCAGATGTCTGACTGTTTTTTGATTTTGATTTATTGCGATTTATTTTCGTGATAACTTTTTGTAGTTTTCGTAGAATTGTTTGTTGAGAAATGGAGTTATCAAATCCGAGATTTTAGTTTTAGCCGGCTATTTTTGTACCTCATCGTAGTCCTAAATGTATAATTCACCACTTTTGTAAATAGTTGGTCGAGGCGATGTCGCTCTGACGTGTTCCTCGATCTAATGGTATTGAGCTCGGTAAATTATTGGGTTCGAAAGAGGCGAGAGTGGTAAGTCATTAATCGTTAAATTAAGGTTATGGACGTAACGTCTATTATCGCATGCTCTCGATGTTTGTTTTTTGTAAATAATTCGTATAAATCAACGTCAAACAACGTAAAGCTTATTGAAAATTTAAGGGGTGTAATTTTATGACAAAGGTTGTATTTAAATTTTGAGCAGTTTTTTTTAATTCGATACACAAATTTAACTAAAAAAAAGTTGTGAATTATTCGTGCTCGTACAAGGTCGAGTCTCAATAAATTCTTTATACCCTCCATTTCAAATCAACACCTTTTAAAATAATTTATAAACTATCTCATCAATCAAAAATGTTTGCTTTTGTCAGTTGCCATTGAAAAGTTTAATAAATCAGCTTGTTTTCACGTTTAGAAACATTACCGAAGCAGCAAGCTTCAGTAAATGCACTTTTCTGCGAGTTTTCTCCCTGGAATGTTATGGATGTACATTAAATGATAGAAATTCTTGACAACCGCTAGTGTATGTTGGGTGTTTTCGCTCTTCAAATAAATTTTGTTGTTAAAACTTGCACTGTACGAAGTTTATTGCTGAAACATTGTAATGTTATATCGAGCCAGATCTAAGTAATTTTATCTTTTCAAGTTTTTCGAAAAATAGGGTGTGATTTTTTGATTGATGAGATTTTAACTCGAGATTATATGTCAGATTTTTTTACTTAATTAAAGAAGAGTTTTAAAAGCCAATTTTTGAAAAGTTACTTCTGTAGGGATCGTAAAAGAACGTTAAACAATGCCCCTCAAATATACAACTCAGTTTTTTGACTTCCATAAAAGCGTTTCGTTCTGACGTCGTTATATATATATGGGAGGGTTGTTTAAGACGGTATATCGTTCGTGGCAATCTCCCTTGTATGTTTAAGGGTGAATCATGGTTTTGTTATCAGCTTATCTTATCCTTGCGTGTTAGTATCTTCGCGGGCGCAGATTGTATAAGCCACCTTTAATATCCAGCTCAACTAGGAAATGGTTGCGTGTGTTACACTTATCACTGTTGGATACATAAATAACGTTTATGTATTAACAATGGTTAAAAGTCGCGAACAAATAGAAAACACAAAAAAAATTAAAAACTTTCATAAAAAAGAGAAGAAAGCAAATCGATACGGGTTAGAATTGGTTTTGAATCGAAACAATTATATTTAAGCATTTACATTTTCTTACCATATTTCTCTTTCTTGGTAGGCGATGTGAATATCGAAAATTCTATTACTATAAATAAAAATTCTTAATGGATGTGTAATGGAGCGGATATTTTACCAGGAGAGTTGTAGGGTGTGAAAAGTATAAAACAAAATCTATTAAATTTTTTTTTTTCATTATACTACTTTTCGCTTTATGATATATTGGGGTTAAATAATATGCAACATAAAATAATTCAATGTACATCATCAGCAGATACAAACTTTTATTACTACGCTCAACATATTGTAATATTACACCAGCAAAATGGTTCAGAACTGAATAATGATAAACTTATTTTAAACGATTATACGGGGGACTCCGAGCCACGTTACCGACGTTTTTATTTAAGGTTTACTAAGGACTAGAAAATGGCATGCAACAGCAAAAAACTCCAGCAAAATTCTAGGCCACAAAAACCAATATAATCTAGTTGAGGAGCTTAGTCTAGAAGCTTTACTCCCAAAAACCGCCCTTTATACTTTAACGCGCTCTATCGCCTCAATTGTTGGTTTGACGAAAAAAATTTAAGAGATATAATTTGTAGAAAATAGAATGTACTCTGTGTTTGTATAGAAAAACTATTCACTAAAAGTGCGCAGTTTTTGAGTTATAAGCAATAAGCAGAAAACAGTGTTTTTGGAATATTAATCAAACTTTAACGCACTCTAGCACCCTAACGGTTTGTTTAACGAAAAAAATATAAGAGGCATAATTTGTAGGAAATTGAATGTATCTTATTTTCGTATAGAAACTGTTTTCACCAAAAGTGCGTAGTTGCGCAGTTTTCGAGTTATAAGCCAAAGACCGAAAAAAGGGCCAAAATCCACCATTCTCGAGCCCCCTTCAAGTTAATGTTACCACTTTTAACAGGCAGACGGTCGGTTTTATTACTTATTTGCTACCTTATTTGTTCTTTCATCTTACATATCTAAAAATTTTGTATTTTATGGTTTAGTATTCACTGCTTTCCAGACTATTATGTGTAGATACTGAAAATAACGCAAAAGTCAAAACATCCTCTAAAGGTAGCTACAATTATTCATCAGTGTTTCTTAATTTTTTTTTACTTTCCTGTAGAGGTGGATACTATAAATAGTACTATAAAATCACCGTGAAAAAAAATAATTAAATTCTCTATTCCGAGTTTATCCCGAACAATTTCAAACAACTCAAAAAAGAAAAACCATCAATTCTTTGTTTTCCTACATAAACCACTATTTGTTTTGTGTTAGAATTTTTACATCCTAAATCAAATTGGAAATTTGTTCTTACCGCAAAATCTCACTAAAACTTTTAATTAAAAGATTTAAATTTATCAAAAAAAGCGACGTAAAAAAATTAATTGAAGACAATATTTATGCAGGTTTCTATTCAAGTCTTTTAACAAATAAAAACGAACGAATGACAAGTTTTGTACTGTCGACATACAAGTACAGGACTCGGCGAACGTTTCGAAAATACCCAGATGATGCCTAGTTATACTATCAAGTAGGGCTGGGTGCTACTGTAAACTAGGTATCAAGTATTACTTAAGATAGGTACCTCGGTAAGTGCCTCGATACTAACGATACCTCGATGCTTTGACTCTTGGTATCGATACTTCTAATAAGAATCGATACTTTGGCCAGCCAAAGTACCAAAACTCAATTTTTTGTCTTTTCTTTACTTCTATAGTTTGCAAGTGTCTAAACGCGTCAAATTGTATGTAGATAATGGAAAAAATTATAATAATTTATCAATAATACGAAAATACCAAAAATGTGCAAGTAATGCACCAAAACAGTTTTTCACTCCCGAAATTAACGTTTCCGGCGCTGTAACTCTGAAAGTATAGGTCCAACTGATAAAATGTGTAAACAAAAAATGTAAAGAATTTAATTATCAACAAAAACTGTTCTATAAGTTTTATCGTGGACTAAATATTTTCGGAGCAAAACGAGACAACACTTGTATGCTACACTACAATATTATTTTTATGTAAAATTCATTAAAAATCAAATCCATTTTGTTCGGTCATAATTGCATTTTCAATTAGATGTACATACCTACTTTTATTGTATTATATTACAATAAAATCATAAATAATTTTATATGTGCTTTCCTGATTTGTTTCTTATCAGTTTCGATAAATCTAAATTACAATTTTCAAATCAATTATCCACGTTGTAATAATTTAATATTTAATTGTAATCATAATGGAGGGGTACTATATAAAAGGAAAGAACCCGAGCACACTATAAAGACATAAATTACCCCTAATTCTCGATCTTAACTAGAACAAACAACGGTAGATAATTATTTTTGAATATTTTTTCGAGTTGCATGTCGTATTATCTTAGATTTCTTTGTGGGGGTCTCGGAATTCTCTATCATTCTTGTCCAGTGTATCCTGTATTTAGCGGCAGGACTGTGTCTAAAATAGTGTTATATTTGAACAGCTCACGGTACATTTACATGTCTCTGATCCACGTAACGAATAAATTAAAAGTAATCTGGCGGTACATAAGTCTCTTATAAATACTACCGGAATAAAATAACTATTAATTTATGCGATCTACATTTTATGCCCTGCATAATTACACGAAGGTTCGGGAGTCGCTATTAAATAGCAAAACGATGCCATAAAAATGATGAAACGATCCTTTATTCATAACCTTTTTTGTGCTTATTATTTAACGCCGCTTGAAGTGTTAATTGTATTAATCGTCAAATAAACCTAATTTTAACATTATTTTTACGCAACGTACTAAAGTAATAAAATAATAACAAACGTAATACTACGAGGAATAATTTAGATTATTAATTAAACATTCGCAAATAAATATTTGATCAACTCCGCTTTTACCTGTATAATTTTAATAAAATATTCATTATTAAAATGCGATTAGAATTCACTTTCATATTACTTTATTGATTACAGATTAAGACCTTCCCTCGTGTAGCAGCTAAAGATTATCGGAGCAGTCACAAAATTTTAATTTCGAACGTTTTATTAATTTTTAATAATTTTTTAATCGTCATACATATCCTTATAATTTGCTATTGATAGATTGGCAATTAGTGTTCCAATTAGTAACTAATTGGTCCTCGTGTTACGAGTGATCAAAATCGCAAATTGATCATTAATTGAAAGAAGTGCAACAATTGAAGAGATCTTCGTGAAATCTACAAATGAAATTATTTAGTCCTAAAATTGTACCAAAAATAACCCAACAGTGTTATACAGGGCGTCTAGATAAGCATGCGATATTCAATAACCTCTTGTAGCATTACGGACGAATCGAAAATTTAAAAAACAATTTGCGTTTTGCTTTCTTCTAGCGCTTATAGTTTCAGTTCTAAAATTTGTTCACGGACGCACAGGCAGACCTTCAAATCTAAATGTTAATTTTTTGGTTCTTGTACCAAGGTCAGATGCGTAGGAGGATATAATCCTTCGAATATAAACGTAGTGAAGCTAAAATTGTGCGCTAGTGTACCTAGTTCAGCAATTTTGTGACTGTGGTGTTGACAGGCTGTATAGCAGGCTTTATAGCATAATTTAGCGTTATGCTGGTTTTAAAAGGGTGAAAAGGAAGGAAGCAAAGGATTCTCCCCTAGAAAACTAGAGGTACAATATTTACGATTAAAGAAAAGCGAGAAGGCCATATACGCTACAATCTTTGCGGTAATGTACTGGACTATCGCCTCTACGGCTAGTGGGCCGTGGTCGAAAGGTTCTATTTGTGATAATGTGATACATGACAACATGACGTTTCGCCCACTTCTATGGTAGACCTTTTTAAAGAGAAATTGGGTAAATTCTATGTGGTAGCGGTCTTAGTACGCGCACCGGTGTTTCAGGAGTGACTGGTGTCGATCGGGTGCACCAGTATTTATAGTCGCGATGTTGTTTAGTCCTCTGCTTGCTTCCGATTGGTCAATTGTCTGAGTGTTTTCTGGTAATTCATTTCGGTGTGGAGGTCTTGCTTAGGTATTTCGATGCCTTAGAACCTGAAACACCTAAACAGCGTCCACTACAACAAACTCCAGTTGGCTATGCACCAGAGCGATGGAACACTGAGTCACAAGGCACAAAAACACCCAAAGAGTCAAACCGTCACCCGAAACAAAAGAGAGAAATCATCGAAGCTTGATTTAATTGCGAAGACCTTCGAGAAGGTTGTTGTGTTGATGCCGAGCTTAAAAAATTATATAATTCTAGAGCAGTACAGTTTTCTGGGAGGCCGTCTTGTCGAAACCAATCTTATCATTTATACCGAATATCACCTTGCTACCTGGACATGGATAACCAAATACAGGTGGATGCTGTCTATAATACTCTACACCGACTTCTCAAAGGCCTTTGATTACAACATACTACGTTACAATTAATTACAACATATTACGTTGGAAGTCGTTTAGACTTGGTAATCGCGGCAATCAATAGTTTTGTTTCAGATCTTGTTTGGGTCAAGGTACCTCAGGGTTCTCAACTGGGTTATTTAATATTTATTACGTAAATAAGTGACAAAAGAAATTCTAAGGGACTCAAATTTTCTTATGTTTGCTGATGATCTGAAAACCTTTCGACAAGCGTATAGAACTAATTCGCCCCTTCACCGGATGCTTTCGATTTGCAAGCTCTATTCACTGTTGAGATATTGACTTCTATACCAGTGGGTTGGACGGGCTACGGGGGGAATTGTAATTGTGATAATGTAGAATTTTGTTTTTCTCTAAATGTTTTGTTCTCACATCATGAGATGTGTGATTGTGGGAGCACATTCTTGGGCGTCGGCCTGTAGTGTACCCCAAATGTGAAAAATATTGTCACAAACTTTGTAGAATAAATAAATAAATCTTGAGGACTTTTAGTACGTTAAAACACAAGTTAAATGAAGTACATTTTTACGTCGCAGATTTTTGGCGTAATACGTCATTCCGCAAAACGCCTAGTCATCTAGTCATTCCTAGTAATTAAATTAAAAATTTTCGATCTAAATGTCTAAAGTGACTATAATAACCGGAATTATTTTATAATAGTATAATAATTAATAACTACGTAAATTAGTTAGTTCCAAACGTTTTTAGTTGCCTTATATATCACTTTTACTGTTATAAATATAAGGGTTGTTTGAGTTGGCGTTTAGTTTAGTTTATATTTAATTAAATTTAGTATTGTTGTACCGTAAGCCTCGTAATAATTTTAAGTAAATTATTTATACAAATTTACCTTTATAGTTTAATTTAAGTTAGAAAATGCATCTGAAATTAACTGAATAATATTTTAAAACGTCCGCTCGAAACTTTAGATTGCTATACGGTTGAGAGAAGTGGTTGTAATTAGGGCGAACTAGCGTTCACAGTATAGTGCTTCCTCCTATTATTTATTTTTTCTTTCTATAATTTGGTCCTTGGGTCACATACCGGGTGTCTTAGAAACCACATTTTTTATATTGTACCAAATGACGGAGGTCAGAAGTTCCATACATCATTCTAAGAGTCTCACATTGCTGAAATGCAAATGAACAGGTCGTCATTTGACAAGAGTTCACGATGGACATTGCAGTAAACTTTTAACAGAATGAGGGTTAAGGAAAAATACTGAAGTCACGGTAGATAACAGGTCATCTCATATAGCTATTTCCATCTTATTGGATTTCTTCATCCATACCCAGACGAGTATCAACCAACCCTACCTTTGTCAGCAATTGTGGTTTCTCATTTTCAAAAATTTTGGAGCCTGGTGCGTCTCATACTTCTTAGGCTACTACAATTTTTTTTAAGTATCCCATTAAAGTAGACCATTACAAATGAGGAAGTTTTTACCTAAAAATGTTTAGCTGTTAAACTCATTGGCTTGAGCTACCGTATTGTGGCCCACTGTTTCCAAACCACCCTGGTATTTTATTTCCATTGATATGCTGATTAATAATCGCCGTTTATATCGAACAAAGGGATTAACACGTGATCCAATCTTAATTTCATGCCAATCAAGTAACTGACAAATATTTATCCTTTACACATTTAGATAGCACGGTATTTGGAAGATAAAAACACGCCCGATAATTAACTTAATAGTTCGTTTTCACATCCTACTACGAACCCATAAGTTTACTCATTAATAATGCAAAATTAATTACAAAAAGCAAATTGATATTGTATTTAAATTCGTTATTTCCAGTGTTTATTTTGTAGACGTAACAAGAAATCCTTCCTCGTAGATTAATCGAGTCGTTTAACAATTATATTCGAGTTCCATCAAATTGATGAAGAGTTAACCTTTTTTTTGCCAAACAACGAAAATAATGCTACGCATAAAAAATTTATTTTCCCTTTTGACTGTATCGTTAGTAAGTTACTTTTATGAAGAAAAAAATCTTTCGAATTTTTAGCTTGTTTTGTGCTTACACAAAACTTTTTGCCTCGGGCAAATTTTACATAAATTTATAACAAAATAAAAAACTTAATTTAATTAACGTTGAAAGTTGGAAGGAAAATCTCTTGTGATTGTACGTGAAAGCTGTATACTTAACATAGTAGGTACGTACGCTACGATAATTACGGCATTTTTACTTTTACTAAATTGCGAAAAAAATTTCTTATAACATTAAAAAATTTTCGTACGAAAATCTAACTCAATTTTTATTAACAATCAATATGTTTCTTAATTCTTAACTAATTAATAGTCTACCAATAGGCTCGATAGGCTCAATAGACTCGAATAGGCTTCTAAAGCTTTTTCAGAACAACATACTAAAAGTCCCCGAATTATCGTTCTTACAGAGAGGTAGAGTGAGACAGACGGTTGTAGGGTGAACAAACAACCAGTGCTACCCGTGTCGGCCTTTTCGTTTCGGTACGAGGTAGCAAAACGGGGCTGTAACTTTATGTCCACAAAGTTTATCAATTTGACACCTTAAACACCCGACTACAATGGTAGTAGTAAATGAAATTTAACAAAAAGCGAAATAAATCACGTGTAAAAAATTTATAATGTTAAATAAATTCCAATTTCGTACATTTAGGCAATTTACAGCGAGAAATATTTTTAACGCATTTAAAATTCGTAGCTTCACAAATCATTGCTTCGTTTCTATTGCGGCATTGTGTTTAAATTTAGCTTGGGTCACTAAAGCAAAACCTGAATTATTATTTTATATAACAACGGTGGGATGTGACATTTGACCCTAATATAAGTTCATTAAATTCAAATTTTGGTACAAAATATTGATACCAAGCTTTACACGCTGAGAGAGTTTAAGCCTTGTCAAAAAATGTTTATTGTCTAGTGGGTATTACGTAAAATTCATTTTCAAGTGGACGTTGTATCGAAATATAATTTTTAATTACGTAAAGTTTAATCCATAAAAATCTGTGGTTTTGTACCCAAAAAATAGAATGATTACTAAATTTATTATTATTATTATTTAAATTTTAATTTACTTTAACGGGTTAAACCCCGGGTTATATTGAAAATTTATTTAAATTCTCTCTAGCGTTAAAAGGTTGATTATTAATTAATATTAACGAAAGCTAATGATCATTCTTTTCTAATTATTTTATCGGAATCTCAGTCTAAAATTAATAAAAACGATTATTCGGATACACTTAAATTAGGCTCTTTGATTAATTCTGGTCGTTATTTTATCTCCAGTATACAGAAAATGTCTTAAATGGATTTTTTTAAATCTTCCCACAAATAAAAATATTTTCCAAAACGTGACTAATAGGCTGTTCCTCGATATTTCGAATTGACTTCTTGACTTTTGAGTATTAGTTATGCCAGATTATTTTGATTGAATTGTTCCGTTGTGACCATATTATAAGCCTTCTCGGTGTAGTTGGATAGTTGTTTATTATTGCGTAATGATTACTAATTAACATAAGCAAATAATAATTTTGAACTAAAATCAAGTTACGTGTTTTGATTTTGTTTAAATTTAATATAAAACAACGAAATGGGAAGTTAACTTTTATAATTAATTAATTAGTATAATGGAAACTTTCATAATAATTAAAAGTGTACATTTGGTGAACATATAAATATGTAAAATCACTACACATCAAATTTCTAAAAAAGTCTATTCTTACAATTTCTGCATTTTAGTTTATCCGTGAAATAATTTTAATTCGAAATGAGAAGTTTTATAAAAGGAGAAGTAAAATTAGTTTCTAGTACTCAAAGGAGGGATTATAAAGAAGATAAATCTTAGCCATTTTGTTCAAAAAATGAATAACAATTAAAAACCTTCGGTTTTTGTTCCAAAGTACCTTTTGGAACCTTTGGAACCGTTTGGAACAACACCAAGTGTTTTTAATTCTTATTCACTTTTTAAATATGTTCCACAACAAGTAAGTGGGAAATCGATCAGAAAAGCATTCTTTTTCAATTGGTCAACATGTTGTAGTTTCGTTCTCGTGTCACCAGAAATGAGAGTAGTAACTAATGTGTGTTGCTCGACACTACTAATTGTCTACTATCACTGGTTTTGTGACTTTTGGATTTTAAGCATTTATAGAAACTTCAGGAGTACAGGGGGTCCCAATATGTTTTTAAAATAAAACGAAAATGGTTTAAGATACCGCCACAATTCTTATTTTATTTTGAAGCACCAACGATTGAATTAATTAGTGCATTAACACCCTGTAATAGGCCACCTTAGAGGTTCGTTCACAATTCCCAAGAGTGAAATGGACGAACTTAATTTTTTAAGACTTTTTCCAATAAATTTCATGAATTCAGGGTTTAATATTCAATTTTTAGTCGTCAATAAGGCCTGTTGAATCTTTCGTGGTTTATTTTTACACCAAAAACAACAATTTTGCTTTTGACGAAGCCATTTAGCCAAAAATAAGATTTGTCCGAAAAGAGGATTTTTGTACCAAACTTAAGATCAATTTAGGCAATAGGCAAACTCACGATGGCTACAACGATGGTCGAGCTTTAGAGTCAGCACACTCTTATAAGTAGATATCCAAGACTTTTCAAAATACGCCAAGTATCGTTGCTGAAAGGCCCAATTCTTAAGAACGACGAGAAATCTATAAATTTGAATGTTCTAGAGCACCACCATTTATACAGGACCAATATTCTCTCCCCTTCTTGCATTTGGATGCTTTGTTGGTAGTGTACTGTCATTGAGTAATGAGTAATAAGAACTGTGTTAGTACCGTCAAGAGTACAGCCATTGAGTATATAATAACACTACCGAATTTAGGTCCGACGAAAAGAAAACACAGTTGGGTCGATTATGTAAACCCTAATTTTCATGAAGTGCGTGCCGAGTGTTGTGGAATCAGTACCAAACGTCGTGGAAGCGTAGATTTTTCCCCCAAAAATCAAAAAAAGATGATGTACCACTTAAGCTTAAAAGGCATACTTTCAATACAGTAGCTGTAGACTTATGAATATTAGAAACAATTGAGCGAGTGCGTGCTATTACTTGCCATTAGTGCTTGCTACTAAAATGAGGCACCTAAGTGAAATTTAATTAAGTTGCAAGAGTAGTAACATTAAATGAAGAAGGCCATAGCTATCGTTATCCCTAGAGTTTTAAATCGATACTTAGAGACTGACACTTATGGTAGAAGAGCTAATCGGGGTCGAAAAAGTTTGACAACCGCTCAGGAAAACATATTTTTACGTAATTGTGCGCTCAGACGTTGCATATCTATTGTTAGAAACCTGGAAAGTGACCTCAGAAGAGCCACTAGAGTTCAAATTTGTACAGAAACCGCAAGAAAAAGGTTTCAAAAAAGAAATTTTGAAGTCAAAGAGGCCGGTTCGTAAGTCACGATTAACTTTAAAGCAGAAAGAAACAGACTGCAATTTGCGCAAGAACATGGAAATTGGGATGTTGAGCTGTGATCCTTGGCAATCTTCAAAGAGTCCAGATTTCGATTAACGTGTGATGGTCGTCTTCGATTTTCGGTACGCATATGTCATTGTGTCATTGATTACTCGTACAGACCTCGTTGCTGTACCTGGGCGAAAGAGTGCGAGTGAATACTCATAAACCATGCGATAGCTTCTGGAGTCCTCATAGGTTCTAGATATCTGTTCCAGCATGATACTGCAATGCCGCGTAGAGGAGGCCAAGCCAGACACTTCGAGCACTTATGGGACGAGCTTAATCGGAAGACCAGAAACATGCCTGTGGCTTCAGAAACTCTTTAACAGCTTTTGATAGCTATTCGAAAAGAATGGGTCAATATACCCCATAGCGATATTCAGAAATTAATTAAAATTGTGCTGCAAAGGTGTCAGGCCATCTTCCACTCTCGTAGAAGCCATTGCGTTATTAAATTTCATTACATAATTGTTTAATTTTTTTAGTTTATTGAGTTTAACACTGCAAGCTAATTTGAGTCTATAACTGAGTATAACTTTTTGGGGTGGTGATAAGCGATAAGGTTAAAAATTCCAGATTTACTTAAGGGGATAGGCAAAGTCTTGCTACACGAATTTACCAAAATCTTCCTTATTTTCAATGCGATTTTAATGCGTTTTGTTAGGTAATTCTTGAAAGTCATCCCTGAACAGCGCTTTGGAAAAAAATTTTTTTAAATCACCAAAAAAAGTATTTTCCACTAGGGTTCTGAAAAGAAATTTCCCATAATCTTCGTTATTCGTAATCCAATTAAAATGCGGTTTTCACAGTAGTATTCGCAAATTATTTCTAAAGAGCGCTTTGTAAAAAAATTTTGTAAATTATTCCCCCTAAATTTTTTTCATTTTTATTACGCGAATACGGACAATTATACAAAATTGAGTTACATGATCGGATTTAATGAGATATTTTAAAGAAACTACGGAAATAATATCCTCATGATAAAGTGCTTCAAATGAACAAGGCCCAAAATACAAAATAGAATTTAAATGCAAAAAAACAAAATAGCATCAGCTTTATCAAAAAATGTAAACGTCCCATCTCGAAGTGGACTTATTAAGCTCGATTTCGTTTTTGGTTCGTATATAAACTAAAGGGTACGTTCTGTAGCCTAACCCGCTAGTAAAATAATCACGTGGTGTATTATGCTCTTAAATTAACGATAAAGTAACCAATTTACTAACATTTTATTGTCTGTTTTTCGACTACAAAAAAATCACAGTTACTTTTCTGAGCGATCCCCTAATTTATTGGCGCATTGGTTTTTCATAATTATAACTTTTCATAGATACCCTTTATTGCTCGAAAATAGAGCTTTTTCTCCAAGTACGAAAAAATAGTAATTCTGTTTAATTAAAAAAACGCATAAAATTTAGCTTTAAAAGCATCCGAAACGGTAAAACTGCTTTTCTTTTTTTTAAGTTTTCAACAGTTAGGAGAAAGAAATGTCGATCTTTTACAATTTAAGCTAAAATGGTGAAAAAGCGAACAGTTGTTTTAACATTTTAGCATGTCACGTACTAATGTTACGCCCTTAACGTGATTCTAAATTTTTGTCTTTGCTTTTCATATTCGCTAAAAAATAGAAGCTTTATCGATCTCATCTGCGGGAACTTTTCCCGTTGTAATTTTACTTAATTATTGAAGGTAATTTGAAAAAATGAAAATTCTTTAATACGATAAAAATTAGCCACACTGCATTGTAATAATAAGAGAAATTATAAAAGAAAATGCAAATAATATAAACGTTGTTAAGACTACCTAAAACTGTTTTGAAGAGGAAACGTTGACTCGTTACATTTCTGACTTGAATTTTAAGTAGTTTTATGTTGTTGTCTATTATAAATTGAAACATAATTCGTTAATTCGAGAAAAATTGTGAAAAATAGCACTTTGGACTTTCTTTTAGAGTGTGTAAAAAGTTATTTTGTGGATATAATACCAATCTACGCCTTGTCGTTGTATAGCGTAGATAAGAAAGTTTAATGAAGCAACTAATGATCACGGTTCGTAATTCAATATAATAGTCAAATATGTTATTAATGAAACATAAAATTTAAGGAATATGAACGATGTGTTTACTAAATTGACTCATTTTTTAGTGTCTTTCTGGCGATAATCTTTTAATTTGGCAGTTATTTGACTTTCAAATACGGTTTAATGAATCGTGCTTTGAATCTCAACCAAACGTTGTAGTGTAGTACACAGCCGCTCAAAGTCGTTTAGAAATTATTTCTGTTTTCACTACGAGATTAAAAGTTGGAACCTTCTTCAAATGATTCCTCACTTTTGGAGATACCAAAATCCGATGGTCGTCAAAATGTCGCCCTGTACGGGGTGGCTCAAAAATCCAAGAAACTTTACCTTTTTTCGGTTTGAGTCAATTTTAACTCAGAAGGACTAAGTTTTCGGCAAAGACAGTCTTATATTTTTTTTGAGTATACTAAACGTTCTACAATTTGAGACCAGAACGGTCTTTGGAGACTTAACGGTGTCCGAGATAAAAGTGTACAAAAGTTTGCAAATACGGAGGTCCACCGATGACAAAAACTTGGATTTGTAATTAGGCCTTGATCATAATATTATACAACATACCAAAAAATCATAACTATTCCATGGACGCAAGAAAAATAATCCGGTTTTTGTTAAAATCCAAAACTAAACAAACCTAAATCGTGTATTAGTGTGAGTGGTTTCTGTGCTAATGGACCGTGGCCGACAGGTTCTTTGAAAAATTCCTGACGTTTCGTTTGCTCCTGTGGGAAACATCTTCAGAGGTGTTTTGTCCTGTGTGGTAAAGATCGAAGTGACCGTACGAAGGTTCGGGAGGAGACAGTTACCACAGCAGCCATATAAACGTCAGAAATCTCTCAAAAAACCTATCGACCACGGCCCATTAGCTCAGAAACTACTCACACTAATGACACCGGCCATGAAAGCCTAAATTCTCAAATAAATCGTTTATACTTGCGCAAATTTTTGTACACTTGTATCTCGGATACCATTAGGTCTACAGAGATCACAATGGTCTTAAATTGTAGATAATATAGTTTACTTTTACGTTGTTTAAAACTGCCGTTGCCGAAAAATGAGTCCTTCTGGGTCAAAATGAACCAAAACTGAAAAAAAGTAAATCATTTTGCGGTTTTTTGAATTTTTGAGCCACCTCGTACTTGGACGACATTTTAACGACTATCGGATCTTGATACCCTAGCAAGTTAGGAACAACTTGAAAAAGGTTTCAGGTTTTAATTTCGAAGTGAAATTATTACGTGCACTCCACGTAATAAGTTTTAATTTTTTGATCTCTGAGCGCCGTAAGACAAAAGAAACTTTATATTGCATATCAATTAAAACAAAAGCATTTATTTCAATTATATTTGCTTAACTAAATGATTATTAACTATATCAATGTTCTCGTGTACGAAAAAGTAGTTAATTAAAGTTCGAATGCTCCGTATAATCTCACAGATTAATTAACCGCCGTCCATGATCTGTTCGAGCGCACTATTACCTGTTACCAGAAGAGGAAATAATCAGACTAAGTAAAAAGAAAGCTATAGGTAGTAGATCTAAATATTATGTATATTTCGATACCCCTGTTTTAAAATTTAAATTTTGTGTTTTAAAAAAGATAGATAAATGGCGAAAGGTAAAATATGCGGTTTGTTTTAAAGTCTTGGGAGCTTTTGAATTACAAAATACATCCATCATTTTCAGCTATTACCTGCAGTTTCCGATGACCGCACTCCAACATGCATTACACATCAGTTATTGTTATCTCTGCATGTAATGAACGTGTGCGTTTGCAGACTAAGTACAGAAAAGCTATACCTTTTCTACCCCCATTCAATTCATCCGAATGTACGTTTTCAACATTCTAAACTATTATTGTTAATTGAAATGTAGTCGTTTATAAAACACGTCATTAGAAACTAATAATTACTGTTTGTTTTTCGTACTGCACGATATCGAGTCGTAGAAATGAAATCGATATTAGGAAATGGCATTTCATTATCCACTTTTATAATTGCATTTCTGTCTCTTAACAGTTAATTTTTTAATTTGATACAAAGTTTCAAAGTGCATGCAACTCGGTTAAATAGCTACACTTTTATTATGCGTTTTTTGAAGTTTCCTGAGGAGTTGGGCAAAATTTATTAGAAATTTTAATTTTTTTGATAATTATAAAATTACATTTTTGAATTTCTTATACTACAAAGAAAACGACTTTGCAAGTCTTTGAAGAATATAAGAACATGTAAACGTGTGGTACTATTTTTGGTTCCGTACAGTCTATTCTTGAAGTTTGGCCAGACTATTCAGTTGCAACCTGCATAGTTATTTATTATTAACTTCATTTATCTGAGATTAAATTGAAACAAACTGACGCAGCCGAGCGATGTGCATTTTCACACCTGTTTTTTATCTGCGAATCCTTGAAAAAGAAGGCAATCTCGAAATCGGTATTGAAAATCCTCAACAGCTATTTCAGTGAAAAGAAAGTCGCATATAAACTTGAGAATGAGACAATTGAAAAGGTTCTGGCGAGAGGATCTACAGGGTTTCGACTTGAGACCCAACATGTGGATCGTGGCGATAAATCTACTCCTGCATGGCACCAGGGAGGTTGAGCAAGAGGAAAGGTTCCTTTGCCAGGTCGCCTATTATACGGCCAGTAGGGCAGTAGGGCTACGCTGAAATCTGCTATAAATCGGAGGTTAATGGCGATAAACGAATGGGCCGGCAGTAACAAGCTTGGCTCTCGGCGATTAAATCGACCTATTGACTGGGGTGAAATCCTGTAAAATCCCCACGGCGAAGCTGGGCACCGAAAGAGTTTCAAGACCCCCTACGGCGGGCGAGATGCTTGGACGACAAACTTTAGTTTAAGGAGTATATAAATTCCGTAAGGAAAAAAACGTCTCTCTCAAACTAAATAGAATATTGATTGGACTGGCAGTGCTTTCTTTCGAGGCACTCAGAAAAATATTTTACATCGCTGTACTACCGCTGGCGGCGTACTGCACCATCACCCTTCTAAATCGATTATTTTTGGCAAGAAATAGAATCAAATGGCAATCAGTGATTAGTGATTGCCAATCTCTAAGAGGGGTGTGCGCCAGTACTATCGTCGGCGAGTAGTCCTCCACTTCTACCGAGGTAGCGTCGGTACTGGTGATTTTGCCGCCGATTGAAAATTTCATGGCAGAGTAAATGTTCCCGACTCACAGAAAGAAATGCATAACCTTCACTTAGAAAATGACAATATAGATAACGAAGTGGAGGAGTCGAAAAGAAAGCTAAAAGCAATACTTCAAAGCATTACGCTGAATAAACGGCAGGAACAATGGCCAGAGTCCAAAAAAAGAAACATAGCGAAGGCGTTGCTACCAAATGTTGATAGAAGGCTCAACTAGAATATTGTGCTTAACAAAAAAAATTGTGCGAACGATAACGGGTCACGGGCAGTTTATGGTGCATTATTTAAGGATAGGAGCGATTGACAGCGGCGACTGCGGTTACTGGGTTGCACCGTTATTCATTATTCAGTATAGCAAGAGTTGTGGTGGCGCGAGTGACGATAAACCTTGGAAACCTAAGTCATGACCTAACCTAACCTAACCTTGAAATCATGACGAAAACCGGAAGGTTGGAGCTTCTAGAGAGGTTTACGGACCATACTATCGCAGATATGGAAAAGATATGATGTTTCAACTGCATGTACGAGAAAGGTTTCAGGTACCCGCCTTCGTCTTTCACGAGTTCTTTGGATGGAGCTTCACTCCGTGTCGAGGTCTGGTCCAATTTTGGAATTAAAATTAACTGATTATGTAATTTGACGGATTTTGTAATATTTAGCACTAAATAAATGAAAAACGAGAGGAAAATTGCTAACCCCTGGTTAGTCTTAAGCGATCCAGGGGTGGATATGTAAGAGGGAGACCCCTATTTTATTCTTTTTTTACCAACAGGAGAAGCTGACGCCGACTTGTGAAATTTGAGGACTTTTTGAAGTGATGTGTGCTTTCTTTCTATCTTGGACTTCAACTATGGCAATTGGCAGATTGGCGATAATCTCACATCAGGAAGAAACAACATTTTTAAGGGCCTTATTGCTGTAGTTATTTAATAAGTATAATCTTCAGAAAATTGCATGTGAAATGTCCATCGTTGATGCCAATTTTCCAATTTTTTTCCTCGTTTTTTAACATTTTACAAAAAATATGGACAATTGACATAAACAGAGCCAAACGTTGGTTTTTGGGTTTTTGACAAATAGGAAATTGTCGATTTAAGCCTATATACTACTGTGTGTTGTATTAACCCGAAATAACCAATTACTCGCGTCTTATTGGCTCTTTTATGACATAATTAGACGTTCAAATTTTTTTGTTAAGTCAAACGTGTAGTTTTTTTACTGAGGGCCCACAATATATGAGTAACTTTAACTAGAGGATAATAACGTAACCATGGCTAGCATTGCCCTGACAAGAAGTGTTTCCATGTGAAAAACTTAATACCCTTAAAATAAAGTTACCTAGAGATTATAGAACCGACCCTTAGTAAGAAAAAGAGGTGTAGTAGTTTACAAACATCCATTTAATTAAAATACCAACGTGCAACTAGTAAAATTCTTAAAAGAAATTGGCAAATGCCTTAAAACTCAAACGTAATGATTTTCATTAAATTAAACTCGTAATCGCATCGAATTATGAAAAAAGGGAAACCCCGAGCAGTAAATATAGCAGATTTATATAACTGATTCGTTTAATTTGAGTTAAAACTCAACAGCAGCACTACTAATTTACACGAAACTATTTAATTAGACTACAAGTCTCGTGGGCTTGTTAATAAAATAATGTCGTTTGAATTTTACGATGATATTATAGTGGGCATAGTGGGCAACTAGTCGACGTAAAGTAAAATAATTTGCTTTTCGACACAACTACTAGTATGTGGGGTGCACGAAATGAAAGTAATTAAGTTTTCTTTTGTATAACTACAATCTATGTACAATACGAGCTACTCTACTAAATTAGAAATTAAAAAAAAAAAGGAACTGTATTAGTTTATTAGGGGTAGTAGAGTTTTATTTGGTTTCTTTACAAACAAATCAAAAATTCATTAAAAATCTTTCACAAAATTCGCGTGACAATTTTTACCAAAATGAAATTACGCCCTCGTTCGGACCTGGTAGCCGGGAAAAATTGTAAAGCGGCCTTCAAAGAAAAAAAGATAGTAAAATTGAAGTTTTACAAAAAGCAGGCTCGGGCAAGGTACGCTACGTTCATCACTAAGTTTTTAAAACTTTGCTGAGCTAATAAATCCCATTTTTTTAAAACTACGTTTGGTAGATAAATGGGGATTGTGGAGAGAGGGTAAATGTGAATAAAAGAAAAGTTAATAGTATAGCACTGGTAAATCGAATTGACCCAAGTAGGTTTTCAAAAGAAAACGTAGAGCTACCGCACACGACAGATAGTTGGGGACCGACAAGATTGCCGGTTAGAATGCGTTGCAGAGATTCTTATGTAGCACCGCACACAACCGACAGAAATGACGGGTCTTCATAAAAGATGTAGCGTGTTCCATTTTCCACCGACTATCAACCAACCCGATTGTCGGTGACGACGGTAGATGGGAATAACGTAATTAAGTAGGGGCGCGCACACGAACTAAAAATTGTTGTCGTTGTTGTGCATCTCCCATAGCTAAAATCACGAACGAACAATGCAACAACCACCGAGATACTAACGATTGTCGGTAGCGTGAGCAATGGTGTAGATGTAGGCGCCGATGCTTGACCGACTGTCTGTCGTGTGCGGTAGCCCTTAGAAGATAATATGCGATACACACTCTGGGTGTTGCTGTTGAACCCGAGTCTCCACAGTGTCGCGCCGGATGCTTTGACCACTAAGCTACCTTGGCCCATGCAATTCTCATGTATTTCATGCGTACTCATGTTAGTCTTGAGTCGCTACAATACTCCCCTTTCCAGAGACGCCGTTCGCCTCGAAATGTGTGTCCGAGCCGTCTCTTCCGTTCTTACAATCGTTGATTGTACTGCAGAACTTCCCTTGAAGTCTTGTTTCAAAATACACAAGGGGGTGTCATCCTAAAAATTTAATTAGTCAGCGAGACACCATCTCTAGATCCCCGAACCAAAAGTAACTGATTTTTTTGGTAACTATACCTAAAATGGCAATCGCTTTAACAAACGATTGGAATTTCCTTCTCCCTCTGACCCCCAACTAGACATTTTACCTCCGTCCACATTATTTTGGTACTACGTACTACTCTTTCAGTTTCATACACATCATAGCGTCCACGTCCTCGACTACGACTACGGCAGCCTGATGACTGATGACATTTGAATAGAGCAAACTGAAGTTTAGTTTCGAATTAAATTCGATTTCGTCGGTTTAGATTGTAAAGTGAAGATAATTGTACACATACAATAGTTGAAAACAAAGATGGCTTCTACTTTAGAACATGGTGTGCTGTTGTATGCGTACTACACACGTTAATCTCAAGAGAACTTGCAATGAAAATTTAATTAAGATCGTTTGTTCACTAAATGAATTCATTAACTTTTTTCAATTATTAAATATTGAACTCGTTGCTACTACCCCACACTGTTGGAGTCAAAAATTTGATATTAATTTTTGTTTTTTTTTCAGGTAAATTTCACTCATAGCGAGTTCATCGAAAGCATGTACTAGCCGCAAAGAACATTGGTGCTTAACGTATTAGGTATGTTAGAAAATGGAACGAATAAGATAAATTATAAATTTAGTTTGTACTATTAATACAACCATAAATCACACGGTTTCGTTTCGATCATAAATTTTGTTGAAATCTAAATTTTTACTTCGTTAGATCTAGTAGTAGGTGGTATATCGTATACTATAATAAAGGAAACCTCACAAGTAAACCAAATGTCAGTACCTGTACTAGTAATTAAGAATACGTAAAGTACAGATGCTATCGGTATAATGTTTTTGTAAGATAGAGGTTGAAGCTAAACAACCTAACACGGTAGCACGTCGTTTTAAAAGCTACACGTATCGCTATACGACTTCCTTAAGGTTTTAAGTCATTAGTCACGCGAAGATGTTCATAATCTCTATCTATTTGGTTCGAAGTCAATTAAGCAACCAATAACTTGCGTGTTCTAATTTAAAAAGAGTCGGCGGTTAACCATTACCATATTACCAATCGGTATTACGAACAGGAAAAGAATAATTTTGCTACCAACAACCTCATTCCGTAATTATTCTTCTGTGCGTGCCCATAGTAAATCAAAAAAAAATTGGAATAATTAGAAAGCATCAATTAATTGAGATTCGGTAAATTGCGCTAATTTGCATACCGTGTTTGTAAAACACGTATGTGGTGTACGATTTACTTTTAATCGATTTTAAACAATGCTACAATTCGTTTAAAACAGCGATGAATTCGAGAAAGCTGAATAATGGTTGTAATGTGTCTATGATGTAAGTTATTATTATTGCACTTTTATCGATCGCCATTACATTGCACGGCTATTGTAGCATTTTTTGAACACGTTGACCTTTTCATAAATAGTCGCTATCCGCTACCCTGCCTTTTAAGTGGCTCTCTTCGCTGAGTTATGCTTATTTTCGCCATCAATATCAAAGTAACGGAGATCTTTTTCTTTACAACAGTTAACAGAGCGGCTTCAATCCACTTTTCTATTTTTTGTAATGAGCTCCAAAATAGCTAATTTACTGTTAAATAGAAAGGGGGCTTTATTCGCATGAAACTTATAATTCATCTCATCCACATCAGGGTCCAGTAGAAGTTTACATCTATAAGCTTTATATTGTTAGTTCACATCAGAGCTTTCTCTTCGCTTTTATGTTTTCAGACTTTTTTTAATTTTCGTAGTTTGATTAATGACCTCATTTTGCAACTTTTTCAATGCACCAGTTGGTACCAATACGTAAAATATAAATAAAATGCAAAATACACAAACACAAATAAAATTATGCACGTTTCCACCTGTTGATATGCACTTTATTACTATTTGCGAATGGATGAGTAGGTTTACAATGCCGTTTTTAACAATTGTAAAAACTTTTAAGACGTTGACTGTTGCCTGATTTGCAATTAGAATCAAAATGAAACATTATTTTCGGTTTTAAAAAATGTAAAAACTAACAACAATACACTTTGTCAAAATTGTTGGACAACCTAACACAAAGCTGGTATAGTATTTGCCAAAATAAAACAGTACCAAAACTTAAAATTGTATTTCTTCTTAACTTGAATAGATACTTAATTTAAATGGCAAAATTGAGCACCATTAGGGTGAAAACAAGCTTCATAAGAATTTTTCAGATTGTGGAACATGTTTATAAAAAGAGGTTTTGCAGTTGTAGTTTTTTGAGTTATAAGCGAAAATTTAAAAAACTGCTTTTTGGGGAATTTTGGAATTTTTCTGAAATTTTAACGCGCTCTAGCACATAATGTGTAGTAAATTTAATGTAGTAGTTTATTTTTATGTAGAAGCACTTTTCCCCAAAAGTGCATAGTTTTTGAGTTATAAGCGACAAACTAAAAAAAACGGTTTTTGGGGTAATTTGAAATTTTTGTCAAACTTAAATGCGCTCTAGCGCCTAAACTGAACAATAGTTCTGCATAATAAATTTTTGCAAAGAAATCAAAATATTTTAAATAAAACGATATTTTAAGAAACGCAATTGAGGTGGTGAAAACCAACTTCACAACCCTAAAAAAGGTTATTAATAGTACGATGGGTTTTCAAGCTAATAGTGGAAAAATATGTTATTGTTTTTTGTCGTAGTTCTTCAATATTTGCTGGCGGATCATCTGACCGAAAACTGACTCCTTCAGCATGACGCAAATGTCTACATCAGGTGACGTTAGATCAGGTGAATGAGAAGGACACTTAACGTCTGTACTACGATAAATGATCCCGATTTCAAAATGTTCATGAAATAAGGTTGGAGGGCGTATGACTGTATGGCTCGTTGAACTATCCCGTGGAAACCATTTCTTGTTCACCTTGCGGTAAATTTGAAATTTATTAGTAAAAACTGTTCTTCGACGACCTGAAGAGCCCTTACCTTGACACAGCACACTACCAGTGTGACGACATTTCTCAACAATCGCTAAGATTGCACTTTTACTGGGAGGTTGCTTTGTTGAACACATTTGTCGATATTTTTCTGATACTTATTTTAAACTTGGTAGATTATCCCGCCCATTTCCGTATAAGCAGGAAGGACGCTCTACAATCAATACTTTTATCTCCTCAGTGAGAACCTTTTCAAGACGATTTTAACCCCTAGCAATGTTAATATGACAGCCAATGATAAATAAGTCAAATATATGGCAAATGCGCATTGTTCGAGCAATTCCATGGTACACTAAGTTTCGGCTTTGTTTATTTTGGCAAATATTGAATTTCCAATTTTCATATTTTCCATTACCTCGGTCCCGGTATTCCAACATCGTTCTCTTCTTCTTAAATTTTGACAAATGCTTCTGTTGGATTTTACAGAAGAAAAGGGTAGTTCGGCAGTAAGATTGCTGCTTAATCGTTTTAAACGACCAGTTCTATCTACGTAGAGTTGGGTTTGGGGAATTTCCAGAGAAATTTTCTATTCAAGTCGTCTTCTTCAGCTCAAGTTCCACTCTTGCCTGTTAAGAACATATTTTCGTCTTGCATCTGTCTCTTTTCCATTGCCTCGACTTACTTCCATTCCATTTCCAAACCTTTTGTGATAGTATGTCTGTATGCACACGTCTCATATGTTCAGACTACATTAGTTGTTTCCTCTCGATTTGGTGTGTTTATGTGCATTCTTTCTCTAATCTCTTCACTTCTTTTGTGGTGCACTAAAGTGGTTTTACAGCATCTTCTCTAGTACATCCAGTTTCTTTGTGTTCTTTGGGCGTAATTGTTTGACAACCGTCTTTCCTGTCCTTATTCTATTTAGCGTGTCATGTTCATCTCTTCTATCTGATGTTATAGTATTTCTCCTCAATATTTATATCCTAGCGTATGTTTAATCGTTCCTTTCTCTGTTTGTAGGTCGTCTCCATTGTTTTCGAGTATCATAATATTATGTTTTTTCCACATTTATTTCCAGGCCCTATTTATCAAATTTTTCTACTAGTCTTCGAAACTTATAACTTATATCTTTTTCGTCCTCGGCCAAAATCACTTAATCATCCGCAAATAAAAGACTGTACAGTGTTTCTTCCCCAATTCTTACTTCATCGAACTACACTTTTTCCTCCAATTTTTTACCGCTTTATATACATCTTATCTATCTTGATCTTGTATAGATCTAGATCTTGAATAGAGTGGGGGAGATACAGCGGCATTATCAATCTGAGCCCTTTATTTACTTGAGACTTTCTCGGGAAAAAACCAACCCTTTTTACACCAGCCTCAACGTAATGACGTTAGGTATCTCATATTTCGAGCCTGGATCTGTCTCTCAATCACTGCAGTTCGTACTCCCCCCTTATGTATTTTTCTGCTTTGGATAAGCTCTAGTTTCACTATATTTTGCTGACAGAGAAATAGTTTTGTAACGGATATTTTATTACGTAAAAACAACGAGAGGTTCTTGAACATTGATTTGGAAAGTTATTACTGCAAACTGCACATCATTAAATTAAGCTCGGTTTCAGAAAAGTAAAAACTAAAAATGTAAAAGTTTTCATTTCGTGCCTTAAATAATGGGACATTTACAGCAAATCTCAGACTTCACTTGGAGATTATTAAATTACGTGTATATGAAATACATTGTTACTGTCATATGAAATGGATAATGAAGACATACTTGACAGATTTAATTAGACTATTTGACGACAAGATACTGTCTGTTAAAGGTATATATTGTAGTAGAACGTATACGGTACTAGCGCGCTACTAGCAGAATAATTGAATTGTAAAATTTACACGTTTACAGTTAAATGCGAGTTTTAGGTACTTTGGTTCTCTCTTGTGTAGATACAGCAGCATTAGTTTGAAAAGATGAAGTTTAGCAATTAACTTGCTCTATCTTAATATTTGATGGAATAATTAGCTGTTACACCTACTAACAAAATTAATATAATTTATTAAAGCAACTCGACACAAAGCAGTTGTCAACTTTACAATCGATAGTGAGCGCCTTTAATTATAACTAACTTATTGTTGCTTGTCTATGTTAGGGTGATGTATTTTTAATTTCACCCCAGAACGCTTTATTCGGGGCTGTGAGGCCCGGCACCAGTTTAAATTTTAACTTCACTTGCGTCACTTTTACTACCGGGCTCCCGGTGCCCGGCTTGTAAGAAGGCGATATCTAAGATATTATGCACCCACGAGTTAACCGGCTAATTAATCATTAATTATAAATGTTTATTTAATAATATCGCTAATTTATAAAATATTTATATTTGAAGAGCAAATCAAATTTACATTAGGCAAATTAAAATTTCGTTGTAGTGTCGAGTTTGGTAAATTGTGGCGGATAAACAAAGCTTTAATTTTTGATTAAAATTAGTTTGTTGTGTACGTAAATTAGGTGATACGGAAACAGATCACGTTGACTTTAGATTTATTTATATTGTGTAAATATGCGTTTAGAAATTGAAATTTTGCGAAAGTATTTTAATATCGAGTTTAAATAGCGTCGTTCTACATAATTTATTTTTGGTTTTGAGTAAAGCTTTTCGTTTTTGGTGTAAACTAGTGGGGTTGATTTGACATTATACGACCGAAGGATTAAACCAAAAGTTATGTGTCTTGAGGGATTTTAGGGTTAATTTGCTTCTCGTTGATGATGTCCCCTAGGAATTTAACATTCCTTTGAGTCACTTACCTTTCTCTACCGTTTCACTTGTCATATTGGTTTATAGTTGTGAAATATTGCTCAATTATTTGTTAGTTTCGGTATTCTGTTGAGGTATTATATCAAATAAAACATTTTTCTTTTTAAATTGACTTACTGTTTTCTTTTTTGTTATATTATGTTGTGTTATGCTTTCTAACAAAAATGGTTTTATGCGACAACACGGGTAAGCACTTAAAAAACATTCCCGATTAAATTTGACGTTATATTCCAATACCTACAAACACCTATATACTATATCGAGATTTATTTAATTAAATTTAGAATTCTGATTTTGAAGCCTAACGTGCTAACTCCCGAAATAGCTGCCAATTTAATAAAACGATCCACAAAAAAATACAATTTTTCTTATATAACATTATATATAAATCCTAAATTCCATTTAAGGTTTTCTGCTTCTGTGGGTGTTTGGTGTTCGTGTTTCTGAAAAATGATAAATCAAACAACTAAAATGAAGCTGTAAAAAGCTAAGAAAGTATTGTAATCAATACAATTCGTGACCCGATCCACCTGTTAGTATGTAGAATGGAGGTTAAAAGCGTCCCAAAAAACGATGTTTTGTTGCAACGTACTACTTTACACAGCTCTCACACTGCACATAAACGTCTTGCTTCGACAAACGCGTGGTAAGTGTAATTTTTCTTCCTTTTTCTCTCACGTTTCTCTTTTAAATGGATTGAGAAGATCCTGTCCGAAAATGTTGTTTTTAAACAATACAATGATTTCCTCCTTTTTCTCAAGGTATTTCGCAATGACGATTCCACATCCTACCTGAGTAAGGAAAATCCTAATTGGCGACAACACCAAGTGTCCGCAATAATGGCATCTTCTTCACTGGCCAAAACCTTGATATGGTCACCTGGTTTGGTTTGTCTTTCAAGAACCTTCCGAGCAACCGTTGTTCTTGGAATTAAAAACATACGCGCCGTCATTTTCTTCAAAATTCCGGCCCTAACGGCCTCCAATGCATTTTCAAGATATTCTTGAGTAAACTTTTGGTATGGCATGGAACCAGGAACCTTTTCATAGTTTCTTACCATTTTATTAAATAACTATCTACCCCCTCTTCTGTAGACTGTTAAATTGCTTACGCGTACATAGGGTAATAACTCGTCAAATTCGAAAATAGAAAACGATGCCAAGGGGTGACCAAGTTACCCAGGATGTCCAAGTAGCCCCCAACTACCGTTTTTGTACAGTTTTTGAAATAGCTTTATCTAATAAAAATGAGAAACAATTTGCTCAGCACAAGTAACGTTTAAAATTAGCAGGAAGTTTAGTATATTTCTATCAACATACTATTATAAAGTAGACAAATAAATATTTGGTAGATAATAGCGTCTTTGAATTGTTTGTTCTATTTCTAACAAGAATCTTATTAATTTGCGCAAGAGTACATTACAATTAGACGAAAACTACATACACGAAATGTTCAATAAACTTTGTATTACCTACATGTTTTGCTCTTGAAGAAACATTTTAGTAGCGTAATTAAAATTTAACCTAAGACAAACAAAAGTAAATATTATATTATATTATAGAAAGGGAAATATTTTCTCAATAAATTCGTTACCTACTAAGGTAGCTATATTTATTGCATATTATTTTGTGGAAATAAAATGATAACTTTATAAACGCCTTCTTTGCATGAAACAACTGTTGATTTGTTCTCTCTGAAGCACTTTGAAAGCAATATAAATCACATTTTATTATCAAAAATCAATTATTCATGAAATTCTCTTGTTGAAATATATTGCTTTATTTGTTATGAAAAAAAAAGTCAAATAGTTTACCTATTACGTATTTTTGGAAAGTTAATACTTAAATTACCTTTCGCTTTGTATTTTGTATTATTACAGACATTTAAGTAACTTTTTCAATTAGTATAAAAGTATTAAAAAAATAAAAATCAACAGAAAACTTAAATTGATTTTCTTTTTTAGTACACGTTTATTTACATTATATACAAGAGCGACGATGGACGCGGAGCTAAGAGCAATGATAAGAGCGACGATTAGTTAGTTAGTAGCGGTAGCGGATCTAACACTGAGTGAACTTTGGTACAAAAAACATTCATGAGCTTTAATTTGCTGGAGTTTTTAGAAATATAAGTTAAGTTACGTGAAATAGCGACGCAGGCAAAAAATTTTGATTGTTCAAGGTCAAACCGTTTTAAATCAAACTCAGGACTTTTAGTAACGATTAATTGTTATCTACGTCTTTATCATTACATGAAATTCATCCATGTAGTCCTCGGCTTACCTAAACCGTCCTACTGATTTCCTGTACGTAGAAGAGCACGATCGTTGTCAGCTCGGTTATTGAATTAAAAATCTGATTAGAGAATTAGAATTTGTTTGGCATTATAAACTAAACAATAATTATAGTTTTATCTTTATTATAAGATCTTTAGTAAATTTTTACCCTCCCCCCCCCCCTATAAATCCACCACTATTGTACACACCCTTTTATATAAAAAGGTGGTGCAATTGCCATGCTAGGCCAATTCAACACGAAGATTCGAGCGACTAGAGCGAAGAAATGCCTTCGTTCTCATGGTCGCTTTTGCAACCGCTGCTCTTATCCTCAATATAAGCAGCTCCATAAGATATTATTGTTTTAAATTTGTTGTCTTGTTCTTATCCTCGCTAGTATCGTTTATCGCAGCTCCAACATAAACGTACACTAGCCCCGAGCTGACAGTTTTAAAAAGCGATTTAACCGGCTGGTATCATCACTAGCCAATCAACAATCTCCATTGTAGCATTGGTCACCCTAACGTCACTAACAGCGCTTTACCAGACCGCTAAAGTGCTTTATACAACTTAACGTAAGTGTTAACTAGAGGTGCCTACGTTCCTACTTAGTTCGTATGTTGGATGTGCTGCCATATATTTCCACATTTGTCAGTTCTGATCAGTTGATTTTTTACCCCATTTGACAATCATTTAGTTCTCATACCCACATTTTACTTCAAATGTGACAACCACAAGCATTATCTTTGGAGGTTGTTTTAATTCACTGATTTTGTCGCTTCTAAGGCCTCAGTATCTTAAAACATCTTCATCCAAAGCCAAAATTGGAGCCAAGTATAGTCTTCTATTGGCTTACTTTCTACGTCAGTAGATAGACTATGCGGACTATAGATCAATTTGAACATTCTGTGGAAAATCTCTTACCCTTACCCTCGTCAAATAAATTAAAGCAAGTCGGATTGAAGCTAGCGGCCTGAAATTTCTTGGCAAATGTAAAGAATAATATCAAGTGAAGCTTCAATTCACTTAATTCAAGTATTATTCTTCACTAGATATTATTCTTTACATTTACCAAGCACTTTGGCTGGCTTCAAGCCGACTTGCTTCAAGTTACTTGAGCAATGTACTTCCCCAGGAATATTAAAATTGAGCCAATATCCGCATAGTCTATCTACTTACGTCCATCCTTTTCGCTATTGTGTGACTTCATTTAGTTGCACTCAAGAGCAGTGAGCATTACGAGAATATTATACTTTCTGTATTCGATCTATTATTAATTTTTCTTGAATTTCATTTTGGAGGCAACGGTATGAAAAGTCTACACTTGCTGAAAGCGCGTTTTTACAAACGTTTAAAAATCACAAAAATATGTTATGTGTGTAAACAATTTCCTTTTAACAATTTTCAACGAAAACTCTCAAATAATGAAGCAAACCGAAAGGAGCACACGTATTTGTATTTCGTCAGCCGTAACTTATACAGCTAATTGAATCCAATTCCTAATTAATTTTACGCTTTTAAATAAGACTGAAAACCCTAATTATACATATTTAGCTGACTATATAACAAATATAGTTAAAGCATAAAGTGTTCTCAATTAGTTAGTAAACTAATAATATTTAATCTATTACTCTGTGCATAGATCATAGATAGTTTATAAGCTACATACACATCTTGTATGTAGTGGTAATTGAAGTAGAGGGTGTTAGTATGGTAGGTATAACGTAATTTACGACACAAAAACTCGCTTCCGACAAACTACAAAATTATTAATCGCTTCAGCGCCCTAATAATCTCGCTCTCTTTATAAGGAACATAATCAAAAATTAGCCACCAACTTCGTTTAAATTAAAATTATGGGAATTTTTTTAATTAACAACTTCTGTTTTAAATCTTCGTTTAATTCGTTAAGTCACTATCCCCGCTAATGATGATATAATAATTAGGAACATCTGTGAAATGTTTAGCTTTTTACCAAGTACATGAAAATAAATGTGCAATCTGTAACACTTACTTGAACATACTCAAATTGTGTATAGTTGAGTATTCAGCTTTTTGGTATGTGATCTGTTCGACGACACGTGTTAGGCAGCGTGCCATAATTTAGTCAGGTATGTATGGAACTGCGAGAAGGTTAAAAATGAAACAAAGGTTCAAGTTACAAGTGAAATTTTATAGACGATTCGACACGTTGAAAAATCTTTTGACAATGAAATATGATGAATGTAAGTGACAATTTTCTTCGAAACGCTTCGTTCGAAATAAATCTCCTTAAATAAACTTTGTAGTTTACCTCTAGTAATAAAAAGCAATTTGCTACATTTTTAATACGCTCCGCACTTTTTGGACATACTGTATATTTTAAACCAGCTCAGGCAGATAATTATGTCTTTGAGCGCCTTCAAAAGAAATACGTTATTTTTCGGTGTACATGTTGTAATGAAACTAAAATTCGAGCTCCAGGGCGGTTGAGTAAAAACCAAAATTTCAGTGGCGTCCCCGAGGCCAAAATTTACGTTGAGAGACTTGCTATAATAGGTAGGAAAAATTAGTAGCATTTTATATTAGAGTGGCATACAAAATAATAGGTTTTAATGAAGAGCGGTTAAAAACAAAAGAAGAAAAAACAATTTGTGTGAACTTGTCATAACGTTTTTTAAAACAAAGAAACTATATTATTCAGAGTAAGACTTGCAGCCTACATTCTAATTACGAAAAGGATAATTTTTGTAGTGTTCAAAAGTCGAGCAACATACAAACATGGTGAAAAGTAAAAGATGTTCATTTAGAAATCTATTGTCTCGGCTAAATTAATCTCTACTATTTCTGTAATAAACACAATGCAAGCAACGCTTGTAAACTTGTAGTTGTGTATTTGCAAAACTACTTATGTTAGAAACAATCATGCTTACAGGTTTATTTGTTTACACCAACAGATTGAAGAGTACATTATTATTAAAGCACATCGTTTGTGCAAACATTCAAGATCTATTATTTTAATATCAATTGAGAATGATCGCTTAAATTTATCTATTATTCCTTAAACGGATTTTTGTAGCCCCTGATAATAATTTAGGGAATTATCTAGTTATCTAATGGAGGTAGTATCGTACGACAAGGAAGCGCATTACGCTTATAACTTATAGCCTCTTATTATTACCACAGATAGTTGGTATTCAGGCGTCCGTGTAGTAAATTTGCACCATTGAACACACCTTGAAGTTACAGTTGGTATAACGAGTCTAAAGATTTGAACCAGGCTGCGTAATACAGTGCTGTACCCCTAGAACAACACAACTACGAACATACCTACACTTTTGAAACTTTGCCTAAATTCACTTGATCATATAGAATAATTCTAATATTTAAGAGCTTAACACAAACTATTCTTTAGATACTGTCTCTTTAGTTTGCTTCAGAGAACAGCTTCGTCACTAAAGTAAAAATACGATTTTACTCGGGTCTTTTAAAAGCAACACTCTGTATATTTTGGTATTTGTAGATTTCTCATGAGCTATAGATTAATATAATATTAAGGTTTTAGGGCCTAACACGAACTATTCTTTAGATACTGTCTCTTTAGTTTGCTTCTGAGAGAGACTTCGCCACTAAAGTTAAAATACAATTTTACTCGGGTTTTTAAAAGCAACACTATGTATATTTTGGTATTTGTAGATTCCTCATGAGTTATAGATTGATATAATATTGTGGTTTTAGGGCCTAACACGAACTATTCTTTAGATACTGTCTCTTTAGTTTGCTTCAGAGAACAGCTTCGTCACTAAAGTAAAAATACGATTTTACTCGGGTCTTTTAAAAGCAACACTCTGTATATTTTGGTATTTGTAGATTTCTCATAAGCTATAGATTAATATAATATTAAGGTTTTAGGGCCTAACACGAACTATTCTTTAGATACTGTCTCTTTAGTTTGCTTCTGAGAGAGACTTCGCCACTAAAGTTAAAATACAATTTTACTCGGGTTTTTAAAAGCAACACTATGTATATTTTGGTATTTGTAGCTTCCTCATGAGTTATAGATTGATATAATATTGTGGTTTTAGGGCCTAACACGAACTATTCTTTAGATACTGTCTCTTTAGTTTGCTTCAGAGAACAGCTTCGTCACTAAAGTAAAAATACGATTTTACTCGGGTCTTTTAAAAGCAACACTCTGTATATTTTGGTATTTGTAGATTTCTTATGAGCTATAGATTAATATAATATTATGGTTTTAGCGCCTAACATAAACTGTTCTTTAGATACTGTCTGTTTAGCTTGCTTCTGAGAGAGGCTTCGTTACTAAAGTTAAAATACGATTTAACTCGGGTTTTCTAAAGGCAACACTCTGTCTATTTTGGTAGTTTTAGATTCCTCATGAGTTATAGATTAATATAATATTGTGATTTTACGCTATATCATGAGATATAGATTAATATAATTTTAGGGTTTTAGGGCCTAACAGGAACCGTTCTTTAGGTACTGGCTCTTTAGTTTGTTTCTAGAGAGATTTTGTCACTAAAGTTAAAATACGATTTCACTCGAGTTTTTTAAAGGCAACATTCTTTATATATAGTGGTATTTGAAGATTCCTCATATTTAAATTACGGATTAATATTTTATAATATTAAGTTTTTAGGGTCTAACACGAGCTTGACGGAATCTTTAATGAGCCAGGCTAAAATAGCTATAATCGTGATGCCTTAATATAAAGTTATTAATTATTTCCACTTTTGACGCCCCACGTTGGCCGCCAAATTTAGACGCAGCTGTGTGCCCCACGTTGAGCGCTAAAAGTATATCATTGTTCACGGTTAATTTAAATATTAATTTTCATAAATTATAACCAAAAGAACAACACCATTTACTACAGTTTGTTAATATATGGGAATATCGATGTACCGATATATCGGAATTTCGCTATACATATTTGTTATGTGATATTTTCTATCAATAAAAAATCGTATACCTAGGGAATAGCAAGGGTGGGCAATATTAAGAACATCGAAGTATCGATATTGAACAAACATTCCTTAAAAGTTATTGAAAACAGACATTGAGCTTCTGTAGAGCACGAGCATATACGACACGTATTCGCATCGTCTATGATCTATGACTTTCTATGTAAAATATGAAAGCAATTTTTTAGTGTTTATTTATTAAAAAATGAATTATTATTAAAATTAACTTCTGAGACGGGAAACTTGTAAATTTATAAATAAAGTGTGTCAGGTACGGCGCTTCCTACCAATATTAATAAATTTAAAATGGATTTTTATATGTTAACACCCACCAAGCGTGCTAACAAAAGTTGTATAAATATAATTTATTTTTTATTGTACTTTTAAATTTGTTTAACTATTCAAAAGTTTCTATTTATTATTTTATTGAAGGTGTATAAATTTCAATATTTTGTAATTCTTGCCAAAAGTTTCTTTTACAGCCTTAATAGATTTATGGATTTGCATTGTATTATTTTCAGGATGTTAATTTTTGGTTCAGAAGTTTATCTAGGTACAAGGTTCCTACAAGAATTAAGATTTTAGTTTTTGGTACAAATAGTACTTTTATTTCGGGCCTCAAGAACCCTTTTTATATAATTGGATTTACCTGATAGATTCTTCATTCTAAAGTTAAATTATATCTACTAGTTTAATTTTTTAAACGTTAGCTAGTGACTTCCCAAAAGAGTAACTTCAAGAAAGTGCACTGATTTGATACTGGAAAATTTCTAAAAGATTTTTCTTAGGGATTCATTAGCTTAAATGAGGTATAACATTTGCATAATTCTCTAAATTTTATTTTAGTCGAGACCAATTTGAACTTTGGTGGCGCGAGATATTAAATTATTATTAATTTAGAAAAGATTATGATGGATATTTTTGTTAAATATACAGTTTACTTAAGGTTTTGTAAAATTTCGCCTTCAGTTTATCATCTTTTGTAAAGCTGTCACTTACATGACGCCCAATTTAATGATACACACAAAGCAAAGCTTATATTAAATATATACGTGTTTTTGATACATTTTTGATACGAAAATTGAATCCAATTAGTTATTAAATTTAAAAAAAAAGTCGCGAAGCGTAAAATTTAATCCTTAATTCCTTAATATAATTTTACATTTAAACTTTACGCTAAATTGATCAATCAAAACCGCTATATGCTTGCTATTGTTCTAATGTCGGGTTTTCTTGATCTTATAAGACGCTACATCGTTCCACTTAGCTGCAGGATTAATCAGGCTGCTGTAAGCGCTCAAGCGCCTCTCCAAGTCAAATCAAGGAATAAGAAATTTTCTAAAGTGGGCTTCTAGAAGTACTCAGTGTTGTTCGAATTGATTAGATAAACTTACTAATCCTTGCTTTTTTGCTACATTGTACTTGCAAATTGCAATATCAAAATGTTCTATATTAAATGAATTAATTAGTAATTTAATTTTGCTTTTTGGAACACAGGAGGCAAAAGCTCTGTTTTTTAATAATTTAATTAGTTCAATTAAATATTTTTTTCTTAAGTATCAATTTTCATGCTTTGCTTCGAAATAACTCAAGTTGCCCATTTATTAAAATCTAAAGTTCGGGTCTCGTCACTTATCATTTATTACACACAACCGGGCGCGGCTGTGGGGTTGAACATAAACAAAAACAAAAGCAAATTAAAACGTTAATACCTTCACTAAAGTAGAATATTGCAGTCAAAGTGGGACTACTAGGAAACCTAGGTTCATGCGGAAAAATACCAGCGAGGACGTAGGAGCTCGTTCTTCAAAAAAACATGCACTTATGCATCAAGTTTTGTCTTAATAAGCATGGGGTGTCTCAGGGTTAAGCCATGGGCCACTCCTTTTCATTATTTATATTATCGCCGTAATGGTTTTTTGGGCTTTTAGTTTAGTGGTATTGGATAGATTGGGTTTTACTATTGTGAAAATCGGGTTTAAATTTACTAACTAGGGGTTTGTAGCCTTTTACACTAATTTTCTCAACTGCGTTGCTTAGATGCTTAGTGTAAGAGGCTGTAGTTTAATTTCACGCTTACCTTGTTTTGACTAATTATTGGTTAATTCTTAAGTAGGTACATAATTTGTTTGATATTTGATTTTTGATGTGATTTGGAAATTAAACATTCGTCTAGTTGCCACTTCATGACACACGAATCTCGTACATATCCATTTTTATATTTACAAAAAGGCACAGTTCTTACTAAACCATAAATTTAGGTATTTTTTAATTACTGCAGCCCGTGAATTTTGGTTTTTAAATAAAAAAAAGATGGAGCTCTACATGAACAACATTAGCAGACATGTCTGAAGACGACAATCACTATAGCGAACTCTATCATAACCTTGAATTGAATGTAAAAAGTTTGGTATTATTTAGAATCGATGTGTCGAACTCGATTTTTCAAAGCTAATTATTTAGTCAGTATAATTTAAATTAATTTTGTAGAAATAAGATAAGATTTAGGATCGCTCCACACTATACCAATACTATCCCCAAAAACAGTTGCCATCACTTCCCTGCCGAAAAAACAGTTTTTGCCCTTTTCGGAGCCAATTTCCTCTTCGTAGGCCACTGCTTTGACTGTAGTTTTGTTTCTGGAGTATTATGGTGTATCCAAGTTTCATCTGCAGTAATTAATCGGCGCCAAAACAGAGCGTTGGAAATGTTCATTCGAGCACGTTTTTATTCCAAAGTGAGCAAACGCAGCACCTAGCGCGCAGACAGCTTTCTCATGCCTAAATCTTGATTCAATATATGGCAAACACGTTCTTTAGACATATTTATAGCCTCTGCTATAACTTTAATTCGACGGTTGTCTAGCACCATTTGGCGAACTTGAGCGATGTTATCGTCAGCGGTTGCAGTTTTTGGACGTCCTGAACGTTTGTAGTCTTTCAAGCTGGTACGGTCTCGTTTAAATTCGGCTGCCCAAAATATCACGGTGGTAAGCGATGGAGTACCCGTACACAGTGTCCAACTCGTCTTTAGGTTGAGTAGGCGTATTATCTTTCAAAACCAAATTTTTAATAACAGCTCGATACTCGATTTTTCTATTTTCACAAAAACACTCGCATCGACTCACCCAAATGATTGTCAAACAACACCTGCGCGTCCAAAATGACTGAAATTCTGGTGAGTACCTGTCAAAAGGATGTGCAACCACATTCCTTGCCTTTCCATCTTCTTGTTGAGGTCGAAAAGTTTTCAGCTCACTCTCGTAGCTCAACTCTCGATACTCGTGTATTTGTTTGTTGTTTACCACATAATTGAACGATAACTGAGTGAAGCGGTATCGTACAAGTGTACACTATCTTTCTTGCTCCACTTTCGTTCCGATACCACTCCGATAAAATTATAGAAGTGTATCGGTATCTGAACGTTATTGGATCAAGAGCGATAGGGTGACTATATTCTCATTGTTTCATGTGTAAGAATATTTTATAGGACTGAGAGCGTATCGATAGTGTGAATCGACCGACCCTTAAGCTACCTTTAATCAGTATTATTATGACATAATGACTAATGTGCTCACAATTGGCTTATAAAATTCGTACGTTTACTTTACGTAGCATCTAATGGCGAGGTTACCGAATCTGAACTATTATTAGAGAGTATTTTATATTATTTTAACCCCAACCTCATGACTGTTTACTTTTTTCCCTTCAATTTTAATTATCGTACTTAGATAGTGAACTCAAAATAAGAATTACAATTTACAAACTGAATTTTTTAAGAAAAATGAGCTAACGCCAATAAAAAGTTATATTTTTGGAAATAACGATATTTCGAAACAAATAAATGACAATATTGATAAGTAAGTTCAAATAAAACATTTCAAAACAAAAAAACGCCAAGGAACAGAAAACAAATACAGAAAAAGAACCTTTGACGAGTTATAATTGGCTGCAAGTGCGTATTTGTCGGTAAATAAAGGAAGTTTTATTTTTAGAACATTGCACATTTCCAATTATTAAAAAAGTTTGATTCGAAGCAATCGTTGCTTATTTTAAGTTTAAGTACCGGACGGTACTTAATAAGGTTACTTTCGGACGATACGACTCGTCGCCGTGTGCCTACGTGTGTACGTATTATAAAGCAAAGATTTGTAATGCCTTCGTGACTTTACACGAACATTTAAGCTAAGTATATTTAAATTAAATTTGACAATTTAAAGGGTGAAGCGCCGCGCCGTATCGAAATGGGCGCCGCGGTGACAACGACGGCTATCAACGGCGGAAAGCCATACAGAGGACGTACGTGGCGTGTAAAGTGTAAAGCGGCCGTAGGTTAAGTGTTAAATTACATACCTACCTCGAATATTAACTTTTCACCTTTTTACCTGGCCTAAGAGATGTAATAACAATAACGCTACGTATAACTATTTCTAAAACCGTAGCTTAACGATGAATTCAAATTACACGTATAAATTAATTAAGAGGCTAATAATTAATTGTCCTGTTCTGCTTGCACAGATTGGAATACATTATCCGGCTCATAACTCGAGATCCTATGCATATTTTATACACAAAATAGAAAAAAAAACTAGAACACATGAGCGCATTACGAGTTGCTGGGTTAAAGTCGGCGGAAAATAGTTTTATAAGTTTAAAAATATATTTTTTAGACTGTAGGTACTTGGTGTATATCGGAAGCTCTAAATAATTAATTCAAGTTAGACATGTTTGAAAAGTGTTTTGTTGAGCAATTTGTAAAAAAAATAAACTATTTTATTACCTATTTATACAGCGTGTCTAAAAAGTAATGAAATGCCATCACCTGTCGATTGTATCGGTAATTATTAACCCTTAGACGAGTTTACCAACGCAAATTGCCTTTAGCTTCTTCAAACAGCACCGTGCTGTGGTCGTGGAGATACAATAAATGAAACGTATTTTATTGGGCTCTCCATATCCACACATGAAGAAAATAAAAATCTTGTCAAACCCAGGCAACCCTTTGTAACCCTCAAGATAAAAGTACTATATTATTCAATGATGTTCATTACTCACTAAGACGAATGTCGTAATAATTCGTGCATTACCCGCAAGTAGAATACTATGCTTTATCCGCAACCGTAAATATTAGAAACTGCGTTTAAAATGATTTAAATTAATTTAATTTTAGTTAATTTGACAGTTAGTTGGCTGTCAACTGGCGTAAAAGCGAGTTATGATATCTGATAGGTGATAGATTATAATACACATTACTTGTCAAAAATGTCTTATAAGTAATGAGTGTATTGTTTAACGGTTGCAGATAAAGGCACTTCAATAGACTATTCTGGTACTATAAAGAAAATCAAAATACGATCGAGAGCTTTTAAAATTAATGCAATTTTCTATTAGGTAATACATTTATCGACGCGTTTTTAATACAATTTTTTGCACACGCTGTATGTAGATACACGATAAAGTAAAAAAGCGCTCTTGTCAAAATTTATGAGACCGATTTAAAACTAACATATAGGCGGTTATTGAAATTTTTTAAGCAGATACTTAAAAAACTCTTTATAACAAAATCAAGCATAATAAAAAGCTTAATTAATTTTAAACAAGAATATCTTGGAGTTGGCTCTAAGCCGACAAAATTTAGTTAATTTGACGTACGGTTTTACGTCGACGTATCTCGGAATTAAACTCGCATCACGGGATTATCGATGCAAGCTTTGGCGATTAACCAACTCTACCCTCTGTGGTTATTTGAAAATAAAATACATGTGGTGTCATGATGTAGTTGTATTTGTGGATAAATATTGCCTTTTCAACCATCCAGCTTTGTTTTGTTTGTTACAGACTGACATTTATGTGTAACAAAAAAAAGTTTAATTACAAATTTTAAATTAAAAATTTTATTACAACTTTTATTTTTTTTAAACTATGCACCGCTACCATTAAAATAAAACTGCATTGAGAAGGCTTTGAAAAGTCAGCAGTCCAATAAGTGATAGTAAAACATCAGTTTAATTTCTAACTCCTTCAGCTGGCATTGATTTTAGTGAAGATATGACTATCAACGTTCAGCAAGCACGTTGTTGCTATGTTGTTGAGAGTCCACATTCTACAAAGACAGTATCAGCACCCCCTCAGCTGTTGTTGTTTCAAAGATTTCCTATATCTCATCACGTAGAGTAAGGACATACTTAAACAAAATCTTTATCGTATCTCTACCTCTTACGTGAAAAATGAATAGGCCCTTTTTATAAAACATTTTGTCTACTTTAATTTTGTATACCAATTTTCGTGGGGTTGATAGTTACGGAGATATAAACAAAAAACGAGGAAACGTTACCTATAATCAAGCAGCTCTTAAAGAACCCAGAACTTCGTTATTCGTTAAAATTTTATTAACAAAAGGGTTGATCATTATCCGGCTAGACTTTTGCATTTCGAAAATTATTGAAAAACAGCATTTTGATCCTCAAGTTACAAAATAGTTGCTAAAAATGAGTCATACGTAATACCTAAGTCAAATTTCACCGTTTAGAGTTTGCTCACTCTTACACTTCGTTAACTGCCCTGTTAAGACGAGATCAAAGAAAATTATACACGATAAACCATTTTATACTCACACAATCACCTAAACACCTACGTTTAAGAGAGAAATACTTAAAGTGTTGGTAATGGGAGTAATAATAGATTCTGTTAGCTCAGGTCAGTTTAAAAATAATAACTACTTAAATATTTATGTACTACCTGTAACCGCTTGTAACGAATTTTCTTTTTCAAAACCTACCAAATGTTTTTTTTAAATAAATTAGATTACGTTAAATCAAAATCAACTTGTGTAAACAATCGTTTATTATTATTTTTTGAAAAACGACCTACTTCAACTAAATATAGAATACGGTAATTAAAAAAGCATATACTGTGCCAGAACAATAGCGTATAAGTTATTGTAGCATGTAGAGTCTATTTCCTTTTTCATTAGCCGCATTTTCATTTGACCTTAGTTACGTTTTCAATTTTTTTTATTAGGTAATTTAAATGGTACACAGTACAAATGTTGTAAATACCCTTACAGTATGTTATTTTTGTAAATAATAATTACTAAGTAAATCCTTAATCATCCCCTATTGCCACTATCATTAAAATCATCCATTATTTTTGAAAAACATGTTCATTACCTTCCACTACACAACGATAAACTCGCTCAATCCACGTTTATGATTGATTTTAGATAACTAAATTTGGTGCTTGGGGTCGCCATTAAATAATAATCATCTTGACGACGTGTATAGTGAAACCGTTTTCTCTTTACTCTTGACGCTGCTTGAGCAGCGTAGAGGTGCAATAATGAATAGGGGTTGCAAAAGGTTTCAAAAACCTTTAGTCATAAGACCACGCTAGTCCGCGGCCTTTAATAAGGGTTAGCTGTACAACGAGATAATCTCGGAGTTAACTACAGGATCTAGTTGAATGTACGTTGTCCAAACCTAGATCAACAACTAATCCTGAGTTAACTTGAAATATATTTGAGTCTAGAAAATTGGTAGGTTAACCCTGAGCCAAGTGTCTAGATCTAGATCCAACCTAAAATTCAGATTGCGGAGTTAACTCCAACTCCGAGATTACCTCGTTTTATGCAACTAATCCTAAGAATTAATAGCTGAGGTATAAGGGAGCGTCGGTCTGATAGGCCGAGATGGGATTCGATCAACAATTTTTGGGACAATTTTTATATTAGGTTCATACTAAGTAATAAACAATTAGTGCGGCCGAATTTAAGGCCCATAGTCATCGCCCGTTGGAACTTCTTCTATTAGACGATTAACCGAAGCCTGTTCGATTTTAAACTTTGTGACGTATCTTCTAAAATCATAATATTAATTTTAATTATATTTGGTAATTATAAACAATTAAAAACCAACTTTTTATATTTAAATTTCTTCTCTTAATATAAGGGAATAACATCCTCTGTAAACATTTAACGTCCATTAATTTAATTAAGATTACAAAACGCAATAAAATAATCAACTTTCATTAGTTTTGTAGAATTAAATCTTTTATAAATGACAAATTTGAATACACATATTATGCCGAATCAGGTGTTCGTTCATAAGAGATAAGCGCGTAACTTATCGAGTTTCAACTTGTACCTCGACACATTTTAGTTCGATTCATTGTAATTTAATTCAGTGTACGGAAATGACGCGAGTGGAGTGTTGTGAAAATCGTCGTATTTGGAGGATTTAAAACACCCTATAAACTTTCAACTATGTGTTTTAGAAAATATTGTGAAGACCGATGAGTCCAGAAAATTTGTTTTTTAAAGGTAGTTTTAGAATTTCTTATTATTACTTATAATTAGTTATTTTTGCTTCGTTAATAAGCACATATTTTCAAAAATGGCCGTGGAAAGATTTTTATTAATTTGGTAAAGAATAGTAAGTACCTACACAATTTTCTTGAATTTTTAAAAAATGAAGGAGGTAAATGTCGTACAATTTGATATTTTGACCATTATTCAGTTTTGAAATTTTTACACGACGTTTTTATGTAAAAGCTTCGTGTAAAAACGCTTCTTTACAATTTTTTAAATTTATTTAGACCTAACCTTCTATCAGATTTTAACACCCCCGTATCTAGAAAACAGAGCCGTTGCGGACCCATGTCTTAAAATCAATCAAATATTAATTCCTTAAAGTTTGTGTACAAGTTTTTAAAAGCATTCCAGTTTTTTCTATTATTTTTGAGCGTGCCTTTTGTTGTATAGGTAGGCCTATTCCTTCAAAATGCTACGTTTTCAAAATTTCCCCTATGTACAGCGCCTTGTAAAAATGCTACAATTTAAAAAAATTTGTCATAAATTCCGATACAATAACATTAAGAAATAAAGATTGTGTAGTGGCGCGCGTTTATGTGTTTTACGATTATTTTTGCACCGACAAGTTCCCACTTAATGAACGATTTTTTTTAAAATAACTCTTTTATCTTGAACGTTTCGTCTTTTATTTTTAGATCACTAATATTTAGTTAGTTGGCCATTATTATTAGAGTAAGTGAGCTAAGTTATGACATAGGGTCCTTAATTTGACACGGTGAGGTTTTTCTTGTGACACGCGCGCATTATTATATCGACGGTGTTCTCATTAATTTTTCTCAGTGTCTCTCGGTGAAATTTAGGTTTTGTGCGGGAGTTCATTTTTTGGATTTTACCGAAACTTGAAGTTTACAAAGTAAGGAATTTGAATAATTATTACACTCAGTTATATTACGCTCAGAATAATAATAGTGGGTAGGTAGTAACTCCTTAAGGATAGTTTTCTTAAAATTATGTTTAGTAGAACATGCTTTGCATTGTTCAATTTTCTTAACTGAAGCCCTCTTTTTCTGGTGCTTTTTCGCTTTGGTACCATTACATTTCCGTTTAATTCCATCCTGACGAAGAATTACATTGGTTCTTATGCCTAAAAAATTCAACGTGGTTGGCTAAGGCTATACCATGATGGTTTTCTTTTCCCATTGCATTGTTCACGTTAACCGCAGTCGAGTTTCAGCTCTTGTACCTTACGTAGTAGGTACTTCCTACTCAAACACAAATTTTATTTTATATGAGCAATTTGGCTTCAAAACAAAACTGACTCAGTTGCTATGTAGTTTGTGCAGACGATAAATTATTATGCACAAATCGTTTTTAGAACTTTTACTGTTCTACGTAACCTCATGCAAATTGATGGCCTAAACACTCAATCTATAAATCGTGAAGAAGTTAAATATCAATAAATCGTTTTAGTATTATTTATAAGCCATAATATACATAATATTATATGTTGTTATTATCAGCTAACAAAATTAAATGACATTATTTTCCACCTGCTTAAGTAAATCATTGATGAACTTTGAAAAATCTAAATTTAAGTCTACAATTTACCACATTGTGTCAAGTATCAACAAAGTTGTAAAAAATAATTGATACGCGCTTACAGAGCTATAAACCTTTCTCCACTTACAGGGCTTGCCTAAAAAGTTATCATTATCATTAAGTTACAATCGGCCTTTTTTTGAACTACCACTTGCCATAATATTTATTTTCAACCGAGCCCTTAACTAAATGTTTAAGTGGCATTTAAAAGAAGTTAAGTCGAAGTAGCCCAGTTCAGGGCTGCGTCGTCATCTACTCAGTATTTACAGAAACTTTCCTTCGAATTTGTTACGCAGAATGACATCAAAATGCTTTTTAATGTATTTGCCTAAGAAAGTGTGCCTAGAGTTGTCCGATGGGGATCACAACAGGCTTAATCTATCCAAAGTTATTCTCTTCTCTCCTATTCGAGCTTAAAGCGTACTCAACACTAGAAGGCACCAGCCACTTACTAGTCATAGCAATAATATATGACTCTAAGGGCGAGTTGTACATTAGTAGCTCAAAGCAAGTTCACGGTAAACCTAAGCCCTAGCTCAACGGTAGAAGAATTCCCTAGAAAAATACTAATTTAAAAACGACACAATTAAGATAATTACATTTTTAATAACTAAACCCCAATTTAAAACCTAATTATTCGGATAATTATAAAAAGAATGAGAAAAATGTAAATAGTAAATATAGAACACAACTTAAATTGTAATTTGTAGAATAACCTGGCACCTTTTGTAATTTTGTGCACAAGCTGTTAAATTTATTATTAGCCAGAGGTTACGTATTATAGTTTTGACGACACATCGGGTCCATCAACGAAGAGCTAAAGATTTTCCAACTAAAATATGTAAACTGAATACATCACATGCCAATTATTCACTAATTCAGAATTTTTTAAAGATAAACTACACAAGGTGACAGGATTCGCTCCCACTTATTAGCTTAATATTCTATTTTCAACACATAAATAAAGTTGAAATATGTTCGGTGGCTTAATTGCGTAAGTTTAGCGTAATTTATAATGGGATTTTTTGCAATAAACGCAAATTTTCTGTTCAACAGTAGTAATCCTAGGAATGCACATCTACGTGCACCGCTGCTAATAATTAATTATTTAACGAACTTAAATAAGTGACCTAATAAATTAATTAATACCTATACACTGCGTTCCAATTTTTGTTATTGAAAAAATTCAATTAAAAGTGATGGGGATTTTCTGGGTGAAGTTTTATCACCAGCAGTTGGTGCACCATAAACAGGCTGCTTCAAAGTTATTATGTATTTTACGATTTGCCCCTATGTTGTGGTCGTTTAAAATAAATTTATCATATAAGGTATTGCTGTGAGCTTTTCAGAGACAAAGATAAATCTTTTGCGTATATAAATGTTGACAATTGCAATAAACGTGCAAATTTTGTTTCATGCAGTTCACTTGCAATGAGCATCTTTTGTTGACATATTTTCCTGCTTTTCAGAAAAGAACTGAAAAAACTTATACGAACACGCAAAGATGGGATTCTTTAGAATTAAAATAATACTCCCACTTACTATCCATAGATATGGAGGGAGGGGGTTTCCCTAAGTATTTGCTGAGATGAGTATTTCTCCTAAATAAATATCGGTTATACTTAGGCGTCGTTTTCACATGCGAGAGACTGCCAGCTATAAATGTTAGACAAACTATCGCGAAGAAACTAGCTTAATGTAATCTGGACTGTAAGTGTGAGAAAGCTCAAGGAAGTCTAGCAAAAGTCGCTTGCTATACGTTCACACTATTTCTTACAGTAAAACGAGGCTTAAATGCCTCTTCTTCACATACGAGATAACTTCTGCAAGAAATTTCAGTACGAGTGAGAGGGGGGGGGAGGGGGGGGGAGAAAGAGAGGGAGAGAGAGAGGAACTAGCTAAATGTAAATTGAACTGTAAGTGCGAGAAAACTCGAGGAGATCTTGCAGAAGTCGCTTGCTATACGTTCACACTATTTCTTATAGTAAAACGAGGCCTAAAGGCCTCTTCTTCACATACGAGAAAACGTCTGTAAGAAAATGCAGAAAGAGAGAGAGACAGGGAGACAGAGAGACAGAAACTGGCTTAATGTAAACTGGACTGTAAGTGCGAGAAAACTCGAGGAAGTCTTGCAGAAGTTGTTTCCAAAGCACATTTAGAGTATTGCAGTATTCTTTTCGCACTTACAGACCAGTTTGCATGAAACTATTAATTGTTTATAACTGCGAGTATCTCTGACATTTCTTGTGGGACATTTCTCGCATGTCTAAATAACGTCTTAGGCGTCGTTTGCAATACTGTCCTTAAGTCTTTACTCGCCGTTTCGAGTTTCGCTATTTAAGGTTTAGTGAAAAGACCAAGGCGGTCAAAATATGCTCTAGATTCTAGATGCTAGATAGAAAAGTAAACGCCATCAGAGCGAAGGTTAGAGCTTATTTTTGTACCTACCATAAACCATAACTTTTCTGCATCAAACATTATTTTTTCTTTTTTGTTTGTACTTTTATTTACTGTACTGTACTTTTATTTTACACTACTAAATTTTATTCTATCATATAAGTAGAGATGATTCTCTATTTTCCCGTATAATATCATTCTTGGAAAGATATAAAACTGGATGACTGCAGGATGTCATCGTTTTACCTCTGACATAGAGTTATGTGTAACGGTGTAACTGTACGAGTTAAAATTGCCAAAATAACTTATTTTGCTATTTTAAAAAGAAAGTCATTGGCGTAGCTAAGAAAATTAAATTTGAATTGAAAATATAAGAAATGGTTTAAGAGAAAATCCCAAACACTTTTTCAAATCCTTCTAATACGACGAGCCATTTAAAAATAAATAAATAAAAACTTCTTGAAATGTAAACTTTACAAGCCACACATTTATTTCAAATTTCTCCAAAATTAAAGGCGACAGCTGGATTTATTTGGGATGCTGTGCTCAGTCATACTGAAATTCGTTAGTCGTATTTTGAAAAAAAAATGTTTTAGTTAAATAAAATAAACAACTACTAATTTAAATAGGACTCGGGAGGTCGTTATTTAAAAAAATTCTCACTAAAACGCAAATCCGAGCGAAGACGCGCCATCTGAAAGAAGCCTTAGCGAGAACATTGGTCCCAAGCATGAAATTGTTTCTATTCAAGGAACAGACCTGGTTAACAAACATAAGCGCATATATCCAAGTTGTTTTCGGTCTAGTACATTACGAAGTTTGCTTTTCTTTGGATGCGGTTTAGAAGAACTTACGTCCGAGTTGTTATATAGACTTGATTCAAAAATAAATATTCAAACCACTGACTTGCACCAAGGCGAGAATAATATTTAGTAGGTGCAGATGAAACCGCAGCAGACAAAAAAATCTTAAAAATCTTATATTTTTATATGTACGATGCAAATTAGGGATGATTTTTCGCATTTTTCCGGTAGTTTTGACTCGGAGAAATTTTCCACATTGTCAACTATGAATTTTAAAAAGAAAACTGCCCGATTTAAAAAAATCTCGATCGGTTTAGTGTACAGAGCATACCGATGAAGTAATTACACATATTTTAATTTTTTGCGCGCCGTTTTCTCTATGAAAATTAGACATTTTGAATCTACGCCTTTGTTACTGTTTTTAACAGACAGTCGATTGTAAAAAAGCTTAGTTTTTATACAAAAATATAGTAATTAGCAGTGTTAACCACTGCAAATGACGCTACTTAAATGAGACCTTTTCAACATTTTACTTTTTCGTTAATTTCGTCTACTTTGAAAAAGTAATATGATCGAAAACAAAAATTATTTTTTAAATTTCTAGACGTTTCGAACCCTCCTGAATCCAAACCGCTACAAAAAGCTCTTAGAAAATGTCTGTCTGTCTATGTATATGTAACGCCCTCTATCTTTTACGATTTTTTAAAATATCGTAAGATTTTAGCTGTCAAATGATATCACACACGTTAAATTTTAACTTCTGATTTAACCGGAAATGAGATTAGCTTCCTATTTCAAATAGAAACGCCTCGTATAATTTTAGTTTCTGGAAGTTTCTCGGGGAGAGCTTCTGAGCATAGGTTTAGTTAGGTATCGTTAGGTACTACTTCTGATATATTTTTAACGCGTACGAAAAAGTCCTGTTATGGGCACACCAGTCGTTTTTATTCTTATAAGTCATCCGACTTTCCTGTTCATTCCGGATCGAAATAATTTCAGACTCTTTCCATATGCTTGTCGAGCTTCTATGCGGATTAGATACGACTGAGAATAATAATGTAGAAAATCCGTAACTTCTTGAAAATTTTTCTAACGAAAATCTAATCTCGAGTTTATTAAATTTTACAATTAATTTTATATTATACGCCTTTTCAGAAAGTACTTTTACTTTTATTTTTATCTCAAGCAGTGGTTCGGCGTTCGGAAACGTTACAAAACGGATGATTTAACAAACTCTTGTTTTCAGGTACATTTAGGCTTTTTCCGTTGGTAGGGCGTTGTATTTCAAACTCGAAAGATTTGCATGTCTTTAACACATTAAGACTACGTACGTGGAAGTTAATCAGCACATAAGCACGCCGTAACGTCGTATGGAAGTCCTTCGTGAGACTTTCAAGCAGCGAGATTAGTCTCGCAATTTCCACGCATTGTAAATAATAAAAATACCCGATTTAAAAACAAGTTGCCTTCTTGTTCTCTTTACGTTTTCATTTTTTTACATTTCAAGTCTTAGAAAACTGTGTGCTAGCAGCGTGACATCTTACATTTTGTCAAACATTCCTCTCTTCTGACTTCTGATACACGCCAAACTTCAATCACAAAATGGGAAGAGAGAAAGTTAATAAACAAGATCTCGTGCTACCTATCCAATACGATTTAGACAACCTACCACTTACGCGTCTTAAATTTAGGCGCTTTGGCAATTTTGACGAAAAATTGAATAAACCGTTAGATATTCTTCACGAACGGCGATTGAAAACTGACGAGACACGCGATTTGAATAATACAAGAAATATTGCGAGGGAAGCTACTCGCACACCTCTTGTTAAAGAGGTTTCTATTTTTTGCAATTTGTGATTACTAACTCGATAATTGCAAAAATATGCAGGGCAAATAGAACTACGCTAAACGACAAGGGCGTTAGCTGTTAGGATGTTAATGTGGTGCTCCCTAACAAGTTACGGACCACATTGTCAACAACAGTCAATTGACCAACACATCCGAGCGCACACCTAACCCAATAAATGGCATCACACTTTTACATTTTTACTTTTTAATTTGACGAGCAACGAGAGTCCATCCTTCGACCGAACTCTACCCGCGTAGGCGCGTAGTCTGAAATATAATTGTAATAATTAGTTCGGCGCTCGTTTTGGAAAATAATATTTTTATTTTTTTCAGTTTAGAGCGAAAATTTTTGCTAAAACACGAAAATAAAATTACAGTAATCAAATCAAATTCAAGAAAAAGACAATTTTCTTAGACAATTGGCGTTTGTGTTGCGGATAGGCCATTTAAACAAAATTCGCCAGTTGTTAGGGTGGAAATCAATTTTACGACTCTTTTTCGAGCTGAAAAATTCTTTAAAAAAAAGTATCCATCTTAAGGGTAACGTAATCAGTTTTGATTTAATTAAAGGATTAGACTAATTGCTTGTATTTTGTTTTAATTAAAACGACATACTAAGAAAGTTGCAGAATGTCTATTGACTAATTTTTTTAAGTTAAGCCACATTAGGGTTAAGCTATGTTTTAATTAGAAAATTTTTTTAAAGTCGTTATTATTAGCCTCCTCGCGTTTACCGTATACTTTACATTAATCCGGAAATTGTTTAATGGAATTTAAAAGCTAAATTACGTCTTAATGTGCGTTGCTAATTTTTTTTAGATTTTTACCATATACAAAGTTGGCTTTTGGATTAAAATATTTGAATAAATAAAAAAGTATTTTTATTCCAAAGTTTGGATCGTTTAATTACTCGAACAAGTTGTTTGAAGTTGTACTTTTTTCATAAAAATAAATATTGGGATTGCCACTGGAAAAATTGAAAAAAAAATGAAATTTACGAAACGTTTTACAAAAGTTCCCAATTATTTTCTATCGAGTAATTACGTAATTACCTTAAAATAATTATTTTTAAAATTATTATCGCGCATACGTACGATGTATACCTTTTACTTAAATTTAGCTCCCCTAAAAAACTAGAGGCAATTTTATCCTTTTGAAATAATGGCCGTAATATTATTAATCTTTTGATGTGTAGTCTTCCGTACAAACATTTGAAAACACTCCTATTTTAACGTAGTTTTCATATATTGCTTTTAACCTGTTTTTAGCCTCAGGTTTGTATTTTAAAACACACTGCGCTCTTTAAAAGGGAATTAGGAATACGTTTAAATAAAACATTTACACAATTGTATGGAAAATGAGGGTTACACACGAAATAGAATAAAACTATACTGGGTGTACTGTGCGTGCTATAAGGGTCAATTTAGGGATCTATTTTTGTTTGGAACGTTTTCGCGGACTCCTTCCCACTAATTCATTTTCAGTTATTTCCAAGCAAAAAATCTGCAGAAGTTCAGACTATACCGACACCGATGTACTTTTGTTTACATTAATCCGCATCTCAAATACTACTTGTAGGGCAAATTTTATTGCGTTATAGATACTTAGTGCGCAGTGTTACATAAAAATTGCATAATTGGACGGGTGTATATTATTGATGGGCAAAATATGAAACTTGGTCCACAGTGTACCTACATACTAATATAAGTACAAATTTTTTAACGATTCAACCGGAAAGAACATTGCAAGTTAATAATAAAACCGACTGTCTGCCACTTCTAAGTGGCAGCATTAACTTGGCAGTAGTTCGAGAACGATGGATTTTTGCTATTTTTCAGTTTTTCGCTAGTAACTCGAAAACTACTCGCTTAATCAGAAGAGCACTTCTACATGAAAATAAAGTAAATCGAATTCTCAACAAATTACTATATTTCTTAGATTTTCTTCCTAAGACCAACAATTTAAACGCTAGAGCGCGTTAAAGTTTGCCAAAAATTCCAAAATCGGTCAAAAAACTGTTTTATCACTTATCACCAATAACTCAAAAACTACCCACTTTTTGGGAAAAGTGTTTCTATACAAAAATAAACTACATGAAGTTCTCAACAGATTATATCTCTTAGATTTTCTTTCTTCGATAAACGATTTAGGCGCTAGAGCGCGTTAAAGTTTGACAAAAATTCCAAAATCGGTAAAAAACTGTTTGATATCTTATGACTAATAACTCAAAAACTACCCACTTTTTGGGAAAAGTGCCTTTATACAGAAGTAAACTACATTAAATTCTCAACAAATATCTCTTAGATTTTCTTCCTAAGACCAACGATTTAGGCGCTAGAGCGCGTTAAAGTTTGACAAAAATTCCAAAATTGGTAAAAAACTGTTTGATACCTTATCACTAATAACTCAAAAACTACCCACTTTTTGCGAAAAGTGTCTTTATACAAAAGTAAACTACATTAAATTCTCAACAAATTTTTTTTAGATTTTCTTCCTAAGACCAACGATTTAGGCGCTAGAGCGCGTTAAAGTTTGACAAAAATTCCAAAATCGGTCAAAAAACTGTTTTATCACTTATCACCAATAACTCAAAAACTACCCACTTTTTGGGAAAAGTGTTTTTATACAAAAGTAAACTACATTAAATTCTCAACAAATATCTCTTAGATTTTCTTCCTAAGACCAACGATTTAGGCGCTAGAGCGCGTTAAAGTTTGACAAAAATTCCAAAATCGGTAAAAAACTGTTTGATACCTTATCCCTAATAACTCAAAAACTACCCACTTTTTGGGAAAAGTGTTTTTATACAAAAGTAAACTACATTAAATTCTCAACAAATATCTCTTAGATTTTCTTCCTAAGACCAACGATTTAGGCGCTAGAGCGCGTTAAAGTTTGACAAAAATTCCAAAATCGGTCAAAAAACTGTTTTATCACTTATCACCAATAACTCAAAAACTACCCACTTTTTAGAAAAAGTGTTTCTATACAAAAATAAACTACATGAAGTTCTCAACAGATTATATCTCTTAGATTTTCTTTCTTAGATAAAGGATTTAGACGCTAGAGCGCGTTAAAGTTTGACAAAAATTCCAAAATCGGTTAAAAAACTGTTTGATACCTTATCACTAATAACTCAAAACTACCCACTTTTTGGGAAAAGTTTTTTTACACAAAAGTAAATTACATAAAATTCTAAACAAATTATATCTTTTAGAATTTCTTCTTTAGTCAAACGATTTAGATGCTAGAGCTCGTTAAACATCGACCAAAACTCCAAAATTGGTAAAGAACTGGTTTATCGCTTATAACTCGAAAACTACACATTTATAGAAAAGAGAGTTTCTATGCAAAAAAAGCATATTTAGTTTCTTACAAATTTTTTCTCTTAGATTTTTTTTGTCACTCTGATAGGTTAGGTACTAGAGCGCGTTTAATTAGTGCGATGACAAAGATTTTGTCTATTGCTGTCACAAATTAAAGTGCAAATAGTGCCATAACTTATTTCGTTTATTATTTTCAACGCGTTCCGAAAAGATGTCCCAGAAACATGAAGATAAAACGAAAAACAAATGATGCATTTTAAGATTAGCATTATGCACAGTAGTACATAGTACACAAAACCCGACATTATTTATAATAAAATTTTCTTTGACTGCCGTTATAAGAAAGACGTTTTTGTTTTTTTAATGCACGGATCTAAATCTTTGAAAACATAGCTCTTTATTATACACAAAGTGGCCTATTAATAAATAACAGTTAATCATTAAATTAAGGACTTTATTAATAGTTTAAATATAAATTAAAATTTAATTCGAGTGTCGGTTAAGCCAAGTAAATATTTCAATTTTGACGTTATTAAATGTAAAATGTTAAAGTTATTTCAATCTAAATGCTCGAGTCTTAACTGCTAAGAAACGTTATTTCGCTCGTCTTTAGAGTAAAATTTCGGTAGCATTTAAAGATTTCCTTCGAATGTGATGAGATCCTTCGGTAATGCATTGAATTCCCAAGTTTGACTCCACGACAATGACAGTTCACTAAGGAGGAAACAAAGTAATGTTTTGTTTGCGGCTTGCGTGATGTACGCATTGTATTCAACAGCTGAAGGAAGGATTCAAATAGGTTATATTTACATAAATTTAATTTAGCCCTAGGCAAAACAAGATTAGCGTGGTTTATCTTTGTTTTTGCGTTTACACCTAAAATGACTTATCCTTTATATTAAACTTTAATAATTAACTATGTTACGAAAGATTACATTACTAACAATTATTAATTGTCTGCGTAATTACGCATTGTAAATCATCAGAAAATTCACTTTTCCGCGCGAGAAAGAAAAGATTTTCTTTTAACAAAGCTCTAAATTCTTGGCCAAGCTACAAATTTTGCTTTAATTAAGCGATCATTAAAAAGTTTTAAATAGTTGCTTTTACAACTCTCGACATTTTGATATTTTCTAAAAGATAGTTTGTTGAAATGGTACATTTATGTAAACGTCAGTTGGGCGTTTCGGATACACGTAAAAATAAGATGGATACAGTTAGTGTGTTATACTTAAGTAATTTATGTTTTACAAAGAAATAAAAATAAATGGGTCTTGAAAAATGCAAAGTAAATGAGCAGTTTGCTATACTACTTTTCTTCTGAAAGGCCGTTGAGATGATTTATTTATTTCGAGTGTGCAAATAATGATATGTAACGTTATTCGTATACAAATTACACGCTGAATGCTTATTATTGAAAATAGTTAATTTTTTTTCCATAATGCAATGATGCTCTTTAAACTTCAGTTTTCCACCATTATTTGGCCGAGATAACCTTTAGTTAAAGACAACTACCAAGCTAATTAACGTATTTTCTTGTAGAACAGCATTAAATTTCCTGAAAAGTTTAAAACAACATTTTTTAAAATTCCAATTTAATTGTTTTTCGATGAAGCAACCCCTAAATTGTATCGCGAACTTTATTGTAAATTTTTTGTTATGACCCAATTTACCTACTCCTGAATTCTCGTGCAGGTTGCTCCTCGCTGAAGGTTTAGAGCCTCCTTTTCGATTGTGGTAACTAACTGGGTTGTTAACATTTGATTTAATTACTGAAAAACACTGTGCACATGAAAAAATCCATATTTTGTTGTTTTTGTGTTGTAATCCATTCTACCATATTATCAACCTCTTTGAATCTGTTCGATAAAAGATTTCTATAGGATTTCCACATAAAAAAAATTTCGAACGCTTCTTATTTTTTCATGAAGTTTAAGGGTAAAATAAACTTATTCAAAAATATTATTTTTTATTTAATTTAGAAAGAATGTACGTAAGCACGTCAGTAGTAATTTACGTCGGAGCGATTCAAAAACTTTGTTACCTTTGGACACGGTGTATATTAATAATAAAGGGAAGAAACTTTTCGAGATGAAAATCTAAGGTATTTGAAACGTGAAAACTGCAAACAAGAAGCACAACTTTAGTGCCAAGCAAATTAGAAGTAGTGATAAAGTTGAAAAGTTTTAATTCAACCCCTTGAAGCTTAACAACCCGCATCTTTTGTTTGAAATCGAAGAACAAGTCTCTCTTTTACACGCTTTTGTTTTAGATTATAATTTTGCATAATGGATAATAACTCTGGAAGTCTTTCAACAATATAATTATTAAAAATACTGCAATCGAGCTACTTTACTTTGAAATGTTTAATACTTTGTGGTACGGAAGGAATTTTTATAAAAATCGTTTTTTTAAGAAAGGGGCTTTATCAACAACAAGGACTGGGGTTATTAGTGATATTGCCACAAAGAAAACGTCTCTAACAATAATATTGCGGTGTAATGCGTTATTAACCAACCGCTTTTCTCACACATGTTTGAACTTTATCTCTTTATAGAAATATATTTTAGAACAAGTTTGTGTTATTTAGAACCATGCCGTGTCTCTTTGTAGTGTTGCAGTTTAAATGCAAAAATGCGAGAATAATGTGAAACAAATTGAACTATTCCGTACGTAGAGTCCTGAAACTTTTTATGTGCTTTTTAAAAAAATCAGGTGATTGTAGTGAATCTAGAAAATTAAGATTTTAATAATGTTACATTCTGGGGACTGATGCTTCCTCACCTTTCCTTCCTCGGTGATGAGAAGCTTAGAAATTAATTTCAGGGATTGTTATAATTCATAAGGATTGTCATTGCCAAGAGCTTCAATTTTCGGCAATCGTCGTATTCGTTTAGAAAATTATTTTGGTATCCATATGTACTCTTGTCGTGTAGATGATGCCTATCTAGTAGACTGATTGCAATAATTCACCCTACTTATAGCAAAATAGCCCTTGCAACTTTATAATTAATTTAGTACTTTTGTTTATTACCGTTTTTAATTTAATAAATTTAACTTATGTAGGTTTACTTTACTACTTTAAATTCAATTTTAATATTTTATTGGCAAATTATTAATTATTATAAATTGTTGTTTTTAAAATGTATTTTATGTGCGTGTTATGACTATAAACGTTGAAATTTTAATAATATTCTGATTTATAAACTTCAACAAGCCAAAATTTGTTTTATAGAGCAATTAATTTTATTACGTAATAGTAGGTACTATCTATATAAATCTACGCTCATTTTCCACATAGACAGCTTAACTGTGGAAATAATGAAAGGTACTATTAACAATTATGTTATTAAGAGTTTTACGTATTTGCAAACTTATCTTATAACTTATATGTAAAACTTCCAAACAATTGCTCGTATAGGAAAGCCTTAGTACATTTAATTATAGTTCATTAGGATAGTAATGTACGTACATATTACTAGCAGGTCATTCTAACTCGAAAGGGGTTTTACTGCAGAAATAATTGGGGGAAAGCTGAAGTAAACGTTGTTCTCTTCATTTGAATTTGTAAAAAGACGTATTTAAACTAGTTACAACGTCCAACTTTCACCTGAAACGACTACGCGAAAAACATATCTTTTCTAACCATTCGTCAATATCTTGGTCTGTGTTCACTTTAGAGAAAAATTTCAAAGAGCCAAAAATAAACTATTAAACCGTCTACATAAAGGTCAGATTTTTTTGTTTTTAAATTGATCGGTTGAAGAGTTACAGCCATCGGAGCGATCGGTAGGTATAGAATCTGTAACGATGTGGATTTTTTATACGGCTCAGAGTTATATGAATCCGAAGATTTTAACTCTGAGCTGGTCCAAATCCGCATCCGTTTTGGTTGTCACCTCACTACTTACTAACTAAAAAATAGACCGACACCTGACCGTTATCTAGTGTGCATTCGTTGAATACGCGGAAGGTCAATCATTTTAACGTTCGACTTTTCTATACAAAATTTAATAATTTCAAAGCTTGAATTAGTTTTGTCCAAGAATTAAATTCTAAATTTCGCCCACCATTTATTTTGTTCTCCTAATCTTCAATTGACATTCCCTGGTAATCCTTAATTAATTTTACCAATTAATGGTCATATATATAATTTTTATTCTTTTTGCAACCCCAAATTTTTCCCCGATCACGACGAGACTTATACCAATCGAAAGCCCGTTTAACAGCGCATTTTTCTTGTCTTATTTTCCCCAAAATCAATTAATTGAATTTTTATATTTACAATTAGTTATTGAGTGATGGCCCGTTCGCCAATATTAATCCCACTATGTGGGCCCCGTTCAGCGCTGTGATTGGTTGTTCCCTAGGAATGGAAAGAATTAATAAATAGCTGTGCGACCGAAAAGTCGAGGTATTCTTTGGTAGTCTTAGGCAGTCTTTGGTAGTCTTGAGTAGTCCTGTCTTTGGTGGTGAAGTGTGAGTGTTCGTCACGTATTCGATTGTTCCTAATTGCCGGGCGAATGCCAGTGACAACCAAATACACCCCTGCTTCTGAGTGATGGTTCGCAAGAGCCGTCGTGGAATTCTTTTAGCCACCGTTGCCCTCCCGTGTTGTTATTTTTTTTAGTCACCACTGTCCATCCCGTGTGGTTACTTTTATATAGTTTTGTGGTGGTTTGCAAGGGCCGTCGTAGGACTTTTCTAGCCGCCATCTTCCCCCCGGCCTCAGGTCCCTGCGCGTGCTTTTATATATCATATCGTATACTTGTAATTATATTATTAATTACGTTTTGTTACTTATGGTGGTAATTTTTTAATGAAATAAATAATTTTTCATTTGGTGGTAGTTGGTGTGTATTTATTTAAACGTCGAACCTACCCCCTTCACCGACTGAGCGACGCTAAAGGGAGAATTGATAAGCTACCAATTTTCCAGCTTAGAAATTTGACGAAACATTGATATCAGTTAGTAGGTAATAGCTGGAAAAATAAGGTGAAAGGTAAGGATGAGTAAGGGCTATTAAATTTTTAAAGGGTATTAAAATTATTATCTAAGTTTTCACTTTCATAAAAGAACGACCTGCATAATTCTGAGTTCCGATACTATGTAGGTGCAAATTCTATTACAATTAATTGTAAATTGTCAGCTATTGTATATTCAACCACGTCTTATTGCGCTATGGATTCAACAATAGTATTAATGGTAGTCTGAATAATATCACATACTATCTTCGTGTTCTGTGCTTGAGCGCATTTAATAGATGCACGATGTACTTCAGAAACTGTACAATCCCGAACCATTAAAAAGTTTTTAATATATCAAAATTCTATTATAAGGGCGCTACTTCTAAAAAGTTTGTAAAAAAAGCAGTTTCAACACTCGCTTGCGTTAAGAACTACTGATTATATTTGTTTAAACATTTTGCCAACATTCTGAGTCATTTGTTTCGTAGCTAAAGTATTAGGTAACTCCGATGATCTAAACGCCTAAATGCCTGCATCGTTTATTGTTTGAAATTTTAAATATCTTAGCTTTTATAGTTTTGGATGTCGGAGGTGCAATGAGCCAATGAGAGATTGCCAAGTTGGCACTTCAGTTTTTATGTACAAGAACCGATCGACATAATAATCACTCCTAGTAACTCAGTTACTCAGGTAACTCAGGTGGTAGTTTTGTGTCTTCGCAAGAGATTAGAGATTTAGATGCTGCAGTAGAAGCACCGTAATTGCAATTACAAGAACTGAGGTTTCCGTAATACGCCGAGAAAGCGAATTAGTTATTTATTAATTCATTATAGGGACTCAAAAATTAATAATAAACTAAAACAAAATATAAATATCTTGCAACTTTTGCGGCTTTCAAAGAAAAATATACTGCTTTATTTTAGTAATACATTTTAAAATGAGGGTGGTTGTATATTCAACGTATATAGTATATAGTCAACGGTTCTTAAGAAAAATTGAAAAACAAAAATTGTATTCTACGACTAACTGATTGTCGGTTAGTTCTTCTTCATTCAAAAACAGAGTTCCAACACTAATTTTGAGTTAATTGCTCAAAGCGACCCCCATGTACTTGAATTCAAGCATGTGCTCGACGCAGAAGTATTTGGCTCAATCAGGTAAATTCTAGGCATATTTAGATCAACGTAAATGTCTGTAACTGTAACTCAAGTAAATGGAGGTCAATTTTAGCAATTAATGAACAATTAGTGTTGGAAGTATGTTTTAAATAATGAATTACAAAATAACCAACGGCAGTAAGCTTTAGAATACAAACTATTCTTCAAATTTTCTTAAGAACCGTTGATTTTAGAAGAAAACTTTAAGACACAAAAAATCATCATCTTAAAATTTATTACTTACTAAAACAAAACAGAAAAATTTTAATTTATTTTGCAAAAACACTATTTTTGAAGAGTTGAAGGTCGACGCCACTCCTCAACGGGTAGTTCTGGTGGTGCGTTGGTCTTTAAATTTCTACAACACATTGACTTGCATAAGATAAGCTGTATAAAAATCAAAAAAATGTTTCATCTGTTTTCAAGATAAAGGCATTTTTTTACATTTAACTTCGACTTAGAGAGCCTAAACTTTCTAGTAGTGCCTTTGGGGGTATAATTTCAAGAGAACTCATTCTAGAACGTTGTCGGTGATTTTTCGGGACACCTTTTACCCTGTATATTAATAGAGATATTTTATGGCATATTATAAGAAAACCGCGTGGTTATTTTTGTTATCCTACAATAATCAAAGTATCAAAGTGCTTCGTGTATCAATGTGCTCCAACTCCCCTTAATACACTGTTAGATCACCTGGTCGGAAAACTCCTCTGAAGTTCTGCTATTGTTTCGGACATTTTCTTAATTCAGTCGACTCATTTGTAACCTGTCTTCAGTACACGTTCAAAACAGTCGTCTTTATTTTCTAAAGCTCACTCGACTTAGCTTATGAACTTTTCAGAAAACAAACATTTCTTTTGTTTACATCCCTTATTCTAACAGTATCGCCAATGTACAATTTTACTAAAGCTTTCGTCTGATATATTTAAAAAATAGCTTTTTACTTACGATTTAAATTCAGACGTCATTCAATTATAACATACAAATAGTCGGGGTATTCTTGAATGTTATTATTATTCGAATAATATAATAGATAAACAATAGGCTTTGTATACAAGTATACATCTTATTGATTTTAAGCAAAACTAACTCATTAAACTCGCTTCGTTTTGTGTGGTGAAATTTAAACTTTTCAACGCGGTGATTGTCACATTGAAAATTATATTGAATTAAATTTCATAACTGGAATAATGACTTTATTTCGTTTGTTTCAGATTTTGAAACACCTCATGGATGGATATTCTGGAACCAAAAAAAATTGTTAAAAGTAAAAATAAGTAAGTGGTTTTTGAGTATTTTTGTTTTATTTTAGTACTAGTAGTTAAAATATGTGAGAGGTCTGTATACATACAGCGTGTTTGCCCTAAATGAAGAGAGTGAGAGGTACACTCACTCTCGTTGTCGTCTTTGCTTAAATTTGGCGTTATAATATTATTCCAGCACGCACCAAGCCCAATTTAACGCTTTTGCAAGACAGTCAGATCGGTAAACGACCAATAGCAATATCTGCTATATTAATTTAAGTTAGCCGAGGGAAATTCCGTAACTGTCACGACAGTACCACTGGATCCCAAATATTTCTTACTTCATTCGCTTTACCGGACATTTAAAAGGCGATTACACTGGACCTGTTGCTACTAGCGAGTTAGAACATAAGCCAAATGATGAATGAGTAGATAGTAGGCATTCAGTTTCAACCATAACATGGAGATACTTGCTGACTCACTGACTAGCTCCTCATGCACAGCGTCTCGCTATGTCCAAACTGAAATTGAAAATTAAACGAAATTTTAGAAAGTTTTTGAACTTCATGTGACATGTGGGCTTTGGAATTAGAAAGCAAATATTATTTAAACGGAAATTTTAAAATAAGTAAATTGAAAACTTCTACCTGAATGCGATGAAAAAGCAGCTAAAAACCGCATTTTTCAACAGTAGGTAGGTACTGGCTGCAATTTTAGAACACTTTCTTTCGCTCAGCTTTTGCCTAATTACACAAGCTGACTTGCCAGCTAGTAAATCAACCAACTAATAATATCTAATAAAGTAGAAAAATGGTCATCTTTCACGCCATACTGTGCGCGTGTATACTGGGCAGTCAGTTTAGTAGCGACTCTAACCACACTGGGCTTATTTACTCGGTACTAGTAAACTAGCAGCGCGTAATCGTCGCTTTACGCTTAAACAGTCAGGTTAACTTAAGGTAAGCCAATCTCCCCACTAGGTCGGCGCCTTTGACCCATTGCCACTCAATTTTCTTTAGATGTTAGTCTGTAATTAGGGAAGCCTACAAACTACAGAAGAAGTTATTGATTTAAAGCATTTCCGTCATTTGACTTTTTTGTGGAGGCTTCTCGATACAATTTTATTTTTATTGCCTCGTATTATGAGTAAAACTGACACACCTACGCTTAAAATTCTTATTTCGCATTAGGCGTGACGTATGAAAATCAAATATAGTAGATTAAAAAGAAGTGGTTGTCCTATTTTGCAATTAATGGGCTTCCGAATGGTATTAAATTCCTTTCCTGTCGAATCAATTTAAACAATGGGTGGTTAGGAATGCAACGCTTTTGCCTTCGCCATCCAATACTTCGGTTGTTGTCACTCGTCCTGCTAATTTATTCCAAGTTAAAAAATTTCACTGTAGCTTAAACCTCGAAATTTTACTTTTTTTTGATAATAGTACGAGGTTTTTACGAAGTTTAATTTCTTTTTCATTTTCTAAATTTAAGACGTTGGTAAACTGAATTTTTATCCTTGTTCCTTGTAGTTTTCGCGACTTATAAAAGCCGTGTAAACAGTGTTTTCTTCAGTTATAGTTGTCGACTACGTTATTTATTGTAAGACATATCTTCTGGCACGAATTGCAATTATTGGAGTTGTGCTAGTGGTAGTTTTCCCATTTTCGAATCGTTTGAAAATTGATTAGAACTCGCAACTCGCAACCTGTAGAATTTTGCTTAACATTTATTTCGGTAATACTTATTAAACCCCGTAAAAATAAAATTACTTTTAAATTACTATTTAATCCCCCGAAATAAAATTTTCAAATTGACAATTACAATTTGTATTAAACCTGACCTGCTGCCCGTTATTTTATACCTCATTAACCTATATATTTTACTAACTTCACCCTACGAAGAGAGGATTTGTTAGTGGCATACGGCTTACCATTATCTACCGCAAATGTAGCTTTGTTTGAAATAGCTCGTCTGAGAAAATCTCGGAAAACATTGTAAACAAAAACTCTCTCTCAAATGAGCAAAACTTACGAAACATAATTTTTTACAACTCATTTAAATCTTCAACGAAATTAAAATAATTTCTCGAAATGGGGGTGTATAGCGTAGTAAATTTTAGAGTTATCGCTGTTAACGTTAAAATACATTTAAATAATTTGCTACTGTGTATTACAAGGAGTTTAAAATTCATTTTCAAAGTACGCATATACGAGCACATTAAGTTTTATGATCGAATTAGCTATTGAGGAAATTAAGCCATCGTGCGTTTCCATACAGGAGAAACTCCTAGTAACATATTCGCCATTTCGTTTGATGATTAAAATTCGGCAATAAATTAGCAATTTTGCACGTAAATTACTTTCTTATTCAATTCTCGAACGTAAAACTCAGAAATAATTTGGCAGATGTGTTAATTTTAATTCCATCTACTCTTTATGAGCCAATAAGACCGCTAGAATAATGAAGCCCAAGCGGATAAGTAGAGCAAAGTTTATGGAATCTTAGAAAAGTGACACGAGTTAAGATGTACAAGAAAGGAGGTGAGAGTAGTGAGTATGGCTCATGACTCATGACTCATTAGACATGAACTGAAATTAAAAGTATTTGAAGTTTTTCTTTTATTTGGGGTATTTACGATCTACGATAAGACGGAAAAAGAAGCAAAGAAAGCTCAAGAAGCTCCATACTCTCGTAAATCTGAAGAAAATAGAAAAACTCTTGATTAATCTTCCTTCTACTAAAAACGCCTAGATACAACCACGTCTACCATACAACCCTTCTTCTTTGTGTGCTATCCACTAATGGATGTTGCGACCACATATTCCATATTATGAGCTGTTGAATCGAATGGAGACCAGTCCACTGTCTATGTTACATACTCGCATCTTATTACTACCCATTCCCCCCTCTTTTTTCTACTTTACCCTCAATGATCAGTTGAAGCGACGCAGGTGCGCTGACTTTCTCCGTTTTTTGCTATAACTAGTTCTTTTTCTTTATGATACCTATATCCACATTCCAACCTTATATTCAGTGCGCTTACTTACGTTCTCTCTTAATATTATTTCTGCTTATAACAATTGTTGGATATTCGTTAAAATAAAATATTAAAACTTTGCAGTAGCTGTGTCCATAACGGCAAATCATCTTCGTACACAGCACACACCCCTAAACCATAATATATTATATTACTCTTGAAGTAGGTAATTGCCCATAAAACTTAGAATACCAAAGGACATTAACATAAGGTTGGGCCTCTCCATCAAACTCTTGAAACGAAGAATTCAATTATCGACAAAAGTTTCGTGAGTTGCGTTAAAATTTTGTTTCTACGTCATTATATACTCGTACCTACTCATCGAAATATCAATGTCTTCAATTACGTTTATTAATATGCAAGCAGGTTAATTAAGGGTTAGGATTCGGCAATATTATTAGCTATGATGTCAGCATAGTCGTCCAATACATGTATACGTCCTACCGGACCGTACCGTGTCAATCACCAATGAATAATGTAATTAGAGTGCAATCAATCATTAAGCGTGTAACGCAGCTGTGTTTCTCTCAGGGTGCGTTACATGCTGATGAATTACTAACTTAGAAAGGGTAAATATTATACTCGTAATACTAGCAGTTATATCGCTGCGAATTATTCGCAATTATTAATCTTAATTTTGTCCACCGGTACAATTAGAAGCGAGAAGTGGCGGTCGATTTCGTTTGTAATTCGTTTCACTTGCGAGGATTTATCAAAAATTTTGGTGCCAACCCTTTTTTGTTTGTGAATAGTACAAAAATTACTCTAATTTAATAACGATTCCCTCATCACTGTAGTAGTTACGAAGTTATGTGTTTTAAAAAATTAGTAAGAACTCCAGCGCCTATATCGTAAGCTGGGAGTCTCCTTGGAGATGGCTTATTTACTTATTATACTTATTACAGACATTTGATTTATTGTGAGGTGATGGCGGGAAAAAATAGAACATATTCAACAATGTAGGCTGAAAAACATTGCAAATGAGTAATAAATCCGATCATTCCAACGTGGCAGCATTAACTTGAAGGTGCCTCGAGAAGAGTGAATTTTTGATCTTTTTTCGTTTATTCGCGTATAACTCGAAAACTATGAACTTTATAAGAAAAGCGATTCTATGTGAATGTAAGCTACATCAAATTTCCTACATATTATGTATCTCAGATTTTTTCTCATACAAACAGTTTAGGCATTATAAGGGCGTTAAAGTTTCACAAAAATTCCAAAAGCGTCCAAAAAACTATTTTTCGCTTATAAGTCGGAAACTACGCACTTTTGGAGAAAAGCGCTTCTATATGAATATAAATAACATTAAATTTACTACAAATTATGAATCTTAGATTTTGTTCTCATACGAACAGTTTAGGTATTAGAGGGTGTTCAAGTTTTACAAAAATTCCAAAAGCGGCCAAGAAACTATTTTTAAGGTTGTTCGCTTATAAGTATGAAACTACGCACTTTTAAAGAAAAGTGCTTTTATATAAATATAAATTACATCAAATTTCCTACAAATTATGTATCTTACATTTTTTTTCATACAAACGGTTTAGGCGCTGAGCGGGTTAAAGTTTCACAAAAATTCCAAAGGCGGCCAAAAAACTAATTTTAGTTTTTCGCTTATAAGTTGGAAACTACGCACTTTTAAAGAAGAGTGTTTCTATACACAAATAAAGTAAATTCAATTTCCTACAATTTATGTTTCTTAAATTTTTTCGTCAAACGAACAGTTTAGGTGCTAGAAACGCGTGTATCTCGGATGTAGCGTGCTCGAGAAGCAGAGTAAAATACAACATTTTTGACGTTAACATGCTGAAAGAATATAAAGTAGGTACTAAAATCGACTGTTTGCCAATCCTAAGTGGCACCATTAACTTCCATCCTCCTTCCCCAAATAAATGCTGTAACTTCGAAGTGACAGACGGTAATTACGTAAGTACAGCGATTCCTAATTCTCGCATTTAAAAAAATCAGGTATTGGGTATTTTCGATATGAAATTCATTAGCTGTATTTATAAGCTACAAATTACATTTGTTTGCATTCTCTGCGATTATCCTGAGCTAAATTAAACTTATACTTCTGCCAGTGGTGACAATGATTCTAATTGTAAGATGCGGCGAAAATAGATCCGAAAGTAATGTGGATTAAAATATAAACTAAAGCACGAATTAATGAAATCAGGAAACTGATTGACTGTAAGATTTATTGTAGTGTCTATTATCTTCCATGCATATGTATGTGTATGCTTATTAAACATTTATTATGTTGTCAGTTAAAATCCAATTTCGTGTAAAATTTTATAATAATTATAAATGACGCTGAATATTCATTGAATGCTAATGTGTATACAAATTTAGGTGCAAATATTCAAATTGCTTTGCGTAATCCATTGCTAGTCACTAATACTCTAAATTTACCAGGCTACCGGACAGATAGAAACAAGATAAAATAAACGATTTATTTTGACTATTCGTAGGTAATAAAATATAAAAAGATTAATTTAGAGCACAAGAAACTGTCAAAATTACAACTTTTTTCAACAAAATACGAATTTGTCAAATCGACTTGGAAGTTAAATAACATATTTCATCTATTCTGTATTACTCACACAAATATGTGGGTTGATCCTAAATCCTTGTGGCTTAAATTTAAGTTTCTTGACTTATTTCTAGAAATGATTCACAAATATACCTTTACTTCGGAGCAGATTGCCAAGGTGGTTTCTTTATTTAATTGTTTATTATTTCAAAAATATTTTTTTCTACTGCCGCAGTAGTAAATGGCTTAGATTGTTGATTGCAACTTTTTCACAAAAGACAAAATTGCTCGTGCAACTACCCACCGTAATAATCTAGTTAAAAAATACGAAAAGCGATCAAAAGAAGAGATTAATTAACAAAAGCGACGAGTACAATGTTAGATGGTTTCCTCGAAATGTGAACTTCAAACATAATGAAGTAATATGATGAGAGTAACAATTACACTTTAGTTAGATGTTGTATGGTTGCATATGAAACCATGTGGTAGGTTGGAGGAAATACAGTAAATAAGCAAAATAAGACGTCTTCAGAAGTGGGTTAAATTATAAAGCTCAGATTACTGCTTCTTCTAATTTAATTCGTAGTGTATTGAAAATATACAACTGAATAGATACAAAAAATGTTAGAATCAAACTTACTTTTTCAAAAATATCAAATGCAGAAAAGTAGGGAGAGTTAGGGCACATTGATACGATTTTTAAAAGTGCCTTAAAATAGGCCTAATTCAGAAATTACTTTATCAAAATAATGGACGGTTCTTTTTTGAAATTTTTTAATACGAAGTCATTGGCTTCTACTGTTCCCGGAGAAGGCGACAGGATTTGTTTGTCGAAATGAATACCACTATCACTATGAGCTCATCAGATTCATAATCGGAGGTAAAATCGGATTTTCTTGCGGTGTTTGGGACTTTTCTTGTCTTGAGGTTGGTGTTTGTAGGATGTAAGTTTAGTAAGTTCCTGACGTACATGTGGTATATTCAAATTGCCTCATTCCAAACTGAGAGGTGAGAGATCTTTTTCGAAATAAACTCATAAAAATGATTTACGGTCAACAATGGGGAAGTAGAGTCTCATATCTTGCTCTCACTTCAATCGAAAAAGAACTCTAAGAAAATGTAGATATAGCAGAGATTATAAGAAGTTTTGCAGCAGTAAAGTCACGCAAGGCAAAGTGTTAATTTTTTTTAATTTACTGTATTTTTAGTTTATACGTGTAGATTTTCAAAATCTTTTTGCATGCTTTGCTGTTGGAGGTGGGTGGGGGCAGGCTTGAGTGTACCATTAGACTATCAACTTCTGAACTTAATTTTAAGCCGTTTGACCTTGAACCATATAAAATTTCCTATATAATTTTCAGTCGAAGACCCTTTCAAAGATAAATCCGTGTCTGATGGGAGAAGATTTTACAAATCTGCACGCAGGCGGCCATATCCCTAGAAATGGCCCCAATGCAGGTTTTTAGCCTCCAAACCTCTGTGATTTTGATCGTACATTTTTGTTCGTACATGCGACCGGATATTGCATACTCGGGTTCAATTCCTGAGTTTTTTAATTAATTAATTATTTCTACCCTAGTGTATATATTTGAAAAAATATTAAAATTTCACGTATAAATTACGCTGCATACATGCATAAAATGTAATTATATGACTAGTAGCTGTTCAACATCTAATTTAATTTGTAATTAAATATTTTGAGTTCTCGTTGTTCTCAAGTTTAGATCGAGACGTTCATAATTTGGGAGATAAATAGTTGTCTGGCTTTTTCTCCTAAAAACGTTTTTTCGCACTACTAGGTGATTAGTTTAGGGTTGGTTTACATCATACATTCAATTGATTTTGATCAGTTACTAGAAGTACTTCTCTATTATAAATAATAAATACTGTGCTCTTTACTTTGTGATCAATGATCATGTATGAGGTGATCCCTTCTAGCATCTTATAGTGTTTACAGGTCGCTCAGATTGGAAACACGCACAGTACTAGTTTGATAGAGATAAACCTATTCATCACTACTAATGCGCACCCGGTCGTATATTTCAGTTGAATCTGAGCGACCTGTACATAACTAATCATTTTTGTTACTGGAAAAACTGAAAAAATATTTAATAAACATAGATAATGTCAAAATTATTGGCAATACAGGGTAGGGCGAGTCTTAACTTGGGACTTTTCTTAGAACCCGAGATACACACATTATTTTGAACAATTTTAGTCTAAGTCGATATAGTAAAATGTTCGTAATAGGCGAGAAAAACCTTGTGGAAGTTATTAAATATTTCAGATACGTCCCTGTACTTTTTTTTGTATAAAAACTTATTAACGTCATATGAAACAGTATCATCTGTCTAGGTTATAGTAAAATACGAATTTTTTTTAATTTATAATACTTTTATTAGACAGGAGCGGCTCTAAAATATTTAATTTGAATAAAGTTTTTCTCGCCTATTACCAACATTTTACTACACCAACTTCGGCTAAAATTGTTCGAAATAATGTTTAGTATCTCGGGTTTCTAGAAAAGTCCCAACTTAAATTTCAAAATTTGTACAAAATAAATTTTTCTAAATCCGACGAAACGATTCAAAATAATTTGGATGTAAAGCTCAATTCCTTAACCCTAAAGCTACCGTACGGGGTACCCGGGTACTTTTTTGAGTTTAAAAGCCTATAACTTTTTTTATTTTAAAGGAATATTATTGAGACTCTTTGACATCCTGTAAAATTTAATTCTTTATACGAAAATATTAGTGGGACACAAAAAAATTAAGTGAGATGGGATATTTTTGTAATTTAATAACTTACACCTTAAACCTACCGCATGGGGTACCCGGGTACCTCGCTGTTATTTGCTTGTATTTCATGGGGAATCAATCAATTAAAAGTAGAAGTATTCGAATTATCCATTTATATTACACATTTTTATAATATAAATATTTATTATTATTATAAACAATAATTATTACTAATTAGAAATCGCAAAAAAAGTTAGTGATGAACTTTTGTACTTGCCCAATCGTAAGATCTAATGGAAGTCGGTGAGATATGTCCATCACAGACAAAATTTTTACAACTCTCTCATCTCTTCCTCGTTTTCCTGTTTGGCATCTTTTCACCATTCTTCCAAATTATGCAACAACCAATTACCCTCAGTCGTTCAGTTTTATCCCGTTCTTGAACGTTTATTTGTGGCCGTGGTTTTGTAATGCTTACTTTGACGCCAAGAAATGATAACAATGCAATTTTTATCAAAATAAAATTGAATAATTAATCCTTTAGTTCCCTAGTTCATAATCCTTAATCCCTAATCCTTAGTTTAGTTAGTATAGATCCTATATACTTCGATCTAGTATGGATGGCATACAAAGAGTTTTTCCTAAATCTTTTAAAATTTCCCTACGTTGATTTGATTTTTAAGGCAGCTAATAGGGTGATTTTCAACAAAAATTATTTCTATGATTTTGGACACGGATTATTTGGAAAGATGTTGCAGTACAAAATAAAAATAAAGCCTGTTGTAAATGTCCACGACGCTATGCCCACAGAAAGCGCATGTTATCTTCACAAAACAGCTTTACTTTTGAGACGCAAATAGTCATTTGCTGGTTATAAATAAATTTTGGATTAGGTAAAAAGGCGTGGGAAACTAACAATTGTCTTCTGGGCACTGTCGAAATATAGCACGTGCCGACCCAGGGTTTATTTGTAAAAATATTGCAGTGTAATATAACATAAACTCCGTTGTAAATGCCGACGACGCCATGTTTTCACAAAACCGCTCCAATTTGACAACAAAAATTGTTATTTTAATTTGTTTAAAATTATAATTTAAAAAATAATACATTTGCAAGTTGCAATAATAATTAATATCGCCCAAATATAAACTAATTAGCTGTATTACTACTCATTCTCCATATAAAACATGCAGGGTACCCGGGTACCCCGTGCGGTAGGTATAAGTTGTAAATTTGTATGGTACCATGAAGGTTAATAATTATTTGATTCTGTTAGGCTTAAGGTAGTACTACCGGTTTTAGAATTGACGTTCAGAATTTAATGAAACTTAGCATATTGGTACATTATAATATCATAATTAACCAGTTAAATTTTTGGAGGCCTACAGAGAACTGAAAAAAAGATAAAAATATTTAAAAATTTTTGCCTTTAACATTGATCCTTATGGGAAATCACAGATTTTATTTTATTTCACAAAATTGGACGTTCAGATTTTTATGAAATTGGTATCAATAGAAAGAAAAAAATTAATTGAATTTTCTGTATTAATAAAACCTTAACTTTAGAGCTCGTGGTAAGAGTAATTAATAAATAATTAAGAAAAAACTTACATGTGGCAACGCCGCCAAGAAGGTTAGACGCGCGCGAAATTTAAATATGTACAGAATACGGCTAATGCTACTTGTTTCACATTTTTTTATACCTTTTTTCAGTGACTCTTTTATTTTTCCAATGAAATATTCGTTTTGTACCATTTAATAAGTTTGATTCAGACATTTCATTAGTAAACAAACATTACATGTCAAACCGATAACCTGAAAGGTATTTTTTGTCTCTTTTACTTTTACGCGGCGTTGCCAAATATAAATACGACGGAAGTCAAATTACAGTAAGCACACATTTGACACTTGTGGTATCGGTAGTACTACCTTAAATATTAGCAACAAATAATGGATTTTTTATAGTAATACTACGCCATTGAATGTGGTTGATAAAAGTGTCAGTGAAAAGACAGCTCTGATTGCCGTTATTGGTCGGTTACTTAGGAAGCTTTTAGTATTCAATGAAATTAAACCAATTGGTTTAATTCAATTTTCATTTTGCGTAGGTACTTATTATGAAAATTAAATAAGAAAGTCGATTTTCTTTTAAAAGCACGATCGATGTAGGTACCCACATTTGGTAATTAAAATTTAAATTCCTTTCGCTGAGTAATAGGTAGGTAACTACCTATTCAGAATTAGTTTTATCGAATATTTTAACAGGTCACTATTTTCTGCTCGCATTCCACCGTAATCAAATAATCATTTAACATGTAATAACTGTTTGAATCTGGAATCTGGAAACATATTTTCATTGACGTTATACTTTTCAACCCCACACAAAATCAATGCTGCAGAATACTATTTGTTTCCTATAAATTTTTAACCTCCAGCGAATTAATATCACTCAAAACTCAAAATGTTATTTCAATACGAAACCAAAACGTATGCCTAATGGAAAACCTTTCTAGCGTTGAAAAAAAATTATTCAAAATCGATTCTATTTTTACATCTCTATGAGCGTTTTTGTACTAATCTTAGATCAAAAACTAAAATATGGAGCACATAATAATTCAATTTCCGGCTATTAAGTATCAAAAGGGAAAGTGACCCATAAAATAATCATTTCGAACACCTGGAATTTGTTAGCACATTCAAATTTTACATTTGATCTCTTACGTGAAATTTACGTTCTTCTGCAAATACATCAAAAGTGGGTCATATATAAACTATAAATAATTGTTATTTTCTAAGAAACTATCTTGAAGATTAAGTCGACTTTAATTTATCAAGGCGTCTAATTGAGTCTAGGTGAATTAACGAAAATTGAGAAAGACGAGAGAGCAGTAAGAAGGGAGATTTTGCGGAAAGTGATTAAAATGCGCTACATACAAATCCCAAACTACACTCTTCTCAGTTTTTTGAGAGGTTAACTTCATTAAAAAAAATTTTTAAAAGCTCGAGAAAACTGTTACAGATAGCAAAAAAAATTTGTAGACAAGAATTGTTCGCGCCTTAATTATCTACAAATTTTATTCCATACGTATTTCTGTGTGTGTAAAGGTTAAAGGTCATAAAAGAACCAGGAGCTCGCTGATTTAGCAGATTAGTTATTGTGTATTTGTATTTTTCATATTATTGAGATAAATTTCCAATCCCTTTGTTTCAATCGCTCGGTAAACTATTATTTCGAATAACATTTAACTTTCCAACTATAAGCTCTATCCTAGATTTGCTTCGGAATCTCAACTATTTAATAGTTTATTTTATGAAACATCTTCAAGCAGCACCGTTTGATTCACCAGACGATAAAATAGTTTAAATTCTCCATTAATTGTCCAGTATCTACTACCTATGTATTTTTAATCTTGTAAACAAGACACTAAATTAGTTCTTATTTATGGTACCTAGGGCCATAAAAATTAAATTTGCCACCTAAATATTTATTAATAAACCTTTTTTTAACTTAAAGTGTACCACTTACATCATACGTGTATTAGTATTTAATATTTACACCGATTATTGTTAAATTAACACGAACCTTATTATTCGAACTGGATACAAGTTTTTACGCATAATACATCAAAATTAAACCGCATGCTAAAAGTTACTTCACATTAATCATCAAACGAAAGGCCTCTTCGATGTAAATGGCTTGTGCAAAATCCACAAACAGCGGTTGAATTTAATTATCGGTTTTCAAATAGCAACACACAATTAAATTTTTATTAACTTCAAATATTTCTTTAAATCGTTTCAATTGCAAGCGATTAAGAGCAAATTGATAGGTACTACCATTTTCAATTTTTATACAGGGTGTTTATTAAGCGTGAGGGGATTTTTAAGATTTGCAACTCTAAGACTATTCAGTGACCAATAATTATTTAAATGAGAAGAGAAGCACTTAAGGGCTGGGCTGTCTAGCCTTTTTGTTATGTCAGCATAAGAGGAGCTTGGCATTTCGAGTGCATGTACGACTAATAGGCTCACGTATAGTAAAATTTAATTTGTGTTCTCGAGTCTGATTCAAAAATATTTGCATCCAAAATTATACGATTAATTGTATCACAAACCCTCCTCAGAAAATAATGGAGTCAGTAGGTTGTGTTGCGCATTTCTTGTCATCCAAGGACTCTTTAGAACCCGGTCCTTGCACTTAGGTCAGTCAGCACTTTGTACATCCCTTTGTTTTCATGAATTAAATATATTTCGCCTAAGCTGGGTATGATGAAAGGAACACATTAACTGAAAGGTCCAATACAGGGCGTTTCACACAATTTGTAAAAAATTTAAAAGGTGGCTCTTTATAGAAACATAAAAACGTACTTTTGTATAAACCCATTCTCCTGGAGCCATATTATGTCCCCGAAGAGGCAGCTGAAAATCAGTTTCTTTATTTTATTTTTAAGTTTTGAAAAAGATTGAAATTCGGGAACAACTTCTACTATCCGTTCTTATATGTCTTGGAAACCGTAAAAATTACGTTTTTTCTATGGTTATCGGTCCTTTGAACGTTGTTTGTCATCTGGAGTGTCCCAGGGGTCAAACCTCGGCTCTCTACTGTTTGTACAGTGAAGTGAAAACTATCGAGGACTGTATTTATCTTCCGAGTCAGGTTTGTCGATTGTCTACCTTGCCTAGAAACATCTCCTTGGAGATTTATTTAATTGCGATTTGTCTTTCACGAAGCACGTTGAGGTGGTTGTGTTGGCGCCCTCGCAAATTTTTTGATTTCCAAATGCGCCATTGTCAGATTGTCACAGTCTTACGATTCACTTGTAAGATCGAAACCAGAATATGATTCGATTGCATGGAGCTCTCACTGTAGAACGCATATTGATTGCATCGAAAGGGCGCAGGGAAAGTTTCTCAAATTTTGAAGTTTTAATTAGGGGTTGTGAGTATATTCCACGCTACTTGGCGCTCGCGATTTTAGGTCTTTATCGGCTAGCCGAGATTACATGACACATAATTTATATTTAGTAAGTTGTTATCTGGTAGAGTGTGTCCTGGATAGTTTTTTTGAAATTTTCATCAGGCTAAAGAGCACTCAAATTTATAAATAGTTAATCGAGGATTATTTTTAGAATGTTGGAAAATATTAAAAAGACATTCTGTATAAAAGTATCAATTTTAATAACAATTTTATTTATTACAAGTCAAAAATAATGGTATTAAAATATAATAAGCTCCCGATGCAAGTTAGAGAAGGTATATTTTAAAGGATTCATTGCATACTCTAGGAATGAATTTAAATTACCTACTGAATGTGAAAACGTATAATAGCGTATTAAAACTGATAATGCTGTCGTAGAAGCAAAGTGCTAATATAAATTATGATTTTATTACTTTAGGCCGAAGTGCTATCTAATATAATATGAGATTTTGCATGGACTACTTGGCACGCTTTTAAATACATTTCGTTTTGTGTGTGTGGTTTTCACACACATTCGTCGATCAGACGTGTAAAAATATCGAATGTGCAACTTCTTATTTAACGAAGCGTTAAATATAGGTATAGTAAGGAAGTAATAATAATTTTTACGAGACGCAAGCAAGGTTATGTAATTTAATTCAAATCAAATCACAATGATGAAGATACGAAGAAGCTAATCGCCATGCTCGTATGCTCGTAGAGGAAAGTTTGTATAGGTACGTTACAAGCACTTCTCATAATATCTTTGTTACTAAAATCTGGGTATATTGGTTAAAGGCCTGTGAGTTTGAGTTGAACTAATAATTATCTTACTAAGTAACGCTTTTCAAGACTAATTAAGAATTAATTACAATCTCCGTCAAGTTATTTCGTCGAACAATACGCTGTTCGATTAAAACTGGGTATAGCAGTGCCGAACTGAGCCGCTTGTCCGAGCAGCTACAGTCATAATTTGCTTTGTTTGCAATTTTTCGCTTATTCCAACTTGTTTTGATGTTTGGGAGTTATAAAAAGTATGTCTCTTATAAAATTCTCTATAGACTATCGATGTGCTAGAAAAAGTTGTACAATTTATTTATTGGCCGATCATCTGGAGCTTTTGTTCTCAAGCCAAATTTCAAGTCACAAAGCGAATAAAAAACAAGTTTATAATTTATTGTTTCCAAATTCACGTGAGGTTTTCTAGTTGCTGAAGCGCGTAAATAAAGTTCTCGAGTGTGTAGGTAAATAATTTCTTTCTATTGTGCGCAAGTATAATTGAAATGCTCATTGGATGTAATACATTATGCAATAATTCTGCAACGCCCTCTTTAAAAATTATTCTTTCTGCTCTGCAAATCAGTGGCTTTTAGAGATAAGAAACAGACTGAAGAGCCAAATTAATATAAAAGATCAATCCCTAAAATACGAATTGTCTGCCTGTCAATGTTTGATTTGTGTGCAAGTGCATTGGTCTGTGAAACAAAACAACAATTGGCTAATTTTAACATTTAACAAGTTTTAACATTCATTGCCATTTTAATAATATAAAATTCCAAGCTTCATTTGCCCCCATTGAAAACTTTTAGTTTCGTGACTTACGATTCTTGCACTAAAAAAAGTTAATCCGAGCTATCTTAAAATTCGTTCCCTACATCCCTAATAATGATGTAATTCTAGATTTGGATTTAAAAATACGCATATGTGGCATTTTCCGACAAAAATTTTATGTAGATGTTATAAAAGATGTTTTACTAACTTCTAAAGTAAACTCTTTTAATACAAACAAATGATTCCTAAGTAACCATTAAATGAAAAACTAAAATTTTGCAGTACAAACACTCAATTTTATTTATTTTTGTAACTCTCGACTCGTAAACACAACTTAAAAGTAATTTTTACCTTGGAGAAAATGTTTAAAAGTAAATTTTCCAAATTATCGTCGAAAAAGTAAGGACGTAGGTACTAATAATTTATTTAAAAAATAACATTTAAGTTACTCGACGTCGAGAATAATTAAAATTGTTTTTGAATTTTTCAAATTCATTAAATTATTTAAGCGCTACACAGCCAACTTTTTTGTGTCTTTAGGGTTTTTATACAATATTAAGTTAATTGAAGCTGAAGTTGCTCGTTCACTTGGTTTTAAAACTGTCTAACAGCGACGTCAGCTACAAGCGGAGTCTGCAACTTGATTGCTACTGTGGTCAGTTAATTTTTTAACGATTAACAAAAAGAGGTATTGCACATTAAAGTTGAATTTCCAAATGTCGAAAACTTTTGACAACTTACGTTACATTAAAAATTCTCTTATAAGGTAATTTTTGTTTGTTGAAATGAGACGATATTGATCGAACCGATCTAATCTGGATAATTTTTTTAAAAAAGAGTAATGGGAATGGTTTTACGAAGATTCTTTATATAATGCTTTTGTTGTTTAGTAGGTAGATATAAGTTCGAATATTGCATTCCAATATCAACTTAAAGCGCGAACTTTAAAGACAAGAAATCGATACGAGACAATCTGTTAATATTGCAAATTGCAAAAGAGGAAGAGAATTCCGACTTCGTATGTCGCAGCTTTAAACTTCGATGTAACAAATAAGACTTGCATGGAGCCACGAATTATCATTCTTTTACTTTACTTTAATTTAATTCATCTGATAGTATCTGACCGACAATTTCCCAAAGTTGAAATTTTATCGTTGATACTATTAGAAACCCAATAAACACAGCTACGTTTATTATACGTAAAAAATACGTCTACGCCATGTTACATACGTATCTGGTATTTTTTTAAAACGCAACCATAATACGTTAACGAACTCTTGGTGACATTCCTGACAAAGTTGCCAACATCGAATAGCGCCTGGAAGTGATTGAGTGAAAGTCTACAAAACCCTCGCATTACCTTACGGGTGCATTTTTTGAGTATACCCTTTGGAAAATCAGCTCCCGTCAGTTGAAACAAAGAAATGTCATTGTTTTTGGCGTTTTAGAATCGCAAAACGGAAGAGCTGGCCAAATTTTGGAGGACTCGAAAGTCGCTGAAGATATCTGCACTGTACTCTTTGTAGTGCAGGAGCCGCCTAGCAAGCATGTGCGACTCGGGAAATATGGCCCATCGGCTCAGCGACCAAGACCTCCTAGGGTACCTCTTGATGGCGAAGTTTCGGTTACTAAAGCCATTGGTAACGCTGAAAAGCTTAAGTCAAGTGATCTGTATAGAAACATTTTCATATCAAGAGATAAGACTCCTCGCCAACTGAAGTACTATCGCTCCCTGAAAGTCGAAATCAGGGAGAGGTTTGATTCTGGGGAAACTAATTTAAGGATAAAATAATAAGGCAATGGTATCCCGAAGATTGTATCGGGAAACTAAATATGCCCAATCTGCTATTATGTTGTGTTAACTTTAAAGGATTTTTGGTCTGCGTCCAAAAACTCAACAATTCTACTTATGTACTTGTGTTTGTGAAAACGAGGTTGTGGGCATAGTAAAACATGGCTATGAGATGGTATTTTCGATCGGAGTTGTTTCTGGACAACTATAATGTGTAATATAGATGTGATAGATAGTATCAAGTATCAACTGACTGGCTAATCTACTGTTGGAGGTGTGTTGTTGGCATTAAAAAGTCCAATAAGTGTTTAATATACAGTGTGATTTATAATGGACGTGGGGGCTTCGGCAGCTAGTTAATGACATTGTTTTTAGTAAAATTGTTGTATGGGCATGGATCCTGTCTTGCTAGGCTGCCGGCGTACTGGAGATCGGGGTTTTATTATTATTTTGCTTGGTTCGATACTTTATACAGGGTGTTTCTGAATTAGCGGATATGAGCAGTAACACCATTATCTTGCAAGTGGAACCGAGTGGGGAGTTTCTTTGTGAGTTTGCGTTTTGACGAGTAAGCAACTATTAGTGCTTTTTCAGATAGCTTGAAAATTAAAAAAAACTGAAAATTGGTGAAAAATATTTTTGATTTTAAAGGATGATCTGCCACTTGCCACAACTAGTCGTTTTGTTTTTTATTTGCTAGTTATTACTTTTACCTACTGGCTTAATTAGAGTTCCTATAATTTCAAATCAAGATACCTGTAAAAGTACTTCTCAGGGCGCAGAGTCGCAGGGGAGCTTTTTATTCGGTTTTATTTGTAGATTGACTTGTTACTGTTCGTATCCGCCAATTTTGGGATACCCTGTATATGGTGCATAATTGGGTACTGGTAGTAGTTAGCCTCTTGTATTTTGGTAGCCGGCCGAGATGGGGCCTGTGTTTATGTGGCGTTTTTTGCTCAGAGTAATGTCATTGATGGGCTACCTACTGAGGTTTTTACTACCCAGGGTAACCAGTGGCTGAAGTCTAATATTATAAAATCAATGTAAAGAGCCGCATGCGAAAATTTGGGACTATTCAAGGTCAAATGGCTTAAAATAATGTTCAGAAATTTTAGTAGCAATTGATAAAGTCTCCAACGAAGGTGTTTCACGAAAGAAAATATGGACTCACTATACTTAGCGAAACGCTATTCTCTGGAAATTTCTCTATAACTTGTTTGTTAAAACAATGACTTTCCCCTGTTTGCACTGGCAAATTAAATTTAAATAATTTTTACTATTTTTCGTCGAAACGGATCTACATTTTTTTAGATAAACCCCAGAGAAACCAGCTCACCGGGAATTTTCCCGGTGTCCCTGTGGCCCAGTCCGCCCCTGTTAGATCATAAGATCAACGATACGACCTTTGAATCGATTCTTACCGTGAGTTATTAAAATTAGCTCATATACCTAAACTTTTTTTACTTTAAAAAAAGTTAAAAAAAAAATTCTCGGCTTTTTGCGCATTTTTATTGCAGTGTTTAAATTTTTGAAAAAAAAATTTTTTCAAAAAAAAATTTTTTTTTGAAAATTAAAAAAAAAATTTTTTTTTGAAAATTAAAAAAAAAATTTTTTTTTTCAAAAATTCAAACACTGTGCAATAAAAATGCGCAAAAAGCCGAAAAATTTTTTTTTAATTTTTTTAAAGATTATGAGCTTTTCAGTACGAAAAATGTGATCCTTTAATTTTTCCAAAAATTTGATCGAGTAAAACAAAAAAACGGCTGAATGGATTAAATTGAATCTTTGTGGGGTTTTTGTGGGTATATTGAACTGTAAAATGCACACTTAACATTAGGGGTTTCCTCAATATTTTCGATTTAGCGCTGTACTTTCCAAAAAGCCACCGAAAGCCTTATTTTTGTTGCATTTTCAAAAACATGTCAAGAATAAAAAAAAATTTTTTTTTCAAAAAACAATGGCTCATCCTTGTAGGAAATTTATTCAAGTTTTCGGAACCCACCTTCAACTTTCTGTGCGATCATTAGTTGCAGAGATATTGATAATCAAAGACAAAATGATCCTTTTTTATTCAAAGTTTGATATCTCCGCGAAAAATAATCGTATCAAGGATTTAAAAAAAGAAATTTGAAGCTGAATAAACAAGCTATCTGACCCATATGGTGATTATGTCGATAAAATCTTTTTAAAGTTCGTAGACGTAAAAAAAAATCAAAAAAGTTTAATAAATTTTTTTGTCAGTGGTTTTTTCAAAATTACCTGAAAAAAAATTGAAAAAAAAATTTTTTTGAGTTTGGACCCAAAAACTAGACACTCAGAACTACAATTTGCTTTTTTTAAAATCTCTCTACGATGAATTTTCTTTAAGTTACAGCCTATTGAAAATCACCTAAAAATTTGAAATTTTTTTTTGATCCCTTAATTTTTTCCATTAGTATTTATGAAGAAAAAACTTTTTATTTAGTAAACTGCTACCCCTTTTCAACCGAATATCTTCGTTTTTTTATCGACTCTATTTTTTAACCGAAATTAAATATACTAATTGGGAACGTTAGGTTTTTGAAAATTTTATACGTACAATGTACGACGTAACTGTGTTCTGTTGGGAAGTTGTTCTGCGTGCTTCCGTGTGGGCCTAATATTCTTTTATTTTGTCCTTCACCAAATCGCAATTAAAATTTTCTCTTGAACATAATTGTCAATATTGACTGTAAATCTCTGTCAGGTGGTAAACAGACTATTAGCGGACGTAGGAAGGAGATAGTTTCCCCTTAATTGAACCATCCGGTATTAATGGGAATTTTCAGATGCAGTTAGAAGTTAATAGGTATAAAGAGTAGGAAAAACTTTTTTTTACTGAAATACTTAGGTAAATTGTAAATCGAGATATAAAAATTTTTAATATCTCAACTGGAAAAGCGCAACTACTTTAGAACTCTTTTGTGGTCTAAGCTTTGCAAAGTCATATTATCGCGTCTCGATCGGGATGGGTTGATATCCGGATGTGACATATTGAATTTGGAGTTGCTAACACATGCTTTATTACAGATATCTGCATAAGCAATATCTAGTCGGGCGTTTATAACGTACGACTACTGAGCTATATTTTATAGTTTAGTGCGTTAAACGTTAAAAATTCTTTATTTCGAGATATAAAATTTTAAAATTGAACTATACGTATCTTAAATTTTTTTTTCCTCGCCACCCCAAACCGACAACTCCTAATTTACAGAAAAAATAATAAAGGAAAATTCTTTTCAATCCTGTCAAAAATCGTACGTGTTTTTACATACTTACATTATATTTTATAGCATGCAAAACATAACAAAAATGACATAAATTACATGCACGTTCAAAATTCTGTAGTAATAAGGTAAATCTCGGAAAATCCGAGACGCAATCCTATACGGATAAAGCGCGGCTTCGACATTCGCGACGTAGCGTTTTCTTACTTCGGTACCCGCTACCTACCCGAGCTCCTTCATATCATTCAATCAAGAAATGTAGCAGGAAATATGGGGTTTGTCTCAGTCTTACAAAATTAGGTTTCACGGCGAAGAACGAAATTGGCTAAACTACGATATTTCACAAAGCCGCGCCTATAATGAAACCGTGAGACGCACACGATATTTGACTTTCAAATGTACGGGTTCTTATACGAGTTTAGCATGTCGTTTCACACTAAATCTACAGGGTACTTTTTTTAATAATACCCTGTCACTTACACTTATTATTTTTATACGCTATTAAAAGGACATTCTTAATACAAATTTAATTGCCTAAAGGACGCCAACCCCGAAAAAATTGTTTTTTAAATCACCATTCGCCAACGATCCCTAACAATTTACATAATATACACCCTTTACTAAAATATTCTACAAGGATTAATCGTTAAATATAATGTACATCCTGTATAAGGTGAGAGTTAAAAGTTTAAAACGTTAAAAAGCAACTTTATCTCCTCAACACCTAAAAGCTGAATTGTAGTCGAGCTTAGAGCCGATTGAATGAGAAAATTGGGCCGCTTAAACCTAGCTAAAATGGTTCAATAAGCGGTTAGTATGTTATGGGCTATCAGTAAGTAAGGGGTCGGAAAACTTTATTTATACTTCGGAAAAGAAATTTTACTAAATTTTGTTTTAGCGAATAAATGGGGAAACTTCAAAATTTTGAACTAATTACTTGATATTCTCATTATCAAACTGCCACAGCCGTAATCGGGCGTTTTAATTTTTAACGTAACGGAGAGCATAATATGGGAATTGAAACAAGGCACATGTTAGAGAGCTCTCCGTAAGTACTTAAAGAGGATTATTAACCGATTTCATCTAAAGCCGATTGAAACATAATCACTGCACTATTGGAACAATGGACCTTTAAGTGACGCACTAAATGGCGAGCTTGTTGGAATAACTTTGATTTTGACGAAACTTTTATTTTAGTATTAAACAATGAACGTACTTACTACAAACTTTTGCACGCGTTCAACTTTAAGTCGCTAATAAATTATAGGCTTTATAAGAATATTACAAACATGTCGCAGATTCCAACTAAAAAACGTAAAAATGGACAAAATTTTCGCTTTTATGGGATTAAATTGAGCTTGTAAACGAAATAGTAGGGAACAAGTTTAATTCGAAAGAGAAAAAGACCGGACGTGTGACGTTGAAGGAATAGTTACTGAAAGTTGATTAAACGTACCATGCTCGAAAACCATCCGATAGAAAACCATAAAATCTAACAGGCAAGTAGGAAATTGAATATTTTCGTCCAAGACGCAAAAGAGATTAAATAATGACGATTGTTTGCAACTCAAACTTTAGTGGAGATGGAGATAGGAATGTGAGCTTATTAAGACTACGATTGGTTTGTAAAAGAATGGTCTTAACTACCAACTTTAGGAGCCTTTTTAAAAAATCCGTTTATACCTGAAGGCCGGTGGCAATACACGTCTAACTCCATTAAAGTTGGTCTTGGTGGGCTACCAAATGTAACTGAAATAGTGGAGCGAATAGATCATAGAACTAGAAAATACGTGGAAGGGTTGAAGCAGCTGGCGAAGAACAAGCTGTCAGTTGCATAAAGAAGTTTCGAGAATTTCGTAGTAGGGAAGAGAATTAAATTTACTTTAGGTTTCTGTCAGGACAATTTTTTCTAAAAGTGCGTAGTTTTCGAGTTATAAGCAATAAAACAGTTTTTTGTCCAACTATGAAATTTTTGGCAAACTTTAACGCACCCTAGAACCTAAACCGTTTGCCTGAGGTACAAATTCTAAAAGAGATAATTTTAAGAGAATTTGATGCAGTTTATTTTCACGTGGAAGCACTTTTCGTATAAGGTGTGTAATTTTCGAGTTATAAGCGAGAAACCAAAAAAGAGCAATAATTCACCCATCTCGAGCCACTCCCTAGTAAAGGATGCCACTTTCGAACACCTTCTTTCAGCCTGCTTCGTTAAAAAGTTTAGTAGAAGTGCTCGCTGCCTCCAGAACTATAGTTATCAGCACGTTCGGTGCTTCTCTAGAAGGGGGCGACTTCTCTTTCGTTTACTAATTATTGGCCAAAATTTCTTCATAGCATCTGGATACTGGATCCGGCACGCGCATTTGGACGCTCTAATGTTTAAACCGTTTAAAATAAGAGTAGGTCGTTTTAGACTCTTCTATGGGTAATTTTTAACACTATAAAAAAGTTTTTTTAACAAGTTTGCCTTATCTGGCTCACTTCTTAATACGCAAGAGGTTTCAAGTCCAAAAACGTAAATTTTCGTAAATTATTTAAACAATTTTGGTAACTTTTCTCAAACAAAAAAATGTTCAATTAGCCCTGATTCATTCTACCATTGGAATATATTTTAATTTTAAATTTTAACCTTTAGAAATAATATAGCATCGTCGTATTATGACTGTTTTTCTTAATTAAACAATCACTTTATAATTCGAGACTTTTGAATACACCTCCGCAGTGATATAAACGAATATAATATTAAGATAAATTTCAGAGTGCCTATAGCAGAGAAAAATCAGTTAACAGTTTGTTGATCGATTACTGGTGTAGTTCTTAGTAAAAATTTTGTTTAATATTATTTATTTTTTATTAGTTGAGAAGCAGATTTAATAAAATTCGATTGTTTATTTATTATTAAATTATTTCGGTATATAAAATAGAATTTGCAAGTAGTACGAATAATAAAAATACAAAACAACTAAAAATAATTTTACGTAGATGTTAAAAAGTACTGCAATGCGCTAACGAAACGAAAAACAGAACTTTTAATTTTGCATCTTATGGGGTCGGCTTCAACTTAATAATTTATTTTCTTTTCACTTTAGTTGTTAAAAACGACGAATAATTTTTAGTTTTTGCAATAAAAGTTTTAAAGTTCATAATTCTGCGTAACAAATAATTAATTTTAAGCTTCGGGTTAAAGAACTTAATAATGCGCTTGGAAACAAAATTTACGTTTTTTTTTGTACGCGCAAACGGGCCGAATAAATTGTTTATTCTTAATCCGAACGATTCGATTAAAAATTTGGTTTTAATAAAAGTCAAAAACTTTAAATACCCATTTGAGAAATCAAAACAAATTATCCTTTTTCCACGTATGCTCTGAAGGCCCCACTAATTTGTAAAAGTGCTGGAAAGTGGAAAACTTTATGTTTAATATGGAATTTGGTATTCTTTATCATTCAAAATATTTTTAAAAAAATTATATTCGTAATACGGGGCAGAATGAGCGTTTACCTATTAGAAAAATTACTAGCTAGTAGCTACTCGACTAGGAATTCACCAGCTGCTTACCAAACGCGGAATCGTCTTTCGCCTAATCACGATAGTAGAATTAACGCTATTCTTTTGGCCTAACGTTTGAATAATTTAACGAAATTTTGTTTATTACTTGAGAATAAGTAAAAAACGGTCAACGAAAAGAAAACTTTAACTTTATGAGAGTATTCAGCGTCGTTTTCCTAAACAAAATTATTATGAATTTATGACCGATTTAGTGGCGAGTAACCGAGAAAAGAGAAGCTTCGTAAGTTTGTAAAGCTCGTCGTTAATAATAAAAATTCCATACGTAAAATAGTAAACAATTAATAGGTTTAATATAAAAGTTTCGCAAGAAACTATACACCACAACGTACTATAATATATTAAAGTACGTTAATGCTTTTAAAAGCCTTAAGGGATGAAAATTATAGTTTTTGTTTTACATTTATATTGGTCTATTGATTCGTTTGAATTTGTAATGTGATATTTAGATATATCTAGTGCAAAAGCGCCATTTATTGTAAGTTTACCTAGCGCAAGCTTTAAATCTATCAAAAATAGAAGTGTGGTCGCTTCCTTTGATCTATTTATGTAGTTAAGCAGATATATCAGGTATTATAATTTATTATACGAATGGTGGATGTTTACGATATTACGATACATAGTAATATGATCTAGAACCCTACAATCTACTCGACTCGAGTGACTCGAGTCTGCTAGATTGGTTGGGCGAGAGTCATCTTAAACCATTTCTCAATTGAGTTTTCCTCCCGAAAAAACTTTAAACTTTAAATAATCTAAAACAGGCCACCCTGTAGGTACTATTGTGGTCTACTTACGAAATGAATTACAAGCTACAAACGCTCGAAATAGACGGGGTTCATCAATGAAAATCAAGTTATTGCATAAACCAATTCTACATACCTACTTGGTTTATTTTTAAATTGTTTTTCAGTTAAAAAAACCTTAAATAATTTAGAAAATAATACTTTAAGATTTAAAATTAGGCACTCTAAAAATGTATCGCTCTACTATGTTAAGAATTCGCAACCTGTGCGTTAAGGAATTCGTTATAGAGATGTAAAGATTTTAGACGTTCTTGATGAGTAAGTTTCAGCTGAAATAAATTGTAAACACTTCATTTTCTTACATCCTAATTTAAACTGTAGAAAAATGTGTGTAAGTAAGCAGTCGTTGACATTTTTTATTATATCGAAATAATTTATTTTGGTCATAATTTATTTGACATTTCCTCCAACGGCTGGATGTGCTCTTGCACTAAATGAAAAGCCAGACGAACAGGGATTTCCCTAGTTATACGAAGGAAAAGAGTTTATTTTGTACTTGTTGTAGTTTGCGTTTGACGATCAATTTTATATAAAATCACAATTTCGTGCACGTACTACTGTCGTTGATGTTGTCTTAAATCTTCCCTTTCTTCTATCTGACGAAATAACATTATACATGAAAATAGAAAAAAAATTTATTAAAAGTTGAATATTAAAAGCAGACTTTATTTTAATAACTTCCGAGGTATGGCCAAATATTTACTCAAAAAATGTATTACTTTTTAATAAAAATGAGACAAATGCCATTTATTTACTTTATAGAAATGCTGATGACTGATGACTGATGCCTTTTACGTACTGCTTAGAGGGGTATATGATGTGACGTAATACAATCAGATTAACAATACTAAAATCCCCAAAATTTTCTTTTTAAACTGTAATATACTACTAATTATTATTTCACATTATTTCAACGTGTGCTATAAATCGTCCGATCCATGGAACTCCTAGCTGTCCACTTCATAGAACGGATAGCTTTTAATTATAACCTTCAAATTTCATTCTAACATAATATTGTAATATCAATGGTTTTCACATATCTGTCTATAGCCTATGAACTGCAGATTTTACTGATATCGAATATTATTAACAATCGTTTCTAATAACAGAGTTGCAAGCTTCACAAAACTATACACAAATAATATTAACTTCGCAGTATTAACGAACGGTATTGTAACTCTTGTAAACGATATAGTCCAGTCAATGAATATCAAATTAATATGGGTTTCACCTTCAAAAAATTCCAATAGTTTTAAAATTTCACACACTCATTGGAGATGTCTAGTGATGAATATACCAAAAGTCCTGAAAAATCGGTGGTGAGCTTTCGAGGCAGTGGCCAAAGCCATGTCACTTTTTTTGTTTGCTGGTTAATATCTCGAAAACTATGGGTTAGACCTAAAACATGACGACGTATCAAATTAAAGCTGATAAAATTTTCTATAAAATTGAATATGTGCATATTTTTAATATTCCTAAATTATACCAGTTATATGGCGTTGAAACTTTATGCTTTTTTGGAAAACTATTTTAGCGCTGCATAAGTGCATAGGGTAATGATTAGTAAGAGTTTGTAAGAATTACTCTAAAAATTGTTTTAATAATTTCCAAGCTTAACACTCTTATTTATAATAGGTGTCTAGTGATTTTAAAAGCTCAAATTTCTTATAGGCCTGAACTAAATTAGAAAAAATCGTACCTAATAGAGAGAGATGTAGATCTCTTTTAGTGATGAAGTGATCAATATACTAAAAGTCCTGTGATGAATTTTGTTAATATCCCAAAATCTATTGGTCAGAGCGAAAATGTGACTATAAAGAAATAAAGCTGAAGAAAATTGCCACAAAACCAATCAGATGTTGTTGTTTCGTATTTCTGGTAATTACCGAGTTGTAGGGTTTTGAACATGGTCCTTTTTTCCAAAAACTTTAAAACTGTCACAAATCGACAAAGGTTCAACTAAACGTCCGCGATGGTATTACCGCAAGACGAATGCGTATGTATGAGGTTCACTATTCGGACTAAAAAGTAGGTTATGTTAAAAAATAAATAAAAATTCTTGTCAGTTTATTTTTGATTTTTTGAAGTTACACCCAGGGTGATCACTATAGAGGCTGATCTGTGAAATTTGTGCAAGCTTCATCATCACAAGGCAAAAATTTCTCCGTGTCTCTTATAAGGTCTTCAGTGCCTAAATTTAATTTCAAATCAAAATGTTTTCTCTGCGCTGAAATCATTGATGATGAGTTTTTTTTAATAACTGAAGAAGTCAATTAAAAGGCGCAAGAAGGTGTTTTACGTCCGAACTGTGGAGATGAAAGATGAAGTAATCGAAGATCGAAACGACAAACAAAAGAAAAGATCAGTGAACAAAAAAAGTTAAATTTTGACTGTCTGCCGTTCATAATATAGTGGCTGCTGAAGGAATTTTTTGAAAGAGAAATCCTTAGTTGACTGGACTAATATGTGTGCTAGGTCTAATAGACGTAATTAGGTGTCGTGCATAAATTTCAAGAATAAAATGTTAAATGTATTTCGGTCGGTTGTATTGAAAACTTCGAGTGTCCGATTCATAGGCGGTCCGCTCAAGGGACCTGTCCTCTACAGCAGACCTAAACACCTAAATGAACATTTGCATCAAATGAAAATTCCCCCAAAATTGTTTAAACTATTTATACGCATTTTTAAAGTTTCGACATTATTTCCGCTTGCGTATGAAAAGCAAGAAAGGTAAAATTGGATAAAACCGTTCTTGTAGATCGAAAAATTTTCTACAAAAAAAGTCTTACACGACCATATTCTGTAATAGAAATTGAAATGACCAAATTCTTATTTGCAACCTTTGACTTTAAGGTAAGACTTCGCAACTAATTAATTGTTCGACGTTGTCTTATCAATCTACTGCTTATTTATAATGAATTAATTAATTTATTTCAATTATCTCAATTCTATCATCACAATCACAAATAATGGGCACGTTTTAAAAGAAAAACGATCAAATAATTTCTCGAGCATTCGAATTATGCAAACAGGCAGTTGTTATAGCACTGTTGCGCACTCAAACCAAGTAGTGAAATTGGCAGTTTGTAATAATTGTGGAATAAGAGCATGAAAATTACTCACGAGCGTGACAATTAAAATGAAAAATTTAAACCTAGTTTCAAAACTTTAGTGTTAGTATTTCAACTTTATTAAAAAGTTGGTGGCTCAAGTATGACTGGAATTATTAAAATTTAAGAGATTCAGAATTCCATTTATGTCCTCATAAAAGCGAAATGGAAGATTTAATAGATTATTGGATTGAACTGTTATACGGTGTTATCTGTAATAGACCAACCCAATTTGACAACCATCACTTAAAGTACTTGCATTTCACGCTCGTGTGACAAGACGTAGCTCAACTCTGTCACCTTTCTTTGGTGAAACTCTCAAAGTGCGAAAATCCGGTGATGATTCATCACTCCCTTTTCGAGCTTACTAATTGAATAAACTCTTGAAATAATGACCTTGACAAAACTGAGCAAAAACTAATTTTTTTCCTGAAAAATCTTCCAATGAAGAAGTTACATGCCTTGACAGTGTTTTCTAAAAAAAAAAGTTGTGCTCAACGGTTAGTTCTGGCCGGCTCAATTTTCAAAAAATCTGCTTAAAGCTCATTACTCTCAATCCGGGGCCACCATTAAACTTCTTTGGCGTTTCATTATCGACAAACTAGAAATTAGTAATGAGTAATGAGTAATGGGCGACATCTGCTATGTCGACGAAGAAAATAAAAACTTCATTGAAATTCTCTCGCCAACTTATTGAACACTTTGATATGAAAATATTCCGAAAGTCTATTGAAAATCTTAAATTTGGTTCCGAATAAAACAGTAGTTTATACGTGCAATTTAAAAATAGTCGAGCCAATTTTTAGAGCCGGAATCCGCGTAATTTTACTTTATAGTTCTAATTGCAAACTTAAATTTCGATTATTGGCTATTGTAGCAGGTAACTACGATATAATAGAACGTAACACTGCGACAAATAGATATAGGACTTAATTTACTTAATTAAATGAGGAATCAATTGAATTGGTCGCTTAGATGCATTGCAGTGTGATAGATCAGGCTATAATCTCCCCTGTGCCTGTAGCTAGTTAGTACACAGTTAACTTTGAATTCGAGGTTCAATTAATAATGCAATTTCAATAAACACGGCAATTTAGAAATAAACTATACATAATAGTGCCAACATTAATTATAAAATTATTAATTTGAAATAGAAACGTTATTTTACATTAGGTCAAATATCAAAAACCGTGATTATTTGCTAATACGAAATTAAACTAATTAATAATTAATAGTACCTTACAGAATTATTTTAACCGACCGTTTTAAAATCGAAGCGAAATAGCTGCTGTGACGATGTAAACTAATTTTATACAGCAACGTAAATATGCGTATAGAATAAGTAGCATTTTCGTTAGGTGAGTTTACGACGTATTACATCAAGGAAGTTGTAGAACGCTAACCAAACAACTTCTATAGTAGAGTAGGCAATAATAGTGTCTGACTCATTCGGCGCTTTCGAGACTGTACAGAGCATACACATTACACAATCTCAACAAACTCATCGAAGAAGTGCTCGTCCGAAATCGATATCTTGTGGCAGCGAGAATTGAAAATGAGCAAATGAGCATCCATGGCGTCCGTATTTACTGAGATCACAGTCAATGTGGAAGCCGATAGGCCAGCTGTAGGTATCATTGGTTAAACGTGGTTAAACTGAACAAAATTGTTGTTATCGATAGGGCCGTTTCAAGGGCTATGGTCACCTGCGTGCAGATTTAAAAAGTTCCTTCCCCACCAGGCCTGGATTTATGTTTGAGGGGGCTCTAACCTAAAGGTTTTTTAAGAAATATCGCCACAGGCGAAAAATTTGGATTGGTCAAGGTCAAACTGCTTAAAATGAAGTTCAGAAGTCTATTATCTTACTGCTGCAAAACTTTTTATAATATCTGCTATATTTATATATTTCCTGAGAATTTTTTCAATTAATATGAGCAAAGTCTGAAACTGTGCTACCCAATCGTTAGCTGTAGAACATTTTTTATGAGTTTTTATATTGAAGAAGATCTCTCACCTGATGCTATCAGACACTGGCAATGTGAATAAAATTCTTAACACTATTGCAGTATTGGGAAACAAATTTAAAATATTATTTTCATATAAACAGAATAACAAACACGAAGGATTCATTCTCTCATTTGTATGAAGTTTTAGGGAGATGTTCATCGGAAAGTTAGTTCATGGATAACTTAAGCAGTGGTTCTATATTCTTTCAAAAGCTCAAAACATTTCTTTACTGTATCTCGACTCTTTAATTTCTTGGTTTACCCTAAGAAATTTGCCTTCTCCTAGATCTGGACGCACTGTCCTTATGGTAGAAACGGCCCTGATCATCGACGACTTATCTAACCAGACTGCAACCTCTTAAAAAGACTGGGGTCATTTTTCTGTTTGGTCAAACTTTCAAATCGGGCAATAAACATCCTCTTATAATAAACTGATCTAATTATCAAATTGCAATTAATATGAACACGGTTCGTAAATAGTGATGGCCAGTAGAAAGAAACATAATTTTATCTAGGAGATGAAATTTCCTAAAAAAGAGTCCAGTCTAGTAAGGAACAGTCGAGTCAAAAAGAGTTCTACCGCTTCTTAGGTACGATTGTTGCGAGAAAACATGAAGATCCCTCTCCTTTTAGTAGGAGATTTTTCACTTCAATTCCATATTTGGATTCCCCAGTTTTAAGAAAGCCGGTCGTGTGTTGCTTTTGCCTATAGTTGCGAACGTGTATGCGTGTGTGAGTTTATTTAACAATTTGGATGAACTTAGTTTTCTCAAAATTGGAAGTGAAACAGTTTTAATAAAACCAAAAAATGTATAAATTTGAAAAATAATAAATGTAATGAAAATTAATTGTTTATAAATATTTTATTCCTCGAGTGTACTACACTTAAATGGTAGGTATAAAAAACCTTTTAAGATACTTATAACTACATTACAATTTCATCAAACATTATACAACTTTAACCAATCGTTTCAAACTTAATGTATGATCTAATGTAGTAATCATACAATTTACCTGTAGGTACGTTTTATAATCCTATAACTTACTGTGAATAAATGATTGGCGTGCCGTTTAAAATCACCATCAATTTATAATTTTTTTTTTCAAAATAAAATGTATTTCGTGCTTCCTGTCAAATCATTTAAATTTTTATAATGGAGAACTATTTTAAAGAACGTAAAGCTTTGCTTCCATTGTATTTTGACGTTTTTCAACCAGAATTATTTTTTAAATAAAATAAGGGGCAGTAAAGAGCATTTTCTATAACAAATTAAAACTTGCAAAAAGGATGGGTGAAGGTTCTACATCTACAAGGCTACGAGACTTGGAAAATACAATACAATAGTTTGAGACTTTGGTGAAGTTGTGAAAGGTGTATTTTTGGATAAATACCCTAAAATAGCCCTAAAACAAAATAAATAACTTATAAATGGTTTTAAGTTCTGCAATTATTTTTATAATGAGATAATTCTTAAACCATACCATTAAAAATCATATTGCATCCTTCTCACTTCACGTGCTCATTGATGACATCAAAGTTTATATTTGAATTTCAGCTACTGTTTACTAAGTCGATGCTAAGTCGATATAAAGAGGTGGAACATAGACTATTTCAATACATTATACTAAAAGTAAAAGTCTTTATCAGAACTACATTAGCACAAATATGGTCTTAAGCTGTGGACTGTTAAAGAGCGTTACAAGCATTACGAACATGTACGAAATATACATGTATGACAAAACTTCAAACAAATTTGAAGTTTGATTTTGACAATACTTTGTATTATACCCGTGTACACACAACCAAACTTATATGGAATCACTCAATATTTTGCAATAATAGTAAGAAATTAATGAAAACGTATCATACAGATTAACAATAAAGGCTTTTTTAGATAATTATATAAGTAATTGATCAAAGTTGATGAAATTGTCTTTAAAAATTTGTTATATCTGTTCAGTCATAAAATCACAGTATCGTAGTAAGGTTAAGTTTTTTATTAAAAACCGATATGTAGGTCTATCAGATGTTCAGAGGGGTAGAATTATTACTCTTGTTGAGCAGGGAATGTCACAAAGACAAATCGCAGCAACAGTGGGCGTCTCTCAAAGCGTTGTTTCAAAGACGTATGCAAGATTTTTGGAATTGCAAACACTGCGGAACAGACCTAGACAAAGTCGTCTAAGAGTAACTACTGAACAACAAGACCGGTTTGTAGCTCAACTAGCTAGAAGAAATCCAACCTCTTCTCATCCGGACCTCCAAAGGCAACTTTTGCAGGCTACAGGTATTAACGTTTCAGTAGAAACAATACGAAAGAGACTTCGTGCCCAAAATTTATTTAGCAGGAGACAGTTGAGGGTACCCGAGTTATCCAGACAGAATCGAGTTGGTCGTCTAAACTGGTGTCTGGAACATCAGAACTGGACAATTGAAAATTGGCGAAATGTTCTCTTTTCAGATGAAACCAGAATTGGTCTTCGATCAGATGATCGTCGAATTCGGGTTTTAAGAGGTCGGGGAAAACAAGCTAGATTGAAAACTGCAAGATCTGTCCCAAGATATAAAGGAGGAACTGTAATGTTTTGGGGAGGTATTATGGTCGTCGAAAAAACTCCTTTGCTTCCTATACGGCAAATTGTAACAGGTCGTAGATATGTTGACCTGGTACTAGAACCCATAGTGAGGTTATGGAGAGGTGCAATTGGAAATGATTTTGTCTTCATGCAGGATAATGCGCCACCGCACACCAGCAGAGTTGCTATAGCCTTGCTTGAAACAGAATCCATCACTGTTTTAAAAGGGTCTGCTTGCTCACCTGATTTAAATCCCATTGAGCATGTCTGGGACTTTGTTAAAAGAAATATTAGAGCTCGAAGGGATAATCCAGGAAATGTGGATCAGCTCATTCAAACCGCTCAAGAAGAATGGGCAAACTTACCCCAAGATCAAGTTGTGAATTTGATCAGCAGCATTCCCCGGCGAATTGAAGATTGTATCAGGGCTAGAGGTGGCAATACTGACTATTAACGTGACAAACAAGCTAAACAAGTTAAAAATGTTATAGAAATAAGCATTTTTTAAATTAATTGATTCTACTTATTTTTACACATCTTAGTGAGTTTTTATTATTTGTAAGCATTTGCTAAATTTCTTTTTGTAAATTAGTATTAGTATAAAGTGCCTCTAATATCCTATTACAATTTTTTTGTAGTACTTTAGAAAGTTGGAAATAATACATGATTCCATATAAGTTTGGTTGTGTGTATATGTTCGTGTTATTATTTCTACAACATTATTAGGTACTTATACCCCACCCAAATCAAAATTAAGATTAAGGATTAAACAAAAGTGCACGTTTAAAAGGAATCTGATTTCATTACCAATAAATATCTGTACATTTTCTTAATCAGAGCGGGTAATGTGTACTTTTACCGGCTAAAGTACACACTAACATGATTTTGAACATGGTATATGCACTTTTTCCTGTGCGCACGGCAAAAGTGTACCCTTGCCGCTGAATGTAGGTATCCATTTACCGATTACGTACTCTTCCCGTAACATATACAAAAATCCAGCGTTTTAGGAATAATTCCGACCAAAAAAGCTTATTTGATTGAGGTGTAGCAAAGCTTTTCTCTAAAGTGTCTCCTGAGGGAGGTACGGCGGCCCTTTGAAGGTGGTTCCCTGATAGGTTTAGCAAACCTATTCGTAAATGTTTGTAAGTAAAATGTTAAATGTTAACGGAATTATGCCCGTCACTTTTCATCATGAGTAGTAAGACGTTTTATAGAACAGTTAGTTAAGTAATACGATTATTGTATGCAGATTTATGCAACAAATGTCGACTTTAAGAATGAATGCAAATCCTAGCTCTCAACTTTAGAAAACCTTATAGCGAGTCGAGTATTCTAAAATAAGATTTATTACTAACTTGACAACTGACAAATATTTAAACTCTCTCGTGTTGTGAACAAGACGTAACACATGGTAGATATCATAACAAGAAACTCGACTATAGTGTGCTTGAAAATGGGTTACTTTGTTTTCGTTTTTCTATTATCGTGTCGTGAAAACGTCAACATACAACAACAATAATGTACTTCCATCCGAACTCCGAACAACTATTTAAACTCTATTAAAATTAAATTTCATCGATTATTTATAGAAGGCGTCTAGACACGTTTTGTAGACACGATACACTCTTATCTTAACTAAATCGTGTTAAAACAAAGCCTTCTTACGGTAATAGTTTGTTGAAATCAAAATATTCGTTTGCGATATGCAATAAGAGCCCGGCTGTTATTAAATAAAATTCGAAAATTATTGGCATTAAATTTGTGGCTTAGAGGCACGCCATTGTAAAGTGAATTTAATACCAAATTAGGTCGATATTATTAAATACCAATAGGTTATTGCAAAAGAAATACCAAAGCCCAATCAATTTTGGCCTGTCAACATTGTGCAAGCACCGCTATTCATGTGTAGCAAATTGTTCTGCTGCAATCGCTGCACTGCATAAATCATCCAAAATTTATTGTTAAGCACTGTTTCCAACGTTTACATTAGTCGACTTTCTCAAAATGCCAATAATGTGAGAGATACCGCAAATTAATTTAAAAGAGGTGCGCTCTAATTAAACATTTTTTGGTTTGGCCAAAATTTTGTGAATAATTTGGTTTGCCTTACTTGTCAAACTGAAATTTTGGTGCGGGTTATATCGATTAAATTACTTTTCAACAAAATAAAATTTAATAAAATACTATGTAAATAAATTACAAATTTTTTTTTTAATATTTAGGGTTAATTAGTTAGATCTAATACGTTGTATATATATATTTCGCTTTCTCGACGCATTTAAAACAATGCCGGATTGCATGTTAAAGTATGTTGACCTCCGTAGTGTATTGGGTATAGGCGTGCTACCGGAAATAGCAAAGTCTTGGGTTCGATTCCCGAGGCACTCGGTGGAAAACAAATTTTCTCATTTAAAGTTTTTTCACTTATGTGTGTATGTTGGGGTTCATTTACAACGTATTAAAACTATGTAAATGTGTGTAAAAACACGTGTAAACGTCAGAAGTCTCCTTAAAATATTTTAATTACTTGCGTAAGGTATATGCGTAAGGTATAGGTATAATAGAAAAAAATCTTTTAAAAAACTGCCAGACATAACTGCCGCAAAGTGAAACAGGCCCAGTACTAGCACTTGGAGGTTTGGTACGTTTCCAATTCAACTTCACAACATGACTGATGTAGCATGTTATGAAATGGCACTTCAAAGTGGAGTGGAAGTCTCACATAAAGAAAATTAATGACAACTTATCTCATTTTCGGTTTGTAAAGACCATGCTGTATAGGCATAATCTACTTCAGACATGAAGTTGATATCTAGATTGTAAATTAAAGTGGTCCTAAAGTGAAGCCTTGCGGTACACCACTCTCAACAGCAAAAAGTGTCTGAGTTCTAATAGATAAGTAGTTAGAAATTAAATTTGTAAGAGGCTAATAGGAGACTAATGTAATGCAACATTACCGTGAGTATACCGTAATTGATCGTATCAAATGCTCTGGAGTAATCCAGTAGAGCCAAAAGAGCGAGCAGTGCGCCATCCGTTGCCGCTATTATGTAATTTGTGACATCCAACAGAGCAGTGTTACAGCCATGACTAGGCCCAAAGCCAGATTGAATAGTTGGTATAATTTTGTTTAAACTTAAATGGTCTTTGAGCTATATTGCTCGTCTATCTTTTCTACAACCTTGGATAAAGCCGATAGGATGCCAATTGGCCGCAAGTCTGCCAGTTTGGTAGGTGACTGACTCTTTGGAAAAGAAATTATTCTTGCTACTTTCCAAGCATCCGGAAATACCGGGTGACCGGGTGTAGGGGACAAAAGTACGTCATCGGCAGATACAGGGTGAAAATTGAACTCTGATATGACGGAGTCCTGCAATTTTTTTTTATAGAAATGCTTTAGCTCGGTGTGTCGCTCTGAGCCATTCCCATTTCAGGGACAGAATCAATGAAATATTTATTAAGCTTTTCTACGTCCAAGAGGTGCGTAGGGGGTTACTTGACTTGAATTAGTAGATATTACTCAATGGAAGAAAATCAGACCACAAAAAATTGGGATTTACGACAACTCGCTGGTTGTAATCAGCTTTCTGTTCTTGACGAACAGCTGCAGTGACGGAATTCCTCAGAGCTTTATAATGGTTCCAATCTAATTCATCTCTTGTGGTCCTGAATCTAGTAATAGCAGCATCTCTAAGAGAAAATAGCTGTTTTAAATTATCCGTGAGCTATGGGGCGTGGAGTGTAGAAAATTTACTGGTTTCACAGGGGTTCAGAAGAATTATTGTTAAGTTTTGAGTATACTTTCAGCTTGTCGTGAAACGTTGGATTGCAGGGCGAAATGTAACGTTTAATAAGTTGGGAGATGTGAAAGAGCTGGCACGCCAGAAATTTAAAGACATCTGTGGACGAGTGGACGTCGGTTTGCAACCACGCGAAAAAAATGATCAAAACTACATAAAAAATAGACGAGGCCTTGGAGGCGCTAGAGTTTACCGTCAACACGGGCTCATCATCGTTTATTCCAGTGGGATAGAACCACTGGAGTAATTGCAACTGTATTTTGTCTTAATATTTATTGAGCTCCGTCAAAAGTAATTTAAATACACCATGCCCTGGCACTTTCTCCCTCCATATCATCTCCGCTCATACAATTTCGTTCCAATTTTACGTTACTTATTTGCTACTAGCTTTTATTATGCAGATACCCTTTCCCCTGTGAGTATCAGATGGTCCATATATTGCACATTTTTTGTCATAAGTACCTTAATCTACATCCACGAAAATTTTGGTCTTTGCCTCAGATCTGAGCCTTTGATTACTGGGTGATCATTAATCATACCATAGCGAAGATATTTACATTCCGAATGGCAATTTTAAAATTTGAATATGAAACAGAAATTAAAAAAACATCGAAATTTTTCCATTTCATAATTAAATTGAAACGTGTTGAGTTAAATTAACTATTGTTACTAATAATAATTATTTTTATTCGTAATTTTTGTTATAATTGTTAACAGACAATCAGTACGCACGTATTTCGTACACAGTGGCTACTGTCTATTCAAAATTCAATATGTATTAACTATGCATTGTCAATCATGAAAATCCTTCAACTTTCATTTCGTGACAATTGCGTTCATATTCATGGACATGTGAAATATACGGGCATGAATATTTTATGAGAGTAATTATTTCGCTTCACAATTTTCACGTATATCTAAAAACATTTCATTAAAGCGACTGTTAAAAAATAAATTAAAGTCGCTGCTCTCTTTATTTTATTTAATAATATTTTTTCCATTTGTGCCCAACTCGTTACAACCTCAAGACGACGCCGTTAATTAAAAAGTTTCGTTTGCCTAATATAACATTTAGTTAGTTTACACCTTTTAGATGTAAATTAAGACGAACATACAAGATAGTATAACAAAGCTACACGGGGTGCTAATTGGAATGCAGGTTGTGTTTACACCCTACATCTGCCTTACTGCAAACGAATCTTCCAATTACGTACATGCTTTCTAATTTTCTCTCATTTCGCGATACCAAATCTTATCCATTAAGAAAATTAAAAGCTAATTTGCTTATCCACTTAGTTCATTTGTTGATGTTCACGCTAAATTTGATTAAGCAACGGAAAGAGTATCTAAAAAATGCTTTGTCGTCTTAAACCAACCCTCGTACTATATCAAACTAAATATAGAGCGTGGCTCAGAAGTACGGAGAAGTACTTTTAATCGCGGCTTTTGCTCGAGCTCGGCCTTCTTCAAAAAATGGGATACAAAATTACTATTGTAAGAATAAATTATTAGATTATCGCCAAAATATTCAATTTGCCATTTTGAAAATAAAAACGAAACGAGCTTAGTAAATGGCTCAAATTGACCACATCTGCTTCTGCAAAGTGCTCAAAGTTAGAAGTAAATAGTCTTTTTAAACGTTTTCAATTATTTCCGAGATAATGGAACAGATTTGGGACGAATTGGTCGCCTAATCCCCTGTTTAATGTCTTTCGCGTTTGAAACATTAAAAGATCTTTTTGCATATATCTACAAGTAAATCCAAAAGTGGTTTAGAATAAAAAGCCATCGTTATACTGTCGCGCAGTAATCGGAAACTGTTAGGGCGTTTCATTAAATTAAATCAAATGTGGCGAACTTATCTGTTACGTTGGGGACACGCTGTATTTTAACTACTAACCCGCGAAAATAATATTAATGTTCTTATTGTAATAGTAAGCATATTTTACGTATTTTTGCAGACAAACAACCAAAATGAAGATGAGCAAAGTCGGTAACCAAACAAATTCTCAAGACCCTCAAGCAGTAAACTCGAGGGTTTTTGTCGGTAACCTCAACACATTCCAATGCTCCAAAACCGACGTCGAGAGGATGTTTCAGCGTTACGGTCGACTTGCAGGTAATTATTTTTTTTTCCTTTTGTTAATAAGCCATTAGTCTTTGAAAAATGCATATTCTGCAATACTTTTACTCTCTTTATAATAACGTTCGTTAGAATTTTGAATTGTTAATTTAATGTTTTTATGCAAATTCCTCGCTTCTTTTATTTCGTTTCTCTTTCAACGTAAAATTATTTTAAGTAAAGAAGAGCTTTGATTATAATTTTTAACCACAAATTAACAATTTTTTTAAATTTTTAAATTATTGTTTCGAACTTTACTGTCTTAATTAAAGCCGAACGATTCTTCTAAAAAAGGCAAACAGCTTATTACGAGATTCAGTGGAGATTAATAAATTATTTTGCAAGAAAACAATGAAACAAAAAATTTTTTATCGGTGGTACGGTGTAAATTTAAATTTGAGTACCTACCTATGTACTTTTCGATTTTACTTAAATACATACGACTTGACGTACCGTATAATGAGAACAAATGACAGTTTTTTCTTTAGTCGGTGAAAAATGATCCTTTTTTACCTTTTGTATATATACAGGATGTGTTTTGAAACGTGTTAAGTACAGGGATCTCGCTTATCATAAGACGTATAGAGACTTGGTTAAATGGTTAAATGGATGAAACCAAAAAAATTTCGTAATCGTATTTTATTGTATATCGATACCAACTTTTGTTTTTATGCCATCGGATAAACAGAAAAATCCTAATTTCAAAATGTATAATATGTCAATAAAATAACGACAAATAATAAACTCAAAATTAAAATAATAGAATACCTACTTTATAGGAGACTGAAATTGAAACGCTTTCATGTTTCTAACTACATTGTTATTGGATGAATCGAAAAAACAAAACAAGTTGGTACAAATAATGCTCGATACCTCGCTAAAAATAATTACAATTCTTTAAATTGATAGAGTCCGCTGTGGGCAAGAAAAAGTAATTTATTTACTTAATGTACATTTCGGTTTATTAGATCATCGTCAGAAGTTATCAGAAGTTATTGTGTCGATGAATTAAAATTCTGTCTTCTGTCATCCTTGTACATTACAGTCGGTATCGTTCTCGAATTTTCTCGATGAGTTTTTGTCCCACATTATACGATTTTCACCCCTAAAATACTTTTGATTCTTAGTATACTTTTTATATAAACTTTGATAAAGTGGAAAAAGTGATGATGAATACCACTAGAGGCTTTGCTTTCCCAGGGACAATTAGAAAGTTGCGAAGAAGTAAAAAAAATCAAAGTAAATATTAATGTCCCAAATTTTACTTATGTATTGCCAAAATGTTAGTTTCCGCTTTCCGGCGTATAAAGGTATTTTTCAAAAAAATTATTTAGAGATAAAAAAACAACTTTACGACTTGAGAAAATTTAATATGCTCTCATATGTTGAGCGTCTTATAACTTATCCGCAATATAACTAAGTTTAAAGCTCATTTTACAATTAATTAATAATTGAATAATAGCAAACCTTCTCTTTTATAGTAAAAAAATGCTTACCTTTTGATATTTATGTAATTAATATTGTAATTTTTCAGTACTTAATGAACCCATAAAAGAAGCCATTCAAATTACTTACATTTTAAGCTGTAGAAATTTTAATTAAAAATTTCTTTAAGCACATGAATTACTATTGTGTATGAAAGTAAATAAATTACTAATGAAAGGTAACTTATTTTTAGCTCCTTTTCTTATTATGACTATGCGAAGGACAATAAATGAATTAAGTCCCGATTATTAATTATTGTAAAGTATGTGTTGGTCTTCTTTTATTGAAAATTTAAATCTCTATTAAGTTTTGCTTCTTATACTCGAACACTGGGTGTCGTTTGCCAATTTTATTACTGCAAAGTTTGGGGAGACCCCCCCTTAATTACTATCTCAAAATATATAATATTCTAAACTATAATACCACTTAAGTAAATTAAAAAGTATTTGTATACTTGGCATTTTTTGTTCTTTTCACAGTTCGAAATGAAATAGTGGGGTAATTTTCAAACTTAACCATAATCTTCCACTTCCGCATCGTCGTCGGACCCTCACCCTAATAATATGGCGGTTCACGACGTTTTCCGTCTTCTGGTCTTTAATTTCCACCTCTCTTGACTGCATCCTAAGACACGTTGGTTAAAAATTGTTGTTCATTTTTTCTCTGCACCTCTGCAGTCGTCGCTAAATATTTCGCGTTTTTTTCTGTAACTTTTTTCTTTTAATTTAAATTTTTTTCTACATGCATAGGCATTTATAATAAGGTACAGGCCAAATAAGGTGGCGCATGACTCATCGCTACGCAAACTAAGAATTATCCTGAACATTTTTCTTATGGTCAAAATGCAAAATGCAGAGCGAGTTTTAATAGCGAACACTAGTTTTAGTTGCTGTAGTCTACGCATATTATTTTTTAATTAGTAGTTTACTTTTTTATCGCTTCTGAGAGCGCTTAAGCCACCAGCTACTTTTCTGACAATATTTTTTCTTTCTTTATACATTTAAAATCTATAACTGTAAGTACCAATTTTCATGACTATATTCGTTTATTTTGTCATTCACAAAAATTTACGCGTTTAACCGCCCGCCCACGCTCTTCGCCTTCAGAGCGACTTCTTACCGATGAACTTTGTCGATGCCATAAGACTCGTTTAACTAAAAATCACAACTATAATCGACCAGTACAGAGTCAATACGTAGTTAACTCTTGGACTGTATAAATAGTTGATCCCCATTTTATTATATTCTTCTACTAAATTTAGTAATCTGTATTCTACATATTCCTCCTCTAGGTTGTAGATACGCACCGATGAGGTCGCCTATAAAACAATAGCCTTGGGGTTGCCTCTCTATATCATCAGAGTGTAAATTCTGATTATATACAAAATTAATATTTCATAAATTTGTTCTTGTATGGGTTTGTTTCCGGATATTCCTGATGACCGACAAATGCGTCCTTTCCAATTAGAAAACACAGAATAAGTTAACGACATACTCTGAACCAGCTTGCTCTTGAATTCTTATATTTTACATTTTTTAATAGATTTGGATTATCATACAATTATTTCCCAGTTGTTAGTTAACGAAATTCCGCTTGAAGCAAAACATTTTTCGAGGCAGTTTTCTTAGTAAGGACAATTGAATGCCAATTATCCACGTAATACCTATAGCTTAAGAGATTTATTGATGTTTGGAGAAATGTGAATCTATTATACTGCATGTTATGTAAATTTACTTGAATTTAACTGAAACAAGCAAACACAGTGATACAATTACGGATGGACAAATAGCATAATAATACTGTGGTTCTTTTAGAAACTAATATACAGTATCGTCTTTAAGTATATTCTGAAAATTAAAATAGTTTGCCTTATTTTGTATAGAAGTTTAGATACAGGATGGCCGTTAATATACCACTACTTACGGTGATAGATGACTAACATCACCCCGCTAAAATTTGTAGGCTATGTAGTTCAGTGCAAATCTGTGCAATTACTCGAAGGCGGCAGAATTGGAATTCAGAAGTGCACTATATCCGAAAAATAGTCTAAAGCGTTAAAAGTAGAAGAGCAGAGGTTAAAATTTGTGGGTTTTGTGGCACACACCCCTGTTTTACTCGTGTGTGGCTACGCGCATTTTTAGTATCTTTATAATAAATTATAACATTTTTTAATTTCTCCTACTTTTTCAAAACCCCACGTACCTACTTTGAAAACATCCGAGTGAATACGATTTAAATGTTTTAATTATTAAAAATATATAAATAGTTTGTACGCATTTAATATGAGCGAGCAAGTACAATTTCCTTTTATCTCTAAAAGTACCGATCCGCAAATCAATGTAAGATTTAGGGGTATTGAACTACCATTTATTCCATGTGTAGTCCTCTGCTACATACAAATGCGACAAAAATTAATTATTAAGGCGTTTCTAGACTAACAAATATTTATGCTCGAGGAAAACCAAAATATTGCTCTAATTAAAGTTGCTAAACACGAACAGACCATTTTATAAAAAAAAACAATAATAGTGTACACTTTTTCACTCAGCATGAGGCTAGTTACTTTAAGCTTTAAATAATTACAAAATTATGTAGTTATTTTTAGTTTGGCGTTTCGTGATGTGTTTGTACAAATGCAAAAACGTTGATTAATTTTAAAATTGCGAACTTTACAATACTAATAATAAAGAGTGTCTCAAAATTCAAACAAGATTTGAATTTTGCCTCATTTGTGCGGTAAAAGGTAAAAAAAGCAGCTTGACAGCTAACAGTTCAGGGTTATTAAAAATAAGGCACTATATTATACGAAAGAACAACGCGTTGTCATTGCTGAGCAACGTTGCAAAACTAATGAAGGTTTGGCAGCTATAGTTCGCAACTTTTGTTCAAAATATGGTCGGAACTGTGAAGAGATTAATTAAAAAATTTATAGAGACTGGATCAATTAGTGATCTTAAACACTCTGGCCGTCCTTCAACAAGTAGTTCAACACAAAACATCGAAACAGTTTGTGAGAGTATTGCTGAGAGTAGTACGGGAACATCAATTCGGCACCTTGGTCAGGAATTAGACATTTCGACATTTGCATCTTCATGCTTACAAAAGTCAACTGGCCTAAGAACTGAAGCCTACTGACTACGCACAGCAAATAGAGTTCGTTGAATTGATTATGGAACAACAACAAGTGGATGCTAATGTTGATGAGGGGCTCATTTTCATCTTAATGACTAAGTTAATCGACAAAATTGCCGCATTTGTGGTTCAGAAAATTCACGAGTGATTGTTGAGAAACAAATGCATCCAACTTATCCACAAGGTGTCACTATTTGGTGCGGATTTTGGGCTGGAGACATCATCGGACCATTTTTCTTCGAAAATGCTGCTGATCAGGCAATAACAGTTAATGGTGCGCGCTATCGCGACATGATAATCCAGTTTTTGTGCCTAAATTACAAGATAGGGATGTGGACGACATGTGGTTTCAACAAGACGGTGCCACACTTGTTATACATTCACAGAAATAATTCAGTTACTGCATGAATTATTTCCTGCTCGTGTAATTTCGCGTTTTGGTGATCAGAATTGGTTGCCCAGATCATGCAATTTAAACGCCATTGACTTTTTTCAGGGAGTTTTTTTGAAGTCGCAGGTTTATGCCAACAAGCCCACGAGAAAATTGAGGGCTGTATTAACAAAATTCAACAAAAAAGTGGGTATGTGCCAGCAAAGCCGTGGATGTCATATTATATACTTTTTCCCGATTGTGCTTCTCTAGTCCATTCAAGTTCATGACACTACTTTGTTTCAGCTATTTTTCTTACCTCGGTTGATATTTCATTTACGGGTTTTCTTTACGCCTTTTTATTTGACATTTTCGTAATTATGTTATATGTGCTGAACATTCTCACTTTTCACCGATTCTGAAAAATAATTATAGGTAAAACATTTTTTTTCAAAGAATTTTATTCTCATTTGAGGAAAAAAATGAAACACAAGCCCTTACGCTTTTATTTATTTTCAGTACCTATAATAATGTATTCTGAATTTAGTGTCTTTTAAGACAGTTAATATAATACCATCACAGTACGACATAATCAAATTCATTTAGATTTTGACGCGTTTTCGGGATGTGCTGACGCTGACTGTTGTGTTTAAATATTAATTAAAAGCGTCTTATCGCCTCGTTTAACAATCACTTACTACGCTGTGAATTTCCGGTGGAAGAAATACACTGGGTAACAAGTAACAACGTAGGGCAAAGAAGGCACAATTAAGGAAACGTATATATGCCTCGTATAACTCACCTCGCAGTACAGAAATCATCTGTCCTTTTCGGCGTTAAGTTTTATCTTAAACGAAGTAAACGTGTTAACAAATACATTTTATAAACAATTTCAGAATTTAAAAAAGATTTTGCATCATTATCGATCCATTTTCTACTTTTTTAAATTTTCCAATTAATTCGTTTAATTATTTTTTTTTATCGCTCAAAAGAGAAAAGTAATAAGGAAGTAGTAATAAGAAATACAAAAGAATTAAAGCCCTTAATTCTAAATCAAGCTGTATAAAATGGTTTGAAATTACTTTGAAACAAAGGATAACAATTTTAGCATGAAATCCCATTCAGAAACCCCGAGACACCAATGAAGTTAGTGATGAGAAATGGTGGAAGTCTCCAGTCAATTTATTGACCAACCAGCCAGAATCTAATCGAGGGAATTGGGTTAGTGATATGAAATTATCCGACCTTTGCGAACACTGAGCTCTCGTGATAAGACAGTTCGTTGGCTCGCTAACAAAAATTACATTTATAAACGAAGTAGAAACCCAATAAGTATTTTATATAGTAGTATAGTTACAATTTCAACTTTGATTCTTGTTATAACCAATTTAGTATATAATAAGAGTACGAGATATAGATTTTTTTAAATTGTTTTTTAAACTTCATTTTTTAATGAAACTCTCGTATTACAGTATATAAACGGATACATTCCGCAAAACAATACTTTTCTTTACCTCACTGACTCACGGTAAAGAAAAGTAATAAAATTAAAAAATGATACTTTTTCGAAAAAAATGTCGAGAAATGTCGAGAAGTTTTAAATTAAATGCGGCATTTTAACGTGACTTGCTTTTGTTTTTTTTCTATTTGACAAACCGATGACGTCAGTGGTACTCAAAATTTTTTAAAAATTCGTTTTCACGTACCTATTTATTATTAAACACCGTCGTCTGTAAACGAAATTGAGATTTTTGTTCATTTTATTACATTCACCATTCAAAATTTTTTAATTGAAACTATTGGCTAGCATTTTCCACAGCAAATCTGGATAAATAGTGGGAGTCGTAGTTGGTGTTATGTTTATTGTTCATTTCTTTCCATTTTTTTATTTTTTGATAGCAAATCTTTAACCAGAAGTGTTTTTAAACTAAAATTGGAACAAATACCTAATAGAAATTTATAGAATAAATTTGAAATTTTTTTCTTTAAAAAATTATAGCTCTCGATCTGCGCCAAACAACGCTGTTTAATTAATAACTTTGGTATTTACAACATATCAAAATGTAGACAAAAACGGTCAAATCCGATTTTGAGAATATCCGTTTTAATCTCAGTCAACCGACTCCATGTTTAAAATGCGACCCGCGTAGCGGAGAGCGTTTTAAGTAAGGAATGCCAGGATGACTTATGAAATGAGTTTTGAGTGAAAAAATAGAAATATAAAAATGTAGGGACTTTTGTGATGGTTGGCGGTTGACATTACTAATTGCAAAGTAACATTTCATAATTTAAAATTCTGCATTGTTCGTTAGTTAATTAATTTTAATTATTGCGTTAGTAAATAGGACCTGAATAATTCCAAAAATAATCGTCTTTCCTCGATTTGATATAAATTTTAAATTGTTTATTGCTACCAACTTCAAAACAGAAAATTTTACTAAAGCTATTATAGCTCTCATATGGGTACTGTAACTGCCTGGCGTAAAAGTGAGTTATAAAATCTGACAGGCTATGAGTTATGATACACATACATACAAGTAAACAGCAGTTTGAAAAAACTCAATAAAACAAAATGCTTTAGTTAATTTTGGTACAAATCTTGGTTTATAAATTTATTGTAAGCAATAGAACCTCATTCGAAAAACTTTTGCAATACCAAAGTATAATATTTATTTGCAAGGAACTATTTATAATCAAAGTTTTAATAACTTGAGATTAATAGATGTAGCTTAGTGTGGACTTGCTGTCTAGGGCAAAATTGTAGTAGGTAATAATATATTGCCACTAAACTAACTGCTATTTCTCTATAATATATTATTAAATAGAATAGTACGCTGTGATAATTCAATACAGATACAGACGTCACAATGTCGTATACGTAAACCAACCAATAAGCAATAAGGTGTCAGCATTTTTCTTTATTTTAGATCAGTAAAAATTTATATCTCCAATTATTATATCACGATCACACTTACTACCTACAATTTGGATTTGGTTATACAATTTGTGCAAAACACTGGTTGTTCTATTTGAGTATTTGTTTTAATGTCTTTTTAATTTCCACATTGTCCGTGGCTGCATGAGCTTGTCTTCGAAGCCAAAAAAAACCTACATCCCCGATTCTATAAAGCATTTAAAACAGATTAAATATTTTTTTCTATTTCGGTACTTAAATCCACTCCTTAACGCACTGTTTTGCTCTCAAAACAGTATCGTAAGAAGCTCTATTACCGTACTGTTTCTGGAAGATTTTCTTCTGCTAAGTTCGCGGCAAGTTGAACTGACGTTTAACAAATTTCAAATATAATTTATTAAAATATTTATTTTTGAAATTGAAATGTATTAAAAAATAATGTTTTTACATATTTATTTCATTCATTTTTATTTTTTAAAATTTAGATTATACAGGCAGGAGTAGGTGCCACATTATTTAAATTTAAAAAAATAAACTTGCGACATCTATGAATCTTTGAAGTAAATGATGGTGACATCTCAGTGCCACCACAATTATATAAAAAAATTCTCCATGTTAATTATTTAAAAATTTTAACAAATTATTTTATTAAAATGCCGAATTAGAAAAAAAAAGTATAAATTACACGTTTCATAAGCCTTGTTGAGTACTCGTCCTGTTTAAAACTAGCCGCAAGCGGCTCGTTTTCAAAACTTGGACTCGGTACGTTAACAAGGTGCCTTATGAAACTTGTACTTTAATATACTAATGATCTGTGTTAAATAAATTAAATGGCGACGATAGAAATGGCAGTTGTGCTATAAAGCGTCCGCCGAGAGTTCGTCGACATCTTTTTGGGTAAAATTTTTACCCCAAACTCTTCTTTATCGTTATCAATGTTAGTAAATAGGTTACTGCCGTTAAAAATTTAAACTCCATTTATGTCAAATAATAACCAATAGCATGGCTAGATTTTGAATTAAAGGGAGATTTAATTTTTAAAGGCGACTTAAAAAGTTGATAATACTGGGGGTTATAGGCACTAGTAAAATTAAGTTTTCGGGATTAGACCACGAAATAACGTAGACACCTACCAACCTACGTGATGGTTAAATCTTAGTAGTGTTTGATAGTGTCTCCAAAAACATGTTTCACAGAAACAAAGTAGAAAAATTTAGAATTAAACTGCTATATTTTTTTATTCTCGTCCTAATTTCTGCCTACCCGTGCAGAGCCGGGTTAGAATAGCTCTGAGGTATTCTCTGCCTGTCGTAAAAGGCGACTAAAAGAGACGTGTGTCCCCGGCGACAACGGGGAAAATATGAGGATATATGGTTAAACATTCTGCCTCGGAAACCAGGTTGGGCAGTCCTGGTAAAATAGCCCTTAGCTCAGAGCGCGGTGCTGGTTCTGAGTTGGACGAGCTACAGCAACCCGTGGTAAGCGGTGGAGATGACAGCGCCGCCCCACGAATGGCTACTGTCGAGAATAATACAAGTAATGTGACGACGGCAATTACACCTCGGTTCTTACTTGTAAAAAGAATTGATAATGAAGATTTTTCTAAAATCAGTCCATTCTTAATTGCGAAAACGTTATATGGCCTAATAGGCAATACACTAAGTGTGAAAAAAGTAAAAGACGGACTCTTGGTAAACACCGTCTCAAATTCTCAATCTAAATCTTTACAAAAAGTTACTCGTTTTTCTACATTCCCGGTACAAGTAGTACCACACGCGACATTAAATACTAGCAAGGGAGTTGTTTATTGCAGAGATTTTCTAAACTGCACAGAAGTTGAGATTCTAGAAGAACTAAAAGAAAAAGGGGTTACAGAAGTCAAGCGCATAAAAACAAAACGAGGAGGCGTACTAATAGATACGCAAGCTCATATTCTTACTTTCAATACACCTACATTACCTAAAAAATTATTGGCTGCTTTCTATTCGCTTCCGGTCAAGCCTTACATTCCTAATCCATTAAGATGTTATAATTGTCAAGAGTTTGGACATTCTTCAACAAGGTGTCAGAAAACTCAGATATGCCTCTGTGGGCAACCACCACACGAAGGCTCTTGTGTTCAAATTAGATGTGTAAACTGTAAAAATGAGCACTTAAGTAATCTTAAAAAGTGCCCTTCTTTTATAACAGAATATAAAATACAGGAAGTTAAGGTAGTAGAAAAATTAAGTTATCCTGAAGCGAAACGGAAAGTTCTAGAACGACATCCAACACAATTATCTTCTAATTCTACTACTTCCTACGCAAGCGCAGCTAAACTTCCTACAGTAGCGCAAATTATTAAAGAAATGACTCCTTTGTTAAATGACACTATCGCTAAAATTATTAAAGAACAAATAAAGTCTCAGTCAACTTCCACCTCCAGTTTGAAAATTCGAATACCTACAACAATTCCTCTATCAAGACAAATGTCTTCAGAGTCTATGAACTCTCAAAGTACAACTAAGAGAAAGGCAATTTTCACCACTGAAGATTCTGTAGAGTCCGATGCTCCATCGGAAATCTCGGAATCTCAAAAATTAATAAAAAACAAAAAAAAGAGTCGAAAAGGGTGGCCTAAGGGAAAACTTAGAAAACCCAGGTCCCCTGGGGATCCTCGACAACTAGAATCCACTTAATAACTATTTGTGATAATATGTGATTAACTATTTTAAAATATAAAGATATTATTTATTTATTTTTATCAAAAAAAAAACAAAAAAAAAAAACATTTATTATACATTAACATTCTATTTTTAAGTATCTATTTAGCTATTAGAAGAAATCAATCATTACTCTTTCAATTTTAATATTAACAATAATAATGGTACCAACAGAAAATATAATTCAATGGAACTGCAATGGTCTTAAATACCATTACTGTGAACTAAAAATGATAATAGCTAAAATTAAACCATTCTGTGTGTGTCTTCAAGAAACACACTTAAAAAATAATGACACCTTCAATCTACGTTCTTATGCACACTTCAATAAAAATGTACAAACTGACGGACGAGCCCGCGGAGGGGTTTCCATTTTTCTTAGAGATGATGTTCCTGCAACATGTTTAAGGCTACAAACACAACTACAAGCCGTAGCAATACAAATACAATTTCCTCTCAAAGTTACTATATGTAATATATACTTCCCTGATATAAACTGGACTCTCCAAGAGCTTGAAGCTCTAGTACGGCAACTTCCTTTGCCAGTCTTGCTGCTCGGAGATTTTAACGCTCATTCTCCGTTGTGGGGTTCCCATAAATTGGATATCAGAGGAAGGCGTATGGAATCCTTTCTAGATAGTACTGGACTCGCTCTGTTAAATAATGGTGAACCTACGTTTTTCAACGAAAGGTCACGAAACTTCCACGCTATTGATCTGTCTTTGGCTTCGCCGGCACTGGCACTAAGTCTTCAGTGGAGACCCCTTCCACAGCTTCATGATAGTGATCATTTCCCAATTTTAATTGAAACTTCCATTCCTAAAGTTACAATCGCCCATCCTCCGAGATGGTCTCTTAAGAAAGCAAACTGGTCTAAATTTAGAAACGAACTTAAAACATTAAAATCCACAAGAGGTTCACTGGATGATCAGGTAGAACACCTCACAAACACTATTCGTGATGCGGCACTCCCTGCTGTGCCTCTCATAACAAGCAATCTATCGAATGGAGCTGTGCCATGGTGGAATGACGAAGTTAAAATAGCCGTTCGGGAGAAGAAAAGAGCTTTCAATATTTTTAAAAGAAATTCTAATTTAGTAAATTTAATAGCTTTCAAAAAAGCTCGAGCACGTGCACGCAAAGTAATTTTCAACAACAAAAGAGAATCGTGGAAAACTTTCGTATCAACTATCGATTCTCAAACACCATTAGGTGAAGTCTGGAAAAAGATGAGAGTTATAGCGGGGAAAAAATTTACGCCAATAAAAAGAGTTTTAAATATCGGAGGACAGTTGATCACCGATAACAAAGATATAGCTGAAGCACTCGCTACTCACTTTGCAACGGTTAGTAGTTCACGAAACTATGATATGGACTTTCTAAGAACTAAAGCGATATCTGAGAATTTCAAACTTGACTTTGAAACAAACGAACAACTAAAATACAATAACAGATTCTCTATACAAGAACTCGAATTCGCGTTACTTAATTCAGGAAATACTTCTCCTGGACCAGACAAATTACCTTACGTAATGCTGAGAGAACTGCCGACTTCTGCGAAGCTAGAACTCTTGAACTTGTACAATGATATATGGAGTAGTGGAACTTATCCTCAACAATGGTGCAAAGCTATTATTATTCCAGTTCTTAAACCTGGAAAAGTTTCCACAGACCCATCAAGTTATAGACCAGTATCACTTACCTGCTGTCTTAGCAAGGTACTGGAAAAAATGATAAATCTCAGACTAGTACAAGTACTTGAATCTAACAGTCTCATTAGTAATTATCAGGCTGGTTATCGTAAAAGACATTCAACCACAGATTTACTTGTATACCTCGAAAACTCAATTCAAAATAACTTTAGAGACAGAAAACATCTAGTGGCCGTGTTCTTTGATTTAGAAAAGGCGTTTGATCTGACATGGAGGTATGGAATACTCAAACAACTATGGGAGTGGGGATTCAAAGGTAATCTTCCACTCATTATTCAGAGTTTTCTAAGTAATCGGACATTTAATGTACAAGTCGCCAACACCTTTTCGGCAACAAAAAATCTTGAGAATGGCACCCCACAAGGATCTGTTCTTAGCTGCACGTTATTTTTAATAGCCGTCAACAAAATAATATCCTCTGTTACGGCACCACTACAAGCGTGTCTTTATGTAGATGATTTAGTACTCTACTATTCGCACGAGTCGATTAATGAAATACAAGACAGCCTTCAAACTGGAATAAATAACCTAGCGGATACTGCCAAAAATTCTGGGTTTCGGTTTTCGTCTTCGAAAACGGTAGCGGTACACTTTTGTAGATTACGAAGAGCACATGATGATCCTTTACTATCTTTAAATGGTACACAAATACAGTTCCAACCTAGGGTTAAATATCTAGGGCTTGTTTTAGACAAAAAACTTACTTTTAAGTCTCATATAGAAGATTTGTTAACAAAGTGTAAAAAACGTTTGAACATTTTACGTTGTATATCTAGCGTAAACTGGGGATCCTCTAGAACTATTCTCCTCATGCTATATAAATCTCTAGTCCTTTCAGTTCTTGACTATGGTTGCATGGTATATTCTTCTGCCAGATCTAGTTATCTTCGACGTCTAGATATAATACAAACTACTGGAATTCGACTTGCTATAGGAGCCTTTAGAACTAGTCGAAGAGAATCAATGTACTGTGAATCGGGTATCCCCCCTCTAAACTTAAGACAAAAACGTTTGCTTCTCAACTACTCTTTAAAAATTTATGCAATGCCTTCACATATTAATCATGCGCTATTTCAGGATCTAGATTCGTATACATCTTATGTTAATAGGCCCACTATCACATGTCCAGCAACTGCTAGAGCTCGTAAACTACTAGCTTACTTACAAATAGATTTTCCTCCAGTATTTTCTTTTTCATTTCCAGATTTTCAAGCAAATTTAAAACTAAATATTAACATTCACCTGGACTTGATGAGATATAAAAAACTGGAAACGTCTTCTGAGCATTATCGAATACTCTTGCAGGAGCTGTTGTCTAAATTTCCCGGACATAAAATTATTTATACAGATGGGTCAAAGACTGACTTGGGAGTGGGTAGTGCGTTTTGTATTGATAGGAGCTGTTTTTCATGGACACATAATCCAATAGTAAGCATATACACTGCTGAAGCCTATGCTATATGGCAGGCACTGCACTACTGTAGTTTTTCGAATGATAAGAAATTTGTTATTTGTACAGATTCTGCAAGTGTTTTGTTGGGCATAAAAGGTATTGTTTCGTCGGACCCAATCATTATTCTTCTGCAATCTTTACTGTCACACGTAAAGAAAAATAAGTACATAGAACTCGTTTGGGTTCCCGGGCACGTGAGAATTGTTGGTAATGAGCTGGCTGATCAAGCAGCTCGAGCCGCAACATCAGAAAGGACAGACGAGATCCCCGTAAGACCAGACGATGTTCTAATATATTTGAAACAAACATTTAAAGAGTTGTGGAGGGAGGAGTGGTCCCGACAGAACACCGCGCTTAGAGAAGTAAAAGAGTCTATAGAGCCCTCGAATTATTTAAACATTCTTACAAGACGTGAGCAGGTAGCAGTTTCTAGGCTACGAATTGGTCACACCAATTTAACTCATTTATACATTCTAACTAAAACTCCGAGACCACGATGTGAAGAGTGTAACCGTACAATTACAGTAGAGCATATTTTACTATCTTGCTGCAAATATAGAGAAATTCGATTGAGATTAGGGCTTCCTTACACTTTAGCAGGAATACTTGCGAATAATGAATCTGCTCTTGATAGGTTGGTTTCCTATCTTAGAGAAACTAATCTATTACAAAGATTGTGATATTAAATGTGATATTTAAAACTGTGATATTTAAGACTGTGATAATTTAAGACTGTGATATTTTAAAACTGTTTGCTTAATTATTTATTTGTTTTGTTTTGCTTATTTACTTGTTACTATTATTTTGCTTTTTATGACAGGTGGTTACCTATTAATTGCCTGCAGATTCGTTGAATCTGTAGTTCAGCTAATGACCTTAGCAGTCGATGCTGAATATTTATAAAAAAAAAAAAAAAAAAAATTTCTGCCTATGTCTTCTCCTTAATTTTTGTCTCACATATTGAGTTGCCAAGCTGATGCCTCAAATATTGAGAAGCCCGAGCAGCCCCCTCCTCCTATAACTCAGATTATCATTAGGCTAATAATAAACAGCGACAGTTTATACTTTTATGTACCTAGTAGGAAACTTAAAATTTGATGTCAGTCGTATTGTTTACTAGGTGATCACCTCCAAATGGTCGGTCGCTTTTAGCTGTAAACGTTTGTACTGTACGTGTACGTTGTACGTACCTTCGTCTAAAACTCCATTAAGGGTTAAAAATGATGTTATTAAAATGATATTACTTTAATGGTATTATTTAGAGCAAAACTTAATCGAATAAATGAAACGACGTATAATTTTCAATTTAATATTACGTAGGTTTGTGATCTAGATTAGAATCCTAAATTATGTAGGAAAACGAGCAAATGCTAGAATGGGGATGTCGGCGAATAAAAAATTCATAAACATTAAGTTAACCCACACTAAATCTAAGTTTGCTTAAAATCTCATACAAAACATGTGAAAATTAAACACTTTACGTTATTAAATTTTAGATAGCGTCTCAAAGGTACACATGACATTATAAACAATCATATATTCATGAGGTGGTAGACTGTAAAGTGTAAAGTATTAATGCGGTGCCGAAACAACGTAAGCTTCTCATCGAGATCGTATTTTGCCTGTCTAAAACATTCGCATACCTACCAAAATTATATATGACGCGTAAATTATGCCCTCGCCAAAAAAATTACTTCAAAATTCCTGTGAACAATGTTAGATTGTTTTTGTAACGTAGTAAACTTAATTTTATGTAGGTAAGGCATTCAAATTTTGTTTTCTTGTTAGAATTCATGAGATGATGATTTTATGTACAGGATGCTTTTACGCCAAGTATGACTATGGTTTATATCTAGAAGAAAAATTAGGTCGAAAATAAAGGGTTTTATCTGTGTCACTGCACTTTTGGAGGTTAACGGTCAGACAAAATATCGCTCACCGTAAAAGTCATCAAGCAGTATGTTGCTGCTCGGAGAACTTTAGATTATTAAAAGAGGTCGACTCTATTAACTGGCCTTTTTTTTAGTATTTGGTAAATATTTACACACTATGGGACTATGGTGTGACTATTATTCAAATTATTGAGTTTAAAACAAAAAAACTGCGACCTTTAGCTCGAGATGCTGGTTAATCATAATAATAATTTAAGTTGCCGCCGTTTCATCTCTAGGAAGAGCTCAGTATCATTTCCTTTATCCCACTTGGGAACCTTTCAAAGAAAAGTGTAATAATTGGCTCTGACGATGGTATATTCCAAAAGTACAAAATAAGGAAATAAGAAAATAAAATAATCAAAGTTGAAGGAACTCATTACAGTGGTGGAGTATGAAAAGAGGGAAAAAGTGACACTTTTTTGCAAATGTTTATATTTTATAGTACATGTCGAATTTTATTAAAAAAAAGTAGTAGAGAAAGACTTTGAAAAACGTACTATTGTGGAATATTGAATTAACTCGAGCGAGTGATACTGTAATTAAACTTAGAATGTGCATACAGAATTTGATCAAAACATGAGTTATTGTAATGAGTAAACATTATAACTGGAATAGTTAACATTTCAAGACAAAGGAGCTCAATATAACATTAAAAGAGACACAGAACATCAAGGGAAATTGTTTTTAATGCACAAAGAGCGAATTAACAACAACGCAGTGAACTCAGTGAACTCAGTGACCCAACCACCCGATGTAAAGTCAGATCAGTGTTAGATACTCCAGACAGCCGGACGTAAAAAAAGTTGAGAAGTTTAAAAACGCAAAATCAAGCCTCAGTTGATTTGTTATCGCCGCTAAAAGCAGTGCCCAAAAAGTTGGCCTTATCGCATAGTGTTTGGCACTAAACTAGTTGCCTTTCAAAGAGCAATATATATTTTCCAAGTCAGAGGTAACGATGACTGATAAAAATAGTTTATATGAGCTTCTATAAACGTTATAAGGTGGATTTAAAAAAATACCTTTGAGTCCATCTCTGACTCATTGGCAATCTGTCGCACAATTTTACGTAGAACAAGGCTTTAATTGTACAAGCTCAAAAACAAATGAAATTTTTTAACGAAATATGGTGATTTTCCATCTTGGTCCTTTTTTATAGTAGCAGTCAGAGTATGACAGGAATTAATTACACAAATCGAACTGCTACTGGTCGACAGTTAAAGGAATGAATCCAGGAATCTACACCTTTCATACTATCAGTAGCTTTGACTAAACCGTTTTGATGCAATTTCGACCTTCTAAAAGTTCACAGTTGACGAAAGTAATTTCCACCCATGCTCTATGGCTTATATCCAGTGACAATAATTTTTCCACTAGTTCTGAATGGATAACAGTTGATCACTAGTCGAGCAAACCATTTGTCTAACTTAACAGTTAACAGTTTGACTAAACCGTAAAATTGGGGAAATAAACGATTGGGCACATTAATGTTAGGATCTTTCACTAGTACAAGATACAACCTACACCATTCGTTTGTCATAATGTCATAATGTCATAATCAACAGAATTTGTGAGAAATTTAGTGTATTTAATTTTTGAATAGGAACAGGAATAGGAATCGGAAATTTGATGTAGTTTAGTTTTATATAGAAACACTTTTCTCACAAACTGCTTAGTTTACGAGTTATTAGCGGCAAACTAAAGAAAACAGTTTTTCTAGCCGAGTTTGGATTTTTGGCCAAATTGAACGCGCTCTAGCGTCTAAGCCGTTTGTCCGAAAAAAAAATCTAACAGACATAATTTGTAGGAAATTTGATGTAGTTTAGTTTCATATAGAAACACTTTTCTCACAAACTGCTTAGTTTACGAGTTATTAGCGGCAAACTAAAGAAAACAGTTTTTCTAGCAGAGTTTGAATTTTTGGCCAAATTGAACGCGCTCTAGCGTCTAAGCCGTTTGTCCGAAGAAAAAACCGAACAGACATACTTTGTATAAAATTTGATGTAGGTAGTTTAATTTAATATAGAAACACTACTATTAAAAAGTGCATAGTTTTCAAACTATAAGCGAAAAACTCTTGTGGTAATTTGAGTGCGTGTCGTACCGTTACGCGGCCAATATAGACCGGCAGACGAGTGATTTTATACTATTCAAGTGACTATTCAAGTTTTTAGTACTTTTAAATAAAGATAATAATCCTGTGGAATAATGTCAAGTGGTATAATGTTTCCTAGCTCCCGGTCTATAACGTTTACTTTTACTTGGAGAAATAGAGAGAATTTCGGAATTTACCGAAAAGCTCAACAACTAATGAAAACTTGCTAAAATTCAATAGAAAGAGGGCTGGTTGTTGACTTAGAATTTGGGTGACCCTTGCTCTGTAATCTGCTCTGTAATTAAAAGCACATTCTAATAGTGTCCCAACGTCCTCACAATAAATTATTTTACTTCTGCTCACATTTTTGCTCGTATTAAGCGTTCGTCTTTAACAAGTTTTTCAAGTGAGTATGCTAATTGAATGCCTTGTTTACGATTACGTTGTAAGCTTATAAGCTCATTTTCCGCTACAACTTATACATATAAGTAACCCAATTAACGTGATTTCTAGAGCTTGTTAGGATTTACAATGTAAAAATTGTTACTCAACTCGATGATCTTATTAGATGTAGTTTTAGTAAGAGGAGCGAGACAGGCAACTTTGAAAATGAACTGAATTTTCTTTATACCGTACTAAATCGCTATTTAAACTTTTACAAAATAAAAAAGAACATGCGATGTGTCGTCACAGAACTTCCCATTTTACTCTCTAAAGTGGTAGAAGTTTACAGTTTAAGCATCCCACCTATTGGCTCGCTAGTGGACATACATGCGGATGCACGGACAGGTTGTTTCAGGAAACCTCAAAACGGATGTAATAACTAAATAGCACACAGCACAGTGTTTTAACACTTACCATGGGTCAATGATAGAGCAACCAAGAATAGTTTTTGCTTGTTACCATCGGCTATGAATATAGTTCGCTCGACGTTAACGACGTTAAATTTTGCTTAGACGTTGTACAAATGAGTTAAATACCGTCCAACAAATTCTAAAACCTCACTTTAACAATACCCTGTAGAGCTTATAATAACGTAAGTCATAAATTATTGTACGATGAATACAAAATTATAAAACAAATATTGGAAGATTTCCATTCTCACGTGAAAACGTAATTATTCTTTATTTCGACTTTCAAAGACTTGCAAAGCAAAACCCATTCTTCCAACTCACTTAACGTTTATAATAATAATTATTATAAATTGATTATGTTTTATTATACTCTTTTATAAAATTTTAATTCCGTTAATACTTTAATGTAAATGAATAAACTTGTATGGCTTAAGGGTTTAACTGTAAAATGTATCGAGACTTTTAGTTGAATTAAAGTCATTGATTTTCTAATTATAATGAAGATTGCATGTAAACGTGGGTAATTTTCTACATAACTCATAAAAATTATTTATAAAGTTGAATTTTTCAAACAATCGTTGATTCGTTTATTTTTCCGAACGAGGTAGTAGCACTCGAGCTGCTCGAGTTGCCCTCAAATCGCCAATAACAATGAAGCTTTTAGATGAGAACCAAACTTCTTAGGTATGATTGTCTCGCGAGACAAATTGAAGTTTTGGCATTAACGCTCCAAATTAAAGTCGGAGAGCTTTCAATTAAACCATAAAAAAAGTCTCTGAACAAGGAAGGCTAAAATTATTAATGCAGGCTAACACCGAAGAGATTTTTTAATCAAGAAACGGGACTATGGCATCAAAAGTTGACTGGGCCCTGCATCAAAAAAATGCACGTGCTCATCAAATTGAGCTGGAAGCCGCACTCCCCGGGTGTGGCTTATTTATATTCTCGAAAGTAAAGAACCAGATACGGGAACGACGCTTTGGGTCTGATCATGAAGTTATTTTACGCCTAATACGCGTATTGCGAAGCAGAATATCCAAAAATTACAAAATCAATCAAGCGTTCTCTGGGTCGTTTTGTGTCTTAGGACAATAACGACTTCAGTGGATACCTTTTTTCGGAATAGTCCTCGTACAACAAACGTACAAACAAAATTTGTAAGCTTTCATTTAAATTGTAGATTATTCCGCGAAATTTATGGCTCCGAATGTTATCGTTCTTGTTGTTATTATGATTACGAATGGTATGATTTATGTTTGGATGTACTATAGTACACATACGTTTTTATACAATAACAACGTCCTCAACGTATTCAATCAATGATTTTACTTTAACTATTGCAGTAAGCCGGCCTCTGCATCTAATCTCAACAAGCATGAGTTGAAACTTCATTAGCTCAAAGCTCGTCAGGGCAACGAAAGAAACGGAAAGACGTTGAGTTGCTTAGATATGGTTTCGTAAGCTCCCTCTTCAGAGCATGAGCTGAAACTTTATTAGCTCATAGCTCGTCAGAGCAACGAATGAAACCGAGAGACGTTGAGTTGGCTAGATATATGCTTCCGCAAGCCCCCTCAATTTATGACGCCTGCTCTTACAACCCTAATTAAACAGTTAAGCTTTTAATTGGACTAACTGCATTTAATAGCTGCTGGCTGCTGGTGCGTCAAGAAGCATGCAGAAGACATATTCTTGCAACTGTTTACTGGCTATATACCTGCACCTGTTCTCTTGTTTCTTCCGGGTTCCGTTTGAGTGGCTTCTTGTACTTATGCCAGTTGGCTCTTTCTACATCTTGGTAGTTTTTAAGTTCATCCGCAGCCATATCTTCTCAAGTAAAACTACAAGCCTGCTTGGATGGATACTTAATATATCCACTAGTTCCTGATAAGCAGAACCCAGGGAAGACTGTCTCAGTACAGTAAACGCTGGGCACTTGCTTAAAGTGTATTGAGAAGATTCGGTCTCTCTCCTACAGCCATTACATATGGGGTTCCTTCGGACATCTATAATAGTGTTCATGATTTTAGGATTAAATTCCTTCGGCATTGCTGTAGAATAAAAAATTATTTACTACTTCCTTTATAATAGGAACGAGTTCCCAGAAATAGACGGTACACCTCGCATAGACTGAAATTCCACGGACGTTGCCTGGTGGCCTAAGGAAGCCTTTTATGACAGTATCTAATCCACGTAGTATGGGCGGTTAAACCCAGAGTCCCATGTGGCTTAAGTATGCGGGGTCGTAATCCACGTAGGTTCATTAGGAGCTATTCTCACTCCGACTCTATACAAACAGAACTTACATGTATAATTATTGTGCTTTAGCACTGGCTAGTGCGGCTAGGAACTATTATTGCTTTCGTGCGTTTTAGGTCAAAACTGAACACTATCGACCAACGCTTGATTGTTTCGAAATCATCAGTGGCAGTGAATTAGTAGAACATTCTACTTTTAACTCCTGTACTCAAGTCCCGTGATCAAATACAAATCGGCTGTAAAGGATAAACGCCGAATTCGATATGTAGGCACATGAAGTTTTCGGGTCCAATCGGAAAATTTTAGACTAAAATTCATAGCTTTTAAGGGCTTACTTTTGAAGCCCATCAAACTCGCCTTTTTTAAGTAGGGGAACGCACGTTAGCACGAAGTAAAAATAGAAAACTAAAGGAATCGCGAAATAAGCTATAATTTATTTCTTTCGAGAGTATTAAAGCATCCGTGGCGTTAACAGTTTGAAGGATTATCAGTAATCTGTGGCTTAAGTTAGCTACGAAGCAAAGTGTTAAAGTGTTGTACGCTAAAATGCTTTCCAATTGTTTGGGTTTGATTTTCACTCTCTAAAATTTATTTTAAGAGAAACAAATATGCTTTTTTAATTGCTAATTACTAATTTAGAAATTTAATTTTGTTGAAACGGATTAAATATTAGAGAAACAGTAGGTATCGGTACGATAATTATAATTAACGTTCTAAGAATGAAACATCATGCCCGTGCATATAATTAGTTTAATCTTAACAGGGCAATATAACTTTCCTGTTGTAATAAATTATTAACTCTTTGTTGATTTTGTGGTTTAGACTGTATTTGCATGCAGTATAGTAACGAAGAGTTTGAGTTAAAAATGCAGAAGTGGGAAATGTTGTAGGGAAAATGTTACTGTAATTATGCTGCAATTGCATTTTACTATTTAAACTAATTCGATTAGGTTGCTAACTCAAACAGAGTTTCTATTGTACGAAATTATAAATCAATAATCTAAATTAAGTTCTCAGATATTCTCGTTCCACGTTCCACCTTATGTTGAAACGTCTATAGTATCATTAACTGTTATCTATTTGACTGCGAAGTTATAATTGGTTTACAAATACCACTTTACTAATTATTTTTAATTTGAGTTATTGGTGCAAGTTTTGTTCCTTTACAGTTGTTTTATAGCTGGAAGAACACTTCTTGTCTTATTATTTAAATTGAAAACGTTCTTAAATTATTTCTCTTCTACTAATGGCAGCTCGAAATAATAACTCAGTGGTTGTCTTCTCGTTCAGTTCTTCTCGTTACTTTTGTTCTACAAAAATGCATTTCCGCATCTCTTGCACTATATTATAATTCCGTGTACAATAATTTTAGATTTTTTACCGGCAACCTGGTTATTTCCGAGTCGTTTGACGTTTTACGTTCACATAAAATCAAATTAAAGGAATGTAATGTTCTTCAGAAGTTTTTAAACAAAACCTTTGTAATTTTGATATTCATTTAGAATTAATTAGTGTTTACCTACGATCTTGAGTCTCGAGTCTTGAGATGTTCCCTCTCAAACATTCTATAAAATATAATTTATCGGCTATTAGGCTACAACAGCATTTCTTATCAATGGCCTTCTGAAAAATGTCTCTTATTTTTAGTTGAAATTTTATAATTTATATAAAATTATTGTTATACTTATTAAACTTATAACGTTTTCATACTTCTTAGAATTGTCTCTTTAAAATTTGTTTTGTTACAGGAATCTCCATGCACAAAGGATACGCCTTTGTGCAATTTACAAACCCATTTGATGCACGAAGTGCATGCTTGGGCGAAGATGGACGGACAGTACTTAGCCAAATTTTAGGTAAGTCGTTTAGAAATACCTAATTAAAATGTTTCATTTTTAAATGAACATTTCATTCGAAACGGCTCACATTTTATTTGAGTAAATGTAGAGAATGTTGGGAAGTTTATATGGTACCATTATCAAGTCGTTGAGTAGTAAATTGTGTGCAACTTTATATACAGTTGGGTCGATAATATGAGTAAGTTAACTTTAGAATAAAGAAAAAAGTTGGAAAAGTATAAATGAAACTATTTATTAGCTATAAACTGAAATTTAACGGTTAATGTGGCGAAATAAAGTTTTTAACAAAAAGTTAATGGTATTTTAACTTTGTAGTTTTTTATGAAAGAAGATTGATATTTATTAATGCAGATTAAAAAATTGTAAAACGCTTTAAACTGCTAAACGTCAGGGGTATTTATTTCAAAATGTGCCAAAAATTGTATTTTGGACCTGAAAAACACACACTAAGGGCCAGTCCTACCAACCCCGGTTAGAGAATTTAATCACTGTTAATGGAAGTTAATCAATGAATTGTCATGACAACTCATTGTCATTCATTGATTAACTGCCATTAACAATTCTTTAATCAAAGTTGGTGAAAGTGACCCTATAATCATAGGTTATATCCCGAGACCGACAAATTTTACCGACTAAACTGCTGGTAGCTTGTTTTTGTAAATTTTTGCTTAGAAAATGTTCGAGACTTAATAATTTATATATTAAGAGCCCGAGACCGTAGGTCGAGGGGTTTTTGGTAAATTATTAAGTCGAAAACATTTGCTCAAAAGCAAAAATTTGAAAAAACCAAGCTACCGGCAGTTTGGGTGGTAAAATTCGTAGGTCGAGGGGTATATGTTACGATTATCTATCGAATAAAATATACTATGGTTTCATATTTTTTTTACCATTAACAAAAAAATAAATTTTACAATTCTAAATTAATAATTATTTTTTAAATCAGAACAATTAAAAAAAACTACCATTTTGATATTATACATTGTTAATGACGGGGTAACTACAGAAACGACAGATACTTTTTAAAAACAGTCCTGGATGAAAATTTTTACTAACATAGCCGGCTTATTATACGATTCAAAATTTTGTACTAAAGTTAAAGTAAAAATGGTGTCATACCTCAGGATTTTATAGAAAATTTTGTGAAAAAAATATGAAACTAAATTTTTTGAGACGCGTACCAATAATTTGTACCCTACATCAGAGTGCATGATTTTCCACGCCTCATTTTTTTAAATTCGGAAATGACATTTGTAAACGTCAAAAGGTGGAGGCTGTTTATTCACTGTTAAATTTGGTCTAGACCTGTTACCCGTTTATCTAAACTAGTCACGTGGTACAATTTTGATGTTTTTTATTGGTCAGAATTATTATGAGGGAGATAATCACGGTTAATGGCAGTTACTCAATGAATTACAATAAGTTATCGTGACAATCCTCCGTGGTTAAATGTCATTAACCGTGATTAAATTATTTAATCACAGTTAGTGGGACGGGTCCTTAGATCTTAATTTTTTGATTACTAAAAAACATACAAAAGGAAAATTTGAATAAATATAGTATAGTACTCTGGTTTCTTATTCTTGTCCAGTCAAATTTGGCGGGAAAAAGGTATACATTTTTTTTATATTTTTATTTATGTATTTTGGGATAATAAATCCAAATTTAAACTTTGACACCTCGTAAAAGTGATGCGTTCTGAGACAATTTCGAGAAACTGTGAAAAACTGCTCTTATTTCAGTTAATTTAAGAAATTACTCGTACCTTTTTATCTAATTAATTTAGGTACCCTAAAAATTAAAAAATTTGTAAAACTCAATACTTAAAAGTAAACTACATCAAATTTCCTACAAATTATGTTTGAATGGTTTTTTCTTCAGACTAACGGTTTAGGCGTTGAAGCGCCCCAAAATTAGCCAAAAATTTTTAAATGGACCAAGAAACAGTTTTTTTAGTTTTTCGCTTTAATTGAACGAATGAATGAATGAAATGAATTGAAATGTATAGGTAATTAATTAATTACATAAAACATGTAGGATGTAGGTTGTAGATACCTGAATAGTTTTAAATAAAAACATTGTAAAAAGAGAAGAGAGCGCACCATAAGAAATGAGAGTGCTATTCTGGACTTAGCCGCTATACGGCCGATATACTTCAAGGCGCTCTCGCACCTAAAACTATTCGTTTGACGAAAAAACTCCAAGAGATATAATTCACAGGAAATTTAATGCGTTTATTTTTGCATAGAAATAAATTTTTCTAAGAGTCAGAATTGTAAGCGAAAAACTAACAAAATAGTTTTGATGCAGATTTTGGATTTTTTGTCAAACTGTAACGCGCTCTAGCGCCTAAACCGTTCGTCTGAGGGAAGAAGTCTTCAAAATATAATTTTTAGAAAATTTGATGTAGTTTACTTTTATATAAAAGAAGTTTTCTCATAAAGGGCATAGTTTTTGAGTTATAACCTATAAAGCAAAACAACAGTTTTTTGGCAGATTTTTGAATTTTTTCAAACTGTAATGCGCTCTAGCGCCTAAATTGTTAGTCTGAGTAAAAAAGCCTTCGAGATATTATTTTTCAGAAATTTGATTTAGTTTACTTTTATATAAATGCACTTTTCTTATAATGGGCGTAGTTTTCGAGTTATAAACGATAAAACGAAACAACAGTTTTTTGGGAGATTTTGGAATTGTTGTCAAACTATAACACGCTCTAACGCCTAAACCCTTCAGCTAAAGAAAAAATCTAAGAAACCTATTTTGTAGAAACTTTCACGTAGTTTATTTCTGGCTAGAAGTGCTTTTCTAGTAAGTACCTAGGTTTTAAGTTATAAGCGAAACCCTGAAAAATAGCATTTTCCCCAGTTTTTTTGCAGTTTTCTCAGAACTTATCACTTTTATGAATTGAGAAAGTAAAATTCGTATTCATCATCCCAAAATACACAATGAACGGTAGACAAAAAAATTTCGACGTTTTTTCCCGAATTTGCCGTTTATTTTCTACTAGTGACAGCCCTATTCAGTGAGAAATTTTTTGGCAGTTTACTAACACGCAATGCGCTTTCCTTAAGAAACGCGGTTTGGAACTATAATAAGGGTACGTTCAGATAACAGCCGTTAAGTACGCGTTAACAAGTACGCAAAATTTACTCAAACGGTCACATGATACCGCGCGTTCGACGCTACGCTAGCGCTCGACACTTGTCAACTCGCGTAGACGCGCACTTTTAGATCATTGGCTTTCCGTACAGTCGTCGTCCAGTTGTGCACGCGCTTTCGATGCGTTAAGACGTGCTGAGGTTCGGTGGTTCAACTTAGAAAGCTATGGCAACGCTCACTCAACTTCCGAAGAGCTCTCGCCATATAAACATTACACAAAAATCCAACGTTAGCAAAACGCATGCTTGACGCCTGCTATCTGAACGTACCCTAAAGTGAACATGTGCGTTACAAATGCACAGGATGCGCGTTTTCAACGCGCGCCCGAAAACGCGTGCATAAAGACGTCTCAAATGTTGCATTTGAGCAAAAACTTTTCTGAACGAGCACCCTTGAAATATTTATAAGTAGCTTACAGGTTTATTGCCCCTTTCCTGCTTTGAAAAATGTTTAAAAATTATTCGTTAATTACCGATGCCTTTGGAACATAATAATTACTGACAAGCTTTGTATTTGTGCCACACTATACGCGTATAGATTTAAGAAAAAACTAGGTTATTGTTGGCTTTTACAAATATTATTAAAGTATAGCTTTCAGCCATAATAATAGGTAAAAACCACCTGTAAAAAAATCAATAACTCATAAAGAACTCTCCCGATAAAATCGTAATAACATAATAACAAATCATTATTTCATATTTAAAGAGTTGGGTAAATTTGATTAAAGTTTCTTTAAGCGCTATTTACAATTTAATAAGTAATAAAGTATAGCCTTTTACTTATTTGTCTTAAATTATTTATGGCTAAAGTTTAAATTTATTGTACTTGCTATAGCATTACAAGAAGGGATTTTTTTTGCAATTTCTAAAACATGCCATTGAATTAATATAATTTAAATTTTAAATAATTGGAATTAAAATAATTTTCTGTTTTGGGTATTTGTTGAATTTGATTGTGTGGCAACATGCAACTTTTAATACAACAAATAATATAAAAACAGATGCTGTTGTCGCACGTTTTAATTAAATTTAATCGCCAAAGTTACAAATTTGGCATTATAGTGATATTCAATTTTAATGAAAACTAAACTTTTAGTTCGTATTTAAAAAATAATAAGGTCGAGTGCCAAATTCTTTGTTGGGGGGGGGGGTCGTTTTACCCGAAGAGTGAGTGCTCGGGCGCCATCTGAATTATTTTATGGAAATAAAATGGATGATTAGACGGAACAAAAAAAATACTGTTACTACTTAGTCAAAAGCGTCGAGAAATTAAATTTAAAAGATATTAGATTTTTTTCGATCATATTATGTTTTCAAAGTAGACGAAGTCAACGAAAAAAGTAAAATGGAAAATTATTTCCAATGCTCCGAAACTTCGTAGTAAAAACTTTTTTGTTCAGAAAATTTCCCTTTAACATACTTATACGTGTAAGCAGCAAGATTGAAAATTTTGTTGAAAATAAGGTGAAAGTAACTTAGACTATTATTTCTACCTACACTTTTTGCTTTTACCATGCAGCCTTATAAATTTCCTGTTATCTCATTCAATGTATTATGCACGCATAATGTATGAGATTGAGTTGCTTACGCCTTTTAGTGTATCGATTTACTTTCCATTTTGAACTTTAATTCGTCAAACTTTTTTTTTCGGGCTGCACAATTTTTTTTGTACCTAATTAAATTTTTAATGAGTAATAGTTACGCGGCTTCTTGAAAATGTATTAAAATAAATCCTTGTAAAGTTGATGTTATGGGAATACAAAAACTGTATAACCTCCTCCACCTGATGTTTCTTATAGGGTTGATATAAACTAAATGAATCCGTCTGGGATTGGAGCTTCACAATTTCTGTGTAATATCCTGACTATTTTATACAAGCTACTAGGGTTCTGTGATTTATATAGCACGGTAGTTTTGTAGTGCCACAAATTGTCTTTTGCATCTTTATCGCGTTTTGATTATGTTGTAACACATTTGTTTCGAAATCGTCTTTAAAATGGCTCCTGGGTCACTAATTGTGATAAATACAACAGTTTTTTTTGTTTGAAGTAAAGAATCGCGAGGTAGGGAGAAATAAAAGAATCCAGCTTTGGCTTTTTAAGTTTGAAGAGATCCTTAACATAGATAAATAGTGAGGTGTTACTTTTAAGAACGAACTTTAAGTTACCGCTTGAGAGAAAAGTTCAAGTTAAACTATTCCATTTTTTATTCCGCAAAATTTAATTTTTCGTTTTGTAGCTTTAAGTGAGTTCCATAAAGGATGGAACTGGAAATTTACTTTATTTAATTGTGACTATTATATCGCGTATCTTGGTATAAAACCCCCTATGTAATTGCAGATTGTCTCTAGGATTCATAACTTTTCAGATATATTTACAATCTTTTGCATCAGCTGCTCTTTACAAGTTCGGCAGTACCTCCTGTATAAATCAAATGTAGGTTGTATGTGGTTGGCAAAATTATTCGTAGGTAGAAGAGATACGGAAAAATGGATGGCGCATCCTTGATCTCTTTTTTCGACAGAAACTCAATGACAAAACTAGAACTCGCGATCTTCTTTTGTTTTAGACCTATAAGCAAAAGCTCGATCCGCCGTGGCATCAAGTTGATCAAATTTGCTAATCAAACTTGAGGAAATAGTTGAAACTCTTCTTGAAGGGACAATCGTAGCTCTTGAAGTGTCTCTGGCATGGCTGGACGGCGACGAATACGTCTGACTCAAATATGTTCAATTGGATGCGCTGCATACTGGCCAATCTAGTCTTCAAATGCTTATTCATTCAGATATTCAGTTAGAACTCTTGCAATGTGTAAACTGGCGTTGTCGTGCATTAGGACAAAACCGTCTCCAATAAAATGATAACATGGGACAACAGCTTCTTGAATGACTTCTTCCACATATTTATGGGCATTCAAAGCACCATTTGAAGGTTGGGTTGGAAGGAAGGTGAGGTTGGTATGTGCTTCTGTGCAAACACCTTCCCACACCGTAACAGAACCTCAGCTAAATGACATCCGTTTTGAGATGGTACATTCCGCATATCGTTCGTTTCGTCTCCTTCACACCTTTTCTCTACTATCCGGTGATGTAAGATAAAAACGAGACTCGTCGGAAAGAGAAATTCTCTCCATTGCCGCAAAGTCCAATTTGCATATAATTGCGCAAATTTAAGACGTGTTCTTCAATACCTAGGTTTGCGGTCCTGTGGCTGGTCTCTTCGAAGTTTACCCACTTCCTACAAGTCTACGCCTTATCCTCCTTCCACTTATTTCAACCCCTCGCACTGTTAGCAACCGATGATTGGAGTTGAATTGTCCTTGTTCTGCGATCTCTTAATGTATTCTTCGCTATGAAATGATCATCGACCGCTGGCTGTTGTACATCTTTTTCTTCTAATCCTGCTCACATGACGAATCTTCCAGTCTGGAGAAACCTGAAGAGTAGTACGAGGTATGCCTAATAAACGAGACACACGGCGCTAACTACAACCATCGGCCATCCTCAATCAATGCCATAATTTGAGCAGCGACCGCACTAGTTAAAGACATTTTTATGTACTTTTGCAACATATTTCAGGGTGGCCTGCTTTTTTTGCCTATCAGAGTAGCTCCAAAACCAAAAAAGATTGCAAATTCCGGTTTTTGTCAGTTCCTTTCGGGTTCCTCTCGGGAAAAGAGAACGAGGATGCGTCATCAATTTTTCCATATTATCTCATATAGGCATCAATTTCTCCATAAGAGCCATCGAATTTTACGCATCATATCTATGCCCGAAAAAAGGCGAAAATGTAGAAGGTAATAAGAAAAAAACCGTTGAACCCCAAAAAGAGTGAATTTGAAGATTTTACGTCACAGAAAATGCATAGTCCCCACAGAAAAACTAATGAAAATTCAATGCCTTAACCCTCTTAATCGACTAAGTTAAAAAGTAACAAAGTGGCGTGTATAGTGATCTTGTCGCTGTTGGGAACGCATGACATCTTGCAATTGCAACAACCCTGACCTTAATAACATTAATGATATCCAACCCTGTAAATCCTACTCTTATCGCAGAAAATGTCGGTAATAAAAAAATAAAGGTGTTTCTTTGCTGAAACTTTACTAATAGCAGTAATAAAGCGAACTTAAATATTATTAAAACTAAGTGAATAAATAGGGGTCTAAGTTACACCTTAGATCGTGATATCTGATTTACACGAATAGTAGGGATAATAAAATTCAATAAATGTCGTACAGTTTGGGGGAAAACCCTTACAACAAACGTTGGTAACGCATTCGAAAATTTTACGCAAACAAATTCGGAGCACCAAATTGAAAGTTTGCCAACCTTAACGTAAAGAATAAGTCCTAACGCTTTCGTCGATCATTTTTTCTAAATAAATTTTAATTTATTTATAAACTTTTTATTGAAGCAATCTATTACGATGTCGTTTAAATTAATTTTAGACCTATTAAAAAACTTGTAAATAAATATAAGACAGTAAGAAATTTCCGTTTGCTAAATAGCATGCCATTTATCATGCAAATAACAAAGTCATAACTTGGAGCGCGTGTTAAAAAGCTCCCCATCTTTTTCATTTACATTTTTGCCAAATAATTCATGTACCTTTCCATGAAACAGTGCTACGATGCACGACAACGCGATATCCGCACCCGGTACCGACTCCTACTCATTATAATACAGTGGTCGTGGTAATAAACACCCCCGTAGTATATGACAAGGGACACGTTTACATGGTGCAGTGCTTAGTTTTATTATGTACTTAGACTATCACAATTTAACAATAATTGTTTTCGCGCGCGAGATTTTTTTCTTTCTTTATAAAGGCATCCTCTGCGTGGACTTAAAACTTACTTCGAACTTCAAAAGCTGGAACACTTTATCAACTTCTAATAAAGACTAAACTAACGAATTAAGGAAAACCATCCATTATAAGTGTATTCGTGCACCGATCATTTGCATTTTTGCTCCCTTTTTCTTTTCCCTAAACTCATATTATTAATACTAACGAGCAAAACCTCAAGGGAAGAATGCACCACACATTGTCATTATGGTGATTGTCGAGTGCTGATAGCGCACGCATAATGGCGGTAACTTCTCGTATTCATTACTTAAAGGTGCCCTAATAATATCTAAGGATGTAGGGTATATCCCATCTATTTAAACGACTTTATACGAAAAAAAAATTTCAGGTATAAAAAAATGTAAAACAAAATCGATTTATGGTATATTACACTTCCGTATAGCTAGGCTTTTAGTATGTAAACGCTTAAGGGTTGTCTTCGTGAAAAAAATAGAACCCGATGTTAAACTTAAGAGAAAGGAAGTTGAGGAACGGACATCGTTTTCGGTCTAACCCAAAAGTTTGGAATAATTATTGTTGGGCGAAATTGAGGGAAACTTAATTTAAATTCTTTAGTTATTTTAACAAGTTTTTTTTTAAATAAAGAACGACGTGTTTCTTTTCCATTATTTTTAAATTGCGAATTTATTTAATTTTACCTGTTTTGGGTTTGAATTTGATTGTGTGTTTGTTGAAATTTATGCAGTTTTAATCATGCATCGAATGGGGATATTGTTTTTGCATATTTATTGAAAATTGTAATTGTATCGCTGTGGCTGTTTCCAATTTATGCGATTTAAATTAAATATATAAAACTGCTGATGTGGTCATAACAAGACTCTTTCGTACGCGTTGAAGCTAATTCCACAAGCTCTCAATAATATATTATGTTCATAAACTCTTCCCGATTTCAAAAATCTACTATTTGAAATAAGAAAGCTCATCTCATTTTCGGTTGAACCGGAAGTCAAAATATTAAATGCTTGGTATCACTAGATAGATAATTTTACAATCTTTGGTACCACTGACCTTCCGATGACCAAGGGGCGTTTTAGAAGATCCTAGAAACCGTTTGACTTTATTTCTCTCTTTGCCATTTCATAGGGAATGTCAAAAGCTGGTTCTCGTCTAATGGGTCTTCAGACCGCCCGCTTCTTGGCTCTTGGTATATTGGTATGAGCTGGCACTCATACCAGCATGACAGAATTTTCCTCTTCTGGCTCGTTCAGTCTGCCGATGCAATTCGTTACTAGTTCGGACTCCACCTCACAGGCGTTCATCTCTATAAGGGCTGCTTGGAAGACAGTTACGGGCTCCCCGAGGCTTAAACTTACCCCTTGCCTCAAGTTGCCGTCCCCGATGATTCCAGCTCCTGGCCCTGTTGGATTTTTAGAGCCGTATATTATGTGTAAAATACAAGTCCATTCATTTTGACTGACTTGCATTCTCATTCTTCCCTTGTCAGAATGCCAATTCCGTAGATTTTTTGATGGTTTATGCCCTGGTTATTCTGTCAGACGTCATAGGGTATTCTGCCATCTCTCTTAGGATTGACGCATGTTGTTGCACGTTTCTTCCTGTAGAAGAGTGAGTTTTTAAAATGTAAGCATCTTTTAATGCTTTGGATTTTCTTACCAAATCTAAGGGTGGAAGGTCCAGGCATTGTTTTCATTGCTACTGTTGTAGGCGTAGTACGGACTGCTACAGTTATTCCTAGAAAAGTCAGTCTTTGGATTTTGCCTAGTTTGTGTTTGCAGGTTTTTTTGTGTTTTTATCCACAACATATCCAATGGGCCAACTGAGGTGCCAGTTCCTAGGTTTTGCCGAACGTTCTTCTACAGGTCCATGGAGCTCTTGTAGCTTTATTTAATACACGATGGACCGAAAAGTTAATTGGAGACATCAGTATGACTTCAGAAGCGAAAGACTAGCAGTTGACGAGTTGACGTATTATATGTATGTGGGGTGCAGGTCCGGAACCCCTTCCAGACCGCAGACCTTACAGACCAGCACGATCCCCATCGGTGCACGTGAGCGGGGGACGACGCACGGGCAGTATGCAGAATACAACGACGTATTAAAGACGTATTGAAGACGTGCTAAATCATACACTTGTAATTTCTCAATTTATAATTTCTCTTGTGATTTCTTTTATAAACATTTAAAAATAAATAAAAACCTACAATTTTGGGGGCTCGACCGCGATAAATTCAAAGAATCCTTGTTGCAATTAAAAACGTTCGCGCGAAATAGGAATCTAGCCTTAAAAAACACCTTTCGGCGTGAATAAAGAACGATTGTTAACGTAAACTATAAGTGTAGTGAAGGGCACCACGACGAAAGAAGCAAGACGCCAAGGCCAACTCCAGACGCTCAAGTACGACGAAAGAAGCAAGACGGCAAGGCCAACTCCAGACGCCCAAGTACCTACGACGCAGAAGCAAGGCGCCAATCCAGACGCCAGTAAAGTTTTTGAACGCCCAAGTACGACGCAGAAGTAAGACGCGAAAAATCAAGCTAAGTAAAATTTATTAATTGTTACTAAGAGGCAAAAGCCCGTAAGACGAATGTTGTTATGTTAAAACGAAGTGCGAAATGTAACTTGAATACGTTTCAAGCCAGCTGCAGCAAATAAACAAATAAATGCAAACACCGCGCGTTATCGCAAATGAGTAAAAACTGGTTCGGAATTTTGCTTATAAAGAGATTTTTAATAATTTTCAAATTATTTGTTGAAGACATTAAAGTAGAACTTTTTAAATTAAAGGAAGTGAATTAATTTTAATTGATAGTTTTGTAAATAAACATTAGACAGTCGGTTTGTTTTAAAGCTGAAATTTAACATTAAAAATGGTGTTGTTACGCGAAATTGAAAAAATCGAACAGAACATTTCAAATTGTCCGTTAAATGCCGCAAAAGCTTTATTTAAAATATTGTTTAACGATGCAGAAGTCGCGATTCGGTACGTCCGCCGTAAAATAAAAAATTTTCCCGGGTTCGATTTCGATAACGAAGCAGATTATAACGAAAAGGTACAACAAATTAAGCAGGGGTGTACTACAGGAGATTTGGTTTCCGTTTGCAACATTCTTGATTTAGATTACGCCGGCACAGATGATGATTTAGCGGAAAGAATTTGCCAATTTTTAGACAACATCGGAGATTACCATTCTGCCGACAGCAAACGTAACGAAAATGAATTTTCCGCCGAAGAGGATAGACAAACTGGACAGGAAGATGAAGATGGCCAAAATTCTGTTCATGATTCGGTTCATTCGACTAGAAATGCTGATAAAAGGAATTTTTCGATATCCTTCAGAGACATTGAAGATTCAATAAGACCGTTTGACGGATCGGACGCATATCCAGTTCGAAAATGGATAAGTGAATTTGAAGACGCCGCATCTTTAATGAATTTAGACGAAGTTCAAAGAGTAATTTACGCTAAAAAATCTTTGAAAGGACTGGCAAAGCTTTATATACAGTCAGAAGGTATCATCAGAACATGGGCATACTTAAGAAGATTACTAATAGAAGAGTTTGACATTCAGACTAGCAGTGCAAAAATACATGGCATGCTAACTAACAGAAAAATGAAGAGAGAAGAATCGGTACAAGAGTACGTGCTAGTGATGAAAGAAATTGGAGCCCGAGGTGATGTGGAAGTTGAAGCCATAATACAGTACATCATTGATGGAATTCCCGATGACCAGATCACCAAAAGTGTTTTGTATGGAGCAAAAACCTTCAAAGAATTAAAAGAAAAAGTCGAAATTTATAATAAAATTAAGAAGTCCAAGATGAGAAGACCTGAAGATAAATTGCCAATTACAAAAGTTGAGACCGATACGACCAGAGAACGAAGAGAACAAATAAGATGTTACAATTGTGGAAGACAGGGACATCGATCAAGAGACTGCTATGCCAAAGAGAAGGGCACGAAATGCTTCAAATGCAACGAGTTTGGGCACATAGCTGTCAATTGCAAGAGGTCTGTTAATACAATGACGACGAAGACTACAAAAAATCAGGGAAGTCTGATAGAGGTGAAGCTGAATGGAGAGACAATCAAAGCATTGTTTGACACCGGAAGTGACGTACACGTTGTAACTGAGAGTTTAGTAAAGAAGTGTCGACTCCAATCGTCATTGCAAAACATCAAAACAGCTTTAAATGGTTTAGGAAATACAGAAGTGACGACGACGGGATTAATCACTCAGAATGTACGAATCAATGATGAGGAATTTTTGATGAATTTCCACGTGATTCCAGACGAAAAAATGAAGTTTGACGCAGTTATTGGTAACGAACTGTTACAAAAAGCCGAAGTGACAATTAACCAAGATGGAATAATTATAAGAAAAGTACAACCGAATAACTTTTTAATGAAAATTACATTAAAACAAGACGACGAACTTGAGTTAAATCATATACAAGACGTGAAACTTAAGGATGAAGTAAAGACGATAATTGAAAATTATAAGCCGAAAAAGACGAAAGATACCAATGTTAAGATGAAGATAATTTTGGAGAACGAAGAACCTATCTACCAAAGCCCAAGACGACTACCAATTAACGAGAAAAAAGAAGTCGAAAACCAATTAGACGAATGGCTGCGAGATGGTATAATAAGACCAAGCTCATCAGATTTTGCCAGCGCCATTGTAGTGGTGAGGAAGAAAGACGGAGGAATGAGACTATGCATCGATTATAGAAAGTTAAATAGGAAGGTAATTAAAGATCGTTTCCCTTTGCCTTTAATCGACGACGTACTGGATACCTTAGAAGATGCAAAAGTGTTCAGCACGATGGATTTAAAAAATGGATTTTTCCACGTAGAGGTAGCAGAAGAAAGCAGGAAATATACCGCGTTTGTGACTCATAATGGTCAATACGAGTTCTGTAAAGTACCTTTTGGATTATGTAATAGTCCAGCAGTGTTCTCAAGGTATATTCACTTCATTTTTAGATCATTGATGAACGAAGGCATTGTAATTCCCTACATGGATGACGTTATAATTCCATCAGCAAACGAGGAAGACGGAGTACGACGATTAAAACGAGTTCTAGAAGTAGCTAAGAACTATGGTCTGGAAATAAAGAAGTCAAAGTGCCAGTTCCTGAAACGAAAAGTTGAATTTTTGGGGCATGTGATCGAAAATGGATCAATAACACCTTCGCCATCAAAAATAAGAGCAGTACAAAACTTTCCAAAGCCGACGACGATAAAACAGATTCAAAGCTTTTTGGGGCTTACAGGATACTTCCGTAAGTTTGTACCAGACTACGCGAAAATTGCAAGACCTTTAAGTGAACTGTTAAAGAAGAACCATGAATTTAAATACGATGACGCAGAAAACGAATCGTTTAATAACTTAAAGAAATTTCTAAGTGAAGAACCAGTAATACAGATTTTCAAACCAGGACGTGAAACAGAGCTACACACGGATGCCTCAATGCACGGCTATGGAGCAGTATTATTGCAGAAAGCAGACGACAACCAGCTACACCCAGTGTACTACATGAGCAGAAAAACGACGCCTGCAGAGGAAAAATACAGTAGCTATGAGTTGGAAGTTCTCGCAATAATCCAAGCACTTAAGAAATTCCGGGTATATCTGTTAGGAACAGAGTTTAAGATAGTTACCGACTGTTCTGCATTTGAAAAAACTATGAGCAAGAAAGAATTAGCAACACGTGTGGCACGATGGGCTTTATTGTTAGAAGAATTTGCATACAAGATCGAGCATAGGAGTGGTGTAAGAATGAAGCATGTTGACGCGCTAAGCCGAAACCCAGTGATGATAATTAACATTGACAATAATAGTTTAAGTGTTCGGTTAAAAGACGCGCAAGATAGCGACGAAAATCTCGCGAGTGTAAAAGACATTTTAAAAGACAAACCTTATAAAGACTATTTTCTAAAAGGTGACGTATTATTTAAGTATGAAGACGGGCGCGAATTACTCGTAGTACCAACTAACATGCAAACTGAGATTATTAAAACGGCGCATGAAAAAGGACATTTTGGGGTAAAGAAGACTGAAGAAATGGTGAATCGTGAATATTACATTAAAAATCTGAAACAGAAGATTGAAAAGATTGCTAGAAATTGTGTTAAATGTTTGTTGATAAACAAGAAAGAGGGCAAACAAGAAGGATTTCTTCATCCAATTTGGAAAGAAGACATGCCGCTGATGACGTATCACATCGACCACCTAGGACCTTTACCATCGACGAACAAGAACTATAAACACATTCTAACAGTAGTAGACGCTTTCTCAAAATTTGTCTGGATTTATCCAACAAAATCGACTACAAGTAAAGAAGTCATCTCAAAGCTGGAGTTACAGCAGAAGACTTTTGGTAATCCGAAAAGAATAATAAGCGACAAAGGTACCGCATTTACTTCCGACGAGTTCAAGATGTATTGTCGAAACGAAGAGATTCAGCTACTAACAATAACTACTGGAGTACCGAGAGGAAATGGCCAAGTCGAGCGGATGCACAGATCTATCATACCAGTACTAGCTAAATTAGCAATAGACGATCCAAACAAATGGTATAAGTACATAGACCAAGTGCAGCGAGTTCTAAACGCTACTTACCAGAGATCCATACATACCACTCCATTTGAACTACTGATTGGTACACAGATGCGAACCAAAGACGACATAAAAATAAAAGAATACCTAGAAGAAGAAGCACAGAAATCTTATCAAGATGAACGAAACAAGCTAAGAGAGGACGCGAAGAAGCAGATTTCGAAAGTACAAGATGAAAATAGGAAGACTTATAATTTAAGGAGGAAGAAATGTGCAACATACAAACTGGGCGACACAGTAGCAATTAAGAGAACGCAGTTTGGACCAGGATTAAAGCTACTACCGAAGTACTTAGGACCATATAAGGTCACTAAAGTAAAAATCAACGATACCTACGATGTAGCCAAACAAGCCGACAGCGAAGGACCGAAGAGGACGACGACGTGCGCAGAATATATGAAATTCTGGGTGCATGATGGATCCGAGACGGATCCTTAACCAGGAGGGCCGAGTGTGGGGTGCAGGTCCGGAACCCCTTCCAGACCGCAGACCTTACAGACCAGCACGATCCCCATCGGTGCACGTGAGCGGGGGACGACGCACGGGCAGTATGCAGAATACAACGACGTATTAAAGACGTATTGAAGACGTGCTAAATCATACACTTGTAATTTCTCAATTTATAATTTCTCTTGTGATTTCTTTTATAAACATTTAAAAATAAATAAAAACCTACATGTATTATGGAAGATTTCGTGAACACATTATAGTGAAGAGTAAAAATGTAAAGAGAAGAAACGTGAGAATAACTTGATGACAGTATGACAATAGAGAAGCTAAAAATAGCAATCAGTTGGTAAAATTGATAGGGACTACACTGAGAAGCATCATCTCTATACGACTTTAAAACACATGATGACGTTCACACTAGAAACATATACGTGTACGACGTTTTAAATGTCTGTACATCGATGTCCAGGCATTTTATTAATTCAAAATTGTTTCTTTTTTCGTCATTAGAACCAACTTCTTAATTACAAAATCGGCATCATTAATTATTATTTATTTATATTTATGCTATTAATAAAAGTTGTTGGTGTCGCCCTCTATATTTACACTTACATTTTAAACTTTAAATCTTCACCACATGTATTAAATTAAATTACTGCTAGGGAAGAATTTTATTTTATTTGTAATATTTGGAAGCTCGATAGGCATTGCCTTTATACTACGTATATATTTTCAATGTTATAAGCCGAAGTTATTTTCTAGCTTTGGAATTAGATAACACCTGAGACATTTTAGCTTATTGCAAATTGCTTTACGAGAAGGTTTACTTTTACATTATTTTTAAAATCTCTCGAAGAAAAAAAAAGCCATGAAAAGTAGGTACTACACGTCGTTTGTGAAGTTGCCATTTGAAAAGTTTTCAATTTAATAATTCAGGGCCGCCAGAATAAAAATGTATCGAGCAGGTTTAGAAATGTTCGTGTTGATTTGTATGATTATGCAGTAAATGACAGTCTCCCGTATACAATTTTTGTGAAAAAAAGATTTCAAAAAATTGTTTTCTTTTGGGAATGTGCACAGCTGTTTAGTTTGATTACAGTCTTGGAACTAATAGACATTTCTTGGATTGAACAAGAAAGCTAGAAATTATCTTAATAGCCCGATACTTTGGTTCAGAATGGAACCGTATATTATTGACAGAACATCAAAAGAACGTAAAAACTTTTACGAAGGTCGCTCAGTAAGTAAGGAAACTGAAGAAACAAAAATATTTGGTGTGTTCCTTTGGATAACGGATTGCTACAGAAAAATATTGGCACCAAGATTCCTCCATCCATATTATGTGTGATTGCAGATCTTCTCACTGCGCGTGATTGATCCCTGTTTACCTTGCACCGACAATGTCCTAGATAATACCTTTTGAGTACATGAAATGTCATTAATATACTTCCAACGTCCTAATAATTATTGAAAGCTGACGTGAAAGAACGTCGAATTTAGAGAAGCTCAAACATGTATTGAAAATACCTACCACAAACAAATGGGACATTTGGGACAAGTTTGTGGGCCAAATTACTTTTGAAAAAGCGTCGATAAAAAATCGAATAATAGTTATTTGATCATCGGCGCATTTACACAACGAGAAGTTAAGTATTTATCGATTTTTATTCATAAATTATGAATAGACGGACGCTAAACCAAATATAACCTAAAAATCCGTTTCTAACAAAACAATCGGGTAATGTATAAACGTCAATTTGTGTGATCCCAGTTACGCAAACGAAACGTAAAACTTGTAAATAACAAACTCATAAGAGCCGTGAGTACTTTGTTTTATATGGAGTAATTCATTATTATTTCATGAAGCATTTAGTCCTTATAAACTATTAATTAATTAATAAAATTTACTGCTCAGTGTAATTATATCGAACCCTGGACATTGGACATTCTTCACGAGGAGAACGCCTTATAATACTATCAAAATGATGTTGAAGTTCTCCAGATTTTAATCTGGACTCGATAGGTAGAATTATGAATTAAAAGGACGAAATTGAGGGTTTCGCTACAGATTGCATTATAATAACCGAAATAGAAACTAACAATTGTCATTTCGGGGTAGCCACAAAATTACCCAATTCATTTTATACATTCAAAACAGGCAACTTTTGTGTAACGTTTTTGCCTTTCTCGATTTTCTTTGTTTTGAACAACTTCAAAAGCAGTGCGTGCAGAATTCTTGTCATTCTTCTCGTTAAAAACATTTTTAATTACAGTAGTAGGAGTGTCGTAAAGCTGTCACAAAGCAGTGTTTAGACGACATGCTATCCATTTTAATGTATAAACACAAGAAATTTTATGTTTTTATAATAATATTACGAGTACACACATTCATTATTAAAATAACGACACAATGTTGGTGTAATATTCGAGTCTTGAAAGTAAAATAATTGAAATTTATGCAAATTTCGAAAAGGTTTATTTTTGTAATCGTATCAAAAATATAAATTAATTCTGGTGTTAATGTTAAGGCGTGCAGCTATACACAAAGGTGGTTTTTTTGTTAAAAGGAAAAACACCTTCGGTAATTTTTAATTTTGAGTTTTCCATGCCACGATATTCAAAGCTTAAAAAAATATGGACTGGCGAAAGGCTCGACAGGACGTAGGAATAGTAGTAGAAGTGTGTGCGCGCATAAAAAGTGCGTTTCTAATTATTTAAATATCTGTAAAAAATATATAAACACCGTCGTCATCCTCGAAAATTGCCCTAAAACTAATAAAGAAGGCAAATTTTTTATTTACAGTTTTATTTTGCCAAAGAGCTAAAATTAATTAATTTTTGCCAAGGCCGAATCAAATTGCAACTCTCAAAGTTTCATAATATGAAACTCTTACCAAGATATTTTGTTGGTAAGAGTGGTAAGAGTAAAGGCTTTACCTAAACTGAATAATTTATGGTAAAACGGCCACAAACTCCTTGTTGCCCTTTTGATAGATTATATTTCGGTACCCATATAGCCAGTGCTTCCCTGTTCTTTTCTTGAGTCACGTTACACGCTACTAATTACCAAATATTTTATTGTTCTCAATTTGCTCATTTAAATCGCACTTTTGCTGATAGAGTTATACTTACAGTTTGCGTACACTAGTAAGTTATAAGAAGATCATCGTTTAAAAATGTTTAGTAGCTCCACTTCAAATTTTAAAACTGCAGTGTGGCTTAGTTAGAAAAATGTAATATCCCTGACGACCCCGATGTGATCACTGATCATGTTTTTTCGTTTTTTGCATTACGACGCAAACTAAACTTTCATGTGTTGATTTCCCACACAAGAAAATCTTTTGTCATTCGAGAACAGTTTTAGCATGAATATAGTTCTGTTTTGAGTAGTTTTTTGGATGCTTTAGTACCTATATCATTGCTAGCACGATACATTGCTAGTATTGTAGGTAAAAGCTAAACACAATAGCTTGTGGCTAGTAAGTGTGCTCGAAAAATAGTAATAATAACGATTATAATAATATAAAACGAAAGTGGAATAATGATAATAGGGTCAATAAAAACGTATCGTTAACACCATATTATAAGGTGTTAGCAATTTTTGTATTAATACAGTAACCTTTCAAACTACAAAAATATGTAACGTGCCGCAATTTATTAACACATGTTAATTCTAAGGCCATTATTAAGTTGTTAACTCTTTTCGTGAGTTGTAGCAATTACTTTGTGATATACTTGTAACATTATGTTTTTTTGCTGCTTGTTGATTGTGATTATATTATTAGGTAATATCTGATTACAATAATTTTGATACTACTTTATTCTTAACTTCACAATAATTTACACTGAAACGAGCTGAAAATGATTGTTTATTTCAATTGAATTTTAGAGTGAAGGTATACTGAAAAGGATACAAAACAGCAAGTTTTGCGTGTACCCTATGCTTTATTAGTTCGACCCCCCAAAACTCACCTTTCTCGAGACCCCATACTTCAACGCGCGCTGTAACACCTAAGTTGTTCGTTTCACGAAGAAAATCTAAGAGACATAATTTGTATAAAATTTCATGCACTTTATTTTGATATAAGAACACTTTTCTCATAAAATGCGTTGTTTTCGAGTTATAAGCAATAAATCCAAAAAACAGTTTTTTTGCCAGATTTTCGAATTTTTGCTAACCTGTAACGCCTAAACGGTTGGTCTGAGGAAAAAACCTTACAGATATAATTTGTAGAAAATTTGATGTGCTTTACTTTTATATAGAAGTACTTTTCTCATAAAGTGTGTAGTTTTTGAGTTATAAGCGAAAAACCGAAAAAACAGTTTTTTAGCAGATTTTGGAATTATTGTCAAATTTTCTTGCGCTCTAACGCCTAAACCGTTGGTCTGAGGAAAAAATCTTACGATATACAATTTATAGGAAATTTTATGGTATTTACTTTTATATATTAACACTTTTCTCATAAAATGCGTTGTTTTCGAGTTATAAATGATAAACAAAAAAAGCAGTTTATAATTTGGCAGATTTTGGAATTCTTACCAAATTGTAACGCGCTCTAGCGCCTAAACCGTTGGTCTGAGTAAAAACTCTAAGAAACGTAATTTATGGGAAATTTGATTTGGTTTACTTTTATATCAAAGCATTTTTCCCATAAGTGCGTAGATTTTGAGTTTTAAGCGAAAAACCGAAAAAAAACAGTTCTTTAGCAGATTTTTGAATTCTTGTCAAACTTTCACGCGCTCTGGCGCCTCAACTGTGGGTCTGAAGAAAAACCTAAGAAAATATAATTTATAGGAAATTTGATGTGATTTACTTTTATATAGAAGTACTTTTCTCATAAAGTGTGTAGTTTTCGAGTTATAAGCGAAAAACCGAAAAAAATCAAAAACCCACAAAAGCCCGTATAATATGAGCAAAAACAGGCTAGAGAAAGCTATTTATTTATATTTGGCAAAAAATAAAATTTTAAAAACTGTTTTTCCACCTAACCGGGCCGTGGAGTCCCGGAGGCCCATTTTAACCATTCATAACAGTGTATTTGAAATACACTGTAGACGCATATAAAATCTCTTTAATTTAATACTTTGCGCCTTTTTGTTTTAAAGGTAAACTAGAATCCGTTGTAAGTTAAATATTGCTTTATATCCTGAAAATAGAACTAAATTAAGTTAGCTTCTTTCCACCTCTTTTTATGTCAACTGCAAGTGCAAAGCAGTGTATTTTGCTTTAAGATTCTTTACTTTAAAAATGCGATTTATTTGATGAAAGGAAAACAAGATGGTAAACTGATTATTATTTTTCGTTAAATTATAAATCTCTTTCGGTGTGTGTAAATTTGAAAATTTATTTATGTAATTTATTTTTAGATTGCGCACATACTATAAATTTATATTAATGGCTTTTTGATGCATCACATGAATAATCTCTATTGCACACTTGGCATACGTGAAGTGTGCGCCGAAAAAAACTTAATCAATTTATTAGATTTATTTTATTGCCAAATTGGAGATATTCGCTTTATAACAAGCAATTTCTATTTTAAATTGGTTCGAGGTGGCAGTGGATTAAAGGCAGCGTGTGTAAATTATACTTAAGGTTCGATAGTTAAAAGAACGAGACTTGAGGAACAAATTGAAATACTCTTTTTCTTCTCTCCATTTTTCATTTTGTTTATTAATTAAACCCCCCACATATTTTACTGCGAGTGGTAATTTAAATAACTTTATACAAGCATGCATTCAGCTACCGTAGGTATGCACCTAAACTACGTAATATTTATCGTCCGTTGAAGCGACCACTTGCCACCATCCGTGTATAAACCGCTCAACCATTATTTTCTAAATGGAACCACGAATTTTTAGTACGATTATCGTCAAGAACTTCCACTAGGTATAATACGGTTAGTAATGGAATTTAAAAGATTTCAAGCCAGTCATCGGGTAAAAAAGTTTTTTTAATTAAATGTGAGTCCCAACACAAATTTTTTAATAAGAGATTATAGAGAACTCGATTTGTAACAAACGTTCTTGCTTACCTGAAGACACGCAAAACGTTCATTTCTGGGAAAATAAATAAAATGTAGCCAAAAGCCACAACCCAGTGCACAAATAATTTTCATCCTTTCATGTAAGAGTTTAATCTTATCCTGCACAAAATATTTGACCAAAAATACGGCGCATTAATTCGTAACGATCTTGTTGAAAATTTGGTAGAATCCGGAAATAACACGACCCCATGAGAGCACGAAGTTATCTCGCTGCAGAGATGTTATTTCTACTGTTGGTACAATATGTTTAATACTTTCATTAGTTGTGGCACTAAATAGCACACATATTAATGAAAGTAAAACGACATCGTTACCATTACTTTCGATATCGACCCCTTAAGAGCACTCGATTATTGAAAGATATTCACTTCTGACAATGACCACAACCATTACTTGAAGCGCCTATTCGAAACTTCTACGGATCGCAGTCAAAACAACTTACAAACAGCGACCTTATCCTCGACTAGACCATCGAGTATTGTAACATAAAGTTACGAAACGAGTGCAGTTGAACGTTTTATCTACTTTCACGAATTAGGCAAAAAGATAACTGAAAGTTTGGAAATTTATTTAAACATGTGTGAAAAGTAACTTTGCTACGCCCGATGTTGTAAACTCGCGAACGAGTGCGTAATTGTGCCTAACAACTCGAGCTGCGTTCTGGATTTCTTTTTTCTTTCGGAAATATAATTGGTTGCTGAGCAATTTTTGTTAACTAGGCACTGACATTAAGCAATTAAAAAAGATAAATAGTTAGAATTTTCTCGCCTGTACGATTAATAATAAAACAATTCTGCAGCATGGCGCGCATGTTGGTAAAAGTACTTTTTGTTGTTCAAGTGTCTAAGTTGAATTGAAAGCAGAAAAACCACGTACAAGTCGCATCCGAAACAAGAGTCACATCTATTTTAATTTGAAATATTCGCCTTCTGATGTTTAGAATAATAATGAAAGGGAAGATTGATTTCAATGTCGTTTGTCTCTTTTTACTCTTAAGCTTAGCTTTATCTTTTTGGCACACATACGCTATAAAAGCATTTTTAAATGCTCTATAATAAATTGACAATTGCGATAGTTTAAAGTTTGGAAAAGTATGAGAACCATTAGCAAACTGTTTGGAACGTGCTCCGACTCTTTAGTATCTAATTCTCGGCTAAAAGCGACTGCAGGTTGATAAAGTATATGGGCCATTGTCGGTAGATGATGCACAATTATATTTTTTACGATTTTTCTAAGGACTACCTTTTGCGCCAGTAAGTCACTATATTGTAAAATGTGCGTGTTGGCACGTAAAACGTTAAATTTATGTAAACAGCGGATTTTTATAATTCCCGTAACGATTAATTTCGGTTTTGTTTCTTTCGCTACGTCAAACTTAAATATTTCATTACGTTAATAATATAGAGTTGTTTACATGTAATACTTTAATTAGGCTATTAATTACTTCGAGTCAATGTAAAATAAGTTTGAAATATTGTAGTCATTTGAATTAATCAAGTGGCGTGACTAAAAAATAAAAAATAAAATTAGTAATAGAATTACAAATTTTTGAAAGACACGTAATAAAAATAATGAAAACGAAGTAAAAAAAATAGTTATTAATAACGTGTAAGTAAACAAATTCAAAGAAAATTTAATTCTTTTTGTTCTTTAAGACACGTTAAGATTGATTATGAAGAATTAGCTACAAAATGTTAGTCGTTTACGTATATGAAATCTTTAATTGGATCTCATCCATCAAATGAAGTATAATAAAAATGTTTAAAAAATACAAATTACTAAGAATTATACAAAGCATGATACGCCAACCTGATTTATACGAGTAAAAATGTTGCAGATTTGTTTTTAAAACAATTTAAGATAATTTCGGGATATATTGTAGTTACCTTTAACTGTTATTACTCTACCTACCACCATACTGAAATTACTCACGGAAAGCTGAACCTGATAGTATACGAGGATGTATTGATATCTAGTTAGCCTAGACCAGTTCCATGCATAAACAAATTATTGCGTTACCATAGCAACGAACAATAACTTATTAGAAGTGTCAGTGTAAAGTTTGACGTCAAAAAAGTAAACCAGAGTTAAGCAATAAATTAAAAGAAAAAAGATGTCCGCCGAAATTGTGAAAATCGAAAAATTGGAGTATCGAGCCATCATCAAGTACCTGTATTTAAAAGGGTTAAGAGGTAAGCAGATTTACGAAGATATGGTTAATACCCTTGGTGATCAATGTCCTTCGTATGCGACCGTCAAAAATTGGACTGCAAGCTTCAAAAGAGGTAAATTTTCAATTGAAGATGATGACCGATCGGGAAGGCCAGTTTCTGTGTCAGTCCCCAAAAAATCGATGCAGTTCATGACATGATTTTATCAGACCGTCGAATTGGGCTAAAACGGATATCTGAAGCACTGAATATTTCATACGAACGCGTTCATCATATAGTTCACGTCAATTTGGACATGAGAAAAATTTCTGCAAAATGGATCCCCAAATGTTTGAATGTTGACCAAAAGCGTGCAAGGGTAGAAGCATCGCGTTCGATCTGTGCTCGATTTAGACTTTTTAAACCGAATTGTTACTATGGATGAGACTTGGGTACATTTCTACGATCCAGAAACAAAACAACAATCGATGGAATGGCGACACTCTGGTTCTCCAACACCTAAGAAGTTTTGTGTCCAAGAATCTGCTGTAAAAGTTCTTGCTCAGTTTTTTGGGATTGCCATGGAGTAATCATGATTGATTTTTTGGATAAGGGTAGAACAATAACTGGAGATTACTATTCGACATTATTGACCACTCTACGGGAAAAAATTAAAGAGAAAAGACGGAAAGCTATCCAAAGGTGTTTTGTTTTTGCAGGACAACGCCCCTGCACACAAATCTCATGTTGCCATGCAAAAAATTCGTGATTTAGGATTTGAATTACTAGAACACCCGCCTTATTCTCCAGATTTGGCTCCGTCCGACTATCATCTCTTTCCTCAACTGAAAAAAAGTTTAAAAGGTCGTAAATTTTCTTCCAACGAGGAGGTAATAAAAGCTGTGGACGTCTGGTTTGCAGAGCAAGAAGAAACATTTTTTTGAAAGGTCTAGAGACGTTGCAGGTTTGCTGTAATAAATGTATCCAATTAAGAGGAGAATATGTTGAGTAATAAAATATTTTAACATTGAAATTTTGTTTGGTTCTGAAGTAGGCTAAGAATTTTTCAATATATCCTCGTACATATATCTACAAAATAATATTGGAATAAATTTACGCGTTTTTGCAAAAACTGAAAAAAATGACAATTCTTGTTTTCTTTTTTCAGCTATAACTTTTTTATTTGTTAATCTTTTTAAATTTTGTACAAACATTTTTATTAATACAGTAGAACCTCGATTATCCGGGGCGACTGGGACCATGCTCTGCACGGATAATTGAAAAACACGGATAATAGTAAATGACTTTTAGTTACCACAATAATGTACATGTACATACTACAAAGATCTTATTAGAAAAAATCAGACAATCGAGATGTAACAAGTCCTTAAACATGAATGTGTGTAGGTAAAAGGGCAAGCAGAAATGCTACACCAATTGGCACGGTTATCAATCTAATAGCCATTTCTATACAGCAATTCTGAGAAATTTTATATCTACATAAACACCAAATAGGATATCTTTGTATTTAATAAAAGTACAAATCTCTAAAGTAAGCAAAAATTCGAAGAAAAATTCTAAACGATTGTGAAGCATTAATACATATTGTTAAATAATTATTATTATGATATTATGAATACGTAAATTAAAAAAAAAATAGTAATAACAAGTGCACGGATAATCCGCCGCACGGATAATCCGCGCACGGATAATCGAGGTTCTACTGTACCACTTTTTAATCTGCTTTCGAATCCGTAAACACCGTTTCGATTAGTCGATTTGTTCTTGGTTTCTTAATGTTAACTTTATTTTTACTTATGGGCGCCAGGCCGGATCGTTCAGATAGGAGTTAAAAAAAACTTAATTTTAAATAAACGGCGCCAAGGAAGGAGCAATCACGGGCGCCATCTGTCATTTATCTGAAAATCCCGCCAGTACCACCATGTTTGGTAAAAATATGGCTCATTAAACTTTAAATGCGCTTGCACGAGCTGTCCCTGCGTTCCAACTGATTCGTGTATTGTATTATACTGTGGTGTAAATGTAAATGAAAAAGATAAAAAGTTTGTAAGTAAACTACACATCAACCCTTATGTTAAGTACATGGCTATTAAAGTAACAGTACGTCGGTCTCTGGAAGGCTTAAAAATGTGTATAATGACGACTATTAAAATAAACTAGGAAAAAGAAAAGTGACAACAAAAGCACGTAGTATACACATTTCTCAACATTCTAGATGCCATTCTTACAATAGCAAAGCACTATCCTCACATGGCTGGTTTTTCACAAAAATAATTTCCCCCAAGAAATTGTTTATAAGTATACTTATATAACTTCTTTTTTAGTTTCAATTTAAAACTGAATCATCCGTTATGATTTTTTTTGTTTTAATAGATTCCGGTCGTGCAACCAATTCTACCTACTCCTCCCAAGTGGCCAAACTAGAAACTAATTTAAGTTTTGAAATTTGTTTTCACGAATTTATCCTTCGAAATACTTTCACGTTTAGTATTTTCTACAATATTTATGCTAATAGTTGTTTTAAAAGCAAGTTGGTTTAGTTTGAACGCAACTTTAATTTAGTTTTAAGCAAACGAATTCACAACTTGTCCGATATATAGTTTAATTAGCAATTTTTTTTATTACTTTCATTAGGCGGCTTTCGGGAAAGAGATTTTCAGGGAAAAATTTGAAAGTGACGGAATGGATAGTATAATTTGTTTTTTTAAAGAACTGTTGTAATTAGTGCTTTATTTTTAAACAACTTCTAATTACTGTTTGCAAAATTTAACAAAAACGTAAAATTCAAAAGTCATCAATCAAAAGTTACATACTATAACATGGATCGAGCAACCCCTGTCGATAAAATAAAAAGACGAACAAAATAGAATTTAACGAAATTAACATTTTTTTGTATAGTGGGCACTTAATTACAAAATTACTTTTGTTACACCCTATTTTTTATATTTAGTTAGAAATCTTGATAATTAGAGGGTGATGCAAACCTAAAAATAAATACAATGTCAACACGCATACCTTGGAAACAAAAGCTGCTGTTCAAATTTGTTATTTTAATAAATGACTTTCTTAATTACGTTAAAATATAATTAAGATGCCGTTTTTATGTTATACTTTGCCTACTGTGATATTTTTCCAGTTTTGCAAAATATATCTTACCACGTAACAACTGCTTCCAATTCATTTTCTTTTGTTGTTAATTCACTTTTTTAGAGTTAGTTTCTTACATGGAAACTTTATGTAGTAGGTACTACCTTCTATTGTTGTTTATACCAAAAATATTAAAAGTATTGAAATATACAGACTGGCATTTTTGTATAGAACATTGTGTTGAAATGTCATCCGTCCATTATCACGAACCAATTAAAGAGTGAAAGCAAATTAAAATAATTTTTTCAAGCGACATAAATAAAAGCGTAGGGATGTGTTAATCTATCCCTCTCTGTTCACAACTTACTTCACTATTGTATAATACAGGGTGTACGGATAATCCATCAGGAAACTTCTAGAGGTGATTAAACAGGTTAAAAAATGGTGAAAGTTCCTTTAAGAAAAATGTCAAATCTCGGTAATAACAAAGATACAGCTACTCAAAGTTCAATATTTTCTTATTTCTTTTTGATGTAACTCCTTTAATCCTTGGCCAATCAGGTTGATTTGTGGCATGGTTATTTAGCGTATCGAGTTTTATCATTCCATCATTAAAGTGGTTCATTACTGTACCACCAAAAAGCACTTTACCTAAAACAAAAACTTTATTTCTCACCTAACTTTTGTGTCTTAATAGATATCACAATATTTACGATACATTTTTTAAGGCAGTCAAAATCGATAAATGTAACCATTTAACTGAAAATCCACCTCAAGGTTATGACAAATCAATTTTAAACAAGCGACTTTGGGAATCAAGTAGCTTTGGACCTTAAAGATCTAGTCGTATCCTCGTTTATCATAATCTTAGTTCGTTCAAACCATGTACGAGAGTTGGCTAACACTTCATTTCCTGCTTTCGTCAGTGTTGTTGGTGTTCATTCGACCTCACTATAAGGTTGGTATCATCGGCGAAACTGATCGCACTACCCATAACCAAGACAGCATAATCGTTTACAATATTTATAAATAGGATGGGTCCACGCAATGCTGCCTAGAGTGTCTCCTAACTCGCTTTAAACCACTTCAGATTTCACACGGCTACGCGACCGGTGATCCTCAGATAATTAATCTGCGATATTTGATCCGCGACATTTGATCCGCGGACAGTTCATCCGCATGACAATTCATCCGCATGACTATTCATCCGCATGCCAAAAATCACTTTTTCCGTTGTTCAAAAAAAATCGGTTCCTTCCTCGTAACCTAACCGCGTGAATAATCGAATACGCCAGAATCTCGACGTGAACAAAAATCACTTTTTTCGTTGCTTTAAAACAAATCGGTTTCTTCCAAATCGGATCTATTATCCGCGGATCAAATGTCGCGGATCAAATATCGCGGATTAATTATCTGAGGATCACCGGTCGCGTCACCTTTGCTATGAGACTGTTCCACTGATCTACACCGAAAGGAGTTGTTGATATATACGAGCCAGTATTTCATCGTGTCCGTACCTTCTTGGCTTATTTTTATGCATTTTGATAGTTTTATCATTTCCTTGGGCGTTGTTGGCTTAAGAATCAACGCCTTTCCATTTCTTGGAATATCGTTTACCTCTAATTCAGTAGGAGTTCGCGAGCTTAGCGCATCGGGCACCATATCTTCAATTTTCAATTGGCAATTTTCAATGGATCTCCCCTATTATTAGACACTCATAAAGTTCCTCGTACTCTTTTTTAATCCTTTTGTACTCCTCTATAAAAACAGAGTTTTGTCTGCTTAGGATGTTTTGTCTGTATAGGATGCGGACAGTGACCATTATGAATAGAAAATACCTTCTGAATCTGGACCTACCTAGCTCCCTGCACTTGGGCCACTTAATTAGGCCCATTGTACTTCCTTCAAGCGGCCTCCTTGTCTGATCTCGAACCATTCTACTTGTAGGAAGAACTTTAGGATTTTGGCGAGAGGGGCAGTGCTCATTCTGACCATATCGAGCCAGAAAGTCCCCCAAGACAATGCAGATGTTCAAGCGTTTCGTCTTCTAGTTCGCATCCATGACATATGGGATTATCTACCAAACCCAGTGCGTGGAGATGTTTGTATTGTCGACAGCGTCTCGTAAATGTCCCTGCACTTGTTTGTTTCTAGATTAGTTCGGGACAGCTGTAGACAATATTTTGCTAGCTTTTCAGAAAAAAACGGTATAGGTTTTTTTTTTGGCGACAACTCACGTTTTTTGTCCATATTTCTGTATGTAATTGATGGGTATTTTTTTTAAATGTGTATTTTACGTCCGCATCAACTACTGTGGTTATTAGCAGACGGGACCTACAGCTTTAGGTGGGTTCCGAACCACCAGGACCAGGGCATTTGACACATGGAGACACTCCAGTGATGTCAGTCGGTTTTGAACCGGCGACCTTTGCATCCGCATGCGACGGTGTTGGCCGCTAGACCACCCCGGTCCTCTTGTTGGGTATTATTTTTAAGGAGAGAGTATCAACAGTAGTTCAGGGCCACAAGGAAGGATGTTTTATCATTACCCTCATTTTCTTGATGTCTTTTGACCCAACAGAGTGTAAGAACATTGTTTTTGGATATCTGATTTGGCAGCTCTATGCACTCCCACAGAAGACCGGACCTTGCAGGTGTAAAAATGCTTTTTTTTTACTCGTCTGATTGCTGTGTACTCGCACACATTTTTTACACTTGTGAGAGAAGTGCAATTTTTGTTTTCATACTAGATAAAATTGGATCCACTCTTCAGTTTAAGCCCACCAATTATAAACTAACTCTAAAGTAAGTAACTTTTGGGTTTAATCTGATGGGAGAAAAATTAGTGTTTGTAACGTATAATAATATTGTTTATTCGCTACTTTACAAAATCACAATGTTTGTAGTAGCACATCAAGCACAAACTCAATCACCATCACTATTGTCGAATGTGTACCCCACCTATCACTTTTCGGCCTAATTTTTATGATTACCACTTTCGTTTGGTAAATTAGTCTCACATATTATGCAGAATAGAAGATAAAGATAAGTGTATCTATATTTCGTAAACTTAAATTACTAGTTGAGCCGAGACTCTTGAAATCCTAAATAAACCTAGTTTTATCTCGTTAATTAATTTAATGTAATTATTTTCTAACACTATCTTGCTTGTGCGGTACAACTATTTATATTGACCCATCTTCAAATATAATTTCGAAACAAATTCAAAAATCAATATTAGCAATCGTTTCGTTTAATTAATGCATAAAGGTATAACCAACCACCTGTTTGTTCGAGTTGCGCTCTTTATTCGTTTATTCGTAACATTTTTTAAATATATATTTTTATTTATTGAAGGTTACAATCTTACAATCGATTTTGAAAAGAGTATTTTAGCCATCATAATTCTTTCTTTATTTCTTTTTGTTATCCTTCCTATGCGTGAGTAATGTGAAAAAATTTATATGCTTCGCGCGTACTACAAATCTAAAGGTTTGTAAGAGCGTATGTGATACAATAAAGTATCGGTTTTAAGCAATTTTGTTTGCGTATTATGTTTCAATAGTGAACCTGGTTTCGATGTTATTGCTCGAGTTGGTTACAACTTAAAAAAATATGACAATTTATATCAAGGGGACTGTATCAGTAGAAATACAACTACTACTGTGGATTACAATAAATTCAAAAGAGCTTTATTTAAATGTGAGGGCCATTTTTTATTAAGTTCCGTTGAGCTGTAAAAAAGAGGAAAGGCAAAGAAGTTTTATCGCACCTACCTACCCAAAAGTTACATTTTTATGCTAATTCTTCACGTAGTCACCAGCCAGACTGAACCACTTACCGTAACTAGGTACCACCATTTGTATGTCTTCTTCAAGGAAGGTTAGGACCAATTTCTCACACATTTTCAGCTCTTCGCTGATTTTAAAACCACTCGACTACACCCCCATCGAAGTAAATGGGCGATAATCACTCGGTATCAAGTCTGGGCTCTAGAGTGAGGAATTTATGAAAAGCAGCAGTTCGTTCTTGTAGAAAGGCCCAACACTCAGTAATAGCAAGTCTAATCTTTACTCCGTAAGCGTTTGATAGTCTCTCATCGATGGTTGGCCCAGGCTCTATAGAGTCAATAAGCTCTTCTACAGTCGTTGGGGGCTCTACGTTTGTTGGATAAAGCGGCGTTGTGTGTTTCAGCTAAGTGAATGACAGGCAAACCTCGCACTTGACGAGAGTTACAATCATCTAAAGCTAAAGACAGTCCTTGTGATAGCTAAATTTGTTTTTTCGCTCTTACTTTAAACATTGCCATTTAGTTTGCTCTCACAACTGGCTTTTGTAAATAAGATTTCCCGTTCTTTCAATGGAAATTTACTTTGTAATGGCACGACTCTATTTACAATACAATTAAATTCAAATTGATAAGTTATATAGAAATTTAATACAAATAATGGAATGTTTTAAATTTAGGCACTGATCGTTGTTTCATTCAATTTGCAGTTGTAATCTGAACATCCCTTTGTTTAATTTGTTTTATCAATAATTTAAAATATTAAATTCCTTTAATAAATGATGCTTTTTGTTGCTCCACGAACTTTTTGCATGACCTACAACAACTGAACAAATAATAACAGAGGATTTGCCAATATATGTGGTATTTTATACTTTTTGGGTTGTTATAAAAATGCTTTAGTTCTTATAAAATTACCAGGGGGTCAAATTATTTAGTAGGAACGTAAAAAGTTTCATTAGATCAAAGGATAGTAATAGTTAAAAGTCAACTACTTCGGATAATTTTGATTACAATTTTATTGAAGCACTAAAACAAGAATTAGTACAGTATTTTAACTACAAACGTCGATTTGAAATGTAAAATGATCGTTTCGAATTAAAATACGAGAGCAATTTAATAATTACATTCAGTGATGCTTTAAAGGGCCCTTATTTTTGTAACAAATGTTTTATAAATTTTTTACAAACAAAAAATAACAAAAGCAAAGTTTTATTGAACTTGTTGAACATAACAAGAAACGTTAAAACATTTTTGTTACACCAAACATCATTATCACATTTAAAAATCTTAATGTTAACTTTTCACTTGCTCTTTTAACAAACACACGGGTTTTTCAAACAAAAGGTTTTCATAAAGTAAATTAAAAAGCAAACAAAAAGTACTCATATTTATTGATCTTTCGTTAACGAAAATAAAGAGCTCGTGTGGTGGTAAAGTAGTAGTATCCTACTAATAAAAAGGTTCTCGTTGAATAAATTGAACTTTGTGCCAGAAATGAGCATTCATGTTAACATTTCATTAGGTGTAAATTGTACTTGCTTTTCGCTAAATTACTACCTCGATGACGTGATACCAACTTAATTTTTTTACAATTTCTAATGAAACTAATTAATAATTTTACCTTTTTTGTTGACTTCGACTACTTTGAAAAGTAATAAGTACTTCCAAATCCAAAACACTAAACAAAATAATTAGACAGGCTCTGTTTTCAAATATTTAATGGGGGGGGGGGGCAGCAAGCACTTCTGCTAAACGATAAAGTTGAAAGTCTGGAAGAACATTGCAAATTAGGAATTAAAAAACCGTCTACCTATCACTCCAAAGTGGTAACATGACCTAGGAACGCAGCCCGAGAAGGGTAGTTTTTCTGTTTTTGGGCTTACAACTCGAAAAGTACGCACTTATGAGAAAAGTGCTTTTTTATGAATATAAATTACATCAAATTTCTTACCTATTATTATATATCTTAGGGTTTTTCCTCAGACAAACAAATTATGCGCAAGAGCACGTTAGTATTTGACAAAAATTACAAAATCGGACAAAAAACTATTTTATTTATTTAGTTTTTCACTTATAACCTCAAAACTATACATTTTTGAGAAAGGTGATACTATAATAAAAGTAAGCTAAATTACATTTTCTACGAATTTAATCCTAAAAGTTATTTTGATCAGACAAACGGTTTGAGCGCTAGAGCGCGTTAAAGTTTGACAAAAATTCCAAAATCTGACAAAAAAGTTTCTCTTAGAATCGGGGTGGTCTAGCGGCTAACATCGCAGCATCCGGATGTAAAGGTCGCTGGTTCAAAGCCGACTGACACCACTAGAGTGTTTCTATGTGTCAAATGACGTAAAATACCACATTAAAAAAAAGTTTCTCTTAAGAGAGAAAGATTTCTCGACAAAAATAAAGTACATTCAATTTTTTATACATTATGTTTCTTAAATTTTTCCGTCAAACAAACAGATGTAGCGCTAGAGCGCGTTGAAGTTAGAGTGGAGATATACATAGAGTGGGTTTGGCTATTTTTTTAGTTTTTTACTTATAACCTCAAAACTACACACTTTTTGAGCAAAGTGCTACTATATTAAAGTAAACTACATTAAATTTCCTACAAATTATATTCTAAAGGTTATTTTGATTTGACAAACGGTTTAAGCGCTAGAGCGCGTTGAAGTTCGACAAAAATTCCAAAATGTGACAAAAAGTTATTTCTTTTGTTTTAGTAGGTGTTTCTCACTTTTAGAGAGAAAGGTTTTTATAGAAGAATAAAGTACATTTAATTTTCTACATATTATGTTTCCTAAATATCTTTGTCAAACAAACAATTTTAGCGCTAGAGCGCGTTGAAGTTAGAGTGGAGATATACATACAGTGGGTTTTGCTATTTTTTTAGTTTTTCACTTATAACCTCAACACTACACACTTTTTTAGCAAAGTACTACTATATTAAAGTAATCTGCATTAAATTTCCTACAAATTATATCCTAAAAGTTATTTCGATCAGACAAACGGTTTAAGCGCTAGAGCGCGTGAAAGTAAACAAAGAATAAATCTAATTTTTAATGAAAAATTAGAAAACTCATGAGAAAACTTACAGACGATTGAACTTTCTGTACAATTTTTACTTTTAGTTTGTTACTAGGTATATCAGTTTTCAGGATCTGACTTAGAGAGTCGTTATTATTATTTCTCTGAATAGATCGTTACATTTCGTTACAGATTCGAATTTGAAAATTTGATGATGTTTAACTTTGTTTACAATCACACACACACACGTTGCGTAGATCGTGCCGTTTATTACTTATATGGGAAATTTTGTGACGATAACGGCACTAAATTTCTCACGACTCGAGTTCCACCCAGTGCCTGATACGAAATATTCATGTTATCATTTAAAACGCCCTTACCTTAATTCACATTTAATATTACTTGGAGTTCACTCACTGATAAATACGTGTTGTAAATAATGTTTCATTTACTCGCTTTTTAATCTTGGATTAAAATCGGCTGTTTAAACACAAAACTATATAGACATAATACATAGATGCCATTTGTGTTGGAAACGAACGCAAAGGGGTTGTTTGTTGTGTAGGGAGAAGAAGCAAGTTATTTAAAAACAATATAATCGACCTATGTAAATTTTTATTTACTTAACCCTCAATTACATACTAATGAACTTATAATCGTTTAGCTCTTTTTACTACTTGCGCAATTAACAAGCGAGTAAAACGGCTATTCTTAATGGCGCATTCAACTTTGAAATAAACTTCAACTATTAAACTTTTTCCGACGTTTTTTTGTGTATACAATTTCAATAACTTGGAACAACTTTCTTCTTGTATTGTAGAACTAAATTTAATGTTGTATCAAAAAAGGAAATTCCCTATTTGTAAAAATAAGGGGTTTTATTTAAGTAATCAAAGTGTGCGTGTGGTTTATACTAACAAAAGGGGGCGTTATTGAAACTCAATTAACTTTAATCGGCACATTAATTCTTAGAAATTGAGCAACAAAATTTTGGGTTGGGTAAACGCACTTTATTCCTTGTAACTTTACCTTTGAAAGTTAATATCCGCCGTATTAATTTGGAAACGGAATGAATAGGTCGAAGGGGTTAAATAATAAATAGATTTTCTATAAATTGTTTCAATCGAGGAGTGAAGCTGAATTAAACCTCAGAACATATCCTTAATCGAAAAATAATGTTTAGCGAGAGCTTGGGAGAGTGACAGCACAGCTCTCCAGTCTCCTGTCGCTATTATAGTCACTACGTCACTACTACAATTTTTCCGATGCAACTTTGTTTCCGTATTACCACCAACAATCTTCCCTTGTTGCGTTACTATCAAAATGCGTCCAATCAGAAATTATTTGATAATGAACTTGCTCGTCTTTTATTTTTCTTTGTAGGCACACGAATAAATTGAAAGTCGAGGATAATTCGATTTTTGAACAATTAATGGCGGGGTTGTTAGGGAGCCATTTCGCGTCGAAATCGAGATTCGATATATTTTCAATTTATTCTTTTTATGTGTAAGATTTCAAAGGCAATTTAACACAGTATAACAATACGTCACTAGACTTGGAAGTAACAAATCGGAAGTGGGATGTGTTTGTAAGTTGGCAGACATGACGAAGGGTTAACGGTAGTGAACCGCATCAGTATTCATGGCCTTCTTGTCGTCCAGTCGAGTTTTCATTGGAATTTAACCGCTGTCGATATAACGTCTATTCAAATGCGTTAAAACTTTGAAAAATAACTTTTTATATTATTAAAGTAAGCAAAAAATGCAATTTATGTGTAGGTAAATCAAATTTAATATTAAATAACCCAGATTGACCTGTTGCATGTGTTGAAACAAAAAAAACGTTATCTGAGTATTAAATGCGATCTCCAATAGGAAGTTTTTTATGTAACCTATATGTTTCTATACATTCTTAATTCTATTATTTATAGCGCTAATTGTTCTATACACGTGAAACTTTGAGAAAAATGATCATCCTGGCCACTTTTCTCTTTCTTAGGTATTTGGTATGTTTCTAATTAGAAATAGCCGCGCCTACTTAATCCTCTATGGCTCCCAATGATTTGTATACACCTTTAGGAATCAATCCGTAAGGTTTGAGGAAAAACACTTTTCCAGATATATCTGAGTCATAAAATGATAAACATAAATATGAGCTACAACATTCGCGTAATTGCTGGGTCCCGGACTAAGCAGATAGCAATGCTTAGGTACAGCTAATCTTATCATCCTCCGTTTAAGTTCAATGGAAGTCTGAACTAGCTGTCATTTTGTGGCATATTTTTTCTCAATTTATTTAATTTTCTCTAAGAATATTTAGATGCTATCGAGGAGTTTAACGGGAGTCTTAGACGTCAATCTTAATTTTTCAGTAGGGGAAGCTTGATGGTTACATTTTAATATATTATGGCGAAAAGAAAATTGTAAATGTTTTTAGCCAATGCTCGGAAAAGCCCTCTTGAGCATTTTTATGAAAAGCCCGAAAAAGCGTCGACCCGAAATTTATTTTATTTACGTACCTACATGACTAATGTAAAACAATAAAATTTACAACGAAAATTTAAATATGAGCTATTTACAGCTTAACAATACCCCAACCTACAATAAAAGTTGCGATTGGGATCAGGAAAAAATAAATTTTGGTATTTTTGTGTATCAAGTGTTGACATAATATTAGCATAACTAAAATAGGTATAACATAATGTAATTTCCCGTTTAGTTTTCACGCGTGATACAAACATTTTTCTTTTAAAAATGCTTTTTTGTTCTTTTCTATATTTTAATACGTTGAAGAATTTTCTCTTATGTCCTGTCAGATGTTATCGTAAGATCTACGATCGGATCAAGATCGCAAAATAAAGAAAAAAAATGTTACACCACTCACCGATGAAAGAAGGAAAAAAAAGAAAATGCATTTCGCTCATATCTACCGACGAGATATTTCCCAATTATGAAATTCTTTTAAAAGGTGAAAACGAGTCGAGGAAAACCGTAGTAAAATTTAGGATAACGTTTGACTCTTCGATACTTAATCAAATCGATTATCGGCGAAATAATTTTTTCTTATCATTAATCATTGTTTCCTTTAGATAGGTTTAAACACGAGAGATGGGACAAATTTATTTCCGTTTATTTAAAAAAAATCAAATTACAATTACGATTTTATAGAACTGCGAAGCATTTAAGGTCCATCTGCCACAAAATCCGTCTATTCAAACTCTAAGACTACCATTTTTCTTCATAGACAGATGAGATTATAATACAGTTTCAAAACTCGGAACAATCTATCATCTCACAAAACGTTAAAGTTTCCTTATTCGACCCACGTTGCAAAGCTATTAAGTCTTTCTCTTTCCATCACTACTGTACCGTACACGACTTACCTTTCATTATCTTACGTATTTTGTTAGATTGCCTTAGGGATTAAATTTAGCTTCGCAGGATATTCGCTTTCATACACTTTGCTTTTACTGCTCCTTTGATTGCGAAAGTAAACGAAATCATCAGGATGTAATGTATTGTAGAATATCAAAATTTACTAGTGGTGAGTGCAACGAAGTGAAACGTAAAATCGAGTGATTTTTGAATACCGACCCTATTGAAAGATACTGGGGATAGAAAAGGGAAAAATGTAATTTTTAACACTTAAACGAAATTGCTGGATGTAATTTAAATGTAAGAGTTTGAATAATGTTTTATCTCTTCAAAGAAAATAATTTAGAAGACAACTGTTGAAAGCCCATTTAATATGATTATCGCTTATAGATATACTCAAGCAGAAGCGCGGTTGGTTAGCATGCAAATGACCTGGTTAGTTTGCAGCCGCCGTAGTTATTTTAATTTAAATTGGGATTTTAATTAAGAGTCGAGTTAAATAATGCAAAATTTGTAAGACGATCGTTATTATGCCGTTCGCTGACCATTATTCTACGCAAAATTATTACCGGACATGCTTATTAAAATTATTATTACCTACTACAATATTTTCAAACGTAAACGTATACATATACAGGGCTCGCCTATAATTTTTGGGTCCAAAATTGCATAAACTTCCACTTTTAACCATAGGAAGACTGTTCTATAATTTTCTGAATGACAATCTGAGTCTTGTGCGGTGAATTTCAAAAGGGGAGCTCCTCTTAAGAATCTCCGAGGCTTCAACAGGCGGAATAAAATTATTACCTCTGTTAAAATTGCGGAAGAATAATTTGAAATTCCAATAAAGGGTGACACATCACTTATTGAAAATTGATTTAAATTTTTGGAGAAGTACTTAGGATTGTAACCCTATATTATCGGGTGTAGACCACCAAAGGGTGACATATTGGAATTTACCATTGTTTTGTACGTTTTTGCTGATTGCTACTCACCAGGAAAAACTAAAATTGAAAATGGAGTTTTTAATAATAATATGAATTACGATAGTATATCAGCAATTAATCACAAAAAGCTACACAGCTACCCGTACACTCATATCGCATTAGCTTGAAGAGCCAGGCGATCCCTCTTCATTACAAACCTCAAGTACCCCGGTGTAGAAGATCCGTGGAACGAGCGAAGATGCTTGCTCAGGAACCATGAAGCCAGATAACAAAAACAATAATGTAAAGTTAGAGGTTCTAAATCGAGGCACCGAGTATGTGTGCGTTATTTCTTAGGATTAAACGGTGCGAGTCCGCCGGCCTCCATCAAAATAAATCTTTGTACGTGTTTGTACTATTACAAATGGTACACTTTGTACTACCTTTTGGTTTCTCGGGTTTAGAAATTGATACATTCCCCTTACTATTTCCCAACCATGGAAGGTTATCCAACATGTGTTGGGCAATAACAAAGTCTCTCGAGAATGTTAACGGTTTGATGGTTTCAATTGGTTGTCCTTTACCTAACATACATGACTTGCAATTGCAAGTTCTTTTGCAAAATGGACACACCCAAGTCAAGTCCTCTAAAACCTCGAGTATGTCTTCATCGTAACGATTTTTAAAACATCTACCACAATATTGTCCTTTTTTCCCAACGCAAACTCCACTATGGCACACCGTCTTGATATCTTGGGTTTTTTCCGACATTGACTTCCGACTTAGATTGACTTTTCTTACTTTTTACGACGTTTGTGTTTTTTCTAATTGGCACAACTACGATTTTCTTTTTTCTAGTTCTGCTAGCTGTTGAATTGGCAACGCTAACCAGCTCATGGTTGGATGCATCACGTTTCGAGTCACTCAGTCTGGCTATTCGAAGAGACCTTCTGGGTTGTAAGGGTTTGATACCCGAATTTTTCGCTACTATTTTACGTTTAGTCGATTTTAGCTTTTTGGTATCAAAATTTGTGTTAGAAGAATGAGCTTCTTGAGAATTGCTAATATCTTGCAAAATGTTTTCAGAACTTCAAAAAAGCCTTTTGTCGAATAGTTTGCTCTTTTACTAATCGGTAGCAACTTTTCTTCTTAGTTGGCATTATAAAAACTGGCAAAAACAAAAATTCACTATAGTTACAACTTACTGTTGTTTTTAAAAAAGCTTAAACAATAGGGCAGCACATTACCTTTAAAAATGTAAACCAATAAACAGCAAAGCATGACCCCAAATCGATGCTCGATCTTCAGGACACCTTTTGCGTTGTAATACGGTAATATGTGGTCCAGAAGGCTAATGTTACTAAAAGAGTATTGCAGACAGGCAGCAATTCTGCAAAATATGCAACTTTTGCTCAAACTCTGCAGTAATCAAGAACACTCAACACTAAGCTGTTAACGAGGCATAATTTTAGATCACTGGGCAACATAATGTATTTGTACTGGTTCAGGGTCTTTAACCTGAAGTATGCCAAACTGCATATTTCCTTATAAGCATGGTCACAGTCCATGTACAGTTCAAGATTTCTGGTTCATTCCACAAGCCTGACAACCTCTCCATCGCCAACGATGAGATGGGCCAGCATTGACAAAGCCCTCTAGCGCAAATATTTCGAGCCGACACATATAACCATTGATTTTGATGGGTTATTACATAGGCCATTTCCTTTGGACCAATATGATACTTTGTCCAGATCATCCACTAGAACAGTAGCAGCTACATTGACATCGCATAGATCGAAAATGGTATAAACCTATTAAGTATCATCAGTGCAGAGATGAACAGTACTTCCCGCACTTAATTGGTTGGGTTGGTTGGTGAAAAAAATAATGAAAAGCAGTGGACTGAGAACTCTACCCCGTGGTACACCAGTCGGGACATCTGTTAACAACCTGCCGTCGACCCCTAAAATAGTTATAGAACCAGTAAGATAGTCTTCCATCACAGCCGTAGTGCTTTAGCTTCGACAAAAGAAGTTAGTGGTCAATGCTGTCGAAAGCGTTAGAGAAATCCAGCAGTATCAACAGAGTAACCTTTGAATTATCGATTGCCGATGTCAAGTCGCTGGTAGCTCTGAGCAAGGCAGTGCATGTTCTGCGATTTTTTCTAAAAGGCGACTAGCTGTCGATGAGAATATTGGACTCTTCTAGGCGTTCTATGGGCAACTTTTCACTCGTACGCAAGAGCCAATTTCTAACCGGAGGTCTCAAATCAGTTAATAATAGACTTGTGCAAGTTTTTTCTCCACTAAAAGGCGACAATGTTGCTAGCAAAGTCAAACTTTTATAACCAGTGCCTTTTTTAACCTCAAGTTAAGATTTGACTTTTCTTCATAATAAATTGATGCAAATTTTTTTGACCCCACCGTAGAAGCAATACGTGCCATGTACTATTCAAAGCTAAAAACTAGCATACTATAATATGTAGATATGTACTACTTTGAGAGTAGTTATAGAATATTAATAATTTTGCCAATAAGACGCATTTAGAATTTAATATAGGTATCAAAGAATTGCGAAGCAATTATGTCGTACGTCCTACGAGTATATGTTGCAGAAATACTGCGGATCAACTTTTGGTATAAAAAGATCCATGCAATATATAAAACCTATATAAATTTATGAAACGTAAATATCTTAGCTTCTTTATCATTCTTGCCTGTTTTCGCTATTTTTGAGTTTCTATAAAATACACATAAAATGATACGAGTGTGTTACGATACACGCAAATATAAACAACTTGCGGAAAAGATGCTTTACGCATAATATGTATAAACAAATAAATATTTATGCAACAAGTGGAAAATTTATGCATAAAAATGAAATAATTTAATTTGACTTACTTTACCCCGATTAATCATTGATGGGATGATGAGTAAAACGATTAATAGAGAATAAATAGAGATAGATTAGTTAAGAAAGATTAAAAGAGAGGCAGAAGAATTTAGTTGTAGTGAAAAATACTATTTCTGGATGAAAGGGCCATATTTTCTGGCCACACAGCTTCCACCAAATCAGTTTTTCAGTTTCCATTAAATTATTTTTATGTCTCTTTTAGCAAAATAGTGAGGACCTCTACGACAGTTTTTAGAATTTTTAACATAGTACCAATTTGAAAGCACCAATGAATTCCCCGCCACTCTTTTGAAACTGTAATACTTTTTTCCCGTTTAACCAATTTTAAAACGACATCCCCATAAAATAATTTACTCTTTATGTTACTTTTATGTATCTATACGTTGTTTTAGTGGTTTTATTAACCACCCGTATGTTATGTTCTCGCTTAGTCGCTTCCTAGTGTCTCGTCTCGTCTTTATGGTAAAGTTAACAGACGGCTAAATTTTTATTTTACTTTCCCTTTTTTTAGTTTTCAAACATGTGGAACTAATGTTGTGGATGTGGAAGGTAATCTCTATTATTTGTAACTTGCAGAAACATATCACCCTACCAAAAAATATAACAAAGAGTTTCTCCTTAGATTATTCCCGAATGTGGAAGGGGCGGGCATTAATAAAGTGATGAAAATCATCATAACTGACGTGGCATTAAATCGCAATGGTAGTAATGAAATCTTGTTATAGCCCGATTGGAACATGTTATGTAGATTACTGCTGTCAAGTTACATATGGAAACCTTGCGTTAAATGCAATTTCATTATTAAATTACAAACGCAGATTTTGATAGCGGATGTCTTAAAAAGCATTCTCTTGTATTCCTTCAACTTTGATATATTTTCAGAAACAAAAATAGTTCATGAAAGGTTATTAAAAAATTATTCAAATTTCATCGCAATTTAATTAATTGCTCGTTCTACGTGTGGGTAACCTATAAAATTCTGAACGCCATAATCGAAAGTATGATACCCGAATCTGGAACACGCTGTATGCGAAGTGATTCCTATTTATTGTATTTGGTCTAAAGGCGGAAAAGCCACGATAACAGAACAAAAATGACTACTGAGAGAGGAAAAAATACATCAAATCAACAAAGGGGTTATTAAGACAAGGGTATTCTGCTGTCACGCACCTCATTTAACATAACACATTTACGTCATATAATAAAAGAATAGAAATCGAAAACTCCAAAAGAAACACAATTAAATATAGAAAATACCAATAATAGGTATCATTTTTCATCGTCTGTTACGATCTAAACACTTACGCCGCAATCGTTACAACAATTATTTACATTAATATTTCAGAAAATGAATGAATTTTTACTACAAAAAAATTATTTTTGTGAAAAGACTGAAATCAAAATTAGGCGTTTTAAAAAGCGAACCGTTACAAAAAATTTAAATACGGTTCTGTGTGCTTATTTGCGAGCGCAAATATTTTTATTAAGTCAATTTCTTATTTAAATTTATTTCGCTACGTAATTTCAAGATTAAAAACTAGATTGGTGTATAGTTAATAATTAGAAATTTATATGGATGTAGCAAGATACGTTACTTGGGAGAATCAGTATAATATAATTGGTTCTGGGTGGTAGATATTTGTGCAGCTAGGCGAGAAATTAGGTACTAACACATGTAACTGAGATATACGGTCCTTTGTAAGTACAAAACGCAATATTTTCAGCTGTATCTTTTCGCGTGAACAGTTTTATTGGCCATGTTATAGATGACTGTTATAATTGGTTCTCTCTTCTGTTAAAGACAAATTAAAAGGACGAGGTGATTGAATATGAAAAATTGCTATTTATTTTGTTGCAATTCTAAAATTCGGGCAATTCAAAATGACCCCCCAAAAAATAAGTCGATTATAATGTAAGTCGCGTACTTGCATTATTAGGCGTCATTAAAAAATTTTTTAACGATGGCACTGATTGTTAACAAGAAGTTGGCAACACTTATTCTGCCCGTTCTTGCTAAGTTCACATAAACATTAAGTTCTCCATAGGAGCGCTTTACTGTCGCCCTGTATAATAGTAATTTCAAAGTTTCCAAATCGTGCAATAACTCTATTCGTATCTATTAGCTTGCATAGCGCGATTTAAATAACACAATACCGTAAAACATTCGACAGATCAATAAATTGATTAACTTAAGTGCTATAGATTCGAATTTGTTGATTGTGTACTTTCCATATTTATTTTGAAATATGTTATAGTTTATTTAAATGTGATTTTAAAGATAAACATATCAAGCGAAACCGAATTATTGTGAGTAAAGTTCGTCGACTTAAATATTCGTTGCTTTTCAAATGTAAAACATCTTCAGAATGTTGTACAAGGACTATATTACTGCTTTCTATGAGCCCCATAATGTATGCTTCGACTTAACGTAAAAGCTACACGGCTTTTTGCGTTATAAAAATGCTTTTCATTATAGCGAGTTTCCACAAAATAATCAGATACTTGAAAATCCAGCAAATAAGCTATGAAACATGACACTGCAAAAATAACAATAGTGCCAAGTTTTAGCTCATTTTAACGCTAATGAAAATAAAAGTTAAAAGTTAATGGAGTAATTGTTATTTTTCGTTTTTGTAACTTGGTGAAAAATGAAAAACAGTCATAAAAATGCATTTGTCTAAAGAACATAACGCTTTTTCTTCTCTTTATTATTGCGGTCCCAATGTGGGTTTTTGTTGTACATTTTCAACTCCATTTTGACCATTTTCGTTTTTATAGAGCTATCAAAATGAGACCACAAGAGGGTAACTAATAAACGACACTCTTGAAATCTCTGAGGCCTGACATCCAGGTACCCAAAATCGCCTTCAGACTCCATCCTAAGGCGACAAGGCCATAGATCTTGCGCAGGGTCGAACCTATAAATCTCAATTGGCACCAAATTCTTATCGCGACAGACATCCTCACGGAGCACTATTTAAATCTCCAACGAAACGCTCAACACAGGAAATTACATTCTAAAGCGTCGTCCAGACTAGGGCTGCAACGTGCAACTTGCGCATCTTTGATGTTCGCTCTACAAAACGACAAGTTGTAGTCTGGACGAGACTTCAAGAGTAGACTGATGACCATCTTGTCTGTGAGTGTTGGCTACCTCCACTATAGACATGGCCATGTGAGCCCACCTTTTCAAAATCCCAAAATCACCCGGGAACTGTCTTTAAACAAGATATTGTTTTACGGTCACATACTTTTCTCGTAGACTCGTAGCTTGAATTAGTGAATGGTTGGCAGCGCTTAAAATATTGCTGCTCTGGGCCGGATCTACTTGATCGCTTTCGTCAATCCGTTTATGGCATTTCTGGGTTGGGGTAGGCAGAATATGATATATTAAAATATCGCAAAAATTATTTTCTATAAGTTTATGCTGTTATTTAATTGAAAACTGCATAAAACAAAAAGAACATAGGTGTAAGCAATCGGTAAATATTTTAGAGTAAAGTCGCCTTGGAAATAATAGGGGGGAGTTCCCTTGAATATGATTAATGTAAAAACCAACCATAACCGGTTGTTGTTTCTTCTTGAGAAGAGGTTAAATCATTAGAAGACAGAGTACATGATTCGTTGGAGGTCGCCGTGGTTATCGCCCGAGAGACTTTTCATGCCAACTGGAGGCGTAGATGTTGTTTAAAACCAGCTTTTAATGGACTTGCCTATCCCGAGAGATCCCCCGAAGCTAACAGCGTGGTTTAAAAATAGCATATGTCTATGGAACCTACAAATTCGACACCTGAACCGTTTGTGCATGATGTTTCGTTGCCTTTAATGCAGCTCAGACCTGAAACTGTTTTCTATCGGCCTCAGTCATGGGATTCCTCTGTGGTCGTGTATAAGGGGAACGCGACCTTCGATGGGACGTCAGGGGTGATGGCTTTTGTCGATAGGGTGGAAAAGCTGCGGCATGCGCGAGAAGTATCGTCGTCTCAGTTATTGCACTTTGCCGTGAATTTGTTCAAGGGGAATGCGCTTTTATGGTATCGTCAAACGAAACATATATAAGTTTGGAAGTTTGGAGGATCTCCTTAACCACCCGAAGTGGTAATTTTTGCCATCCGGTTACCAGCAGCGCCTGTGGGACGATATTCGACGGGTGTAAACAAACAGTTGATTCTATACGTGTCGGTCATGGCAAATTTATGTAGCCGGTTATTCAGGCCACTTCCTGAGACGGATCGCTTAGCCATAAGCTTGCGAAGTTTGAACCACACTTTTGTACGAGCCTTTAGCGTGCAGAACCCGCGGACTATCGACGACTTGCTACTGGTTGGTAGATTGATTTAGGAGAGTAAATCGTCCTCCGCTCACAAACCCTCCATTAATGGTGGAGCCAAATATTATGGCATATTATATTAAATTGTAAGAGGCGTCGACAATGAGCCGTGATGGACCTTGAGCGGATTTATTGTTATTCGAGAAGGGCGCGACAGTCGCTGTGGTTGTGTAGACTTGCTTAAATTCTATGGGATTATTGGATATATGGTTATACACAACCTCAAACAGGACATTAGTGTGGCCAGAGGGATGTTACAATCTTGTCGTTCTTCAAGTATTCTTCTTTAAACCCAACCAGCGAATCCTCTTGGATTTCGTGTTGGCACATTCGGGGAGTAACGAGAAACCTTATTTAGAGGACACTATTTTCAATAGCACCTTCAATATCATAGTGATGATCAGTGATATCAAGTTAGCACAGATTGAATCTAGTCGTAACCTTTGTGCAAAAACTGTTCCTTAATCCAAGAGCTTGATTGACTGGCTTTAATTTTCTTTTATAAACTTAATATGATTGCTGATGACGACCTCTAAATTTAATTATCATCATTGCTTGTAAGAAATTGATAGAAAACTTATGCAAAAATTTTATTTTCAGGAAACTCTAATACAAAATTCGACCTTTTTCAGTAAACGCGGACGGGGAGCACCGTAATCCAAGAAAATTTCATTCAATAATAATACCTCGTAATTATTTAATGATGTTGTCTCGCAGTTCTGGAGTAAAGAGAATGAGGGCTGATTTTTATGAATTTTTGATAATTAGCATGAACAAAAATTTCGTTAGGTAGGCAGACAAAGAAGCTTGACTTTGTATACACAGTGCAATATATCGTAGACGAAATTTAATGTACTCGTTGGAATTGATTATTGTGATTAACAACTATTTCTTTTTTTTTAAATGTGGTATTTAACGTCCGCTTCAACGGCACAGTTATATACAGACGGGACCTACTACAGCTTTAGGTGGGTTCCGAACCACCCGGGCAAGGCATTTGACACAGAAAAATCTAATAGTGTCAGCGAGTCTCGAACCGAGTACCTCCAGACCTGAATCTGATGCTCGGACCGCTCGCCCACCCTGGCCCAACTATTTCTTAAATCATCAATAACGAATTTAGTACAATTATCGGATATGGAAACTAAAGCTAAGAGCTCGTTTCCTCAAATAAACAGCAAAACGCCAATAGTAAAGTCGTCAATTCGTGATTCAATAACGAGTAACCGTTATTAATTATCCATTTCCCTTGCGCGATGACATTAAAATTCAATTTGAATCAAGCACGCCGTGAAACTGTACAACCCTGCACTATTAAGCTCGCAAAATTCAAACAATTTGCATTCGCGCGTATAACTTCTTGACTTCTTTTTTCCCGTTTTAAACGATTTATATTAGTTAAAATATTTTAAGACAGTTTACGTGAATTATAGTTTAGTTGGTTTGTTTCGAAACATGCTCAAGTTAAAAATGAGGGTGAACGATGAATATTTTATTTGTGCGCTACAACTTGGTTTTATTAAAAAATTTTTCAGAGTAAACTTGATAAAGCTTTAAGCGTCATTTAATGGAAAGTTAAAAGTAAATTTAGAAAGTTTTTCGCTAACTTCGATTTCTTATCTGCCTGCAAGTAATTAACCGTTGTTTGCACAGGGTGTTCTAGATTCTAGAGCGCCTTATTCTGTTTCAATTATACATATTAATTTATACCAATAACCCGTTATTCGTTACATTACAAATCCACCCCCTAGAGAAATGTTCAAAAACATCTACTATATCCCTAATGCCACTTGGCGCGTCTACCTTTGACCTTAATATAAACGCGAAGTCTTCAGCACTTAATTAGGGTCACGATAAGTGTGGTTAGAAAAGAGTTGGCAATTTTTTACAATTTTTAAATAACTTATCACATTATTAGCTTACTTTTCGCTCAAAATCTTTTTACTTTGAATAATAATATCCAATATTGTTTTTTATAAAAAGAAATCAAGCTAACAAACGTATAAGCGTTTCTTTTTGAAGTTGAATTTTTAGTATGTAGTAAGATCAAAGTGGTAGTCTTTTTAAAATACAGTAGAACCTCGATTATCCGGGGCGACTGGGACCATGCTCTGCACGGATAATTGAAAAACACGGATAATAGTAAATGACTTTTAGTTACCACAATAATGTACATTAGGGTGGGCCGTCGCTATTAAGGTATTTTTTTTTTTTCAAAATTCAAAATTGGAATAGGTGCAGAAAGTTGCCTTTTGCTTTATAGAATATGCACATATTTTTTATTTTTGAAAAATTTAATATTTTGTGCCCTCTACCGCTGATCAAAAATTTGAATATTTATATGGTAAAAACCTATTAAGCTAAATTTTATTACTATTGCAACTTCAACATTTTCTTTGTTACTTATTAATTTAAATTGGTATATCAACAAATCAACATTAATTAATTATAAAACTAAATTAAATAAAGAAAATAAAGCATAAAACGCATAAGAAGGGAAAAATAATATCATATTTACGAAACTATTTTATATTGGCTTTTATGTTGAAAACGTGGAAGAATTTGTCTAGATTGAATCTTAGCGCGAATAAATCCATCTCTAGCTTCAGATCCAATAACCGCCATTGACGCTTCGGTAACATTTTTTACGCATCTTTCAACGGCCTGCGTGTGGCATGGAAATTGAGGAAAACTAGGGATCTCTGGGCTGTTAATGCATCTTTTCAAATCCTCGTCTGAAACCTTCGACAAAATGGGAGGTGATCCATATTCGCATTCGTTCCAAAAAATGAGTTCATTAGTATCAGTCGCACTAAAATTTAGCTTTGGAACAGTAAAAACCCTCACTTTTGCATCATCTTTCATTTTTCGAGCTTGCAAAATACGCCTCAATCCCAATTCTCTAATATGACGGCGATCATCACTTATCATGCTAAGGAGAATGTTTTCGGGATGAGCAAAATAAGCATTTCGCTGTATTACAGGGTCGATCACATTTTTTATTTCTTCACTGCAATAACGCGATAGCTGTATTGTCTTCAAAACATTTATAGGTCCATTTTTACAAGAAGGGTGGCGTTTTATCATAAACCATATTGCCGCATAAACTTTCACAACAAATTCTGCTAGAATTTTTAAATTTAGTGAAGGACTTTCGCACCCAACATACAATCGAAGTATGCGATTTCCTGTTGTTAGCCACCTGGCATGTGACATTTTTCCTGGATCACGATTTGCTAAAGCTTCAGAACAATGCCCCGAACAGACAGCTTGATATATTTCAAGTAAGTACTTTTGATCAGCACTTAAATCTTGAGTGTCTAAATCTGGTAGATCACTACCGACAATTGCGCTAAAATTTATAACAGGAAGGTGGTGGCAGTTTTGAAGTGCCTTTCCAATTGGCCCAGAATACCCTTGAGGGCCTGTAGTGGCTCCATCAAGATGTTGGAATATGTGTCGCAGAGGAAGTTCGTTGGCATGCAGTTGACAACCACTAACTGATGGTTGCGAGATAGAAGGCCCACAAATGTCACGAGTATTTTGACCATCGTGTTCATCATTAACCACTTCACTATTATTACAATCGGATTCACATTTAGAAATTATACTTGATGTTAGTTTTGATCGCTGTTTTCTTTCTTGCTTTTTCAATAATTTAGCGGTTTCGATGACGTCGATAGATCCGATTGCCATTCTACGTGATGATCTTTGATCAATAAGAAACTCTTGTTCTTTTATTGGGACTTTTTTAGACTTATCACACGAACAAGACGAAAAAGACAGGCATTTGCAAGATGCAACATCAAACAAAGAGATCTTGGATTCATTGATAAAAGTAGTTACGTTTACATTATAATTTGTGTTACGCTTAACTTTAGGATATCGAATTAGAGATAAGTATTTCTTGTAGTGGATTTGAATTAGTTGTAGAATTCGCTTATGTGAAACACTAGGAATAGATGCCCTCTCCCAAATTTTTTCGATCTCTTCTGCAACTATATGGCATACCTTTTGAACAGTAGGTTCTTTGCCAGAATTTTCATGTTTTAGTGTATGTCTTACCAACAAATAATACCTTAGTACACCTTCAACAGACGGTAAAACTTTCTGGTTAAGCTCCGCTGGAGCACCAAACATGGGACAATTAACTTGATGTCTTGTAATGATCGATTTCGACGAACTCATTGTAAATTTTAATACCAATTAGGTAAGCAAATACTTAAAACAAAACACAAACTGTTTGAAAAAATCACAAGTAATTTATATAACTAAATCTTAGTACAACAACCACCTTTGTATACATGTGAAAATATACTAAAAGACAAACGCAAAGTCTTATCTAGCAGGTGGCGACAAGATGATTATAAAACGCTTGGTAGAGGGCAGATAATGTTAATGAAAATAAAAAAAATTTTGTATACACACTATTTATCATAAAATGCAACTTTTAAGTGGTATTCCAATAAAAAAATCGAAATTTTATTTTTTCGGCCCACCCTAATGTACATGTACATACTACAAAGATCTTATTAGAAAAAATCAGACAATCGAGATGTAACAAGTCCTTAAACATGAATGTGTGTAGGTAAAAGGGCAAGCAGAAATGCTACACCAATTGGCACGGTTATCAATCTAATAGCCATTTCTATACAGCAATTCTGAGAAATTTTATATCTACATAAACACCAAATAGGATATCTTTGTATTTAATAAAAGTACAAATCTCTAAAGTAAGCAAAAATTCGAAGAAAAATTCTAAACGATTGTGAAGCATTAATACATATTGTTAAATAATTATTATTATGATATTATGAATACGTAAATTAAAAAAAAAATAGTAATAACAAGTGCACGGATAATCCGCCGCACGGATAATCCGCGCACGGATAATCGAGGTTCTACTGTATGTGTTAAAAGCGTAGCGTGTTTACTTTTCACCTTCACTAAAAATATGAGAATGTTATATCTTCCTAATGTTCTGTTTCTTGCATGCCATTTTTTTTTATTTCGCGAAATTCCTCTTCAACGTAAGCTTTACATGCAACACACAACTTGTTTTCACGGCATTTTCAGAAGTGAAATAGTCCGCTTGATTATATTTTTGTTGCCTTCTAAATTGGCACTTTCGTTATGCAGCTACCGCAACTTGAGGCAATCAAGATTTAGAATAAAATTGTTAATTAGTCTATTCCAACTTGGCGATAGTTGAGTCAGCGTCGGTCAACTCGTCGACTTGCAAACTTCAAATTACAGTAAATATAAGGGCAGGCTGTTATGGTAATGTCTATAACAGAATATTTTACGAAAGACCCCATGAGCGAGGAGTTGTAATTCGGGGTTCTAAAAATCTAGACCAACTGTAACAATTGGATTTAGAAGCACGTGTTATGCAAAATTAATATAGTCAAGGCTCTAATGTAGAGTTTTTAAAAACTGCTCCACAGAATAACAGCCGCACCATAACAAGTTCCTTTCCGTATACGCATACTTACAGTTCTCGCGGTACCCCAAACCACAGACAACGCGCAAAGCTCTCCTCTGTAGACCAAAACCTCTCGACAAGTGCTTCGTTAAGCCCCAGGTCAATATTGCACAAGCAATAGGAGCCTGAACCATTGCGTGAAACGCCACTAACGATATATCCGACGAGACCCTGCTTGCAATGATATGGAAGGCAAAGATGTTGCCTCACTGACAAGACGATAGCTATCTACCTACGGCTGAAATGTTAGTTTGGAGTCAAAGCCTACGCTCAAAAAATTATCACTGCCACCCTCCGTCTTCATTGTGAGTAACATATGGACAGTTTTCGATGCATTTAGACACAGCTCATTCGGTACGAATCACTGCTCGGGTTCTCCGCCTGCAAGAGCTCGAGTTGTCTCATTTTTTATCGCTTTCACGTCTTCTCTACTTGTTATGATAGTTGTATCGTCGGTGTAAAAAACTGTATTGGCCATACTGAGGATAAGTCGTTTACAAACATTATAAATCAAATAGGACCCATGACCGATCCTTGCGGTACTCCTCTTTCAATGTCGTATTATTATAAAAAACTTTTTACCGACTATTTGTCAGGTAGGAAGACATCAATCTCAAGCCGGTGGCATCGAATCCATAATGTCGCAGCTTCTGCAGCAGTATGTCATGTGAGATCAGGTCGAAGACTTCACTTAAATCTCAAAAAATTACTCCAGATGTAGGTAGTGGCTTTATCCAAACCGTTGTATATACATTCACATATAGGCCAGTAATAGCACCTACCGTATTAGAGGGTTTTGGAAGCCAAATTGTCTTTTGCTAAATAGTTTGTCCTTTTTAAAATACTCGGTGATCTGCTTTGTTCAAACGCTTTCGAATATTTTTGCCACTATGAGGATTAGCGATATCGACCGATAGTTCTCTACCGCAGCTACCGATACCTAGAAAGCTGAATATTGGTAGGATTTTTGCTACCTTCAAACAGTTTGGATCTCTTTCTGATACAGAAGTTGTAAAGCTTTGTCAATGGAAGAGCCAGAACATATTTCTCTTTTTATGATGTTCGAATGCAAACCGTAAATATCATAACTGTAACCGCTCTTTAGACTTGAAATGGCAATCTTGCACTTCAACGGCTGATATTTCCTTAAATTTAAAGTTAAAATTTTTCGCTGGGAAAGCTCCACCAGTGCACTGCAGTTGCCGCTGTGACCATTCGTCATGTGTTCAGTATTGTTTTAAAGAAATTGTTAAGTTTCAGTTAATTTTCAAAACTCTGCGCCTGACTAAAATTGAATTAAAACTTTAAATTAGTAAAAGAAAATTTTGAGAGACTCTGTTTTGAACCATTCCCCGGATCTATGGAACTATAAACATTTAACTGTCTTCCTCATTATTGTGGACTTTGAGACGGGCATGTTGTCATGTTAAATCAAAATGGTTACACAACCACCTTTACCGGCAATAGTAATTGGAAAAGGTGTCATAAAACAACTAAAATATAATAAAACTAACCTCGATGGCTTAGGCTAGAAAATCAAACAGGCAAAATTATATTTTGAGAAAAATATGAGAATGATCTACCTACATCATAAATCAAAGAAAAGTTTTGGCAAACCTATAGCATCACACTGCAGATATACAATTTAACAAATCAACAAAAATATTGCCAAAAGTATAAAATGAAAGTACTACGTATTAAACAAATGAAAAAGATACTTTTGCCTGTTTAAACTCTGCCAGAATTTTATTCGATAAAAGCATTAAACAAAAAAAAAGTGCAAGAAACTTGTGTTGTAGCAGCGTGCATTTCACTAAAAAGCGATTCTATGTTTGCAGCAGGACAAAAACGATCGGATTAACTCCGTTGATCTCGCCATTTTTTTCACTCCCTTTTTTAGTATTAGTACGTACATGTCTTTGTTTTCTATTTAAATTGAATAGTTACATTACCGCCTTTTTATAAATAAAAAACTAAAAATCATTTATTTCATTATTGTAGTACGAATCTATTTACCGAAGGTGGCAATTAATGGCTTCGCGCATGTTGATTAATAATGAGCTCAGCAGCAATGAAAAAATTAATTATTTAAATAGGTGGATGAAAATAAAGGAGAACCGAATGAGTCCCGTCTACCGAGTTGGGTGCTTTTTGACTTCAAACCAATAAAAGATATAAAATAAATATAAATATTCGAGTGTAACGAAGCCGTGGTGCTACGAAAACATCTTGTAATAACAGACCAGTTCAATGAATTACGACAAATTGTCGTAACTCATGTTGATGGTTTTTAAGGAATGAGATGTTTACGAGAAAACTTGCAATGGCATAAAGAGAACACTAGAGGTACCCGATGTAGAAAGAGTGTTAGTAAAAAGTAAAAATATCTCTTTGGCTGTGGATATCTACTTGGCATAAAACCATTGGAAAAAATTGGCTTTTGCAATACGTGTATCTGAAACGCGAGCACAATGTCATTTTAAACCGATTGTTGGTGCTATTTGACCATTTCCCCCTATAAAATGCTCGCAATACACAATTAAAGTTTTATTAGTGAAACTAAAATAAGATTCGTGTTTGTGTAGTATGTACGTAGATAGGGAGCACGTAAGATTAGTATTTGGAATGTTGCCTACTTGGTTGGTATAAACTGCATGTTTCGATATCGTACACGAAATCTAACTTCGAGGTGTAAACAGCTGCAATAAAAAATAGTTTTGTGTACTTCGTAGACACAAATGCATTTATAATAATAATTATTGCCGACTCGATAAAAAGCGATCTTTGAAATGAGGCTTACGTAAGTTTGAATTGTGCAATTGCACAGTTTAGGCTGTGAAAAATTAAAAGTTTTGATAAAAATTGTCATAAATAATGGCCAATAATTATTTCTTCGGCTGTACAATATTTACGTGCAGGGCCTATTAGAGGGGCTTGCGCCCTGGTCCTCTAGACGCGTCTACTTAAACATCAATATGCCAGAGAAAAGTAAAGGGGCAGGCAAAGACAAGTAAAATAATTTAATGGGCAAATTTTGGGGCCCCGTTATCTTCCAACAATATTTTTTTCTTTAAATCTGAGATACCTATATGGCAATTTATTCCCTACTTTTTCTACTTTGTTTATGCCAAACGTCTTTTTTGAAGACACTATCAATCGTTAGTAAAATTCCTGAGCCTCATTTTAAGCCGTTTGACCCCGGACAAACGAAAATTTTCACCTGATGCGCTCTTTTGTTTTATTTCTAACTCATGAGGTTTAAAACCACTACGTTGCTTTTCAGAAAGCTCTAAGAGTAGCTGGCCAATATCAGATCGGGTAGTTATTCAAACTCCTTTCCAATAAATGCGATAAGAAGCCAACTACCGCACTAGTTTTGCATTCTTTCTTCACTAGTGCAGAAAAACAGCTAAAATGTAATGTTAAACAGTGACATTATAATTTCGACTACTATTCTGGTAATTAGAAGCACAAGAAAAAAATTTGAAGTGCGTGTTCAAAGCTCAAGTAGTTTCGGAACGCTCGCTTTCCGCACTTGATACGAGAAGAGCTATTTACTATTCAGTGTAACTCTCGAATCTGCCGTGTAATTCTTATTCCACTCGCTTTTTTTCATATCGTACGTAAGCACGGAATTAACCAAAAGAATAGATTATGCCCTTTATTTAGCAATAAAGCAAGTTCGTAATGCGTGGTTTTAAAAAAATGCCCTTCTTCATTTAATACTTCGTTTGACACCAATTCTGAAATAGCAACCTAATTCATAAAGCCTAAAGCATCCACCCTACTAATTAATTCAGGGCTTTTTCTAATTCAAAAGAAGAGTTGTTTCATATTGCAAGATATCCTAGCGCCATGTTGAATTTAATTTTTTTTGTGCTTATTGTTAACCTTTAAATATTTAATTTAGGCTTGACGCGGAATTAAAATTATAACATTAGCCCTTATATGGATTACAATTAGCAAACTATTTTTTTACCCAACTAGTTAAATAATTACCATCGTACATTACATGTAAAAAAGTTTCAATTGGTTATTAGTTTTTAAAAAAAATTACTCGCACTGATAATTTTAATTAGAAAATTGCATAAAAAGTTGGAGCAGTAGTTGCTGCTGCAACTGTTGCACTCGAAATTAAATTTTTTCGTACGTTAGTATTCCAATAAAAAAAATATCATCAACAAGATGCTGCATAATTGAGACCAAATTTATTGCGATGAAAATTTCCTAAAACGCGTTTCACGCAAATTTTCCAAAGATAAAAATATAGCGATAAGAATTTCCTTACATACGAATAAACACGGTGTATCTAGATTTTCCCAACGGAAAAGATATAGGGGTATATGAGGGTTGTATAAAGAGGTTTTAGGGACGTGTGAAGTGTAGAAGACTCGTTCTAAGGGCGGCCCAAAGGCGATTTTAACATCCCTACACGGGTACTGCATTAACGGAAGAAAGCCCACGAAGTGCCGGACTTCAACTCTTTAAATATACTCGAAAACGCGTGTTACGACTTAAATTTTCTTATTGTTACTTTCCGTCCTTTTTACTTCAATAATACACAATTTAAAAAATGCTTTTTGTGTATTTTTTTGATTTGTAAAGACAATTTTAGTTTTCGAAATTACATTTCTCTTGCAAACAAATGAGTATAGATATCTACATTTCTCTCAATTGCCGAATGTGATTAGTTTGGCATTTTCGATTTTCGAACAGTCACGCCAAATTTTATACCTGCGATAAACAGACGTTACATCTCAACGAGCGTTACAATGCTCCGGAGATATATTGTAACAAACTCATTGATCGACTTGTAAAGAGGAATTGTCAAGTTGAAACCGCAATGTAAGTGAGCTGTGCGCTACATTTGAGATAACGATTATGTCTGTACCTTTCAGTAGGTACAATGTAAATTTAAAAAAAAAGAAACCAACGTAAAGCTTTCACAGAAATGCAACCAACTTGTTTCCAAACCATCTGATAATAATGCATAACCAATGACTTTAAACTAAAGCACCTCGGGAATGTTTTAGAAATGTAATGCTAATTTATCAGTTTGATTTCTAACAAACTTTATTTTCTATAGTAAGTCGACTCAACCAATAGTAAGAAAATTCTAAGCAGGGGTCTTTCGAGCCCGACCAGGTTTTAAATTCAATATAACGTCAAGGGTTATTCTACACCGTTAAACTCCGAGAAAACTAACAGCAGTTCCCGTCAAGTGGTCAATTAATTTAATGGCGCACTTCGTTAATTTAACTCGCCTACAGCCCACCCTCGGCCAGTCAGAATTGGTTATTAATTGACGTTTCGTCAAATGACAAATCAAAAACTACATTGAGTTTAGTGTTGAATCGAGGTGGTCAGTTGAAATAAGCATACTGAAAAAGCCACAATATCAACATTCCTAAGCCGATAACTTCTTATTGCTCTCGTGTGCAAAGTAGGTAAAGTGGGTAAAGCTACGTTTTTTAACATTTCTATATGTAATTTGCCATTAAGTGGCATCTCACTTTCTATTGAATGAGTGATCTTCTTCTGTAAGTTCCATGGTGCTTGGTGTACTGTGCACTAGTCAATTTGGCGAGACGAGTGCTTCGTGGAATAAAAACCGCATCTCCTAAAGGTGATTGGTTATCTCAATTTTTTTGTCTCCAAATTCCTGCTTATCTCTTAGTATTTTTCAATAGCCCGTTTTTCTAAAATTTCTGCGGACATTCTGTTTCATGGCAAAACAGGAAAGATCAGCTTATTTTAAACAATTCGAAAAAATATGGCAAGACCAATCGGGCTGGAACGTGCACAGAAAGTCTGTTAATCGGATTGGAGGGAGGCTGCAGGATACCAAACTCCTTAACTCTTACTTTGCTAATATAGTTAATATCTGACCTCTATAATAGCTAAAGCGCAAAACTCAGGGGTTCTTTTGGAGCTGCGCTCAATAAGTATTTTGCGAACTCTGTCGAATTCTCTTCTTATTGAAAAAATTGTCCATAGTAGACTTATGGATCACTTAAAATAGTCCAATATTCTGCCGGACTGCCAGTCGTAACTCAGGGTTACTAGCGATTTGACATCGGCAATCAATAATTTAAAGGTTTGACGCTGCTGGATTTCTCTAGAGATTTCGGAGATTTCTCTAGAGACTTCTTATGTCAACGCTGAAGCACTACGGATGGGATGGTAGAGTACCTTACTGGTTCTACAACTATTTGTTGGGTCAAAGGCAGATGCTTATTTCATATTTCTAGCGAAACAGATGCCCTGATTGGTATGTCGCGCAGTAGCGTTCTTGGTCCACGGCTCTTCATTCTTTTTTCCACCGACCTATACAGTAAATTAAGTTCGGACAGTACCTACTGTTCAGCTCACGCTGATGACACCCAGGTTTACACTTCTCTCGATCCATGCGATGTTAATGTGGCTGCTTCTGTGCTAGTGGATGATCTGGGCAAAGTATCATCTTGGTCCAAAGGGATGGCCTACGTATTAACTCATTAAGTGATTATGTGCGTAGATGTGTAGGCTCGAAATATTTACGTGAGAGGGCTTTGCCAATGCTAACCCATCCCATCGCTGTTGATATCGAGGTTGTTAGGCTTTTGAAGTGCACCAAAATTCAATGGTTCTTATGGAGAAATCGAGAACTAGAAAAAATGGAAAAATGGACGGCGCATCCTCGCTTTTTCAACAACTTTGTAGTTTGATTGCGTTAAAAAAATTATTGAGATCGTTAGCTGCACTGTGAGAGCGCAATAATATACCTATAAGCGTTTGATAATAAATGAGGTTTAACATTACGATCTAGCAATAAGTTAAAGCAGTAGAAGGGGCGCAAATAATTGCTTTTGAACTTTGAGTGAAAATTTCTTCCTTCTTATTAGTGCACATTTGCTGGCTATCGCTTGTAATAAGAATAAGCCGCTAATTTTCTTTTACGAAGTTTAAAAGAGGGAAATCCTAAAAAATTTTTACAGAGGAAATGCGAGTAACGGTTTCGGAGTAATCAGTTTCGGATTCAAGTCTAATGAAAAGTGGTGTTTAATTACTTTATAACGTACACCTAAAACTAAATAAAAAATCCTTTTAATAAAATTTGCACGCAGGTAGGTATATTTAAATTGGCCTCTTTAACAAATTATGAAGATTGTAGATTTAGCCCTTTTGTAGGCTTTAATTAATAATTAAAAGATGTTTGAAAGTAACGTAAAAAGGTTTTTAACTTTTCGATTGATCTTTAGCAGGTTAATAATGTAAATTGATAAACAAGCTATTACTCGGATTAAATAAAAGTATGTACTTCGTAATTTTTAACTTTGCAATTCGCATCCCTAAGTAATGGCCTTTTTTATTTGGATCAGAGAGATTATCGATCTCATTTAAATTAATTTAAAGGACAAGAATTATAATCTTACTTAGAAAATTAAAATTTTTAGCACGGGATAAGTCCCTAATGTGGTATATTCTGAAATAATTTTCCCCACGTTTATCTTACACCCAAGCATTGGCTTCTGGACTCGTAGTCTGTCTCGATTCTCTGGACTAATCTTTTAAAGGGTCTAACTATCATTCACGATTGTGAGACACCCATTCAGCAGGCATAATAGTTTTTATGAAGACGATTTTTTGTATGTTTTATACTTTCAATAACCCATCCATCTAAACTCACTCCGAGCCAATGCTTCATTCTCAAACGTTACTGTAAGAATTCCAATTGTTCCCTAATAATTGGCCGGACTACACAGACTTCTGAATTAATGTAAAAAGATGTAAAGAGAATAATGTTTAAAAATTAAATTGGCAATTAACTTAAAAATTATACTGAGGTCAAATAATAAAGAAGAAAAGAAAAAGATTTTGATAATGAACTAACATATTTTAGTATGCGGTTGCATAAAAGAAAAAGCGACTTGTTAATTAACTTTCTCTAAACGTTTACTTTGCAAGGAGTTGCTCATCCGTTAAAGGGTTTGTCGCGTCTTTTATTGCTGCCTCCCCATTTAAATATCTTACCATAAAGATGCAGTAAAGATAAAAGGTCATTATTTTGTTAAGTATTTAGTAAATTTAAAACGTGTTTATTGCCGAACCTTTTTTTTGGTTTTATTAATTATTTAGTAACGGCTCACACGTAAATCGACAATGGCAATTAATCAAAAATATCAAATTTATTGTAACACCTAATAATTATTGTAATGCGTGTTATAGTTCGGAGTGTGTTAGTTGTTCAGAAAACAACCTGAAACTTGTCACAGACTCCTTGTTTGCTTTTAAATAGCAAGGATACTTTAGCTTTGTATATTTTAGCAGTTTTAGGTTTTCTTTATGTTTAGGGTAAACTCTGTCTAAATTACAGTATATTATGTTGTTGTCCTTTTAATGAAGAATAGGAAGCGCCTGTGTGCGGAAATGCTTTCTAAATAAACGACAATTTGCGCACACTTTCCGAACTGTTGGAAAAGTTTCTATTTTCGTACTTTTCTTCAATTTGCCACTTAGTTAGCCCCATTTGTTAGCCTAAATTATTTTTACAATAATTCCAAAAATATGCTGAGAACTTTGTACCTATAACATAACTACCTCCCCCTTCTTCTCTGTTTGTTTTCAGTTTTCAGAATAATTATTGGTGGTTCTAGGAGGGATAAAAGAAATGGATTGAGGTTCCATTATGTGGGCCGGACGATACTGATCTAACATTAGGTGGTAATCAGGAAGTTACACATGTAACCAATAACCAAATAACCATCACTGGATAGTAAACTTACAAGGGTCAAGTCGCATTTATTGAGAAAACTTCCAAAATCGGCCAAAAAATTTTATTATTGCTCATAACTCAAAAACTACGCACTTTAGAGAAAAGTTTTTCTATGCAAAAATAGGGTAAATTCGATTTCCTACAAATTAGGTCTCTTAATTTTTTTTATCAAACGAGCAGTTGAGGTGGTAGAGCGCGTTGAAGTATAAGGTATAGCGGACAGTGTGGCCGGAAGGCAGAAAAATAAAAAAATTACAAAAGTTTTGATTTTGACCGATGCAGACTCAAGAAACATTGCAAATTAGTAATAAAAGCGACCGTCTTAGCTTCTTAAAAGTGGCAGCATTAACTTTGGGGGTGGTTCAAGAAGGGCGGGTTTTTTCTCCTTTTTCAGTTTTTCGCTTGTAACTTTACAACTACCCACTTTTTTAAAAAAGTGCATCTATATAAAAGTAAACTAAATAAAATTTCCTATCAACTATATCTGAAAGGTTTTTTCTAAGACAAACGACTCAGGCGCTAGAGTGCGTTAAAATTTTAGAAAAATTCCAAAAAACTGTTTTCTTTATTTATCGCTTATAACTCGAAAAATACGAACTTTTAGTAAATAGTATGTCTATACAAAAATAACGTACATTCAATTTCCCATAAAGTATGCCTCTTAAATTTTTTTCGTGAAACGAACAGTTCAGGTTGAAGTGTGAAGTATGAATTGACGCTTATTTGCACACGTTTTAAATGCCCGTCGTTGCCATTTTGAATACGCACGGAAAATTCCTCTTATCAAAATGATACTTATTTTTATCAGGTCAAACTCCATAATTAAGCTGCTAAGAAATTGTTTTAACTTCTAACTTTAGGCTGACTATTATATAATATTATGTATGGAAGCATCCCTGGATTTCCTTGAGAAATTCGCGCGTTAGTATTCACATAAACCTCTTAACACAATAGTGGATGTAATTTGACATTTTGATTATCTAATTAATTAGTTACGTAATTAACTCGCATTAAGCCAAAACAAAACGTACACAGACTTATGACATCTTAGCTAATTTGCCAGTAATTTACTTCTAAGTTTGAGGTTTTAAAAGTGAGAGCATGTCTGACGAAAATTACGCGACAACCTGTTAGTAGGTACTTCCGAAAAATTGAAATTAAATAACTTTATTCGAATTTTATTAAAATAATCAATTGAAAGTTAATTTTGGCTTTCTTTGTGGGAAAATTAAAGGACATATATAAGAGCATTCTATATATATGTAGTATACTATAAATATGAGTTAAAGTGTACGACCCAGAATGGCTGCTTAATATCCTTGATGTCACAAACAGAAATGTACTCTTTAAATTCTAGACAGCGCAATTCCTTCTTTGTTTGCATAGCTGTAGATGTTATTTGTCGAAAGAATACAATGCCGAAAATTTTGACAGAATTTTAAAAGTTGGAATTAATTAAATTTCGAATCTTTATCAATCAACAGATTTTCCCAATGAGTTTGTCGTCTTTATATAATATTATATTAAGCCCGATACGTTCTATTGTTGAGTTATTTTACCGGAAACGTTTCTGGGCTTGTCAACGCCATGAGCGATGGAGAGCAATTTAGAACGGTTACCCAGCACGTGATCATAAGCTCGCTGGTGGTTAGTTATATAATTTGACACATTTTAGTGCTATTGCACATTTACTACAATGGCAATTTGGTTTCATTTAATCATTCGACTATTTGATAACCGCTTTATAGTTTAAACATCAAACGGTTACTGAATCATCAACAAACTTTCTAATTGATTATCGTTACACTCGCTTTCATTTACGAGCGGGTGACGGATGAAAAGAGGTGTACTTTACTGAAATATTGCTTTTAATTTACCCTTAAATAGTTACAATTTCGACTCTTTTTCTTCCACCGTGAACTTCTAAACGTTCGTTTTTCGGCAAATGTTCTTACTTTTCCAATGACACGATACTTTTATGATTTTTTGCAAGGTGTTTTGTTCTTATTATACAAAGCCAATAAATTAAAGGCGTGCCCTCCACGCCATTGCATGAAATAATGATATTTTAGGCCTCGCAGTATTACTAGTTTTTAATTTTCATAAAGTTAATGTACTAAAACCACCTGTGCAGCCCTAGGAAATGTTCATTTTGGGGAAACTCAGTACACAAACGTTCAGGTTTGTTTCTTTCGATTACTCCTTGTTATTTGGTTTTATAAAAACTTATTTATTGAATAACACAGTTTTGCGACGTATCATTATTTGGGTTGCCAATTTCTCGCGTACAATCTCCACCTTTTGGAATTTTCTTGATATTACCATCACTTGACTTTTTTAAAACATTTGGTCACATACCGTACTCCTGAAAAGTAACATAACAGCTAAAAGTACCCCATTCCATAACTTGAACTTAATGTTCTTTACAATGTAGTAATTATGATGATGGTATTGGTTATCATATCAACTGTAGAAAATGATAGTTATGTATCTATCAATAAATAATTAGGTACTTGTTGGAATCAAATATTATTTGAAATAAATTATTCGTTTGGCCCATTTCAAGCATGACAGTTTATTGAATGACGACTTTAAAATTTTCTTTCTAAACTTAATAATTTACGTTGTTTCAGATGTTAACATGGTGGCTGAACCAAAACCACACCAAACTGGCAGAAAACGCCAAAACGTCGCAAAGACTGGAAATGACTGGTAAGTACGCTTTTTATCCAAAAAAAAATCTTATTAAATTGCAAGAGGTCGTTATAAAATAATTTAAATCGTCAAACAAGATTATTTAAGTACGATTTAAAAAATTTCAGCGAAAACTTAAAAGTGCTCGTAATTAGAGAAGCGTCGAATAAGTATCAATTTAAAAATAAAAAGTGAATTTAATTTGGATTCGCCGATAAGTAATTGAAGTAGCGTGTAATTTGACTAATGGTAAATTTTGGGATTGATTCGATAGCTACTAAAGGCGGAGATTACGTTAAGACAAGGTCGGTAGAACGTGACTGCAGGATAAGATTAGAGAACAAGCCACAATTAGTGAAGGCTTGCATCGTAATTGCTGCAAAGCCCAGAATCTATAATTTTATACCAGCTTCCAACTAGGACGCTACTATATGCTCTGTTGAAAGTTACTGAAGTTTACTATGACTATTGTAGTTGAGTTGTAATTGTATTTAGTTGGATGTGCATTGTAATTTATATTTTTGTTCCTTTTACTTGTCGCGTGTCCTATTTACGACTTCGTAATATTATAAAGGTTTAAACTTACAAACTACTACAACAGGATCGAGTTGGAACTTTTTTGCATATTTATCTACTATCGTGATGTGTATTTTGTTCGCAGTCGCCCCTTCTTCAAATTTATTTAACTGTACCTACACCTACACCTTTTTCAAATTAAAAAAATTAGTAAAAATACAGTAACGTAAACGAAAGTATTGTGACCAACCTAAAAATAGTCAAAAATGTCGAGATATGAGATTGCTTGTAGGAACCCGCCTATTAGCTCTAAATCGAGCTACGTAGAAATAAGCAAAAACTGTATCAAGTTCTACAAAATAAATGTTTTTTAATATGCAGGGTGTTCAGTACTGTGGAAAAAACTATAACATGAGGTTTAAAGCTGTTATTAAAGTAACATTCATTTGCTGAAAATTGGGCGATTAAAACAATATTTTTATTTGCTGAAAAGTTTTAAAAATGGAGATGCAAAAAAAGTGGACTGGAAAAATTGCAGAAGTTTCAAAGCAGTCACGTGGCGAGGTCCTTAATTATTATTTGATTGAATTATAAAAAGCGAAAATTTTTAAAGCGATGACTAGGGAGAGGGTTAACAATTTCATTTTACTTGTGTTCAGATTGCCAAAATTTCCCGACATTTTCAGTTTCGAAAAATAAATCTGCCTGCACGTCCGTCTGTCTATCCGTCAGTTAACCTGTGGACGTTCTAACTCACGAACGGTCAAAATATGTCAGGGTAGATTAGGTTAGGTTCGGTTAGGTTAAGTTAGGTTAGGCTAGGTGAGGTTTACTCGCCATGGAAAGAGCCACTAAACGCGGGAAGAATCCATCAACTCGCGCCGATACAGATACTACGGCAATGGATAATTGACGAGGGCTCTCATACCCAACTTACAACTCTGGGTAGAGAAAAAGCACAGGAGCTGACCTACCATTGTTGTGTTATATTATAACACAACTCCTCACAGGTCACGGTTGCTATAACTGTTATAAGCATCGAATTGGGAAACTTGCCACTCCCTAATGCGACCACTGCGACAAAGTCGACACGGCTGAGCACTCGTTTCTCGGTTGTGTTCGATGGGAACAAAAGAGAGTCTTGGCATCACTGAAAGTGGGAGAGCGTCAAAAACATCGTTCAAATAATGCTCAGAGGACAAGAATACTCTAACTTGCGTCGAGCATTAGGAAGGAGAAGGAAGAGATGGAACGGCAACAGCATCACGAAGCGGAACCTCAAAATCCTGAGCACTAAGTTCTTCGAGCTCAAGATGTAAGCACGACGCTAAACGCTAAACCCTGGACGCAAAAGAAAAAAAAAGAATAAAAGAAGAGTGGAGACCAAGATAGACAAATGCACTGTAGAAAGAAGTGCCAAAGATAAACCAGAATCGGCATCAAGGAAGAGCCATAAGCTCTTGGCGTGTAGGACTGGACGAAATGTTTACGCGGATTCCCAGTCTTCACGTGGGACAGTTCGCTCACGGAAAGTGGGCGATCGGGTGTGGTTTAGTGAGTCGAACAATTTTTAAGTCCAACTACAGAAAGTAGAGATGTCTTTAAAAAAGGTTAGGTTAGATTAGATTAATTTCTAGAAACAAATCTGCCTGCTCGTCCGCCTGTTCAACGCTCTAACTCAAGAACGGTCAAAGTATGTTACTCAAAGGTTTAGTATATAAATTTTTTACGACAGTAAAACGGAACCGCTAGAAACTATATTAATCAGAGCAAAATGAGTCTTTCAATTGTTTTTTTTTCTCCTAACCCCTAAATAATGGTAGTTTACCGAGGTCATTTTGACCGAAACTTGCCAAAGTGAACTACTCACCCGTTTTTCAGGCAAAATTCGCATGTATCCAAACGTTAATGTTGTGAATTCCCTTTATTTATATGCCGAAGTTTTACGTTTCATTAGATGTGCCGAAAACGCAAGAGAGGGTGTGGCGTGACGTACCGTTTATTCTAAACGATTTCCCGAATTCTTTCGTTGATATGGCGACCAAAAACAATTTTCATTGCTCAGTACTCACTCAAATACCTGTCAACTTTGTTGTTCGTCAGTTGTTGTTATAAACGATATTTTATTGTCTAAGCTGATTTTTAATTTAAAAGCATATTAAAAGCTGCCTTTCAAATCGTCTAGGTAAATTGCCAAGTCGAGGAGACATTAGCTTTCTTTTAATTTGTTTCACAATGTGCTATTTGATTGGACAGCAAAAATGCAATGATTTCGATTGTGAGCGAGCTTGGTAAAAGAACATACGTCTTCTAAAAGGCGTTTAAATTATTCTTTTCCATTATAAAACTCCTAATCTGGGATTTAATACGAGTCGTACCTTAAATGTGACGTAGCCTAAGGCTTTGAATCCGGGATGCGTCTTGATTTCGTACCAGACTACTGCTGGTCTAAGGAAATTGTTTGCCTCGCCTTTCGAAAGATAAGTCGTATTTTTATTAAAAAGTTACGTATTTGTAATTATTGCTTAAAAAATAACGACTCGTTTAATTAAGATGGTAAAAATTGTAATTTATAAACAAAACAGTTTTTTCGGTTCAAATTAAGTGTTAAGTTGATACGAAAGAGGCGTAATTGGATCTTTTTGAGTGTCGAAATATAAAAAACATCCAATTTGCAATGGAATAGTATTTTTTATCGTTAGGTTTGATATGTTAACAGTAAGACATTTTTTATAGTCAATATGTATTATTGAACAGATAAACTCGTTTGCCACTATGACAATTATAACTAATGGGCTCAAATCAATCTGGATTGAAAAACACTTCTACCTTTTGTCGTTGATAAATTTTTTGCATTCACCACTATTTTCAAATGTTAGATATGTTCTTGTAACAAATAATCGTGTTACATTTAGTAGAGATTTGTTAGATTTCGACGCTTTGTAACTTTTGCATTATATGGCAAAGCAGTTGTTACTATAGTAGGTAGTAGCAGCGCTATGATGTTAGGAGAGAAGTATAAAAATTGTAAGTTTAAATGTTACACGAACTTAGTTTAAAACTCATTGCACTATTATCGCATGCTCCGAGATTATTTGTTAAGAGAACTTGAAAGTTAGATTTTAGTTGTTCAAATTAGCATATGAAGTTGTCAAGTTAAGTAGTTCGTTCTGAACACGTTTGTTAGACAGGTTTAAGACATTATAATATACAATATCTGCGTACTTACTAATATTCTGATAGACGAGGTCGTCGAACATTTTTTTATTTGTCACGTCATATTCGAAAAGCTCTAATTTGTGGTCTTAATTTCAATCCAAATTTTGTCCATGGGGATAAGATGGACCATTCTTTTACCAACTAGCCTTTATATAACCCCACAGTCCAAATAAGCTGTCGTACGACTTATTGCTATGTAACACAAAAAATATCCTGAAAAATGTTGATATATTTGTATATCTTCCATAATAAAGGAAGAAGGTAGCTAGACGTATGACATGAGTCGTGCGCCACCCTATTTGGGCTGAGGTATAACAAATACAAGTCTGAAAACTAAAACTGATTATATTGATTCGCAAAACACTACCTATACTTATGGTCGACCTTCGAAGCCAACTACAAACCACAATAGGCTCCTGGACATGTACTCTAGTTTGTACTTTCGTGTCTTTAATTCTAAAAAATACAAATAATTTTCCATCAAAAATGAATGAATCAAAATTTCATTCCAACAAACAAAAAACTGACAAACTTAGTTCAAACTATTCACGAATTCAAATAAAATAATACATTAAATACAAAACTATACAACTAAAATACCTACAATAAATCGTATATGAAAGATGTTGAATTATATGAAGGATTGCTTTTATATAAATTGCTTATGTGTATTCAAACATTGACATTTGCACAGTTCAGTACAATTCCATCGAACAGTTTGCAAGCACACCTACCAGTGCACTCTCTTTGACTCTTACAATTGCATTTAATCAATCCAGTGCATGCCTTTGAAGTCATTGGTAATGTATTGCATACAGAAACTGTTTACTGTCTAAGCCCAGTCACAGGCTTTCGGATTAGGAGCATTTTGTTGACTGTGCTCACTGGTACAGCACTGGTACATATACTTGGAGTGTTGTATGAGTAGTGCGTCATTCGTTGATGAAAGTTTCTCCATTGACTATCTCTTCTGACAACAAAGCTTCTTCCTGGTTTCATTCACATTGTCTAAGTGACAGTTCTTATCATACAATATCACTGTGAAGCGTTTTAGTAGTTTAACATTTTCGTTATCAAGTTCTGTGTAAAGGTGGAGTGTCATGCAGGTAAAGGCATGTGTCACTTGAGAATAACACTTCCGTGCCTCCCATGCAGATTTTTGCCTCGTCTAAAATATGATGACTTGTTATCGCATCCGGTGAAACTGTAGAATACAGGGAGGGACACCTTGCTTCTCGTAGATGACATCAATATCAACATAAGGAAATGTTTTGCCAGTACCAAAAGCAACAAAAATCTGTATACAACGCCATCGGGTGACGAAACTTGCCAATGATGATCACCACTACGTCTGTGTCAACTGTACGCACCAACGCATTCATACAGGTACTACGTCCAATAAAAAGTGCATTCTGGAAGTGTATAATCAGTCTGGTGTCCACTTCCTCATTGTCACATGTTGGCATGGATTTATCAGTTACTCGGAGAATAACTACGGCATCAAATCATGCGAATCAATTGCCTTGATTTCGGCACATTCAACATTTGCCAATTTGTGTGAAAGGGGTTCAAAAAGTTCCTGATTGTCGGTGTTCTTTTTTAAATTTGTCCAATTGGTAGCTTGTTCTTTCCTTCGCACTTTCTCCTAACACACCCTTATCTCGCCTTTCTGTCGTGTCTTCTTAGAGGCTTGCCGGAATGTCTTTGTTTGTCCCACACTACATCAACTCGTTTGCATTTTTTTAATTCTGATGTGTGGACGTGACAATGTTGGTAGGTGGAGGGGGGGGGGACAACGGCGGACTCCATCGAAAAGAGTCACATCAACATAATCCGAGAGGATTCTTTGGGAAATACTTGTTCAGAATGTTAAGAAAATCTGACTTTTTTCCGAAGCGCAGACTGTGAATAATGTAGTTTGATACATTCAAAAATAGGGTAGTTGTATTTCCTAACCCCGAATAAGTATATTTAGATACCAAGATTGTGGTTCAAATAAATTAGAAGCCGAGTTATTGATAATATATCTATACAGGGTGAGTCGGAAGGATCGCACCAAACTCTAAGAGCGTGTTCTAGACGTAAATATAAGACGAAAAAGCCTAGAAGTTGTTATCCGATTTTTACTTGTTTTCAAGTTATTACACTTTAGATGTTTACGTAGCTTAGCAAAATTTTAAAAAGCCGTAATAATTCGAAACCAAGTAAAAATTGGATAATAATTTTTGGGGTTAGTTTGTCTCATATATTTAAGGGTAAATAAGTGAGAAACTGTTTGAAGGTCCGTAGAGGTATTTTTGAAAATTATTGGTGAACTTTGAAAGGCTATAACTCAAAAACAATTGGATGACAACTTTTGAGTTTTTGTGTCTCATATTTACATGTAAAATACGTTCCTAAAGTTCGGTGCGATCCTTCCGACTCACCCTGTATTTCAAATGACCAACGGAGGAGTTGGTTCTTATCAAAAATTATTTAACTACTCCCTGGAAAAACTTTAATTTATATTCATAAAATATAGAGCACCACCTAACAAGTTATCCATAAATGGTTTGCTAGTTCAGCTGTAACCGTTCCAGTGATCTAATAGTATATTAGGTATACTCAAAGGTTAACAAGGGTACTGTTATTATTATTATACACAAGGCGCGAGGTCTATAATAGCCTTCTCAAGCATAGCGTATACTTACGAGTACAGTATTTTTTTCACTACTGCACTTTAATCCCGTAACCGAATGATTTTAAATTTGATATCAACAGCAGTCAGTTTTATAAATTTAAATACATGACACCACATAATATATTGAATTTCATTTTTTTATATTGATTCTGAGGCAAACGAGTTGAGAAGCAAAATAGTTGTGCATGGCACATTTTTCGCGAACTTGTAGTTAATAAAATATATGAACGTCACTTTGATCACTTCAGGACAAATTGCATATACGGACGACTTTGTCCTATAGTCGGTCAGAAAGACTTCTTTGCTGCTTTAGGCCAAATATCGCGCTTGCTCGTCCCCGTATTATTTTAGAAATTAAATTCATTATTTTTGATATAATACAATTTGGTGGTCTTCACGAAATACATTTAGAAATGACGTTACGTAAAAGCTAAAGATGAAACGAAAAATGATTTAACGTGCGACGACCGCGGGGCTCTAGGGCATCAAAATAAAAGCTCCTAAATTTCGACACATAAAAACTAAACTAAATTTGATAAAAATTATTTTTATTTCATGAAAGTGGTTTCTCGTTCTATTATTAATTACACGAAAATAGTATGACCCACGAAATGCGGATCTCATGAATGGCGAGAGATGCAGATGTAAGTTTGTACTTCAAGCTTCAAGCCAAAAAACAAAACCTTGAATATGCATTTTTTCGAAATATCCTGAAACTGAACGGTGATGGATGAGACGCCCAAAATATTTTTTACTTCTAGAGACATTTGTTACCGATTTACCATTTATAAGATTCCTATACATTGCACTACAGACTGTATAATTACTAATTTGAATGAGAGCTGCGCATGAGAGCTTGTAGAAAAGTTCCTGAAAGAAAATGTAAATTTTGTTACAGTAACTGCATTTTGTTCTGAATTTAAAAGACGTAGAATCGTAGAGCTATGATGTGTATTGTATATGTATACTATAAAGTTTTATTAAATTTCAACCCGATTTATCGCACACTGATTGACTAACAACAATGTGATTTCCATGGCAGTTCATACTAAAATTGCCAATAAACCTCAATAAAAGATTTTGATGATAACCTTGCGAAAAGAACGAGAACTTTTGGATTTTGTTGTATAATACAACGGTTATAATTTATTGTATGGCGCCATAAAAAAATACACCTTTTTTACCATTTCGGTGCTTTACGAAAATTTTAATTCTTCGCCCATCGTTCCTCCGTTAACGACTTTTGGAAAAAAAATCCAATCAAACGACAAATTATCGTATAGTTTAGTTAATTGTTAATTAACGTACATTAGAGATTCATTTAAATGAAATTTAATTTGCTGAGTTAACAAGTTAGCGGACGTAGTACTTCTCTCTACGTGATTTGAAACAAACGCGCTCCATTTGTTCGACTATGTAGTATCAACTATCGGTCAGATAGTAACAGAAATAATCTTTTAGATCTCTGTCACTTTCTCGTTTTACGAAATGTATTAGACTGGGATAGATGTTCGTACAAAGTGGTAGTTTTTGTGGTACGTGAATCCGAAACGTGTCATTCAAGAACTTTCCACCAAGCCTTTCAGCTTTAGAAAAAGAGAAAAATGAAGGGTTTTAAAAGTTGTTATCAGATAAATTTCATAACATAACGTTGTCTTCGCGTTTTTAACGATGGAGTATTTTTCAGCACATTACATTCTTTTAATTGTTTATTGCGTTATTTTCTAGATACTTAATTAAGGATTTGAAATAATAAATTTTCGAGTTGTTTTAGCTGTTTCTAGCTTATATTCGTAAGAGGGCCGATGCTTTCCCGTACCTAAAAAATATTTTTCACGTAAATATTTGTAATAAAGATCTTTATGAAGAGAAACAGTATTATTTGCTGTATGCAAATTTATTTATTTCTGCCGGTTTCTAGACGCGATAAAAATGTGTGCTTAAATACTTTTCTGTAATGTCAGCGAATAAGCCAGTGATCCTCAAGATTTCATGTATTAGACGCCTGTTACTTGTGGATTTGCTCTAAAAATATGAGAAAAATGAAAAAAAAAGGGTGAAAATAGGGAATCTAGTAATCGAACATCGAAATTCAAAAAAGACGAAATAAAGGCACTGGGTTTGACTATATTCTTTTAATAATACCTTTGTGTTTTATCATCCACATCATGGCTGGTGTTGCTGTATTGGGTTTCTAGTATTTCGGAAATAGTGAAAATGGGATAGTGGCGGGGCTAGTATAGCACTGAATGCTTCTCGAGATTATTGAATAGATTTGGCTTTTACTTTGTGCAAATTAAGATTGATTTTTGTATAAACTAAATTAGAATAGCCATTTGCACTAATTTTGTCTTCCGAAAAACACCTACATAGATAAAGTCAAAGCCTTCCTAAACCCTAACACGTTCCTCCAACTAAAAACTGATCCCACAAACAAATTCCAAAACGACATCAAAACCACCCTTAACAAAGTCAATCTATTATTGACAGACTTGGACAAACGATACCACACTTGCATGAACCTCAAAGCCCCACCACTGTATGGTTTAGTAAAACTCCACAAAGCAGAACAACCGATCAGACCAGTATGCTCTTACATCAACGCAACATGCAACAAAATAGCTAAAAAACTTACGACCATCCTTAAAAAGCACACAAATTTTACTTCTAAATATGCAGTCAAAAACTCCCTAGAATTAATATACAAAATAAAAAATCTTAAACTGAACAACAATAGCCGCCTCATCTCCTTCGACGTAAAAAACCTGTTCCCAAGCGTTCCCACCGACGAACTACCGAATCTGATCAAAACACTACTAACCAACAATAAAGCCCTACCTGGAGTTATCGAAGAAATCCTAGAACTTACAACTACATGTCTTAAGCAAAACTACTTCACCTTCGATACCAAATTCTACTTACAGAAAGAGGGACTACCCATGGGCTCTCCTCTATCTCCTCTCTTGACTGAAATCTTTATGGATCACTTAGAAAAACAAATACACAACTCCAAACATACTTCAAACTTTAGCTACTGGCACAGATACGTCGACGACATAATAGTCTGCTGGAACGGCACGAACAGACAATTAGACACTTTCCTTCAATACCTCAACACACTCCACAAAAACATCACTTTCACTATGGAAAAAGAGGACAACAAAACCCTAAACTTTTTAGACCTCTCCATAGAGCTCAATAAACACTCCTTTGCCATTTTCCACAAACCGACCCACACAGACACGACTATACACAACACCTCCACACACCCCATCTCACATAAACTAGCCGCCTTCCACTCTATGATTCACAGACTACTTTCCGTCCCAATGACAGACAAAAACTACAAAAAAAAGCTAAACCGAATATACATAATAGCTAAAAATAATGCATAAAGTCCAAACATAATCACGAACATCCTCAAGAAAAAACTCCACAAAAAGACTTTGGCTATGGTCTACGCACAACAAACACACGATGATACCAAAAAAGAATTCACCGCTTTCACTTACATCGGACTTCCATCCGAAAAACTCAACAAATTCATCACCAAAAACAGCAACAAAAAAGTAGCATTTAAAACTGACAACACTCTCAGCTCTATTATAACCAACACCAAAACTAAAATAGACCCTATGAAAAAATCAAGAGTTTACAAACTCTCCTGCCCCGACTGCAATGCAGTATACATAGGACAAACCGGCAGAACCTTTGAACAAAGGTTCAAAGAACACTCAAGAAGCTACAGACACAGAAAACCTGACTCCAACTATGCCGAACACATCTTCAACCACAACCACACATTCACTTACAAACCCGAGATTCTACATATATCCACTAAAGGTACTAAACTAAATTGCCTAGAAACCATAGAAATCATGAAACACAACAATAGTAACTATACGTTATTAAACGACCAGATTGATCTCAACAATTCTCCAATAATAAAAGTCTTTTACTTCGAACATATAAATACCGGACGCAACCCTTACGCAGACAGTTAAAAACTCGCTCCGAAGATGATACCGTGTATCGAAACAGCTGTCAGCAATCGAACTGACAAAATTAGTGCAAATGGCTATTCTAATTTAGTTTATACAAAAATCTTCTCGAGATTCTTAATTTGATTCCTCTTTCCCGTGCATGGAAGTAGGACGACCACCTAACTAGAGGGCGTAAAAGGCAAGGAAACACTGAACTTCAGACATGCTCTTTTCTTTTTCAAGACACTTAGATTGACTTTTCTGATCTCTAACCCTCTAAACCAAGCCCACGTGTCGGGGACAATCGTATACATGTAATAGCGACTCAACCAATCAATGAGGTTCTATTATTGTACTAAATCAGTGCTATCAGCTTTTCACACCCCAGCGTTATTAACAAATAATTTGTATTTGGAGAGTCCAAATTTGACCTCAAAGGTTGACATTGAATCCATTATAGAACACCATCTATTGCTATCTTTCATCTAAAATAGCTGTAAAAATCTGGATCTGGATCATTTAGGGAAGAGGAGCTAGCTTTCTTCACCTAAACCACCTAATTGGGCTCATTGCGCTTTCTCCAAGCGGCCCCTCTTACCCGCCAGATCTCGAGACATCCTACTTCTAGAATGAAATCCAGCATTCTGGCTGAAGGGGTGGTGCTTATTCTGGCAATGTCGAGTCCAAAGTCCCCAACACGCATATTCTTATCGACGTTCGGGCTGGACAGTGACAAAGCCGTTCCGTCTTCTAGCTCGCATCCACGACACATGGAGTTATCTATCAACCCTAGTGTATGGAGATGTTTGTGTAATCGGCAGTGTCCTTGCAATTGTTCGTAGATTAGTTCGGGACAGCTGTGTAGACAGAATTTTGCCAGCTTTTTAGAAAGAGAACGTATAGCTCATTTGCTTTGGAGACAACTTACGTTTCTTGCCCTGATGGGTATTATTTTCAAGGAGGGTATTAACAGTAGTTACGGCTGGTTTGGTGTTGGTTCAGTACCACAGGGAAGACTTTTTAACCTTTCTTGGTCAGCTCGTCAGTTTTATTGTTACCCTCATTTCCTGGATGTCCTTTGTGACCCGACAGAGTGGAAAAACATTGTTTTTGGATATCTGATCCAGCAGCGCTATACACTCCAACTCCAACAGAAAACCAAAGACCTTGCAGATGTTTAAAGTTTGCAAGGCAGCTTTACTGTTCGTCGATGTCAGTATTTTCTTGTTTCCCGTGACCTGTAAGATGAATACTTTTTAATCTAGCTGGCAGTAGCGAACCCACGGCCCTCTCCCAAGATGTTCTGAGGGGTAAATTTTATATAGTGGCGTAGTTCTAGACATTTCAAACATGAAAATTGAATATATTATTGCGTATAGGTTATTTGAAATAACCTTGTCTTACACCCTCTGAAAAATACAATAAATCAATACATTACACATTACACCCTTAAAAAAGCAGAAGGAAAATTGGTTTTATGTCAAAACAATGTTACACGTACTTTCGTTCAAGAATGAAAATTGCGTTTTTCAAACGAAATTGGTGCATTATTAACAACCGAAATAAAGCGCAGTAGCAAAAATTGTTTTAGCCATAAATAAGTCAACGTCAGTTCAATTCGGAGATTTTATCAAGCAATTTGGTTGTGGTAGGGTTCTTTTACAGTTAGAATGACCACTCTAGATCACACAATTCACTCCGATAACATACAATAGCCGACTGATTGACCTCGCTTTACCCATATGCGAGCCCGCGTACAACAATGAAAACTTGGCCAATAAATAATATCTAAGCCCGAAATCAAATCGTTTTGTTGAAAAAAAAGTGTATTTTGAAGATTTAAATAATGCTCTTGTTGCGATAAACTTCTTATCGGGCGATTAACCCTTAATGATATTAATAAGTACCTACTCGTTTAACGGCCCTTGTAAACTGTAAAGTCTCGCTCGCAGTAAATACCTAAAAAATGGTTATTTTTATTAACTAATTTACTTTTTAATGGTGTGTTTGTACAACCTTAAACTTACTAATATAAACTCGAAATTAGTTTTTTTAATCACCATTTGTGTTACTATCTGTTGTTAATTTCCTGAAGGTTACAACCTGCGAAAATTTATCGCTTTCATCGGTATAAAACAGAGTTTAATGTTAATTTCAGTTTTATTTTTTTACAACTTTTTTAGTTATTTTAACTTATCTTGGTTGTTTTTAAAAGTTATTCCAACTTTTTTTTCCATTAGTCAATAGATATATAAAAAAAGAGAAAAAACGACGAGTTATAATACATTTCTGGAAACTGAAAATGTGCATTTACGAGTGATGTTTATGACAACGTTATAAAAACAGAAATACACCTTCCAAGTACCTGACCTATTCTATCATAAAGCTTAATAGTCTCTAGAGGGAATTGATAGTAAAACCAATCGTAAAATTGGTATTACTTGTTCATATGTAAGTCTTATTACTTATATATGTTCAATTTATTAAAGAAAATGTATGTGTGATGTGCGGTTTAATACATTTTATTGATGCTCTTGTGGAAGGGTGTAATTTTCTGACCTCAGTATTTCTTTGGGGAGAGAGCAGTGGTGCTCAAAAACACAATTGGCTAATTTGATTCGTAGGTAGACATTTACAAATAACTCTTGTGGCTCGAGAAGGCGGGGTTTTGCTATGTTAAATCGGTTTTTCACTTATGACTCAAAAACGACGCACTTTGTGAGAAAAGTGCATGTATATGAATATAAATTACATAAAATTTCCAACAAATATGTTTCCTAGAATTTTTCCTCAAACTAACGGTTTAGGCGCTAGAGCGCGTTAAAGTTTGACAACAATTTCAAAATCTGACAAAAAACTCTTTTTGGGGTTTTTCGCTTTTATCTTAAAAACTACACACTTTATGAGAATAGTGTTCCTATATAAATATAAACCACATCACATTTCCTATAAATAATATTTTTAAGGTTTTTTCCCTCAGACCAACAGCTTAGGCGCCAGAGCTCTGTAAAGTTTGACAGAAACTCCAAAATCTGACAAAAAACTCTTTTTGGGGGTTTTTGCTCGAAAATTACACACTTTGTGAGTATTCCTATATAAATATAAACCCCATCAAATTTCCTATAAATTATATTTTTAAGGTTTTTTCCTTCAGACCAACAGCTTAGGCGCTAGAACTCGCTAAAGTTTGACAAAAACTCCAAAATCTGAAAAAAAAATTCGTTTTGGGGTTTTTCGCCAATAAGTCGAAAACTACACACTTTATGAGAAAAGTGTTCCTATATAAATATAAACCATATCGATTTTCCTATAAATTATTTATTTAAGGTTTTTTCCCTCAGACCAACGGTTGAGGCGCTACAGCACGTTAAAGTTTGATAAAAACTCCAAAATCTGCCAAAAAAATCTTTTTGGGATTTTTTGCTTATAACTCGAAAACTACATACTTTACGAGAAAAGTGTTTCTATTCTTAATAACTTTAACTTGTTAACTTTAATTTTTGGTTAAGCCGGCATAAAGTGATGCATTTGTTCTACGAAAGCTGTTGTTCTACTTCTTACGCGCACAATGATTTTTGTGGCGTTCTTACGAGCCAATATGCAAATGTTTATTCCTGCAAACGAAAGCTCTAAAGTACCCCAATTCCCCTAATAAAATTATTTGTTTAAACATTTTTTAACTGCGGTCGTTGCAATTCTTCTACGCGAAACCACGAGTTCAGCTTATTCTTTTTATATGTCTCTACAGACTGTACTTCAGCGCCAACGCCATTTTAGAGAGTCGGGCAAACATTGTACAATTCTCATTGTGCTAGAAAAACGTTAAGTAGACTTCAAAGTCGTAAAACCAATTTTTGTTTGCAAGCTTATACCTATCTATCGTCTATTATTTCGCCAGCAACTGTTTTACTACCTTTGAAAGTTGAAACGACCGAATTAGCCCTAATTATATTGACATTTCAAATTCACAAAATAATGATCGCATAATAAATCTCAAAGGATGAATTAATTAAACTTCAATGATGTAGTAACATCATTATATTGTTTCGTCGATAATTTTTTTTGTTAAACTTTGAAGACTCAATTTAAATGGAAAAAACAACCCTTAAAACGAAGTTCATTTCAGTTAAAAAAACATTAAAAATAATTAACTTAGAAACAATATTTGTAACAAATGGTTTTTATTTCATGTTATTCTGTGTCCATCGTTCAATTTGTTTTCTCCATTGCTTTTCTAAACCCTCAATCTCAATCTTTCTCCATTAGAACCCAAGGATAAGTTTCTAAGTGATGTACAAGATTCATTACTAACAAAAACCAAACAGCAGAATAAATTGATCGGCGTTTTTTGGGATCATTGTTTGGCTTTAAATGTTGCTATTTTCAAAGGTATAGCGCGTTTTTGTGTTGTTGAGGACATTTCATTTCCTGCTTCAAATACAATTTACTACAACGTACGTATGTTTTATAGTGCTAGAGCTAATGCTTTATTACGACTCCCCTTTTTTAAATGAGCACTATTAATTTATAAATGTCAACTGTATTTGCATTTTAAAATTTATAAACTTAATAATTTAGAAATGGCATATTAATCTCATTTGGAAATGTAGCTTTAGGCTAAACCTCGTATAAGTAAAGTTTGTATATTATTCCTCGTCTTATTACACGGGAGACGTTGTTATAATTGGAGCTCAAATGAGAAAGTTGGGTTTTAAAAGTACATGAATGAATATTTTAGTGAAAGTTAAAAAATAAAACATTAACGGCATAATAAAGCCGTCGCTCTGCATGTACCTCATAATAATAATTATAGAGCGTTTCTGTTATTTATTTCAGGACTAATATAATGTTCAAAAAATCTGAGAAAAGTTCTTCTTTTAGGAAAATTTATGTCTTCCGAGCAAATCTCAATTTGTCTGTATACCTATCTTGAGACATATTCTTTGATATTCAATTTGTAGATGGGCAGCAGAGCAGCACTTCACAGGAGCCATTTTCTTAAAGATGTTAATGAAAAGTATTTGACCTGGACTGGACCGTTATTACACTTTGAACGGATATGGAGAGTGATGAAGTACTTTCCACGTTCTCCAAGTTAATTGACAAAATCGTTTATGATCGCCTTCTTTGTCACACTAATGAGTTCTACATCCTTCCTGATTATCAGTCTGGTTTTCGTAAGAATCGAATCACTGGAACTGCGTTGATTTGATGAAGATGACTGGCGATTGGTCGGTTGCTATTGATAGCTTTCAAGAAATTCTGATGACTCTTCTTGACTATTCAAACGCTTTTGATAGCAACAATAACCGGCTGCTTCTGTGCAAGCTTCGCTATTATGGATGTTCGGGAAGTGTTCTTACGAGGTTTCGTAGCTATCTTTACCGTCGTGAGCAGTTTGTGAAGGTTGGCGATGATGTTTCACATAGGATCGAGGTGATTTGTGTCGGAATACCGCAAGGTAGTAGTGTGGGTCCCCTTTTGTTTGCGATCTTTTCATCGGACATCTCGATCGGCGAGTCTGATGATACTTGCAAGGGCTTGCTCTTAAAACGGTGCTCTGCCTTATTCTGCATTAGATGGGATGCATGTAACGGATGCGCGCCGACGTATTTAAACTGGAAGTTGAGGGGTCCCAACTCCTAACGTATCCACTTCATGGTTTGATTCATTACACTCGCTGTCTCGGTTTGTTGCTATCTCGGCGGAGCCATGCGTTATCATCTGATCAGGCTGCTGTAGCATCTGTACCGGAGGAGCTGTGGACTAGTGTATCTGCAGTTATACGTATCTATACATTCCACAGTACTAATGCTCTAAATTGATTAGGCACATAAAGCCACCAGTATAATATGTCTAGGCTTTCCGTAATATACCTTATCACTTTTGCAGGCTCCGGTCCGCTGTAGGTGTGTCGGGATGGAATGTAGTCTGTTTCAGGTCAAAGCGATTTTGTTGTCGCTTGCGGATGAGAGATTTCTCGATCCCGAACCGTTACCAACCACTGTAGAGGGAGTTCCGTAGAGGGTTCTGCTCTTCGAGCGTCATCCGCTTGATGGTAGCGTCCGCCCCTCAGCTACGCTTGGGGGCGATTTTGATCATACTCACTCTGACATTGGTACTGAGGGCAGAAGGTTCCATTCTGGTGAGATAGGATTTGCAGTGGCTCACGGTTCTACTAGGGAATGATTAACCCCATCACCTTGCACCCTATATTCTGATATATTTAATTATAGTTATGGAGGGAAACTATGTAACGCGCTTGTTCTAAGCCTTCTCGAGCAGCGTTTACTACTTTTATCTTTCGTCCTAATATAGAAACAAATTGTAAGTTCTGAAAAATCGTTGTTTTCGCTTTTCATTTGGTATCATTAGGTTTTGGTAGCACATTACCACACGATACGCTGCTGCGGGCATTCTAAAGCTCGAAGATCGTTTTATAGTTGTGTTTTGTTGTACTTTGTACCGAATTTTAACTTATGGAGAACCTCCGTACTTACTCAATTGTTTGCATAGACATGCTTCTGTGCATGGGTGGATGGGTGATGGGTATCAGATACGGCGAAAATTTTTGTGTCCCTCAGTTCAAAACTGAGAAATTTAAATCTTCATTTAATTATATGGCACCATATTATATTCTTAATAAGTAATAGTCTGTGCTTCGTTACCTCTGGTATCACTCATATTAGCACTCAGACAAAAACTTCTTGCTCTGCAGGCTTAGTAGTTCTATTTTGTCATTTTGTAGGATGGGTTGAAAAGCTTCTTGTATCACTGAAAAAGAGAAAGTTCCGTGACTACACATCGCCTCTTTTTTGTTTTTAAATTAAACCAATAAATGTTTTCTTATATAATATAAAAATTTAAATAATGGAACCACATATAAACAATTTTAGGTATTCAAATTAATCTCCTTTTGAATTATAGCCCAAGGCAACACCTCGTATAAGCAGAGCTTTCATTATTCCTCGTCTTATTACACATTACACTGGAGACATCGTTATAATCGTGGCTCAAATGAGAAGGCTTGTTTTTAAAAGGAAATGAATATTTTACTGTAAAATTACAAAATAAAACAACCAAGTTGGTTGTTGTACGAACGTGTAAAACAAAATAGGTGGTATTATAATTGAAATTTGCTTTTTACTAACGAGAAGTAAATTAGCGTTTATAATTAACGTAGATGTATTTGTTTTTCTTTTAAATTGATATTAATTTAGTTGAAAAGACGGCGGGTAAACACCGAAACTTGTTAGTACAATATAATAACTCGGTTCATCAAGAAGCAATAATGTCAATATAAGGGAAGTGTGTTCTTAACTGATAATAGCTTTTTTTCTCCTCCCTCCGCGGTATCGGTTCGTTATTTAAGCTTCGGTAAAGTGAAGCAAATAATAAAGTTGCGAACACGCTGGGCGGTGTATTTCATGAATGACGTCCGAATCATTACCGAAGCCATTCTATAACCATTCACATAATTTCCCTTGTGTTCACCTGCAAGTTCTACTTTATTGCTTCTTATAAAAGAAAATCTTTACGACAGATTATGTTCTTTAAAAACTTTCCAAGATTTTCATTACGAATTTCCCTTTTTTTCCTTCTTTGTAGGATTTAAGAATTTATGAATTTTTAGATAAAACAAAGTGAAGTATTTTTTTTATTAATTAACTTCTTCGCAAAATTCAATTATTTTATTATATTACTTTGAATGGGAGATGGAAGGTTCGGAGTGGTAAACGAAGCTTCCATTATTAGGTATTGTTCAATTAGGGAGTACTTTTTATACCAAGAGCTTTTTCGAGTTGCAAGAAATGTGAAATAATTGAGGTCAAGTTTCCTCGACGTTTTCTAAGATGAAGAATTTTGGCGTCGACTGCAAATTAATTTTTAACATTCTTTAAGATGGTTTTGAAATATTTTTTTCTGCGCTATAAGAACTTTTATTTTTACCGTCGATGTTTCACGATAGAAACCCAAGCGAAGCTTGTCTGTTTCGTCGAGTTTTCCGAAAAATAAATCTTTTAAACATTTTTCGTAGCCGTAAGTCGTAGTCAAGATACTGGCATAAAATGCTTTACTTTTACACGTCCAAACATGTGACATCCTTATGGACGGCCCTTACTAATCCTAGAGTCTCTCAACTCGTCCGAGGGTAAACTGGTATGACTGCGGTTCCACAATTTCTTGGCGTAATTCTCCACGCTTCTTCCCATCCGTTTCTGAGTTTTGTGTAATTTGTTTCGTTTCTTTGTTTTAATTCTACATTTCTTGTTGTAGTTTTCAGATACACAAGTTTTCTACTTTTATAGTTTTATTTTCTGTCAAAATCGTACCTTTACGATAATATGCCCCTCTGGTTTCCATTATCTCCTCGTACAGTCTTCCACTTTGAACTAACTTGTTCTTTCTAATCTGCATGTACCATTGTTTTGGCCTTGTTTTAGTTTTCAGTTCAATTTCATCTAAATTACTTTTCTGTAGTATAGATTCGTATTTGATGACTGATGACTGTCAGGTAGCTCAATGACGAATAGTTCACATGTCGTTTTGCGTAAAAACGCTCACATAGGGAGACGCGCAGTTGGAACATTTCGTTTTTCTACATAATATTTTGAACTCGCAAATTTAAAGTAAAAAAGTACTACAACATTAAAAGATTATGATAAATCAAATTTACTCGACATTACATTTTTCGCATGAGAGCAAGGAAATTTGAATTTAAATTAGTAATCGTCGCCCTTATACAGAGATACCTACATGATGTTACGTAGCGGAGGAGACATATTTTTAAAATCTGTGCCATTAAATTTTATTGTTATTTCATTTTGAACGCTTTAAACATTTTCTTCAATTAAGGTCATATTGTATTTCGTCTTATTTCACGATGTACTTCTCTACTTCGATTCATTTCGTTTTCTGTCTCTTACAAGATACGATCTCGACTTCCCTCTGGAGTTATAAATGTTTGACGTGTTAGTGGCGCTAGGTAACAAACTACGGCTTACCAATTTATATTGCTCTCTCGTGTGGTTCTTTTTTCGAGTCTCCTATAATTATCTTATATACACAAATTTGTTTTCTATTTTTCTTAATTCGATAATGTTTTCTTTTATTAGCGCTTTCCCGAGAACGTTTCGTTCCTCTTTGTGAATTAATTATACTTACGGCTTCTCGTTCTCATTTTGTGGTTTACAATAAAGAACGTTATTGGTATTTCACGTTCTTCGGTGATAGTAATTGAAGTGGAATTATGTAGCAAAATCAAATTGTAACGATCGAAAACACGAACACCACGTTCTCAAATAACATTAGAGTTGGTTGAGTGCGAAAACATTCTTATGCTTCTTCGATGCTCTACTTCACTATTTGACGTAGCGAAAGACATTTAGAATACATTTAAGTGGTTGTTTTGTTATGTTTAAGTCGAAGTTTAACTATTAAAATTTAATCTTACACTTTAAATTAGGAGAAATACGCAAAAATGAGCACTTTTGTACAATTTTTACGAAACTTCACGAAAGAGACTTACCTTTAAGGTTACAAACGGATTCTTTAACGATGGAATAAACACCAACCAATTGCCCCAAATGCCATTATATATTTACAAACCATTCCTAGATAGAAAATAGGGTGAGCAATGCTATCCTACACATCAATAGTGAGTTCGCATTAAAAATTCACCATCTTTCAGATTAGGCTCCAATTGTATCTTACTAGTAAAATCCAAAAATAAAAGTTTTGCTTCTGCGCGTAAACTGAAACTCAGTTAAATGAAAATGTTGAATTTTAATTTTGCATAACAATATAAAAGTTTGACAATAAATTAACTCAAAATTGCGCTCAACCACAGACCACAGGACAATATTATACACATATACGAGAATATGTGTGGTAAAAAAGTGAATTAGTAAACCAAAAAATTTGGAGAAAATGATTTTTATGTTTTAACTTAAACTCCATTCAGGGCTACCCACCTCGCCCAGAGAGGTTTTTTTGATACCGTCTGAAAAATATGTTTTATCAAAGACTGAAAAATACGTATTGACGTATGACATCTTCGTTTGATGAGATTTTCTTTCCACCGTGCCAAATTATCAAATTTAGGAGCAGGAAGAAGTCACACTGGTCCAAATTATGATAATATGGTGGATGAGCAAGTAACTCGAAGCCTAATTCATGAAATTTTGTTATTGAAACAGTTGATTTGTGAGCCGGCGTGTTGTCTTAGTAAAAGAGCACTTTTTTCCGAGCCAATCGTGGCCGTTTTTGTTTCAGAACTTAATTGAAACGATTCAATAATGTAGACTCCTGTTATTGTCTTTTCCTTTTTCCAAGTAGTCGACTAGAAACATTTCTTTAAAATCCCCAAAACGGTGGCCAGCACCTTCCCGGCCGACAAAACAGTTTTTGACTTTTTTGGCGCACTTTCACCTGCCTCTATTCGCTGCTTTGATTGTTCTTTCAACTCAGGTGTGTAGTGATGGCTCCATGTGGCATCCACAATAATAAGCCGCCCCGAAAAGTTCTTCGGATTGTGATTAAACATCGCTAAACACTGAACAATTTTTCTCCACAGTCAACGGCACCCATCGCGCAGTTTTTCGTGCAAGATATTGTGCCCTCTCCATTGAGATGCCCATTGTCTGAGCAATCTCCCTTACTTTCACTCGAGGGTCTTACATTACGATATCATGGATTTTCTCAACATTATCCGTCGAGTAAGCAGAACTGGCCGTCTAGAGCTCGCCTCATCTTTGACGCAGGTCCTGCTGCCTCGTCTAGTTTCATTTACCCAAAAATAAATGGTCTTAAGCGATGGTGCAGAATCCCCACGAAGTTCATCTAACTCTATTTCTTTGGAAGGTCGTCCACTACTTTAAATAAAAATGTTTGATTATTGCAGGGAACTCACTTTTTTTCATTTAGGCGAAAACTGGTACAACCCGCTCAAAACTTCTGTGAAACGTGACCAATTTGGCGCCTTTCGCTGAAATTTTGCCTGAGGTAATTTAAAGAACGATACTTGAGAACCGTTACAAATCCGATTGAATAGTAGCACTAGCTCATAGAAATTTACCACACTTGCGCGCTTAAACAGTCCAGACTAATAAAGTGAAGCTTATATCAGTTCACGGTCGTGCGGCATGAGTTTGTGGACCAATGGGAAACGGAATACCATGGCAAAAATCTCTACGGTTATACTTTAATTTTATCAAACTATAATTTTTGACCACCGTTCAAATTTCCTAATTTCAATATCTTAACTTATCGACTTCGTATGTTACCAAGGCTCGTTAAGCTTTACTTCCCAAAAAATTCTCTCAAAAATGGAAATACCCCCTTTTTGTTGTGCGTTTCTTGCACAAGTACCTTGTATTAAACAGCACATTGTACATACCGTTTATATTACGGGTTTGTCCGCAGTTACATCTCCTCAAAAAGGCAACAAACCTGCTCGGATCGATAGCTTGTATGTCCACTGGATTGAGATCATCATAGCCCAGGTAGACTGTCTTAGTGCCGAAAATCCATGGCATCTTCCTTTCAGGATTTACATCTCTTTCCTTATACCTATATAGCGTCTCAAATCCGTAGGAACGAAGTAGTGTGTACTGTAGGCGCTCAATGTCATCACTCATCACTAGGAGACCTTCGAGAAGCTCTAAGACTCCACTGTATTAGGGTCAAGCCCAAGAGACTGGTAACTTGCCTAAGCAGTCTCACTGAATATATTTTAATATTTTTCAACACATTTTGGACATCAGAGAGCAAAACACACAACATTGCACGTGGTTAAGCTAAAGTATCATTGTTCTTGTAATCTTTAAGAATTATGTTTTGTTTAGGACTTTTCATTATTTTTTCTCTTTTCTTCCAAAGTTTACTTCGTCTTCGTATGCCACATACTGCAACATACGCCAGTTTAAAAAGTTATATCTTTCGAGTTACAACTCCCTCATCTTGTTAATAGTTCAAATTTAACGCCGTAATAATAACTACAACTAAAATTTGTACCGTTCATTAAAACGCCACTAAAAAGCATCTTTCACTTCTTATGTTGTGTAGATAAGAAATTTTATGTGTTTGCTACTTTTTGTAAGAGACGCCTAGCATCGGTGTACAGATAATGAATGTGAAAAAAATTAAATGATACAACCGTAATAGATAATGATAGTTTTTTTTATAACTCCACCCAAACCACTTTAACTTCTTCTATTTTTCTAAACGTTTTCTGTTACTATTAAAGTCAAGCTAAAATTGTACACGTAAGAATTTTATTTTTTTTCCGGGGTTCAATTTCTAAATTTTCTGTTTAATGAAGACTGACTACTTTACGAGTTTCTGGAATGAAACGTCAACTCTATTTTCACATTTCCGTTAAGCTGTTAACAGTAATCGATCTCGGATAGTAACCCTACCTATATGAGGTCAGGTTAAGAGCCAAGCTTTAATTTGCAACGAAAGAGCGTAGTTACCAACTACCTTTTTTTGACATATTGCTACAGTGAAGCAATAATATTATAATTAAAATGAAATACGTCTTCATTAGTTTCAAATTAACTGACAAGTTTACCAAACGAAAGAAGTTAGTAGTACTTTACCGATTTAGTTTTTTCTCTATTTTCTCAAAGTCAAATTAGGGCCGAAGCGAAGAGGTGAATTTAATAAAATTTTCTTTCGCCTAAAATTTTGTTTAATTAAATTTAAAACAAAGTGGTGTTCAAGAAATCATTTATCAGAGGAACTTCAAATCTATTGTAAATGTGTTTTACAATCGAAGAATTAATTTTGGGATTTAAATACGCGAGTGAAAATAGAAAATGGAAATGGAGTAATGCATTGCATTGTAAAAGGGTGATGAGTAGTATCGATCGTGACTATGTATTGTTAATAAGGGCCCGTCAAGTCGTTTGAATGACACTAGTTTCCATTTATCTGTCACACATTTACCCTGAGTGAATTTAACAGCATTTTGATTTAGATTTAAATTTCTAAATTTTCTATAGATTATTTATTAATATAATTTTGTGAGACGTTTATATTTAGATACAAGTCCATCTAATTGTGGGAAACGAGAATGGTCACAAACTACTCAAATAACTATTTAATTATTTTAGTATTGATTTTCTGATAGGGAGCCAAAAGAGCACCTTCCAACTTAATAGTACTGACTGTAGCGAACTCCAGACTGAAAGCATAGATAATGCAAGCTGACATCTAAAGCGGGCTCCAGATTATATTCGGCTCACTAATTAAGACGTGGCTACGTTCGCAACGAGTTTCGGTTCAAAGTTCAGTTCTATAATCTGGGCTCGGCTTAATAACTTTGAACAACAGCAAAGCTCTTGGAAGATGCCATCAGGTAAACGAATTTTAGTGTAGAACTACCAAAGAAGTTCTGTTCTTTGGGCTAAAGTAAATAGAGGCCAGGCAACACCGTGGATTTTTTATACGACTCAAAGTGATACGAATCCCAAGATTCGAGCTCTGAGCTAGTCCAAATCCGCATCGTTTTTAGTTTAGTGTACTGCTCTTAAATCGTGACTCAGTATTTTTCCCTTGATCACTTTCCCTGTTGTTAAACGGCTAGGCATCTGAAACTTTATCTACTGTACGTTTAGACCTTCCCTGACGATTCCTAATTAGTTATACTAATTAATTATAATTTCAGTCTCCCGTGTATTTGTGCTTTGTTCTCGAGTGTGGCCGCCATCTTGCCTTCCGTGTGGCTTCTATTTCGTGGTGGTTCGACAGAGCAGTCGTGGAACTTATCTAGCCGCCACACACACATGTGACTTCTGTTTCGTGGTGGTTTGCACCGCCTACTTCCCTCCCGTGCGGCTACTATTTTGTGATGGTTCGAAAGAGCCGTCGTGGAATTTATTTAGCCGCCACATACACCCCCATGAAACTTCGGTTTTGTGGTGGTTTGCACCGCCTAGTTCCCCTCCCGTGCGGCTACTGTTTCTTGGTGGTTCGTAAGAGCCGTCGTGGAACATAACTCGCCCCTTCTTCGTGTTACCCTACCATGCTACTGTGTACAGTATTATTTTGTTTATTATGTCCCCAAAGCTTCATAAAGCTTCAGAAATGGAAGCACAACCAATTGAAATTTATGGGAACACACAAAGGTACGTTAGATCCAAATGGTTGCCGTTTATAGACTTTTGTTACCTCCTTTTAATAGAACTAATAGGTTATTGACAACGATATGTTTGTAAAAGGGAACATGTATATTAACGGTTGATTTATTATTTGTTCCGGTAGCTACTAATCTCGTTTTGATATAAAGGTGTGTGGTTCTAGAGTCGGTAATTATTTACTCTTAGAATGTTTTAAATTTAACAATTAAATTAGAGCAAAAAGTCCAAAAAAGTGTTGTCTCCTTGAAAAGAAAGTTTAAGTGTGGGCAATACGTACTCATTTTGAGCTATTTATACAATCCATCGTTCTTTCAAGTTTTGAGTTTTTGCTGTTTTGTTTTCAAGAGGTACTTTAATCTTATCAAAAAGTTGTTATAATACAGAAGTAATCTTTCAGCGTATTAAAGTACATCAAAGATTTCTATTTACTGAGAACGATGAAGGTAATTGGATTTGTCTGAAGCTTGAAAATAAACTAAATCGCTTTGAAATTCGTTTTCTTCGGAGTTCTTTAGATTTATCTTTAGACTTTTATGGCTTTTAACAATATTTGACTTTTAAAACCTTTAATTAATTTAAAGTAAACCGCGTCAGAGACCCTAATTATTGGATCATTCCAATTACTCTTTCGAGATGATTTGAGTTTTTAAATTAGTCGAAGCTTTTAAATTTTGGTATTTTATTTCAGAAAGTTTCTTTTTCTTACCTTTTTACTTTAAATGGATTTCTCGAGACTAGTTTGTACTTAAATTATATCAATTTTCTTTAATTTAAATTTATTTTCATCTTGGGAACGAAGTTTGATGAGGTTAATATTTTTAGGAATTACGCAAAAACAATTTAAGTGTAAAGATACTGTTCGTGGCTTTTAAAAAAATTCAGTCATTGAATATTTAAGCTTTTCACTAGTTGGAAATGAGAAAAATAATACAAGAAACGTCAAATCTTCAATCCCCAGAAGGAATGTATTCAAAAAACATGTCGTCAAGTGAAGTATCGTGTTATTGCCCACTGAGTAAACACAGGCTATCGTCAACTTCTACTAGTTGCCTGTCGCCTCTTACTTGTGCTGTTTACTTGAACAGACTCATTTGAAACGTTTTCTCATTTTTCTAAAAAAATTGTTTCTTTGAGGGGTCGTTCCGGAATTCATTATTTCGACTAGACCGCTACTAATCACTACTTGTACCTTTCATTATTTTACTGAAAATATCTCGAACACAACGTTAAAAATTATCAGAGATATACGTCCGTTCTGCCTGACTACACCACCTTCAATACAATAGTGGGATGCAGAAATTTCCTTGTTGGGTCTTAGCAGGCACTAATGTTACTGCATAATGTTGTCAATGTAATTGAGAAGCTCAACCTTAAAAATTTTGGCTACTTTATAAGTTGCGAAGACGCTGTTTAAGTTTTTGAGTGCTGAAAGAAAGCACCCTCTTGGCTTTATGCTACTGAACCATCAGATTTGAAATGGCCTGCTGTTGTGGATTTCAGGTTTAAGCGTCTTGTAACGACTGTTGCGTGTATTACAGATAGAAAATAAATATGGGTGATAGTTTAGATTTTCTAGAGCTCTCGTCTAGGTAATTAGTAATTAGGTAATTACTAATTACATATTATGGCTTAGAGGATGACAATTAATTTCAACAAATTATTTAAATGGCCTCTACACAATAATTTGTCATCTAGCTCGAAAAAGTGTTTGGGGTAACAAATTATACGACTTTACGAGTTATCGTTAGGAATTTCTTCTCGTATGAAAATGCATAGATTTTCAGGAAGGGTTTTCTGATCGTAAATGATAAATTTAAATTCTAGAAGATTGTGTTGTAAAATAAAAGTGGCAGTTTTTACTCTCTTAGCATATTACTACCGCTTTTGAATTTTTCCTCTCCTTATTTTGCCAATAAGTGTTACGTTTTTAATCGTGTACACCCCTGTAAATTAAATTAGGAGTGAAGAACAGAAATGTATTATTAATAAAAAGCTTATTTCCGATGAAACCGGAATTAATAAATAATTATTATAATTTTGAGCAAAAGGGGGAAAGCGAATATTGACTTTCTTAATAAATTTGTGGTTGCAAAGTCATTATCATCGCACTCGTACGAAAAATCATGCAAATTTTTTGTACCTACCCAAGATGATTGATTAGCACTACACTTCATTTCTAAAGAAACTGGAAAAAAGTCGATTGTTTAATTTATTTCTGCCTCGACATTTCTATATAATTTGTTACTTTTTTCTCTTCCTCGAGCATTTTATATTTAACTTCTTTTAACTTCCTCTAGTGAGTAGTTTTATGCTACGAAAAGGCGACGAATTTAACTTATTTAACTTTAAATTTTGATAAATTGAAGTTAGTTTTAAAAAGTTAGTTTTGTGTTAATTCGCTAATTAAAATAATGACATTAATCGAGTTGCAAACTGTCGAAAATTACTGAAACGCTCTTTCTTTAAGTGAAAATTAAGGCTTAATTGGCTCCGGTCATTATCGCCTAATAATTCATTTCATTGCACAACCAAAATTCAGACGTATAAGCGTATAGGGGCTTCTTTGTTTTCTCTTATTTTAATATTTGCATCTTAACAACAGAGTGTGTGTATTGACTCACGATTGTTTAAATCACGTGCTGCTGTGTGCTACACGCAACAGGTAGTTTTCAAACATTTTCTAGTTCGCAACATAATCGAATAATTAGTCACGACTCCTAATTTACTTAAATGAGCGTTTTCACGAAACTTAAGCTAACATTGTGTAGATTTTCACGAACTACTTCGACAATATATCCAGTCAGATCAAACACAAAGTTTTTTTAGCATATTTAGATAAACACTCACTCGGAATTACCAGACTATCATGCAAACTAGAATGTTTTTCTATCTCTAGTTACTAGTAGTGGTTTTATAGGAGACCAATTACTTATTAATTAACCCTCGTATTTGTGAGAACAACGATTTTTATCTTTTTTCCTTTGTTGATTATTTTGGAGGACAAAACCGTCAGTTGACTTTGATACTCAATTTCAAAGCTCCCTTAATCTTTTCCTCGTTTTATTTATTAAATTTCACGAAATTCTAATAATTTTAACACTATACTTGTTAGCTCCATTATAAATCATACCACTGTGTACAATTTCTTGATTGTTTATTAAAAGTTTAGGCGTTTCCGGCTGCAAATTCATCTCCTATTGAACTACGAAAACATTTCATAAGGTTGAGAAGGAACCAACATTTTAGTAAACTACTGGACTGTTTTCGCATGCTCCAAATAAAAGAAAAATTCATCGAACGTAAATAAGGGAAGAAGCTCCCGTGATTTAGTGGGTAACTTATCCCGAACCGGTTCTTTTCTATTTGTACAGTTGCATATTGAACCATCGGAAGAGTAATTGCAGAAATGTTTTTTGGTAACGTACAGCCGTAGAAAAATTTATTGGGCACTAGTAAGAGGTAACTTTCTTCTTTTCAACTACGTTTTAGCAGAAAAATTGAGAGCGCTGTTACTATAAAACACTTCATTTTTTGTAATTCGTAAAAGTTTTATTGCAGAAATTGCGGATATAAATATTCGCTAAACAACCTATGATGGCCAATAATTATTTTTTAGACTGTACAAGCAATGTGTGCTTCTTTAAAAAATCAATTATGATTTTAAATAAAAAGTGGGAAATCTTTGGCCTACCGCGCTACTTTCACATTTTCTCTGAAAGGCCCTACGTGTACCTGACGTACTAGGTTTCACTTTCGATAGTCTAGACTAATTGTAATAATAATTATTGTTACTTTAGGCACCGGAGATGCGTTACATTTTACATTGAGAAACATGAACTTCTAAAATTATTCTGAACATAAAAAATTATTGTATCACCCTTACTCTGACCAGATTTCACTCAATGGCCATTAATGACTCACCCTACATATTTAACGCAGATCTCATTACTAAAAAATACACTAGGTGAACCACCAACAACATAGACATTACTGCAATTTACTATTTTTATAACCCGTTGTAATGGACTGTTTAGGTGGTTAGCCCATAATTAGTGCGGCGGTACCTCTTAAACAGCAAGCTGTGAGATCTGGCGTCAAACACAGGAACACGTATAATGCAAAATTTCGCAAGAATCTCCGGGTATGATAAAAATCTATTCAATATCTTGAAAACAAAACACAATTCAAAACACGCTCGTTTTACACGCTCAATTCTATTTACATGATTATTGTAAGTAGGAGACCAAATTATACAATTCTAATCCACGATTGATCGCACAAGCGACACATACAACATGGTAAGGCATCACCTGACACTTGTAAAATCAAATGTAACTCTTTTAATAAAACCCGACATTCGCATAGCCCTGCCAACAACAAAATCGATATGATTGACAAATGAAAGCGACGCACCCAACAGAACACCCAAATCACGAATAATTAACAGAAACATTTTCAAGCCTTTCGCCATACGTCGCGGTTTCTGCCAAACCTCACGTGCCTACACTTGCCAACATTCATCTCCCATGTCATTTATTTTGCACCAATACGTTAGGCTCCTTACGTCGCTATGCAGAGCAACGGAATCACCTTGAGTCTATTATTCTTCTAAACAATTTTAAGTCGTCAGCAAACAGCAAAAAATCCGAGTCGAAGTAGAAACCGATATTGTTTACAAAAATCGAATACAGAATAGGCCCCAAATGGGATCCCTGTGGGACCCCAGACGGTACAACAAAGACTCGGATTAAAAGCCGTTACGCTTATCTACTGAGAACGATCAGCAACAAATGAAGCTATTCACTCCAGCAAGCTTCCATCAACACCGTAGGCCCTCAGTTTGGCAACCAGCAGGCGGTGATTGTCGCTATCAAACACCTTGCAAAAATCTGTATAAATAGAGCCAACCACAAAGCCCTTCTTCATGGGGTCATATACAGGGGTTCAACTGTAACTTGGCTAAGAATGCCAGGGTAGGTAGAAGACCGATAGGCAAGTATTTTAAGGATAGGAACCCATGTCCGGAAATGCACCCGTACGGAGCTACGGCCGTTTTTAATTTTACGTTTTATCCTCCGATATGCAGGCAGCATGTCGTGTGTCTAACAATTGTTTGCCTGGCAACCCATCGTTGCCTAGGAAATACATTGAATGTTAGCTCAGAAACATAGTGTCAATAAAACGTGTGCTGAACAATGAACAGGTTAACCTTTCAGGAGCTCGCTGACGTGCATCTGGCGTATGGGGCTATGAACTGCAACGCACTTGGAGCACAGCGCCACAGGTACACCTGAGTGGCAACAATGTATATCCTAGGCAAAAATAGGTTGCCAGGCAGAAAATTATTTTAAAACAGGACATGTAGCGTGTACATCGGGTGCAAAAGCAAAAGTTAAAAACGGCCGTAGCTCCGTACGGGTGCATTTCCGGACATGGGTTCCTATCTTTAAAATACCTGCCTATCGGTCCTCTACCTACCCTGGCATTCTTGGCCAAGTTACAGTTGACACTCTGTATAAAATTTACGTAAGGAAAAAGATTAGTGCGAGTGCTCTTGCCAGGATAAAAGCCATGCTGCTGATTTACAATTATTTTTAAACATTTGTTGAAAAAACATGCTAAGTTGCTCAACATTTTTGGAAAAACAGACTGAACGCTTATCGGTCTGTAATTTTGCACATTATCACAAGCACCTCTCTAAAATATGGGTATAATGGATGTACGCTTCCAAAGAGACGGAAACATGCCACTCTCCAACGACAACTTGAAAATCAAATACAATGGCCTGACTAACTCGTCACCTCGTCAGAACAATTTTTAACAAATCTAGGCGGCAAACCATCAGGGCTGGGCCCCTTACTACTGCATAACTCATTAAGGCGTTTTATGATATCATCACATGTCACATTAAAAGAAAATAGAGTGAAAAGAGAGAGAGAATAGAAAAGAAGTTAAGGTACCTTACTGTTTGGAAAATTTAAAATAACGTTCGTCCTTGTCTCGTTTATGGTTACAAAACTTAAATGGCTTTTCATATACATTATACAGTGTGTCCACGGATGGACCTAACTATACTTGTAAACTTCTTTATTTTTCATTTTTAGATAAAAAGTCATTATTTATAAAGAGTTTTGCTTCTTCTAAAAAGTTCTTTGCCATAGTCAAAATGTCGATGTAATGTACAGGGTGTTTAGAAAATAGGAAAACGTTAATAATGATAAGAGTAAAGTACTAGTTACACGAAAAAAAATTTAAAATGTTAAAGAAAGAAGTTGTTTCTAATGTTAATAGAAGCCCAGATATGAAATTTGAACATTGTATTTCAACGTTTGTATTTGTGTAGAAGTAGAAGGATCTCATGTTGGGTACTATCAATGGTAATATTTATGCAGGAAAGCTGCGATGTTATTGTTGTTTGAGTACATATTTCAATAAATTATGCACTTAGGTAAGCTTCATTGAGTACATGAGTACTTATTGCTTTTATTTTAAAGAAGTCAAAAATACAAACTTTGAGATGCAATGTTCAAATTTCATATCTGGGTTTCTATCAACATTAGGAACGACTTTTTCCTCTAGCATTTTTAATTTCTTCTCGTATAACTAGTACTTTACTTTTATCTTCATTAACGTTTCCCTATTTTCTAAACACCCTGTACGTTAAATCGACATTTTGACTATGGCAAAGGACTTTTCAGAAGAAGCAAAACTTTTGATAAAGAATGACTTTTTATCTAAAAATGAAAAATAAGGAAGTTTACAAGTATAGTTAGGTCCATCCGTGGACGCACTGTATAACCAAAAGTCCAAGAATTATCGGCACTATTATTTACTAAGACATTAAAAGTACAGGTTTCCATCAAATACTGTGATTTTTTCTTCCCCCACCCTATCTCCACTGCCTTCAGTTCCATTGCATCGATGCTAAGGATCTTATATTGTGCTAATGGTTTTATCAAAATCTTCCTTACTTTGTATGCAGGTAGAGATTCTTATTTAAAGAATGTTTTGCCTCTTGTTCGATTTTGCCACCATCAATAGTTTAGGCAGAAAAAAATTTTTTTTATTTACTCGGTCCTCATATTTTGCAAATTCAACTACCTTCGGCACCTGCTCTAATATTATTATTTCAGTTCACCGATGGCCTCTTTTACATAAATTCGTGTCCCACAAACAGTTTCATTGATTTTTTGTTAAACCGCTTCAAGCGTACATAGTATAATTCAATTACATTATGAATGCAGTTTAAAGTAGCTATCGCTTTCTTATTAGATCTACAAATTCAATTTGAAAAGCATTCATATAATAGTAAAGAAAATGTTTGTGACGTACTAGAGCAAGAAATCAACGACAATACAAACAACTCGATTTCCAGTTTTACACAGTCTATTTTCGTCTAAACTTTATTTGCAAAGTGCAATGGTACAAAAGTTGAAATAACCAACAAAAAATTGTTTATTTAATCATGAACCGAGCCACGTCAAATCCTGACAGGTGTTAAAAATTTTCTTCGAGTTTCATTTAAATTGCGCAACAAATCTTAACTTTTTAAAATTGTTATGTGGAAGTAACTTTTTAAGAAACTCGCGGCATGATATTGAAATGAAAAAGTGTCTTTGTTTCTTTCGGATATAATTTAAATATATACGCAATTACGCTTTTATTGCTCATTTAAGGAGTTCCATGAGGCACAATAATTCCACTTCGAATTTTTCACACAACAGCGTGACAGACGTATTTTTAAGGCTTTAATTAAATAATAATAATATAATAAGTGTCTTTGGAAGAAAATCTACCTTTTAAAAAAATGCTGAAAACATTTACAACAAAGTGTTATGTACAATGTATTCGAAAGAAGGGAAAGAAAATGCATTAAATAATGAAAAGGCTACTTTTAAGGGCAATTTATGGGCTAAGTTGTTCAGTTTTAATTAACTCTTAAGTTATTTACTTACTATAGCAACCTGAAAAATTAATTAGCGGCTAATTGTTACAACTTATTCATGTCAAAACAGTTATTTTTGCCTCGAAACCCTTTGGGTAATAAATGTTGTTATCGGGTAAACACCTTTAACTTTTTTTTTCAAAATTGAAACTTTCACGGCCGGCGTCATTAGTGTGAGTGGTTTCTGGGCTAATGGGTCTTGGTTCTTTGATGTAGCTGTGGCAAACATCTCCAGAGGTGTTTTGTCCTGTCTGATGGTAAAGGTGACCGTACTGATGTTTCAGGACCTAATTTAACTTTTTGAACTCTCCTGAAGCAATTTTTGCTTTTTTTAGGAAGGGTCTCTATCTGTACATATGTGAAACAAAGTCACTGTGTGAACTAATCTGTATATCTGGATATCTTCTGAAAGTTTAATCAACAAAGAAACAATATCCAGCCGATGAAATTGTAAATTTGAACGCGATACCTTAGATGTTTTAGAATGTTACGTGACTTTCTTTCAACATATTGCAACATAATATTGTAATTTTTTGTAATTATTGTAGAAAATAACACTGTTCGACGCCAGGTGCCTCTTTAAAAGGCAACCCACGTACAATTTTGATATCACGTATGTGGTACTACTTTAAGAACCACCTTGTATATAAAAAAAAGTTTTAATATAGTGGAAATGAACTTTATTTTTGAGTATCTCATAATTTAAGTTCGCAACGTAGTACATAATTTAATGTTAAATTAATTTTATTTCGCAAAACAAGTTTAACATTCTTCCATGAGCAAGTTTAAATCTATAGTGCAATGAAATGAGCAGTATTTGAAATTTATAGTCGCATTGAAATGTTGAAATTCTTTCTCAACACACAACTGAAATATATATTTCGTACCATTAGCAATTGTTTTAAATTTTATTATCGAGTTCGGCGCTACTATCGAAACTTTTAAAAACAATATTAATTTTATTTTGTGCTACATTTTAGTCGATTTAACTTTTATATTTTTCAAATATGAGCGTATTTGTACGTAAATTTGGCATTCAATGCATTTCTTTCCTCTTCATCTTCTTTATAATATCTATCTACCTTTTTTTTTCTTTGCATAATGCCTTTGACCGACTGTATGAAAATGCTATCCGAAAGTAACCATTGAAATACTTCTGATTTTACAGCTTTCGAGAATTTTTAGTGCCCACTCTCGGCCATTATGTTCGATTTACTTTTTAAGCTTAATTTTGCTAAAAATTCTTTTGAAATTCGTTTTTACTAAACTTCTTTATACTATTTCTAAAAATCGAATTTTTATTAATTAATCTCATTTAGTAGTGCCATTGGTAGGAAACGAGATGGTCGCATTCAGATTAGAGTAGGTACTTGAAACTGCCTCGTAATTTGCGCAAAATAAGTGTGCACTAGCAATATACGAAACGTGTAATTAAACTGCATGACTTCTAAATAATGGCCGAAACTCATTAGTTTTTTAATAGCCAACCTATATCACTTTTCAAATAATTTTTGTTAACTTTAATGCGCTAATAACTACTACCTAAACGAAAAATTTACAAAATCAAAACCGTCGAGATCTGAAGTATCGATTGGGAGGCTTCGTCGAGGCTTTATAAATGTTAAATTTTCGGCTCCCAAAAGAGTTATTTGTTGCTGGAAATGGCGGTGGTATCTTTCAAATTTACCTGGATGGAAGACGTACCTAAATTCTTGAAAACCACCGAGGCTGAAGTCCCAATGTGGCAAGTAACGCTTTTATTGTATTCGTCGGTAAAAACAAGGTCTCACATCAATTAATAGTTCTTACCGTTTTGCGGTTTACAATTTCCACTTGTAAAAATAAAAATTCTCACACCGAACAAAAAATTTATCAAAAAATGCGAGGTGCCAGTGGTGCCAGAAGACGCTGCTGATGCTGATACCGGTGGTTTTGTCGCGAATTTCGAGAAATCTTACTCACTTAGCCGCATTTATACTAAATAGGTAGTAGGTACTTAGTTGAAAAATAATTTTCCCAAATTTATGTGCTACCTTTGGGCTCTGGTGTATATTTAGCATAAAAGAACAGTAGTTTTGTTTTATAATATTACCTCGGTAACTAAATTTGTGGTTCGTGCGTCGTTAGTTTTAATTTACATGCAGATGTCACTTTCATATAGGTGGTACAATGTTACATAACTGCAATTTCAAAGTTGGTGAAAATTGTTTATGCAGGATACAAAATTTTGTTAATTATTTTATAAAATAATTGAAATTTATGAGACATTATTCACGAACTCTGTAAAAAACTGGCAAAATGATGTATTGTACGAGTGCATAAATTAAATTTTCGAGTCGTTATCCTACCTGAAATTATTATGAATTAGAATTACTTAATTGATACAAATAAGCAAACGTTTTTCTCTTACATTTGCACACGATGCCAAGCAAAATACCCTTACTAACTTACAGTTCAGCAATAACAAAGTAACAGAACTGAAAGTCTTAATGAGTGCTGAAAAATCATAAGAACGATTGATTAGTCAATTGGTTCACAAATGGTAAAAGTTTGATATTAATTTAACTCATTGGTCCGTCTTCCGGCAATTCATATTTTTTATTCGACTACCATACTAATGAGTAGGCCAGAAAGAGTTTCATCATGAAAGTGGTGAATAAAATCTGAATGTAAAACAAATTGTTTTATATTGACATCAGTCATTAACAATTTTAGCCATGGACACGATGGCACAACGCGCTAAAATGATCGACGCCTACTACAAAAATCATCTTCAGTGACGAGGCGCATTTTCATTTCAGCGGATACTCTACTAAGCAAAATTTTTGCATTTGGGTCGATGAAAATCCAAGAGAGTCACTGTTTGGTGTGGTTTTTGGGCTGGAGGAATTATTGAACCGTTTTTTTCGAAAATGATGCCTGCAATGGTAAACGCTATTGTACCATGATAACTGACTTTATGGCCCGAATTAGATTATATGTGGATGTAGATGATATCTAGTTTCAACAAAAAGGTGCCACACAACCAATAGTTTCCTGGACGCAATATCTCGCAAAACAGCAATGTCAATTAGCCACCGAGATCGTGAAATTGGGTACCCTTGGACTTCTTTCTTTAGGGTTATCTCGAAAGTGAGGCCTATGCCAATAAGCCAGCAACAATTCAAGAGCTAAAGGACTTTTTTTACATTGTATATCGGATTTAGGACCCCCCGGCACCCACTATTAATGTATAAGAATTATAGGAAGCAGGCTGATAGGGGTCACCACTCCCTAGTAGAGCCATGAGCCAATGCGAATTCAACCTCACAAGAAGCAAGCTTCTGTTCGCAGTACCATTGTCAGAGTGGATTGTTTAAGGACACCCCACACGCCGAGGTACGCGCAGAGCCATATGCGTATCCTGATTGGTAACAGTTTGGAATTAGGATAGAGAGAGAGGGGGAGAGAGGGAAGAGGGGGGAGAGGGGGAGAGGGAGAGGGGGGAGAGAGAGGGAGAGAGAGAGAGCCCGCTCGCTAGCAGCCTTCATCCAAACACACACTAACGGCGGGGCTTGTGCCTGCAAAGGGGGTTAGACAGATTCTTCCCGTCACTATTTAAAGTATAACCGTAGATAGACTAGTCCACAGCTCCTCTGGTGCAGAGACTGTAGCAGCCAATTGACCGAGGATCATGTATGGCTCCGCCGAGAGCCTCACTGTACCAAAACAGCTGGAGTAATTAAACAGTCCATGAGAGGCATACGTAGGAGACACTTTACTTTCAGTTTTATGCGTTGGCGCTTAACCCGTTACCAGCACATGAAGAATAAGGAGAAGTATCCGACGTTTTAAGGGCTGGCCCCTGGAAGTACCAGACCAGCTGAAAAAAAGTAAAGGACTCGATAATAAGACATATTGGTGGAATATGCCTTATCGAGAACCCGCGTGAAGTAAAAACTTCTAAAACAAATGTTCAAAGGGCAGGCCTACCGAAGGACAGGGGGAAAAAGGGGAAAAATAGCTTCAATCCACTTCACTGTCTTGAGGCACATATTCTTTCCAAAGTGCTGAATCGAACAATAGTAAGTCTTCACCACTTCTTCCTAATACGTGTTCTTGGGGAAACAGAAAACTTCGCGAGATCCCATTTATCGACTTTACGTACTTTATACTTATTGAGACTAGGTCATGCTCTAGAAGTGGCACAAGAAACCGGCAGAACACTAATTGCATGTTATTCCATTAAAAGTCCCAGGAGATCCAACGTAGCTACAAATATCCTGAGTTTATGAGTTTATAAGAATTACTGACTGGACTCGTTCATTCTTTTGGAGTAGTTGGATGAATTTTTTACAATAATCACAGGATTTTAATCTCACTGGAGAGAGAAATGGGTAGTGTGGATGGAGTACTCTTGATTAGAAAAATAACGGAATTACTAATTTTGTTTGTAACAATAAATTGTAAGAGTCTGAAATCCTGAAATTTGGCTTAAATTTGCTCTTTTCACCGAAACAGTTTAAAACGGCGGATCTCTATGATTCCATGGAAGCCTTTTGATGGCTTGCGTAAGAAAAGAAAATAATTTTAACAGTTATAAAATAAATCTTCACGGCGGGGTGGGTAAAAGCGAACTAAATTACAATAATAAAAATGGAAGTAGGTAGTAGGGCAAAATTGAAAACATTGCTAGATACGTATATTAATTCAAATTGAATTAAATTTATGTATCACTTTATATAAATTTCATTTACATTTGTAATTTGTAACATCTACGCTTTCCTTCGTAGTTTATATACGAATGGCGTGCAAGTAGGTCCTTTGTGTGTATAAAGTCAACGTATTTATTGAAGGCACTCGCTACTTCTTCTCGAATGTTGTAATCACATTTCTCGCACTCGATTACGCCCGAGTCAACATCGCACGTCTTGCGGTCAGTATTCGCCGGGGAACCCCAAGTTCCCATTTCCGCGTAGAAAACCTAGCTTTTCCTTCGACTACTTCTCTTTCTGTTTGTATTTCCTTTTAACTCGCTAAAACTTATATTAATCAAAAGTTTATAATTTATTTTGGCACATCGTTATTATCTCAATACTTATGTAGTAATATCTAACTTTCTGTTCAAAATGCAAGCGTTACATACACAATGCGCATTATGATATTATCGGTTGTGGAATAGCTAAAATGTTAATAACTGAGCGCTTAACGTTTTCTAAAGGTTTCGTACTCCCAACAACAGAAGTTTAAATAAGTTTTTTTAATTTAATAATATGCTGTAAGAAGTTACATTTCATTAAGTTAGGATTAAGTTAATCATCAGAAAGAGTTAAATGACATTTTTTGTTTCTTCTGCAAAATGCACCGTTGGGCGGGAAGAGAATTTATATGTCCACTGACGGCGAGGAGAGCCCTTCTGCACTATAAGAAAACTCTTAAATTAGTTCGCAAAGGCTGACAGAACTTGCAAATATTTTTGGTGAACCACCTCATTACATTGGACCGAGTACGTTATTCGGAAAGGAAATTGAAGGTTATGGGAAACTTTAGAGCAGATTTGGCACCCCGAACCAGTTTAATAAAAAAACTCTTGGAATCGCTCCTAAAAGAACGTAGAAAGCATTGGGACACGCAGAAGGTCGGCCAGACTCGACTCTTTATAATTTACAAACTTCAAAAATGTTATATTTTAGCACGAAACGCCTGAAAACGGCGATAGGCATAATACTTGCTTCTCGATGAAATCCCACACGGGTATTCGGGAGGTCCCCCCGTTTAAAGGCGGGAGAAACGATACATTCAGTTCTGGCTTCTGGTTATCCAAACCATGTAGACACCTGGGCAGGCTTGTAGCGTAAAAAGCTCCCTTTTTAAGAAATTCTGGAACAACGCTAACAAAAGTACCAGAAAGTACCAGTACATCATCATGAAAAGTGGAAAAACATTAATATTCTTTGATTTACTCTAGTGAACATAACGGAGTAGTTCTGAAAATGGAATTGATTGTCAAAAATTACTTATTTCCATGTTCGTTACACTTATCTGCTCTTGATTAAAATATCTGATGATCTGAACTGGCAGCACCACATTCTTTCCGTTTCCGGCATACACGTCGTAAGAATCACACACGCACAGGCTCTCAGATTGATACCCCCGGTCTATTAGGATTGAAACGCATTGTACCTTTGGCCTCTAGTTATTATGTTATTAAACCAGAAAAAGATTCACTTAAAAGTCGAGTTAGCGTATGTTAAATGTATAAGGACCATCACGAATAATTAATTATTTATTGAGCAAATTACTAAACTACATATTCTGATAAATGCATAATAGTTCGAGTATCAAATAGCAATATCGATTTTAGCGAAACGCTTTTGAATTATTTATTTTTAAACTTTTTGTTATAAATTTTGTATTTATAAATTATTCACTTAAATTGTATTTTGGCTAAGCACCATAATAATTATAAGTTTCGAACATTCAATTATAAATATATTATAGTGTAGGTACACCATTTTTCATAATATTCAAAATTGATTTCTTAATTTATTGTTGTCATGAAAATTATAGTACCAATAGTACTATACGATTTTCTGGAATTTAAGTTTTAGATCATAAAATAAAAGATTAAGTATAAACAAAGCATTAGGTGTGTTGTAATACATAGAAGGCGTTTCCCTGAAACAAAATCTACCGTCCACTAACTGGGCGTTTTTAGTTTTTAATCGAACATCCGTTATACCTACAATCCTACAAACAAAAAATATTTGTTCAAAAGTAGTATTTTTAAAAATTGTATGACATTACTGCTACATTTTTATTTGTCTTTCGTTTCACAACATTATATTGCGTTTTGAGATTTGTATTAGCGATACTTTCACTACTTCGTACAAGTTACACGCAGTTGGGAGCCGTGTGTATAATAAATATCTGCAAACAATTCTAGTGAGTTCAATATTTAATGATATAGGGGGAAGCTTTTTTTTAACCTTTCGAAATTTATAGTTGATTGTATAAATATTTAACGAAACTTTTATCAAATTTTTTACGTAATTTTGATCAAATCAACAAGAGATTTGTGGACTCGGCGAAGAGTCAAGATTGTAAAGTTTATTTTAAAACCGCCTCAGCCATTCCCTGTGCTGGGCCTCATTTTTTCAAACTGAACTGATGGGATGTTATACAGTGCCAACGAAATCCTGAACAATGAAATACTGATATCGACGGACAGTAAAGCTGTCTTGGAAGCCTTAAAGACCTCTGGTCTCCTGCTGGAGTGCACAGAGCTGCCGAACCAGATGTCCAAAAACAATGTTTTTACACTCTGTTGGATCTAAGGACATCCAGAAAATGAGAGTAACGATAAAGCAGACGAGCTAGCCAAGAAAGGTTTAAACAGCCCTGTGACCCCGAGCCAATCATCAAACCAGTCGTAACAAGGTAACAACTGTTAATACCATCCTTAAAACTATTAATACCTATCAACTACAGACTGAAAGATGGACAAGCAACGTAAAGTGCTACCAAAGCAAAAGATCTTTATTGGCTCTGTCTAAAAACCTGGCAAAATACTGTCTACAGCTGTCTCGAAACAATCTACGGACAATTGCAGGGACACTCACGAGACACTGTCGACTACACAAACATCTTAAACATGTGCTTTGTCACTATCCAGCCCTAACGTTGATAAGAATATCAGTGTTGGGGGACTTCTGGCTTGACATGGCTAGAATAAGCACCACCCCTCCCGCCACAATTCCGGAAATCATCTACAAATAGGATGACTCGAGATCTGATGGGCACGGGGAAGCCGCTTGGAGGTAGTACAATAAATTGGCCCGATTAAGTGGCCTAAGTGCAGGGAGCTTGCTCCCCGTTCCTAAATAATTCAGATTCATTCACTGTGAATTGCACACAACCTTTCAGATTTGAGGTTTTGTGCCAACCCAAAGTCGGTGTTTTACATTTTTTTAAATTTTGCTACAAACTATAGCTGGTCTTTCTGGCCACAATAGAAATTGTTTCTGTCTAATTATCTAACGTTGTACCTGACGTAATACGCTATTGAGGAGGATAAAGAGATGTTTGCTGTCTGTCAGTTTAAAAAAATCTCAAGTGTTAGATTATTTTCTAATACATTCTTAGAGAAGTCCGGAGTGAAAACAATAATTATTTACTTTAAAGAGTATAGTCGAGTCAGTGCTAACACTAGTAATGGCCTATTCCAAGTTAACATATGGAACTTGCGGTTTATAAGGATTGGAGGATTAAAGGGATGACTTGGTATAATCTCAAATCAACACGTTTTCTTAATTACTCGGTTGCGAATAGCTATTGTGGTAGAACTTGAAAGTTACAATGTGTGTTAATCGCAGAAATCCACTTTTGAAGAAAAAAAACTATTAATGAATATATACAGGGTGTTTGGAAAGTATCTCGTTAAAAAACTTGTTCTTCAAATAAACTCATCTAGGATCCTCTTGTTTGTTAAGGGTACTACCAATTAAATTTACTCTTAGCTTCTTGGTTTGGTTCGCGTACACTTTTTCATAAAAAATAAAAATACGTAGTGAAAAGACAACATCGATGCAAATTGAGTGCTCAATAATTAATTTAATTAGCGAATTAATAGATTATATAAGCACTTAAAATATAAAAGTGAGTAGGTACTTGAAAATTAAATGCAAAATGCATCAAATAATTCAGAAACGATTATCGTTATCGCTATGGAGTAGTAACAACTTGTGAAAGTTAAATTTTCTTACCGAAACTAATGAAAACTTGTACAACTTGATGAAAATTGAATATGCTTACCTCAAGTTTGCTTGTTGAAATATCGATGTCTTTTACTTAATACTCTTCTGTGCGCTATATTGTGTAAATTCAAATGTGTAACAGAGAACAAAGAAGCAATACGTGTAATATTGTAACATTATTCGTACAAACTTAATGAATAACATTTTCACCTAATACAGCTAGCAGTGGTGGCTCGTAAACTTTCTTTAGTTACCGTGAGGTAAAGTGTTGCACAATTACTTTTTGGGATGGGATACTTTGCAACTATTTAACTTACAGGGTAAAATCGTATGTCTCAAATCGCAGTCAACACACGGTATGTGACTTATTTGACACAAACTCATTCACTTTCCAAATGAGTGGATCCCTGACCTAAAGTCGTCCTTTAGGCAAACAATTCGTTGTCGTTTCGGAAGCATCCTTCGCCCATCTTAGCCACTTCCCGCACCAAGTATGGTAGTATTGTTTTTCCGCAAGTTAAAATAGCAGACGTTCTTAGTAACAAATGGATGGAGCTATTGTTAAATTTCAAGTTTCAAACTACTAATTTAGTTTACTTTCATCGACTCGGCGATAAATTAAGAAAGTTGCTACATGAAGTCTGTAGTTTGAACTTTGCACAATAATATTGTTATTTTTGCAAAATAAAATTTTTAAACACGGCCATTTTGGTAAAATACAACAATTTGTAAGAATATCAACTATCCAATTAGAAAGGTATAAAGTTGCTTTGTTTTATGATAACGACCACTTGCAATTTAATTGTATATTATTACACTTCAAAAGCACACAAAGTAACAAGGCTCGTTTTGTTTGTGAATAACTTGTATTCTCTTGTTTCAGGGACTACTACTACGATAGGTGAGTAGAACAGTTTAATTACCAATTAGTTTAATGTCGAATCATTGTGTATGTCTCCGATAAATTATTATAATCGTAATGATAACAGCTGCGGTTACCGGCTCGATAATGATTTTACGCCGTTGTATAAACATTTCTCATTATTACGAGATCCAGCTTTTGCTTCCTCTAATGATACACTTTCGGGATCGATATTCGGTACGTCTGATTTTGTAACTAATAAATAAACTACGTTTAACTAACCTCGAAACCAAACTTTGGTTGAGCTTAAATGGGCAAATTGAACTGATATAACTGCTTTCTGTTTGCTCTGATTGTAGCTTCTGCCACTCTCGCAGAAGCGCCCGACACTTCACTCAAACCAAACGTGGGGCGGCGGTTAAAAAATGGAAGTTATCGAACTTCTTAGAAATCATGAATGCAAATTCGTTGTAAATTCTTTAAAGAGCTGTTAAATTCAATTTCATTTTCATTATTTCACTATTTCGACTATAAGCTGTAGCGAATTGAAAATATTGAAATGCTCTAGCAGGGAATCCCCCGCTAACCCCGTGACAGCTCCACGCTATTGAGGGATTTTGTGGTAGTAATGCCCCAATGAGTTGTGCATACAATGCAAAACCATTGGCAACAGTAATTGACAAATTAAGAAAATAACGGAAATTTTCTACGAGTTTCGTAAAATTCGATGCAAGTTGAATGACAAAACTCCATCTCCATGTTTGAAGTAAATGTAAAACTTACAAAACGTAAGTCAATATTTTATTATATTCTTCTCAAATATTTGTATGCAACGGCTAAAGTTAAGCCGCATCGAAACGAGAGCCATATGAAATTCTTGCAATCATTTCCGCTTGCAAAGTAGTGCAGCTCTTTTTTTTTTGGCGTTCTCCAATTCCTCCATTCAACAACAACAACAACCAACAAAGCTTGTAACAAATAATCAAATAGATTTATTCGAGTTGCATGCCGATGAATGTGGATTCAGGTTTGTTTAAAAGAAGGAAATTAAATAGTGAGCTATCCGCTATCGGAGTATTTACTTTTTCTATTTTCTATCCTCACTGTTCATTTTTTATGCTTTTATGTAGTCTTTTGATTGAGGTAACGTAATATAATCTTTGTAAGCAACTCATCTTTACTTTTGTTAACTACTAATTGCATTAAATATTAATTTGAGTTGAAAAGTGTAGGCAAAGACAAACATACGCCATTACGCAGGTTTAATTGCTTTTCGGTGCTTTACAGGTACGTTCTTGTACAAATATTCGTTTTAATACGGAAAATTGCAGTTTTGGTTACAAATTTGCCTTTCACATAAATATACAGAGCGTTAATAAAATTAGGGTTATAACTTTTTCTTTTTGGAAATATCAAACTGACATTTAAGAAGCTTAAGGAATGAAAGAATTGTAGCGCTTCCGATTTTACCAAATAAACTTTTGTTTTTACCATAATAATAACAGTGGTCGGCAGGATTCCCTACAGGAAATTTCAAACAGACACCTAACTGCACGTTTCTGGGCCATGAAAACATTTAGCGCCTGCGGCGAGGCATCTCGCATCCCAAAGAAGTACGTAATCTGGCGTTGAACTTCTGAAAAATACAAAAGTCTCAGAGCTTTAGTATCAACTATAGGTCTGAGGCATCTAATGTTATATAAACTGCAGAAATTGCATTCGTTTCACCGTTCCAGTGCAATGAGCCGTCCAGTCCAAAGTATCTGTCAAATCAATCCCCCAAAATTTCGCACTTTTAGAAAACAAGACATTTGAGTTTTCGAAACGTAACATCAAGCTATCATCATCAGTCGTTTAACCTCAAACAGATCATAGATGACCCAACTAGAATCACTGATAGCTCGGCAACTTTAATTGACGTCATGTGTGTCGGTGAGGATATCGAAGTTTTGGAATGTGAAAACCGTGATTTTGAGGTAAACATTACTGACCACATGCTAACGTACTGCTCGCTGAACTACACAACTAGGCAGTCGACACCGAAAACAATTACATACCGATGCTACAGAGATTTTGAGTTTGAGGAATTTAGCAAGGACGCGGCTGAGATTCGGTGGGGGCTGATTGCGGAGCTTGAGGATGTGGATGGGAAGGTTAACTATCTAAACGATGCAATAATTGCACTGTTCGATAAACACGCGCCCCTAAGAGCTGTTGCTCTCCGCCATAAGCGCCGCCCATACATCACTGATACAATAAAGCTTATCATTGACTTGAAAACGAAAGCATATAAAAAGTACAAGCGAACAAGGCTTTTGAAAGATCGAGATTACTACATTGACTTAAAAAACTACCTATCAACTGCAATCAAAAATGAGAAGAAGGCGTATATTCTGCACCAGTTACGGATGAATGCCAATAGCCCTCGTAACCTATGGAAGAATTTTGCGTCATGGAACATACATCGCAAACCTAGATCTGAAATATCTGAAAATTTAAAAGAACCCAATTTGCTAAACGAATACTTCGTAAACTCGGCACAAAATGTCACGGTTCAAAATGAGACACTTGACTACTTCCGTAGTAACACTAGCGAAAACATTCAAATAACACAGCAACCGTGCCAGACAACAGCCGATGAAATTGAAAAAATAGTGCTGCAATTGAAATCTAATGCTACAGGAGTAGACAACATCAATTTAAAGATGATACAACTGGTGCTGCCTTTTTGCAAAGATGAACTGGTGGAGATTATTAATTTCTCCCTTACCACTGGTACAATACCCAAGATATGGAAAAAAGCTATTGTTAATCCCCTGCCTAAAGTGAGCAATGCGAAGGAATTGAAAGAAATCAGGCCAATCAGCATACTTCCTGCGCTGTCAAAGGTTCTGGAGAAGGTCGTTAACAATCATTTAATGGAGCATTTAAAATTGAACAATATACTGCCTAATACCCAATCTGGATTCAGACCTAAACATAGCACTACGACAGCAATGATGAAAATCATAACTGATATAGCTAGAAATATGGATAAATCTAAAATTACGTTTCTTGCTCTGCTGGATTACAGCAAGGCATTTGATGTTGTTGACCGGGATTTGCTTGTGGCTAAATTGCAATACTTTGGTTTGAATGAACAGGTGTTGAATTGGATCAGCAACTATCTGTCTGGTAGATCCCAGGTAGTTAAAATTGACAACAATATATCGGAAGAAGTTTCGGTGATGTATGGTGTACCACAAGGAAGCGTTTTGGCACCCACCCTCTTTACTGTTTTTACTGCCGACCTCCCACGCATACTGCACCATCACTGGGACATGCACCTATACGCGGACGATACGCAGATCTATAAATCTTGCTCTCCGGTAGACGTTAATAATCTAGTTGAAGAATTAAACTATAACCTGAAATGCATTCAAGAATGGTCGGCGAGAAATGGATTGATGATTAACCCTCAGAAGACGGTGGTTGTGTGTCTTGGTACAAGTAACGCTATTAATAGGGTAAACCTGCTCCTGGAAAGGGAAATTGTGATGGGTGAGAGTGTAATCAAAATAAGTGAAAGCGCTCGCGACCTGGGGCTGCTTATTGACAAAAATCTAAACTTTGAAAGGCACGTCACTAAAAAATATGGTGAGTGTTACGCGAAGTTGAAATCGCTGTGGAGTTGCAGGTCTTTGCTGCCTCAAGATGTTAAGTGGAGACTTACAAGTGCTCTCGTATTAAGTCTTATTGAATACGGATGTCCGGTCTACTACTACGTACAAAGTGTTTAAAAAATAAACTTCAGGTGTTACAGAATTGCTGCTTAAGATTCGCTTACTGTATACCCTATAGGGATCATGTGACGCCGCACTATAATGAACTGGGTATACTGAAACTAGAAAATAGAGTCACACTTTTATTTGCTACTCTGCTGTACAACATCTTAAAAGCGCGTGAACCTTTGTATCTGTATAATTTTCTTGTGAGTCGATCAGACACAAATCTAGGTAGTGTAAGCTTGAGGTACGAAAATCTGTATACGATCCCCTTACATAAGACCACTAAATTTGAATGCTGTTTTGAATATTTGGCGCCTAAAACTTTTAATCTTTTTGCTGATGTCTTCGCTGAGCCTACTGTTGATGGCTTTCGCAGGACTCTAACGGCTAAGTTGCTCGAGATGCAGGGTACATTATTGTAAGACTTAGCTCTAACTGTGTTTTTTTTTTTTTTACGTTGTAATGGCATGAGTGAAAAACGGCACTGCCGATCTCTTGCCTATTGGATGCAATTGATGTGCTTTTACTGTTTCGTTTTGTAATTTGTCTGTATAGTTTTGTGTTGCATTCAATAAAATATATATTATTATTATTATTATTTAAGAATTCTGTCTTTTTCTGTGTTTAGAAATAAACCGTTGCTGCTAACCATTTAAATATCTTATACAATACGAGACGCATCTCGTAATGCATCTCTGTTTCTAATAACAGAGGTATCATCTGCGTACATTATAAGAAAATAATCGAGTAAGAAATCAGCGATATTTCATTTATAAACAGAGACGAGGCCCCATGATAGAACCCTGCGGGACACCTATACACTTATAGGAATCGTCTTTGGTCGGTAAATCTGTCTAGTATTTTTAGTTACGTAAGTATATTTGTACGAATTGGCTAGTCTGGCTCAAATACCATTCTATTCAATACAACACATTACCTCTTAGTTTGTCGAGAAGCCCCAGATGGTCAGTGCAGGCGATCGCGCGACTTAAATCGCAGAAAACGCCAATTGGACATCTCCCTCAATCAATTATCTTTAGCTCGCTATTGTAAAACCTTAACACTGCAGTAATGAAAGACCTACCTGTACATAATCCATGCTGTGAATCCATCAGTATCTTGAGTACTCATTGAGTAGTACTCAAAAAGCTTCGAAAGCACCGGTGATAATGAAATCTGTCTACAATTGGCTAGGTCTCTCGAGTCGTCTTTCTTAAAAATTGGCGTAACCAATGGCAGATATGAGAAAACACACCACGGATAAATGACTGATTTACAAGATACTTTATAGGGTCATCCAACAGATGTTGAAAAGTCATCCGGACCAGCATTGTGTTTATTTTTCAATTTACTCAGGTTGTGCAAAGTTTCGCTCTTGTCCATGTCACACAAGGCCATACTGTTAGTTCTATTAATTCTCAATAGCAATACCGGAGTAACCCTCCGAAATCCACGTTTCCTTTCTGTTCAGAACACGTTTTTTAAGTGCGAAAGCAACACTCAAATAGTGAAGCAGGCTATTATCCTCAAAACTCAACATCAGCCTCAACTTCATCTCAATCTTCACTCATCAGTAATCGAGAAGAAATTCCCTTATTACGCTTTGACATTGTTCTTATTGTTTGATACTTTCTAGTATCCCGAGAAGATAAATTATTTATGGCCACGAATGAGAAGTGGTCAGATCAACATTCGCATCAATTTCACAGTAACAATTTAGAAAAATAAAAAAAGTTGTAGTATTCTTTTTTGTATAGCACTAAAATTACTACAATTTAGACCTAAAACATTTTTCTCTAAACCCTACAATTAGCGAGAAGGAGCGCCGTAAAAACACGTAAATTTTCACAAGTACCTAAAAAACTACAAAATGTAAACTCTCTTCTGTTCATTATCTCTTAAGTGTTCTTTCAAAACGTCACCGACTTTAGATGCGCAGAAGGAGAAGTGAGAAAATGAACAAAAAAGGTTACATTTTGAGGTTTTTCAGGAATTTTTGAAAATTTTGCGTATTAATACGGCTGTTAGCGGAACCAACCTTGCATTTCATTTTGATGCAAAACCCTTTTATAGGTGAGTAGTAGGTACGCATAGGTGACTTTTAAGAAGTGGTACCCCGATGGGACCCGCGACTGGTGTGCGTCGAGATTTTGTTATTCGCTCCTGGAAGTTAGACAAGTGCCTTCGCGGGTACCACTTCTTAAAAGTAACCTATCGATACCTACTACTCACCTGCAAAAAAGTCTTGCATCAGAATGAAATCCAAGGTTGGCCCTAATATGTGCCGCTAACGTCCGTACTATGTTTTTACGGCGCTGCTTCTCGCTAACTGAAGAGCTTACTGAAAACTGTTATACGTTAAAATTGTTGTAATTTTAGTGCTCTACAAAAAAGAATATGACACCTTTTTCGTTAAAACCAATTGACGAAAAGATATTCAGCGATTTCTGATAAAAGTCGTAAATTTTCGTGGCTTATTCATTGCTACGGAGCTAGCGGAGGTGCGGCGAGGTCGAAAACTTGGGATTTCAATCAAGGGATATATATACATAACATACCAAAAAATCAGAACTACCCGACCTTTTGCAGGGTAAAATGTGCAATTCGACTGTACTAATTCTACGCTTTAAACATTACAAAATTAAGTGCAGTAATTTTATTCAAACAACTGTGGTGGTTGGGCAGAAGCGCCTCCTCCGTATCCCCATCTAAATTTGTGCGAAGAACGAGGTCCTTTCCAATATCAATTTTTATACTCTCGACAAAGTAATATTTATTTCCCTTTCGTTTTCGTTACGTAATTTAAGGTTAATGAAAGGGTTTATTTATCTAATAAGTTTATTAAGTTGAAATTGGGTTTACATTAAAGTTTACATAAATTATGTGTAAAGTTTGGCCACTATAATTAAATGATTTATAGATTTTGTTGGTGAAACAACGCGTACACCTTACGTAAATTGTAAAAAAAATAACACTCGAAATGTTATTCATTGATTACACAATGATACGAAAGAACAACGGGGAGAATGTGTGTATAAATAATTCCTGATCAATATTATTTCGTTCGTTTCTATCAGCCATCAAAAAACACTTTAATTCCGTCCCATGAAAACAAAATTATCAATAAAACTCACGACACATAATGTGATTAGGTACTTAATTTTATTAAAACGTAAAGAAATGTCGTGACGGTGCTGACATGAATGATTTGTTAGTCGTTCGTGATGGTTGTCGAATTAAGGCTAATAATTTTCTATAGTCCGTCTTTAAGAACTTAACTTTAATTAAGTTAGTTATCGCTATTTAAGTAGGTAACCGTTGGTAAATATAAACGTGTAATTTTACTTATTGACTTGCTAAAACTCGCAATACAAACAAATGGAATAGTTTATATTCATCGAGACTTGTCGCAATAACTTTCATGACCTAGGTTTTGGTATGGAGTCGAAATGGAAAAAGAAGAAATTGTGCATCGACGTTATTGGCTACGACCTTCTTTACATATTGCAAACAGTCGAGTTTTAACTCGTTGGAAGCGAATTGTTGATGTTGTTGAATTTTTGCGCCACCTATAAACACCTGGAACGTACAAATTTAAATCACTAAAAGTTATATTCGGTAGAAGCACTTTAAGGGAGAGTGGGAATATTCCATTCAAAATTTTCCTAAATTAAGTTTCCTTTAGGTCCCTTGAAACAAATCTATATAACGAAAAGTCGGCTGTGCAGAGGCTAATCCAGCACTTTCCAGAGTGCACCTACAGTGCAGCAAAGTGGCGCTTGAGTCGGCGATTATCTAAAGTAATTCCTGGTCAGCAAAGCAAGAATTGTCCTTGGTTGGTAAACTATTCTTACCGATATTGGTACTCGACAAACTATTATTTTTCAACAAGTTCGATGCGTAATGTTATGTTGGAATCGATCGATTTTAGCCGAATACCTTGGTGTTCAAAGTATGGCGAATATAAAATAATACGTTTTAGAATTTTAAAAATTGTATAAAACGCTTAAAAATTGAATTTTTTTCAGGCGAGTTCTCCTTAAATAATAAAAAAAATTAATTTGACGTTCGGTTGAACCAAACATGGCGAAATTCAAATTTTTAGAGAATTGAATGTGTATTTCTCATTTTACTTTGTGCTATAAGACGTTATTCTGCTTGAATAGAGAAAATTAAATTCAATTTCGTGTACCTATATGTGTATGCAGTATAATACTATTATTATAGTGTTACGTAAAATACGTTCTAGTAAATTATTTAATCTTAGTTATATCGGATCTCTGGAGAATAAAGCAAGAATATATATACAGTGGAGAAGTGCGATTGTTCCCATGAGTATGCAAATAAAAATATACAAATTTCCCAAAGAGGCAGATCGCTTAATTCTAAATCCATTACAAAGATATTATTTGGATGAAGGCGGCGGGCCGTGTGCTTTTTTACAGCTTGGCGCAAACCTTCGATGCGCGGCCGGCACGACGGATCAACCATTAAAGTTAATTGAATTTCCTTAGCGTCTGCATGCGGGATGTTGAACCACCAAATTGACTTGGAAATGGCCGCGAAGGAGAGGATGTATTGCGGAATATTTGAATGGTTGAGTACCTTGGAAGTTGGGTATGAATGCCTCAACGACCGTTTCTCGTGCGGCTCTCAAGATTAAACACTTCTTACAAACGTTTTACGTATTCATGGAATTCGCACAATTATAATTTTCCACGTTTCATTGAATTCTTATACACTTTTACTTTTATCTTTGATGCATTTTATTGTTCGAACGTCGGTGTGTGTGTATGTGAGTCTACTTTTAATACGTCCATTTATTGTTCAATTACTATCTTCCGTTTTCATAATAACGTGGCGTTCGGCGTAAATTGCTTTAACGTAAAAAAATTTTACCAGTATTTTTTACTCTATACACTTGAAGGGAAATTTAAATTGATAATTTTTGCATAATATTTATTAATTAGACATTCCGGTACGAAAGGTCAGGTTATTTCTCTAATTAAGTAAGATCTCAACCCCAAAACCAACGAATGAACTTCTCTCATATAAATTCCGAGGCATTTAATTGGCCGATTCGTATTTTCTGCAGTTTGCCTTCGGAAAACTGTATCAATTTTTTGATTTTGCAAAAACAAATAATGAATAAATTAATGATGTACATTTGTACATGTACAACGTACGGCTACGGAAAATTTTATTGGCACTAGCAGGTAGTAACTTTCTTCGTTTCATATACGTTTTAGCGGAAAATAGCAGAAAAATCGAGAGTGCTGTAACTACAAAGCATTTTATTTACAATTCGTAAAAAGTTGTTTGCAACGTTTGCCCAACGTTTGCCCAGCTATTGCTAACGTTGCATTCGCGTTGCAGCTGTAGTATGGACGACGCTTTATATGACGAGTGGTGGTACCCGAATACCATCAAACAGCTATAAAATGCAAAGAAATTTTTCTATTTTATAGTACCTAAAAGAAATATACAAAATGTGCTATTGGAGCAATTATTAAGACCGTTGCCAAGGGAGTGGGAGTGTATGGACGATTTAAACTCCTTCCGAAAGTTTGCAGAGGTCGGGAAAAACGTCATCGATAGTGACGTGATACCCAGGCACATGCCTTGCCACTTTTGCATAAAAAAAATTTTACTACCTATAGTCTTAGAAAAGGCAGTTATAGTTTAACAGGTTACTAAATTAGCAAAATGTACCACTATCCAAGGTTCGGTATGAGAATAGCCATATTCTGAACCTGGAGAGGTTTCCAGGAAAAATGAACACACCGTGTAAACCGCTTACTCATGTAACGTATTAGCTTAATTTTTCAGATTACGTCTATCTCTATAAAACCTTCTCTGGAGTTGCAGGCGACCCCTCTCTCTTGAATGTCGGTTTTATCTTCGTAATTATGCCATTCGGTGATGGACCATCTTTTTGTGGTGACTCATAGAATCGATAATAGAATCAGTAAAAAGTTTTTTATTTTCCAGCGATGAGAGCTCTATGTATAGTCCTTTGGGCAGTTGGTTTCGCTTGTCAATGACTACTTACGTTCTGAGTTTTGGAGCTACTAAATTCGCAAAATGTGCCAATATCCAAGGATGGCCAATGTTCTTTTGTAATGTGTATACCAGCGTAAGCCCCCGTTCTTGTGAAAGTTTTAAATGAGAATGATCCTATTATGAACCTAGGGGAAGTAAAGGCTTCTAGGAAGAATGAACATACAGAAAACGGCTTACCTATGTACATCTACAATGTACAGTGTATGTATAGGTCTTGAATTATCTGGCAAATGTCATGTGAAGGCATAGATGAGCTTTTAGGAGGAACTATAACTACTAACATGTCTGGTAGTAAGTGCCGAGTTTTGGTTTACTGCAACGTGGTCACGTGACGTTCACGAGATACTCCAATATCTATAACGTTTTGGCTTAATGCCTCAGATTACATGGATTAAGTCTCTCCGTAAAACCTTCTTCGAGGCACCAGACGGACTTTCCCCCTTGCATTTTAGCCTTACCCCCGTAACTAGGCCCTGTAGTGATGGAGCACCTTTTCTTGATGACCCGTACAATCGATAAATGGAATTTCTTATTTTCCTGGGATGCGTGCTCTATAATCCTTCAGACAGTTGGTTTAACTCGTCAATGACTGAGTTTTAGGTAACTCGATCACAAAATCTCAGCACATACTTTTATGTGTCCGTAAAGATCATGCCAAGGCTTCAAGAAAAAGAGCCTTCTCAATACATTATTAGGAAGTGACACTGAGGCAGTCTTCACTGAGTACCTACCACCGGAAGAAAAGGAACAAACTATATTTAAATTTAAATAAAAGCAATACATTTCTATTTATTTTTAATTCCATTCTTGGTAACAATAAAAATGAAAAACTAAGAACTCTTAAAGCGCCTTTGTGTTAGCACTTGTAGCTGTGTACGTTCGCCAGAATTTGTTGACATTTCTTTCGTAAAAAATCCGCTACTTGATAGGTTCATCTACCAGAAATTTTTAAAGTTTACGCTAAACGATATACTTGAAGATGCTCTGGAAGCCCAAATCGACCCGTTTCTCAAAATTTAAATATTTTACATTTAATGCGTAAAAAGTACCAGGGTACGACAGTCAGCCACATAAGGGTTAATTGGAGGTCCGTACGCTTTCATAAACTAACAAGAAAGTACTTAAGCATTTATAATCTATATGGCATTAGAAATGAATGTGTCAATCTATCAATTGGGGTATTTTTTATTTACTTACCTACACGTTTGAGGTTGCAAATAGGACAAGCCCAGCCTGCAGTTGCTTGCCATAACAAAGTAAGAACCTATTTTCAGGTTATTTCCAACCGAAAACGTAGACTAAACTTTGGGGTTTTAGCTGCACCTGGAATTGATTATACAACTGTTAAACTTGCACTTCTAATAGCATAAAAATAAGTATCTCATTAGTATAGAACGTATGCGGAATAATTAATTATTCGTGATAATTAAGTTGCTGTAGAACTGTTACTGATGTCATTTTTGTGTAACTTTGCTTTCTAGCATGGGGCTGTTATATCACCCCAAAAGCAGATATACCCATAATTGGTTCATTATCATAATGACAATAAAGAAAAACTTTTTTTATAAAAATAGATTATAAAGTGATATTAAACGTTAATGAAAGAAGGAAATTGCTTTTCTTGAGAACCTGTTAATTTTCATGCAAATATGTAATTTAGTTTATAATAGCAAAGTTTCATATTATGCAAATGATGAATAAACAGTAAATTAAGAAGTAGTCTGAAAAAAAACATTTAAAAATGGTAATTTAAATCGACATTGTGAAATGAGGCATCTTTATTATACGGTTACTAAAGATTGACACAAAGTTTTAAAACTTTAAAATAACGAAAAACTTTTTTAACAAATTCGATGCTTCTTATTACTTACTCGGTTTAATTTTGAAACAATAATTTAAACTTTTTGAATCGAGGAATAAATTTTTTACACAATGTTTTATCTTTATTTCAGTAGTACTTCCTATAAGTAAGTTTAAAATTAATATTGATGGAGATGCTTTCAATTTCTTTCCAATAATTTAAATTCAAAGTTGTGGTTTTAATGTCTTCGAAAAGTTTCGTTTCATTTTCAGTCGTCAAAAAACGGAGTGTGTGGCTCGGAGGCTAAAAAGTGCTTTCCTCTCGATGGGAAAACTTTATTTTTGAGCCTTGAGGCCCGAATTATTTCTAATTACCTAGTGTCGTCTAGAATTGGCCCTTTTTTTAAAAATCGCGCCATCTTTTCTATTGAAGCTAGAAAGCTTAGTCTTGATCTACAACTCGTTGTTGAGCTTCTCCTATTCTATCACCCGGTACGAAGTCGTTTCTAAGGCTCCTCAGTCTCTTCAGTGGGACGCGTATCTAACGGAATTAGTTAAACGGAGAGTTACATAACGGAGCTGTGCTCCAGAAGATCTAAGATTATAGATTTCTCGTCGTTCTTTAGATTTCTTGGCGTATTTTGAGAAAAGACTTGGGTTTGAGAAAAGACTTGGGTTTGCACGTTTACACCCTTATAAGAATGTTTCGACCCTAAAACTAGACCATCGTAGCCATCCTGAGGTTGCCTATTGGGCTATTGGGCTCTACAGCAACTCAAAATGGATCCTAATCTTGGTGAAAAAATCATCTTTTCGAACAAATCTCATTTTTGGCTAAATGGCTTCGTCAAAAGCAAAATTGTTGTTTTGGTGTGAAAATAAGTCACGGGAGATTCAACAGGCGCCATCGACTACTAAAAATTGAATATCAAACCCTTCATTCATGTAATTAGGCCTGATCTATTGAAAAAAGTCTAAGTTCGTCGATTTCACTCTAGTAACGAACCTGAGGTAACCATTTACAGGGTGTGTAATTAAAACTGTGGTGTATCTTAAACCTTTTTGGGTTTATTTCATTTAAAAGCATATCGTTCTTATTGGAAGACCCTGTATATGAGTAAAGTAACAAATTAGTGTAGGTATTAAATTTTATTATACCAGTATTGTCTTTGAGATGGATAAATTATCATCTACAGTGTGGATGGAAACGTATATTGATGTTGTTAGCTCTTTTTTGTTTTTTCCGAATCGAAATGAAAATACTGCGCCATTCTAAGCTTGCATGTCCTCATAAACTGGTTAGAAGTTGAGTAGAAGTCAAGTTCTGTGATAGGCTGACGAGAACAAAATTACACTTCTCCGCAAAACTACGTTACAAATCGAATGGTCGTCATTCCGGATATAGTTATGTAATCAATTCAAGAATTAAACAAAGACACGTGTATGAATGAATGAATGAAAATTATTGATTTCATACTTATTACACCTCGAGTTGTAGCGTAGTGTAAACGCCGATGTAGAAAACTTTAATGAAATATCTCTTCATTTTTCAAACGGCGACAGCTGAAAGACTTAAATGTATCATTTGACAAATTAACTTTATCTTGGGCAAAATATAAATCATTAACCATAAAACGAAAACGGGTGGGCGAAAATTGACAAGCGTTTATTATCTAAAACTGTGCGTCACTAAAGAATCAATTAGGTATCGGCAATCAACGCGATCATTGGATAAACTGAGCGGATCATTTCGCTAGCGGCTGCCATTTATCACAGAATCGTGCAACAGGTCCATCTACCTTTCTGCTTATAGACTCAATTCACCTTTTCATACAATATTCGTACGAAGCATTTTAATCATTTGAAGAGCTTACGCTCGCGTTTCGAATATTATCCTTTCTCAAATAAAAAAATGTATGTAAATAGAAACCGTCGTTAGTCTATAAACACGGTCGTTTTTGCCAAACAGATCGAGCAACTATACGCCCTTTTATGTATAGGTATCGACGTCGAGCTATATTTTCATGCATTATTTACATTTATTTTATGAATTCAGTACATATAGCTAAGTGAAGTAAAATCTCCATGTTTAATCTACGCTAAAATATCAATTATTTATTTGCGTTAAAAAGGATCAAACCGACGACAGCGCGGTAGGCGGAGTGGCGGAGATATAAAATTTTCAGACAACCTAAAAAAAGAAAAAAAGCCCTTTTAAAGAAGATTTAAGTATCCCCGATAATCAACACATTGTTTTTCTGTAAATCCGCTTTTCTAAAATTGTTTTTCTTCGATATTATTAATCTAAACTATAAATAACGCCTAAAAGCTTTTTCTCTTTATCAACTTTACACACGTACATAAAAGTCACTTTGTTACACACCATGTAGGAAGGTAGTTTAAGCGGAGTAAATAAAAAAAATTTAATCGAAATAATAAACAAATAAAATTTTCGCCACAGACGTAACTATACGTTGTATGATGTTGGCAAAATGTGACGTAATTAGTTTAAAACAAACAAAACTTCATGCAAATGGCTATCTGAGAGGCCCAAATCTAATCAAGCATGCAAATATAGGTGTGCTTAATTACAGTCTGTAAGTAGAGTAAATATTCCTTTATCGTTTTCCACAGGCTGTGGCTTGTCCAACAGATAACCTCTGATGAATATGTAAGAGTTCCTGTTAGTGCGGAACCGGGATAGACAATCCTCTTCTGAGCATTAAAACAAGGAAAATTTAATTTCCAAAATTATTATCGGTATTATTTGCTTTTATGTAGCTGTAGCTTATTTTACTAAAAAAGAATGCTCGTTTCGTTTTAAATTAAAAATTGCACGGTGCACACTGCACACGTATCAAAATTCGTCTTTCTGCATAGACGTTAGTTTATCGTTACGTCTTGAAATTTATAAAAAATTAATTAAAAATTGATTACTGCTTAATCAGTAAACGATTTCTCAGTTTGGTACATTCTAGCACCGCTTTTGATAATAATAATTACAAACTTGCACAAAATACATTTACTAAAGCATCTTTTGTAATTGAATATAATTTTCGACCAATGGCAAGAGAGAAGCTCCTTTTATTTTCACCAAAAACTAGTTTCAATTATTAGAAAATAAATCTCCCCCGGCTTGTCAAATTTAAAATATGGACAAAGCAAAAATAGTTATATATACGGTGGTATTAAGGGGCCCCCACCCGTTACCCGTTACGAAAAGTCAACCTGATAATGTGTGTTTAATTAAACGGCTGCAAAGTATTGCTATCGGTACTTACCCGACTGAAATAATGCAAAAAAGTCCACTTTTAATCTTAACAATACCTCAACTCAAATTTCCTGATGGAACTTTATTGAAGCTTAAAGTTTGGAAAATTTTGCATGGACAAAGCGTTTAAATTTCTATAATTATTTATCGTTTGCGAAAAGCGTTTTTTCCCCTATTTTTCTTCTTCGGTATTAAACAAGTTTAAATTGAAATACAAAACTCAAACGGACAATATTGGTTTAGGATCATATTGTATTTCAAATAGATTGATGTATTTAACGTTTCGAACGGAACTATTTTTGTATTATTCGTTTCCTTTGATACATAAGCCTTACATTACACAATAGACTGTGTGATAAGAAATCAATACCTATTTAAAAAAGAGTAGGTAGCTATTTTTTTTATAAAATTCGAAATTGAATTTATGGGAATAAAAATTTTGTGTGTGATGTTTAATAGTTTAGTGCTTTTTTGCACTAAATTTTACTTGTACTGAATCCATTAAATAGATTGCATGCGCAATTATAATATGTGCTAAATGAGGGACAGTTTTTATCTCCTCCACGTTTAATTTTAAATCGCTAAATACTATTTTAACAGAGACGTGCCATCAAGGTTTGATTTTTCTTGTTTGCTATTTTCTCGTCGGAAGTCGATTTTTTTTTGATCAATTTTATATTAAACTTTTTAATAAGCAGTAAATATAAAATTAAACATAGAGCAGAGAGCAGTCAATACAGGGTGATTTAAATTAGTTGTGTGACATAAATATGGGAATAACGCTTATCTTATAGTACAAGGTTTAAATTTGGCAAAATTGCTAAACTCGGTGCTGACAAATAGTAATCTAAAAGAATTTTTGAATCAATTTATGCGTTTTTGAGAAAATTGTAAAACCACGAAAATTCTCATTTCACTTTCTTATTAAATTTGTTAATCGTTTTTAAAGATAAAAATGAATCCATCATTCCTATTAGAAAATTGGCTTGATATGGTAAAATTTAATTGTCGAACTTCTAGTCGAGCCCAATTGAAACACAAATCCTTCGAAAAGAAACAATTGCCAATTTATTACATGTTTCGGTCTTTCTAATGTATGGGAGACCATCTTCAGACAAACTACAGATGTAAAAACATTTTAGAAGATGGTCTCCTATACATTAGAAAGACCAAACATGTAATAAATTGACAATCTTTTCCTTTCGAAGGATTTTTGTTTTAATTTGGTTCGACCAGAAGTTCGACAATTTAATTTTATTTAATTCTGTTAAAACATTTTTATTGCCACTTTTCATCCTCCTTTCGAAGCCGTAATCACTAGTTCTATTAGTATAGTCGATTTCTTCTCGATCTTTTAACTTTATTTTTTCTTCTGAGCGCAACAACCTAGGTTTGAGCTTCGTTTGAACTTTAATGAGCATAATTTGTTTTTATTTAAACCTTAAGCCTTGCGAAGATATTCGAGGGCGGCAAACAAAACCTTAGCCCCCCCCTCTCTTATTTTAAAATTGTCATGTCAAACAGTCGCTTTTGTTTGGGCCTTGTTTGAGCTCCAATGAGCTTCCACACCTGACGTTTAAACTTTAACCTGTAAGGAGCTATTACGGGGGGGGGCTACAGAAATGACAGCCCCCCTTCACATCAGATTGTATTCCCAAATTAGCCTTGTTTGTTAACATTCGTTTGGGCTTTTAGAGCTTCTAGAACTATTTTTATATATCAACCTTTAGCAAGCTACACCTTTGTAAACTTTGGGGTAGCATCCCCCATATGAAGAATTTTTAGTCAAATTAGTGTCATTTTTCTAGATTTTGTTTGAACTTGAATGAGCTTCCACTCTCGTCGTTGAAACTTCACCCTTAGTAGAGTTAAGGGTACCAGAAATTTCATCCTTGTGTGGGGGAGGGGGTAATGCTACCCTAACGATCATAAAGGTGCAGCTTGTTAGAGGCTGTAGTAAAAAAGATAGTTCTAGAAGCTCATAGAAAATAGCCTAAACAACTGTTGATAAAATAGGCTTAATTTGGGAATTAAATCTGAAGTGGGGAACTGTCATTTCTCTAGCCCCTACCCCCTCACAATAGCTCTGTACAAGTTAAACTCCAAACGTTAGGTGTGCAACCTCATTGGAGCTTCCAAGGGCTAATGTTAAGGTTTAAACGAAAACACATTATGCTCATTAAAACCCAGTTGTATAAACGAGCTAATCTGGGAGTCAGAGTTAACTCCACGATCTAAATATAAAGTTAACTCTTAGCGTAGATTTGATTAAGTTAACTCGTAGGCACTTGGTTCAGGGTTAATCCATCAATTTTCTAGAGTGAAATATATTTCAATTTAACTCAGAATTAGTTGTTATTTATGTTGAATTTAGGTTAATCTCTGAGTTAACTCTGACTCCCAGATTAGCTCGTTTATACAACTGGGCATTAAGCTCAAACGAAGCTTAAACCTTTGACCTTGGTTCAAATCGGAAATTTTAACGGGGGGCGACATTCATAACCTGAGATATTTGTAACAATAAAAACAAAAAAAATTGTTCCATTCAAGGAAACTCTCCCCTATTACAATATTTATATTTTTTGTTCATCTACTCGATGTCTCTCGACTTGAATATCATTGGTTGTCGTTCATAAGTGCTTCGCACTTCTGAGTAGACTTAGAGAGAAGTGCAGTGTAACATTTTGTAAATCAAATTTTGTATATTGTATTATTAGATTCGTCACGATCAAATGCGCCGTGAAATGTAGAAAAGTCAATAGAGAGCAAAGGACTTACCAAGCGAGTAACATTTTCACCTACTTCGCATTTTGAACTCCACTCCAATGCCTCTCGTTACTCGCTTTAAAAAACTCGTTTTATTCCAAAATACTTATTTAGGTAATACTAAAATAATTATGCTCAAGGGTGTACGGGTGGGAATAAAAAACTGTTTCTAATTATAATTTTAAAATGGTATTTAAAACAGTTAGTTTTAGCACAATTGATAATTTTCAATAGTGACTGGAAATCTGTTCTGAAAATCTTCTAGTTCTTATCTCGGCCTTCAACTCCAAATATTTCTGGAGACAGAAGGCAGCAGCTTAGATGAAGATATACATTTTAGAAATGGCAAAATAATTGACAGATAGTGGCAATAGTGCTTGACAAAAGATTCTAAGACTATATTTTGTATTTTTTTAAATGTTTCATTTGAGTAATGCTAGGACACACTGTATAAAAAAGTTTCAGTATAATAGAGCTTACCTTATTGCATATAAGCTCGTGCTTGATAATATCCGTTACACAAAAGGTCTCAAATTTGAGATTATTTCATAAAATTGTAAATAACAAACACTCATTATTTATTAAGTCGATTGTATACTTATTTTTAAAAATTCCGTTTTTCAATTATACCACGACTCGTTTCCGCTTTTTCAGTTTGTTAAATCCTGCGCATAAAAAGAACTCGTTGATTAAGCTTCTGATAATAACAAAACTTTGTTTGCTTTTTACTCTATTTCATAAATGAACAACGTTATAATGCAAACAAAATTTAATATTAGTTTGTGTACCATTTTATGTATTCAGTGGACTAAATAAATAGATGCAAAAATAATAACTGAAGTAAAATCGTGATTTCCGAAATAAGTTTTAGATATAAACTTACTTTTTGGGGGACATTCTAATTTGTATGTAATTAAATTTCCCAATTTCCTTTCGGAGGTTTAAATAAAAGTCCTATTAAGCGACCTGTAGAACGTTAGAATTTGTTTATAAAGCACCTAATATTTTGATTCGTTTATTTGTTAGCTTTTACTTGTTTTTTTTTCTCTTTTTACGTAGTAGGTATAGATAAGAATATTAAAAAAGGGAGATGAAAAATGTGAAGCATTTTAGCCTTAGAATGGAAATATCTCGTGGTTGACAAGTTAACAAAGAGAAGGCGTTAGAATCGCCTAGAAAATGGCATTCCAATGTCTGTTCGCGGTCTTTCACATCCTGAGTGACATCAACCTGCTGACAATCGATATGGTTGAAGACCCTGGAATCTATTGATACTAGTTCTCCTCACCTTATCTTAATGAGAAAAATTCTAAAGCTTTTAGGATTATTTGAATTTTTTTCTTTCTCGATATTCCTTTAATCACTATTATTAATTACTCTCTATAGTCTGTTGAGACGTATTTATCGTATTTTAGTGTTCGTAGCTCAGGAATAGTCTATGAAAATATTAAAAGTTTTAATTTCAATATTTAATGGATTCGGCTTTTACTATGTGCAAATCGAGATTGATTTTTGTATGAACTAAATTAGAATAGGCATTTGCACTAATTTTGTCAGTTTGGGCTCAGTTAAAAACCCGCTCCGAAGATGATACAGTGTATCGAAACAGCTGTCAGCAACCAAACTGACAAAATTAGTGCAAATAGCTATTCTAATTTAGGAATATTAGGAGAGTATGAATATTTAATGGACAAACCAATGAGAGAGAGAAAATTGCATCACAACATTTCTTCTACAATTTGCCACTGCCAAAACTTTTTCCCACTATTTATTTACAATCAAAGCTGTCGGAGTATTCAGGAAAACTATCGAGTACCAATTACCCATTATTAGGAATTCAAGTTTTAATTACCAAATAGTTTAGCTCGAGAAACAGTAGAACTGTTAAGTACTTTTCAAGAGTAATTTGTTCGTTTTCGATAATTATTACGAGTATTACCTTTCGGGATGTACATACGTACTAACAAAATGTGCTAAATTGGCTACAATCTTAAGCCAACTCGGTTATTACGCACTCGACATTTGTATACTTTTCAAAAATGTATAATGAAGCTACAGGCAAGTACAGGTACCGGGTGGCAACCATCAAACATGGCCATAAGAAATTACATTCTGTTGAACATTTTAGAATTATAGTAGTAACTAAAGTTAATCTATGCGAATTGCGAATGATAATGGTATCGCTACAAAGATAATAAAAATTTAATTTAAAATGTCCAGACGAATAAAATTTTTCAATCTGGTTTGGTGGTTGAGGGATTCTAAGTAGCTGACCAGTGTAGTTGCAAATATTAAATTACGAAGACTTGATGTCAGTTTTTCACTAGACGATGTAATGCTATTCTAGTTTTATTTGTACATTTTACAAACGGTTTAAACTTTAAATAGATCTGACAAAAGTTTATAGAAAAAGTATTTTATTTCGAAGTAAAAATATTGATGGCAATTATTCTTTGAAGTGCTACTTATAGTTGGTATAAAAGCAAACCATATCTACCGCAAGATCAAACGTTTCATTTGTAAACAAATTTCAAAACGAAAAGCAACGATTGATTGATTATTGTACTCTCACATGGTAACGCGGCTTTCAGTTAAACTCGGAACGTTAATTAACTTTAATTTTTCTTCTTCGATGTCTGCTTCTGATTTTAACGTTTTAAGCTTCGGTAATTAAAGTTTTTTTATTAAATAACGCGAAATTTAAACAAAACAAGTGGTAGTTGCATAAAATGTTAATATTTTTGAAGTTAGATTTGCTTCCGAGGGTGATAAAGGGTGCGTAAAGCCTGCTTATACATAATCATGAGGAATAAAACGATGGTTTGACTTACGAAGGCATTAGCAAATAATTGTAAAACATTAGAGATAATAATACCATTTTCGCATCTAGACGCAAAGAATGAATAGAGCATGCCACAGATGCTTACTTTGCATACAAACAATTAAATCTGTTCTAACAATTATGAGCGGGGTTCTTAAGAAGGGGATGTTGTTTGCATTCCGGACTCGCGGCCTTTGGTGGGTGTAATACTGCCGCTTGTAGATGAATGAGAGCCATTACAGATTAAGTCCGGTAGTTTAACATTCCTGCACCATGTATCGTGCATTCCTTTACATTTGTAGAAGCTTCTGAAAGCCCTTTTAGATCTTACTTCCTGGGAACTTGCTCGTAATTTTCCTTTTGCTCTGCTTTTGTATTATGAAATAGAACTTAACTGAATGATAACGTAGCTCTTATTTAAATAGGTTAGAAATTTATTTCGCTTTATATTTTACGAAACTTTACTTTCTGCAAATATAAAATAACATTTTATATTTTTAAATTCGTTACATGAACACTAATTTAATATGAAACCCTTTTATGCCTAAATTCGTTAGACAACAAACGATTTTTTACAATAATAATTAATTATTCGACACGACTGTCTAAACAGAAAAACTCAATATCCTCCAATTTAAGCTTTAGGGTACACTAGGCATGGTGCGGTCAACTTTTATTAATTAATAGTAGGTCACGCCAATAAACTTACATAACAATCCTCTAAACAAACCTCGGAACACTAGGCGTTTTTAAGTACGTGGCTGGTCCCAAGAAGGAAAAAGCTCGAGCAGTAAAGCCTTGAAAAAATACTCGTCCCGATCTTTCGGTCTTCTACTTATACAATAGTTAGAGGAGAGAAAAAAGGCATGACTCTGTTAAAAACGTTACCTCTAGCCACCGCGTCTAGGTCAGCTCTGAAAAGAGCAAACCTGGTGTCTGTGGAAGGCAAGCACTGTCTAGGCTTTAAAAACTCCTAAAAGGATCTTATAGAAGAGAGAAACTTTTCAACAAAAGCCTTACGGTGGTATAGAAACGGAAGCTTTGCGAAAAATTCAAAATAGGCACAAAAAGCTACATACTATAGGCGTCCAAGAACGAATCTTCCAAACACACACTTTCAGCAGGCAGCCAGCTTTATAAAAAGAATCCACCCGAGCAGACTTGTAGCCGTCGTCAAGAAGACAGGACTACAGGTGGACCCATGACATGATTGAGATGTCCAAAGAGCAGCCTGGCATGTTGTAAAGGCTCGTGTCCACTTGCAAGAAAGTTGCGATAGTTCTCGCAGGAACTGCTTGCTCTTTATTTCCAAGAGCTCTTATATAACTTGTCTGTCTCTTGCTCACTTTTCTTTTTTTGAGTTTTCCTCCACTCCTGGTTTACTTGCGTCCTTAAATTGTGCAATTTTCTTCTAGTCTCATTTTTGCGCTAATCCTGTGCTGAATTCGCCTCTACATACTCATTTGTGGAATTTTTCTCAATCTGTTACTGGGAGTTTTCCGAGCGACCCCTTCGAAGAAGTGCGGCTAGTTGAACTTCCCAAGTTACATTAATCGATTCATAGCCTCAAAGCCGTAACCATAGCCATTGCTCGAATAGCACCATTTAAAATTTATCAAAATAAAGTCGTTTTAGTAATATTCCAGGCTTTTCCAATCGTTAGCTTTTTACACTCGAGGGGTATTCGGCAAAAATAGTAGAAAAAATTTTTGAATTAGGAAAAGTACAGCTCGCATAAATAACTTCTAGTCGGTAGATAAGACAGTTAAAAAAGAAACTACAGATTTGAGTTTCAAGAGTCAATAACATAGACGTGGGTTTGTGGCTTCTAAAGGAAATTAATCAGTTCAATGTTGAGAAATGTAAAGAACCAAATGCAATACAAAACAGAGTTATTTCAAGTATACTACGGTTGGCTCATTGAAATAATTGTAAGCAGAAAATCTATTGTTGAGATTTAAGACGATCGACGTTGCTGTCAAGGGACAGCAATATTAATATGGTCCGGTCCAAATAAAGTGGCGCATGACTCATCGCTATGCAAAATCTTATTTTAAATTTTTTGCTGTTATTTTCATTAAACCTAATGTTAAAATGTATTTTATTTATATTTTGCAGCAAATACATTATTATACTAACTGAACTAGTCTTGCAAGTAAGTTTCAAAATACGTTTAATATGGATCATTTTAATATTTTATAAGGCGATGAGTCATGCGCCAGCTTAAATGTACTGGTCAATATCTACTCTAGGCGATCTTTCTATTTATATTTTAGATTTTATGGAGAAATCTAGAACTTTAACATATTTTAGAGTTAAGCCTTCTCGATAACGTTTCCTTTTGATGTCTATGATGTATAATTTGCTCTTTCCAACAAGATACCGATGCGGTATAAATAAAACGAACTTTTTAATATTTCGCTTCTCTGCACTTATTTTAGTTTTGACGTCCTTTTTATTTTATTTAAATTTGCGTTTTAAAAATAAAATTGCAATTCCAGTACACTGTATCTTCGAAGTATCGCAAATTTTAAAATAAATTGACCAACCGGACATCTAAATTCTAGGCACTAACACAAGCAAGTCGGGAATTGCTTTTGCTTATTTATAGTTTTGTATTGAAATTGCAATAGTGGGTAATGCAATATATCGTGTTTCTAATTTTCATTTGTGAAACTGTAATTTAAATAAAAAAGGGGCGATGTGTCATCACGTGATTGGCTTAACCTATCGATATTTACAAAATGGTAAAGGTATGGAATGAAGGTGCTCGTAAAGCTCTTCAAAAACGTTATGTACGAACTGTCTTACTCCTAATCTTAAAAATCGTGAGTTCTGCCCTAGAAAACTGTGTGTAGGTGTAGAATGTGCGTTAAAAATCGGATTGTATATTATCGAGAACGCTTGAGAATATTAATTTAGAATACGCACACTTCATTAATTCGAAGTCTCTCCTTTATTACCACTTAACACTTATTTTTTAGCCCTGTTCTGAGCCGCTTAGTCTGGAAGAATATCTCGTGTGCATTATTTATTCGTATATTTTCACGGCTCCTTTTCTAAAACTCCTAGGCTTAAGAGTTTAACGTACAAGAACACCTTGAATAGAGGGATAAACAGTCTTGTTCCCAAATAAACCAAAAACGAATTTGTTGCTACCTCAACTTTTGTAGCTTCGCTAAATGGTAAAGTAAAAGAAGTTCAGAATTTTCCAACAAACTATTTGCTTTTTTTGCCATTTTAAAAGGTGTCATTTTCTCGAATGTCTTTTAATTTTCTTGTTTTAAACCAATTTTCAAAGTATTTTACAAGAAAGCTCTTACACATAAATCACATAAACATAATTTTTAAAGTGTAAAAATTCTCTTAAGTATTGAAACGTCTGTCGATTGCTTTAAAAAAGTTTAGTATGTGATAATTTCGTAAGAAATAGTTTTTAGTTTTCAGAAATAAAGTTTGTATTTAGTTAAACATCTATTTATTAATTTGAGTGTATTACCGACTAAAATTGGAACTTGATTGATGTGAGGGTACTCAAAAGAACAAAATAACGACACATCTTGTGTGGTTTCGTCTTCTAAAAGGGAGAACATCAAACGAGTATTTGATGCAATTCCGTTTTAGACGTTAATAATCTAACCGTCTGACGGTCTAACCTATAAATTAGAATGGGAATTATGTTTGAGTAATAACAATAAGCAATATTATGTCCTATTTAAGTAATAAAATTGAACCTGTAGATCGTTTTACAAAATTACCATAGATTATAATACATTTCGTTTACTTTCGGCATTTATATGACGTGAGAAATTGGGTATACACATATTTATCAATAGTTCTAAAAATTGCCACATGATTGTGAGGTTCTAAAGCTCCCCGCGCAGTTATTTAGCGCTTGCTGCCCGGTTATCCAGAGCCAGTAGATACAGACAGTACCGTATAGCGCCTCCATTTTTGATTCAGTGATCCACTTTGTATAATATGTACTACCTAGTAAGGCTGAGAAAAGTATCGATACTTATTCAAAGTATTGATACATTAGGCGGTAACGCGTAACGATACAAGTCAAAAGTATTGAGGTATCGCAAGTATCGAGGTATCCAAAGTATCGAGATATTGAAAATACCTACTTGAAAGTATCGAGATCGAAAGATTGAAGGTATCAAAAGTATCGAAAGCATCGAGGTATTGAAAGTATCGACGTATCGAAAGTATCGAAGGTTTTGAAGGAAGCCGTGTATCAATCCACAGCTTCTATTTTCACTAAATATGCTCTTACGTCGATACATTTGATACCCCGATACTCTCAATACGTTTAATACTTACGATACTTAGATACTTAATTCTTTTAAACTATCGATATTTCGATATCTTTGATATCTCGATATTTAGGATAACCCGGTACCTTCAATACTTTCCATACCTCAATACTTTTCATCTCTCGATACTTTTAATACGTTCGATACCCCGATACTCTCAATACGTTTAATACTTACGATACTTAGATACTTAATTCTTTTAAACTATCGATATTTCGATATCTTTGATATCTCGATATTTACGATAACCCGGTACCTTCAATACTTTCCATACCTCCATACTTTTCATCTCTCGATACTTTTAATACGTTCGATACCCTGATACTCTCAATACGTTTAATACTTACGATACTTAGATACTTAATTCTTTCAAACTATCGATATTTCGATATCTTTGATATCTTGATATTTACGATAACCCGGTACCTTCAATACTTTCCATACCTCAATACTTTTCATCTCTCGATACTTTTAATACTTTCGATACCCGATACGATATTCTAACCTAACGTAACTTCGATACTTCTAATACTTACGATACCTCAATACTTTTGATACCTCGATACTTCCCATACCTCGGTTATTTTGATGCCTCGATACTTTTTATACTTTCGGTTTCTCGGTACTTCTGATACATTCGATACTCGATACCTAGCCTAACATTACCTCGATACTTCTGATACTTTCGATACCCGGTACCATATCCTAACCTAATCTCGATAGTTCTCATACTTACGATACCTCAATACTTTTGATACCTCGATACTTCTCATACCTCGGTTCTTTTGATGCTTCGATAGTTTTTATACTTTCGGTTCTGATACATTCGAAACTCGATAACTAACCTAACCTAATCTCGATACTTCTGAAATCTCAATACTTTTGATTCCCTAGATACTTTCGATATCTCGATACTTTCCATACCTTGATACTTTCCATATCTTAATACTCTCAATACCTCGATACTTTTTATACTTTCGATATCTCGATACTTTCCAAACCTGGATACTTTCAATACCTCGGTACTTTCAATGCCTCGATATTTTTTATACTTTAGATTTCTCGATGCTTTTGATGTTCGATACAATAACCTAACCTCTATACTTTTGATACTGTCGATACCTCAATAATTTTGATACCTCGATACTTTTAATACATCGATACCTTCGATACCTCCGTACTTTCCCAAATCTCGATACTTTTAATACCTCCATACTTTCTATATCTTGATACTTTTGATACCTCCATCCTTTCCATACCTCGATACTTTCCATACCTTGATACTTTCCATACTTTGGTACTTTCTATACCTCGATACTTTCCATACCTCGGTACTTTCCATACCTTGATACTTTCCATACTTTGGTACTTTCTATACCTCGATACTTTCCATACCTTGATACTTTCCATACTTCGGTACTTTCTATACCTCGATACTTTCCATACCTCGGTACTTTCGGTACTTTGACACTTTTGAATAATATCGATACCGTTATCGTGTCAATACTAACTTGATACCTGATTTACAGTATCGCCCAATCCTACTACTTACTACCATTTACTCATGAGTGTTAAGATGCGATATAGATGAAACATCTGTCGAATCAAAGGCATACGGTATTCTCTATTTCCACTGGCTCTGGGTTATCATATCAAAACTGCTAGACTTGCCACGATTCACCACAAACAGGGCACATATCTAGTCAGAACTGTTATTCCGTGCTTCAAACCGTTGTTGTTGGTCGAAGACAGCGAGAAAGGTTAACTTAACTTGGCGAAACATTGATCATATATCATAGAAAAAAATATCTTTGATATCTCGGCATATAGACGTCGCCAAGAGTTGTGTCTCTTTAGGTTCCAATAAAGACTGCAACAAACTATCTAAAATCAGCGTTAAGATGCCTGGCATGCGGCTCTAAAATATAGGAAACGTGCATAAATACGATGCTTCGCACTGGCCTCCATGAAGAGATATTTCCATGAGATATTTTTCAGGAAGTACTCAACTGCAAGGATCAGGGATATTGAATTTCAGAGCTTAGCAAGAACAACAGAAAAAACGCTAGTCATTAAAGTATAGTGCCAAGCACAAAGGCATCCTTGCAATGTCCAATACGGAACTGTATTAAACTCACAACTCTCTTGATTAGCAATAAAAGAAAAGCTAGAGAAAAGCGCGTAAGCTTAGTTGTTCGGACTCTCGTGTCAGAGTGCATTTATAAAAAATTAAATTAAAGTTTAAAACTCGACTGTCATCGCTCGTAACTATAATAATTAAAGTATTTATATACCTGCAACCCTAAAACTAAGTTTATAATAATTGTAAAGTTTCGTGTTTTGTTTTAATTTTGTTTTTTATCAACCAACATAAAATAATTGCTTCAAAGTAAATTTACTTGTTTGTCTAGAACTGTAGAGAAAACAACGTTAATATTTAAAGCTGTAACATAATTTAGGGTCAGGTCAACTTCCATACAACTCCAACTGGTATAATTCTAGTTTAATTAGATTCTTTTATGAATATTGTATGTAACGTTGAGAGGGAAGAGCAATACACGCACGAAACGTTATATAAATTTGCTCCGTAGCATGGGCACGAATGGCCACTATTTTCAGTTTTTTTCATCACCGAAAAGTATGGTAATAATAAATAACTCCAAAATTCTAATAGGTTCTCAATTATATATAATTTATATTTAATACACTACCATTATTTTTACTTTTCAATCTTTTTCTCTTTTTTTTATTTGGCAACAAACTCGGAAATTTAAATTTTTTATTTGAAATGATTAATTCAAGAGAATTGCATTTGGCACTTTTGAACTAACTCCGACCTCCATCTATGTGCACACACGCGAAAGCTTTCAGGAGATCTCTTGTTCGTCACAATACAAATCAGTTGGTAATACGAACTACAACTGAAATATATTATTCAAATACACAATTTTGATACTGTTGAAAATAAAGTTCCGTAAATTTTTTCGTAATAACGTTTTATCAAATTACAATCGTACTCCGAGCATGCCGCTTCCTTTTTCATGACTCTTGAAATAGGTAGTTGAAGTGTGATCCGCATTATTTTCTTTATACTAACTAGGTGGTGTAAGCTTAGGAATATTTTCTTTAGATGTTTATTTACGGATATCTTATGCTATTACCTGAAATTTTATTTACTATAAAAGATTTGGATGTTGTTTGATGCACTACATACGATTTTCAAGTTTAAACAAACTTTGACAATGCTTCTAGACTCGAGTACTATGCTAGCACTTAAATCACCTGTTGGATTACCAATACAACTATCTTACGTTGGAGTCTGTGAGTTTCTTTTACGCGATCCAAAATGACTTACACGCCTAATATAATTTTATTTTAGTGAAAATTTAATATTTGTTCTTCATTAGCACCCAACTCTACTACAGTCTTTCAGCAATTGGATATTTTCGGGCTGTACCGGAAAAAATTAGGCTCTTGACATTACGAGACTAATCGTCTTATCAGAAATGGAGAAATGCCTTTGTTTATCAGTGAATACGTTTTCTAGTTGCCGAATACGAATCACAATCAGCTGTTGACTGTTGATGATGAACGACCTTCTCAACAATTTCACTGCGCGTGAGGTTATTATTTTACTGTCTCGCATTTATTTCAGTTTCGGGCAAATTTGAGTAATCGTCTAACGAGGAGCGCGGAGTTTTCGAATCAAAATTTATTAATTTTCGTCTTTACGAATTTAGCATAGGGGTAGTCGGAGAGACTAATTGGAATAATAATTTCAATTTAATTATTAGCACTTGCGATGCATAAATTAATTGAGTAGGCGTGGTACGAAGGGACACATGAAAGTGGATTTTGAACAATGAAACATATATCGTTTACTAGAACAAAATCGATAGTAGCCCTGGTGTACTGGACATGCCGTTTATCTGAGGGCTACCATTAATGACGTGGCACAAATCTTACGGCCCAATTTTATCATCATGTCAACACCAGTTGCCACCATTTACTCACATCAAATGCTACAGTATTTCTTTTTTCCTTCGGCTTTTCTTTCTGTATTTTTTCGTAGATACCTACATATTTACTACCTCTCCATTTACTTGGGCCAATTACATTTTGTTATTTAAATCAAACAATTATTCGTTAACCTTCCCTCGTCGGAATAAAAGGGCGAATCTACTGAAAGTTTTAAAGTTGTTGTTTGTATTGCTTTTAGAAAGTTTGTGTTGCAAAGCTTTCTTTGTGTTCTTTTGAGGTGAAACTTTGGTGTACGCAAGTTTAATATTTGTATTGAAAATTGATCTCTTACTTTAAAAGTTTTTGAATTGTTATGAATATGTTAAAAGGTTCTATTTGAATTTGTTTGAATTTCGAAAGGTTTTTTCTTTTGCGGAGACTGTTTAAAAAGATGTTCCGTCTAAAATAAATGGTTAATTTGAGTTATCTAAATTACAAATCAGAACAAGTTAGACTCGTATTTTAAATTAATTGTTTTCGTTCCAATTGTTCTGTATTTATGTTTTTCTTCTTGTTTTGAAAAGGAAATTTTAAGTTCTGAAAATGGGGAAGTAGAACCTTATACCGAGCACTGCCACAAAACGACTTTAGTTTTTTAATGCATTTTTAGATCAACACATGTTCAAACAGAAGTTAGTTCGGAACGAAAATTTTTCTTGGCAGTGAATAGTGTAGAGATACTAACGGAACCGTAAAATCTACTAACCGTCAAAAATATTAACTAACGAATTAACGAATTCTCGACGACTCCAGTTTTTCTCATGAGTACGCGCGTAGCTTCCAAACCAAAGAGTAGCATTTGAACCGGAATTTAAAAATAGAAGTTCCTATAATCAAAAGTGGCCTATTATACGGCTCGGAGACTCGATGGAGAATGGCGGAAATAAAAATGAGTAAAAGTTAAAGGCAGTAGACATGGGCGAGCTTAGAAGGTCGTCTAGAACATCGAGGATAGAGAGCATACGAAATTAAACAATCTGAGAATAAATGAAAAGGCAAAGAATATTAGTGGAAGCAATAAAGGGCCGAGTAAATTCAGTAAAGTGACAGACCCTTATAACTTATAACACTTAACATAAAGGCAAGGCTAAACTCTAAATTAATTTAGTAACGCCAAGCAACACTGAACCTCAAACCCATCATCATGCACTAAACATTGTTCATAAAACCTGCCCATAGGATCTCTCAACATCAAAAGCTTTCTAACATTGTTCAAAAGGGGTCTAAGTGTCCGTTCGAATATATCGACATCGCCAAAATCACGATTGTATGAGTCACAAACTCTCTGAAGAGGACAATTCAAACAGTGGTTTATTTTATACAATCTCAGGCTAAAAATATTTCTCCCGAGCGTGATGTACCGAACGTGTTAAAACTTATGCCTCACACAGGGATATCCATTTGCTCCAATATGATTATGTAGGAAAGACATGTCCACTAAGGTGCGACGAGACCCCAGACTACATAAATTGTACCTCTCCAACTGACTCAGATATCCGCCAAATTACCACAGCTTATTAAAAACGAAAATTTAGTCTACTCATAAACCTCTTTTGAACTCTCTCGACTCGACATAATATGTGTTTGACATAAAAGAGATTCTAAGCCGCCTATACAAACTCCAGATGACTACGGACCAAAAATCAGAAAAGTGTAATTAAACTTTGACGACGTAAGAGCTCCCGAGTTAACCGAAATATAAGCCCCAACTTCTTTAAGGCCTACCCACAATTACCTCAACGTGCTCTTCGAAGAAGAGCTTGGAGTTCTCTAAGACCCCCAGATCTCGAATAATAATTGTCGAGCCTATTATTCAGGTCTTTCTAAATCAAATCAGAATCGAGACCTGACCTGACACATCGGAAAAACTTAAGGGTATCGGCATACAGAAGAGAGACATCTTTCAAAACCTCACCGACCCTAGATCCGCAGAAGAGGAAGTTAGAAAGGGGTAGAAAAAGACGCCCAAGCCGTGTGTTCAGGTTGGTGTGTAACCTTGTTGTATGAAATTTGGTTTTCTGCGCAGGTTGGTGAGGTGTCTCTGGCTATTGACGAAACATGAACTGATATCACTTTAAAAAATTGAAAAAAAGAAGGAGGCCCAGATGCGACTTCTGAGGCACCCCAGACGAGACCGGCATCAGTCCCGATTTGGTGCCATTATCGCTTAGAAATTGAGTTCTTTCGTGATGTACGAAACTAGCCATCCCAAAAACCAAAATAAATCTAAACCATGACTCAACTCTTCACTTTACTGTAGTGAGAGATATGGGCCTCTTATTGGTTACATATTACTATTTAACGCAAGGAATGAGAACTGCAAGCTGCAGTTTAATGTTAGGAATATCAGAAAATATTGAAACACTGCGTGGATTGCAACAGCAAACAAGTCGTACGAAGCCGTTCTGTTGCAGATGGAGATGGGCGCTCTCTCATTGCATCCAGAGCGCTATAAAACATCAAACATTCAGTTTTTTGGAGCAGTGGACTTGCCACTGTGACGTAGCAAAAATTTCTTATATGACGAGCCATGGAGCAACTTAGAGAGAGACATATTTTCAGGACCGGCCCTGGGAGTAGCAATTTAATTCTTCCACCCCTTTTGATAGCAAATTTATTCTTAAAATAATAATCACCTACAATTGTACGCTATGTATTTATATTGTAATTAACTTAATTTGTTAAAAGTTAATTGCACTGTAATACATAGGTACGTATCTACTCCTTTTTTATTAAACATTTATAAGCAAATGTCAGTATTTATTTAGGTTCTAACAGTAATTAACGTACAGGTAGTAGCTTCTGGGTCTACTACAACTTGCATTTAAATTAGTTTTCAGTCGGCGCATTACTTTCAAATAAATTAAGGAAAACTATTTATTTAAAATAATATAATCTATTCGTTTAAAATTTGATACATTGAAGTAATAAATTCGCTTTTTTAAAAAAGTGCTCTTTTTCGAAAATACATAAATCTATTTAACTAGAGAGCTTCACCGCGGGATGCATAAAGAACGAGACAAATCGGAGTCTGCACCACAGGTTAAACAACCCTTAAGCTTAACAAATTATCTTTAAATTTTATACCCATCAACTACAAAAGTTAAGTGGAAAATAATTTTTATGTTGCTAATTTAGACTTCTTGTACAGGGTGTCCCTTCCCATTATCTTTCAGTAGTTTTTTCGACAGCATTAATTTTGACGCAGTCAAAGAAAGGAATCAACAGACAAAAATATAGAGCAAGGTTAGACATTAGAGATTCGAGCAATCGCAGATAGACACCTTTCAAAATCCATATTTGTGACTAAATAGGCTGGCATTACCACGATTTTGAACTTTTCCAGAAAAAGTAAGAAATTGTGGCATAAAACAGAAACAAAACGTGGCATTGTGCGAAATACAGTTGGAGTACTCTTGACCCATACGTGGGCCTCAGAGAGAGGAAGGCTCGCAGGTACTTTACCGGAAAAATGTTGATGGATTCGAGTCTCAAATTTGACTTTTTACGGAAATAAGATGTACAATACAAAACATGTAACCATCTCACTTTACGAGGCCCAAACGGTGGGCGACATCGCTTGTCGCTTACGCTTTACTGCGCTGAGCAGATAGAATCATTGTTTTGTGCCCTGCAAATTTATTTAAGTTAGTTAGTATTGGGTAAACGTTCAAATACTTATTTTTTCGAGACATAAAATGATAAGAAGTTAAAATACCTATAACGTTCCCGCGATAAATTTATACCTTATAAACTACTTTCAACTTATAGGTTACAATTAAGAAGTATCATAGAGGCAAAGTGTACAAGCCTGGAAAACCATTTCCATTTGCTTTACAGCAAAGGATTACGCTTCATAAGAAGTTTGGAACTTTTAATTACTTGTAATCTTAGATGTGTTGAGTCATCAAAGCTCGCGAATGTGACCTAAGTAAACGCTTTCGGTAATTGCTGTTTCTAATATCACTAAAATAACTTGAAGATTGCTCAAATTGTATGAAAAGTTTTGCCACAAACAAATCCTCTATTTTTTTCTCTTATTTATTATATTTAATCTTCGTTAAAAGTTTTATATACTATTTACTCCAAACTTACGGAGCTAATATATATTTTTCTTTTATTTACAGTTATTACGCGTCATCTTCACTTGCATTAGGTCCACATCGAGTAACACCACCAATTAAAAGGCAACGATTAATGTCTTCTGGGAGAAACAAAAGTAAGGAATCGCAAAAAACTACTCCCATTTCCACGATTGATCAACTTAAAACGTACAGTAAGTGTTTCCACTATTTAATTTGTAATTTTAGTGAAATTTATTTATGCCGTGTGTCCGAAACTTTCAGGCTTCATTTAATAGTATTACGAGGTTGTTACAATACTTGTTAATTGTTGATGTTGAGAAAGTACAAAAGTGTTAAAAATAACAAGGTTTTTATTTGCAACTGTAGCCAATAAAAACCTTATTTGCAACAATAAAGAAACTACACCGTCAAAATTGTGTATGTGGAACTTTATTCGTATTAAATAACTTCAAATTGATATCACGTGCATCTGAAGGATTAAACTACTCGAATCTAGAGTAAAACAGTATCCCTTTACAACATTCTGTGTATAATAGCAGTTTGGAAAACTACAAATTTTATCAACTACCATTTTAACAACTACAAGTTAAGATAGAACATGAAAATTAAGCTTCAAGAGTCGAGATAACCAATAATGACCTAGTAACTCGTATATAGGGGGTGTTAATTTAAATTTTTCTAAATTAAACTTTCGACGCAATTACACAATAAAACACATATCGAATCTGAGTTTTGTTGCCAGCTTTTGTTAGGAAATCATTAACCTACAATTAACTCGGGAACGATTCGATAGATATTCATTTAATTTGGCAGGTAATCTATACGGAGTTGCAATGAGAATAAAAACGACTTTTATGTTCAAACAGTAAACGGAAGTCTAATTTCTTAATTATTAGAAAGTCTTGAAATGTTTTTAAACGTTTGAATATGATCAGTGCCCATGCTGCCCAATGTTGTAAAACCATAGTTCTGAGTGGTTCGTAAAGGATGGATTTTCGGTTTTTTGCATATAACTCAAAACATACGCAAAATGAGATAATTTTTCTATAAAAAAAATGAAGTAATAAATTAAATTTGCTACAAATTACCTCTTAAAATTTTTTTTAAGTTGAACCATTTAAGCGCTAGCACGCGTCAAAGTTACAGAAACTTCCAAAATCGGCCAAAAAATTGTTGTATTGCTTATAACTCAAAAACTACTCACTTTTTGGGAAAAGTCTCCCTATACAAAAATTAATTTAATTTAATTTTCTACAAATTATAACTCTTAAAATTTTTACTTTGGTTGTACCATTTAGGCGCTAGCACGCCTACAAGTTATAGAATCTTTCAAAATGGGCCAAAAAATTGTTGTATTGCTCATAACTCAGAAACTACGCACTTTTGGGGAAAAGTGTTTCTATACAAAAATTAATTTAATTTAATTTTCTACAAATTATATCTCTTAAAATTTTTACTTTGGTTGTACCATTTGGGCGCTAGCACGCCTACAAGTTATAGAATCTTTCAAAATGGGCCAAAAAATTGTTGTATTGCTCGTAACTCAAAAACTACGCCCTTTTTGGGAAAAGTGTCCCTATACAAAAATTAATTTAATTTAATTTTCTACAAATTATATGTCTTAAAATTTTTACTTTGGTTCTACCATTTAGGCGCTAACACGCATACAAATTATAGAAACTTTCAAAATCGGCCAAAAAATTGTTGTATTGCTCATAACTCAAAAACTACGCCCTTTTTGGGAAAAGTGTCACTATACAAAAATTAATTTAATTTAATTTTCTGCAAATTATATCTCCTAAAATTTTTACTTTGGTTGTACCATTTAGGCGCTAGTACGCCTACAAGTTATAGAATCTTTCAAAATGGGCCAAAAAATTGTTGTATTGCTCGTAACTCAAAAACTACGCCCTTTTTGGGAAAAGTGTTCCTATACAAAAATTAATTTTATTTTATTTCCGTTATTTCTCTTAATTTTTTTGTCAAACAAACACTTGAGATGTTCGAGCGCAGCGCGTTGAAGTTTGGGGTATATCTGACGTGGCGTGTCCGAAAGACAAAATGCAGATATACAAAGATTTTTATTTTGATCGATGCAGACTGAAAGAGCATAGAAAATGTGTAATAAAACCGGTCGTCCGTCATTTCTAAGTGGCTCGGTGGCGGCCCGAGAAGCGTGGGATTTTGCTATCAGTTTGCTTTTTCAGTTTTTCGCTTATAACCTCAAAACTACACATTTTTGGAGAGAAGTCTTGCTATATAAAAGTAAAGTCCACAAAACTTCCCGCCTGAAAAGGTTTTTTTCGAACGGTTCGGGCACTAGGGCGTGTTGCACTTTGATAAAACTGTCCGATATACCCTCAACTTCAACGCGCTCTACCACCTCAACTGTGTGTTTGAGAAAAAAAATTTAATAGACATAATTCATAGGAAATTGAATGTAATTTATTTTTGTATAGAAACACTTTTCTCTAAAGGTGCGTAGTTTTCAGTTATTTAAGCGATAAAACAATTTATTGGCCGATTTTGTAAATTTTTTAACTTTAACGCACCTAAAATGTTCCCCTGAGGAAAACAATTTAAAAAATATAATTTGTAGGAAATTTGGTGTACTCTATTTTTGTATAGAAGAACTTTCCTCATTAAGTGCGCAGTTTTCAAGTTATAACTGAAAAAGAGCCCAAATCCACCTGTTTCGAGCCACCCCCAAGTCAATGCTGCCACTTTTAACAGACAGACGGTCGGTTTTATTACTCATTCGCAAAATTGTTTCATCCTGCATAGTCAACAATTTTGTACTTTATGGTTTAATAGTAAAAGTGTTCGCTGCCTCCTGGACTATAAAATTTGGTTTTATATGTAAATCCGATCGACGAAATCGACTAAGCTTAGTTTGTCATTAAAAGTTGTAAAATATAAATTAAAAACAAATTAGTTTTAAGAACATCAGCAAGCAATTATTTATCATATGCGTATATGAAATTTAACAGCATAACATACTTCTTAATTACGAAACTTGCTGCTACCTTAAGTAACTCTCACCATCCACGCTTAATTTTAATTAAAGTATTTCCACTAAGATTTTCCAAGATGCAACAAGACTTAATTGTTTGACAAATAAGTAAGTTAATTTAATGTAAATGTGCCTTAAGTGCAACAACTAATTTGTAATAGTCAAACTCGAGAGATGTCTTATTACAAAAGTAAACTTACGTTTGGTTTAAATGAGCACAGAAAGAATGTAAATCCGAACGGAAGTAGCTGTAAGAGCGACAAGTGCAATTTCATAGAGCGGCGATAAGAGCGAAGAAATAATTTGATTTGTATTTCTGTAACGATTATAGCTTTTGTCGATGCTCCAACAGAAACACAGCAAAGAAAGATCCAACATAAACGTACCCAAATCGAAAAGAACACATCTTGACCAATAGTTTCAGGTCCAGATCAGCAAAGACGCAGATTTAGTTCTTCGTCTGTGCTAGCATTTTTTCATTGTTTTCATGTGCGACGTAGCAGGAACGAGATTTGATTTTGTAACTTAAAGTACACATTCATTGAGCTTATTACCGACCTCAGAAGCCCTACCCGTCTATCAAAATCTTGTTGCAGTAGTTTAGTGTTTTGTAGCCAAAACACTTAAGGTTTTGTAGCCAGTTTTTGATCCAGATATTGCTGGTTCGAGCCCGAAATTGCTGCACCGAAATGACTTGAAATACTACCATTATGCTTCACACAAACCGTCTAAGGTATGACGAGATCAACACATGTCAAGCCGATGTCAAGATTTTACGGTGGCGAGACACTCAAACTAGCTTTGTAGCCTTCTTTTAGGAGACAGTAGGACTGTGGACTAACCTATAACACAATTGGGCCCAAGCGCAGAAAGAGCACCAAAAGTAACAACCAAATATGTCCTTTTAGACTTACCTCATTCAGAATCGAATGTCCGGCTATTCAAATAGGATGGGCCTCAAACCAGAAATTCTATTAGTCGTAATTTATCTTTGGCCTCGAGATCCCGTGACTTAACAGTTCTCTATTTCTGCTTATGGAGTGCCTAAGAGGACACGTCTTTACAAGTATCCACAAGTGACAAAAAGCTTTAATTTCGTGGTTTTCTGATAATTATCGAACCCCAAAGGAATTCTCATCCCACCTCCTTAAATTCATTGAGACTTTTTTTATGAAATGCCATATTTTTTCCTGTGTACCAATTTTTAAAACACGTTAAAAGTTAAAACGTAACTAACGTAATTCACAATTTAAATTATTTTGGGACAAGCCGAGATCTCCAAGCTACGAATTCGCAAAAGCTTTTTGTGTAAAAAAGACGATAAAATTTAAAATTTAAGCCGTAAAATTAGATTATTTAGTTTCATTAAATTAAATTGTCTAATTTATAATTGCTAATTTTATTAAAGTTTGTTAAGCAAATCTGAATATAAATTAGTGGTTGAAAGGACTTTTACTCCAACAGTGCAATTTGTAACCGTAGATACAATTAATCTTACTCACCAAGTGCGTATTCTTGTGCTTTGGGACATAACCTGTTAGCAACCGTAATAAGCTCTTTATATTAATCTCAATTGCATTAATATTTAAAACGGTCTTCTAATGTTTCGTCATAAACGAATAGGTGGCTTTAGAAAGCTAAAGGCGGCTTTATAATTGCATTGTGTCGACGTAACTTGCAATTTTAATAGTGACAAATTTTCGTTTGAATGTGGCAAACTTAAACCTACTCACGGTACTCAGTCATTCTTTCGTACAAAACTACATCTCTCGTCTGCTCTAAAGTACAAACTCGCATTCCGACTCTAAAATATATCAATTTAACGTATTGTTTATAAAAGCTGACACAGTAGGCATAATGCGAAAAAGCTGTTTCAGTTGCTCTAAAGCTTTAGAGGTGAGCTTTTTTAACTTGCATTAATCCGCATGCACTAGCCGTATAATCGGATGAGCTTACGCTATTTTATGAGCTTCTTTCGCGCATATCGCCATTCCGCATTGATAACTTTTTAGAGTGGCTCTATTTGACAAAAGGTCAACAAACCATTTAACCGATCTTAAAAATATTTAAAATTTAAGGCCCAGATTTATGTTATTCGACACTCGACACATATACGGAACGTACGAACTACGTACATACAAGCAAAGTGTAGACAACTGTTTAATTGAAACTATTAATTTCAGGTAATCCAGACATATTAATTTGCGGCAACTGTAGAGAGATGTTCACGGAATTGCATGAATTACTCGAACACAAGAAAACGTACTGCAAATTGCGCTTTACTTGCAAATGTGATAGTTATGGATCAAACGATAAATGCAGTGAGTATATATACCTCTCAAAATTTAATTACTACCCGTTAATAGTTAAAATTTTCCATTAAAAGAAAACCAACTTGGAAATTTTTATGTGATCCTTAAACGCACTTCCTTAACCATCTGTGTCGATTCGTAAATTATCAAAGAAACTTTTAGCTATCCGGGGTTATTAGTGTGCGTGTATTTTCAATGAAACGGTTAGAGACATAACTTTTACCGTATTAAGGGTAATTCCTTTTCCGATCCTAAATTTTATTCCCTCGTGGTGCGTATTTACAGTTTAGAGTCCTAACAGTAAATAAATATACACCTTTTCGTTATAAATTAATTTCTTGCAGAAATAAATGGCGACGAACAGTCTTCTGCGGCATTGCTCTGTGTGCAATGCAAGGACGTATTTCATAACGCATGGGATCTTATGGTGCACGCTCAAGCGGCGCATATGATCAACATATACGAGCTTGGTGTTCCTACGTCAGATACGTGTACTTCTCCGGATTCCTTAATTGAAAACAATTTACAAGATAAGGTAAGATTTACTACTATTACTCAGGCAGCTTGGATTTGAAATTTATCAACGGTTCTATTTTCTATTCTAATAAGTTTTGTATTTCTTTATTGATATGATATGTACCAAGTCTACCGTTTTGAATGAAAAATATTATCAAACAAATGTCTACCAAAACCAGGCACCAGGCACTATTAGGTTTTCGCATAATTGCGGCCTTTATCACCAATTACTCGTCGGATGTTGGCTTACAAGCCTTTAATGGATTGTGAATTATCTGCATAGACTTGCTCTTTCACATATCCCCACAAGAAATAGTCTAACGGCGTTAGATTACACGATCTAGGCGGCCGGCAAACTGCAGAATTAAGCGAAATTATTCGATCGGTAAATTTCGTTTGCAATAAATTAATTATTTCAGTGGCTGTGTGGCACGTGGAGCCGTTCTGCTGAAACCACATGTCACTCACATCCGTATCATCAATAATAAGCACAAAAATTTGTCAGCATGTCCCGATAACGCAATCCATTGACAGTAATAGCGTTTCCAGCCTCATTTGCAATCAAATATGGTCCAATCACTTCTCCAGGCCAAAAAGTGCGCCAAACAGCAACACCTTGTTGTTCAATGATGAAATTAGCGAATTGTCGACAAACGGCATGGTCGGCTGGCTTTAATTCTTGCACTAACTGAACCTTGTAAGGTTTTAGAGCCAAATCTCTACGCAAAATTTGCCATGTGGTGGTCTGGGATAGGTCCAATTGCTAAGAATTCCGTAAAATTAATAAAGTTAAAAGACTCCTTTTGTAAGATAACGTTCTGAAAACCACCGTAGAAATGGTCAGTTGAGACTGATTGAAGAAGTTACCTACATATTTTTAACAAAAAATATTTAGGGATAAAGGTGCTGTCTAATTTTGACTTTTTTTCAGAAAATATAAAAATTTAGTAAGGTGTTTCATAGCCAACCATCCTGAAAACAAGTCTTAAATTTAGAACAAATAAATTAAAATAAATCTCAGTTGCAGTTGTTTAATTACCAAAAAAACAACGTTTGTCAAAAAATTATCATCATTCGTTTGTAATTTCGCCTAAATATCAAAATTTACAGTTTTATAATAAATTTTTTTCATTAATCATGGTCGATGTTAAAGATCACATAGACAATGATTCAGATTTAGGTTCAAACTCATCGTGGACCGTTTTGAATGAAACTCAGAATTTTACGACTAAACCCGATCCTGATGGGGATGAAATGTTAAGCGGAGAACAATTAGAAAATACAGTAGGTATTTTTGCGCAGAAATCATCTGAATTGGATATTATAAACGACGATAATAATGACAACAAAAAAAAAGATAGCTTAGAAGACATTTCGGTGATAGAATTAATCGACGATGAACCGCAACAGATTGTTATAAATAGTTCCACGGATGCATCGAACGAATCAAGTGCTAGTGGAAGTGGAAGCGGAAGCGAAGAAAGAGACTACGACGACTACAACGATTACAGAGATGACTTGGGAAAAATTAAATGGCAGAAACGTAGAAAATCCAAGCCGAAGAAAGCCGAGTCGTTGGGAGCTTTAACAATAATTACTACGATTATGGCTCTAACTGGAGTTTCTTTTTTGTGTCTTTTAGCTCCAAGTTCGTTTAGTTTGAGTTCTAAAGAAATCGAAAAAATCAAAACCGCCTGCAATAAAACGGATGTTTTCAATTTCGATTCTAACAAAAAACCAGAGTTTCCAATTTTAGAGTCTAACGATAATAAAATTAATATAATCGATCACGACGATGTATTGGGAAATATTTTGAAAAATGGCGCAGTATCATCTAGGTGCTTACAAAAATTTTTGAAACGGAACAAAAAATTTAAAGCTTTGAAGACTGTCAATTTATTAAACGACGAACAGGAATGTAAGGCTTTAGCAGGTCCGCCGAGTTACGAGGAATTTATCAAACAAAATCATAAGCACGTGGAAGTTGACAAAAGTAAGAAAAATAAGAAGAAATCAATGAACAAATGTGCGCTCGACAATTTTAGTTTTAAAAAAGACACATTCTTCGGTAAAGACAATCAAGGTTTGAATAAACTGGAAGATTTTGATATGTTCGATGTTAATGGCAATATGAAAAAATGGACCAACTTGGGTACTGCAGTCTCGCTGAAAACTACAGGAACGGATTTGGAAAAGAAGCTTCAACCTAAGGTGAAAGACGAAAATAAAAAACGGGTCAAAAATGAGTGCAAAACCGTGAAGCCGGTTCCTTTAAAAATCGACGATACCGATTACAAATTATCAACCACTAAACTAGCGTGTAACGTGTTGCAAGACATAATGTTGCTAAAAATGACTTCGAAGCTCGCAAAGAAGCTCAAGGAAAAGAAAAAGTCGAAAACTTGTATTAAAAGAAAAACTTTGAGTCTGAGAAAGAGAAATCCTAGTACCGTTAGCATCGCAAGTTTTGTAAAGGCCGCGAATCAAACTAGAAGTGTAACGAAACCAGTGAGGAAGCCGTTTAAAGCGCTGAGACTAAGTACGGCCCAAAGCACGTCTGCGAAGCTTTGGGAAGAATTGCCGTTTATTGAAACGGTAAAGAATGTCAAGCTACCAACTGAAGATCCGCAGCAAACTTTTCAAAATTTAAGAAATATTAGGAAGTTGATTGTACAAGAATCTCAACCAAATTTTCAACCCGTGAAAAAGTCGGCTTCTATTAATGAATATTTGAAGAACACGCACAAACCTCCTTATTTCGAGCAGGACGGAAAGTCTGTAGTAGGTAAATGCGCTTACTTCGATTACATGCGAATGATAAACGGTAAACGCGAGGCTTACTATAATTTACTAAAACATCAAAAGGAAATGGACTCGAGGAACAAGTGGAATGAATGTAAAGATGTGTGTTGCGGACAATACGAGGTAAAATTGCCCAAATCAAGTGACGTTTGTAACAAATTGAACAAACTACATAAACTAAAAAGCGAAACTAATAGTGCCCGTTTCGAAATTCCAAAAGATTACACCAACAATAAACTAGGCGAATGCTCATTTTCTGGTGTTTGCTTTTGCGGTTCGCCATCCGTAATGTCTTGCCCGTTTAGGACGCTCAAGAAAAAAGAGGCAGTTTGCAAGAAGACGTGTCCTACGAATCCTAAAAATTTTCTCTCTGCTCCGTCCGAAGACGCAACCACCAGACAAACGAAATATTCACAAATGATCGAAAAGTATTGGAATAAACGGGACGAGTATTTGGACAGGCGCATGAAGTTCATCGATCAAGTTTCGACGTCGATAACCGAAATTATGGACAATTACCGAAGCGATTTTTGCGAGAAGGAAAATCACAAACCGACCTTAAATAACATAATTAATGAAGCTGTGTCGGCATTTCCCGACGATGCCGCTCTACAAAAGTTGAGACAAAAAGTCGACGATACGGAAAAGTTGAAGAAAATTTCTGAAACCGCAAGCGAACAATTTCAAATAGAGGGCAATTACGACGATGTCACTTCAAAGGACGTAAATGTAAATACATTTTTAGCTGATGTTCCTAAACCAGTATTTGAATTTACTGCAAGTAACAGTCAACTAGCCACTACTTCTTCAAATAAAACAAGTGTTAAAGCGGACAAAGTTTACAATTATTTGTTTGGTAGAAAAGGTCAAAACATTCGAAAACGAGATTTATCAGTGTGGTATTACGACAGCTTTACAAAGCACAAAAACTTTAAAAAGGAGATCGCCAAAAATGTCGAGTTGAGCAGAAGGAAGAAGTTGCGTCTGGATAATTAGGGTGGGATGATGAATAAATTAAAGAGAGTGTAAATAGATTGATTATAATAAATATTTAAAATCGTTGTCGATTTTTGGTGGCGGACCGGCCACAAATTAGTTTTTTGTCCATTTCTTACTAATTTATTCGATTTATGGATACAAAACGATACCTAAGCCAATAATTGTACTATTACAAAAACAAAAAAGCTACTTTTATAAACAAAAATTACCACAGCTTGTAGCATTGGCCGGAGGGGCAAAATTATTAGAATAATGAAATTATAGAAGATTATCCCCAGTTACATGAACATGCAGGTTAATGCCATAAAGTAGCTTTGGACAGTCATAGTTTGGTTGGTGCTGCTAGTGCATCCGTAATAACAGTAGAGTGGACATCCAGGCACCTGCTACTTTTTATAATTCAGTCAAATTATGTCTTTACCAGGAAAGTTGTCGGGTTGTTTTGATTTCTTCTATTACACAGAGTGTTTATTCAACAAACGGCAAAACTTTAAGGAGCTATTCCCTGGATTATTCTAAGAACATTTTGTACTTTGATTATTTTTGAAAAACCGCATTTCTTGTTGCCAATGGTACATCATCCAGAAACTGGGGTTGCGTGCTACTCCAGATCACTTGGAGGAGCCCTGCTAAATGGCTGATGATAAATAGCAAACGTTGATTTATATGCGATGTCTCGTGTGACATCTTTCTTCAATCTATTCCATCCCGAAATTCTAGGAACGTGTCTGCTTTTCCCATAAAGGCGCAGAAGATCAGATTTGTTTTTAGTACTGGAGATAGCATAACAGTTGAAATCAGTCTATTCACTATATTAATGACAGTTTTCAATAATAAATTAGAGTAGAAAAAGTCGATTCTTGTGGAGACCGCCTAAATACACTAGCTTTCAACTAGCGCCGGAGCGCGAACACTTCGTCAGAGAAAAAAGCCTAAATAATGAAATTTGGAGTAAATTTTATCTACCTTAATTTTGAATAAAAAGGTCATTTACAAAAAGTTCATATTTTCCGAGTTAGGAGCTAAAAAACTGCCAAAAATGAGACAAATTTACCTTTTATGCATTTTTCCAATGCTGCTTCTTCGTAGTCTGATTAAAACCTAAACCACGACCAGTTAGATAGACATCAAAGCTTTACAGAAGTCGCAGATGAGCTCATAGTTACCCTTACCAAGTTTACAAAAGAAATTTACGTTTAAATTATTAGGATATCATCTGATGAGAGCACGATGGGCTGCAAAGTTAAGCAGGCCCTCGAGACTCTAGACGACAGTGCGTTTGACACACCAGCATTCGATCTTATCAAAACAAGAACCTCTACTTACTGTTTTATGGCTTTTTGTACCTCTTTCTGTTCTGACTTTCGGTTCTAGCAGCAATGAACTCTCTATGCCACTACAATTGATGATGTCAAATGAATATTACAGCGTAGCCTAAGCGTTAAACGTTTGTAGAGCTCGAAGTACGACTGTGACTGGCTTACCAACTTGTTATAAGATTAGAAGAGGGTGCAAAATTTCACCATTAATGTTGTGAATTGTCAAGAAGTTTCGAAAACGGTAAACAAAAGAAAGAAAAGCCACTAGGTTGATAGTCGTGACTAACACATGAACAAGTTTCCCCTAAAAATTTCAAAGGTGAAATTTCATTAGTTCGTTCTCTGCGCTCCTCGGTCTCCACCCTCTACCAATCTACAGTTTCCATTTCTGCTTGTCTAGCTTACTGAGATACTGAGACTTCTGAGGGAGAAACTGAGTGCCTTCTTTGGGTTTTGGGTTTTTTTGAGATACATTGTACATTGCGACATATATTTGATTCGAAACGATATAAATTATTTTTTTATTAATCCGAATTCTCTCCAGTCTTCCCAAGAACACAAGTGTTGAAAGTTTAAGGCAAAGACATTTACTTGTAGGCGGTAAGCACCCACGAATCATTCCGATCATTCCGAAATTTCCTATATATGATTTCTCGCTGGAACTGCTAGTTGGAACTTACCTGTCATGTTGTACTTCTTACAGTTTACGAACTCTATCTTTAGCCCGGGTGAGGCAGACCAGCCGTATTGACCTTTATTTTCGAAATAGGTTAATTGTAGAGAGTTCGGGCTAAATTTTGCATTAGTCTTAATGGCATTTTCCGGAGACACTCGGTGTTATGAATACTTTGCTTCAAAATATTGAGAACTCCAGAACTCTCATTAGCTCAGGTGGCCATTGTGAGTTATATGATAAAATCGAACATCTGTACGTCCATCCACACTTGGCGGCTACTTCTTTAGCTAGCAGAAGATCTCTATCAAGACTTTACGTCTTTAAGAGGTTTTACATTTCCATCAAAACTAGGCCAGTGTGCCACGCCTTGTCTAATGTATACGTATACCCTCTTTATGGATCGCAAATTAGTATTTAAAATATATCTATTCTTCAAGCACGTAATTCAAATATATTCTAATTTAAATAAATACTCAAAAAGTAAGAGTTTTACAAAGAAAACCAAAAGTAATGCGATTGAATGTAAAAATACCATTAAGAGTAGATAAGACGTGAGGCTTACAAAAACAAAGCTTTTAAATTCAAGAGGTTAAAGTTGTATCTCATAAATAGTGATAACATATAGGAGTTTTTTTTTTCTATCCATTACATCCCCTAATTTTTTTTCCAATTTTAATGTAGGTCCAATTGTTTTTCCCTAACGTACGCGAATGAACTATTACACCTATAAGGTTTTCGACCGCTTTCAATAAAATTCGCATTTGAATAAAAACATGAACAACAAATTACTTACAGAAAATAATTTGCAATTTATTCCAATTAACACTCATTTTAATTACTAATTTTGCTAATGGAAATCAAATAACTCTTTTGTGCTTTAATTTAAGTTCGCACAAGCCGTACACTTGCTATTGTTTTATTACTTTTACCTCTTATAAAATAATATAATTAACTAATGAATTTAACCCCATAATTTTTTAGCGAAGCTTTGGTAGGTAAAAGCATTTTATTTTATCGTAACATATCTATGGTTTTGGTTAACTTAAAGTATACCCAACATTTACTATATTCTTTACGCTTTGTTTTATAAAGTACGACACTCGAGAGTGCAATTAGTGATGATTAAATTTCTGCCCCTATTTTTCAATGTGAAAACCATTTAACGAACTTAATTTTTCTTTTCTTTAAAAATTGTCAATAAATCACCTTTAGCGTAAATAATAATAAGTTCAATGGGAATCAATGTACAATATCAAGATCAATTTTGAGCAGCTCCAATCGATGTGCTGCAATCTTTAAGGTAAAGAAATGAAGGGCCACGCAGTTTAAACGTCGATTTCGAACGAAATAAGTTTCAGGGAAGGTTTGGGCGTTCAGGTTTCTTCTTCTGCATCATATCGTCTTTCAGGAAAATGAGCTACTAATGACAGTCAAAGGGACTGGAAATATCTAAAAAGTTTTTTCGGATTGTTTTTAAATTCTAAATGCACGAACAATCTTTGTCGGGGTAGTAGGGCAAAGTGTACAAACACGAGACAACTCCTGTGAAAACTGGAATTCTAATCGCCTTAGGATCATTTTCAATTTTCTCGGCGTGTCCCAAAATTCACGCAAGAAGTAATTTTTATAGAAAACACATCAGGTTTAATAATAATAATTAATAAAGATTTATTCATATAATTGAAGCTACACATTTTGAAGCCATAAACAAAAAAGATTTTTAATAAAGTACAAATCTCAAGCCCTATCGTGTGACACTCCAATAAATGCAGAATCTCGGGTGCCAGTATGTTAGTCCGGATGTTAGTAAACGTCTCTTGCTCTACCACTAGCACCCTAAAAGAAAATGAAAAACTACATAAAGACTGTATACTTAAAATAACTTAATTCTAAATTCTGCCACGCAGAATTCACCTGAAATTCACAAAAACGGCTTAATCAGTAACTGAGCACTACACACAATTACACAACCAAGCAACAAATGATTGCAGTTTTATGTAAGTAGTAGGTATGTAAGCTAAGAGGAAATATGAGATTTAAAAAAAACTAAAAAACTACATACGCCGATAGCTAAGCAACCATTTTTGCATTTAAATGCTTCTAACTGCTGGATATGACCAGGGTAGGAAAAACTTCTCTCAAATAACGACGTTCTATAGTGTAGCGGTGTGATAAGGACCCTAAATCTCAAGTTTAATGTATCAATATCCGCGCGAAACCTAATTAAATTAAACAGGTACGGAGATTTTTTATTAACTACTATAGAGTGGCAAAAGATTCCAAAGTGCAGCTGACGTCTGCTGAACATGCTAAGCCATCCAAGATGTGCCAGTTTATGGGAGATTCTGCCATACTTTCTTATCCCAAATATCAGCCTCATGCACGAGTTTTTCACTCTCTGTATTCTTCTAACGCAATCCTGGGTAATAGAAGAGCCATACCTATAGAAATATCCCTGCAGCTATCGAATAAAAGAATTTTTGATTTATGAGGGTTAATGCTCAGGAGCTCGTTTGCGGACACTCGATAAATCTTTAATAATGTCAATAATTGCTTGTTTGGAATTTACTAGTGAAAATGAGTTATACAATTGGGTATCATCCGCAAACATATGTATAGTACAACATGTACTAACGGATCTATGAAAGTTACAGGTATATATTGTGAACAGCTGTGGGCCAAGTATTGAGCCCTGCGGCACCCTAGTTGAAATGCGTTTATACCCCGAAAACTGTTGACTCAATTGCACTCTTTGATACCTGTCTTGCAAATAATTTTTTATAAGTGCCAAAGCGAATTGCCCAAAGTCAATAAATTGCATCAGCAAAGCTGTACTAAGCATGTCATGTTTAATCGTGTCGAACGTCTTACTAAAATGAAGTAGTGTTAACATAGTGATTTTGCCTGACTCACGAGCAGTTTAAATATCATTTGTTATTAACTCCAATGCCGTTGTACAGGCTGTAACCGACCCGGGAACTAGATTTTGTATGTGATAGGATCTTGTTTTTATCCAGAAAGTCTTGTATTTGCTTATGTGTAACTTTTTCCATGGCTTTTGAAAATACCCGCAATAAGCTAATGGGCCTTAGATCCTCCAAATCACCAACGTTAGTTTTCTTTGGCAAGGGGACTAATGATGCTTTTTTCCATAATTTAGGAGCATTACTATCTAATATAAGAATTTAGAGAGACTTGCTGTCTGTATGTTGTGTATGTCATTAAATCGGATTTGTATCTAAAGTAGTAGACCGTGTTAATGATATGAGTTATATAAAGCATAGTTTAATTAAGTCTATGTTTATACCGTGTGGGCCTTGAGATTTGCTTATACCTTTAATAATTTTCATTACATCCTGTGTACCAACCGGTATCAGTATAAGTATTGGTTATAATAGTAACAGTGCAGTATCATTTACATTCGTTACTGGTATACTATCACATTGAACACCTCAGGATTGCTCAAATTTCAATAATTACAATTTTTTTATTGATTCATAAGGTGGTGGTGGTGTATGGAATAGCGTATCGGGTAAATTTGGCCTCCACGACTGTGCTCGCACATATACGCAAATTGAAATTTGTCGTGACCGTTTTGCATAAATGTGGCCAAATTTCGTTGATAACAGCGCTCAATTTCCTCCTTCACGGCGTGTGTTGTCGAGGGCTTGTTGGCATAAACTCTAAATTTCAAAAAAAAACCTAAAGAACAAAGTCCAATGGCGTTAAACTCATGATCTGAGCGGCCAATTCTGATCACCGAAACGCAAAATTACAGGATCAGGAAATGATTCATAAATTAATCGAATTGATTCTCGGGCTGCGTGGCAAGTAATTCCATACATAACCCAATACTATATACTTTTCGAATCAATAGGAAATTTCAAATTTTCAATTAATTATAAACCTGTGTTTTCTATAAAAATTACTTTTGCGTGAATTTTGGAACACCCTTTAGACCAAACGACGCTTTCTTGCTTTTTATATAAATCAGTAATCAATTAGTATCAAATTACTTAATTGATATACGTCAAAAATATTAATAGAGGAGCATGGTTTTAGATAATAAATTATAATGCTGCACGTCTCCACGTGCTGAATAACGAAAGGGCGCACCCACCAAATGGTTTCTAATCTACCCTATAACATAATGTCTCTCTTTCGTTTATTTTAACATATTAAAATCCCCATAGCGCAGATTACTGTTGATAAATTACTGCGTTAAAGTGAGCATGATTGTTAAGGACTTTACGTATATTATGTTAGCCAACTTTATTGTTTAAGATCGTTATACCGAAATGTATTGCCGCTCATTCTTTAATTTTATTGTACCTACTTAATAATGAAATAGTTACATTTTGACGAAGTTTGAAGTTGGAACACGGAAAAGGGGTTGTGGAAAATATCGATTAATTCGTGTTTACTTTTACTCAATTTGTCATTTTGTTTGATGCGGCATAATTAAATTTGTCGGAGACTTAAAAAGTATTCGAATTGTGGAAAAAGTTGCGAAAAAACAAATAATAATTGAAATAATTTAAATAAACAACTTAGGGCAATATTATTAGAAACTTAAATGATAAAAGTAAGCTTTAGATGTTATTGTAACGTTATTGTTCTCGTATTCCGAGGTCGTTGGAATTTAAAATCCCACTGTTGAGACGTTTAAGCGGATACTTACCGAATAAGAGTTGGAAATTCATTCCGCCTGGTTTTTTCAATTGGAAGACAAAAAGCTCAGAGCTGAATCAAAATAAGCTTTGACGAAGTAAGAGGGTATTTACACAGCCGCTTTTAAACAAAAAGAAGAAATTGCCACTTAGGATACTACAGTTTGTACTGTCATCTACGTTTCCTATCGGGATGTAATCTGTAAATAGAGCGATGTTCGGTATTCTTTCACGAACTTACTACTGATAAGCTCAAAGAGTCCAATGCGTGTGTTTCACCTCAAAGGGACTCTCTTATGAAATACAAGAAAACTGTTATTTCAAACTTCTCTTCTTTGTTGATTTTCAGCTTATATACACGATACACTTATATTTTCTTTACTCTTAACGCTAAATTTTAAAACTACTCTGGTCCGATGGTCCGATCGCTTTATTTCCAAATTGTAAGTGCTCGCACATTTCTTGTATTTTTTTAACTTAAAAGGGTTTCGTGTATTATTAAGCGACCGCCGCTAATTTTAAAATCAATATTTTAATACTTCGGCTAAACCAGAAGCTCATTAATTTTTAAATTGGTTGATGTGTACGATTTTGAAACATCATCCGGCTCCTGCGGTGGCGAACAAAACTTTTTTTTCCATTACGTAATCAAACCTTTAATAAATTCAAAATTATTCTCATTTGAATAATGTTACTTCCTACGTTAATATTCGGTAAATTAAAATTTATTTTCGGTAAATTATAATGTTACAGAAAAGTGTACAAGTCGTGTGGTAGCTCGGGTCTACCTCACTGCGCTGAAAGCGAAGCTGACGGTAACGGGTAATAATCACATTTTTTAATATTGGATGAAAATTAGTAAAGGGGCCACCTCGTTATTATTGTAATACCCATCTCCAAGAGATAAGGTCCTAAGAACCACCTAAAGGCACAAAATTTGCGTAATGGTTATATTTTGAAAAAAAAATGTTAGAAAAATAATGCAACGCAATGCTCTTTTGTATGTTGTATTGCCGTTTCCGTTAAAATTTTTGACGCTCTCGTTCTCAACTCCCGAATCACGTGGCAAGAGCTAAAATTTGGCACTTAGTGTCATTAGGCAAAACAATAATTCAATTCTGGTACTGCTAAGCACGAGCTATCTATGAGCTATAATCGGTCTTCAAAAGACATCTAGAGCCGTGCATTTAACTGGAGCTGACAAAAATAATATCAATTAAACGACATTTAATTTTTTTATTCGTTTGAATTGTTGCAAGTGAATTATCGTTTTAATTTCTGATTAATATTAGTTTTAAATAAGAATAAGGGTGGGTCCACACTATCAATACACTCGTGATTTGATACACTATTCTTACACAAGAAACAATAAAGCCCCATTTACATAGAACTTAGTGCAGATTGATGGTGTAGTTTGCTGGTCTAGAACTCGCCAAGTGGGCAACGTGGCGTAAAACCATTTACATAGACTTTAGTGGTAATCATTCTTATTTTTTTCCTATTTTTTTTTCTTATACTTGAACGATGAGATTATAATAGTACTACCGAAAACCAAAATGAAGAAATAAAATCAAAGCAAAGTCAAATCTTTGTTTAAATTTCAAATAGCTGGGCCGCGGGGGAGAGATGCGCTTCTATGATTGGCTGGTGCCGATTTACTAAGGAAAGTGGTCTAGAAGTTTAAACATTACAAACTTTCTGACCATTTTTAGCAACGACCTTGCCAACTATACTTTATTGTAAACGGGCACATTGAAAAAACCCTATTCAAGCTTCTAGACGATTCTTGCCCTTACTAGAACGATTACACTACTGTCTATATAAATGGCACTTAAGGGTATTAGTCACACTATCGCTCTCGCTCTGTTCTCGACTCAATAACGCGGTATCGGAGCGAGGGCGGTAGTGTCCGAAACCGGGGCCGAGAATGCATCAAGAGTGGAGCACACTACCACACTATAATACAGTGTAGATTGTACATCTAACTTTTGCAATTTTAATATTTTTACCTTTTTTTTTATAGGACAGTATCGTTAGTTTCTTAATTTTTTTTAAATCTAAGTGTGGAAAATAATGTTATTTAAATGACCTCCAATTGATAATGGCTCTTTCTAATGCATTTTTATTCACGACACTCAACGTTTCATTCTCAAAATCTGTTATTTCATCAGGAATATTTTGCTTAAGCTAGCTTAGGGTTTGTGGTTTATCAGGTAAACCCGTCCCTTTAAGTTAAATCTGGGGAATGGGGAGGCCAAGCGAAATCCAAATTTCTCAAAATAGTTCTGTCACCGAAAAGTTCTCGAAGAAGGCCCATTGTCGCTCTCGCGGTATACACCGTGGCTCCACCCCATTAGCACCACATAGCAGGGTTATTCACTACCGCCGGACGTAAAAATTTTTATCATGGTTCGGTATACTACTCCTGAAAAAAATTCAAAATTCTAAAAAATATGGACCGATTACTCTATTAGCCATAATTCCACATCTAACAGGGTTTAATTGGCGCTAATGCAGCACTTTGGATTGAAAAATATGTTCCATCACTCATACAGTTGGTTAAAAAATTTTCATTTTCTGTGGCTAGCTGTACAAATCTATACATGGTTGATATGTACGTGATACATGATAGATGTGTACAAATCTGTACATATCTAAGGCGTCGTTCTGAATCCTGTGGTAATAATTATTGTTGGGCTAATTGAATTTTGTATGGAAACATCTTCAAGTCAAGTTTCAATATTTGTCTTAGCGATGTTCTGGAGATGCCCAATTGACTAGCACGTCGACGAGGAGATACAGATGCATCATCGTAGACACTCTGTCGTCACAGCTTCTTCATTGCCAACAGGTCGATGAACATTCGGACGTACTTGATCACATATTGTACCACGTTCCTCAAATCAGCGGATTAAGCTTCTGATCAAGTTTGCACTGGGAGCTGTTGCAACATTAAAATGTATTCGATATTTTCTTTACGTTGTAACAGTAGATCGTTGGGAAACAACAAAATTATATAATTTTGACACGTAGCCTTTATAAAATTCCTTAAACTTCTTTATAATTAACAAAAAAATGAAATCCCTAAAAGTGAGAAATATTTTAAAACAGTCAGTCTAAATTGGCCCACCTTGTACATATTAAAGGTCATATCTATACACTCTCGATATAATCTCGATCCGATACTTATATCCCCCCCCAATAGTTACTATTTCTCTATCAATTTAGTGCAATTAGTGTTTGCTGTTCGTTTTCCAAGGATGATCGAAGACTTCAATGTTCTGTTGTAATGTATGTAACATTGTAAGCCCCCCCCTCCTCCCCAGTAAAGGTTTTAAATGAAAATAACCCTATTTTGAACCTAGGGGAAGTAAAAAGCTTTCAAGAAGAATAAACACACCGTACACCGTATACTAATGTGCGCGTTTTGGCTTAATATCTCAGACACTACGTGGATTGAGAACTACCATAAAACTTTCTTTGGGGCACCAGACCTCCCTACCTGAGTATTTTGTATTTCAGGCTTACCCCGTAACCACACCCTGTAGTGAATGTCTATATTTGCTTGGAAACTCGTAGCACCGATCACCAATAAAGAAATGAGTCAAAAATCCCCCCCCCCCCCAGCAATAAGAGCCCCATAAGGGGACCTTATCTAAAAATCTTATATACTTTAGGTGTTCTTTACATCCTGCATTTGAAGGCTGTGGGAAGAAGAATAAAACATTCCAATTTAGGTTATAGGAATTTTCAAAGCAGCTAATTCGTTTTCTTGATTTCTTTATCTATCTTTAGCTATCTTTGCAAGCTAATTGTCCAATTTAATAAATATGTCAAAGCAAATTTATTTACATAACAGATCAAGAGTACAAGCCTGTATGTACTCAACAGAGAGTACAGGCTACGTACAGACCTACAGACACACTTAGCTAACGAACATTAGACTTCTTGGTATAAAGTGGACATTAATGAACGAATTAAAAAATTAGTTTTAAACAGTAAAGACTGAAGAAAAGTAGTACGAATGTTAGTGCCAAATAAGATACAAATGAAAAAAGAATTTTTTTCTTTTAAGATTGAAATATTAATTTAAAAGGTTGAAATGCGTGAACGGTAGATATAAAATAAATTTCTTTGACTTTTATACTACTACATTCAGTATTGTAATAATTGTAAAAATATAGAAGAGCGAACTTGTGCCTGCTTATTCGTCTCGTAACTCGTAACACGATTATGCCGTAAAAGATTAGCCGCCCAAATGAAATTTTGACAATTTTGTAATTTAAATTTTACGAGAATTGAGAAAAAATTCGTCTTTTAAAATTTACTCGAATTGTTTCAGGATCATAGCAAAGGAGACACACTAAACGGCGATCACGAAACCGAAGACAATGAAAATGACGAAAACGGCGAAGTCGAAAACGAAACAGAATTCTTAGAAAACGGTCGAAATCATCACATCGAATCGCCCGATTCTTCTCATTCAAGAAACGAAAAAGATCTCGACGAAGTCATGGACATAGAAACAAATGTACAAAATTGCATTCGACACGCATTAAGCGTCGTCACTACGCCAGCCACCCAGCCAGGTTCTTCCCCGCCGCCGTTAGCGGCCACCGCGCCGCCCTTGGCAAACGAATGGAAAAATGAAAATCACACACGTCTTGCTTCAGAAGTAGGGAGTACACCTTATTAGTTACACGAAATAAAGTAATTTTGTAGGAAAAAATATTCTTTAGATAGTATTAAAAGTATATCCGTAATTATTTTTGTCAAGTGAAGTATATTCAAGTTTTCTTCTCTTCCGATAGGTTTAAGTTTCCTCGTTTTATTTCGTTAGTCTTTCTCGTAAACGCAAGTTTACTTCGAGGAGAATAGTAAGATATTAATGTAACGAATGTCAGATTTTCTAATATTGTACATAAATAGTTTATAGATGAAGTAAACGGCTATTCTAAAAATTTTATCCGCTAGTTTTGAGCTGATTTAGTTAACCCTCCCTCGACGCTTGTAATCGATAATCAATCATTTTTGTTTTTTCTTCGTTATTTTTCAATTTTGTTTTGGGCATTTGTTTGTAAAGAAAAAACAAAACGACATATCATGAAAAACTATTGTTCTGTAAGAATTTTGTTAAAAGATGAGCAAATATTGAATTAAACAATGATTAACAAACTAATCGTAAACAAATTTTTAATTTATATTTTTTATATGGTCGTCATGTTTATTTATTATAGTATTTAGTCTTACAATTCAATAATTGCTCCATTTGGAGACACTTCTGATCGTTTGAGTAAATTAATTGAAAGTAACCCTGGAAAAACCAGAGTTGGAACTAGCTGGTATTGACTACCGCGTGGGGTCTAGTGTACCCCAAGAATATTTTCGTACACATTTCAGTGAAATATTAAGGCTACCGTAATATTCTATTTCGGTATTATCAAAAGCACTTTTTCTTCCAACCTGTGGGGGTCTAGTGGACCCCATGGTGGTTCCAGGGTTTAATCAGAAGTACTTATTTAATTTTAAATGTACTATATAATCTATAATACTTATTAATAAGGCAGTGTTACAACATACTCTTAAAGAAATGTTAAACAATGCTCCAAAAACACGGCTCTTTTAATGAAAAACGAAGTTCTGTTACTCTGTTGATATTTTATTTAAAAAAAAAACTTTAAGTGATATTCAATTAGAGCCACCTTCTTGGAGTACGATTATACTACTTATAAATTTTAAAAAAATAATAATATATTATGGCCTACGACCAATCCTTTTAATTTATTTTTAGAACGTATCATAAAGCAAAATTACTGTTGTCAAAAAAAATTGTGAAACTGGCTGTTTCAGATAAGAAAAAAAATAAACCTTTGAGAATAGTCTTGTAATTACAAGTTTGTTAAATTAGAATGTGCCATGTATTTGATTTTTAATTGGAATTTTTTGCTTTTACATCAAAGTATACTTAGAAACTATTCTCGAAGTTGTAAAAATAAAAGTGGACATAGGTGTCTTGTAGTATTTTAAATAATAAGAAGTTTGATTAATTTGGAAGCTACGATTTTGAAACTGTTGCATGATGTAGAGAGGTATCAAAAGTCCAATCCGAGTAATGTTATAAAAATATAAAATAACGAAAAAAATTCATTTTTGCATTATTTATTTATTTTGTTCTAAATTATTAACAGTTTCTATTTATTCTAAACGATTTTTTTAAATATTATCGACCAAAAACTCAATCGTTTAACAATCATAAATATTGCATTTGCCTTGTTACAGATGTTAATGGAACCCTTGATTTAAAAATATTGTATAAGAATCGAATTGTTAAAATCCTAATAATATACTATGTAAAGTTACCTTTGTCATATTACGTCATTAATTAATAAATCTATGTCCTTTACTAACTGTATTTTATTAACCTACCCGATGGTGACCCAAAATCCGGAAATCAGAAGCCGTTGAATTACTAGTTCTTCAAAGTTAGTGTACTTTAAAAAAAAACCCGTTTCGGACCTATATTATCTCTTCAATGACTTGAACAAATTTTTGGTTGAAAAATCAAAAAAGTTGAGCTCTTCTAGAAACTCTGAAAGTAAAGCCAGACTTACCATTTTAGACAAATACAACCTCAGGCCTTAAAAAACTCCAAACTATTTTTTTACAATAAAATAAATACAAATCTTCAAAAAATCTAAAATTGACCCCATCTAGGAGCCTTAAGATGAAATTTTATATAACTAGGATTTGCTATAGTAACATTGACATAGAAAGGCACCCAAGACAAATTTGCTTTGGCGTACTTAATATAAGTATTTGGCGAAATTAGGTGGTTTATGTTCTTTTTCGGTTTCTCGCTCATAACTCGAAAACTACGCACTTTATGAGAAAAGCTTTTCTATATAAAAATAAAGTACACTTAATTTCCTACAAATCTGTTTTAAAGTTTTTTCTTCAGGTTAACGATTTAGGCGCTAGCGAGCTTTAAAGTTAAAAAACCTTTAAACTTGGTCAAAATTGTTTTATCGTTTACAACTCAAAAACTACGCACTTTATGAGCAAAGTGTTTTTATACAAAAATAAAGTGCACTTAATCTCTTACAAATTACGTATCTTAAGTTTTTTTCCTCAGATCACGATTTAGGCGCTAGCGCGCGTTAAAGTTAAAATAACTTCCAAACTCGGTCACAATTGTTTTATCGCTCATAACTAAAAAGCTACGCACTATATGAGCAATGTGTTCTTATACAAAACTAAAGTACGTTTAATTTCCTACAAATTATGTCCCTTGAGTTTTTTCCTTAGGTCAACGATTTAGGTGCTAACGAGCGTTTAAAGTAAAAACAAACTAAAATCTACAAAATAATTGTTTATTGCTCATAACTCTAAAACTACGCTCTTTTGGAGAAAAGCGATTCTATGCAAAAATGAAGTGCATTCAATACGGCAAATTATGTCAAATGGTTTTTGTGAAACAAGCAGTTGGAGTGGTAGAGCGCGTACACCGTACAAGTTTAGGGTATATCGAACGTTGAGGCAAAATGCTGGATATACTAAAATACACAATTGATTTTGTCCAATGCAGTCTAAAAGAACATAGCAAAGTTGTAATAAAACCGGAACTTCAGCTGTAAAGGCTCGTGTCCACTAGCAAGCAACTTGTGATAGATTTTTCAGACACTGCTTGCGTAGCCGTGTACACACAATTTACGTTTTTATCGAATTTACTCTACACAAATTACTATAGCAAGTAGCTTTTGTGGTTTCAAGTGTACACGTCTTTATTGAAATATCTCCGGCTATAGAAAGAAGCAGGTAGTATACCTACCATAAAACTCATCGATTTACAAAGAGCTTACAGATCTTTGGAAATTATCTTTTAAATTTTGGGAAGACATTTATTTAATCCCCTACAATCTATTTGCACACAAATTTTGTATAGGTGTATGTCAATTTACTAAGAATTACCAAATTTAAATTTGAGAATAAAGTTGAAGTCAAATTGGAATGAGTTTTAGTTGTGTTACATATTTCGTATCATACGTATCACCTGCAGCTTCTAAGTGATTTTTGGTTTTTATGTGCTACTTTTCTTTCAAACAAATCAAGACTATACAGAGTATATTATTTACTTTTGAGCAGTAAGTTAAAAAAATTTATATTTTTTAAATCATAACCGTGCATTTCCACTACTATATTATTTGTTTCTACACATCGTGTAAAAAAAGAAACGCACGGTGAAAATTTTAATTTAGTCCGTAATAATTAGTATACATATTGTGATGTTACTAATATACTTACACATTGTTTTTAATTGTGGAGTAAACGAAATTGATTTGCAGATCAAGTCTTTGATGAAAGCAAAAGTTTTTTTTGTTATCGACCACTTTGTTTGTCGAAATACCGACTTCAAAGCTTGTCGTAAATCATTATGTATTTAAGTACTTTTGACTACAAAAGAGGACCAAATGAAAGTGAATCATAAGTACATCAAAATATTCCCAAGAATACGTAACTCGTCTGTCTTTTGGCCACTTTTACTTTTTTGAATTTTATTTCAATCCTGGTTTATCTATTTCCTTAAAATTATGTAATCTCCGTTGAATCTCAGTCCTTTCGAACAATTGCGCTAATTTCACCAATGTGGCTTATTTTTTTATTCGTTTTTTGCTTGGGATACAATTCAAAAGTTTCATTTATCAAATAAGTATCTTTTGCTCGCTCAAAGACGTTTTTCTTTCATCTTGTATATCAGTAATTTGTACGCTTGCTAAAAACTTTCGGGACTGTTCCGAAAGTTTTGCTTCATTCGGTTTTGGCAAAACGCCCATGAACACTTGCAAATTAGGGGTCGACCAAATTTATACCTCTCACACCGAAAAGATTTATTTACTTGCGAAAATTTTTGTCGAGAACTGTCAATCATTTCAAAGTTGCTTCGTATTTTACTACCTGAGGGTAGTAATAAGGGTTTACAATTTTAAGATATATGGACGCAGTTGACCAGTCCAGTAATGCTTAAAAGAATGCCACAGCACTTCTAAAAAATTGTTTGGTCAACTTTCGTTGTGACAGTAAAGTCTTCCGTCCTTCTTATAAATAATTTGAAAACTTGTTGTCTAACCATTCGAACAGCTCCGAAAGTATTTGCCCGAGTCGGTCTTGCCAAGTCGCACGTGTACACTAGCAAATCGTGCGATTGTATACTTGCAGCAGTTTTACTCTATGTGCCGTGTACACGTGGTTTACACAGTATGCACCTGTTCTCAGACCTAACTTGTGAAACTTTTACTTGCTAGTGGACACGAGCCTTAAAAGGTAGGTTTTTGACACTTTTCACATTATCTAAAGTTTTTGTCATTTGAATTAATAATAATTGCAAATATATTATTTCTACTATTTGATGCTATTGTAGTGTAAAATTGTGTGTGTGTAGTGGAAATTAGTAAAATTAAAAAGTTTTCGAAAACACCCTTGATATTTTCAAATTTTTGAAGATATCGTAAAATTATCTGTTCAATGATTTTCAAACATTTTATATTATGGCTTTCGGTTTAGCCAAAAATGGAATTTTCTTCCTTTTATTAAATAGAACACCCCATATATTTTAACATTTTGAAACCATGGAAAAATTATGATACTAATAATTTAAATAATTATTTTTTGGATCATCAATAGAATTATTATATCCCTTTAGAAGGCTAATTACATTACCGATAAAGGATAAAGGTTACTAGATAGCAACGTTAAACTTCGGGGAGGAAATTAGCAAAGCAGCTAAAGGGCAGGTCAAGACAAGACGCCTACTGCCACTTACCTAATAAATCCTTATATTGAATAAGCGATATAGCTAACCAAAAATTTTAATTGGGACATTCGAGCTGTCGCTCGCGTGATGATACAGTAGTTATTGAGAAACAAAGTCGCAACATAACACTAATATAGTGCAAATAATTCAAATAAATGCGAAGCACTTACTCTTAAGTATCGGTCAATGTTTTTAAAGGTTTTGTCGTGCTACCCTGAGTACAAACACTAATTTATTAGGTACATCAAATTGACTTGACAAAACCTTTATACGTACTCATGAAACATGTAACTACTTTTAAGTAATTAAAGAATAGTGCCGTTACAGACATTTCCCAATTACTTAATCTTAAAAATAATACATGTAGGTATACCCATCTACATAATTAAATCGATGCATTTTCTTCAAAAATGTTTTTTAGGGTTTTTGCCAACGAACGCAGAATAGAAAAATCGCCAAAAACTAGTTGTGGCTTATGTACCTACGTTTAACTTTAAATCGATCATTATCGTGGAGGAATACACATATATTATACGCTCACAGACAGGCGGACTTGGTTGTCTCAAAACGTCTTATTGTATTATTGCATTTGAAATTTTTTCAATTCAAACACGAAACTTTTTGCACTTAATAGGTTTCGCAGGTCAATAGAAAAGTATGCTTTTAATAATTTTGAGGTTAGGTCAGTTAGCATGGTCCTGTAATGACACATAAACCGTTTTTATACGTGTAAACGATTAGATTCTTATTATACGTTTCAATAACTGTTTGAAAATGTTTTAAGAAAATCTTTTATGGAAAGAAAGCTCAAATATGCGCTGCTTATACAAAATAGGGGTAGGTTGGTAAGTTGGTATAGATTTTTAACCCGCCCTAGGTCTTTATTAAATGGAATTAGAAGCGGGAATCTTCTTGGCAGTCTATTTGAATATTAATTATATCAGACACGAAAAAATACATTTTGCTTTTCAATTTGCTGAAAACTCGATAGTTTTCAATTCGGTACATTCATTTTTGTTTTACTTAATTGAGATGTGTATTTTGAAAACAGAGCCGCTTGCGTTAATTATTAAGATTAATTATTGAATCAATTAATTACAAAATATTTTAATGTACGAGGAACGTATAAAATTAACCCCAAGATAACCATTTGGGATTTGTGCACTATATTGTCCCCTTTAGGCTTAATTCGTTTTCTTTTTCAAAGAACGCTTGTGCTTTTCAGCGATTCCATCCATTTTAAGTGTCAAACCAGGGGCCAATTTGGGCATGTGCTTTTGCACTGCAGCACAGGGACTCGTGCAGTCATAAGGCCCCTTTGCAGTGGTTCAAAAAATAAAAACAATTAGAATTAAAAATTTAAGGAAAAATAGATTATGCAACTTACACAATTTATTCGTAAATAATATATGATAACATCGGAGTGAGGGCTCCTCTAAAGCGTTTGATATTGGAGAATAGTGATAATAGTGATAGTTAATAAAGCGTATATGACCTCGAGAGATTTGACGACGGCATGACACTCTCACGGCATACTTTCAATGAATTTCTAAATATTCTCTTGGGGTATATTGGTCCATTCTTCTCGAAGAGCTATCAAAAGCTATTGAAGAGTTTCTGAAGCCACAGGCCACAGGTAAGTTTCTGATCTTCCGATCAAACTCATCTCATAAGTTGTAAGCGGGAAAATCAGTAGCTCACTTATGCTCCCTTTAGCGTCGCTCAGTCGGTTGAGGGGTAGGTTCGGCGTCGAAATAAAAGACACACATACCACAAATTAAAATATTTATTTTAAACCCAAATAAATAAAATGTAATTAATCAAGAGAATTCAAAATATTAGTATTAAATACAAATCAAATTTAATTAATTAACTAATTAACCAAAATATTCTGGAAGGAAAACAACGATAAATTATATACAGGGGCAAGGACCTGGACCAGGTAAAGGGAAAAGGGGGAGGTGCGGCTATAAGGCACTACGACGGTCCTTGCGGACCACCACAGCACAGTAGCCACACGGAAGGGATGTATTTGGTTGCCACACTTGGGACCACGGACAAAACGAGACTTTACACCGACTACTATAGGACTCCGGATTCTTCCGGCGCACGGCTATTTATTAAATTTTCCCCTTCTTGGGAACCAACCAATTACAGCGCTAGCTATGATTGAAAGAATGGGGATAGTATTGGCGGACGGGCTATCATCCACTAACTAATTATAATTATAAAAATGTAATTAGTGGCCTTTGGGAAAAATTAGGACGCGGGAAAAATGCGCTGTAAAAAGGGCATTCGAATGGTGTTTGTCTCGTTGTAATCGGGGAAAATTTGGGGACGAACAAGAAATAAAAATTAAATTCAGGGCCAGTAATTAATAAAATTAATTATGGGCCATCAGGGGACGTAAATAGAAGATTAGGGGAGCAAAAGAAATGGGGGGCGAAGTTCAGAATTTAATTTTTGGACAAAATTAAATCAAAGTTGTTAAATTATTACATTTTGTATACGAAGGTCGGACGTTAAAATGATTGACCTCGCGCGGCTTGAACGAACGTACGCAAGATAATGGTCAGATGTCGGTATAATTTAATAATTGTTAATTTTTGTTAATAATTAACAACGGGGAAAATGAACAAGGGAGAAATATTGGGTCGAGGTTTAAGGGTAGTAGGTGGACAACCAAAACGGATGCGGATTTGGACCAGTTCAGAGCTAGAATCTTGGGATTCATAACACTCTGAGCTGTATAAGAAATCCACATCGTTACAAAGTGCTCGATTGGATTGAAATCTTAATTAAGAGCTGACCAGTCTTTACTAGAATTTGATGTCTGATGTGACCTGCTACATATGGGTTTCAGGAACATAAACCCTGAACCTATGAGGGCTCCAGCAGCTATCCCATGGTTTGTGAGTATGTCATCGATGTTCGAGCAGCATTCGATTGCCCAGGTACAACAACGAGGTATGTACGAATATTGAATGAGATACCTGCCCACATCACGCCAGATCCCTTTCCCAACTTGTCTGAACCAATCCTTCACGATGGCATTCACCTATGCCTAAACTCAAAGACACATCACAATGAGTTAGTCAAAATCTGAACTCGTCATTGAAGATCACCAAGAATCGCTGCTCGAATCGCCAATTTACATTACCGTGCGTAAATTGGAGTCTGTCTCTTTATTGATTTAAAGTTAAGCGTGGCTGACGAACCGGTCTCATTGATCTCAAATTGCTTGAACTCCAGTGACTCTTCTGTGTTTACTTTGTAGGTCTCTAGATGTGCGACGTCTTAGTAGAGCACAATTACGCAAAAATCAACAAGAAGAACTTGGCTAGCTTTCTGAAAAGTTGTCATCAATGATCAATGGTATTGTCAACCACGACCTTCCATTAATGAAACGTTGTTGCTTCTTCTGCACCTTCTTCCGCGTTATTCAAATATTTTGTCCTACGTTCATTACGATTTTATTATGGTTTTAACATGGAGTGTCTCTATACGACTAGTAAACTTACACGTATCTTTTGACTGGCCATCTCACGAAGATTTTTGGGATTCCAAATCTTCACATATTGAGAATTTAACCTGATCATCCCTCGTATTTAAAATTTGTGTATACGTAGCTTTGTTGATAAATTGTCGAAAGATCTGGCTCTAGCATAACTTATTAAGAGTTTAAGTGAACTGACGGCAATTTAAACTAGACTCTATTTGCTTATAATATAATCCATCACGTAAAGGTCAAAATTTATTTTACCCTTGAGATTAAAAATCAAAATTAATTAATTTTTTATTACTTCATTTTTTCCGAGTAGGTACTTAAATTGAATAGCATTGTTACGAACACACTTAAAATTTAACTCGTAAACAAAATTCTAAAAGCAATTGAATTTATTTATTAAACAATTCCTTCTAATTTAAAATCCAAACAATCGTTTATGACTGAAAACAAATCGTGTCGTACTTGAACAAAACGATTGTTTCAGAATAGTCGTTCTAGTGAAGTACACTTACTTTGGTCACGACCAAAATGCAATCTGTTAGTCGAGAGGATAAACCAATTTTCCGTTGCCTCTTCATGTCATTGTCATAATATGATGATGTTTTGCTAATCCCATCGTTAACGATTATATTTTGAAACAAAGGGCAGTAATTAATTCGTTAATTAATGCGTTATTTGTCGCAGCCGACACTTTTTTTCGAACTCGTTATTAAACGAAATTACTAATTTGTTAGTTAGGTAGGTATTTGGCGTTATTAATAAGCTCTCGTAGCAAACAAATTAATTTGGTGGTAATTTAAAACAAAGAATAATAACAATAATAAATTTTGAAGTGCACGTATGAGGCACATCAAAATATAGCGCTAAAGCTTTACCCGGACACTTCACGCTCCCGATATAAATCTAGTGAATTCTCGAGGGATCACAGAATCCTCTTAACGAGACGCGTGTTAAGGTCCCTATGGATCTTCACTATGCTTTTGGATTACTGCATTCTAGCATTTGCTAGTGCTAAGACTAACTTTTAAAACTTTTCTAAAAGTGCAACAATCTTGATTATGGATGGCCAGTATTGGAAATCTTTCGTTATAAATTTACTTCTTTTGTTCGACATTGCGTACTACCTATTATGTAAAAGATAACAGAAAAAATAAAAAACCTAATTTTAAAAACATTTAGGTACTTTTACTCGCTAGTAAATAATATTATGTGACTCGGGCAATAATATAGGATGACGGAAAAGTCCTTTCAAAGTGGGCAGAATTAAAATCTTTACATTAAAATTTAATTTGCAATTTAAAAAAGTATTTTTAGTTTATTTCGGTCATTTTATGACAAAATCTTACGTTTTAAGAATCGATTAATCTTATACAGTCCGCAAAAACGTACCAAAAGACCTGTAAAGTCCGTCCGTCCGTTTTGGGCCTATTGTAATTCTTTGAAGCAAAACGATTTCAAAGTGTAAAGACTGACGGTTTACTTTCGGACTTTTTACCCCGTGCTTCAGGTGTTCCTCAGGGATCAATTTTTGGCTCTACTTTGTTCTCTATCTGTACGTCCAACTTGTATACGTCTCTTAACCATTTTAAGGAACACTTTTATGCTGACTATAATACGCAGTTCTACATTTCCCTTTCTCCAGATAACTTCATTAATGCGATCAGTTCACTAAATTATGATCTTACAAGTCTACTTAGCTTCTCTAATGAACATAATTTCGTCTTAAACGCCTCTAAATTGCATGTTCTGCTTTTCGGTGGTCACGTGGTTGGCAGTACTACTTCACCAAATTTGTGTACATCTCGAAGGGTCTAACCTACCCTTATCGGGCGAAGCTCGGAATCTTGGTGTTAGGTTAGATACGGAGCTGAGATTCAAGTCCCACTTTACTTATCTGCTTAAGAATGCATACCCTATTCTTCAGATGATTTAAGCTAGTTGTTATATACTCAGAACGAGGCTCAGGTCTATTCTTCTGTGTGATTCTTTGGTTCCATATTTAATTACTGTGATATTTTGTATCATCCCCATCTTGACACAGTTGAAGTACGTAGAGTGCAATGCGTTCAGAACTATTTTCGACTTATCTTCGGTTTAAGGAAGCATGATCGAATTTCTCACACACTGGACGTAGTGGGGTGGCTTAACATGAGGCGACGTCGAGAGTTACACTCCATTTGCTTTTTCTGTAGGGTGTTAGCTCTCAAAGTTTCTAATTATCTGTACCGCAAGATTACTTTAAGAACTGATGTCTATCATATTAGCCTTAGGAGTAGAGGATTATGAAGATTATGAACCATTCCGAGGCACATGAGCCACACTTTCAGGAGATGTTTTTCTTATAACATCGCGAGTGTTTTTAATTCACTGTCCGATAGATTGTTCTCCCAGTCTCAACTTTATCTTTATCAACTTTTCGCATCAGAAATGAGTTTTCTTTGTAGTCGCTGGTAGGGTGATGTGTCGTTTTCGTGAGAGATCGACGGAAGATCAGACAGTTTTACCGTGCTGAATCGGTTCCTGTTATCTGTTATTTTTTCTTGTAATCGTTTATTTGAGTATTCCAATAAATAAGTTATTATTATTATTATTTCCTTTAGCCTCATTAAGTTTATCCAAAGTTTGGGATGGACTTTGAATTAAAGAGACTAGAGATTAGAGCTTTTGAAAGCTAACATACTGGGTGGGTACTATTAACCGAGCTACCAGCTACGAGTTGTTGCCCCTTCAGCCTAAACATAAACGAAAATAAAAAAGTTGAACTTGGAAGTAAACGAGTTGTTAGCTTGTTTTTAATCATCGATTCAGTTTGTTGTATTATTTTTATTAGTTGCTCATAGAGATACACCCTGTATATAGAAAAAATGCCCAAAACGAAGCAATACTGGAGACCATTTTATGCGGTTTGATAATTGATTGAAAGAATGCTCCATAATTTCCCAATTTACCAATACATACCTAATATATTTGTCGGTAAATGTTGACTTAACTATAATTTATTAGCAACAATGTTAAAAACTAACCAAACTTGTTGGTATAGTGCACCAAGCTATAATTAGGGTTTAATTGATTTTGTGCAAATTTACAAGCTGTTTTTGTTTGAGTTAATCATAATTTTACGATTTTGTTTGTATTCATTTTTACGGCGGTATTTAGCTTCCATGCCACATCCAAAATACCCAATTAATATTTTACATTTGCATACGTTACGTTAACCAACTAGATAATTTATTTGTGGATAGCAAAAATTCAACATTAATAAATAATTTCAATTTGAATCTTGTTTTATACGTTTTTGTATAAACTTAATTTCTAGAAGAACTATTTTTCGTATTCTCATGAAAAGGTTTCAGATCAATATAGTTCTCAAATTTCCGTCCCTACAGACAGATTTTCCCAAAAGAGGTGATTTTGATTACCGTTTCTTTTTTGGTAGATTCTCACTAAAGAAAAGCTCTTTTTTATCGAAACGTCCTCTGATGATTCATTTTCCTGGATTGAGGATTTTTGTCACGATGTATTGAGCGTTTCTGATTATATTGGCGCTAGAATAGGGCCTCTAACGTATCTGTGTCTTTTAAGATATCAGCGAACTTCACTTCGGCAAATGCCTAAATGTTTGATTCAAAAATTATTGCGATATTACGAATCAGTACACCTTAAAGTAAAGAGGAGGTAAGTTTCATCAGAATCGAGAAAATCACAAAAGAGTTTTAGTACAACAACCCATCGATACTTTCTCACCTCTGACTTCCTTCGGCTTTAAATGATACTTTTCTGTTGTTCAGTAGGTAGTCACTAGACAAGATATTTTCACTTACTACTCATTTTATAATATTTGCATTTTCTCAACACTGAAACGAAAACTGATAGATGATAAATAACAAAGAAAGAGCGGAGCTCAGACCGAAACATATCGCCATAGAGAGAAGGGATCCTAATTCAACACAATATTTCGTACCACTACACTGCACATTATTTATTATTTAACAATTAACTAAAGTAATATTATAACGGGATAAAAGCAAAACGGCAAGATCGTTACTTATAATTAGGGCAATTTTCTTAATCTTATATTTTGAAGGTATAGGAATGAGAGTAAAACAAAATGTCGACTTCACGTTCAATACAAATTAATACACGCTACACACAAGCGGATAGCTAGCAAATTTAGATTAATTATACACTAAATCTCCTTTATGATAGGGCATTATAATATGGAGATCCCAATTACGTGAAGTAGACGAGTTCAGAAGGCTTAACCTAGTGAAACATGCAACCTTATTAGTTCAAGCACTAGTTAATTCGCGATACACACTACTCGGGTAAAATATTTTCTTTAAAAATTTGAGTTTCTTATGTAGGTACTATAATCTTATAATTCGCTGTACTAAGTGGTTTGAAGTACAAAACTGGGTTTATTTAAATGTTGCCAATTAAATTAAATGTGCGCGGGAAAAGCATATTTCAAGAACGGAAGTCAGTTAGTTCTTTTTCCAAAAATTCAGGTTCTAGTTAGGTGATTCTCTTCAAATTTACATAAGATGCAGTCACTAAATGCTGACACGAAGAACCCTAAGCGTCAGCTGCTTCTCGTCGCTGTCTCTAATTGGCGAGTTAGGCAAGATTACTTCACTTGACAGTCCAGCCTTCTTCGGTGAAAAAAACGATCCACGAGAGCTTCACAAGACCTCATTTTAGATTATATAACGAGGTTAAATCCAATCACATCAATAGTTACTTTGAAGGAATGAAAGATGAGTAAGGTGAAGGATACTTGGAGGGCAACCTCTCGCACTGAACTTCTGGAAACTTGTGCTTTAACAATTTGCTCAACCGTTTTAGGTCCGTTGCAGGATCCAGCCTAGATATACACGGGCGTGACCTTTATGGAACCTGCCGTTAAAACCACACTCCCGTCATTGCCTATCACGCCAATTATGCTAAGACTACGACTGGGCTTAGCGTTAGACACAGTTTTCAATTTTTATTTTTTTGTCCTTAAAGCCCTGAACGTCTTTGAAGTGGGATTCGGACTAGTAACGAACTGCATTTGCAGATTGAACAAAACGAGGGAGGTTGTCAACCTGGTATGGTTGCCAACTCATGACGACATACGAGGGAACGAGAAATCGGACGGTGTGACTCAATAGGGTAGTAAAATAAGACTAACTGGACCAGAACCAGTGTTTGGAATTCCCTATGAAATGACAAAGAGAGAAATAAAGACACTGAAGTGGCATATTAAACACTGGAAAGAAACTCCTAGACAGGGTATTCTAAAGGTCTATTCCCTCTGACACAAGAACCCGCTATCTACTCAAAATGAGTAAAAGTGAATTTCGACTGGCAACGACACTAAATAATAACGGGTCATTGCCAGTTTAAAAAGCACCTATATATACGAAGGAAGTAGAAAAATACCCACTATTTATACAGAGGAAAAGGAAACTCTAATTTGTCTTGTGCTACACTGTGAAGCTTTCACAAGAAGTTGTCACACCGTTCTCAGAAAGGAGAAGATGGTCCAACAAAAACTGCCCAAATTATTAATAGGGAAAATTCTGGACTTTATCAAAAGCACAGAACTTCCAAAAAGGAAGATTACATCCGTGTCGCATAATAATAGATCCGGAAGGTTGCGATGCAAGAAACCATTGGTCAGCCTCAGTACCGCAATAATAATCTATAGAGCGTAAAAGTAGGCTTTTAGACAGTTACGTCGAATTTTTGGAACCTAAACAAAACTGGGGTTCCAAAATATGAGGTAAATTTTTCCCTTTGAGGGTTTCTTGGGCAGATTCCTTGCACTTATTTCGGACGGCTCTAGGTACATCCCAATCTATTCGCAGTCCAGTCTTCTTGAAGAAGGTTACAATCTGATTCGGTGAAATCTTTGATTATCCACTGTTTCTGGATAAGCTGAACCCAGGTTAGAATGTCTCAGTGTAGGAGATCTCAAGAGCATGTCTTGGACCGCTGAGGGTGCTTTTAGAGCTACTTCGTTCCCATTAATTCCTAAATGAGTAGGTTATACCCAGTCCAGTATTACTTAGTTGCCTTAAGAAAGGACTCTCAGATTTTTCCAACATTATAGAAATAACGTAGAGATTTTCTTATTGTTCATAAGAGCTTCTAGAGCATCATGGCTGTCCGTGCTTGGGGAAGCTCCTTTCAAATTTATCATGGCACAGATAAAGATTGCAAAGATTTCTGGCTGACTGAAGAGACTGTAAAACAAGGTCTTGGAAAGGAATAATCAGATGAGTGATCGGATTCTTAATATCTCTTCCAATATCATAGTAGGTACCTACTATATGAATTAATATGAGAGAGCTTGTACACGATAAATTTCCAGCAATAATTGTAATGATCACGAGTTATGTAGGCGTGTAACTTTTGGAGTTTATTTTTTGGATTCGAGTAAGTCAACTCCAAACAATCAACATTGGTTTACATCTACACTTGTCGGCTATTTTAGAGACGCTCTGTTAATTAACAGTATTAGGTACGATCAATTTAAAAATCTACTATAGTGCCAAAATCGCTTTATTATTACATTTATTTTAAATTTCCTTAGATGCAAACAATTATAATACACCACTATACGAAGACAAATGTACTAGCAGTGTAAATACAATACAGAATATCAGTTAATTTTGGTTAATAATTTAGCGTGTATGCTTGGTAATGACGGCCCAATCTTAGTGATTGATGTGTTGTTCTTTGATAGAGCAAACGCGTTATTTTATAAACAGCTTTAATCAAGATTTATGATAAACCCGTTGAAAATTCTAAACTCTCCTAAAAACGAATTTAAAAAAATATATAATGCATTAGGAGCTTCGCGAAAACCAAACCCATTTCCATTTAATTAAGTATACGGTGTCGAAAAAATGTTTACATTGAAACTGTTTCTAAACTCACTTTAACTCGTAATAAGCGGCTTGTAAATATGTGTTTGGTCTTAATACATTGAAAAATGTACTAAAGTTACGTGTAGTAACTATTAAGTATTAAGCTTCGGGGCTTAAGCACGATCACGAAAAACTTAAACCTAAGTAAACTCGGGTCAAGTCGCTAAATTAAAGATTATAGTAAATTAAGGCAAATATCGTTTTATTTTTGTATGCACATTGTACAGGGTGGTTAAGACTTTGGTATAATTATTGAATTTTTCTTCCGTTCTACTGTGCAAGGCAATGGCAACTCGACGAGGTACGGTTTGTTCCTCAGTTTCCAGCTAAACCGTTATATAAAAAAACATATTTGATGACATCCGTATTTTTCGGCAGACTCTTGAGCCACCGCGTATGCAGAGCTTGAAATTAATTTTTTATTTGTTAAAAAATTAGCATCTGATGAAACAAAATTTTTACCGTTGTACGCCCCAGCAGACGTTATACTTTTAAAAGTTGTGAATCTTATTCCCGTATTTCCCAAAGTGATCAATTATTCGAAACAAATGCATGCATAATGTGTGAGGCATCTTATTATGGAAATAGCGCGAAAAGGAGAAAAAGTGAGAAAAGTGTGATAATTGGTTAGAAGAAGCACTTTCCTTATGTATTATTTATGATTTGTACGATTCCTTATAATGGTTTCGTTTCAAGTAAAAATTTAAAACAGCTTGACTGAATAAAATAAATTATTATTATTTCTACCGAATTTAAATAATTTCGTGACACTTTACAAAAAAATTGTTTAATTGCCGTATTTCAATTTCAAAAGAACGGTGGTCGCGTGGTAAGGGTGTTTTCTAGAAGAAACATGTTGGAGGTTGAGTCTGTAAGAATTTCTTGGTTGATAGCTCCTCTACCGTAAATAGTTACACAAAAATTTCAGGGAAAGTTGAATCCTGGAAACAGGAATTATTACACTCGAAAATTATTCTCAGTTACACGGAGTGTACACGTAGGGAGTGGCATAAATAATTTCAACCTTTTGTAAATCTAAACATCACACTGAAGATTTTAAAATTGATTAACGAGCAATTTGAAATGACCTCACCAGTTACACTACAAGTCGACATCTAGCGAGATAATAGTATATTATTTAACGAGCGGGTAATGATACTCATTACTTACTAAAATAAATTGCGATATGAGCCGAAGGCAAATGTCGTAATCATTCGTGTGAATAATGAGCATTTCCGCGAGTTGGACACTATGCTTTATACGCAACCCCAAATATTGTAAATTGTGTTTAAAATTATTTAAATTAACTTTTTTCTATTTCGGTACTTTAATCCACTTCTTAACGTACTGTTTTGGTCTCAAAACAGTGCGTTAAGAAGCTCTCTTAACGTACTGTTTCTGGGGGATTTTCTTCTGCTAAGTTCGCGTCAAGTTGAACTGACGTTTAACAATGTCAAATATAATTTATTAAAATGTTTATTTTTAGAGCTTATTAGAATTGAAATGTAATAAAGAATAATGGTTTTACATATTTCATTCATTTTTATTTGTTAAAATTTAAATTATACAGACAGGAGTAGGTGCATTATTTAAATTTAAAAAAATAAACTTGCGACATCTATGAATCATTGAACTAAATGATATGACATTTCAGTCAGTGCCACCACAATTATTATAAAAAGAAAATCTCCATGATGTTAATTATTTAAATATTTTAACAAATTGATTTTATTAAAATCTGAAATAGAAAAAATAGTATAAATTACGCGTTTCATAAGCCTTGTTAAGTACTCGTCCTTTTTAAAACTCACCGCAAGCGGCTCGTTTTCAAAACTTGGACTCGTACGTTAACACGGTGCCTTATGAAACTTCTACTTTAATATACTATTAATGCGACATTTATCAATGTTAAAATGTGATGTAATAAAAAAATTTAAGTTGGTAGTGCTGAATTTTATTTGATTTTAGAAGGATTTTATTTCATTTGACAGTTTTTTGGCTGTCAAGTGGAAAGTGAGTTATGAATTCTGACAGGTTATGCCACACATTACTTGTTAAAAATGTCATATATATGTGGAATAAGTGTATTGTTTAACGGTTGCGGATAAAGGATTGTAATAGTTTAGTTATCGTTGTTTTTCAAAGTCAACTTATGTTTTTCGGTTTTAGGATTATCCGTTTTGCCATCGGCTTTCGTAGTATCCGACTCTTTGTACCGTTTAGCTGCAGAGACTTTACTACATTCACTTTGCTTATGTCCGTAGCGTCGGCGATTCCTACGTTGTGGACGCTTTTTCCCCTCTCGCCAACCTTCATCGTCTTGTTTTACTTTTTTCTGTTTCGAAGGAATGTCCTCTTCAAACGCTTCCTCTACGCTCCTAGCTTTAGTAAGCAATTCATCAAACGTTCTAATATCATCGTGTGGCAAACTTTTCCTTATTCGTACGTGCAGAAGTCCGAATAACATGTCCACTTGTACTTCTTCATCTAAGTCGTACGGCAACTGGGACAGTAAGGCTCTTATCCGACACACGAATATTTCCGTGGTTTCATCTTCTTGATGAGCGGAAAATATCTCCATGAATAAGCGAAAAGCGGGTTTTGTTCGACCAAACGCGTTTCTAAGCGCGTCAAGCGCTTTATTCCACGAATTTACTCTAGGTTTTATACCTTGCCACCATGTAGCCGCTAAATCGGTTAATAGCATGGGGAATCCTTTCAATGCATTAATATCATTCATGTTCGTGCAACTTTTATAAGTCACAATGGCATCTATAAAAGCATCAGGGCTACCTGTTCCGTCGAAGCGCGAGGAGCAGTTACTGTAATTACCTGATGTTTCGGGGACCTTTGTAGTGTTAGCGCGTAATTGCGCGACGAATTGTTGCGTGAAAGATGTCTGAGACGTTTGGAATGCATTTAAGAGTAACCGAAACTGGTTCGTCGACATTACGACGTTTGAACTATCCGTCTTGTCTTCAGTTTGTGAATTGCTTTGTATTCTATGTGTCATCATTTTAACTTTTGCACTGAACTCGAAAATAACCTTAATACGGTCTTGATTGAACGCGTAGAACTCCGCAAATTACTAACGTTGCGCCGATTTGAATTTATAACGAACAATTCACTAAACTATTTTTTTTATTTTGCAACACGTCAAATGCCAATTTATAGCAAAATAGATATTTTCAAACTACATATATAACCTATAAATAGCTTGTGCGACAGTGTTGACAAGGTAGTGCAGTTTCTACAACACTAATTTTGAACGACGTATAAATACCCACTTATACGCCGGCGGCAGATCAAGTATTTTGCAATTTTTCAATAGTAACTGCAACTAGTAAACTGAAAACAGGAAAATTAATTTTAATTCCGTTTTCCTCATGTGATTAAGTGACTCGTATGGATGATTTAACTTCCATACTGCGTCACATAAAGTCTCACTTATATTCTTAAGGCTGGAGAATTATAGGTTAGAATTCTTACGTCGTCCTGAACAGCTTTAATACTCAACAGATACAACTGAGGTTTTTGTAGGGTCTAGCCAAACAGCTTGTCTATGGCTTGACATATTTTTAAATTCAAAAAAAGTATTAGAAAGTAACAAAAAAAATGTTTTCCGAAAAGTGGCAAATTACAGTCAGTTTAAATTGATTGTTTTCTGTTGCGTATAAATACTTAGAACAATATAAAATATGTCAAGCCATAGAGGATATGATATAGAACATATCTATAATAATTGATTTAAAAGAAAATGTGTTTCCTAAGCCCTGAGGACGACGTAAGATTTTCCCCATAAGCCCAATGTTAATTAAGCTTCTCAAAAATTCTAATTGATGTCGCCACCCAGCCGTCGCTGCGATTCATAAACGTAGATAAATGTTAGTATAGGTAATGATAAGTTTGACCTGGAACAAATTGCAAGAGACAGATTTTTCGCGGTAACTTGTTCAGAATTTTACGCTGATTACGACCATATAAAGTCTATGCCAAAAATATGATAGAAAATGGCAAAATTTTGGCATATAATGTCACTATTTTTCGAGGTTATAATACAAAATACGTCTGAATGACGAGTAACCAAGACAGTTAAATGATACACACATCCAAAAATTAAATGAACGAGACGCTACTGAAAATGTTAGTTGGGTTGCATAAATATTTTTATGCACCATAACCTATAATTCTCCAGCTTTAATACAATAAACTGCTATTATTTAATATTAAATGTCATTCCCAAATTTTCGGATTTACAAGTTTTTCAATCTGCTTTGATTTAGAAAATAATTTTAAATAACAAAATAACTATTACTATTATAGAGATATTATGCAAAATAAAACACGGGCATTTTAATATTTTTGAGGTTAAGTAAATGGGAAAATCCTCGATCAAATCTCTTTTTAGCAAAGTTGACTAGTCTAGTTTATTACTTTGTGGTTAGTAAATTGCTCTATTTTCAACCATACATGTAATGACGGGACTACTGTCGTCTTTGTAAGTTGGAAAGTTAACAATTACTCAACGTTACTTTCCACCCGAGTGAAACATGATACCGGGTGGAAAGTGAGCACTTTCCACCCGGGTGGAAAGTTTTGACATTTTATCAAAAATGATAACAAAAATAAAAGTGTGCCAACTTGAATTTGATGGGTTATTTTTGTTTAAATATTAATCTTCGTTATTTTTACTCATTAGTTACATGTATGGTTGAAAATAAAATAGTATACAAACTTTGGTGGAAAGTTTCATTTTTGTCTCGAGCATTAACTGATCTCGGCGCTGCGCGCCTTGATCAGCTATTGTTGCTCTCGACAGAAATGAAACACTTTCCACCTCACTATGTAATATACTATTACATAATAAAGTTTAGTTTGTTAAGGTTGCGATATGCTAGAATGAGAAAGGTGTATTCTCATTTTGAAAAGTAAGCAACTTTAGGAATAACAACGACTGTTATCAAATAGCTACATTACAATTTATATAGTTAGGCAAATTTATTCTTAATTTCAGAAGGCCCCCTGTCCTTATAATAGAAATATAAAAATTCAAAAGCGTTTTACTGGAGCGGTTGGTTCAGGTTCATTATGTTAATTATTCTTCAAAACTAAGTCTTAAAGTGAAGAAGAAAGTATAAAGTACGATATGTATATCTCAGAATTTCATTTTTTTTAAATGGCCCAAAAGTGGTTAAATAAAAGCAAGCAATTTTCCTCACTTTTAGTAAGCCTTATCTCAATTAAATATCAACATTTCAGCAACAAAATTTAGCTTACATTGTAGCCCAATCTTTCTACTTTATTTTTTATCTACATAATTTTTTTGTAACTTCAATAGGTTTCGCTGCTCAACCGCTCCATTAAAGCACTATTTGCTAGATTTCTAACATGGGCAAAATCGCAACCTTAAATATGAAAAAAAATACTGTTCTAATCTCGATTTTTCGCAAAATTTGCTAAGTGGATAGATATGATAGCATTTTATACGTGTAGTTTCGCAAACACTTAAAGTTTTATTTTTATACACACTTTAAGAAACAATTATATAATATACTATAATATATAAAATAAAAATAAAATAAATATAAACCACATAGTACTATTAAGTACTAATAGAGACTAAGGTACAATTTGATTCGTCTTCCATCTGCGTTATTAGAATTTCAACTTTGTCACCTCGGAAAAGTAATGCGTTCTCTTTTTTCAGTTTTTTGCTTATAACTGGAAAACTACGCACTTTTTGGGAAAACTATTTCTATACAAAAATAAACTATATTAAATTTTCTCCAAATTGTGTTTTTTTAGGATAAACAGTTTCGGCGCTAGAGCGTGCTAAAGTTTGTCACAAATTCCAAAATCGGACAAAAAACTGTTTTTTTTGTTAACTCGGAAACTACGCACTTTTAGACGATCGTCGTTTAGATAAAAATAAAGTAAATAAAATTTTTCATGAATTATGTTTCTTAAACTGTTTTCATCAGGCGAACGGTTTAGGTGCTAGAGCGCGTTTAAGATTAGTCATTATACTCCTGACACTATTGGAAAATGAATAACAAATGCAGGAAAAAAATATACTATTAGTTTATAATATCTCTGTCGTTATTTATGCATTTTGGGTTGCTAAATCCGAATTTCAACTTTGGTACCATGGAAAAGTGATGAGTTCTGAGAAAATTGCAGAAAACTCCGGAAAAACTGATCTTTTTCAGTTTTTCGCTTATAACTGAAAAACTACGCACTTTTTGGGAAAACTACTATTATAGAAAAATATTACAACACTTCCAGTCGAGTTGCAGAGACACGCGGATCTTTAAAAAAGTGACGGGACGTCACATTTGATGAATACGTCCGTCTCATTGAACGAATTTTATCGCTACCACGTGCCAATGAGACGGACAATTTCTATCAATTGAATTCGTCTGTCTTATTGGTCGAATTTTATCGTTTTATCATATTTGGCCACTGAGACGGATGATTTCTATTGTTAAATCAAGTGTGATTGACCGGCAGATTTTTGCAACATGACCGGCACTTTTATAAAAACATTCCAAAATTTGCGGTTTGCTCCGAAAAGAGCTTAGTAAAAAGTGATTAAATCACGGTTTACTGTTAAATTACTGTGGCTGGACTATAGGTATGTTAGTTTAAACAAGAGTGAACACGTGGGGATTCTAGGGTATATGGTTAGTTACATGATCTAGAAACTAAACAACAATGTAGGGAATGGAAGCACTTTGATTCTACACAACCTAAGAAATTTCGTGTACAAAAAGTGTTATCTTAGAAACTAAACAAGATCTAGAGCATAGAATATTTTGGCCATGTCGATTCAGAAGTTCCTCAACGATGATCTTCTTATTGAGGTTAAAGAATTCATTGGTGAAGACAGTTACGTCCCCGCAGTCTTAGAGCTGCTTTTGTTGCCATTTCCTTCACATATAAGTCTAGCGGAGGAAAGCATATTGCATAGCAGCTCTTCCAGAGCTGCTGAGAGCGTGGTTTTCATAACTTCTATGGCCATGAGACAAAAGAGTGCCTGTTTTTTGTTTAGTAGACTTGTCGTAGTGATCTGTCTGGTTTTGGTCAACCAGATAAGAGCTGCATCGTAAATCATAGGTCTAATAATGGCAGTATAGAGCCAAAGTAAGATTTTCTGTGGTACTGCCAGCAGTGCGCAATACATGCTCTAAACATCCTCACTAGGTGACTTTTGAAAAGTTCCAGACTCCACTGTTGTAGTAGAACTGGAAAGGTTCCGTCAAGCCAAACGGTTGAAAATATTAAATTGCCCATTTTACCTTGGCAACGTTAATAACATCTTTGGAGATGATCTATTTCAACCTCGCTGCAAAGGCAGTGTTTTCAGTGCTGCTGCAAAGTCTCTCCATGACGATCTTTGAATCTGGTGTATACTCCTCTTATACTCGAACTGGTATGCTTTGAACACCGTCCAGTTGGAGAGCAGTTTTTAGTTTTTGTTTTTTTGTCTTTTTCTTTTTTTTCTTCGAGTAATTTGATGAAACTTAAATGACTTTAATTCCACTAAATTATAAACGGGGGGATATGACTAAAATTGTAACAAGCTATTACCAAAGTTAAAGTGTGGTTGTGTAGCTACCTTGGTTTTATTTTTATTCTTAGTCAAGAATACAATAGGACAATTCCCGTGAGAGACCTTCAGCTTTAAAGGGAATTCAAACCACCGAGCAAATTTTTTTTCTATAACATATGCAAATTTTACATAAACGTTTCATCTTGCAACAATTTAGTTATGTAGCGAAGAAAATATGTTATTGTGTTATTGTTAGGTACTAGGTAGGACAAAAATGGGTTTCCTATTGATCTCGTATCCTCCCAAACAACTTCTTATTTTAATAAAAAATATTATCCCTATACATTTATCATCGAGTTACATTTTGACTTTTATAGTGTCACAAATTTGAAATGTTGAATTGGAATAAGTAAATTATAAGAGAAGAGGAAGATTTATAGTATGTGCGTTCGGAACGTTGGTACTAGTTATAAAAGTTTGTGTAATTCCCAAGCTAGCCATTTTAGTTCATTCAAAAGGTGATCGTGTCAAACGCTTTTACCGTAACACAACATCGACTTATTTATAGCTCTAAATATCAAAAATATATTACGTCGTTTATCCATAAAATTTTTTTCACATAAGTTGAAAAACGTATTAAATAATATCGATACGTAGCGGATAGCTCAATTTAAGTAATCGCTTTTGAATATGAACTTATATGAGCAGCAGGGTTTAATTGGAATTGTTAAGAGCCGGTGAGAGAACGTATAGAGGGGCGTCAATTTGACTAAAGTTAAAAGAGATTAAAATTTTCTTAACGCCGCTTCTACAACATTATGTGGTCGTCTACATTCAGCTTCTTGGATTCTAGCCACTCTAACAAGTTTTTAATGGACATTTGCTCTAGAATTGGTTAAAGCAAGAGCATGCAATGGCATGCGTGTATTTAGTGTTTACGTATATTTGCACAGAAGCACAAGCGCACAAGGGGTAGTTCTCTCTTAATCGAAATTAGATCTAATACATAATTCACTGCACCACAAGCACAACCGTCTTGTCAAATACCGAGCTACTGAGAAGCAATTCCACAATTCGTCAAACTGAATTTTTAAATTTCCACCCCTTTAAGTCGAAAAAATTTTAAAAAGTAATTTTTTGTCTGATTTTATATTCAATTTTTACAAGTTATAAATAGTCATGCTACGAGCATACTTTTGCAAAGTAATTACTGTTATCCGCAATAATTTTAGTAATTTTGCAATTTACATTTGCGTGTCTAGCTAGTAGAACTCATCCAGGAAATTAGTCTGTCAGGGTATAACCCACCCTAAAATGTAGATAACTGCTAAATGCTTTATGTTGGTTGTTTTCGTGCAATATACTAAATAGTATTATTGTGTGTAAAAATGATTATAATGTCGTTAAACTTTATTAACAATTTGCGCTTGTTTCTATTTAGAAATTAATTTTGTTTAATCGATTTTTAGTTGGTACGACGATCTTAAAGTAACATGCAAATACTAAATAAATTATTTTTAAGATTTGTTGGAGATTTTTTCAGTTGATGACCTTCCAAATTGGACACTAAAAAACTAAAAAGTTGAGAAAAGTAAGCTCGCCGGAGGGACCGTCAATAAAAAATTGAATTTAGACTATTAACCCTGTATGATTCAGGAACTTCATAGAAGCTGGAGAATAAAAATTTTGATATGTATGGGAAGATAATAGATTGGAAAAAGAGTTCTGACTTTTGTAAAAAATTACCGCCTCGATAAGCGAGGTAGCGGCGTTTCCATGAAAATGTAATTAAAAAATTTTCTCCACTGATTTTGTTTAAAACTTCAATTTGCTGAGGTAGCTTCAACAATAATTAAACGCTAAAATATTAAGTTTGAGGCGAAATGATTGATATTTATAAAAAATTCCGCCAGTTTCAACGACCAGGTTCACAACTCTGTTTCGTAAAACAAGAGTTGCTTTTTTGTCCACCTCACGGAAGTACTACTTTCGTAGCTAACAACTGAAAATATTTTGCTTGTACAAGGTGGGCCAAAAGAAGTCATCCGATGTTGTTGGACTCTCATTTCTAAATGAAAAACTTCGATTCTGTTTTTTGACTAAGTATGTTTATTTAAACCTTTAGAATTTTATTGGTCAAGTCGAGAAGATGATATCGGCTAAATGGGCGCCGTCACAATTGATTGCGAGACTTCGGCGAGAACTTCGGGCAACAAATTCTCGCACTCGTGTTGAATGTTGCCCTTGAGGGCTTCCAAAGTCTTGGGCTTGTTCACGTAAACACGGGACTGTGGACCACATGTCCTCCAGTCTTAATTCATCCAATTGCGGCAGAAAAAACTCGGTTAACATGGCCCTATAGCGCGCACCGCCACTGTTGTCGTTTGACTAGCGGCGTTCTCGAAAAAAAATGGGCCGATGACTCCTCCAGCGTGAACAGCGCACCATGCAGTCACTTTGAGCGGGTGTAATGGCTTCTCGTGCAGCACTTGTGGATTTTCGGTGCCCCAGAAGCGATAGTTTTGCTTGTTCACGTACCCGCTGAGGTGGAAATGAGCCTCATCGCTCATTATGATTTTGGTCAAAAAATCGTCCACTTCGTCCTCGAGATTGAGGATAGCTTGGGCGTAGGTTACACGCGTTTGGCGGTCGACAGACAGCAGCTGATGCACGGACTGGACTTTGTACGGGAACATGCGCAGGTTTTTGATCAAAATTCGCCTTAGGGACGACCGGATGATGGCTAATTACGAGGCACAGCGTCTGGTCGATGTTTCCGGCGACAGCTCGACATCCTCGGCAACAGCGGCGATATTCTCGGCAGAACGGGCGCTCCGGGGCCGGCCACTCCTGGCAACGTCCCGTGTGGTCCCATACTCTTCAAGGTTGGTGGCCAAACGGCGCAGTATTTGCGCAGTCGGTGTCGGACGGCTGGGAAATCGGCGACGAAATTCGCGCTGCGCCAACACTACAGACGAATTGTTACGCAAAAAAATAGATATGATCATTCCGCGTTCTTGGGGAGTGTACCGCTCCATGGCTTGTTCACTTGTATTCTACACCTGTCTAGTCCACAAATGTCAAAACAGATTTGACATTTGCGGCCCTTTGCAAAAATAAGAGCATCTTCCAATAGGGTAATCTCTTTTGGCCCACCTTGTATTTGCCTTATAGTCCAGTGCATTTACGAATCGACCTAAAAGTTTTGGCACTGTCACTTTTTATTTTTTTTATTCGATAGAGGGGAGACCTTCAAAAATTTACAAAATTTATACACCAACGCCTTTGCCGATTTTGAATCCCCCTCTTAAGAAAAAATCTATAAATACAGATAATAGAAGGATCCGCAAAGAATTAATACAAGAGAGAATAAACAGACAAACTGACAGGCAAACGTGCAGACAAGTGGACAGGCGGGCAGACAAACAAACGGGCGGTAAACAACAAATGAATGAGAGTACAAACAATGGATGGACACGCAGTTAAGCATACGGAGATACAAATTTCTTATTATTCCTAAACGACTTTTTGACGGTGTTATGTTATGGTTGTCATTTTCAAGGTACTCCTCAGTATCTAAAGTCACAAAGTCGTTACAGGAAAACTGAAACTTTCCACACTTATTTCTGTTGACTGTAAAAGTGTGTGGCTTAACTGAGTTATCACAGGTATCACTTTAGAGGCAAACTTATACACATGTCATGTAGACCTATACTACTCCTAATGCCTAGGCCTAGTTTACACCTAACGAGAACTAGGCCGAGACACTCGGCCGAGCAGAAATCTTGACGAGTAGCTGTTTACATTAACGTAGAGGAGAGATTTCACAATCTCACCTGCTTCCCCAAATTTTCAAATTATTTAAAATTGAAAAATGCAAATATGCGCCTACGCTCGTCGTTTCCAACTGTGTTTACCACGTGTTCACCGTTCACATTGACCGAGTATCTGAGAGAGTGAAGTGAGACGAATGGTGGGAGCTGCTACTCGGCCGCAGGAATAGAAGACGCTTCTATTCACTCGCTCGGCCATACACTCGGCGAATCGCTAGGCCGAGTACTGACTGTAGGCTGTAGGGTTCACATTGGTATATCACTCGGCCGAGTGCACTGTCTCGGCCTAGTACTCGTTTGGTGTAAACTAAGCATTACTCTACTTATCGACGAAAACTCCAAACAAAGAAAAGGAACTTTATTTGCTTTTAATTTTATTGCGTTTACTGCAGGTTTTTCTATTTTATTATATTGGTTGTTTTTTTTTGGAACCAATTTTACTGCATAAGTATTTTTTTAAATTTGCGTTAAAATATTTTTGATTATAAATTTTGCAAGTCCAGTTTTGATGCTTTACAAACAGTCTGTGGCCCTATGGCATACGACAACCGGCAACTTAACAAATTCAAATACTAAAATGTTTGTGACCATGTGGTGGATATAGCTTTTCCTTAACCCCGTTAAAACTTTGTTATTTGTAACTAAGAATTAACTACTTACAGTAGTCCAAATTGTAATGATTTATTTTATTTGAATCATATAGTTTATCCATGAGAAATATTTAAGTGCCTATATAAAATATTGGTTTAAACGCCTTAAAGAATCTTTCCATTTTTTAGAAACACGTTGTTTAAACTATGACGTATTTCAAATAGGTGCTCATAGAATAAAAATTAAATAAATTAAGTTATGCACAAACAATATATTTATGGAAAAATGGCATTCCTGCGATACATAAATATTTTATAAAATGCAATGCTGATGATATTCTAAAGCTATCGAGATCAGCGGCGTACCTTGCTACTTGCTACTTGCTACTTGCTGGGTAGAAGGTAAGAATTTGAAAAAGTGGCATTGTTTATCCCTTAACCACAATATGCGTTTAAAAACCGCACCATGTCTCTAGGGAGGGGGGAGAGGTCTGGATTGTTTAGAGAGGCCACTTAATCGGGTTAATTGTACTTCCTTCAAACAGGCTCTCTGCTGTGCCTATCCGATCTCGAGCTATTGTAATTGTATGATAAACTCCATAATTGTGGTGAGTGGGTGGTGCTTATTCTGGTATCTCAAACCAGAAGTCTTCCAACATGCATCTTCTTGTAAACGGTACAACTGGACAGTGGCAAAGCAGTCAAAGCAAATGCTCAACTGTTCCGTCTTGTAGTTCAGTGAGATACGGAATTATCTATTAAACCCAGTTGTAGAGATGCTTATGTAATCGAAATTGTCTCGTGAGTGTCCCTGCAATTGTTTGTAGATTAGTTCGGAACAGCTGTGTATGGCTCTTTTCATGAAACTAAGGGTTGAACGAGTGAAGAGAATAAAGCGCTTGACAAAAAACAAGCTGTCAGTTGAATAAAGAAGTTCCGAGAATTTATAGTAGTAGAAAATAGTGAGAGTACCTTGGCGTACTCGGCCGCGCACACTTGCTGACTAACACCTCCTTCCGTCACTGATTCTTTTAGATACCCTCAAACTAGCTTATAGCCATTCCACTAATTTTCTAGTTTCATGGCTCTTTTACTCTAACGACTGGTTTTATGATTGACTCAGAGTCATAGGAAAGGCTTTTTGAACCTTTCCTGGCCTGCTCATCTCTTTTATCATTATCCCCATTGGAGGGGGGGGGGCTGTAAACTGAGAATCCACCAATTTTTATCACCAAAAACCAAGAAATTGCACAAATGGAAACATTTGAGAATAAGCAAAGGTAAAGAAAACCAAAAAGTACAAAATATATAAAAGGAGCTTTCTAGAGAGGGGGGGCTGCAAATGAAAAATGCATGTTAAACTTACTATCGAACTTGTCTTCAGAAACATTTTTCATGTTCTATAAATTTTTATAATTTTAGAAAGTCTTATCCTGGATTACATTTTTTGTTTCGTTTGCAGACATCCAATCGGGGGCGTCTTAAGTCCGAATAATAACCAAGAAGTTGCGCATTCTATTACTTATCGAGATAAAGAGCTAGAAATATTTTTAATTAAACAACCCCATTACAAAAGCTTTCACGTATTTTCTCTTTTTGAGTGAGTCCACTTTTGAAGATTAATTCGCACTCACGGTATTTGACTAATTTTTTTAGTCTTTCAACATAAGTTTCATTAACTGACCGGAATGTTGGGTATAGTGTAGGTTCGATGCTGTCAAATTGTTTGTTAAATTAGATAAAAATTAGTTCGAACTTTTCGCTTAAAGTTTCGAATATTTCTTTACTTTTCTTATAGGAACGCCACTGGTTGACGCAGCTACATTTGGCCTATAACCCTTACGATAGAAATTTCAACCCCTAAATGTATGGAACTGTATCTAAATAGTGGCAGAAACGACGTCATAAAATTTGACGACATCTCATCTTTACCCAGATGGAAAACATCGTATACCTCTACACTCTACACAGAAGACGTCTTAAATGATCTTGATGCGATTACATAGCCAAGTAAATGCGCACTTAAAAATACGAATTGTACGTTTAAAATATTCAAAAAAGAAGACCCGGTAAATTATATAAACATTAAAAGAACATCAAAGAAAAAATTTTTTTAGTAAAATTGGTTTTATTGAAGTACATCGTCGTAAGGCTTTACGTGGATAATTAGAAAGTTATAAAATTATCTAACAATTAAATAATGTTATACAAAACTTCAAAGAAATTGACTTGAAAGTCAAACAAAGGATGTAATTGAATATGGTTCCAATACCGAAGAAACCTCAATCAGAACAAAGGATCCCTATCTAAGGATACTCATTAATTTACTGAATATTACCAGAGGCGCTCGCGCTACTGAAGGAACGTTTTAGAGCCGATCTTGTATTTAATTATTATTATATGTATTATAACTTAGTTATACGGATTAGAACTATTTATATTATCTACGGATAGAATTGTATATTAATAAATAACGTCGGAAATAATTAGGAAGATGGGTTTACGAGAAAATTGAGATCGTCACTCGAGTACGTCCTACGTCCTACCCTATACAGACAGTTGTACTGGTCTATTGGGACGCGAAATCGAGTCCATCTGAAACTAAACCAATACTTCGACGCCTTCCCCAACATAATTTAATGTTCCCACCGATCATTACTCTAAAAATATACATATCTAATATTTTAACGCGCAATAAGAGTAACGACTATTAAATAAGACGTCAAATGTATTTTTCAATTTTTATTCGTTTTAAAATTAAACATGCGCGAAATGTTGAGCGTAACTTAATATTTTGAAACACGGAAGAGCAAATAGTAATAAATTTTCCATGACCTTTCTGTCCTATATGTAAGCCTTACGCTGCCATGGATTCAAATAAAGCTCTAGGGTGACATTTTCCTGTAAATGTTAAAGCTGCTTCCTTCGGTCTTGCTGTGTGATCCGTGACTTCATCAACAGTTGCTTCTCTTTTGCTTGTGTTCTATTTTTAAATTATTAAGTTTGATTTACGACATTTACATTTTAGAACAAATCAAAATTTTGTTGCTTATGACGTAAAAGTATGACAAAAATTTTATGGAATGATTTATTCGCGCCATGTTCAACAAATTTCAATTGATAACAGGATGTCTCACGTTATCTTAAAAGTAATTCCGTAATTATCGATCAATTGACAAAAAGCTAGATATTTTTAGAGAGAAGATTAGATTAATATAAGTCGATTACGCAAATAAAGTTTTCACAAAAACACGTCCAATTTCAATTTCGCTAATAATTTGAATGCCATTTCGCACCTAATCCACTCCAGTTCTAATTTGTTTCCAATCAACTCGACGGAGTTAAAAATGGAGGAAAGAGAAAAGCTATTTTTGGTTCACTCCAACAATACAAGAAGGCTTGTGTATTTTCCAATTCAGGTCCGAACCGAAATCCATATTTCTCTCAAATATTACTCAGGGTGCTCGGGATTTCAAATTTCACTCAAACAAATACATTTTCAAGATCTAAACAGTAGGTACCTACTCATAACAATTCAATCAGCTGAATCCCAAACAATCTGACCAAGTCGCTCTTCCCAACAAACGAATAATATATCGATTAAAAATTATACATACATGACATGTATTCTTTCAGTGGGTACTGTAAAGTACTGCGTAATACACAGTATGGATAGGAGGATAGAGGAGAAGATGTTGTATTTTTTATTTTTCAAAAAAAGTCGCTCTTACTTGTTTTCAAACTCCTATAACACCTATTAGTTTTTAACTATCGCATACAGGAAATGAAAATTAGAAAATATTCCATTTTTGACTTCTCAAAAAATCTACTCTTTATGAAAAATTCTGCTTGCTTGCTTTGAAGATCTCTAGAAGAAAGAGAAACCTTATTTTGGGGTATACTTTTAAGAGGTACAAACTTTCTTGTTTGGTTTTGGGAACTCACTGCATAGAGCATTGTCGGTGATTTTATGGGGCACCCTCTGTACAGAGTGATTGAAAAAACGTAATATTGCAGATATCTCGGTTATTATCAAAAATAGAAAAAAAACTTATATAGGTAACTTATAGTACGCAAAAAGCTTGTTGCGTTGGCGAAGTCAAAAACAGTATAGAAGTTGAAACAAAAGAGTAACGATAATGAGGTTCGTTTTTTTAAATAGGACGTACATTTTTTTTAATTCCTCAATAGTATCAAATTCTCTTTACATTGATAATACATTGTAATAATTATTTCATAAACTGAAGTCGTGACAAGGTTTTAAAAAATTAATCTAGTAGGTAAAGAAAAACAATTAAGGTTTAATAATAAAAACAAAAGCAAATGACAGTTAAAATAAACTGATAAACTGTAATTGTTTGTGTTTAACTGTCATTTGCTTTTGTCTTTATTATTAAACGTTAATTGTTTTTCTTTACCTACTAGACTAATTTTTTAAAACCGTATCACGACTTCAGTTTATGAAATAATTATTACAATGTATTATCAATGTAAAGAGAATTTGATACTCTTGAAGAATCTAAAAAAATATATATGTACGTTCCATTTAAAAAAATAAACCTCATTATCGTTACTCTTTTGTTTCAATTTCAATACTGTTTTTGACTTCACCAACGTAACAAGCTTTTTGCGTACTATAAGTTACCTATATAAGTTTTTTTTCTATCTTTGATAATAACCAAGATATCTGCAATATTACGTTTTTTCAATCACACTGTATATAGAATCCAAAAATTCCATATTTGAACAATATAGAAAATAACACAAAATAACAATAACTATTTTCGGTATTACTGTAAGCTAGTTAAAAGCGAAAAATATTTTAAAGCAAACGCGCTTATATCGCGACATGCTTTTTTGACCCCAAAGGCATGCAAGTCTAGCAATTGTCGCAAGTGTAGTAAATGCCTTTAAATGGACTACTTTGTCCTAATTAAACGATTTCTGTACCTCTTCCAATAATAAACTTATCCATCTATAGACAAATTAACTGAAAATTGAAAACCGTGTGCATGTGCATGTATTCTGTGGCGGAAGTCGAAAGGAAATTCAATTATGTACAAAAATATTCTTGTGCACTGCACGTTAATTTTAAAATAACACCCAAAAATAAACTTCCTTCCATCAGTTCACATTTCTATTAAAGGAAGACTATGCTTTTCTGGATAAAATTAATAGTGGTGGGAAGTAATTATATACACTAGTCACAATAATTGAAGGATATTAAAAAACAGCCAAATTTTAGGGCGATTTTCAACAAAGGATAACTCGGCGAAAAATGGTCGTACAAAAAATTTAAAAAAAGAAAATTGTAGCCTCAAGTGTCTAGTTTTCAGATCTGAACAGTAAAATTTTTTAACGTGGGCTTTTTTTACGTAATCATCCGAAAACCAACTAAAAATTCATTAGTTCCCGAGTAATCGATTGTCAAAATTAAAATGGCCTTTTTTGCTTTGATCGACGATTACTTCGCGGTAAAAATCGTACGCAGCTCATTAAGAGGTCAAATTAAAGCTGATTAAATTGTCTAAACGAATTTGATGGTCGCAAGATGAAAAAAAAATTTTCGACGTCGACAGACCATTTCAAAAACGAGAAACAATTTGGAAAATTATTCTTAGTTGGTTTTCGGATGATTACGTAAAAACCGCCTACGTTAAAAAATTTTACTGTTCAGATCTGAAAACTAGACACTTGAGGCTACAATTTCCTTTTTTTAAATTATCTATACGACCATTTTTCTCCGAGTTATCCCTTGTTGAAAATAGCCCTAAAATTTTGAGTTTTTTTAATATCCTTCAATTTATGTGCCTAGTGTATTGTTCTACCTTTGCCAAACTTAATTTAAACGTTGACAATTAGCTACCTACTTAAGAAAGTAATCAATAGTTTATATTAATTATCACAAGTACTGTAAGTTTTGCTCAGGAAGTGGTTGAGTAGTACATAATAACTTGATAATCTTTAATTAAGATTTATCAGAAAATCGTGTACCGGATGTAAGTATCGTAAGTGCATGACTGGTGCCCTGGTCTCCTGCCCTTTGCTTTTCTCCGCTTCGTGAAGCTTGGAGCTAAGATGACGGTTGTGAGATTAGCGAACGCAAGAACTTGGGCGGTAGGAAGCTTCACACCTTCGAGGCCAAGTTAAAATTCCCACTAGATTAAAAGAGAAGTAAAATGAGGCTGTAATCTCAGGTTTCCAAGTTGTTTGGAGTCTCAGAAAGATTAACGATATAAGTTATAATACTCGTTGACATATTGGCCCCAGACCGTAGATAAAACGGCCGCTGTTTGAAAATTATATTGCTTACTAGATTTCAAAATTTCACAAAAAACAGCTTTTTAACGGGGTGCAACGCGACAAGAATTTTCAATAGAAACTCCTATCTACGCCAAAAAGAGGGTTTTTAACTGCGATGGTAACAATGGTTACTCCACGGTAACTCTGTAACCCCGAACTTCGTCGATAATCAAAAATCTGCTAACTTAGCCCAAAGTCGAAGCCGAGCAGGGTTCAAAATAAAATAAAATTCACGATAAAAGAGCAAAAATAGTTAATTCAAAATTAATAAAAATAAAGAAATATCTTTTCACGGAGAAAAGCGGGGAAAACAATATCTTCTCTTCTTATCTTCGGGGGCAGAAACACGGAAGCAGCGGAAGCTTAGGCTTTACTGCGACTCAGAAAGAGCCACAATAAAACGGTAACCACCAAGAGATGGGTAGTAGATATTAGATATCACTAATGCAGAAGTTCAGATTCGACGACGGCTCTGAAAGAAGCCCTACGAAACACCATCACGGTATTGTAGAGGTTTTAAAAATATACTGTAAGACTGCTCAGCTACTGTAAAGAGAGAACAAGATTTTTTTAAATTTTTAATTTTACTCGGCCGTCCTATAACGCGTTCTGAACCTGTACGCATGGATTGCGGGTCTGGAGTCTGGAACCGCTCCAACCCGTCAGGTTTGATGTGCCATGGTGGTTTTCTGCTAAAACGGCCACGTCTTTTGTTACATTTTTAAGACATAATCTTAAAATACTCCCACCTTATATTAGAAAAAATGATTTCCACTAATTATATTATTAATAAGCAATTATGACTGCGCACTGCGCAGGTGTATACTTGAGAGTACTTTAAAAATTGAAGTTTATCGGTGTTATAAGAAATTCCGTAATAGCTATTCTTGCACAGTCACAATGAGAATTTTACTGTTGTTAGCTGTGTGCATTTCGGCCGTATTGGCTTACAATGGGTAAGCTATTTTAATATTAATATTAATTCGTATATTAGTTTAGTGTATCTGTACTTATGTACGTTTGTATGTATAATTTATAAATTCTTAGTTATACACGCAAATTGTTCCGTAATTTCGCCATACTCCATACTACGCCATATCTCGGCTATTATATTATTTTATGAGACCTTATACAATAGACAAGTCTTTTTTGTAGCCAATTCGGAACTGTGTTCAATTTTTTGATTTGACTCTGCTTCATTATAATAGCCGTAGGGACCGGACCTATTAGTGAATATTGTTGGGAGCTGCAAAAGAATTCCCATATTCCCTGGCCAATTCAACATGTGTAGAGCTCAGTACCAAATTAAGAAGAGGCTAATGGGGTTGGCTTTCTAGGACCCCAAGTTTTTAGAAATTTCAAAAATATAAACGTTATGCTTATTTTCAAAATATTCGATTTAATGGTCGCCATTTCAAAATCACTTTCACGCTACTTACAAAAAGTACTTGTTCAACGAGACAGGCATTAACACTTTTAAGTTTCCCTCAAGCTTCCATAGGCCGAAACAAAGTGATTTAGAATTTAATCCTGTTCGTTCATCAAAACATCTCAACAGTTTTAGGTTTCACCTTTAATTTTAAATAATATGACAATATGGCCAATGTTATTTGCCCAAAGTCTATGCTCCGCTTTACCGCAACCATCTGGCATATTAGAACTGAGATTTTCTCTATCTTTAAACGTATTTTTTGCCGTGTTCAGCTTAAGGCAGCGGATCTTGCAAAATTTGGAACAAAGAGCCCTTAACCTCTAAATTTTTTGAGGTGCCTTGCACGTTTTGGATCCGGTTCTTACTTAACACACCTTTTTAATTTCTAGACACAAAGTGTTTCAAATAGTTGCAAAAAACAAACATGAAATCGAAGCCGTGGCAAGATTGAGAAATGTAGATCAGCTAGATTTTTGGTCGCCCATTAACACTCGTGGAAAACCCGTAGACGTCATGGTAACTCCAGAAGTCGAAAACTCGTTACTAAATTATCTGCACCGTTATGGAATTCAGTATAAAATAATAATCAACGACGTAGGAAAGTAAGAAAACTTCTTTATATTTTAAGTTTAACACAAATTTATCTATATCACTTTTCTAGAGTACTTAGACAGTCGGAAGTGGCACAGCGAATCAAAGTTGATAAAGGAAAAATCAGTTTTGCCAAATACAACGATTTTAATGAAGTAGGTATTGGTAATTCAAAATGATCATTTCCAAACATTTAAAAATTAGCACCAAGGAGGTTAGAGGTTAGAATGATGCACTTTAAAATCGAGACCAATGAAATATTTTCAGTTTAACTAAAATTTTACAGGATGTTAATTAAAAAATATTTCAAACGTTAAGGGCATAATATACTACTAATGAAAATATGACAAAATTTTTCCGTAACCACGTAGTAGCGCAAGTTCTTTCCTAAGCGAGCTACAGCCCTTTGAAGAGAAGGGAACGACGTTAGTTTTTCAGTATATACGCCTTTAATGTTTGGAATACTTTTTCATTATGAGGAAATTAATTCTTAACATACAATTTCAAAAGTATTTGCTCTAATTGGAAAGATACGTTCTTCACTCCAAAATAGAGCACCCTTGGGTCGATACACCAAATTGCTCCGTCGGGGACATTCGCTTTGGTTTTGCAGTTATAAGAAAATATACTCCGTAACAGCAGGCATACTTTCTTAGCAATGAGTATCCTCACTGCTCAAGTGCTCATTCCTAATTGCGGATTACGCAACCATAAAATACACTCATTACAAGTAGTTTTGAAATATTCTTATCTAATTTGCAAAAGCCAACTTTCAAATAACACAAACATGTTTCCAGATTAATGATTATATCAAGCAATTGGCGAAAGATCATTCCGATATCGCGTCTATTCAAAACATAGGAAAATCGTTTGAAGGACGAGAATTGAACGTACTTAAAATATCTACCGATCCCAGTGCGAATAAACCAGTAATTTTTATCGACGGTGGAATACACGCTAGAGAATGGATGGCTCCGGCTCAAACAACTTACATAATAAATCAACTTGTAGAAAATGCCGCCAATTCGGGATTACTCGAAAAGGTCGATTGGCATATTTTGCCGGTGCTAAATCCTGACGGTTATCAATATACCCACTCTAGCACTGCAGTAAGTATTTTATTACCTATTCAAAATACCTAAAATATAACTTTACTTACTTCAAGAACCGCTTTTGGAGAAAAACTCGATCCCAGGGACGACTGTGTCGCGGCGTTGATGCCAATCGCAACTTTGATTATTATTGGGGACTTGTAGGAACTAGTAATCAAGAATGTTCTGACATATATAGAGGTCCAGAAGCATTTTCTGAAGTAGAAACACAGGCGCTCTCAAATTATCTTCTTGCAAATAAGGAAACCATTAAATTGTATTTAACCTTCCATTCTTACGGTAATTACCTACTATATCCTTGGGGCTACACATCTGCATTACCCGAAGACGCAGACGAATTACAAGCCCTAGGAGAGCTGGTTGCTAATACTATTCACAAAGTAGCCGGTACTGTTTACACCGTTGGTAGCTCTACAAACGTATTATACCCTGCTGCTGGTGGTAGCGATGATTGGGCGAAAGCAGTCGCTGGTGTTCAGTTAGCTTATACGATAGAACTTTCAGGGGGTGGTTCGCAAGGCTTTAATCCACCTCCACAACAAATTATACCGTTTGTTACAGAAACTTGGGAGGGCGTAAAAGCTTATCATCATTATATTCAAAACAAATTTGGAAAATAAAATAAAACATTATAAGTAAATTCTTTTTCTTTTTCTTTGAAATGACATAACATCCGTAACAAGCACTTTGCTTTCTTACCACTCACATACCTCGATTGTTTTTTAAATTCAAATTGGAAAAAAATCAGAGTGAACAAATGAAATAGATCACCACAGCTCGTTGATCTCGAGATCGAGGTTCGAACCTCCATCTAGAATAATTAAAAATAGGGAAAACTCTAATGCCAAATTATGAACAATGGCGATGCCAACCCAAAAGCACCTCTTGAGAAATCTACCATGTGGAAACTCCAATAGCAAGTTTGAAACAGTTGAAACGTTTGAACAGTTTAGCTGTAAAATGGGAAAAAACCTGCTACATTAACTTACAACTTTAGAAACACAGATAAATAGACAAAAAACAATGGCAAAACCTTTCCTCATCAACTGTCAACTCTAAATCGCGCAGCTATATCTCTCCTGAACTTACGTCGAGCTCCAACGACACAAATCGTCATTTTATCCATTCCTCTTTCACTCACATCTGCTCAGACTCTCCATTTCTTTAACTCCAATAGATTGTCGTTGTCAAATGAAGACCCGAACTTTCAGTTCCGCCAATGACAACTTACAAATGGTCAATTTAATCAATCTACCCTTACTGCGCCGATACTACGAACTACGACCATCTACCTATTATTAAACTACGAACTACGTACTTACAAATGGTGATATTCCACCACTATGAAAAGCTTCTATAGTTACTACTTTTTATAGTTACTAGCTACTTCTTTTGCTGAACTCTGCCCTATACCTATTTGTACTGCTCGATTATAGCAAAGGATTTGATTGTATCTCACACGATTTACTCATCGCCAAGCTCCACTACTAAGGATACGGCGAAACGTTCTGCCGCTGGACTCATACTTATCTCGAGGACCGCAGTCAAATTGTGGCAATCGAAAGCAAAAGATCAACACTACTCTAATAAGCAGAAGAGCCCCCCCAAGAAGTGCTTTGCAGTGGCTTACGGCTTAACTTGGGAGTGGTCACCCTTATCAACCTGCTTCTTTTAACTTTGGTTCTACTAAGATAGTAGGTACAAAGGGGGGGCAGGTAGGTCTTAGGATTCGACACCTAAACCTAAATGTAAAAAAGTTAACAGAGGGGCCCCCCAAGGAAGTATTCTGCACCCTACTCTGTTTGCACTCTTCACCGCCGACCTTTCTAATGTGGTGGTCCTAACTGCTCGCTGCACCTCTATGTAGACGACACTTAGCTCTACACGGCAACTAAACGACAAAGTCGTGGAGTGTGCAAATGGCCTTCTTATTAGCCCGGCTAAATCTGAGCTGATATACGTGGGAGCCGAAAGTGCCGAGAGCAAGCACTTCAGCGGATGTCCACGGGAATAACCGTCGATGGTAAATTTTTGAGGATTAATGAGTGCGTAAAGAACTGCTGCACTGCTGGACTGCAATCTCAACTTCTAGAAGCACGTCAACCGAAAACTATCAACTAGCTACTTTATACCACTTTATATACGTTATACTGCGCTCTTTATACCAGTTTAAATACGTCTTACCGTCCAAATGGAACATCTCAAACTCTCTGGTTTTGCCACTTCTGGACTACAACAAAGTCTAGTTCTGTGTACTGCCAGTTTCCTACCCAGAAGCACAAAGCGGAACTGAAACTCCTACAAAACAGCTGTCTACTGTCTACGCTTTTCATATTAAAGCCATTTATCTTCATTTTTAAATAACAACAAAAACATTTTTTATATTTATGTGGAAGTGAAAAAATCACGTCAACTTCATTCTAAATTTGAAAGTTCCCTTCAAGTTGAAAGGACAAACGTCAGTACTTTTTTTTACTTCTGTCAAATATTATTTTAACATCAAATTCAAGTTTAATGTAAATTGTTTTACATAATAATATGGCGGCGATGCGTACGTAGACTAACTTCTGCAGTGATTCGATTACCGCGCACTGCTGTGATTTTCTGAGTTTCTTTGGCAGTTATCGATATTTCGGCTTCTCTGTTGGTGCAACCATTAATACGTGTTGTTTCGATAATAGCTACTTATATGAAAAACTAATTTTGATACAACACTTTCTGATAGTAACTATAGCCGATAGGCCAAAATATCGACAACTGCAATACTCCAGACGAGAAAGGAATTCAGAAAATCACAGACATGTACGGTATCACCAGTATGGAATTATATAAGCGACTGGTTTAGAAATTCGTGGAATTATGTTTTCGGATACCGATTTTCAGGGTATTTTGGGCATTAATTAACTACTCCGGGTTGAATTAATTTATATGTTCAGGTATGGTCAGACACGTTCTACTCCAAATACCACACGGGGGCACGAGCGCCAAGCACGAGTTAGAAGAGGACATATTAGTTTTGATAGATATTTTAGATATACAGAGGTAACAAAAAGATATTATCAAATTAATTATTTGGAGTATTTTTGTAAAAATTATAGATTCAAAGTTATTTAAGAAGAATAGCTTGGCAATATTCCGACATGGTCACACTCGAAAATTATGGTATGTCGTTCCAAAAGAGAAACTTAACTTCACTATACATATCAAGTGGTGGCAATAACACGAGGCCTATTATTTTTGTTGATGCAGGAATTCATGCTCGCGAATGGATTGCACCAGCACAAGGACTGTATATCATCGATCAAATTTTAGAATGTGAGGACAACCAACATTTAACAGAAAAGGTCGATTGGGTAGTAGTGCCCTTGTTAAATCCAGACGGTTACGAATACTCTCATACAAAGGTAGGTCTCAGAAGAGTGTGAAATTTGTTTCTATTTAATTGTTTGTAGGAGCGCTTTTGGAGAAAGACTCGTTCTGTTGGGAAAGAACATGACGGAGTTGATCCAAACCGGAATTTCGATTTTCACTGGCGTGGACTTGGAGCAAGTCCAGACGAATGTTCCAACACTTACGCAGGTCCACTACCGTTTTCAGAACCCGAAACATTAGCACTAAGCAAACTTATAAAAAAATATGCGAAAAGAACAAAACTGTACTTAACTTTTCATAGTGCAGCTCAGTGTTTTCTTCATCCTTGGGGTTACACGATGAAGTTGCCAGATAATGTCATGGAACTGAAAGCTTTAGCGGAGGAAGCTAGAAAAGCCGTACAACTAGCTTGTGGTACGAGATACAGAGTTGGTAGCTCCGCTAATACTCTTCGTTATGGGGCTGGTTCGAGTCGAGATTGGGCTTATGGAGTAGCTGGAATTCCTTATTGTTATACTATGGAGTTGCCTGCTGGTGAAACAAACAGATTCGATATGCCTGCAGAAAGAATTTATAGAGTTGTCACTGAAATGTTTATAGCTATTAAAGTGTTTCATAAACATATTGAAAAAAAGTATACAAATTCTAAGAGCGCTTAAAGTTATTCAAAAATGTATTATAAAAAAGTTTACAAGCTGATTGGGTAAATTAAAGTACTGGCAATTGTCAAAAGGCGTTTTTCTTTGGTGCGCTTTCAATACGTGCTCAAATACTTCTTAGAGAAGCAAACTCCAGTCCTCTTGGGTTGTGATAAATTTGCGAGAAAGCGAAGCTTATGATTTCAAAATCATTGTCCCTTTTTTAATAGAATGAAAGATTTGTTAATATAACAGGAGTTTATAGAGATGATATCGATGTTTATACCTACCTAAAAGAGTATGTTGGATCGATATGTACCACAAAAAAATTATTAGGTTTTTCTAGCATCGTTCTGTGGTTTGAATTTGGCGTTTAATTGGCATATTATTCTTTAAGGGGGGGATTCAATAAAAAATCGAATTTAGACCATTCCTAAGGGATGACTCCCGGGCTTCCCAGAAGCTTGAGAATAAAAATTTTAGTATTTATGAGACGATAATAGATTGGAGGAGTTCAGAACTTTTGAATAAAAAAATCGCGTTCATAAGGGAGGTAACGGCGTTTCCCCGAAAGAGTAATTTGAAAATTTTCTTCACGGATTTTGTTTAAAATTTCACTTTGCCTAGGTAGCCCTAACAATAATGAAATGCCAAAATGTTAAGTTCCAAAGATTAGTAATAAAAGCGGGAGTCATTCCTGGGCGAAATTATTAATATTTATCAAAAATTCCGCCAGTTTGAACGGCCAGGTTCCCAACTCTGCTATTTTTTCAGCAAGAAAGTCAAATTTTTGATTTTACGGTTAGTTTTCTGCCAAAATATAAAAAGTGCAGTGGCGTACAATTTCTTGTTTTCGTAAAACAAGAGTTACGACTTACGCTCTCGCGGAAACGACGACACCTCGCTTATAAACGAGTCACTTTGGATATAAATTTGTAAATAAACACTATTTTCTTTAAAAATGAATGGACATATTATTTTTAAATAAATTCATCATTTACAAAAAAAATCTGGCGTACGCTTATGAAAATTCTGACGATCAATGTGACAAAACCAAAAAATTTTGGATACTACAGAAACACAGAAACCTTTAAAAATATATCAAAATTTGTACACTAGCGCCTCTGGCGAATTTGAATCCCCCTCTTAACGCCGTTAGTTAATTAAAATACGCATTATAAACTAGACATACACGCCACATTATACTGTACCACTTCCACAAAGGATGGAAAGCTACTGAGTCATTTCGCGATCTCAACTATCTTTTTGGCGAAGAAACAATATGCAAAATGGCATTGCGTAAGTGGATATCAGCTTAGACGACAAGTCAAGAAGAGGTCCATCTTCGCATTTTGATGACCGATGCCTTCTGGCGACTGTGGAAGATGCCCAAAGTTGCACCAACGGGGGCACTGGCTGAGACCGCATGGATTACACATGTGCTCTTAGACAACAACAAAACCGAGTTCAGATTTTTACCCATTTGCTTCAGCTAAATGGGTAAAATCAGTTCCTCAATAAACTCGTCACGGTTTAATTGAGTCTTGGCTTCTATACAAAAACGTGAAAAGAAAGATAATTGTGTACTGCAAGAAGGTTATGTGGTGTGTCTGGTGCGACCGGAGGGAAATCATTCACTGGGAGATCGTCTCCAACAGCCACTGCTACTGGTTGAATCACAGTGATGAGCATCAGGAATGACGAATTTTGGACAGATATGGTCAAAAGTAGTACAACCTCAACAGCGGCGTGTACCTGGTCCAGCTTGATTGCCTTTATACTGCCATTGAGCTGCAAAGACCGCGCAAAAAGAACCAAATCAAATGCTCGCCCTCATATCAATTAGAAAACTACATTGTGGAATAATATCGTGGTAGGTACTTCAAGTATTAGTATGTAGTTTCAGTAGTATACTATAAGATGCTCTTACTTTTTCTGAGGCTGAACTGGTGAGCAGAAATCAGTAAAAACTTTTCAAACAAGGTTAAATTCTTGCAGTAGTTTACACCTCAGTGTAAATGAAACTCACGCCTGATGGAGCACCATAAAACGTGCTTGGCCTGCTTAACTATACCTGAGAGTACACGCATTTAGATACTGTCTGTTTTAATTTTTAGCTATACCAGAGCCAGTCTTTAAGATAATGGAGTCAACTTTACTTTGCTTTCGCCTGCAAAGTGAGAGAAGCTGTTTACAAAAATTTTATAACGGAAATATCGTTTTTGAGATAAGGCTCAAAATATTAACTTCAAAAGAATTGTATCTGTGTCCGTCTGAGAATACTCTAAAGCTGGCTGCACATTATACAGGCCCGCGCAACGTCTCAAAAATGAGAAAACTGCGACGCTATCAAATACATTAGTATTTTTCCGTTCCGATACCGGTCCATCCTAACAAACTCCACGAATTTTTCCCTGCAAATATATTCCAATCGAAAAATGAACTTGGTAGACAAAATAATCACATTCTCGTGAATAACAACACTAATCAAATATGATTGAATTTTAATAAATCAATTTGCAAACTTTCTTACAATAGCGCTATGAAACACTTTAACTGCTTCGAACATTTCTATAACAACTTCAAGGATTCTTTCTGGAGGCATATCAAATACGTTTTTCTTACCAGGAGGCAATTCAATGGTATAAGCGTAAGGAATACCAACTACTCCGTAAGCCCAATCTGGACTAGAACCGGCTCCATAATAACGAAGTGTTTTAGAGAAACTGCCAAGTTTATACTTCCTACCATTAACAGCATGCACCGCTTTTCTAGCCTGTTCCGCTAAAGCAATCATTTCGTAGACATTATCTGGCATTTTCAGTGTGTAGCCCCACGGATGCAGAAAACATTGAGCTGCACTATGAAAACTCAGGTACATTTTAATTCTGTCGGAATATTTTCTTATAATTCTGCTCAGTGCTAATGTTTCGGGTTCTGAAAACGGTAGTGGGCCTGCGTAATTATTGGAAGATTCGTCTGTACTTGCTCCAAGTCCACACCAATGAAAATCAAAATTGCGGTTTGCGTCTACTCCATAGTGTTCTTTACCTTTAGAACGAGTTTTTCTCCAAAAGCGCTCCTATATAAACAATTTTGCAAAGGCAATTTTTAATTCGCTTACGAAACCTACCTTTGTATGAGAGTATTCGTAACCGTCTGGATTTAATAAGGGTATAATTACCCAATCAACTTTATCTATTAAATAGTTATTTTCTTCCCTTCCTACAAGTTGATCGATGATGTATAATCCTTGAGCTGGTGCTATCCATTCACGGGCATGAATTCCTGCGTCCACGAAAATAATAGGTCTCGATCTATTGCCACCACTTGATATGTACAGAGCAGTTAACTTTCTTTTTTGGAAGGAATAACCATAATTCTCAAGTGCAACCCATTCGGGATAAAAATAAGTTAATCTTCTTAGATATTTTTGAATCTAAACTTTTTTTTTTAACTTTCCGAATAATTTAATTTAACAAAATTATTCTTACCTCTGAATATCGGTAATATCTGTTGAAACTAATGAACTGTCCTTCATTATCAGGACTGACAAACAATTTTAATTTAATATTAAGTAATTAATTATTGGTGGCTTTAATTACCTGGTTCGGTCTCTATGAAATAACCTCCGCAAATTTTGTAAAGCGCCGTTAAAAAAGCGCCACACTGTTAAATGAAGCACATTTCTGTGATTTTCAATATTTATTGCTTTGCATTGTATGTACTATTGTAGTTGTCGATATTTTGGTTTCTCAATCATGGCTAGGATCGGAACAGCTATAATCATCATTAAGTCACCACGACGTGGTAATAATTACGCCAGTTGAAAAACCGAAATAACAACAATTTTGAAAATCACAGCAACATGCAGTATTCAATTAATTTTAAAAGCCTACGCACACATTTCCATAATATTAAACTGGGCAGTTTGCGCAAAACATAGATTTGGAATAACTGACACACTGACAGCAGTCAGAAAAATACCGAAACATGTCCTAAAATATTATGGTTTCTGTTTTCAACGCAAAGAGAATTTTCAAATTCGATGAAAGTCAATGTTATACATTTCTGTTTTTGTACAATAAATGGGTTATAGTTGATATAGATTGTTCCCTTCTCTTTCAGCTGTAAGTTTTTTCACAATTATCTAGGTTAAGCTTAAATGTGACAAAAATATTATATATTAATGGTCGATATCGATGCAGTGAGTAGACAGTAAATAAGAACGTAAGAAATTTGGAAGGCATTTTTAATTTGAAGACACAATTAACAAATTTTTATACGGTGCCAGAGAACAGAAGGTATTTTGAGTTTTCCGAAGTGCAACCGCGCCTACAGTAAGTCAATATAGGGGCACTTTACTTTACTTTCCCTTTGAGTGTTTTTTATGCCTATATTATAAAAATTTATAAATAGGCCAGTCAGAAGAGGGTTTCTATGATGCAATAAATGGGGTAGAAGCTTTTATTTTTTTAAATTGTTTATATGGGTGTAAACATGTAAAAAACAAAAATGCTAACACCGGCGACCTCGGGAGACTTTTTGGCAGGCAAAAAACCCCAAAATTTTAGGACTTGCTTTGTTTTTTCGCCTATAACTCCTAAATGGAGCATCTTTACGAAAAAGTATTTCTATAACAAATTAAAGAGCATTAAATTCTGCGTCGAATGAGTACCAACACTTAATAATTTGGTCAAGCGGTATGGTCGCCAACCGCAGTCAAAAAACGATGATTTTTCCCAACTTTTTCAAAAACTGACATATTGTATTATATATGAGTCTGCTGTTTAGAAATTAGTACTTTAAGAGAAAAACCCATTAAATAAAAGTTGTAGAGCATCTAATTCTGCGTTCATGTATATTAAAATTTTTAAATTCGGTCAAGCATACCTCTCCCAAATTGGCAATATTCTGATGTCCGGCAGTTGGCATAGTAAGAAAATAGTCCACTCGAATAAGGATTCTTGGTCAGAATAATTCCTACGAAGCTGGATATTGGTCCACACGTACATTAAGATGTTCCAAATAAGTATATCACAAAATAAGAAAAATTTTGGCGGAGCAATTTAAGATATTCAAGGTCAAAGGCTACAAAAATTGTTTTTGGCAAATGATTCGCCTTCTATAGATCGTACGTTGATGAAGGTTATTATAAAAATTATAGAAAACATTATTAGCTACAAGATTTGTTATACACATTTTTTTCATAAGTTTAACCCTTTTCGAGATATAGCGCGGAGAAGGGTCGAATTCTGGTTATGGATAAACTCCGGAGTAAGACGCGTAAGTCTTATAAAGGAGTCAGCCACTAAACTTACCGACTGATAAATAATGTGGAACTGTATAAAGTTGAATAAAGGATGTAATTGAAGATTTATGAAAGTAAAAATGGTGTTAGGTCTCGTCTTGACATATTGCAAAGAAATTTAAAAAACAGATGGTTCGAAATTGTGACACTTAGTAAGCGCGCTATTCAACTTCAAGAGCTCCTTATTAACGACTTAGAGGCACGATAAAGATTTCTTATATCACATCAGATTGAACAAGGATGTAGTTAAAGGTTTTTGAGAATGAAAGAGGTGCCAGGTCCCCCCTTTTCATTTTATGAAGAATTTAAAAAGTTTTTTTCGAAACTGTAACATTAAGAGGCGCGCTATTCAACTTCAAAAGCTTTTTATTCACGGCCTGGAGATACTATCAAGAATGATTTCTAAAAAACCTTTAACTACGTCCTTATTCTACATGATGTGGTATGAGAAATCTTAATCGTGCCTCTAAGTCGTGAATAAGGAGCTCTTAAAGTTGAATAGCGCGCCTCTTGATTTTTCAATTTCGGAAAAAACTTTTTTTTTAATTCTTCATAAAATGCAAAGGAGGGACCTGGTACCACTTTGTTTCTAAAAAACCTTTAATTACGTCCTTATTCTATCTGATGTAGTATAAGAATGAAGGCTTTAATTTATTAAGTCTTGTTAGACAAAATAATCACGTTCTTGTGAATAACAACACTAATCAAATATGATTAAATTTTAATAAATCATTTTGCAAACTTTCTTGCAATAACGCTATGAAACACTTTAACTGCTTCGAACATTTCTTTAACAACTCCAAGGATTCTTTCGGGAGGCATTTCAAATCTGTTCCTATCACCAGCAGGCAATTCAATAGTATAAGTGTAAGGAATACCAGCTACCCCGTAAGCCCAATCAGCACTAGAACCTGACCCATAACGAAGGGTATTAGCGGAACTACCAAGTTTATACCTCGTCCCATTAACAGCTCGCACCGCTTTTCTAGCTTTTTCCGCTAAAAAAGTCATTTCGATGACATTATCTGGCAATTTAACTGTGTAACCCCAAGGATGAAGAAAACATTGAGCTGCACTATGAAAACTCAGGTACAGCTTAATTCTGTTTGAGTATTTTCTTATAATTCTGCTTAGTGCTAATGTTTCGGGTTCTGAAAACGGTACTGGGCCTGCGTAAGTTTCGGAAGATTCGTCTTTACTTGCTCCAAGTCCACGCCAATGAAAGTCGAAATTACGGTTTGCGTCTACTCCATAGTGTTCTTTACCTTTAGAACGAGTTTTTCTCCAAAAGCGCTCCTATACAAAGAATTTTGCAAAGGCAAATTTAATTCGCTTACGAAACCTACCTTGGTATGGGAGTATTCGTAACCGTCTGGATTTAATAAGGGTATAATTATCCAATCAATTTGGTTTATTAAATGCTTATTTGCTTCATTTCCTAAAAGTTGATCGATGATGTATAATGCTTGAGCTGGTGCAATCCATTCACGAGCATGAATTCCTGCATCCACAAAAATAATAGGTCTCGATCTATCGCCACCACTTGATAAGTACAGCGCAGTTAAATTTCTTTTTTGGAAGGAATAACCATAATTTTCAAGTGCAACTCTTCGAGGATATGAAGTAGACAATTTTCTTAAATAATTTTGAATCTAAATTTTTTACCAAAACTTTCTAAATAATGTAATTTAACAAAATTATTCTTACCTCTGAATATCGATAATATCTGTCGAAACTAATAAACTCCATGTTACTTACTAAGCTCTCTGTGCTAGACTGTTCTTCATTATCAGAACTGACAAATTAATTTTAGTTTAATATTAAGTAATTCAGAGTGGCTTACCTTATTTGGTCATCATTAAAAAATAATATCCGCAAATTTCTTAAAACGTCGTTTAAGAAGCTCCACACTGTTAAATGAAGCACATTTCTGTGATTTTCTATAATTATAGCTTTCTATATTGTACTCATGTGCTATCGCAATTGTCGATATTTTGGTTTCTCAATTATGGTCAGCATCGGAACAGCTAAAACTATCGAGTCGCCAAGTGGTAGGAATTGCGTCAGTAAAAAAGCCGAAATAAAACCACTGCCTGCAACAAACCCTGAAACGCACAGCAACTTGCACTATTCGATTAATTTTGAAAGCCTACGCAAACGCATACATTGCCGTAATATTAAACTGGCTTGCGCTTGTTAACATAGATTTAGAATAAATGAGACACTGACAGCGTCAGAAAAATATCGAGGTGTGTCTAAGGTGTCGTTTTCACATGCGAGAAACGTCAGACACACTGTCAGTGTGCAGTAAACGTCAACACATACATGGAGATATATCTTGGTAAATTACGGAATCTAACAATTTTTTTTTTAATTTTGAGTAGGGGCTCGGTGGTGCCTAGATATTTAAAGAGTTTCAATAATATCTGCAGTCAATTGCAGTCGTTACATGATTATTTCAGCTATTTTTACACTAATGATGATCGGAATCGATTCAGTAGACAGCAAATAAAAAAATAAGCCATACAAGAGAACAGTAGTTTGTTGAGTTTTCCGAAGTGCAACTGCGCGGATCACGTTTTGTGTCTGAAAGAACAAAAGAACGTTTTCTGAAAGTTTGATGGCTGTAGAACTCAAATTTTTAAACACCTTTCATTTTGCACCGAGTTTATGTAACAGGTATTGACGTAACATGTTAACTCTTGTAGTCAAAATAATTACATTCTAGTAAATAACTAAACTAACCAAATTGATTTGAAATTTAATAAATCAATTTGCAAACTTTCTTACAATAGCGCTATGAAACACTTTAACTGCTTCGAACATTTCTTCAACAACTCCTAGGATTCTTTTGGGGGGCATATCAAATCTGTTTTTTTCACCAGCAGGCAATTCAATCATATAAACGTAAGGAATACCAACTACCCCGTAAGCCCAATCAGGACTAGAACCAGATCCATAACGAAGAGCATTAGCAGTACTACCAAGTTTATATCTCGTACCCTTAACAGCTTGCACCGCTTTTCTAGCTTTTTCCGCTAAAATAATCATTTTGTTGACATTATCTGGCAATTTAATTGTGTAACCCCAAGGATGAAGAAAACTTTGAGCTGCACTATGAAAAGTCAGATACATTTTAATTCTCTTCGAATATTTTTTTATAAGTTTGCTCAGTGCTAATGTTTCGGGTTCTGAAAACGGTAGTGGGCCTGCGTAAGTTTCGGAAGATTCGTCTTTACTTGCTCCAAGTCCACACCAATGAAAATCGAAATTGCGGTTTGCGTCTACTCCACAATGTTCTTTACCTACAGAACGAGTCTTTCTCCAGAAGCGCTCCTAAACACACAATTTTGCAAAGGCAATTTTTAATTCGCTTACGAAATCTACCTTTGTATGGGAGTATTCGTAACCGTCTGGATTTAATAATGGCACAATTATCCAATCGACTTTATTTATTAAATACTCATTTTCTTCATTTCCTACAAGTTGATCGATGATGTATAATGCTTGAGCTGGTGCAATCCATTCACGAGCATGAATTCCTGCGTCCACAAAAATAATAGGTCTCGATCTATCGCCACCACTTGATATGTACAGCGCAGTTAAATTTCTTTTTTGGAAGGAACAACCATAATTCTCAAGTGCAACCCATTCGGGATAAAAATAAGTTAATCTTCTTAGATATCTTTGAATCTAAAGTTTTAACGAAAACTTTCCAAATAATTTAATTTAACAATATTATTCTTACCTCTGAATATCGATAATATCTGTCGAAACTAATAAGTTCCATGTCACTTAAGCTCTCTGTGCTAGACTGTTCTTCATTATCAGAACTTACAAATTAATTTTAGTTTAATATTAAGTAATTCGGAGTGGCTTTACTTACCTTATTTGGTCTTCATTAAAAAATACTATCTGCAAATTTCTTAAAACGTCGTTTAAAAAGCTCCACACTGTTAAATGAAGCACATTTCTGTGATTTTCTATAGTTTTATTGATTATTGATGTATTACTATCGCAGTTGTCGTTATTTTGGTTTCTCAATAATTATGGCAAGCATCGGGACAGCTGTAATAGTTATCGAGTCACCAAGTAGTGATTGCGTCAGTAGAAAAGCCGAAATAACAACAACTGCAAGAAACTCTGAAAATCACAGCAATATGCACTATTCGATTAATTTTGAAACCTTACGCACACATTTCCATAATATTAAACTGGGTATTTTACGCTAAGATTTTGAATAACGGAGACACTGACAGCTGTCAGAAGAATACCGAGGTAGTAAAGGCTTCGTTTTCACTTGCGAGAAACGTCCTTTAGAAACTAGTTTAATGTAAACTGGACTGTAACGGCCGGTACTATAAAGATCCACTAATTTCGGAATTAACTAATTCGGATTTAAATTTTTAATCTGAATTATTTTTAATTCAGTTCTATAAAGCTAATTTGAATTAGTTATCGCTATGTTAGTTAATCACGTAATAAATTTTAATTTAGGTGTCGGCCGTCATCGACCAATGAGAAAATTCCGTGATCGGCATTTGTTTACCTCAATTTACTTTGAATTGTGTCTTGTCAAAACCAAATTAAATTTATATTTCGCGTTTTTTTTGTATTTTTTGTATTATTAGACATGGATAACGAAAAAAAACGAGTTTGGGGTAAAAATTTTACCCAAAGATATATCGAGGAACTTCTCGATATAGTTTCCGCGTGAGTACAAATAACTACCTAACAAAGTTTATTGTAATAAGAGAAAATTTATTATAACCACTTTTTAGCCATTCGAATGAGATTATGTGTAAAGAAACCAACAAGGTCTCTTTAATACAGAAGAAAGAAGCTTGGGAGAGTGTGACGCTCGAGTTTAACTCTCGAAACGTCATTCCTAGAGATCCCAACGCGTTAAAAATTACGTTCAGCAATTTTAAACGGAATAAAAGGAAGCGAACAAGCGAGATTAACGTGAGTGCCATTATCACAAATTTAATAGTGTTGTAGTCAATAATCATTAATTGTTTACAGCAAGAAAATTTCGTTAAACGCAGGAGGGTCAACGAAGACACAGCGTTATCAGTTGTATTACGTAAAGTAAAAACAGTTTTTACGTAATACGTAATCTAATTATTATTACAGCAAAACGAAGATACGATTGTGGACTTAGTCCACAGTATCCATAGGGATGCGGTTATCGAAAGCCGAATTCATAAGGTAAAGAAATTTATTTTCCAAAAATATCATTAAATAAAACATCTATAATACTTCATACACATGTATTTGTCGAACAAAATGTTCGGTTAAATTCTCTAATAGCTTTGACATAATCTTTTTGTGAAAAAGGACCAAATCGGAAGAGATAGATAATAAAATATAAAACGTAAATACATGAACATACTCGACGAGTCTGTGTGACTTTACAATATGAAACAACTCACTACAACAGCAAAGGTTACCAGTAAATTTTACAATAATTAATACAGATTTCCTATCAAACAAATTGAAATTATGAATCGAAAATCATCTAACTGATCCATGGGATCGTTTCGTTGCCGAAATACACGAAGTCTGCGTATTGCGTAATGGTCTTGGTGGCACCTCTTCGTCATAAGACGAATCAGACAAATCGGACATCTATAATTTAAGTTTATTAGTGCTATTGTGTTATTATTTATTATAAGAAAAGTGTAACTTAATTGAAATAAAATTTTTACTATTTTGCTAGAAAATGGATTTTTACCATATGTTACCTAAAAATATTAATATTTTTAATTACTTACCTTTATTTTACAATGAATAAATCCAAATTAACACAAAATTTCGAATTTTTTCGACTTCAAACTTTTAAACATACTGCTTAATTCGCCGAGTTTGCAAAATTAACTTAATTCAGATTTAAAATAAATTTAAATCAAAATTAAGCTTTATAGTACTGAATTAACCTTTTTAGAACTGAATTAGCCGCTAATTCGAGTTAAATCGCGTTAACACGAATTAAATTTTAATTTGTGGGAGGGGCTAGCTTTATAGTACAGTTACCAAATTTATCGTCGCGATAAACTTATTTATCGCGACGATAAATATTTAATCCTTGATTAAATGCTTTATAGTACCGGCCGTAAGTGCGAGAAAACTCTAGGAATACTGCAATACTGTAAATGTGCGTTGGAAGCGACTTCTGCCAGACTTCTTCGAATTTTCTCGCACTTACAGTGCAGAGTTTACATTAAGCTGTTAGCTCTATCTGAGAGTCTATCTGAAATTTCTGTGAAACCGCGGACTTAAAATTTCAACGAGAAGTGAATTTTCAAATTCTGATGAAAGTTAATGCTACACTTTTATCTTTTAATTTCTACAGTAAATTCGTTACTAGTTGACCTCATTTGAACAATATAATAAAATATGAAATTGTAATTCGTTAAAAATTATATTGAACAAGCAATACTCAAATCCTAAAATGAAATGTACATGCTAAAACTGCTACGACATATTTTAACAGATTGCCTTCTACTATAAAATTAAACGATTCAGAGCATATTTCTGTTCCAATACCGATCCATCTGTGCCTTCTTGTTAACAACTCCTGTTAGACAAAATAATCACGCTCTTGTGAATAATAACTACTCAAATATATTTGAATTAAAAAAAAATCAATATTCAAACTCTCTTACAATAGCTCTATGAAACACTTTCACTGCTTCGAACATTTCTTTAACAACTCCAAGGATTCTTTCGGGAGGCATATCAAATTTGTTCTTATCACCAGCAGGCAATTCAATAGTAAAAGCGTAAGGAATACCAACTACCCCGTAAGCCCAATCAGAACTTGAACCGGCTCCGTAACGAAGAGCATTAGCAGTACTACCAACTTCATACCTGGTACCATTAACAGCTTGCACCGCCTTTCTAGCCTTTTCCGCTAAATAAGTCATGTCTTCAACATTTTCTGGCAATTTAATTGTGTAACCCCAAGGATGAAGAAAACATTGAGCTGCACTATGAAAACTCAGGTACAGCTTAATTCTGTTTGAATATTTTTTTATAATTCTGCTCAGTGCTAACGTTTCTGGTTCTGAAAACGGTACTGGGCCTGCATAAGTATTGGAAGATTCGTCTTTACTTGCTCCAAGTCCACACCAATGAAAATCAAAATTGCGATTTCCGTCTACTCCACAATGTCGTTTACCTATAGAACGAGTTTTTCTCCAAAAGCGCTCCTAAACACACAATTTTGCAAAGACAATTTTTAATTCGCTTGCGAAACCTACCTTGGTATGGGAGTATTCGTAACCGTCTGGATTTATTAAAGGTATAATTATCCAATCGATTTTGTTTATTAAATGCTTATTTGCTACATTTCCTAAAAGTTGATCGATGATGTATAATGCTTGAGCTGGTGCAATCCATTCACGAGCATGAATTCCTGCCTCGACAAAAATAATAGATCTCGTTTTAATCTTGCTGTTGTCGGTAGATATGTACAGAGCATTTAAACATCTTCTTTGGTATGAATAACCATAAGTTTCAAGTTTAACCCAGTCAGGATATAAATAGGTTAATCTTCTTAGATAATTTTGAATCTAAAATTTTTACAAAAACTTTCCAAATAGTCAATTTAACAATATTATTCTTACCTCTGCATATCGATAATATTTGTTGAAAGGTATAAGCCCCATGTAAGTTTTGGGCACTTGACAGTTCTTCATTATCAGGACTGAAAAGCAATTTTAATTTAATATTAAGTAATTAATTATTAGTGGCTTAAGTTACCTTAAAATTTGGATTAAAATTTCTAAAAATGTCGTAGAAAAAACTCCACGCTGTCAAATGAAATACATTATTGAATTTTCGATATTTCTAGCTTTCTGTTGTATTGATGTATTCAAGTTGTCGATATTTTGGTTTCACAATTATAATAAGCATCAGAACAGCTATTATTATCGACTCAATAGGTTGAAATGATTGCACCAGCAGAATGGTCGAGATAACAACAGCTTCAAGAAACACCGAAAATCACAGCAATATGCAGCCTACGCACCAAAATATTGAACTGGTAGTTTACGTAAAAACAGAGATTTTGAATAACTGACAGCAGTCAAAAAATACCGACCTGTCTTAAAATATAGTTGATGTTTTCACTACGAAGAAAATTTTCAAATTAAGATGAAGGTTAATGTTATACTTTTACTTCCAGTTCCAGAGTAGATGTATCAAGTATCGAGAAAGAGTGGAAGTGCATCCTAATAAATTGGCAGACCATCTCATAGCTCATGGCACCAAATGAAGAACTAAGGCCCTAAGGCGGTTATAAAGATTCATACTTTTAGACCTCTCCACAAGATATCTGTAATGTGAAATGATCGTCCTACTGGAATATTCTTTAAAGGGCAAGCTTAAGGTTTTTTAAGTTTGCGAAGGGCTTCCTAAAACTATGGATGTAAATATTATCCAAAAGTAAAAACGTATTAAGTAATTTTGCAAATTTTTAATTTCCAAAATTAGAATTTTGTACCATATCCTCTGCACTAAAATTTTTAACAACTTATATAAGAAAAATAAAAGTTCAAGTTGATCTGATGTAAAATAACTGTTCTAAAAATTTAGTGACCCCGGTCTGAAAGAACAAAAAAAATTTTTGATTTTGAATGGGTATCTCTTCAAATAACGTTTTGAACAGAACACTGGGCAAATAAATTTGGCAAGGAGCACATTAATTGATCGGCTATGTCTCCACACAGCGTACCTCTTAGGAAAGACTTCCTCTAGGGTTTTTAGATCAATTGTACAATCAACTGATCCAAAACAAAGCGTTCTCTAAACTCTAAATTAGGTCCTGATATTGTTTAGGTAGGTACTAGAAATGTTTGAAATGTTTCTCAATAAGGCCCAGTTGTATAAACGCGATAATCGCGGAGTCGGAGCTAACTCCACGATCTGAATATAAGGTTAGATCTTAGCGTGGATTAGATTAGGTTAGCTCTTAGGCACTTGATCCAGAGTTAACCCATCAATTTTCTAGAGTCAAATATATTTCAATTTAACTCAGAATTAGTTGTTGATTTAGGTTAATCGCAAAGTTAACTCTGACTCCCAGGTTAGCTCGCTTATACAATTGGGCCTAAGAGTCTTCAAAAAAAATGAGAAAATAATAGTTGATGAGAACACATTTAGGTGATTCAAAAACGGAAGAAGTGTCAAAATGCTTTATTTTGTAACATTAACCAACAGTTGAAATTACATAAATCCACAGTGTAAAATCAAACTTCATAAGCAAGTAATAAAACAATTTGAATAGAATAAAACTAAACGTTGTATTTCGTTAAAAATTATATTGAACAATACTAAAAACGTAAAATTAAATGTAAGGTTACGAACATAAGTATTCGCCACTATGGGTAATAGTTTTCATTCACACGTAATACCCTTAGTGGCAAATAAAGATACAACTTTTACCTTTTATTATTATTCAAATACGTATTACTTTTATTTCACAAAACATTAAAAATAAATAAAACTGATGATAATTTTTAGTAATATCCCAATTACATGATTTTTTATTGTGCAGCTTTTGTTCACTTTAATAAATATAAACATTCAATAAACGATTGTAACGAATATGTTTCGATTACACTAGCAATTTTAGATTGTCTAAAAGAAAATACTTATACTAAAATATTTTTAACTGGTGACAAAAACTATGCACAAATTTGCATAATATTAAATAACACATTTCTGGTGTAAAATGTACAATAGAAAAAATTAATTCGGCTTTAATAGAACTGTTACACAAGTAATTCGACCCCAGTTAACTTCGTAAAAGTTACTACAACACTGTTAGTTTTGCTCTAAATCTTGTTAGTCGCTCTTCATTTTTAATTGTATTCTCAATTTCTCAAATATTTATATCACAATTAATTTTTAAAAACAGTATCAACATAATACAATTCTTAGTTTAAATCTACAAAAAAACAAATTCCCCAGACTTTATGACTTGTAAAATTCAAATGGTGCATACTCGACAGCTAAAACAGTAGTAGAACAGTCAACCTGATACGGAGAATATTGTCATGCCAAACTACAATTTCTACTTTCTCGATTTAATTTCTACAAAATTTTAGCACACATTTGGCCATTAAATACTGAAGCACTGTACATCAATACAGGACACCGGTCTAGAGATTTATTGCTCAACACAAAAAATATATTTGAGAACTTAATTGTAATGTAAAAGCAAATTAACTGGTAAGTAACTGGCAATTTTTTCTTCCTTTTTGAAAATTGTTGACGAAATTTTCTCAGCTCTACTGCCGTGAAGTTTAAAGTACGCTTACCAAGTTATTTTTATACTGAACATAATAAAAATAAATTAACAGCAAAAATGCAATATCCACAAAACATTCGAGAACATACTGTCACCATTCAAATATCACCCAAAGTACTACTTTCTTCAGAAGTTTCAGTAAGTGTTCTTGCTAAAATTTTTACACCAAAAATGATGATCCATAACTTTTAAATACACAATTGTTTTACTTTAGAACTTAAATCCGGTGCGCAACACAATTTACAATTGAAAAAAATCTAAAATTCGCGATTAAAAACTTAGAACTACAAAAGTAAAAGAGTAAAAAATAAAATGAGGTGAAAGAACTACTAAATAATAAGAATTAGCAACTATTGCTAGTTGAAATAAAATTACAACTACTGTTTACGAGTACTCCATTTCTTCTACACCATTAATTGCTGACACATCGTATCTCTTCTTGTAACTTTCGTAGCGTTGTAAATCCTATAAAAATTGTGTATACAGTTAGTTCTTGGTTCAGTAAAAATAAAAAATATCGCGGAAAAAATTAGAGGATCTTTACCAAGCTGTTTTTGGCATTTACTAACCTTATCAGAAACGGATTTGCGAATTTTAAACAGTGCTTTGTTAAAATGTTCACCAGTAAGAATAAAAGGTTGATCAATATTTCCCTGAAGCATCAATTCCTTTAGTGCGGTAGAAGTTGCCTCTCTAACTAAAGCGTGTAAATCTGCTCCGGTAAATCCTTCGCATTGTTCCAACCTTCCAATAACCTCGAGATCTACATCTGGGGCCAGTTGAGGATCGTTACCATTCTAGCCATAAAAAAATGCCATAAAAACGTATTTAGAAGTAACAACTTTATATTACCTTCGTGATAGTCCTGAGAATATTAATTCTGTCTTCGGCCGTAGGAATTCCAACATAAAATATTCGTTCGAAACGACCGGGACGAAGCACTGCAGGATCCACCTTATCTGGTCGATTTGTAGCAGCTAATAGAAAAACGCCATCTCGACCTCCAGTTACTCCATCCATTTCAGTCAACATTTGATTAACAACTCGATCGGTCGCTCTCTCCTAAAATTCACAAACTCTATAAATTATTAAGACTTTAATCATCTTACTGTACCGCTCCCCTGGTCGGACACAGGGCGTCGATTTCATCGAAAAAAATTACACAAGGCACAGAATTTCGTGCTCTATGAAAGCAAGTACGAACTGCTTTTTCGCTTTCGCCGACATACTGAAAAATTAAAATTTTAACTTTTGACTTTTTAAAAATCAACACGCAATTACCATGTTGAGTAATTCGGGTCCGTTTACAGCTAAGAAATTAATACCGGCTTCATTTGCTATGGCTTTAGCTAGCAATGTTTTACCACATCCAGGAGGGCCACAAAACAAAATACCCGCAGGAACAGTTAAACGTGCTCTCTTAAATAAGGCAGGATATTTCACTGGGGCCTAAAACGTTTTAAATATTTTAAGAGAATTTTCAAGAATTTTAGTCACTCACCAAAATAGCTAATTGTAATTCTTCGCGTATAGCATTAAGAGAACCTACGTCGTCCCAAGTCACGTCAGGAACCGTGGCAAAGCCTTCTCTTTTAGCAGAAGGTTTAACATCATCGAGACAAGTAAGAAAATCATTTGTAGTCAAAAATATGTCGTCGCCTGTGCAAGGTATTTCGTTATGAACACCGACTAAAATTTTGTCTAATTCACTCTTAGGTTCTTGTAAAGCCGTAACTATATTTTGAGGGTTCTGTGTGTTACTTTCTGGTACAGACGTAGGCGGCAATTTATCTGTTTTGTTATCATCGTCTATAACAACGATTGGCATGTCGGTGACGCTTTGATTTCCAACTACATCAATTTCTGACGTGTCTTTATTTGTCGAAGTATCACTTAGAACCGCCTCCTTTTCGATTATACTTTTATTCGCTTCCTGTTGCGAGCTTTGCTTTTGTAACAATTCGTTACTGGCGCTTTGCACGGTAATATTGCTATCTAAATTTCGTTTTTCGTCAAAATCTTTATATACACTGGAAGGAAAATAGGCATAAAGAAATGTCAGCTACATTTATAAATTTAAAATATTATTCTTTAATACATTATACCATGCATTCTATAAATGTTTTTACTATTTGGCACTTACTTATTGACATTCAAATGTAAAAATAGGTAAACTTGGAACTTTTAAATACAACACACGGTTGGACGTGGATTTAAAAAATAGAACAATTTTTCTTTCCCTTTTCAACGATAGACTGCAGTCCAAATAAGTGGCGCATGACTCATCTTATACGTCTAGCTACATACCTTACTTTATTATGGAAGATGAACAAAGATAACATTTTTTCAAAATGATTTTTATGTTACATAGCGATGAGTCATACACCAGCTTACTTAGACTGGGGTATATAAGGGTTTGATAGTACTTTTCGTTTTAATACCTCACTTGCACGCTCGAGCAAAGGGCCAACTCTTATAATTTTTGACTCCAATCAAAAAACTCTTCATTTGTATTTCTTAGATTCTTAGTTTCCGATATCCCCATAATATGTACCTTATACTGGACACAATGGGTGCATTTAGAGGGCAAAGCTGCTTTAAGTAATCAGTCAATTATGCTGAGTATGCATGCTGGCCTTCAGATGCTTATAATCCACTAAATTGTATACAGAGTCAGCATACGATGAATTTAGTTACCAGGGTTCTGTTGTGCTGACTCTTAGCATACGGTTTAGCGGATTGACTGATTACTTAAAGTAGCTTTGTGCACTAAACGCGCCCAATGTATACAATGTAGACTGAGCACTTACACTTCTAAAGCAGTTCTTACTGCTATTTTGGTCAACTCTTTAAGATCTGCTCCAGCAAACCCTGGCGTACAATTGGCAATTTTCTCAAAATCAAAATCTGGCGCCAACAGGTATTTCTTGGTAAGTACTTTTAATATTTGTAATCGGGCCTGAGTATCGGGTATTCCTATACAAATTTCATTCGCAAATCGACCGCCTCTACGTAATGCAGGATCTACCGAATCGGGTCTATTCGTTGCTCCTATTACAAATACTTTATATCCATTTTCCCTTTTCGATAATTCTAAAAATAAACTTTTAAAAAGCAATTTCACAACTTACCAATACCATACCATCCATCGAAGTCAACAATTGAGTTACGATACGACGCTCCATATCCTTTTGAGCATTTTGCCGATTGCTTGCAATGGAATCGATTTCATCGATAAATAATACACAAGGTGCAATAAAAGCGGCTTGATCGAATAAATTTCTAATTCGTTCTTCGCTTTCACCAGAAATACCCCCGACCAGTTCTGTCGCCGCTATTTCCAACAAAGGAATATTTAATTCCTAAAATTACCTAATGTAAGAAACTTAGTACTTAATACTTATTCATTCACATACTCCCGCAATTGCTCTCGCTAAAAGTGATTTTCCACAACCAGGTGGACCGTACAATAAGAATCCACCTATCAACATTTCATTTATGTCTTCGTGTACGTTTTTAGTTTCTAATATCTTATTACAAATGCTGTAATTTTTGAAATGCCTCATCTGTTTAGCGACATTAATGAGAACAGGTTTTAAACCTCCAACATTTTCAAAAGTAATCCTAGATTCTCGTACATTACATATGTTTTTTTTCTTCTTCGAAACACTTTGCGATACAGAATTTGAAGGGCTATTTTTACGTTTTTTACCACGATCGTTTGAAGTGACAGTGGGAAGAGCTTTTACTTCTTCGAGTGACTTAATTATGTTGTATGGATGTGATGTAATAGTAATTTCTGGTTTTGACGATGTAGATGCTCCATTAGTACACTTTTCATTTGCAGACGGATAATTTGAATTATCGTTGGAGTCTTCGCTACTGATGTCGATTGGGAGTTCGTTCGGTTGAATCGGCTTTGGCGGAGGTCGGTTGTACATATTCATCAACTGGTTATTCATAGAATCGTCCTAAATTTCGAGAAGAGGGTGATTTGGAACTAACGCGATCAAAACACTTACATAATTAGATTCACCGGGGCTTTCTTCACTTAATTCTTCGGAACTGGTTACGTTTGCCTCGGCTAGTCCGTAATTATGTAACACGACATTATACGCTTTTTTTACGCTACTTCTGAATGGTCCTCTTTTACGCCTAGTATATTCTTTATATATTTTTTGTAAATCGTCTGCCATAATCGTGATGTCAACGTAAGTTTTATCGACGTTACTTTCCAAATACTAAAAATGGAAAATTTAGAAATTCAAATAGTTAGAAATTCAGTAAAACTACCTTGCGAACACGGGGAATTAAAAGGCCATCTGAAATAAAAGGTTGCCTGGACATTTCGTTTTGTGGAATATTTTGTCTAAAAGAATGCGGTTGGTTATTCATAGGAGGTGAATTATCGTCCAATGGAATAATTTCCAAATTGGTAAATTTTCCCATAATCGACTTGACGAATTAAATAGTGTCTTTAGTCGCACATTGCTTCCAGCTCAATCAAATATGATTTTGCGCAAGAAACAAAAACGTACAGAATTACAATTTCAATGAGCAAAGCACTTTCGAGTTTGAACTGAAGGATCACCACAAATTAAACGTTATAAATTACCTGTATTTTATTAAATCGGCTTATAAATTTTATACAAATCTAAACAAAAGCATACTATCACCAGTCGATAAACAAAACGACTGTTGGTATAACTGGTAGAACTTCGTCGTTACAATTACACCAGAAATCACACTAACGTGTAAGCTCGCTCAAGCGGCTGTGGACAAAAATATAAAATAAAAAACCACATTTGAGCCGATAAATAGATGACACTCTGTGTCACTATTTTTTTCAATTTTTCAGAGCCTGTAGATATACAGGCTCTGCTATTCCTCTTTTAAGTGGTGGTATTCTTTATAAAAATTTAAGAAATTACAAACAAAAAACCGCGGTAAATCGCAACTGAAACATCGGTGCCAACGTTGGGGCCAACGACGTTTGGCCATGATATTGCTAGTGGTTGGAGTAAATCGTGAATCTGGAATGGCTATGGAGCTCTGAAAAACTGGGTCTTCCGTACCTCCTTCATCGGTTGGATTTGAAAAGATAAAAACATGGGTAATTAAAATTACATGAATTATGAAAAGCGACCAAAGTCGCTGAAGATACGCGTCTTACTTGGTTCGCGGGAGGCGAACATTAATTATTGCCGGTCGTGGTGGACGAAAACTAGACTCTGTCGAGGACGAGCTTGGGTCTCTTACGGAGTCTGGTCTCGTTGACGTTGTAACCCCACAATCCTCGGATGGTGGAGTTTTCGTGGCCCAGCGTTGCGTCGTGGAATTTGATGGCTGCTTCTCGGATGAAATCCTGGATGCTGATCATCTGGAGGTCCTCGTGGATGTTCCGATTCCGTACGAACCATGGTGCGTCGACTATGGTTCGTAGAATCTTGTTCTGGATTGTCTGTAACTTTTTAATGTGAGTCGGAACGGCGTACCCCCAGGCGGGAGTGGCGTAGGTTATTATCGGTCGAATGACGGTCTTATACAGAAGCAACTTGTTCCTGAGAAGAGCGGGTAGAGGGTGGAGTAGGCGTCTCGTGCTCTAGCGACTGCTCCCTCGATGTGGGGTTTCCATATGAGTATGTGAGGCCTTTGTCGATGGTGAGTCCCAAGTATCGTGTGTCGTCCTTTCAAGGTATGTCTTGGCCGAAGATCACGATGTTGGGTGGTCGTTGGAGGGTTTGGAGTGACTGTCATTATTATGCCAGTTATAGAGGGATGTCCAATATTACGTTCACGTTGGCTTTGAGCGAAAAACAAAACTTACTGAGTTTGGTCCCAATGTCACCACTATGTATATTATGCTTTCGCCAACTACATGACAAAAATGAGCCAATATTGGCCCTAACTTTGATACAAATAAGCACGCAAAGTTAATTGCAAAAGGTTTCATTAAATTCAATGAATTGTGGAATGGCGGAATACTACCAAACAATCTTATTTTATTCTGATCAAATTCCATTATTATCTGTTTTTGAATTTTAAATATCGCGCACGTGCAGGTTGCCACAGCGAATTGCGCGGATCAGTCAGAAGTTGGCAACGTTGGCGGTCGGTTAAATTAATGTCATTGTCATAATAAAATCATGAACGACAACCACAATTTGACAATTAATTTATTTTACTTTATATCTTAAAAACATTTTAAAATAGCCTACTATTTTTCTATATTTCGATATACACAACAAAATTTATTTTTAGTAAGTAATAGTTAGTAAACTGTAATTTTTTGTCGGTATTTTATACGAGAGGTTAATAATATTTATAAATTTGATATCTTCAATTTTGCTTAGCGATATACGGTGATTTAAACATGTTTAAAAATATATAAGTGTAAACATTTTTCAGGTTACAATAATCATGATGCACAGTCGTACCAGAAAAATTAATATCAACAGCTAATCTGTCCGTTAGATTACGAAACATGGCAAATACAACTGATTTGTTCGAGTCATTAGAGTCGAATGAAACTCGCGTTTTCGAAGAAGTTAAGCAAAAAATATATGAACAGTTTTATTCGGGTAAGATTATTTTAATAGTTAATTCGAGCTTAATGTTACATTTACGTTGTAGTAAACGATTCGTGGTTGTTGTATGGTCTTTACGATTATTATTTACAAACTAATTCGGTTCGATGTATGGAAATTTTAGTAAATATTCGGGAACCGCATCAAAACTTTTTGTTCAACAAGTAATGGTTTTGTTTGAAGGGTGTGGGAAAGCTTGATCACAATTGTTTTTTTTTGTAGGCTGAGCGATTCAATTAAGGGATCTAAGCACGATCCGAAAGTTAGAGCACTTACTTTATTGGGTTATGTATTGCGCAAGGATCCTCCTTGGTTATACAAAATTACAGAACATCAGTTACTTAAAGATCTACTCAAGTTTTTGAAGGTGCTTTCGACATAAAAATGTTGAACGGGGCTAATTAATTGTTCTTTTTTAGGCTGAAAATGACATATTTTTGTTGTTATGTGCTTTGTTAGTATTGGTTGTTTTGTTACCAATAGTTCCATCACGAATGGGGCAGTTTTTACAAGATGTTTTTGAAATATTTAGGTTTGTAATGTTACCTTTAAACGTATCTTGTTACATAAAATATGTTTTTACAGTCGATTAGCTGCGTGGAATTGCAGTAATCCAGAAAAATTGGTAGAAGATCAAATGATTCACATGCAGATGGCCTTATATGCTCTTTTTCAACGTCTGTATGGAATGTACCCTTGTAATTTTTTGGCATATCTTCGAAATCAATATCGAACTAAAGAACATCTTCCAATTTTTGTACATACTGTTAAGGTATGTAAAAAAAGTCTAAAGAAACAAATGTGATGCAAATTTTGTATTTATTTTAGCCGATGCTCGATACCGTTAAAATGCATCCATTATTAGTTACCGCATCGAAAGATAAAGAAACGACCACAGAGAGGTTAGTAATACTATTCTTATTCTTTGCTTGCTTGTTGAAACATTTTACAATTATTAAATTTAAAGTGATGTTCATTAAATCTATCAGGTTGAATTTTCTTCAACTTGAAAGGTGTCTGCCATCACTAAGACTGCACTTAAAGCCGTCTGCCACAATATATTTTAAATCGACACAAGAAATGCAATTTTTTGGTATATAAATCTTTCGTGTCCCTTTGGCTTAGTTTGACCCCCAAAAACCCACTCTTCATATTCAACGCGCTCTAGCACCTAACCTGTTCGTTTCACGAAAAAAATCTAGAGACATAATTTGTAGGAAATTGAATGTACCTTATTTTTATATAGGGCCACTTTTCCATAAAAGTCCGTAATTTTCGAGTTATTAAACTTTTCGTCTGAGGAAAAAAGCATAAGAGATATAATTTGTAGGAAACTTTATGTAGTTTACTTTCATATAAAAGCACTTTCTCATAATGTGCATAGTTTTCGAATTAGAAGCGAAAAACCGAAAAAAGTGCTAAAATTCCCATGCAGCTTTGTAAGTAGCTCAGTTACCCTTAGGTTGAATTCCGAAGAGGAACTTTTTGGCATCTGGAACAATAATTGTTAGTTGGTTCAATCAATTTTTTAATCGATAAAGGTGTTCCAAGGTGTAATTTTTAATATATTATAGATGGAAAAAAATGGGTCCTCACGATGTCGTCGTGGAATGTGAAAGATTTTCTCTTGATGTCGGTGATAGATGTCAGCACGAGGCCTGTTATCTGACGTCTTCATTTCGCTCAAGATCGGGAACTAGTACTTCAACAACTAACCAAATAATTAGTAATAATGGTAAAAATGCTCTCTTAATTTAGTAATATCTTTATACTTTATGTGCTATTTGAGGTATACACACATACACATTAAACTAAAAAATTATTGCATAACTTCAAAAACTAATTTTTGAATTTCTGTTACCACAATTTATATACTTTCAGATTCAACCAAACAATTACAATTTCTAAAAAGTACATCTGCAGCTAGTTTAGCTTATGAAGCGAAAGATTTCTTTAGTCCTAGTATGACATTTATTACACCTACACAGGAGTCAGAGTTTACTACTCAAGATATTAGTTCCACCTCTGCTTTTCCTCACTTACAGGTTCGTCTTTTTTAAAAAGTACCTCTCTCCTATCTCTTCAAATGTTACTTTTAGGTTGACCAAAGTTCCGTTACCGGATTGGGATTATCATCTCAAGAAGGCACATCTCCGCCTGAAGCTGCCATTGAAGCTACACCCGAAACGACTCCTGTGAAGGTAAGCTAAATGCAAAGGTGTATCAAAAGTAAATTCTCTAAGCCCAAATATCCTTAACATTAGGATTTGAGACATACAACAAGAAGCCATTTACCTTCCGCCGCAAGTGCAGTACGAGCATTTAATAATTTAACTTCGAGGAATTGGTCGGGGGGTTCTTCAAATTCGACTCCAAATCACTCACAACCATCTTCGCCGATGAGAAAAGAAGCGTCACCTTTTAGTTTTTCAGAGCATAGAACATCGGCATTTGCTAAGAAAGATACGTATCCTGCTAAAAAACTACAGCAATTATTTCAGGAAAGAAATCAGGTTCTTATAAGTCTTTTTTTTTATTGAACAAGTTAAGTGTTTATTTTTATCTTGAAAAAGGTTGCCGAAGCCGAAGCTATAAATAAGAATTTTAAAATTCCAACAAGTCCATTGAAAATCATTCAATCGAACGATATTGGAATAAATTTACAAAATGCTTTGCAAAGAATCGAGTCGCCTATAAGCCGGGAAGATGAAGAAGTTTTAGAAATAGTCAAACAGGGAGAAATGGAAGATAATCAGGGACTTCGGCAATGCGATAGTGTTTTGCAAGACGGAGGAAGAGGCACAGAGGACGATATAGACGATTGTGAACAAGAACATGGATCTCCTTGTGCCGCTGGTGGTTTACACATGCCAAATTCGAGATCTGTTAATGATTTTGCTAAAAGAATGAAACGTTTTCGACACACGAGCACCAGTCAGTGCACGAACGAAACAGAAGTACCTTACACATCGACTGGCAGCAGTCCCGGGAATTGTAAGTGATCATTTAGTTGCACGGCGATAAATTCGTTTAATTGTTTGTAGGTGAAATATTTTTAAGTGACACTGTACGGCGAGCAAATTCGTGTCCGGAAATAAAAAAGAGTTCTGTCGTTCCTACAAAAGACAATAGAGATAAGATTTTATTAGAAGCCGATGAGGAATATAATAAAGATAATGCTCCAGTCGAGAATAAGCGCGTTAGTACTGTAGAGACACAGACTGACAATTTTTGGCCTATGCCTTACGAACATTTATTTTTGGGTCTTTTTCCATCTTTGGAAAATAATGATGTAAAACCTAGTCCTGCTCCAAGCCCTGCACCTACAAACGTACAACAAGATAAGTTTTCGACTGTATCTCCTTATGAGATTATTGATAAGTAACGCATTTCATAATTATGTCGCCGATACTGGAATAAAAATACTTTTTTTAGGTATATAGATTTAGCAGTTAGTGGTTCAGATAAAGATACTGTTAGGTCTTTAAAACAACAGTTACAACTTCTTCATCAACAATTACTCTTTGAAAGACATCGAAGGCAAACGCATGCAGTCAAAAATAGACGTTTGTTAGCAGAGGCCAAAACTAGCAAAGCTTTCGAAGAATTAAATTCTGCCTTGGTAGGTACACGTAGAAATTAATTTTATTCCAAAATTGACGTACGTTTCTAGAAAGATCAAGTTCAGTTACAACAGAAGGACATCGATTTGCTCAAGGACCAGTTGCAAAAACTCAAAAAAGATACAAATTGTAAAGGGAAACAAGAGCACGAAAATGTTCAATTGTGGGAAAACAAAGTAAGTGAGATGTGTAGATATTTATGTGCAAGCGGGGACGTGGAAATGTGAGCTTCAAAGTCTTCAACAATTTAAAATGAAACTTTTTTTCCTGTTTAAACGAATGCGTTGAAGTGTGTCAGATTAGTTTATGAATGAGCAGTGGCGCTTTGAATTGCAGATTTTTTATAAAATGTAGAAAATAATTATTTTTGATTACAGTATGTAATATTGAAAAAAGATTATGCGTCTCTAAAACATCAAAATGAAAGGCTTCATCAGGAATTACAAAAAATCAAAGGTCAATGTATCGAAGTTGATGACAAGTGGCAGCTGTGCGAGTCTGCCTTAATAGATGCACGTTCCGAAGTTCAGGTATAAATTTATACCGAGTGACAACAACCAAAGCTGGCCATTAGAAATTAATTTGAACATTTTGAGAATTACTGGGATAGTGGTATCAATACAAAGAAAAAATTATCGTTCATCAAAAGATAATTTAAGTTTCTATTTGAATTTCATTATACGGTGTGTTTACTGATAGTGGTAACAGTGAATAATTCTTCTATGGTACTAGATATCAAAAAAAGTTTAAATGGGAAACTGCTGAGGTACATTTAACACAATGTAATTCTCATTGGCTAGCTTTGATGGTTGTCATTCAATAGAGCAAATTGGTAAATAGTAATAAACCAAATAATATCATATGGTAAAAATAGGTTGCACAAGAAGAAGCTTGGGCCGGGGAGAAAGGCAAAGTGGAGTTGGAGCAAGTTAACAAAGAGTTATTGATAGCTGGAGAAATTCAGTTGCGATATAGAGAAAAATTAACGGAGTTGCCATTATTAAAGAGATCTGAACAAGAATTAGCACTTTTAACAGAATCTTATAATAATGAAATAAAAAGTGAGAACAAAAGTATTAAAATTGTGGTGGCATTAAGTATTTTCGACTTTAGATTTACATCAGCAATTAGAAGCAAAAACAACTTATTTAGAAGCATGTAGAGCGAGAGTAACAGAGTTAGAGGATATTGTTAATCAAAATGACGATTCGTCTACTATGCAAAAGCGTATTTTGAGTGAAATTAAATACGAATACGACGAAAAGTTAAAAGTAAAAACAAACGTTCTAAATTTTAACAAATGTCATTTTAACGATCTCATTTTAGGCAATTATGAGTAAGTACAAAAATCAATTGGCACTTAGCAGATCCAAAGATGAAATGATGCTCGAACTTCGGTCTCGAATAGAAACCGCAACACATCAACGTCTTCATTCCCCGGACATCAGCAGTTGTCACGAGGTACAAGCAGTGGTGACCGATAAAAGTGCAGTTGCAGCAGGAGTGAGTTTTTAATGTTTTATCTCGGCTCGTGCAAGTTACGGTCATAGTCAATATAATTTATTTTAGATTGTGGGAGATTCTTCTACTTCTAAGATATAAATTGACGAGAATTACAAAGTTGAAAGTTCGAACCACCAAATATTGGCATCTTTTCTACTTTCATAAAAGCTAATTGCCTGTATAATTATTTTGTTATTCAGTTACAGTTTAGTGTACGTTTAACTGCTTTACAAAGTATCGACTTTAAGCTATAAAGAGTTGTTGGTAATTTTTTTTAAATGTTTTTTTTAATTCGAGAATGTTTCGTTAATTCAAATCACCCAAATTTTAATTCGTTTAAGAAACTAAATTAAAAGCTGATAATAAATTTAAAAAGTGTTGAACTAATTAGTCGATGGCTAATCTCGATTAATATTTCAAACTTTTTTTATCGTATCTATTTGTTAAACAAAATATACTTTATGAGAATTTTTAATTAGTTGTATATAAAAGTTAAAAATTTTAAAATATACTTATTTACATAATGCTTCTAATTATTTATTTAGTGTTTCAGTGGTTGGAGTTTCCTCGAGTTTCTTAATTTTTAATATTTTTTAAATTCTGAAATTAAAGTTTCTTATTATTATGGAGGTTTTTTTGTTCAAAGCTGAAGTGTAAAAAATATGAGACCTTTTGTTATACTTTTTAAAAATTTCGAGACCATCAGAAACACAGGAAAATCTAAAATGTTTTATGGAAGAAATGTATTAATTTAATAATTACAAAACTACAATTTGTATCGCCCATGTTTAAATTTTTTGTTTTTACCGTTTTATCTTTGAAACAAAAGCCTAAATCGGAAAATATTGTTCTTAATAAAAGTTGAACCCATCTTTTACCATTCCAATAGTGGCTGAATTATAATTTTGCAATGGGTAATAAAGAAATTACGAGTCTCACTAATATGTACTACTTATATCAACGGAAAGCTTATGAAAATCGCTGTTATTTTTGAGTTCTAAAAGTTTTCCTTTTTGGTATAGGTATTCATACAAAAAATTCTATATTGCTATCAAAAAGTGCAGAGCCTATGTAGGTACTAAATTAAGATAAATTTAACGTTTAAAAATTTGCTGATACAATATGTGTGTCTGCACCATTTGATTGAGCCGTTATCTAATTCCATTTGATAAATCCTTACAATAAATCTCAAGCAAATGTTTCAATATTAAAGTATTAGAAATTGTATTTTAATGTAAGTGAAAGTCTTTTTAATGTCTCGACTTCATTTTTGGGCCAGATTCCTAAAATGATAAATGATGAATAGTAAAAATATAAGAAAATCGCCATCCAATAAGAAGCAAGAAAGTTCAACAGCAGTAAGTGAAAACATTCGAGTAATAGTAAGAGTAAGACCACCTAATAAGAGAGAATTACTTTATGTAAATCATAGGTAGATAATGTTTATTTTATTAGTATTCTTCTGTTTACCTTTGTGTCTTACAGAAACGTTATTAACGTCGTCAACGATCAGACTCTAATCTTCGACCCAACGGAAGAAGAAGAACCCTTTTTTTATCATGGAGTGCGTCAAAAACATCGAGACATTGGCAAACTAATAAATAAAAATGTTAATTTTACTTTTGATAAGGTTTTCGGATATGAGTCCACTAACGAGAATATTTTCCAAACCACCACAAAAGATTTATTTAACACCCTCATGAACGGTTACAACTGTTCCATATTTGCATATGGTGCTACTGGAGCGGGTAAAACACATACGATGCTTGGATGTAAAGACGATTATGGAATAACGTTTTTAACATTGTCAGAGTTATTTTCCTTTAGAGATCGATTAGTTGCCGAATGCACTTTTAAAATTGACGTAAGTTATCTTGAAGTATACAATGAAACAATCAAGGATTTGCTGCATCCAGGTCGACCATTAAATTTATGCGAGACTAAGGAATACGGGGTAGTGGTAAATAATTTAAGTGTGTTTAAAGTTACCGAATTGGAAGAAGTTATCAACTGGTTAGTAAAAGGAAATTGTAACAGAACCCAACACGCTACCGATGCTAATGCAGAGAGCTCCAGATCACATGCAGTCTTTCAAGTTTACATAAATATGACGATGAAAAATACCGACAAAAAGAAAATTGCTAAATTAAGTATGATTGACTTGGCCGGTAGCGAAAAAGGCGCCTCTACCGGTTTTTCTGGTGAACGCTTTACGGAGGGAACCAACATAAATAAGTCTTTATTGGCACTGAGTAATTGCATCAATAGTCTCGCTGCAGGAAAAAAATATATTTGTTATCGCGATTCTAAACTGACGAGACTCCTGAAAGACAGTCTCGGGGGTAATTGTAAAACTGTGATGTTAGCCAACGTATCGCCCAGTTCTCTAAATTACGAGGACACGTACAACACTTTAAAATACGCAATGAGGGCTACAAAAATAAAATTAAACCTTCAGAAGAGTACAATTGCTAATGGTGGAAGTGCAGGAAAGAATATTAATTATTACGTACAACTCATTAAAGACCTAAAAAAAGAAAATGAGAAATTGAAGAAACAGTTATTGGTGAGTAGGTACCTACTTTAATCTACCTCCAGTTTCCATTTCTAAATTTATTTGTCTTCTCTTTTCCCTAATATGGGACTCGTGTTGCAAAATTACTTCAAATGGTTGTATGATTAAAACTCACTCTGTATTTGTACTATAGTATAATCTAAATAATACATTTTTTAAACGTAGCAAAGTTCTCACAAACCCGATCGTTATGAGAATATAGAAAACCAAGAGCTCAATCACAATCTTGAAGATCTTTTCGCCAACAAACAACAATTAATCGAAAAATTAACTGAATTAGAAAGATCAGAACTATTTTTAATAATGAAGGAACAACTAAAAGAAGACTCGAAAAGATTGTTGTCTATGCCAAACCATGAAGTTGCAAATATAACAACTCAAAATTTTAAAGAGAGAGACAGACGAGTAAATGAATTAAGAGAACAACTTACAATTTTAGAAGAAAGTAATACTCACATAGAAGTAAAACTGCAAGAGTTATTACAAACTGCACCTTCCTTACATGAAAAAGCCGAAAAGAGGAATCTTCAAATCGAGTACAAGAGTGCTACTACAATGGTAATAGTTTCTCATCTTCTCAAGTTAATCATAAATTTTGTACTTACCAAATTAAATGTTTTCAGAACAAATACCTTAAAAAAGTGTGTGACCTTCAAGCTGAAGATCTTGAATTACGTATGCAATTTTCAAATCTACTTAAGACTCCGCTGACTAAATCGAAAGAGAGTGGATTCTTATCTCAACAATTGAGTATTAACCACAAGCAATTAATCAAGAAAATAGGACGTATCAGTTCAAGTAGTAGCAGTAAAAGTATTGAAAGTACTCCGAAGCAAGGCTCGAAAATAAAATATAATAAGTTAGAAAACTCGCCTTTGAATTCAACTTTTGTAGTGTCTTCTGGTAAGTTGGTAAAATTTTGACTAAAATAGTTGACCCAAAGAGCACTTACTACACTTATGTATAGTACTACAGTTCAGTAAATGTGAATTGCGACCATAACATGGTCTAGCAAAACCAGATTAATTCGGGTCAGAGTTTTGAGTCAGTGATGACCCGATTTTCGTACAGAGATGACTAAAGAAAATTTAGTCCAAACACTGGTTTTTTTCTACGATTCGATCGTAAATTGCTGTAAATAATTGACATTTTCTAGGATCTAGGACTAGTCAGTTGACAGCTTTAAATACACCAACTACAAAAAAACAAATTTCATTTCCTAAAAATGTATTGCAACCTACTAGTAAAACAAATCTCGGGGGTAAAGGTACTTGTATAAAAAACAAAATTCTACCAAATGCTTATTTTTCTATTTTATTCTAGTATTGAAAAGCAGCACTAGAAGACTGCTGAAAATCAATTGCGCATCTTCTAATCTAGATTCCAGTAAATTAAATAAAAATGAAACTTATCGAAAATTAACTACTCCAAATCGTGTATCACTAATTCCAAAGAATAAAACACCTACTAGCAATTCAAGTTTGGGAAGGAAATCTTCTAATCAATTTTAATTTGTCTTTTTATGTAAAAAACTTAGTTATAATAAAATATTTCATATTAATATTTAATTACTTTTATATGTAGTTTGCGAGTTCTATTTAATGAGTGTTAACCCCTCATTTATACAACCGAAAACAATTAAAAATTTTACAAGTAATTTTAGAAGTTTATTTAATAAAGAAATACAAACTCGACACAATTACTTGGCGTGAGCTTGAGCTTTACGCATTTGTGTAAGAATGTTGGATAATTCTTCTCGCTTCCTCTTGCCACGAATGTGAGTGCCTAAACGACGCTTTAAGAATTTTAAGGCTCTCTTATCTTTAGACACCTTCAACAACTCCATGGCTCTCTTCTCGTATGGAGCATGTCCGACAACTTCTCGGATTAATTCACGAACAAATTTCGTATGTTTCGTTTGTACGCCCTTCAACCTCGACGGTCTGATTTTATCAGCTTTGGTTTTTCCCGAACGAATTTTAGTCGTTTTGTGGCCTTTATTAAGGCCGACGGCAATTTCGTAGCGAGGAGCCATGCTATAATATAAGGTTATGTTACTAATACGTAAAAGCTTCTTAATTTCGTTTTGTTAGTAATAATTATTTAAACATTAACTGCGAACTTCTCAAATACGTTATTTAAAACTAAATTAAAGAGAACTAATAATATACTTTTATTAAAACTTACCTCGTGTATTAAATTTTCTATAGTCGTGAACTAACAACAATACCAACCAAAAGAAAAAAGAAATGAATACAAACTTACAAACGCAGTAAATTAGTAAACTCCCTACTATTTGATTTTTGATTTTCTAGGGACTTTGATTTTCTTCATTAATGACGGCGGCGAATTTTAAAAATTGACAATCCGATGACAGACATTAGGTTATCATTTTGTTTACGTAAACATTATCGTATTATTAATAATATTAGTTTAATAACTGTTATCTTTTTAAATTAATGTGTTTATAATACTCTAGTTTCATTTTAATATGAAGGTATCGTTCGCATATATTTTATTATGCCAAATACTGTTGTTTGGACAAATTTACTGTTGGCGAATCTTTAACCGAGGAAGAATTAGGGGTGGTAATTTGAGACTTTCGTCTTCAAATTTAAGAGAACCGAACAATGATAACATAAAAGAAGCTTGGTTTACTCAATCGTTAGATCATTTTAATCCTACCGATACGAGAACATGGCAGCAAGTGAGTAAACACAAAATTGTTTAGTTTAAATTGATAATTGTTCTTACTTTGTTGTAGAGATATTTTATAAACAGTCAGTTTTTCAATTCGTCGTATAACTCTCCAATTTTTCTTATGATTGGTGGCGAAGGAGAAGCTAGTTTGAAGTGGATGACCAACGCTAGTTGGATCGATTATGCAGAACGGTTTGGAGCGTTGTGTTTTCAGGTGGAACATAGATTTTATGGTAAAAGTCGCCCCACAAAGTGAGTTGTTATTATTAAGCGATTTTGAGCAGCTTTTGTTCTAAAATGCGTTTGTAGAAATTTGAGTACTAAGAACTTGCAATACTTATCGAGTCATCAAGCTCTCGAGGATTTGGCGAACTTTATCAACCAAATGAATCAAAAGTATGGACTCACTTATCAAAATAAGTGGATTGCATTTGGAGGTTCATATTCTGGTTCTTTAGCAGCTTGGTTGCGCTTGAAGTACCCTCATTTGGTAAATGGAGCTATGTCCGCTAGTGGACCGCTTTTAGCTCAAGTAGATTTTTCGGGTAAGCTATATATACAAATGTATATAAACATTTATCTACTCATACCTTAATTCTTAGATTACCTTCGAGTTGTTGATCAATCATTAAGTACCTACAGTGCCGATTGTGTAAATGCAGTTAAACAAGGAACATCGCAAATTGATATTTTATTGAAACACCGACTGGGACAGTTAGATATAAATAAAAAGTTTAAGCTATGTGATCCAATAGAAAATTCAATGGAAGATTCTAATGATTTAGCAAACTTTTATGCTACATTATCTGATAATTTTGCCGGTGTTGTTCAGTATAATAAAGACAATCGTGGTAATAAAGAACCGTTTAATATAACAATTGATGATGTATGCAAAATTATGACGGATGGATTATTAGGAGCTCCGGTTAATAGGCTTGCCGCTGTTAACAATTTAATTCTACGCGCTTACAATCAAACTTGCTTAGATTTTAAATACGATAAAATGATAGAATCCAATACCAACACTAGTTGGTTTAGTGAAGTAGCCGAAGGAGGTGTATATTATATTTTGGAGAAACTCTGTAGGTTTTAATCGCTTATTCTTTTAGGACGGCAGTGGATATATCAAACTTGCACAGAATTTGGATTTTTTCAATCGTCCGAATATAGACCTTACGTTTTTGGAAATAATTTTCCAGTGGACTTTTACATTCAACAGTGCACCGATATTTTTGGGCCTAAATTTAATTCGACGTTTATTTATAAAGCTGCGGAAGATACTAATTATATGTATGGTGGTGTAGATATACGGGTTACAAATGTTGTTTTTGTACAAGGCTCCATAGATCCTTGGCATGCATTAGGAATTACTAAAACTCTCGATCAAGGAGCTCCAGCCATTTACATAAAAGGTAACATCATAACTTCTATTGTCGCTAGTTAATTTTATTTTTTAGGTACTGCTCATTGTGCTAATATGTACCCAAGATCTGAAACGGATTTACCCGAACTTAAAGCGGCTAGAGAACAAATTGCCGAATACATCGACTCTTGGATTAGATTATAAAATTTTTGTTATATGATCAAAAAATGCTCATCACCTACAATTAGTTGATAAATTACAATAAATTACAATAAATTAAATAAATTTATTTGGTAATTTATGTCTCTTACATTCAATAAATTTATTTTTAATACAATTATTGCTATAATTAAAAGCATTAAAAAATTAATAGTTGATTTGAACGTTGACTCTAAAAAGTAAGTTTTTCTGCAGCTTGACTCAAACGAAGTATTTACAGGAATTGAGAAAATCCGCTCAAGTACTCACAATATCCTACACATAAATATCGTAAATTGCTGCGTAGTTATTTAATTTCAGAATATTAGCAAGAAAGGGTTGTTCTGTAATAATACCTATTTCAAATTAATGGCATCATATATTTAAAAGCCTTCCTCAAATTGACCCATTCCAGCACATCGAACATACTGTGACCAAACTTCAGTAAGGCATTTGACTGTTAGAGTTATGATTGCCTGTTACTAGAACTAAAATATATGAATATTCCTGTTGGAACTGCCTGTTGCTGCCTAAGTAACAGAAAATAGCTAGTGGAATTGTGATATACCAAGGCAAGGATTTCGCATCAAACTTCCTGAGTTTAAAAAATGGGGCAACTCAAAATACGGCAGTGATGTATTGGGTCCAGAGGGCCGTTCTGGAACTTCTTTGTTCTTTGTAGAAAGAGATACATACTACACAGTGGAGAAGAAAATGAATTGAGAGAACATGAGCAGAGAATGGAAGAGTAAATATCGAATGTCTCTAATTTGACTTTAAAGAGAAAAATTCTTAGTGATGTTGTATATAATTTACCATTTGATTACCGGCGTCTTATGTATTTTCAGATGGGCGTCCAGCTCATTAGTCTCGTATTGTATTTAACTGGTAAATAATAAATTTGGTGGTAAAAGAATTGGCGGAATTTGACCAGTATCATGGGCCCCAAGCAGTCCCGACTTAACAATTACAAACTTCAAACCAAATTTTCTACAAAATTCTGTTAATCTAAAAATTTAAATTTCTTGTAGGTAAAAAATTATAAAAATATGGAATTACGTTATCTTTGTTCAAATAAGAAATAAGGTTTCGTAAAGTGTTAATAAAAGTTTACGGTTTTGATAATAATTGTATTTTTATAATCAATTCATGAATTCATGTCATATTACATGTTAGTTACCTACGTAAAATAAATGATAATTTCTTATAATTTGCATTAATAATCTATTTCGGTATATAATATGCTTGTATATTATGTGTAGTAGACATCTAAATACACACAACAACATGATTGGTATAACAAATATTTTGCTACTTCACTTGTTCTTTTTCAAAACCAACTGTTTCGATCCTTTTGGTAGTGGAAGAACATTTGGCAACTTAGAAAAAGTTTTATTAAACTTAAATCGCGCTTCATCGACATCAAATGTGCAAGAAAGATGGTTTACACAGAGATTAAACCACAGCAATGATTCCGATAACAGAACGTGGCAACAGGTAATATTATTATATACCTTTTTTTGAAAAGAATTTACTTCTATTTGCGTTTGATGTTTTTCGATTCTATTGTTTCTGATGGTTGAAACTCTTCCAAGTTCTGATTCTCATTTATATCACTTTTTTCTATTGTTTTTTTATTTCTCGAGCAATTATTGTCATCAATTTTGTCGTTGTCCATATCATTCCGCAACTCTAGATTGATTCCTCGAACATTTAGGATCATGTGTTTCTAGAATTCTCTTTTCTCTTCTAAATATGACTTACCTACTAATACTTATATCTGCTATTCCACAGTGTTAATATTTGTAATTTGATGTTTAATTTTCAGCGTTATTTCATCAACAGTCAATACTTTTCTTCACCTGATGGGCCAATATTTTTAATGCTTGGGGCAGAAGGTGAAGCTTCTCCAGTTTGGTTAACGGGTGGAACTTGGGTACAATATGCTATACGATTTAAAGCATTGCTCGTCTTCTTGGAACATCGATTTTATGGCCAAAGTCGTCCGTTACCGTAAGTGATGAGCTTATTATAAAAAAATATGAACTTGCAATGACGAAGTCGTGGTGAAATTGAAATAGGTTTTGCATAGAGAACTGTCTCGGAGACTCTAGAAATTGTTAGTTATCACTATATCTATTAGAAAATCTCAATATGGAGAACTGTTTGCTTATGGGTGTGCACTTTTAGGGCATTTTTTATAGAATTGTTAAAATATCTACTGTCCAAACTTCATTTTCTTGAAAACTGCTGATGTAATAGTTCTAAGCTATGTAAATTTCAAAATCATTTTTAAACGAGTAACGGCTAATTTACTAGAGACTAGAGATAAAAAAAATAAAATGTAATTTGAAACAACACCTGTAGTCAATAAATTATAGAAACGGGAAGAATCTTAGAATTTGTAACTTTAGGGACATCACCACAGAAAGTTTACGTTACTTATCAGCTTCTCAAGCCATATCAGACGCAGCTAATTTTGTTAGGACAATGAAAAGAAACTACACGAATAATAAATGGATAGCGTTTGGAGGTTCGTACGGCGGCAATCTCGTCGCTTGGTATCGTTTAAAATTTCCAAATTTGGTACAAGGCGGAGTATCTTCCAGCGCTCCTGTTTTAGCAAAGGTCGATTTTAGAGGTAACGTTTTTCAGTACGTTTTACTTATCAATTTATTTATCCAATTTTACTGTAGAATACTTGCAAGTAGTAGTTCAGTCTTTACGGACTTATAGCAACAGCTGCGTAACTGCAATAAGCGACGCTTACATAGAACTTGGTGCACTGTTAAAAACTGAAGATGGCAAGAAAAGATTGAGTGAAATGTTTAAAGTGTGCAGTCCACTTGAACAGTCAACAAATGATAATGATATTATTCTTTTCCAACAAGGACTAGCTATTAACTTTGCGTGGGCTGTTCAGAATAATAGAGTTGATCCTAATAATAATTATTCAATAGACACTCTTTGTAATATAATGATGGACACAAAATTAGGAGCTCCTATTCACCGTCTAGTTGCTACCAATCGATACGCTTTAAGCAGTTTGGGTAGGAGTTGTTTGTATTGCGATTACAAATATTTGGTTGAATATTTACAAGGTGCACAATGGAATCTCTCAAGTTCTAATGGAGGTAAAAGTGAATCTATACTGTATTACCAGATCCGTTAATAGGTACACTTTAATTTTCTGTAGGTAGACAATGGTTTTATCAAACCTGTAGTGAATTTGGCTATTATTCCACATCATCGGCAAAACCTTATGTTTTTGGCAACAGTTTCCCAATCGAATTTTATACTCAACAATGTACCGACGTATTTGGAAAATCTTTCAACGCAAAATTTGTAAACGACATGGCCGATAGAACAAACTTAATGTTTAGTGGTCTCGACATTTCTAAAACTGTAACTAATGTTGCATTCGTTCACGGCTCTATAGATCCGTGGCACGCATTGGGAATTACAAAAACTGAAAATGTTCAATCACCGGCATTTTTCATTTTAGGTATTATTTTTGTTCTTAATAATATGATGTATAAAAAAACATATAATTAATTCTTTTTTAGGTGCTTCGCATTGTGCTGATATGGTTCACAATAAAAATCCTGTGAGTAGTACACCTCAAATGATAGCTGCAATTAAAACTATTGAGTCATATATTCAATATTGGCTAAACATGTAAATAATGTAAAACTTTACAATAAATTAATAATATTGATAAGTTTGTTTGTTTGAAACAACATAAAAGTCGGCTCTCTTGAACTACTGAGATATAAAATCTGGTGAACGTAGTGTGATCCCCAAGCCCGTGGGGAACCTCAAGTTCGCACAAAAGACTACAGACCCATCTGTCTTTTTCACACCATGGGAAAGATCACCGAACGTGTCATCCTGGCCAGACTGAGTGAGTACTCCCCAGAAGCCCACATCACTTAAGAGGAACAAGACGGCTTCCAACCAGGTCACTCGACCGTCCACTAAGTAGTCAGAGTTGTGGAATTCATCACAGCTGCCATCGGGAAGAGAGTCTTCTTAGACGAATCGAAGACTTTCGATAACGTATGGCACAAAGGACTGCTCTACAAGATAGGATCCGCAAGTTAACCATTAGCCTACATCCCAATCATCGCCTTCTTTCTCTCCCCAAGATCCTCAACGACCTAGATTGCATCAAACAACGAATTATGAACAGATGAAGAAGGCAAAAAAACCCAGATTCGCGTACTCTACAAGAGATTCAAAGATACAATATTTTATATTCTCAAGTCTTGACATTTACTCTATTTTTGGAAATTGGAACGAGTCGATATGAATACATATAAGTTTTTGTTGCGGCGCTTTTTTTTCTTATCAATAAGTGTAGCGACCCCAGTATACACAGAGTTTATTGTTCATTATTTGTACATGTTACCGTATTGATAACGAACTTCGAGTGCTATAATTTACATACCTATACTACCTACATGTAACGTAAAATGAATACAATCTCTTATTATAATAATAATTATTGTATTGATAAAAGGGCAATGAAAAGGTATTTAGGCGAGTATGAGTTCTCGAAAATTTGTTATTTGACGGCACCACTTTACCTAAGTATAGATTTAGCACCATGACCGGTATTGGAAGTTTTTGGTTACTCTCCTTGTTCTTTTTTCAAAGCAGTTGTTACATGCTCTTCAGTAAAGGAAAAATATTTGACAATTTGGAAAGAATTTTAAATGTTAGTCCAGCATTACTGGCTTCAAATGTTAAAGAAAAATGGTTCACACAAAAATTGAACCATGAAAATGATTCCGACAACAGAACGTGGCAACAGGTAATTGTAGTGACTTTTTGAAAATGTTTCTTTATTATTTTACTTCTTTGCTAGACTAGACCATTCAATTCAGATGTTCCAATAAATTCTTCTTAGCTTTCTTTCCTCTCATTATAATATATTACTTTTGCTTCTATTTTTATTTCTTTCTTTCATTGTTTCTTCTTTTTCTAGCAGATTTTATTAGTGTGGTTGCCGTTTCATTCTGGCTACTCCTTCAGTTAGGTATAGTTATCCTTATTTTCTGATGTTCTCTTGCTTTTTAAAAGTCCGGTTTTAGGCCAGATGCGCCATTGTTAATATTTCACACAATTCAAACTTTAATTTCTAGCGATACTTTATCAACAGTCAATATTTTACTTCCTCTAACGGGCCTATATTTTTAATGCTTGGTGCAGAAGGTGAAGCTTATCCAGCTTGGTTGCTAGGCGGAACCTGGGCGCTGTACGCTGTAAAATTCAAAGCGCTACTTATATATTTAGAACATCGATATTATGGCCAAAGTCGTCCTTTACCGTAAGTTACTATACAAATCACGAGCACATTTATATTCTTACTAGAAGCCTTTTTGGCCGATAGTAGGAGTATAGAAGCATCTTAGTAATTTGTAACTTTAGGAACATCACCACAGAGAGTTTACGTTACTTATCAGCTTCTCAAGCCATATCAGACGCAGCTAATTTTGTTGGGACAATGAAAAGAAACTATACGAATAATAGATGGATAGCGTTTGGAGGTTCGTACGGTGGTAATCTCGTCGCTTGGCTTCGTTTAAAATTTCCAAATTTGGTACAAGGTGGAGTATCTTCCAGTGCCCCTGTTTTAGTAAAGACCGATTTTAGAGGTAACATTTTCCATTACGCACTTCAACAAATCGTATTATTTATTTTATTTTAGAATTTTACCGAGTAACAGCTCAGTCTTTAGGCACATATAGTAGCTACTGTGTAAGTGCAATAAGCGACGCTTACATACAACTCGGGGCACTGTTAAAAACTGAAGATGGCAAGAAAAGATTGAGTGAAATGTTTAACGTATGCATCCCTCTTGAACAATCAACAGATTACAATGATATTAGGCTTTTCCAACAGGGACTAGCTGATAACTTTGCAGCAGCAGTTCAAGCTAATAAAATTAACCCTAATAGTAATTACTCAATCAATTCTCTTTGCAGTATAATGGTGGACACTAAATTGGGAGCTCCTATTAACCGTCTAGCTGCTACCAATAGATACGCGTTAAATAATTTTAAAAGTAGATGTTTGGATTGCAGTTACAGAAATTTGATTCGATTTTTGCAAGATACCAAATGGAGTCTTCCAAGCGCTGTAGGTAATTTATCACTTCAAAAAGATTATAAAAAAGCGAAAATGTGGTACCACGCCAATTAAGAAGATAACTTCTTGCAGGTCGACAATGGTTTTATCAAACTTGTAGTGAATTTGGTTATTACTCCACATCATCGGCAAAACCTCATGTGTTTGGAAACGGTTTTCCAGTCGAATTTTATATACAGCAATGTACCGATACATTTGGAGCATCTTTCAACGCAAAATTTGTTAACGACATGGTTGATAGAACTAATTTAATTTTTGGAGGACTTAACATTTCTGAAACAGTGACTAATGTGGCTTTCGTTCAAGGTTCTATAGATCCTTGGCATGCACTGGGAATTACAAAAACTAGAAATATAAAGTCACCTGCGTTTTATATCCGAGGTATTATTTTTTGAAACATATACTTTTGAAAAATGCAGGATGTGTCGAAATTAAGATGCAATATTGTTCTCATAATTATGTACCTAAAAATGCTTCTTAACGGAGCTTCAGTTCTCCAAATGGAAACATTTATGGGCTCATGTTTATTCGCACGACTCAATTTTTATACTTTTGATAATCGGTTGCTTTTTTACTTTTACCCTTTCAAAACGATGTTGAAATATTGCTCGGTAGTTTCTAGACACCCTGTATAATTAGTTTATCATTAGGTGTCGCGCATTGTGCAGATATGGTTTATACAAGAAATCTTTCTAATCCACCTCAATTGACGGCAGCAGTTAAGTCTATTGAGGCATATATTAACTATTGGCTTACTACGAGAATATAAATCTTTAGAAACGTTATACGTTATACTGCAATTATTAATAATGTAATAAAGTAAACGACTACTTAGCAACTTTTTATAAGAAGTTTTTATTTAGCACTACGCATTTCTTCTATTTTATTGGGAATCTCTTGCCTTAGTGAATCCTCTGCGGTAGCTGTTGAAGTACACGTACCGGTCGGTGGTATGAGTATGCGTTGAGGAGCCTTTTTTTATTGCAACTAATATCGATTCATAGGTCCTGAGCCTTGAAGCATTTTTTGTCTTTTTGAACACAATATCATGAAAACTACTGCTCCAAAAACAACAAATTGGTATGTCGTTGCAATGAGAATTAAATGAGCCTTCAAAAAAAGTCCCACTCGACCCCCTTCCTATTTAAGATCTAAAGGTTAAGTGCTATATGGGTATACTGTGGATAAGTATACTATCCCTCTTTTGGGGTTGTTCTAGAGAGAGCGCAACTACTCGATATAGGTGTCTCTCTCGGTTTCGCGGTAAATATTGTTTATAAATTCACAAATTTTATTAGCAGGCCTAGATCTACCATTAAGCTAACAAGGGTGTAGCGTACAACAATATATTTTGTTTATTGATATACATTGCATATCAATGTATAGTAGTATAGTTCTTTTTACTTCAACTCAATTCCCCAAAAATTCATAAATAAAACGGCTCAAAATTTGTGTTACGGAAGTTATTTAATATTCAACCAATAACAATATAATATTTAAAAAAAAACAACAAACTTATAGCTAAAAAATTTGTACCAACCCTGTTTTTAAAATCTTTTTACCACTCGAGTATCTAACGCATGCGTTACCTCACGATTTTCTTAACAGTCTCTTCTTTCTTCCAATTCAATTTCTCTCTTCCTGTTTCATCCACTTTTCTACATTAGGCTTTGATTTATGTTTAATTTCATCCACTTCTTCACGTTAGGGCTTTGATTTATGTGTTTAATTTCCTCCAATTCTCCACGTTAGACTTTGATTTAGAACTCTTCTTTTTATCCACTATTTTGTTGATGCTTTAATGATTCTTCCAAACTTAATTTGTTCTTATATTTCTTTCGACCATCTTTATGAGCAAAATTTATCTTATTTGCTACACAACTGCTTTTCCGAGAATTTATTTTCAACTGACTTTTCTTTTCATGTTATTCCTTTTTATTGCCTAGTAACTTTTCTTTTTGTTTTTCCCGCCCGTGAAACTTTTTTTACAAACTACATTTTATTACTTCTAATTATTTTGGCCTACTTCCATAACACAACAATATTCATCAATATTCATATATGTTCGATTTTAATTCCATCTACTGCATTTATGATGATTGCGTTATCTTTTTTTTGGATATTGCACGGGGAATGGCGAGGGGTTCTTGACTATAGATGAGAAGGATTGATTTGAGGTTATCATTGTTTCGTTAGACTTGTTTGTAGGCGTATTAGGAGTTTACCTTTGAGGTTGGAGAGAACATGTTTTCTGTTTGTTAATTTAGCCCTGTGCGTGTGGTTACATGCACACAGGACATCACAGTTTCTCAATAATTAAAAATTATTAATACTGTACTAAATTTACATGACCAGGTTTGATTTTAAATAATCGTGAATGAAATATTTGTTTTTAGTTAAAACCTAAAACCTAAAACAACCAGTAAATAAATTTATAGCAAACGATCGAACGTGTTTAGGTTGATCGCAAAATTAAATGTTTTAAATAACTCTATAAGTATTTTATTAAATTATACATTTATGTTTGGTGTAATGGTGTAATGGAAAATATAACCATCCAATCTAGTCACAATAGCAACTCCTCTTCCGATAACCAAAGCCACCATTCATCCCATGCAGACCAAAAGGCGTTTCTAATTTTTCTACAATCTTTTAGACAGAAACATACCGACTGGGACGTTTGTAAAGTTGCCGATGAAGCTGCTGATAGATGGATCAGGTTACCCCATCCTGAAAAAGAGAAATTTCGCAATCGTTGCCGTAAAAAACCAGTAGACGCGTGTTGTCCTAAAAAAAAAGAAAGAAGCCGGCTTGTTGTCCTCCTAAAAAGCGTAAAAAATCTGCTTGCCCTAAAAAACGTAAAAAGCCTGCCTGTCCCAAGAAGCGTAAGAAAAAAAATCCGTGCTGTCCTAAGAAGAGGAAGAAGAAGCCCTGCAAGAAGAAGAAGCCGTGCTGTCCGCCACCCTGTCCGCCACCTTGTCCAAAACCAAAACCTCCTTGTCCTTGTGGAGAAGCCGAGTCTGACTCTGAATGTGGAAGTGGAAGTGCTACAGAGGCCTATGAATAATATCGTGTCACTAATTTTTGTTATTAGAAAACTTTGATGTAATTCTTTTTAATATATTTTTTTATCACACCTTTATTGAAAGTTTGTTTTTTCACCTATAAATAGTCGTCAAAATAGACATTTAACTTCGGAAAAACTCTTATAGAGCTGAAAATTGGTACAGAAATGAAATTAAACGTCAAAAGTCTCCATCGATCCAACTTCTGCTAAAAATGTTATAAAAATTAGACAAACGGATGGCATTTGAGGAAAAAACATCTAATTCAGGAATTTCAGGAATAAAAAACCCACTTGCCCTAAAAAACGTAAAAAGCCTGCCTGTCCCAAGAAGCGTAAGAAGAAAAATCCGTGCTGTCCTAAGAAGAGGAAGAAGAAGAAGAAGAAGCCGTGCTGTCCGCCACCCTGTCCGCCACCTTGTTCAAAACCAAAACCTCCTTGTGGAGAGTCCTCCGAGTCTGAAGCTGAAGGTGGAAGTGGAAGTGCTACAACGGCCTATTATTAATATCGTGACACTAATTTTTGTTATTAGAAAATTTTAATGTAATTCCTTTTAATATAATTTTTTATTTTTGAAAGTTTGTTTTTTTACCTATAAATACTCGTAGTCGTCAAAATAGACATTTAACTTCGGAAAAACTCTTATAAAGCTGAAAATTGGTACAGAAATGAATTGAAATGTCAAAAGTCTCCATCGATCCAACTTCTGCTAAAAATGTTATAAAAATTATTAGATAAACGGATGGCATTTGAGGAAAAACCATCTAGTCCAAGAGTTTTGAAAATTGGTATGGTTGTTCGTCATAACCTGCAGTACAACAAACTGAAAGTTTCGGAGGGTGGGCTGCAAGAGGGACGAGGGGGAGCTGTTTAAAAGCAACCTTTTCTACTTCATGTAAATAACTCTCCTTCTATAGATCCTACGTTAAGAGCCATGTCCCTACGCATGAGTAGTGTAAATGAAGAGGTTACGAAGAAAGCTAATTGTGAGATTAATATTAAAGTTATAGTTTTGAAATTTTTTGTGTGTAATGAGTAGATTATAAATGACTAAGGCCTGTTTGTGAAATTTAAATAGAGGTAATACGTACAAAAATATTAGCCCCCGAAAATCGGCCATATTTGCGACCAATTTCCTAATAACCTAAAGCAAATTGCAAAAAAGTGACAACAGGCCTTAGTAAAGTTGTTCCTTAACTATACATCAATAAAAATTTTATAGCACAATTTATTTAATTTTAGAAATAATTAGCTTTCTACGAAACAGTAAAATCACGTAAAACTGCAGATTTTGAAGTAAATATGTGTCGCCCACTACAAGGAATCTAGCGGAACTATCTCATCTTATACCTGCTTTTGTATTCTCACTAAGCTGGGCGACACCCTCGGTTATAGCAAGATGCCTGGGGCACAAAAGTAAAATATTATATTTCTTGGCCAGCAAATTTTTCTCGAGTGAGAATTGCTAAATTATCCACTTTTGATTTTGAGCAGAAAATTGCAAAAAAATTATAAAATCGGAAATACTTACAATTTAATAAATAAATAAAGATTTTTATTGTTAATAAATTTTTAATTATTATTACCAAGCAGGGCGTTATTTCAAAATATTTAAACAAGATTTAAAAATTTTTGATTAAATATATACCTATATTGTGAAGTCAATCCACTGTATAATATACAAGAGGATTGAAATTTGTTGCGTAACATGAAGGGGATCTCACTTATCTGAAGAGCTAGATCGTAGGTTTAAATTTAGCAAAGTTGGTCAATTCGGTACCGACAGATAATCTGAAAAACACATCAACTAAATTTACGCGTTATCGCTAAAACTGATAAAACCAAAGACTCTCATTTTATTTTATAAGCTGCAACCTTTTTTAGTTAATCTTTTTTAATTCTTTAAAAACTTCTTTAAAAGCAATTTTTTATCTTTTCAAATCTGTAAACACATTTCGATTAGTCAATTTGTTCTTGGTATTTTTAGGAACATGTCCTTACGCAGGAGTAGAGAGTAAATGTAGAGCTCACGAAGAAAGTTAATTTAGAGACTAATATTAAAGTTATAGTTTTGAAATTTTTTGTGTGTAATGAGTAGATTATAAATGACTAACGCCTGTTTGTGAAATTTAAATATTGTTAGCAGATACAACAATATTAGCTCTCGAAAGTCAGTCATATTTGCGACCAGTTTCCTAATAACTGAGAGAATATTTCCAAATATTATGCAGAGTAGATCTAAAAATTGCCTACACCTAATTTATTATAAATCACCCTGTATATAAAATTGTAGGTCTCGTATGATCAATAAATAATTAATAAAATGTTATCAATTTATAATTAATTAATATTAATTAATAATTTATAAGCTGTAACTTTTTTTTAGTTAATCTTTTTTAATTCTTTAAAAACTCGCAATATTTTATCCTGTTTTCAAATCTGTAAACACTATTTCGATTTGTCAATTCGTTCTTGGTATTTTTAGGAACATGTCCTTACGCATGAGTATAGTAAATGTAGAGCGTACAAAGAAAGTTAATTTAGAGACTAATATTAAAGTTAGAGTTTTGATATTTTTTGTGTGTAATGAGTAGATTATAAACGACTAACGCCTATTTGTGAAATTTAAATATAGTTAATACATACAAAAATATTAGCTCTCGAAAGTCAGTCATATTTGCGACCAATTTCCTAATAACTAAGAGAATATTTCCAAATATTATGCAGAGTAGATCTAAAACTTGTTTACACCTAATTATAAATCACCCTGTATATAAAATTGTAGGTCTCGTATGATCAATAATTAATAAAATTATATCAATTTATAAATTAATATCAATAATATGGTATACGTATTCATTATACATAGTATACCTACTATATTTATTATATTTTTGTCTTCATATGTATGTGATCATAAATACATAATAATATATTAAGTAATATAATATTACCAAATTAAAGACCAACAATTAAAATCCAGTATTTTTAAAATACTATATTTTTGAATAATTACGGAATACCAATATTTTTGCTCTTTAGTCCACGTGTATTTGAGTGACGTGTGACAAGGGTGTCGAAATGCAGGTATTACACCAATGGGACCCTTAGAAGGCTAATAAATCACTTTTTTTAAAAGAACCATTTTAGTCGATCTATTTAAATATTTTCGTCTTGTCTGTACACTAGCGTTTTACTATAAACGTAAGTGCACTTTGACGTCGTCCTGTCGAGCCTTTGGCCAGCCCACCTTTTGCGAAGTTTTTACCTCGTCCCAACCCGTTGCCCCGCAGGAGAAACTTTGAAGAACGTGACCATTGCTCTTAATGAAGCTTCTTATTAACGTTATAGAAAACATTATTAGCTACAAGATTTAAGTCCAGTGCAATTAGGTTTATACCTCGGAACCCAGTTATAATGAACGGATTTGAATGATTTTTTCTTTTTTGGAGGTCCAATGCTATAAACTAAAAAGTTTACCCATTGAAAATTACCGCAATTTCGTAAATCAAAAGTTAAAAAAGTAATGTTTGAAATCTCAACGAAGAAATCAATTATCAGAATTTTTAAATTATAATAGTTTTTTAGCTTTCTTGTGAATGATTAAAAATGTTTTGAAGATAATAAAGCCACGTTTTGAAACAAAAATATATAATGACGCGTTTCGCCCTAAGGCTTCATCAGATAAAAAAAAAAAAAAAAAAAAAAAATTACAAAAAATTAAAAATAAAACTTAAAAATCTGTAAAGGAAATAAATCAAAATTAGGTTAGCGAAAAGCATAAATTTTTGAAAATAAACTTACTATTATAAAAAACGGAGATGTGTCTTGTAAAATTTTTGATATTCCCGCGTTAAATTAAATAAATTAAGGTTAAAAAATTTTTCAAGCAAATAAATGTGACTTTTATAGTGACGTTTATTTATAACTTAAAATTCAAAAACATTATAAACGTCACTATAAAAGTCACATTTATTTGCTTGAAAAATTTTTTAACCTTAATTTATTTAATTTAACGCGGGAATATCAAAAATTTTACAAGACACATCTCCGTTTTTTATAATAGTAAGTTTATTTTCAAAAATTTATGCTTTTCGCTAACCTAATTTTGATTTATTTCCTTTACAGATTTTTAAGTTTTATTTTTAATTTTTTGTAATTTTTTTTTTTTTTTTAATATCTGATGAAGCCTTAGGGCGAAACGCGTCATTATATATTTTTGTTTCAAAACGTGGCTTTATTATCTTCAAAACATTTTTAAGAATTTTTAAATATTTTTTTAAAGAAAATAATGATTTTTATAGTTTTCGAGGTTTTTTATAAAAAATTTGTGACAAATTTAAACTTTCTAAATTTAATTTGAAGATGGCAGAAGCCCAAAAAGTGCAACAAATGAAGGGAACCTTAACCCTTAACTCGCGACGTTGATATTTTTTACGCTATAGGCGAACGGCGGTATCTGACGCTCCTGTTATTGTATAGTAGTAAAACGCACAGAATAATACGCAAATATCAGTTTTTTATTAACTAATATTAAAATGCAAAGCTTAAAGAATAAGATAAGCCCAAAAAAATTAATTTTTATGAAGTAACATTTATTTTATTACCGTTTCTTCCGAGTTAGATGCCATTTTCTAAAGAAAATTATATTTTATCAGTGTACCTACTTGAATTTAAAAAAATCAATTAAATTATGTTTTCCAATAATAAACAAAGAAATTTCACAATATAATTACTACTTTGATTTTTAACACTTTATAAAAATATACAAATACACACGTAATTAAATTAGTCACGTTGTAGGCGACGGTCGGCTTGACAAGCCGCGTGAACCTTGGCAAATGGTCTCTAATTTAGTGATAGTAAAGACTGGTGACGGCGACATCCGGTCAATTCGTCGATAACACTATATTTTGAAGCTAGACAAGTCAGCAACTTCTTAGGCATGTAAATAAAATTGTTATACAACTTTAAATTTTACATGGGAGTCACACATACCGGCGTATCGGGTTAAGGGTTAAATAATAGTCCCCAGTACCTTTCTCACCTAAAATACGGGTTGCTTCAAATGGGGTAGTTCTGATTCTTTGGTGTGTTATGTATGACGGAGGCCTAAATATAAATCCAAATTTTCGGCCTCGATTTCTTCGTTGAGATTTCCAAAATTATTTTTTTAACTTTTGATTTACAAAATTGCGGTAATTTTCAATAGGTAAACTTTTTAGCTTATGGCCTTAGGATTCCAAAAAAGAAAAAATCATTCAAATCCGTGCATTAAAACTGGGTTCCATCATTTTACGTTTATATCGTATAATTGCACTGGACAATAATATGTATAATAGGCCAGTCAGTAGAGGGTTTCTATGATGCAATAAATGGGGTAGAAGCTTTTATTTTTACTTTTTCAGTTGCAAAGCAACGTTTGAAAAAGTATTGAAATGGAAATGGATGAAAAAAAAATTTTTATTTTTTTTCATTTCATTTCTCGACATTTCCGGTCATTATGAGTAGAAAAAAGCAAAAAAAAATTTTTGTCTGTATGTGTGTGTGTGTGTATGTATGTAACGCCGTAAATCCAAAACTACTGAACCGATTTAGATGAAATTTGGTTTGAGGCACTTTAACAAAACTTCATCGACAAAACAAGTTTATAAATCAAATCCGTGCAGAGCGAAGCAAAATTTTGAAAGAACGTAAAATTAGCATTTGAAAAAAACTAAAAACTTTGTATTTTGAGTTTCGGTTTAACCGGAAATAACGCCAATTTTCTTAATTTAAATAAAACGCCCTGTATATTTTTAAATATTTGAGAGGCTGTAAAAGAAGCTTTCAAATACAAAAAAAATTTATACTTTTCCGGTTTAAACAGAATAAATTTTCCCATTAATAGAGCTAATGTAAATTGTCAGATTTTTGTTATTATCTTAATTTACATGAAACGCGCTGTATATGCTTCAATACAACTGAAAAAGTCCTGGTATGGCCACATCCGAGTTTTTTAAATTGTTTATATGGGTGTAAACATGTAAAAAACAAAAATGCTAACACCGGCGACCTCGGGAGACTTTTTGGCAGCCAAAAAACCCCAAAATTTTAGGACTTGCTTTGTTTTTTCGCCTATAAATGGAGCATCTTCACGAAAAAGTATCTCTATACCAAATTAAAGAGCATTAAACTCTGCGTCGAATGAGTACCAACACTTAATAATTTGGTCAAGCGGTATGGTCGCCAACCGCGGTCAAAAAACGACGATTTTTCCCAACTTTTTCAAAAACTGACATATTGCATTATATATGAGTCTGCTGTTTCGAAATTAGTACTTTAAGAGAAAAACTCATTAAATAAAAGTTGTAGAGCATCTAATTCTGCGTTCATGTATATTAAAATTTTTAAGTTCGGTCAAGCATACCTCTCCCAAATTCGCAATATTCTGATGTCCGGCAGTTGGTATAGTAAGAAAATAGTCCAGTCGAATAAGGATTTTTGGTCAGAATAATTCCTACGAAGCTGGATATTGGTCTACACGTACATTAAGATGTTCCAAATAAGTATATCACAAAATCAGAAAAATTTTGGCGGAGCAATTTGAGATATTCAGTGGATTCAGCCGTAAGGCCTTTTATGGAGTGTACACCATCCTCTCATAGGGTGTTGCATGTGTGGATATACTATATGAGACACATACCTAATGCAATAATAATAATAATATCACTTAGTAGCAGAACCAAGGCCAAGGCCATCACGAATCCGACCTGTAACTGACTTGTAGAGGTAGCACTGTCCCCTGGGTTTCCATCTCACCCGTGGTACCAGTTCAGGACATCATGGGGCCAAACAAAACCGTCAACGTGCACCAGCTGCGGGTCAACGAATGTCACTTGGTCAACCTCACCTTTAACCTACCGACTGGTTACGGCTCGAGATTTTTACACCTCTAGCACCAGCTCTAGTTCTCAATCGCTAGCACGTACTCCTTTTCCCGTGAAGAAGGGTTCGGATTAATGTGGACAACCTGGTCGCGACCTGGTGGTTTTTTAAAATTTCTACTTTGCTTTATATTACTAGTAAATGTGCCGATGAATAATTCCAATATAATCGCACAGTGATCAAAAACAGCACTTCACTACGGCACGACTCAAATCAATTCTCCGCATAGAACTCGTTTTTGCTAATATACTATTGATCCCGAATGGGCAATCACTTTTTCCCTTTATCCCTTTTTAATAAAGAAATTTCCTACTCGAAGCCAACTTTTTGGCCGATAGTATGGGTATACAAGAATCACTCTTAGTAATTTGTAACTTTAGGGACATCACCACAGAGAGTTTACGTTACTTATCAGCTTCTCAAGCCATATCAGACGCACCTAATTTTGTTAGGACAATGAAAAGAAACTATCCGAATAATAGATGTATAGCGTTCGGAGGTTCGTACGATGGTAATCTCGTCGCTTGGTATCGTTTAAAATTTCCAAATTTGGTACAAGGTGGAGTATCTTCCAGCGCTCCTGTTTTAGCAAAAACCGATTTTCGAGGTAGCATTTTTTATTATTTATTACATTACGCACTTCAACAAATCGAATTATTTATTTTATTTTAGAATATTTCCAAGTAACAGCTCAATCTTTAGGCACATATAGTAGCTACTGTGTAAGTGCAATAAGCGACGCTTACATACAACTCGGGGCACTGTTAAAAACTGAAGATGGCAAGAGAATATTAAGTGCAATGTTTAACGTATGCAGCCCACTTGAACAATCAACAGATTATAATGATATTATTCTGTTCCAACAAGGACTAGCTTCACACTTTGCGGGAGCCGTTCAATATAATGAAATTGACCCTCATAGTCCTGATTCAATCAATTCTCTTTGTAGTATAATGCTGGACACTAAATTAGGAGCTCCTATTAACCGTCTAGCGGCTACCAATAGATACGTTTTAAACAATTCGAATAGGAGGTGCTTGGAATGCAGTTATAGAAATTTTATAAGATTTTATCGAAATACCGAATGGGGGTTTCCAAGCGCTATGGGTAATGTATCAATGCAAGATAAAATGCGAAAATGTGGTAATTAAGAATATGACTCTTGCAGCTCGACAATGGTTTTATCAAACCTGTAGTGAGTTTGGATATTTTCAAACATCCTCGGGCATACCTTATGTTTTTGGGAACAGTTCGACCAGTCGAATTTTATATACAGAATTGTATCAATATATTTGGAGCATCTTTCAACGCGCAATTTGTAAACGACACGGTCGATAGAACGAATTCAATTTTTGGAGGTCTTAACATTGCTCAAACAGTGACTAATGTGACATTCGTTCACGGCTCCATAGATCAATGGCATGCACCGGGAATTACAAGAACTGGAAATATTAACTCACCGGCAATCTTTATTCGAGGTATTATTTTTCGAAACATAAATATATACTTTTGAAAAAAATGCAGGATGTGTCGAAATTAAGAAGCAATATTGTAACGAGAAGGAAAAATTAATCCAAATATGCCCATAACCATGTACCTAAAAATGCTTTCTAACGGAACTTCAGCTCTCCAAAATTCCAACAGAGAAAATCTTAAAGATGGCATATCTCGAATATTCGAGATACAAACGGGGAACTGATCTTCAATGGTCTCCAAAACTTAGGTTTTCCAAAAAAGCCGCCTTTACAAAAAATTTGTGAGTTGTAGAGCTCCCTAGTAAACATTTTTGAGCTCATGTTTATTCGGCCGACTCAATGTTTTCGCTTTTAGTAATCGGTTGCTTTTTTACTCTCATCCTTTCAAGACGATGTTGAAATATTGCTCGCTAGTTTCTAGACACCCTGTATAATTAGTTTATCATTAGGTGCCGCGCATTGTGCAGATATGGTTTATCCAAGCACTCCTGAATTGGCGACAGCAGTTAAATCTATTGAGACATATATTTACCATTGGCTTACTACGACAATGTAAAGCTTTAGAAACTTTGTGGTTCTACTGTAATTGATAATAATAATAATAAAGTAAACTAAGTATTTTAGCAATTTTTAAAAGAAGTTTTTATTTAGAATTATCTTTCATAAATATGTATTTGTGGACATCTCTTGCCCGCTATTTTCTTATTAATAAAGATTATATGGATGAGATAATCTTTATTGCATTAGTGAAGTCTCTGAGTTCATATTTTATGGTTGTTATTATATTGATGCTCTACCTGGATGTTCTGTCTTCTGGATTAGGACATCCTGATTTTTAAAGTATGTTCATTTGCAAACGTTTTCCTGGGAACCCTAGGTGATCGCCTGTACGACGTCTAGTCTATAGTTTGAGAGACACTCAGATATTAATTAAAAACTCTCTGCTAACCTTCCAAGGCTGTACCTCCCTTAGGAGACATCTTAGATATAAACTTTTCTCTGTATGACTTTTCGCCATACATTGACTTGCTCTATATCCACTAAAACGTTGAGTATTACACATTTTGGAATCACCTAGTATAGTTAACGCGTATATAGTCAAAACCAGGAGAGGTGTCCTATGACTCATTCCCAAAAACTACGTAATTTCAATCACGCTATCTTTGTTAATAAGTTTGTTTTTACTTTGTGGGAATGCAACACAATATTTTAATACGTCATTTTAGCGATGAGTCATAGGACACCTCTCCTGGTTTTGACTATATGAAGAAGTCCTGTTACGGTCACATAAGCCGCTTAAAAAAATCACATAATAAGTTTCTACTTTTGCATGCTTTTAATCTATTGCGTACTATCTATGTACATATCTAACACATGATTTGATTAATTTGACATGATTTCACTTAAAAGTAATAGCTTAAACTAATCATAATGTACTGATATTGCATAACCTACTTAAACATTGAAGACATTTTTTTTAAAGAAGTAACATTTTTCAGAGCATCGAGAAACCATTTGACAATTATTAATATCATATAAATATTAATACATTTTTGCCTGATTGAATGGCACTAATTTGCTAAAACTCTATCTTACGTACTATGTTATTATAAATTAATTAATCTTCTCTTATTATTCTACAATTATATATTTTGGTATTTTTAAAATTTGTTGTTTATTTTAGTTCACCAATTGTGCGTGAATCGCATTAACCTTTTCTTTCAACTTGTTTTACTATTTTTTGTAATTTATCGTGTGAAGCGGTAGTAAGTGAATTTTCGAAAGACAAGGCCAAGGAATTCACGTAATTTAAAAAGTTTTTCAGTCACAAAACTATCATATTTACATATTGATAATATTAACACAGACAATATAAATAATAACATCAAGAGTGTCGCAACTTAACAACGTGCACGCAATTTTGTATACTACATTCGTATACGTAATTATTATAACAAAATTATCTATTCTTCCAATTGAAGAGTAATAATCATGCAAGGTCGTCAGTAACGTTTATGATCTCTATGAGGAGGTGCTCTGGAATCCCGCCACTCCTTTCCTTCCTTATGAGATCTCACTTCGTGGTGGTGGTGATGGTGGTGATGTCTTTTCTTCTCCGAAACTTTGGGGCCACTGTTAAAAGCAGATACATCAGACACTACTAACTCAGAGTTTTCGCGATGTCGTTCGCTGTTTCTAAACGGATCGTCTAACGTATCTTTGTGTCTCATCGACGAGTTCGAAGCTTTGTTCAAGCTCGTCTTACTACCAGCGGACTCGTGTAAATTTTCCCACGCTTGTCGATAATATCTATTTAATCCATTACGCGATTCTGAACTAGAAGAATCGAACGAGGCTACCGTATTACAATCCGGCGAAGCACGATGGCGAAAATGTTTGGCACTTCGATTTCTGCAACACGTTTTCGTTTCAAACATTTTATTAGAAATTGGTCTAAAAGTAGGTATATACCTGGTGAAATTGTGTACGGAGTGGTATTAAAATTACAACAAACCGTGATCTCGAGACAAAAACGCATGCCACAGTTTTGCACAAACCCCCGACAGTGAGTACACACAGACTTGTGACCCGAAATTTTCGACCTTCTCGATGTGTTTTTATTTCGATTGCTCGGTATTAATCAGCATGAGACAGTCATAGCAATTCTACATCGAGATTAAATTTTTTTACATTTATATATTTCATGACTTGCGTAAATTTGGGCAACATTTATTTAAAGAACGACATCGCTTTACTCCTAGCTCTTAGTTTAATTTTGTTTTGGTTATTAATTAATATTTTTGTCTAGTTAGGGCAAAATTAGACCTTTATTTAAATATAGGCCAAGTGGTCATGATTAAATTAAAAAAAAACAATTTACCTCTCGACGCAGAAAATTGCTCTTGTTATACCATTAAAACGATACCTACTACTACCTACGTAATTATTGTGAAGTAATAAACTACATTTATGCTACAAAATGGTGAGAAAAAGCACGGTTAAGCACAGATAGAAAGTTTCGAGTGTATAGTAAATATTTAGTGCGATGCGTGCGGTGCAGTACGGGAGCGTGATTTGCCTACCTTGGAGATCACTGCGAATTTCTAAATTGGATTGGAGAAATATCCTGCTCGGCGTGGACGATAATTCCGTGAAAATTCCCTACGTCCTATTTGTTGATCGGGAAAAGGAAGTGCCAAAAGTGTGTACCAACGGGACGGCATCGCGTTTGCGGCCGGCAGTCGGTGAGAAGACCGAGCTGACGCGCCCGCACTGCTACCGCAAAGTCAGTTATGAGAAATGAAATGAAAAGAAAATAGAAAAGAATTTGTATTAGAATTAATAAAAAAAAAGATTCTGAGTACACACCTTCTGACTAATATTACTATCGTCGTGATTATAGCTGCCAAAAATATGAAACCTCCAAATGATCCCAACGCTATGATGGCGCCCATGTTTAGACGAGCGCCAAAAGCTTCTCTTCTTTCTCCGTCTATCGATAAAGGTACGTTTACGTTTGGAGTTTCTCTTTGTTGTACGTTGACGTTACTGCCGGAAATTTCGTTATCTTGTGGATGTCCGGCAACTATTATATGTGGAATTTGGGACGTCGTGGTAGATCGTTCTGTTGTTATTTTTTTAGTTTTTTCCTGAACGCCCCTAATGGTAGTTGGATTTGGTTTGGGAGTCCTCGTTCGTGATTTAGTCGTCGACGTTTGTACCGTCCTCAACACGGTAGACGTAAACGTCGTGGCTTCTTCTACAAACAATTTAATCAGAAAAAAGTTCCTAGAAGATAAAACGTGACGTACCCTGACATATTGGAGGATCATTATCGTACTGCCCATTAGATTTACAAATTATCTGCGGCTGCCCTATCAATTTGTAGCCGTTATTGCAAGAGTACTCGATTAAAGTTCCAAAAACTAACTCCGTGTCGTTTGGTCTAAGTATTCCATTTTTAATTGGCGCCGGAGGCTCGCATTGAATTACTTAAAAACATTAATGTCAACACACGTTACTTAATTAAACGATATTGTTCGTACTTTCACATCGTGGAGGTGGGCCGTTCCACCTTTCGTCAACATCGCAGGCGAGTTGGGCCCTTCCGATCATTTCGTAGCCGTCGTCACAACTATACACGACTCTTCCTAAATAACCCACGCTGTCGTTTACCAACGAATAGTCCCCATTTTCTATATCGGCGGGATATCCGCAGGAAATTCCTAAAAATAACAGTTAGAGATGTAATTAAATTAAGGAAAAATCGTACGTTTGCACACTGGAGGAAAGTCGTTGTAAAAACCAGTATCTAAGCAGGTTCTACTTGTCGGACCAACAAGGAGATGCCCATCGTCACAAACGTAGTTTACCGTAGTCCCGACGTTAAAATTCGAAGCAGTCATAGTGGAATTGGGCGGTTGTTCGGGTCGTCCACAAGCTTTTGGTTCTGAAAAATGCATCATTAGTACAAAAGAAAAGCATCAAAAAGAGAACATACGATGTTGGCATATGTAGTTGAGATTCATATTGCAATCAGTATCCGACCACAACCACCCCTTTGTACCGTCATACCGAGCACAATCGCCGTTTGACACCGGCAAATTCCAAAACGATACCGTAATACCGTCCCCTTTCAACCACTGCCAATTTCCCTCGTTATCTTTTACGGCGCCCATCCAATACTGTCCATTCGAGTCACTCCTATGTCTCCTCCACAACTCCCAACTAATAAACCCTTGAAGCGCCGGATTACTTTCGTCAACTAACGTCCCCTCTCGACTTCTACAGAAAGCGAGAGCGTCTCTAAATTTCATCGGTTGTCTGTTGTAAAAGATGTAACATTTGCCATTATAAGTGGCCGTGCTTCCAGGTGGTTGATCTCTAAATTGTGGACACCTCTCTATAGGTAAAGCTTGATCGGTATAAACAAACGCTTCGCAAATAGACAAATGCACGGCTGCCGGTGCTTCTAAATGTACACTAACGAAAGCACCAGGCATCGGTGGATTACATGGCAAAAATAACGGTTGTCCTTCTTCTAAAAATCCTGTAAATCTGTTACAAGTTGGATTCGTTCCGAGATCTGGACGGTTGTTTCCAACTCGCACTACGATAGTTGCAGGTTTGTTGGCACCTGTAATTTGAAATTGCGCTTTAAAGTAAGTGATAAAACGTTATTGTTCTAAACTTTCTATTTTAACGCCGCAATTGTTAAAGTTGTTTGCGTAAGCATTTCTCTAAAATTTAAATGAATAAATTTGCAAAATTCATTTTGCTTGACGGTTCCGAAGAATAACTTGCATTGACTTTCATCTAATCAGTAATCACGGTAACGAAAACTGCATTCATTTTAAATTGTAATGTGATTCTTTTATGCTGCACCAGCACTCGAAATAAGTAGACGAGTAATTACTAATTTGTAAGAGGACTAAAGGAACGAACTATTTGTGTAGTTTTGGCTGGTCGAATTTAAATTAGCGAAATCGCTCCTATTGTTTACAACAATTCTCTGTAAGTGTATCCAAAAGTCGGAAGTTACCGTGTAGAACTTCTTAATTGAGTTAACAAATGTTTACGTTTATCCAAGTGTGAAAGATTGAAAATGAAGCAAATAAAGATGGATTTTCAGGGCATCGTCCATTAGAGTTTATTTTCAAACCATAAAAAGTTATTGAAGCAAACAATTACACGAATAATTCTTATAGCTGTTCTACAATTAGTTTACTTTCTCTGCCTCTATTCAAAATTGCTTTTTTACTTTCACAATCAAGTTCAAATAGCTAACATATTAATGACTGGACTTTTTTCTAGTTAAATCTGAGCTTTAAAATGCTATGATTCCTAAACAGAGAGAGAGAGGGAGAGAAAATTTAGGCAATAAATTTAAGACACTATACAGAAACCTTTCCGAAGTGGGTATACAGTATAGGGACACACAGTAGAATTTCAAGTTGACAATTTGCTACTCTACATGTGCCATTTCAGTTTTGTTCCTAATTTTAAATTTTTAGTCTGACATATAGAACTCCTACTCTTTGAGTAACCCAAAAAGGGTTAACAAAATACACCAGAAGACAAATAAAAAGGTAAACATACAGGCAGGTAGAGAAGCATAAAAATGCAGGCAGGCAGGCATGTAGGCAAGTCATCAAAGAGACAGACAGATGAAAAATCTAGCAGGTGAACTAACAGGAGAGTTGACCAACCTACTGGCCGACAGGCACACAGACTTACAGAGCGCGATGGCTTAAACAGACAGATAAACAGACACCCAAATAGATTTTTTGCTATTTACGTGCATAGTTTAGTTACCTCTAGGGTTTGTTCTACAATTTTTCGCAAGTACTAGAAATATCTAATAATTTGGCGCAATATGATTCTTGTTGTTTAATAGACTGATAAAACGGTAAATTTGTAAAAAACTTAGCAGTTCTGCTAATTAATTAGGTAAGTAAACAGATTTTTGACAAATTACTTTTTTAACTACATCACGTCTAGTTTTTGTAATGAGTTCCAACTGTAAATTTAGGCCCAAAACTTTTATTTTACTAATAATTATGTAATAAATTTCACATTAATTTAACCGACAGCGTTCTATGATTTATTATTTAAACATTTTTTTAATTAAATCGTAATTTAATATTTACTTACCACAACAGTGTTTGCCAAAATCTAACCGTACAAGTTGTACCATATACGGCTCTAGTAAGTTAACGTACCACCACGGCGCTTTTTCTTCTTTGGTGAGAGTGCAAGTTTCATTGTTAAAAAATGCACTTGTGCTACCATCGATAGCTTTTTGTGGAATGCCTCCACTTTCTGTACTAATTTGCATAGGAGCTTTTCCTGCAGCCACATTTAGTACTGAAACAAATAAAATAAACGTAATTTGGGTAATTTAAGACAAAAATTGAATGGTAAAAAAGGAAAAATTAATCTATTTTTGAAACCATTTCACTCACACACTTAATGTAATACATCGAATACATGAATAAAAATCGGAACTAAGTGCCAGAGTACTCCTGAAAGAGAAGACGGGTTTCAGCCAAAAATTTAGAGCAGTGAGACTTAATAAGGCGAGGAGCTTCTACAGCAAGATTGGCAGTAGGTAGCTCAGAAACTAACGAGGAAACCCAAGACCTTTCAGAAAGAGAGGGCACTTCATTTTAAGACGTTTAACCTTGAACAATGGAACATTTGCTCCTGCGGCGCCATTTCATTTGATTTCTAACGCATGAAATAGGCTCTTATCATTTTAAAAGCTTGGACCCCCTCAAAAGTAATCCCGAACCTGTCTAACCATAATTTTATTTTAAATGGCCTCTAAAATATTACTTGCCTCGGGTTTTCTTTGAGAGACCCTGAGGAAATCAACGATTTAGTGCCCGAAGAAGAAGTTTCCGTGGATCAAGAAATGTCGATATCAATGAAACTAACTGAAGTTGTTCTGGATGGTGGCGTCAGCCAGACTCGGATAACTGACTCAAGAAAAAGAATTGAAGTTAAATTTGAAGTTCCCGAAGTTCACTTGCAGAAAAATAGGTTTTCATCCAAAAGTCTAGAGCAGTGACACTTAATAAGTCAGTCGTCCAAAATAGAAGCAAGCATAGTTCTTACCCGTCAGCTTCTACAGCAAAATCGTCACTAGTTCAAAAACCAACGAATAACTTAGGGTCTACAGGGAGAGGGACAAGAGGGACTGGAGCCCCGGGCTTTGCAATATTAAGGGGCCTTACCTTGGCAACTAAATACCTGCACGTAAAAAAAAAATAAAGGGGAAGGCAAAGAGCAAAGACAGAAATTAGGACGAAGAGAAAAAATTCAATGACCAAATTCAGGGGCCCCGTAATTCTCCGACAACATTTTTTGTTTATCTGAAATAATATAGCAATTTTATTCTCAATTATGATTAAACGCATTTTTTGGAGACACTGTGAATCGCGGATAAAATTCCTGAACTTCGTTTTAAACCGTTTGACCTTGAAAAATCAAACATTTGCGCCTGTCGAGTCTCCTATTTTCTCAGAAAGACCCTGAGGAAACCAACGATTTAGTGCCTGAACTAATTGAAGTTGGTGAGGATGGTACTGGGCTCATAGAGCCCAGTAAAAGAGCAAATTTTTTTCAATCAGTCAAAACTTTGCATCACTATATAATTAGCCACTCTACGAATCTCAATGATCTTTAGATGACTTAAGCAGTCGTTGGTAAATCCTCTTCTGATAACAAGTGCTAATTAAAAATTAATTAAGTGCACTCAGAAATACACAAATTCCAACTTCTTTTTTCAATTTTTCTCCTAAATTGATGTAATGAGAAATTAAAAAAGTGAAAATTATTATAACCCAAATTCGGAATAGTCGTACTTACGAAGGTAAGCATAATTACACGATCTCCTAACAAGAGTGTAATATAAAACGTTTAAACCACGCCAATTTTAGAAATTACATGCTTAACGTGCAATTAAAATGAAATTTAAAAAAATTGAAACTCGACGTATTCATTAAAGTTTGATTAGATGAATGTTTGGATATATGATCTTCTCGGTAAATTTATTAAATTATTAAATTGTCCCCTTTTGTTTTGATTGATGATTAATTATCATCTCCAAAGCCGTAGCCTGAAAATATTTTCGGGTGAGGGGTTTGGAAGTAGACTTGGACAATTTTGCACTTCTTGCACAATTTTTGGTTGTTCAAGGTCAAACGGCTTAAAAACGAAGTTCCGCAATTTTAATAGCCATTGATAGTGTCTCCTAAAAAGAAGTTTGATTTTGATTAGTACTTAAAGTGTAAATTATTTCGAAGTTTTTAAACCTCTGAAAATATTTGGGTGGGGGGGGTCAACCCCTGTTGATCCTCTCCCTAGCTACGGCCTTCTGCAAGAGCTCACAAAATAATTAAAATAGTTTTACATACAGGGTGTTCAAGAAATAAGCAAACCCTGCGGAGATGCCCATTTAACTCTTCATTTCTAACTTTCAGTTTTAACAGTAAGTTATTCAACTATTTTCGGGGATTGTTGATTTTTTCACGATATACCGGTCCTTTTCTATTATAATGGCTAAAGAACGAGATATCGAGCTAAGTTTTGAGAGCCTTGGCGCAACCTTCAAAATTTTTAGATCTTCACACGTCACGCCAGCCTCAAATGAAAATGTTAAAACGTTAAAATCTCTTGAAAAATCTATTGATATTCGTATTTACCTAATCAGCGCTCTTTGCTCTCTCAAACTTGTATTTTTTGTTTTCTCGACACTTAAGACGTACAAAACTAAGGATTTTTATTTCATCTTGTACTAAATAAGAAAGTTAGCGAAAGAACCAGAAACATTTCAGGAGAAAAAGACGTGGACATGGATTAAATTAGTTCTGCTCGAAAGCTACAATTTCTTACGATAAAACGCTCGTTTGAAGTACTTACTCATAAGAACATTGAAGTTAATCTTAAACTTCTATCTCAAACAACTTTTTTCTGCAAAAACGCCATCTGTTCCGCAAATACGCTATAAAAGCGACTACAGTTAATTTTGATAAAAAAGGAGAGTCCAGTGGAGATTATACCTGTTTCAAACAATTTCCTAACATACGTGGAGCACATTAATCACCTATTGTTTAGGAAGTTCAAAAAGTTCGAGTTTTCAAATTTGAGCAAAGTGGAAAAGAAAAGCAGTTTTCAAATCGTTATTAGTTATTACCAGATAGTTCAGTCTTTAGCCGGCAATAAACCTACTAAAGTATTAACAATAAATTAAGTTGTTGGTTAGAAATTATCCATATATTATCTTTAGCCTATGTAAATGTAAATACATAATGTGAAGTGTTACGACGAAAGAATTCGCATAGTACCTACTCGATTCATACACAACATTAAAAAGAAAGTAATGCGGGCGAGGTGTGTCAACTTCGAGATGTGGGTCTCCATGTCATGTTCAGTAGAGGGTCAGGTGAATAACACAGTATTACAACTACTTATAATAAAGCAACGCAAATTTTAACTTGTCGAGTTCAGATGAATCTTGAAAAAAATCCTTTTGTATAGCACGCAACGTTGTAATATCACGAAATACCTGTTGTAATACGTATAATTTGAGGCACGCTTTTCCAAGCAAAATTTGTACTAGCGGTTTTCTAGGTTTATTTTGAATGTTTTTAGTCTAGTAAGTACAAGTTTTTGTAATTTTTTAGTTTATTGATAGACATACCTACATTTCTTACGTTGCCAAACTAAAATTGTTTCTTCTTACCTTCCGGATGTCAGCTTTTCGCTCTCTCTGTTCCTTCTTTGTTAGAAGAGTAGACTAGTCGCTCTAAAAGTTTAGAAATAACGGAATGGATCGAAATGTGTCTGACATCGCTAGGGTAGATTTTTCGAGAAGTAAAAAAATGATAAACGCAGATTTCCATTTGTTGGCAGGGTAGAAGAAAACAGAGAAATTGGCAAAATATTTTGGAGAACTAATTTGAAGCCTGACTACACCTATAGGCGTCATTTTAGTTACATTAATTTGTCGCCTACGCTACCCTGACGTCAAAGACAGAATCACAGACTACACAACAATTTTGTTAAAACCAACGAGTTTCGGAGAATGAAATCAATAAAAATCTCGCAATTCCGTCTTTGGCATCGTGTGGGACTCTATAAATAGAACATGCAAATGTAGTTCATCGAAATTTAAAAGAGATGAATCCCCAAATAAAGACGATTCGAAAAAAAGGTGGAACATGCACAGATGCACATGCACAGCATGTTAATCAGACTGGAGTTGGGTGCAGAACTTCCTAACTCTTACTTTGCTAATATGGCAGGAGGAAATTGTGTCTCTGCAGGTGTCATGGAATTCTTCGGCGAAAATAGATTTTACGGGTACAGAAGTTTTACGATATCGGATGAGGTTACGTTACGTGAACTTGAAAACGCTTTAAAGTATATTCACTCAAACGTTATTCTTCTTGGTATCTTAAATTTGAATCTCGCCAGAGCTGTGTGGAAGAACTCGTTTATCAGACCGCAAGCAAGTGCAAAACACAATGGCTCTTTCGGAGCTGCTCCCAATAAGTATTTTGCCAACTCGGTCGAAACTTATTCAAAACATTGTCCATAGCAGACTTATGAATCACTTAGAACAATATTCTGCCCGACTGCCAGTCGGGGCTTAAAAAGAATTGCCGCACATGCAGTGTCCGGCTCCGGGTTACCAGCGACTTGGCATCGACAATTAAAGGTTACTCTGTTGACAATGCTGCATTTCTCTAAACTTTTCGACAGCACTAGCCACCAATTTCTCCTGTCGAAGCTGAAGTACTACGACTGTGATGGCAGAGTACTACATTGGTTCTACAACTAATTGAGGGTTCGATGGTAGATGGTTAGGTTTCAAAGACCATATTTTTAGCGAAACAGATGCTCCGATTGGTGTGCCACGTGCCACAGGGTAGCGTTCTCGGTTCACTGACCTACCCAGTCAATTATGTTCGGACAGTACTGTTCATCTCGACGGTGATAACACTCAGGTTTATACCTCTTCCGATCCGTACGATGTTAATGTGGCTGCTTCTGTGCTACTGGATGATCTGGGCTTGTCAATGATGGCGAGGTTGTTAGGCTTGTTCATTGTTCAGTGCCCCGGAAATCTCGAACTGTACATGGACTGCGCTCTAAATTTTCAGAACCATGCTATAAAGAAATGTAGTAGTTTGGCATACTCCAGATTAAAGACCCTGAACCATTACAAATATATTTATGTTGAATGAAAACCTACACGGATATTTCAACTGGAAAAATTAAGCTCATTGTGGGTCAATTTCTCGTTGAACCGAAAACTGAAATTTTGCACAGACACGTTTCGGTTAGGTTAGGTTAGGTGAGTCATCGTGAATTAAAAGAGAACCACCGACAATTCCTGGATCGTATGATGAAACGACCAATTCCATGCACTAAAGTAAGTTATCATTTATTTAATTAAGGTGATGTGCTAGAGGTGATATCTGGAAATACAATAATGAAAGTGAGGGAAAGATTTTCATTGCCTCACTGCTTCAATATGGACTCCATTGTGTTTTTACTCTTAGAATTTTCATTGCAAATATTATCATATTTAATTGCTATCATTTATCATAATATATTAATGTATAAATTATAAATTCCTTCTGTTAGTTAATTAAATATGATTTATGATAAAATGTCGGGTCAACAAAGAAAGATTTTTTTAATCACAATTACAGTTATGTGCGTAAACGTAATTATTAATTAATATGCATCAATAAAAATAGTAGCAACGCTGAAACGAACAATCGATATTAAATTACACGATCATTATTCTTCCTTAAAAAATCGAGCGTAGAGAAGCCACACAAATTTTAACAATAACGAATTGATGAGCTCACGTACGCCATTCATTTTCCAAATTAAAATTATTTGGGTCATAATATTGACAGTTTGAAATAACTGCGATTCCATACACCATCCATACCACGCCAAAATATGCCGACTTTTACAAAGGAGTTCCACGGGGTTGTCTCCGAGGCGACTTGTATTGTGTTTTGAATTTCTTATCTTTATTTGCGTAACTGCAATTTGACGTTAAAATTTATTATTTGCATAAAGTGACTCACGTCGGAAGATACATCTTTATTTATATTAAATTATTTTATTTTGTTTAGAGAAATGTTGACCCCGGACTATTTGACCCACTTTAAACACACACCTTCCGGGCTCGACAGTTGTTCGACCTTGGTCTTCGCACGTCGGTAGATGTGTAACATCCATCCTGTTTGTTCAGTATGTATTTTCATCGAAGAGTTTCGAAAATTATTATAATTCTTGCGTAATTAATTTAATTAATCGTTTGTAAAATCTTGAAACGAGCAGGATGTTTAATTATATTATTATTTCTCGGATTCTTACTTTTCTTACTTATTGTTGGTATTTAATAATTAATTACGAAATATTTTTTGTGCTTTTCCGAAAAATTTCTACCGTTTGTGATTCATGAAAAGTTTTCTAAAATTTCCTCAAGAGGTGACAAGTACATTTAAATTTAAGCCATTAATCCTGTAGTTTTCTCTACGTTTAGGAAAATATCACAATCAATCATGCTGAAGCATCGTCTCTTTGAGCAAAACGTTTTATTCGCCGAAGCACCGAGCTGCTGAACTATTTAGCGTTTTAGAATGAAAAAAAGCTTTTCCTCGGACTTCATTTTCCAAATTTCAGGACCCTTCTGATTAGTTGTACGACTAAAATTATTTTTTCGTTTACAGGGACGAAGTGTATCCTCATGGGTATTCTACGTCGGCTTAAGGCTAGAATGGAAGCACTGCTGGCTCCACTGTTTTAAAGAGGTTAAACAACTGCAGAAATGTATTAGTCCCACCAAATATTTTGTTGATTTGTTCATCTCTTTCAGAGGTATCCCGCATCTAATGTTAATTTAATAACTGGATGGAACACAAAGGACTTCAGCAACTATAAAATTAAATAGTACAACCCTTTTGCTACGCTATGCAGATTTTGTTCAGCAAAAGACGCATTTTGCCCCATTTTAAGAAGACTAGTGCTTGAAGCTGCTCAGTTCGTCGATTTTGATAGAAGTACCTAATTTTTGCCCACGACTAAATTAAAGAGATCACGATATGTTATGCTAAACGATAACGATTTCTACCAATGTAATGATCTGATGAGCTGCTTAATGGCTGCTCATCAACCGAATTGAAAGAATCGAAGTCTCTAATTAAGTGAGTCGATGCGAAACATCGGAATAGAAAAAGCCTCATTTTATAACAAATTACGGGCAATAAATATCTAACGAATTTATTATGTAGTACAAAAGAGGTAGTAAATTACATAACGTCGAGAGCTCTTTTAAGCTAATTACTTTATTAATTAGTTCTAAGCTTCTTAGAGCCGTAATTCTATGCAAAATTTGCTCTATAAACGAAATAACGAAATTATCTAGCTCATAACAGCTGCTTGTGTGACATAAAAGTTCAATTTAAAACGGTTTAATAACTAAAATGCACAACTGGTTCGTAAAGTGTCCTAAGATTAGGAGAAAATTTGAATAGGTACTTAATTTTACAAATTAACACGTTTAATAAATTTGCCAACGCAAATAAAAACGAGAATTAAAATTAATTGAGTTTTCGAATATATAAATTTTAAATTTGGACCTCAGTTAAATTCTACTTGTACTAAATGATATGGTTGCCCCGTTTTTCCAACTTTTTAGGTTAGGAATGTAAAATTTGGTCTCACGTTGTTCGGGAAGATTTTCACGTTTTCAGGTCACGCCTGCAAAAAACGGCTGGACCGACTAATAGGATATAACATAAACATGGCTCTCAATGTAGTTTGAGAGGGGTTAAATAAATTTGATGTTTTTGGGTTATGACTTATGACTTATGACTATTTTTTATTAGGTATACAGTTACGTCTGATGTTAATCTTTAATACTAAAAACTATTACTTCACATCGAGAGGTGTGTCCAATTGAGCGCTATTATTGTACAACTCGTTTCTTTTTTTCTTAATATTTTTATACAAGTTTTTTAAGAAAACGTAATTAAGGAGTTGTACTACGACATGACTCGGTTAATTTTTGAAAAATTTGTTATGCTTTGGCTTCTTTACTAAAAATGATGTCAAACAAAATGAACCAAACTTTAAACGTCATCAGTCGTCAGGAGCCCTCTCTTCGTCTCTTCGTTCAATCCAAAGTCATGAGTCATATCTATCGGGAGTCGAATTCATTCATTCATTTAGTTACTTTCTCTGTTGTATTGTAAAATGGGGTGACTAATTCTTACAAAATGTGTTTACCAAAATGTCCTCGGTACGGTACTGGTACTACTGTAACTCGCCGAAAGCTGGATGCCAGTAGATTTTAATATCGTATCGTGCTTTCATAATGGAAGCTCGGTTTAACCTTATTGCGTCATATCAAGGTTGTAGTCGAGGAGGCGAGATCATTGGGGTTTAAACCCTTCCCAAAATTTTTCAAAGGTCAGGAGAACACCATTGATAAACCATTACAAAAAGTGGTTACTGCTTCTCTACGAATTTGCCGAATTAGTGTTCGCTGTACTATGAAGCGACACGCAGACAGATATGTATCCCGCAATAAGGAACCCATAGGAACTTGTCTCAAAATCCTTCATACTATAGGCACTGTGAGTGTCCCAAATGACATTGTAGTAAACCAAACTCAAAATTCTCTTTTCGATCCGATAAATCATTGTAATCATTACGGTTTTGTAGTGGGGTGGCCAGTCCGGGGCCAGACAGATTTTTACGGGAACATTCTTCTTCTATGAAACTTTACTAATTTAAGGACACTCTGACACTCCCACAAAAACTATCGTTCTATGATTTCTAAGAGTTTTCATGTACCCAGGTTTTCTCTTCAGATAGCCACCTCTTATTTTTTTCAATTCCAATTCCAATTTGCGCAATATAAAGTAATATTGGTCGAGATGAAACGGTAATTACTTATGATTCAACATCGAGGCACTCGTTTAAGTGAAAATAATCTTCCCAATTTGTTCAAAGTAGGTCGTAGAATAATAATACTTATGGGCAGAAATACTTTTAGTTTGCTCAGGATGCATGCAAAGTGTGTTAGTATTTGGCTTCCATCTCCGTAACGAAATAACGGGGATTTGCCATTTAGAAGTCTCTGATATACCTAATAATTTCACTATTATTATTAATTTAAAACTTGTATCTAGAAATCTAGATAATAATGAAAGTTATCAGTAATTACAATTTGCAAGAAAAGTAGGTACAACTAGTCTAAATTAATTTTTTTGCCAAATTGCACATAACGCCGCGTCGTAACGATTAATTCTTGATGGTTCAACTATTTAATGCATAAGCAATTTTATGCAAAACATTTGTTTTCTAACCAAAGTTGATTACTATTTCACTTTCTTTTGTTTGAATACGCAATGTTTCCTATATATTTGCTTATTTACTTGATCTCTTGATCACAGTTTGTTGAATTTCGCGATTGCTAAATTTAGCAATTAAGTTATCGCCAACTACGCAACACTTTCAAGTTTTGTCGAGAAGCATTAACTTCGCCGTCTGATTTTTATGAGAGCCGAGAGCTATTTTAGTAATTAGATGGGTAGATGTAAACGACGCGTCGCGACGTCACGATCTAATAAACCTGTAACGAATTTAAAGTTTCCGAGATCGTGGTAATTGATAATTGTTGCTCTTCTGACCGTCCTTTCTTCGTCTATTGTGCTGACCCCAAAATTAGTTTTTCCGTTTTCCAGCGTAACAAAAACCCCATTTTGAATACGATGCTTGACTTTTTTTTATCTGAATCTGAGTCTGAGTCTGGTGTGCGTTAGTTATAGTTCACTATCTCGATTAAGGATTCAGGTTTCTCTTGGGGTCCGTCCACTTATCTGTAAATTGTTACTTTCTTGAAGCAATTCTTGGAAATGGTATAAATATTGTACTTATAGAATAATATGGAAAATATACGTCGATATAAGAAGTAGCCTAGAGTCAGCTCGACAGTTACGCTAAAACTATAATTTTGTCGTTTTCTCATTCAAAATCCTATTATATACAAGAAGCAGATAGCAAAGGTCAAAATAAAACGATTTAGCCAAGCACGTCTTGCTAAAACGTCACTCCTTAAAGTCTAATTAATGCAGTATGCATTTTTTCCATTTTCTGCCAATAAACAAGATGAAAACTAGATTCATAAAATTCCAAATTTGGAAAATTAAGTTTTGGCACTTCTCAAGACGGTGTTATTATTTGTTACGCCGTGTTAGACCGATGAACTATGTCGTAACTTTTTAACCGGTAACTTCACGGTTGTTTTAGTTAGAAATTATTATAATTTATAAATTATAATACAGACGTGAATTTTAAAAAGTATGTGAAACGAACCATTCTGACAAAAACGCGAAGTTTCAAACGAACCCGAGGTGGAGATTTACCAGGGTATGTAATGCAGTACATTACAAAATGAAGTTGCCTATGAAAACTTGTGTTCTAAACAAACTCGAAACAAAAGAATTCGAGTATATTATCTTGAAAACTAATGAACCGATCGACTTGAAATTTTGAGGCCTCTTTAAGAAAATAATGGTAAATATCGTCATCAAATTTGATCGTGATTGGGAGGCAAGATTTGACGATGAAAACATTCAAAGTTGGCTATGAGAACTTGAGTAGGCACTCCACAAACTCGAAGCAAAAGAGTTCGAGTATATCTTGAAAGCCAATGAACCGATCGACTTGAAATTTTGAGGCCTCTTAAAGAAAGTAATGGTAAATATCGTCATCAAATTTGATCGTGATTGGGAGGCTAGATTTGACGATAAAAACATTCGAAGTTGGCTATGAGAACTTGAAGAGGCACTCCACAAACTCGAAACAAAGGAGTTCGTGTATATCTTGAAAACTAATATACCGATCGACTTGAAATTTTGAGGCCTCTTAAAGAAAGTAATGGTAAATATCGTCATCAAATTTGATCGTGATTGGGAGGCTAGATTAGACGATGAAAACATTCGAAGTTGGCTATGAGAACTTAAGGAGGCACTCCATAAACTCGAAACAAAAGAGTTCGAGTATATCTTGAAAGCCAATGAACCGATCGACTTGAAATTTGGAGGCCTCTTAAAGAAAATAATGGTAAATATCGTCATCAAATTTGATCGTGATTGGGAGGCTAGATTTGACGATGAAAACATTCGAAGTTGGCTATGAGAACTTGAGTAGGCACTCCACAAACTCGAAACAAAAGAGTTCGAGTATATCTTGAAAGCCAATGAACCGATCGACTTGAAATTTGGAGGCCTCTTAAAGAAAATAATGGTAAATATCGTCATCAAATTTGATCGTGATTGGGAGGCTAGATTTGACGATGAAAACATTCGAAGTTGGCTATGAGAACTTGAGTAGGCACTCCACAAACTCGAAACAAAAGAGTTCGAGTATATCTTGAAAGCCAATGAACCGATCGACTTGAAATTTTGAGGCCTCTTAAAGAAAGTAATGGTAAATATCGTCATCAAATTTGATCGTGATTGGGAGGCTAGATTAGACGATGAAAACATTCGAAGTTGGCTATGAGAACTTGAGTAGGCACTCCACAAACTCGAAACAAAAGAGTTCGTGTATATCTTGAAAACTAATATACCGATCGACTTGAAATTTTGAGGTCTCTTAAAGAAAATAATGGTAAATATCGCCATTAAATTTGATCTAGATTGGGAGGCTGGATTTGACGATGGAAAACTCTTTATTATACCTTCTATTAGATTAAACACGTTGATATCAAAAGTATCAGTTCCGTTCGACTGTTTTCTACTGCCTGTGACATTTTTTATCAATCCAAACCAAAATTTAAAATTGCGAACCTACCTAACACCGTTTATACACTAAACTGCAGTTAAAAGAGGATTCTTTTTCATCACATAAATATTACGATAAGCCCGTGGCGTTTTTGAAACTTATTCGACAACTTTTCTCTCTACGCCTATAATGTGCCGATTATATGCAAAGTCACTCTTGTTGATTGATGACGTTTAATTGAGAAGACTTTTCCTTAATCGAATTGAAATATTACTTTTTATGCTAATCTCGCTACTTTTGAAGAGTGAGAATAATTAATTAATAGGTACCTACTCGAATAATTCGAACACGACAAATTTATCTCGTGTGTGTCCAGTACGAAATTTCGCTAGCATTTTAATCGTTTATAAATAATTAATTGAATAATTGTTAGATTGGGATGTGTTAAAAAGAAAGTAAATTTTCAAATTGAAAAGGTACCCAATCGTAAAACAAATTGTCGAGTTCCATGTAGTTACAATATTGATAATTATCGTGAAAGTGATTAACCTACAAGTTTTTTTCAAATAAATGTATGTGTATGCGCGAATGTAATCGCTAAATAAATGTGTGTTACTGATGTGCTTGACTTTCCGAATTCATACTCGGCAAATGAAAATTTTGACTGCTGTACGACTTGGCGTTTACATATCTTAATCTTGACGTTTGTTTCGTCCTGTTTGTTGTGTGCTCCCATAAAGCTCTTGCATGAAGTCATAAAAGAATATACGCAGCTATTTTCGTTTATCAATGAGAGTAATAGTTGAAGTTCAATCAAGTCAAGTTAAAAAATTGGAGTAAATTCCTGGACACGTTCATTTTAAACCTGTGTGGAGGGCAACTGCACTGCCGAATCTATTATCGAGTTCTCCATTTCGATACAGCAGAAGAATCAGAAGCATCTGGAAATTCAATCAAATCTGCGATTCTTAAAGGGGGCGTGAACCAAACCCTGCAACTATCGTAAGTAGTACGGGTTAACGAGGGGCTCAAATTTCAAAAATTTAAAAACTCCGAGTGCGCGTCTGTTTGAAGCCACACTTTACAGACACAAATTATAGAAATATTGGTAGCCGACTAGTAGCCAACATTATTAAGTACTCGAGGAATGTCTCGAATAATTTGAGAAAGCCTTCGAGGAAAATTTAATATTAGTTTAATCGTATAAAGTAATAGCTTTTTAAGCATTGCTACCTACATGATTATTTCAATTAATGGCACTACTGAAAGTAGCATTTAACATCGTGTAACTGTGTAACATATACAAACGTAAATATTAGGTAGTCCATTAGAAATGGAATTTGGCGTACGTTAAAATAATGTTGCCGTGTTTCGGACGGCACGTTAAGCCGTTGGCAATTAGGACATATTAGGACATGAGTGTCTTTCACTTTCACTTGCTTGTGAAGGTGTCGATCCAAATTTTACAACTGGCACCGATGGCATATCAGACCGAAAATGGCCTTAATTAGCTAAATATTACTTTTTACAACCTGAAAGTTCGCTAAACGTGTAAATCGCACATTATCAAGTTAAAGTAATGTTCACCTTTTAAGAAAGGAAGTTTCTTAAGGTAAGTATTAAAAAAAACTAGATATAAAACAAGAATCCAATAATTGTTTTATACTTCTACTCTTCTACAATTATAAACAGAAAAGACTAGTTCTCGCATTCCGTAACATGATCTGGTCGATGACCGTTGCGAATATTTCTAATAGAAAAATCAACGTAGAAGAAAAGAAAATTATAATTTCGTTTCGAAAGCGTAAGTGAGAAAAGTATCTCGAAGTAACGCGACTGTGATAGCCATTAAATTCGACCATTGTCATTTAAATAGCCATTCTTACCGAGCACTTAGGTGACTTATGAAAAAATACCTCCAGCTTCCAATAGTTCGAACGATTTTTCAATAACAAACGTTCACCCGCAGTGCTACAATTAACAGACAATAAAAGATACGGTGCGAAAAAAGCAAGAAACGAACACTCGAGCAAATTCCACAATTCACGGATTTAAATTAAAAGAAACAAACTGCGTGACGACTTTTAATGAAAGAAATTAAAATTAACTCGAGCACAGAGCCACAGAGTTGCACTTGCATTTATCAAGTGGAAAAGTTCGCTCAATTATTTTTCCTATTTTTTCGTAATATCCTCAAGCTTCAACTCGTTGAAGTGATGTTTGTTATTTTATTCTTTAAATTCAACACACATGTTGTTACAGTTATAACGAGCAAATAGTTGTCTTTGAAGTGAGTTCCATTGATCAATCATCACGTTTTTTGTTGTAGTTTATTTTATTAACTCGAATAGCTCGAGGTATGAGGAGTGCAGTGGCGCAGTTATTGTGGAATGGGCTGATTATTGTTAGTCCAAAATTAATTTTCATAGAAATATTTTTTCACGGCACACATAATGTCTATGTCGAGCAAAACAAAAAATTTGAGTCCAAATCCACACCGGCTTGTCTGGACACCGATTTCTGGATAAGCGATGTCATGTGAGGACTAGATTAAAGTTATAGGTCGGATGTTATTCAAAAATATAGCTTTTCAGCAACAGCTTTTCTTCACAACTGAGACGAGTCTTCCAGTTGCAAAAGGAATTTATAGACGTTACGAGTTGTTATGACAGAGTTACAGCAACATTTTGTTTACAGAATCAATTACTATGTTAATTTTCATCCATAAAAACAACTGAATTTTAAATTTTTACCGTTATCTCAAATCTCAACGCGTTATCACGAGTAGGTACGTAATGCAAGTTGGGAAATAAATGTCAGAAGTTGAAACTTTATTTCAATTTTACGAGAAGAATTCAAAACTCGAATTACTCTCAAGAGTTGAAGTATCTTCAACACAATCTAAAAGTAAAATGTTCTATAAATAAATAAATAAACTTAATGAGAATTTGCTAACAGAACTAACCACCTACTGATTTGCAATTTATTCACTCATTTCTAAGCATCTTTAGAACGTGATAACTCGATTTTATTGATAAAAAATGAAACGTTAAAATTTAAAATACTCTGCACGCTTATGCATTAGCATTTAGAGTAGAGGATTAATTTATGAATAATTTAATTAAGTGCATAATTTAATAAACGTTAATAAATTTGCCGTACAATCAAACGTAATTTCTTTTCAATTGCATGTTTAGATAGCGGAAGGCCGTTGTTACGCAAATTTTGATTTGAAAATGTTTCTCGAAGCTTATTTGCATCTTCTTTTAATGTAGAAATAGATAACGCAATGCGTGTCATAGCAACATACGCACATTCTCCCAGAGGTCCTAAGTAACTGACCCATCAGCTAGTTCGATCGAACTAAGAACACACCGTACCCAAAGTCGTAACTTGAGTTCCAAGGAAGGGCCTAATAACTTCTGCGTTGTTAAGGCATTTCATAGAGGTCACGTTTCTAAAATTGTTTTCAACCATTCAATAATATTAAGAGCAAAATACAGAGAGCACCCGAGAGAAGGAAAAAATGAGAAAAGTTTTTCTAATTTGTCAATTTCACTTTCTATCTATTTAGTGTACTCATTGTTTTGAGTGAGAGTGTCTTGTGGGAAAATTGTCGTAATTATATACGCAAATTACAAAGCTGTAATGAGAATAGATATACATATTTGATCTGGAAGCCGTAAATCTTCTTCGTGTTTCTTCTATTCATGTCTCCGTAGTTCATTAATGAAGCGATGCTCGATGTTTTCGAATTTTGTTACCTTTTCAATTTCAATAACTCCACAAACTGCCAAAGAAAAAATTTATACCACGTACCTCGATTAACCTTTTTGTTACGATCTTGAGAAAGCTTCTCAACTCGAGTACTTGAGTGTGTTATTACAAATTTAAAAAAAGAAGCCAAATGAAAATGTAGGTTGAAGATACTCTTCAATAAGTTATTTAAATCGGTATTTAGCAAAAAAATAATATCGGTGCTCTATATTCTCCTATAATTTAATAAAGCAACTACCTCTAAGTACGTTTCTATATTATTATCCTGACTACGCTGCACGTGCAAACAATGAAGACGCTTGAAAAGACATAGAAGAAAATATTATAACGGTTTCTTTTAAATAAAAACGTACATTCGTAACATGCTTCTCTTTTGCAATTGCTTTAAGTATCTCCTACCTATTGAATTGTACCGATAATTATTTAATTATAGTTTTACAATTATTTACGATTATTAAATTGTACTGCTACTTTAACTTCGTATTTATAGTTCGATAAGCGAGCTTATGCAGGACAGGGTGGTCCTTACATGGTAGGTGCGCTCTGAAAGCTAAAGAGGTTATTCCTCAGTTCGTTTTCTGAAGAAGAGACGGCCTGAAGCTTTCTGAAGGATAATTCTCCAACTATGGAGAAGTGAGCACTCATGCATTCTTTTGCCAAAACTTTTCATCACAATGCATTGGAGACAAATTATCCCCACTAAATTTCAATTCACTCTCCGAATTCCGAGGTGAGTAAAATATCGACTGCCGTAATTTTGGGAAAAAATCATCGTGAGTGATGAAGCGCAATTCCACATTTGATCAGAAAATGAACAAAAAAGCATAATTGGGGCATTAAAAGTCTCACATACGATCTCGACGCCCCGTAGAGTGGCCGTATGGTTTGCCATTTGGGCCAACTACGTCATTAGGCCGTACTTCTCTGAAGATGTACCATGTAATATTTCTACAGTTACTAATGAGTACTATCGGAGGTGCGAGTATGATAATAGGTATACAAAGCTTGTTCCAAAAGGATGGAGCCACATCATACACAATCTGTGCTATAATACAAATTTAAAAAAATACCTGGCCGCGTAATGTCAAAAAACAATGACATCGACTGCTCCCAACCACCAGCACCCGCTCCCATACTTTCGCCAGAGTCGCGCCCAGAGTCGCTTTTGTGAAATCAGAACCTATTACGATGGTTATTTAAAGTGGTGGAAATTTTACAATGTAAGTATTAGAGAGGGGGTAACAAAACAATCCAAAAATAATTGATACGGGATGAGTTTAGATTAACTTTTAATCAGCCTCGCTATAGTATTATACGAGACGACATAGATGCCAAGGCACTTATGGATGGCTGAAATAGTTTTCGCTAATTTCGTCTTTTTTTAATCGTCCGCTCACAAATTGGCCATGTTTTCTGAACTACAGCTAATCATTAATTTTGCATACTGTATAGTAACTGGATTTAAATTCCCAAATATTAAACGATGAAAAATAAAAACTAAAAAAACATATACAAGGTAAAATTAACATGACACGGTTCAACATGACCGTGACCAAGGCCTTGCAGCATCAAAAAATTATACTACATTGTGTCAAGGTCCACTTGATTTTGTAGAGAACATTCTCAGTAGGTTTTTGAACTTTAATTAAAACTAAATACTAGAAATTCAAATCAGAAAATTTCGATATTGTCTAACTGGCAGACGCACGATGTTCTCGGTTAGATTTCTTGAATTTTTGCGATACACAAAATCATTATTTTATTTAGAAATTGCGTGTCGTTAATTAGACATTTTTAGAAATAACCATATAAGAAAGTCCCAATAAGAACAAAAATCTAGTAAAAATTACATCATTAAAATTACATCGACTTAGGCCGGAAAGGCGCGGAAACAGAGCGGAATGTAGGCCAATTTTCTGTCTGACAACAAACAATTTTTTTTAAACAGTATAACCTACTAATTATTAAATAACTTAATTTGTTTCACTTTTACATTTTTGGAATTATCAAGATATTATACTAAACACGGCGCAATTGGCCATATCTCGAAGGGTATGTTAAGCTGCTGGTTGGTCTACAACCCGTTTAGTATAAATTTAAAACAATTACACTCACCACAAAAAGGTATTCCTTCGGGTAACCATTGTTCTTTTTCGCACACACGTCTCGACGGACCTAACAACTCAAATCCTCTTTCGCAGGTGTAAGTAGCCACCGTACCTGGACCAAGTGTTTCGTCTGAAAATATCACGTTCGAATGAGCCGGTGATCCTGGAAATTTGCAACCATTTTCTCCGTATGCGACTGAAAAAAATTAAATAATATAAATATACAGTTATTATGTTAATTTAAAATTTAAAATGAGCCGTAATTTGCTATGTCAATAATTGCTATCAACGTTTCCCCCTGCCCTTTTGTTTGCTGTATACAACAGGAGATTAACTAATTTAATTTTCGACCTGTAATGGAGATTTATATCTCCATACTATCTCCAGAACTATAACTTAGCATACACTATTTATTTTTTTGTCTTAACCCGCTATGCAGAAGATGTGCAGAGGCAGAGGAAACTCCAATAGATCTTCTGCTACACTGCGAGGCTTTTACAAGAAGTCGTCACAGCATTCTCGGAAAGGAGAAGATGTTCCAAAGAGAATTGCCCAAACTACCAATAGAGTAAATTCTGGACTTTAAGAGCACAGAGCTTACATAAAGGATGAGTATATCCGAGGCGCACAATAGATCCAAGAGGTCGCGGTGCAAGGAACCACTAGGGGCCAGCCTCAGGGAAATAATATTAATAATAATAATATTTTGTCTTAATTTTTAGGTTAGTCTAGAGTCTAGTGTCTAGGTGAACCTGAACTAGCCCAACCAAATAAGGCAAACTGAGTGGAAAATCCAAGAGTTTTGAGTATGGTTGTTCGTTAAAGCCTGCCGTATAACAAATTAAAAGTCCTAGTAATGGGTGGGGCGCGAACAGGGAAAGAAAGAGATGTTCAAATATGACTTTTCCTCGTTTTTAGCATATAACCAAATATAACTCACCTCCAATAGATCGTACGTTGATGAAAGTCATTATAAAAGTTTTAGAAAACATTATTAGCTACAAGATTGATTAAATTCATTTTTCGCTGAGTTTGGCCTTTTTCGGGATATAGCGCGGAGAAGGGGTTACAGTCAATTGAATTACGGGATGACGCTGTACAAACTACGTAAGTTTCATGAAATGAATCAGACAGCAAAGTTATCCAGTCATGGATAATCCGACACTACATGCGGTAGTTTTCTATAACTTTAAGCAGTTTCCTATCCCCTCGACTCTTAGTACGCTCTAACGAACAACCATGCAAATTTTCAAAAGTCCTGGATTTTTTTTCAACGAATGCCATCTATATTTGTTTAATTTGACTGAACTAAACTCTGAACTTATAAAAATGGATAAAAAAGAATCATCGCATCTTGGAGAAGAGTTCCTTACTAAATTATGCTATTTTTAGCAGATTTTTGAGTTTGAAAGCGAGTTCGGCAGATGGAAGTTAAAACAAAAACGCATTTAAGACTTTAAAAGGAAATTAACGCCAAAATTTCTCTGTTTGTAACACCAAACACCACTTCTGGCTCTCATCATAAACAATAATTAGTGCTATACTTTAGTCCATTCTTGCTCAACATAGCCTTTGTTTAGAATTTCCATAATTATCTTAAAATTAGTAGATTTAATTAGGTAAAAATTGCTCATCCGTAATTTTGATTAAAGGTTAGGAACAGCAGTCGTGACAATAATTACTAATTGTAATCACTTGCAACAATTTCTAAATTAGTGTTGTAGCTAGTTATTAAATGTTGCAAATTGTTTTAACAAATATCTTATGCCGTCATCCATATTATGACTTTCCGAATCTCGTTTCGAAGTACACGAGAAACTGTCACAATAGCTTCGGGGGGTCTTAAAATATGAAAGTCTGTCAAATAAGTGGGTGGCCAAATTTTGCCAAGTCATACTTATTTGATCTAAATCTATAAGGCCAAAAAGAAAAGAACAGGACAAAGGACGAGTGTTTTTTAACAAAAAAATGCAAAAATAAGAATTGGCGGCGGAATCTTTGAAAATTTATTTTCGCCATTATGTAGGTGAGTAAAAACTGGACAACTATATGAGGTATTCTAAAAGCCCTTCATAGTGATGGGTGATTAGGGCCCACCATTAATTTGCTCAAAGTGAAATACATTTTGCAACACTCAAGTAGGTAGATACAAAAGTTTGCTAAAAAATTCAACAAATGGACGAAACTGTTACTGCCTAATGAGCAAACAATTTCATTAAAAAGACCGTATCCCATCTATCGTAATTATAATTTTAGATTATTATATCCAGAGGTTGGATAATTAATTGTAAAAAAGTGTACAAAACGTAGAAATTCGTAACCATTATTATTTTAATTTTGATTGTTCCGTTCCTACACGGAAACGAAAAAATTAGGAATTCATAGTAATATGAGTATGAGTAACGCCAAACGAATAAAAAGAAGGATCAAATTCTAACTGTAATTGTTATGCTAGGGTATTACCTACTTAAATTTCGGGTAATTGTAATTCATGCAAGAGAAGCCCTTTGTTAAACTTTTTATAAGTAAAACTGAGTTACTTTTAAGAAGATTTCTTCACCACCTCTCATACTTTGCTTAGAATAAGTTCAATGTTTGTTGACTTCCTCGTAATTATATTATTAACTATTAACCCGCTTAATTGAAATTGTCTTATGTAAATATTAATATCAATTTTCACTCTCTATTGGCTTGGATGTTATGGTTGTCAAGAAACTCGATATTTTACATTTAAATTTACACTCGAGTAAGTTTTCGTCGGGCGACGCCTAATAGGAAGTGGAAGCATACTCTTACAAAAAGACTCGAATCGTCTGTTGGCGAAAGCAAGTATTTGAGGTCCTTGCGTCGAAGACATTATTTGGATAAGCCTGCTTAAATGAAGAAGACGCTAGAGACAAGAAAAGAGTGTTTAACATTATCTACAAGGAAAGAACGTCAATGTCATAAGTCATAAGACAGCCAATAAGGGTTAAAGCTCAGTAACTATATCGTTTATATTTAGAGTAGGGCATCTGGAGGGCTCGCCGAAAACTGGATGAGTAACAAAAATACTCATCAAGGCCATAGTCGAGATTAATGGGGTTGTAACCCTTCCCAAAAATTTTCAAAGGTCAAGAGGACGACATTGATAAACCATTCAAAAAATACTATGAAGCGACATATAGACATAGATGTCTTCCGCAAATTTACCAGCAATGAGGGATCCATAGAGAGAATCTCGTGTCAAAATCCTTCATACTATGGTAAAGTAATCCCGCTCCGTAAAGTTGCCGGTAACTTTACCACCAGCAGAGAGGTACAATAATGAATAATCTCTTTCTATTCTATTCTTCTATTGATTGTATTGAACCTCTCTGCTGGTGGCGTAAGTCAAAAAGAACTTTACGGAGCGGGATTAGAATACTATGGGTGTCCAAGAGGACCCTATGCGGAGAAAAGAATGGACCTTTTCAACGCATTAACAGCAGACGCTCAGTTTTGCGGCATTGAGAGAGTCTCACTGAGTTCTGCTTCTCTTACTGTCTTTAAAAAGAGCAGACTAAGTGCGATGAGTTAGTGAGAAGTTACGAGTTAATTGTAGATATTTTAAATAATAAACCAAACTCAAAATTCCCTTTTCAATCTGATAAATTTTAGCCGTCGAAATTGTAATTGTTTTAGTTTTATAGTGGGGTAGCCAGCCTGTAACCAGACGAACTTTCCGGAGGACAGGCCATCTCAGCTGTAGTTACGTGCCTGTTTCGAACCGATAGAAGAAAATTGAATCGATCATTTTCACTAATGGCCATTTCCCACTATCACTCGTTTTCTATACACTTGGAAATTGCACTCGTGATTCGCACTCGTCCTGCACTCGTGATCCTGATATAAAAACAGTCGACATAACTTTGACCACTTTAGTCGTGAAGAGTAAGTATTTCATTAACATCACGTAAATGTTAATTTGGTAACTGTAATATCAACTTATCCAACGCATGCGTTTAATACGCGACGAAATAAATAAATTGGTTTAGATTTAGGAAAAAACTATTAATAAATTATTTGAAACAATTTAAGACGCATTAGAATATAATACGTCGACTACCTGAGAGAATTCGGTTCCGCTCTGGTTAAGTAGTTGGCGTACTTCCTTTACATCGTGGGACAAAATAACAATTTAAAAGACTATACATACGGTAGAAGTATATGGGATGTAGGCTAATAAGTTACAAGACGACAATGGAAAGTACATTAACAAATTAAGATTGTTAAAATAATAAGAAGTTTTAGTAATTTAATTTTATTAATTTATTCTTTTGAAAATCAATTTTTTTCTTCAAGCGCAAAACGCGAAGTGAATAGTTTTGAATGCGAAACGACCCACTCGTAAGAGGCGCTTTTGCGCCCTTTTTAAAGACACCCTGTGCTACTTACGCGCAAAATACAAAAATTCGCCACTTCTAGATAAGATTTAAAATCGCTATTAGGTTTCTATTGCACGATTTAAGTAGGTACGAGCCTTTACGTGTACTGTACTACTGACCTACTAGTAATTCTGTCATACAGTGTACATACAAATATCTCATAAGTATACCTATAGCAGCGAATATGTATTTTTAATTTCCGAAACTAATGGGTAGCGGTCAGTAGCACTGACTGACTGAGAAAAAAATTATTTCAGGAAGTGCGTCGAACAAAAACGAGTTAGGTTGCTTTCAAGTGGCACAAAACGCAATAATTTACCAACTTTTTTGCTTCCAGCAAACTTCTTTTTTAAGTTTATTGTCTGATGAGAATAAACGTTGAGGCGATTGTTTTTATTTCCACCTACAAATTTTTTTGGGATATTTTATGAGAATAGCGAATAGAGAGCAGTCAATTAAAAGCTCAAGTTCATAATCAATCCCGCATACTGTTTGAGGCAGGTTGCCCTCAAAATATGCGTATCGCCAGACTTGTGTGTTTGGATGAACTATAAATGGGTGAAAAATAAGTTTTTAATGACTCTGTATATCTAATTAAGTTGTTCCATGGATGTTTAAAAACCTTTCTCATATTTAGGTATGGCGCAAAAGATGAAAAAACAGTTACCTTGAGAGAAAATATAACAAATACATAAGAGCAAAGTGCACAACAGAGAACATGGTGAAATGGTTGCAATAAAGAAGAAGATTCTGAAATGCAAGAAACTACAATTTTATTTTATTTTGAGATATGGGAGACGGATCTTTCGATAATGTCAGGTTACATAATACACATGTCATATAGGTACTATAAAGACTTCTTAAAGACTCTGTTGATTAAATAATTCTTGAGCTAAACTTAATTGATCTGGCTATACTCGTCTGTTTACAGTCCAAACTGTAAGAGCTAAAATATCCCAGTCAAATAGGTAAGACAAATTGAGGGAAAAAATCCAAGAGTTTTTGAAAATTTGTATGGTTGTTCGTTGAAATCTGCAGTCGACATACTAAAAGTTCCGAAGGAAGGGAGAGCTGAGAGAGAGCCGTTTAAAGACTTGTCCTCCTATACAAAATAAAATGTCTTACAAAAAAGATATTATGACGGTGAACATGATGATGATGCTTGGTCCACATTGCACAATGGTAGTATCAGCACCCCCTCAGCTGTTGTTGTTTCATTATCCCTCATATTGAATTTCCGAGACGGCATATTAATGAACTTAGTTTTGTGTCTTTCATTAGCGAGACCTACTTATTCTTACCTCTAGGCACGATAAAGATTTCCTATATCACATCACATAGATTAAGAACGTAGTTAAATATGTTTTTAAATAAAATCTTTCTCGTACCTCCAAGTTGTGAATAAGAAGATTCTGAAGTTTAATAGAGCGCTCACTTATTTTACAATTTTGAACTATTTGTTTTACAACCATCATAAATCATTAATTACCTATATCTATACTCTACCTCATGTAGCGCCGGGTTATCCATGAGTAAATAACTTTGGTGGCTGGTTCCTTTCATTAAACTTACGCGTCTTACTCCGCAGTTTATAGAGCGTCATCCAGTAAACAAATTTGCTACAACCCCTTCTCCGCGCTATATCACGAAAAGAGTTAAATTTATGGAAAAATGTCTATAACTCATCTTGTAGCTCATAATGTTTTCTATAACTTTCATAATAACATTCATCAATGTACGATCTATAGAAGACAATATTTGCAAAAAACGAGAAAGTCATCATTTTTAAACAGTTTTCCCTTCCCCCGCTCGCCCGTACTGTAGGTTTCTACAAACAACCATGTCAATTTTCAAAACTCTTGGACTTCTTCCTCAAATACCATCTTTTTGTCTAATGTGGCCAAAATTAGAAACGATTTACCGGCTCAGATACTGTCTGACCGTCTGTGGACAACTTTAACATCCCTAAACTACATCAGCTACAGAGATGAAATTTAAAACAATAGGGGTAGCATACAATTCAACTTTGTACGAGCTCGAGAGTCGAGAGTCTAAACTTGCAACAATTGTATGGCTCGGATAGTATAAAGCAGAGTTGATCATGGAAATCCTAGGTGAGACGCTGGTACTCTAAGGACAGCCATAAATTCTTAAATCAGTAGATACCTACTGATAATTTCGGCTGGTTAATTCCTTAGCAACATTCTCACCCTAAATATTTAATGTACACAAAACCGAACCGATAAACTACCTCTTGAGTCTCGTCAGAAACTTCTGGAGTTATGAGCTACCTTCTAGGCAATGTTGCCGTTGAAATAATAAAATCCAATAATTTGTTTTAGACGCGAAACCAATCAACAATAATTATTTCCAACTGCAACTATGATAATTTGAATTTACATTAAAAATGTTACTTTAGCAGTCTTTGTAAGCGTTACTTTGTAACAATTTTCTTTTCTTACAATAGCAAAAACAATTCGCGTTTGAATTTAACTTCGTGTGTGTCTTATTCTTGCCTCATTAATGTACTGTTAAACAATAAAAATGAAATTAGAAAATTAATTGCAAACAAAAATTTACATGTTTCATTATTTAATTTATGAAAGTACAAACAGTATGGTATGTTATCAAGTAATGGGAAGTTTTGTAAGATCTACTTCCGCATCGATCACAAGAAGAACGGAAACGACAATTACGTTTCATTTGTATCAACATGATAAATGATAAGAGCAACTCTTAACGTTACTAAGTGGGTAGGTACGCTATAAAAATTTGCTAAATAGTCTTGTAAAGCTCCGGAACCTCTATAATTATTTATGATTGTGTGTCAAAGTGTAAGTAAATAGTAAATCACCATTCTAGTCTCTTTATACGATTACAGGTGGGTTCAATTGGATTGCAATCCAGGTCGAATGATGAAAGTTACAGCGAATTCCTCATCGAATAGCTACTAAATTTCTTAGACGAAAATTTGGCGAACTCGTTCAAGGCAAGTGCCTAAAACTTTAAATAAACAGGGCCTTAACAATCGGGCAGGGTTCAGAAATCCTCCCATCTCACAACTGACCTCTCCGAGTAGCTGGCGTTGAAACATGATCGGTTATCGATAAAAAAATAATAATCAATGTAAGGCTCTTCTCTATTATCACTATTACTAGTCTAATTTTAATTTAATTGAATCGACATAAAATTGATATGCAATATACTAATATACCAATCCGATAATTTTTAACAGTTGGATGTTTTAGAAATAAATGCTTGACAAGTCTTAAAATAGTAACAGATTAACCCACTTCAAATTTCTAATCTACAGATATTAATTATCATAGAAGGAATTCGAAATTATAAACTTTAATTCTTGTCTTTTTTCTTAATTTAAAATTCCTAACAATAAAGTATAATTTTAAATTAAAACGAATAAGTAGAGGTCGCCGGGGGCCTTCGGCCTCGCGCACCTCGGTGCTCGACTATATTTCAAATAACGTAATTTGACCAATTTCGCTTCAGATTTTTTCAAACTTGCACCATGCAAGGCGCAATAAAAGGATTATTTCTTACGGAAGCTCAGAAATTATGAGCCTTTTAATTTCGAAGCTGATGACCATAACTACTCATGGGTGGTACTGTGGGGCAGAGTTGATTTTGGTCTAAAAACTATCGCAAAATTTTGAGCGACGATCTAATGGATAGCTTTTGTACGTTTGCGTAAATGGAAAGAATTTTTGGGATTGTATAATGGGGATGAGCGAAATAAAAACTTAACGAGAAGGGTCTTTTCTCATGTCTTACCTCCCACTATTTAGAGACACTCTGTACCGAATCCTTTCCGACTAAATTTATAATTATTACGAAGACATGACAATTGATAATAAATTGGACGACGGATCGCGTGTACAAAGTAACAATTGATACCAAACAAAAATTGTAACAGAGGTGGGCACAAAAACATTTTAAAAAAAGTTCAATTGTTTTTAAGTCATTTTTAGGTTAATCGATGAACCGTTGTCGTGGGTTAAATAAAATTAATAAAAATTTAGATACGTCCAGAATTGTCTTCAAACCAACTTTGCAACAGTAAATTTTTTTTTCTCCAAAAGTATAAACCGTAACGTTTTCGAGGTGTAATAAATATTTTTGTCAAGTTCGCTTGCCGTTTTAATAAGATATAATAAAAATTTGTCCTATATGCGCGTACATAAATAAAAATTTTAATTAGAAGCGGATTATGGCTCTAAAATTTAATTTGGAAAAAAAAAGTTTGCCGTCGCGCTTTTAAGGAAATTTAATTAGGTATTTGTAAAAACACGCCACACAAATAACGTTCCAATTGCTTTTGTTATATTAAGTTTTAAAAAATTGGATCGAACGCTTTTTCAACTTTTTGGTTAATTGAGCGGAACTGTCTTCCTAACTAAAAATGCACAGTAGTATACATACGAGTACTGCTTCACGAGTAGAACTGCAAACGTATGGCGTGAAAACGTGAAAACTCATGATAATGAGCTTGTGGAGGCACGGCAAGCATTTTCCCCATTTCAACTAAAGAAGATATTCGCCCTTCTCGGATTTGACCCAAGTTGCTATGCATATCAGAAATTAGTACTACTTCTAATAGTCCGGGAGGCTGTGAACACTAAACCGTAAAGCTCAAAATGGGTGCAAGAACATTGCAAAGAGGTGGGTGATCGAGTAGGGTGGATATTAACTATTTTTTCTCAAAAACTACGCCCTTTATAAGAAAAGCTCTTTTATACAAAAATATATTACATTCAATTTTTTACAAATGACATCTCTTACGTTTTTTTACTCAGATGACCGATTTAGGCGCTAGCGCGGATTTAATTAAAAAAAAACTTCCAAATCGGTCAAAAAAATTTTTTATCGTTCATAACTCGAAAACTATTCACTTTTGGAGAAAAGTGTCCCTATACAAAAATAAAGTACATTCAATTTCTTACAAATTATGCATCAAAAAATGTTTTTCCTCAAACAAACAGTTGAGGCGGTAGAGCGTGTTGAAGTTTAGAATATATCGGACATAGCGCGTCCGGGAAGCAAACTGCTTTAAAAGTTTTTTAACTTTAACGCGCGCTAGCGCCTAAAGCGTGCACTTGAGGAAAAAACTTAATAAATATAATTTATTTAAAATTTAATGTACTTTAATTTTGTATAGAAAAACTTTTCTCATAAATTGCATAGTTTTCGAGTTACAAACGAAAAACCGAAAGAAAACTTCACCCTTTTCGAGTCACGTTCAAGTTAATGCCGACAGTTTTAACGGGCAGACGGTCGGTTTTATTACTCATTTGCAATGTTATTTCAGTTGCAAATTCTTAGTCTCCATTTATTTTTTAAGAATATTTCGTAAGTAGGTACCTCAAATGATTCCTTTCCAACAAATTTTAAAATTTTGTGCCACTCCTTATTTGAATAATTGGCAACGAACTGTGACCTATGACACCAGCAGATAGGAAAATTAATTGTTTTGTGACAGCAACAGTTAACTATCCTGCTATAACCAATGAAATTTTTCTTTAACCATTTCGATTTGCACTTTTTTCGATTGCTATCAATGTGAACATTTCTAACGAAGAAATGATTTGCTATAATACTATGGACGAAACACAAACAAAAGTGGCCAGAAAATGGCACAGCTTAGTACAACTTCATTTGAAGACCATAATTGTTATAATTAAAAATTCTAAATTTTTTTGTAATTCATAAAGTATACAGAATAGGGATGTACCTATGAGAATATCGGGTAAATTTGACCTACATGGCTTTGAGAATCCTCTATCCTTCGTTTTTAGCGTTTTGAAACTATAATCTTCTAGCCAAATTGGAGTTGTAGATCTGTTTGTAGTTCAACACAGTTTCATTAAGCCCAGAAGTACTATTAGATATATTAGATATATTTATCAATTTCAACTAACTCAAGTTGTAAAGGACTCTGGAGGCATCTAAAAATGTTTAACATGTCATAACATATTTGGATTTCAAAGCAGTAAGTAGAAAAGGTTGTCTCATTTAAAATATTTGCGAAAATGTGTTTGTTGCTCTTTATAAACGTTTTGAGTAATAATTGGTTTCTAATTTTAGAAAAGTAAGGTGGGTAGTTATCTTTTAAAAATATACATTTGTATATTTCGAGACTGCTTTATCTCTAGCAACGCTTAACATTTTTTTTCGAATTTTATGTAGGTTAAATTTAAAATGACTTGTTATGTACTCACTTTAGCTTGGTATTTAGCAATTACAAATGGCGTATAATTATTTACACTAATTTAAGTTGTTTGCACTAATTTCCATTTTTAAAAACACGAGCTCAAAAGCTCATTAATTTGTTTCTTAGATTTTGCTTTGAGGTTAGGTATAAGTGAAGAGACGTATTAAATTTTAAATTTCGGTCCTGCTCTAATACATAGGTAGATAGGTAACTCAAAAATTTCACTTTCTTTAGATTCTTCTAATTTATCCATGCTCTTAACAGTTGCACGATTTACGATTTCAAAAGCTCCAAAGCATGCAATTCAATGGAAATCAGTCAATATCTTATATCTTTAGCATCCAACCATATCGGGGGCCACATATCCACTTCTCCACTATATTTCTGTAAGAATCTCCTCATATAGGTAGTCCAGAAAGATAATAAAAATGAAAGTTCGTACATCTCGAGTGCATAACAGAAATATACAACAAGACCTTTTTCGATGACGAGCATCTAGGAATTCATCTGAGCAGTTTTAGGAAGAAACTTCGAGGCCTACTAACTCTTAACGGCAGTTCTTTGTACCAAAAAGGTTTTAAATTATCTTTGCATCATAACTTACACGCACCATGACTATTATATAACCCTAGGTTGTAATTAAAACGAGAGTGGAAAAAATATTGTAAATGAGCTAACCTACAACTAACTAACTTTGCAATTTAAATATTTCAAAAAAACTTTTTTCCGTTTAGAACTAAAATTTAAAAAAAGGTAATGGCAACCATTATAAAGTTGTTTAGTTGATACTGCGTGCGTATCTTTTACTTAAAATTAGGATGCTTATGATTAAGGTCAGTTGTGCGCAATTTGAGTAGTAATATTCTTATATCTCTCTACTACAGAATTATTAAAGTTGATTAACTTTCATTTTAATAACGAAAAAGGATGAAAGCTACTACACAGAAACGACATTAGACGAGTTCTAATTTTAATTGGGTCAATAAAAAACGACAGTTTTTCATAGCCTATTAACGGTTAAGACGTTTGATGGGCACCTAATACATAATAATTTATGTTCGTACCACGAGACGACTCTTTCAAGAGAGTTGGTACGCGCGTACGCCACTGGTAAGTAAAAGATTCATTCCAATGTTCACCTAATGGTTGTGTGTGTAGTAGATTTAAATGCTTTTAAACGCATTAGAACTTATCATCCGTATATTATAAGGGAGTCTGAAGATTAAAGTGGCCATAACTCTCCTTCACGGTTCGGTATTTTAAAAATTTTGTTACCTGCCCTTCAGCAATGCCGCTTGTAAGAGCTAAAACTAAAATTTGAGGTTTAAAAGCGTAGCATGTAACAGTTAATTCCAGCCTACTGCTCTCATCTAATCCAACAGTTGTTATGCTTTGAGATATAAAACTAATGCGAATAAAAGCATGTACTTCTATACACTCTATTCCAAATTCCAAGTTTCAACAACATAACATTATTGCGGGTCGTCTTTTTACCTGCCTTCTGGTGTCTAGTAACCCCCACCCTCAACTAAATATTTTGAAATCTAATTTTCTGTCCATCACTGGTAGCTTTGTAGTGTTGAATCGTTCTTGAAAACACGCCTAGCCAGAAACACTGCTACAGTTTTCTCGTGGTCCTGATGATTAGATCTAGCAGCCCTTCAGTCTTATTTTTGCGAGATTTTACGATGAAAAGTTGGCCGTATGTTTTCTAGAATTCTAGATACTTGCACTGCTACCAATTTCTTCTGAATTGCCTACCGAGAGCTTTTTGTTCAGTTGAACCATAGATGAACTTAGCTTAAAGGCTGGCGTAGATTTCGTCAAGCGCTTATAAATACATATAAGGAAAACTTTTTTTGGGGGTACCAACGGTAGTTTTTTGAAAAAATTCTGCCACTTTTTCTGAAGCTTATAAATATTTCTTTAATTTGCTGTATTTGCTATTCCCGTACGATAAAAATTGACCAAAATAGACGTTCTCTAAGGTGCAGTGTTTTTCTCTTTTATTTAATTGACTGAAAGTTAACGAAGCGAGCGAAGCGATTGGCGAAAAACGAGAAATATGCAAATATCTAATTTTGTAAAAAAGTTTAACAATAAACAATTTATAACCTCCAAAAACTGAGAATCATACGCCACCGGAAAAGGTATAATTATTGCAGGAAGAAGCATAATTATCGCCGGAAGGTGCACGATTATCAGGTAATCAGAAGTTAATTGGCCAATATTCGAATAATTATTTTATTAGGAGAAATCTGTCACATTAACGTTACATTTGAGTGAAATAATCATAATTACTCAGATATCTGTCTGGAAAGCAGATATATATTTGCATTTTCCTTAGTGAAACCCACGGCCCACGCCTGTACGCGTCTGCTTCGATGCCTTTTCTATAGGGAATTCTTGTCCTTGTTACGTTATCAACAGTTTTGCAGCTCTTTAAAAAAATTCTTTTTAAGACCCTCAGAAGCGGATGACCATGTAGAAATATAAATCAAAATCCACTATTTTAAATTGAAAAACATACAACCACAAACTAAGCCCTAATTAATACACAGTGGAATTAATAGAAAGCATAATAATCAAAAAGTTCACATAATTCTATTTATTTTCTTTTGTATACAATAGAAAATAAAAAGAGAAACAACTGTACAATTACAATAATAAACAAAATTAGACAATGTTTTTATATTTGTGGTTAAAATTGCTTATTTGTTAATTACGTTAATTTTCTTAATTAAAACGGGAAATGCATATTTCTTATTTTAACGTGATGGAAATAGAATAAAATTTGCAAATTTAAAAAAAAATCCTAACTGGAAATTTGCCTTGTTAAATTTAACGTATTTTGACTCCATTTCGTCTAAATTCGCGTTTTAATTAGTAGTAAATACGTAATAATTTAAGTTTAATCAAACGTCTAATCCTGGTAATTATAAGGATACAGTAATTTACTTTCACCGTGCTTAATTATTTAAATTGTGTATTTAATACTCTAATTATTTCCTTTAAGATTTTGTTAATTATCATTTTGAATATATTTTTTTAATTTAATTAGATGAATTGCAATTTGTGCTTACACTCAAATCAAAATTAAACGAGCGAATTAGCAGTCGTCGAAGTCTCGAGGGAAAGCGCATTTTTAATAATTTCAGGAAAGCTCGAGTGCAGTAACTAAAATACAGGATATCCGATGTGTTGTATCCGCGTCTACCAAACTTTGATTTAACAATTGAAAGTGATTTAATAAATACGAAACTGTATAAAAAGTTACCGTTTAGAAGGGCGTCGAATAATTATAATATTTGGAATACGCCTGGAAGTTATGCAACCGCTCGGTTTTAATTCTAATATTCCTTCACACGTCTATTATTAACATCGGCTTTACTACTACGGAGCTTTTTAACTTTTAGCCATAAAATCAAACAACTCATTCAATTTAAATGAGACGGTCCAACTGCAAGAGGTTTGTTTTCTTGCGGGACTAATTCGAGAAAAATTTCCGCTTCTTTTGTTTTTAGTCTAAAATAAAACAATTACTTACGTAAAAATTAAGAATTACGCAATTACGCTTTTGGAGGATTTAAATTTGTATAGTCTGTTTGTATTGTATAATATTTCAATAGGTAAAGCTCGGAAATTGTGGATTTAAACTCAAATTTCGTTCAGTAATAATTTTGGTATTTTTCAAATTTTTTAAATAATGCAAAACTATTCGCAAACACGCTGTATAAAGTTATAGTTTGCTCTCGGAGTGAATTCACTGAAATATTATACGTATAAGAGACTAAGAACTTTTTAATTTTGAAATAATTTTTCGGTTTTGGTATCAAGTCCTGCTTGCTTGAAAGCAATTTGTAGTTCTTATAAGTCTAATCGGCCAGGACAGTTGAGTAAAAACTATTTTCTCTTTAGTTAAAGTGCCTGTTCTGGCTTATAACTTCCAATACAGCAGGGTGTTATTGTTAAAGATTGTTGGGAATGAAAAATTATGATTTTCTGCAGAATTAAAAAAAATATCTGTTCACTTTCAATTTCTTCACGACGACTAGAGTGTGCACGATTAAAAAGAATGCCTTGTGTATACAGGGTGTGGAGCTCTGGAGCTCCATTTCGTATTCTAACAATCGTCATAACTTCCATATTGTAAGGACTATTGAGAAAAATCAAAGATTTTTAGAATTATCTTTTGACTCTCTACTGTATTGCCCTAATACTTATAAAATCTTGGATAAAGAAATTTGAGGAAAGGGGTTTAACTGAAAATATGCGCCCTTTTGTACTCCCGCGAAATGTGCGCACTAATCAAGTTATTGACAGTGTTCGTGATTCGTGATACAGTTGCCCAAGATCCACGCAGATCAGTGCAAAAACAAGCTTTGGTTCTGGAGTTACATAATAACATATAAGTCGAGTGTGTTTCGCATCTTGAAAAAAGACCTAAAACTACCCCCTTTTAAAACTCATATAGTGCAAGAATTAAAGGAAACGGATTGCCCTATACGATTGAGGTTTGCCAACCAAATGTTAGAAAGATTTGATAACTTTAACAGAATTTTCTTCTCTGATGAGACACATTTTCGTTTTCATGGATACGTTAACAAAATTTGTCGTTATTGGTCACAAGAAAGTCCCCGGGAGAAACATCAAACTCCATTACATAGCCCTAAAATTACTGTTTAGGCAGCAATATCCTCCTGAAGCATAATAGACCCGTACTTTTTTAAAAACAACGGACAAACAGAAACGATCAATTCTGCCTGGTATGCCGCTCGTGAATTTTTTGGGCCTGTCCTTCAAGCATTTGATGATTTTAATGCGAACTGCCATTACTCCTGAATTATGCACAAGCGTAATGGAAAATCTAAGGCATCGATTGGAAGAGTACCAGCGGCAAAATGGACTACATCTGGATGATACAATTTTCCACATATTTCCACTAACTGTAGTTTTAAGCTTTTAAGTTTCAAATAAAGTTTGTTAATAAACTTATGGGTTGCTGTAGCAAAATTAGAATGAAAAGTGCAAAACTCTCTGAAACATCTTTTATACGCCCCTGCATTTCAAAGTTGTAAGGAAATATGGAATTTTCGTCTGATGGCAATCAGGAGAAGTACAAGAACGTAAAACTTTGTTAGACCAATGAATTGATTTTGAACCAGATTTCCATACGACTACTATACGTATTTTGATTCACCCTGTACTGCAAGAATATTTTGTACTTATCTTTTCGTACAAAGTTTGTTTTAATTAAATTGAACAAAATGGAAAATCGGGTGGTCGATCTAAACACTAACCTGAGCCTAGTGCTTCTTCCAGGCCGAATTATCGCCTCACTAAAAATATGTAGATAACAAAATAGAAATTCCCTTTATGCAGAGATTAAATAAAACTGACCGTGCCCTGATGTAGTTTCCAAAATATAGCTAAACTTTTACAATTCAATTGCGACAATAGAATTTTCCTGACATTTACTCACGGGGATGAAATTCTAAATTTATCCACTACCTGAAGGTAAGAAAACAAATGAACATTTAACTCACTTTACAATTCAAAAATTTGGGGTAAGCAAAAAGCAGGTGTCTTCAGTTAAAATTGTTATTATATCGCCAATCGTACAAAATCAACTTGATGCATTCGCTGCTACGCTGCTTTCAGATATACAAAGGGGTCGGAAAGATCAACCGTACAACACGGAACACGGAGACAAGCTGTCATGAGCCAGTACCTATACAAAGGCATACCAAGGGACACTTTTATAGCATTCCCCTACACCTGAGTCTATCGGATCCGAACAATAAAGAAATCAAAGTCACCCAAACGTAACATTTTTCAAATTTTTGAGATAAAAGCTTTCACAGGTAAACAGAAACGTCTAGTAGTTGTGTTTTATTGAGCCCCAAATAGTTCAGATAAGTAACTTGACGCTACTCGAGTTAAATGGACTGATTATTGTATTTTTACGAACGCGGGTATAATCTTCTTATAACATTCCCGAAGAAAAACTTTTTTTTCCGAGACGACCCAAATCTAATTCCCAAATAAAAGTAAATTTAAATTACGCGTAAACTCTACGGCGCTGTAAATGTGAAAATGTACATTTAAAAAAATTCAAAGAGTGGCAATAATGATAAATAAATATAAATTTGTTACGTATATTTTAAAATCGCATAAAAATAAATTAGTTAAAACCGTTATTAGCGCAACCTAAATGCCGCTTCTTTAACAGTTTCAAGTTCAACCATGCGGTATTTAGTTCGATATGTACGAAATAATCCAATTAATGATTATCGATCGTCGAAAAAATTTTTGCGTCGAATTAAACTCACCCTGTATTAAAAAAAAGTTAAGTCCAAGGGTAGCAAAGAGCTTCACTACGTAATTCCACTGACACCAAAACATTTCTGTTTAGCACCTGTCGAGTTACCGGTAACTACTGACTACTCGAGAACCGTGAAGACTGCCGTAATTTCTCCAGAACCAGGCCAACCGACAACACGTTGTCGAAGACGTTGGGTTTGTTGTATTTCCACTTCCCCACACAAGAGAGAAGAAGTTTAATTTGTTAAACATTTCGATAACGCATTTCTTTAAATTCACGTCGAGGAATGGATAGATAGACTATCACGGGTAATTACAGAGACAATGGATGTTAAAAGTTTAATGTGCCTTATGCCTTACGAAATTAAAAGACACGACAGTTAGTAAACGGCGGAGAAAGTTACAATAAAAATTGAAATAAAATTTTTTTTGCGAATATTCCTCGAGGCTTTATAGTTCTACTTTTAGCTTTTATTACGTTGCATGGGAACAGTCTTTAGCCTTCTAACACAGGGTTTGAGGGTTCGAAAATATCGTGATGTGATATTTATGACTTATGACTAATATGACAATATGCACGCCACTAATATACCGGGCAGAAACAAAGTCAGGATCGCCCCAGGGTCTGTTTGCTTCCCATTAAAATCTGAAATTTGATGAGGATAAATAAGGACCAGTTTGGAATTTTGTTTTTAAAAAGTTCCTTTTACTTTTTTTGGTATTTTTTAAATATTTTTCTAAAAATTAATTTCTCGACGTTTTGCCTCCCCCCCCTGAATTTCAAAACGCTAAAAAAACTCTTAGAACATGTCTGAGTGGGTGCGTGTGGTGTATATAACGGCATCAATTAAAAACCACAAAAGCGATTGTGTGGAAATTTAGTTTCGGTCACTTTAACAAAATTCGATACAAGGTGGCCCAAAATAAGGGAGCTATTTTGGTTCGCATTTTAGAAAATCTTGACCCACAGTATTTATACTGTCACATGTGTCACAAGCTAGATTTCTGTCGCCTCCTTGCAGTCGGCAATTTCCCGTGTTAAGGAGAGAAGGTACCCGATAATTTTAGAACTTAAAAATTTTTTTTCTAGCTTATAAAAAACTTATTTTCAGAAATCGATGATGTGGGGAATATTAGCTAGGGCTGTAGTTAATATCTGTATAATATAAAAGTCATAATCATTATAGTTTAAAAGATAGATTTTTAGATATTCACGGACTTAATATCAGTTTAATTAAATCGGCGTTTAAACCATGTTATAGAGAATCCCTCACTCCAGGGTATGACATATTTAAAATTTTGTTTATTATTTTGATACTTGTACAATTCAACTTTATTAGAGTTGTAATATGTCTCACTAACACAAAAGTAGTCATATTATCTTACCTAATTGCCCAATTTGCTTCAAATTTTGTTATACCCTGAACTGAATCACGATGATAAGATATACTTTTAAAATTTTATATTCGATAGGTAATTAAAGCCGTACTTATCTAAAATAATTTAGTAAAATATCGCAGAGTAAGTGCGGTAGAGCCCAGAAAAGGATAGAGAAGTACACGAATTTCGGCACTTTACCTGCGATATAAAGGACACAACCCTTCTTGCCCGGGGTCATTTTCTAAATTTTTGAAGAATTACAACAAAAATGTATTTTATGAGACTACGAGACTTCCAATTTCATATTAAATGAAATTAGATTTTTAGCCTATTTTTTTTCATTTTTTAAACCTTTATGCTAATTTCATTTATCGTGCTATTTTGATGTATTCTAATGAATCGCATTTTCATACTTTCTTACTGACTAATGACTAAAAGTCTACTCTCAACAGCTAATCAAACTACTCAAAAACAATGATAATAATACAAATATTAAAAAACTGAGCAAATGTTTCAAACGGGTAGATTCTATTCTTAAAACTCTTAAAAACAATTAAAGATGATAACTATATGCCTTTGCTACTAACAAGTGCATTGTTTGAAGAGATTTGCAAAGTAATGACAACGTTGTTCAATCAAATCGTCTTTCTAGAAATGTCACTACCAATTATACGGAGAGGTATTTATACGAGTCTTGTTGCAAAATTTTCTAGTGGAAATTTTATGGTAGAACACACAAAAATGTTGCTATAGAAAAATATGAGGAAATCTAGAAAGTGGAAAGTCAAGTCAAGCAGCTTTTTTATACCTAAAGAATACCCTCACTTATGTTGTAGCCCTGATAGACTAGTGAATGATAATGAATTGGTGGAAGTCAAGTGTTTGTATTCGATAAGAACCCAAAAAATTAAGGAAAGTTAAAAAAATAAGCAAAACAATATGTGTGTAAAACTTGAGCGGGGTAAATGGTATTTTAAAAAAATTACCAATATTTTTTATCAAATTCAAGGTCAATTAAATATATTAGATCGAACTTGTGATTTAATTTTTTAATTTAATGAGATTGAGTGCTAGTAGTAAAAATAATCGTGTATACACTAACGTTGCGAAGACTATTATAGACCACGCGTCTTGTAACCCTAGGCGCTTCGCACTTCAGGCTACAATCCTGGAGCTAAATCTATAATAGTACGTATATAAATAAGGAAACGTAAATACATGTATAAAATGATAATTTGATATTAAATACTATAATATGGTATCATTCAGCGTTCTTGGCGGTGCGTCATTATATATTATCGGGCATAATTCATAAAATACGGAAAAATAAGGGAACCTGACAAACATAAAATCAAAAACGTATGTCATTTATTGTATCAACTCACTTCTAATGCTAAGTAACGTTGGGATGAGAGTGGAAACAATAATGAAACTCATAAATTGATGCCTGTACGCGTCAAGATTGCTGAATAATACTATAACAACTAGGCAATCTTTGCTATTGGCATAAGTACTTGGCACTTTTACTGTTCTTATACAATGCAACGAAAAGTCGCCACCTGTTTGGTACATACAAAAGATTATGTGTACCTGCTTGTCGATTTTATTTTCTTCATTGTTATCGGTAAAGTTGGCTATTTCTTTTATATTTTATGCTACTTAGCCTTACACGATGTATACGTAGGCTTAAATAAGGCAAGTAAGTTGGGTTGCCTATTTAAAATGTTACGAATTTAGCTAGGGTACCTTCCACCCTTAATTCCTAATATGTACTCAAAGCGGTGAGACACACGGTATATCTTCCCGAGTTTAGCTCGTCGTGTAAAAAGGTCGTGCCCACTAATCCGTTTCGGAAAGTGCATCAACATCAGACGTTCACACTGAATCTTCTTCGGAAGTTATTTTCGACCGTAACGTGTTCATTTGCCTCAGAGGAGCCATAATAATAGATATGTCTATTAGTCTAAGTAGTCGACTAAACATACTATGATTCTTCCAAAAATATTGTTTGCCGAAAAACCGTCTGTACTAGATTGGAGCTTGAAGATAGCTATTTAAAAAACTGTCGAACTGAGCATTCGGCTCCTCGTTCGAGATGGCCTTTATAAAAACTTGTTGTTTTCTTCAAAATCTATTAGACTTCTTGCCAAATAGAAATATGAACGAGGTGGGGCCGTTATCTGACCAGTGTCCTATTTGGCACGAAGTATAGGACACTTTTTAAAAAAGTTTGAAATACTATAACTTGCAATTTATCTTACAGGCGCATCACAATTTTCTTCTTCTTATACGAAAATGTGTTTGTGTCCCTTGTCCCTTTGCTGCAATTCATTCTCCGCTGCAAGTCGTTTTGAGAAAAAATGTGCAAGTCAAGACAAGACGCACTCGGTATACGTAACTGCGAAATTGGCAACAGAGACGAAATTGCTTGTAACAATAATTTTTTGTTGCTTTTCGGTAACGTTCGAGTGATTTGTCGTACATCACTGAGTTCGGATAAAAATACTCAATTCAGACTAACAAAAGAACGCATAGGCGCCTATTCAAAAACAAAAAGTTGACCATTGTACGAAAAAACTACCAGGCCCTAAATATATCTTTCAATTATACCATTTTTTCGATTGATATCTCGGTCGTCACGGTGCTAAAGCTGGGGTGCATTTAGTCATCCGCTCGCTCTTTGTAAATATCAAAAATATCGGATGTCCAATTAGTTATGAAAAATTATGTAGTTGGTGCATTAATCTGCTTAAGATATTAATTAGGGGACTGGAGAACAACTGCGACTTGCGAATATTTGATTTTGTACAGCCACAGAAAAAATTATTAGGCACCAGTAAATGTTAATTTTCATCTTTTCATATATGTTTGAGCAGAAAATTACATAAAAAGCGAAAGTGCGGTAGCTAGAAATCATTCCATTTTTTAATGTGGTATTTAACGTCCGCTTCAACGGCACAGGTTATATACAGACGGGACCTAAAGCTTTAGGTGGGTTCCGAACCACCCGGGACAAGCCATTTGACACATAGAAAAATTGAGTGGTGTCAGCGAGTCTCTAACCGAGTACATACAGATCTGAATCCGATGCTCGGCCCGCTCGGCCACCCTGTGGCCTCTTTCATTTTTAATTTGTGAAAATTTCATTGAAGAATTGCAGAACTTGCGGACATATGAAGTCTCGTCCAAACTGCAGCTGCAACGTGAAACGTGAAAGGTTGCAGCCCTAGTCTGGACGACGCCTACCATAATATACGATACATACAGTCAAGCAGCCTACAGTGGCCAATAAGTATTTCATCGACTGTATTTAATAGACAATTTAAACAATCTTTTCCAAAAACAATGTTTCAATATTTTCCATTTTCAATTCGCCGTTTTAAAAAAAAATCTTTTTACAACAAATTCTTGTTCTCTAACCTAACATTCCACATCTTGAACTTTTTGTGAATTTTAATTTAAGGATTTCTCTCTAGCCTAGCGCTTATCCTATTGTCTATTGTTAAAAGCTCCTGAAAAGGCCAATATAGAAACTAATTGAGAAAAGAGAAGAAGTGGTAATAATATTGTTAATAGCTTAAATAGTACATAACATAATTGTAATTGGCCAGTAAATGGTAGCTGTATAATTGTAATACATAAACGCTATTATTTCTAACGGGACTTCTTATAAACATAAATCGTATAAATCATGATTTTATCAATACCACGCTGTAGAATTTTGTACATTTACATGTTATTAATTCTAATTCAATAATTCTATAGAATACATAAAACTGTGTAGTTAAGAATTACGAGTTATCTGCATAATCTCCATAAAAAATAGATGTAGACGTTACTCGCACTCACTTTTATTTGTATTTTTTTAATAATATATCTTAGTAACGTTTGAGCATGACCCATCCAGTCCTTCATAAATAAACATAAAGAGGTAAGTCATGCTACACGAAGAATAATGTCAAGTAGGTCAAAAGCAAATTTCACTCATCGACGTTTTTGTTTTGAAACAATAATAATCGAATTACGAATTTAAAGAGCTTCGCGGATTTAATAATGGCTTCGATAGATTAATGCCTGTTTAATTAGTTTAATCTAAGTAGGTACGTGTAATAGGTTTCATAGTCTCTGAGAAACTTGTTCAACTAACAAGACTCAAACGCCACATTTGTTTTCGAAAATTTTATCAATTTTATTGGTTTATTTTGGACGCTCTAGCATTTAGTTTCCGTATATACAGTGTGTGCGCGTGTGGATAAAGCAAGGAAGAAATTTAACATTTACGAAAAAGGCGTTTAGAAAACTCGCTTCAAGAAACGAAGAGACTCTTACATAATCCAATCTCTGTTTTGATAGCGAGAAATTTAGAGCCGAATTAAAAATAGATGAACCCTATAGCGCTAAATTTTGTTGGGACATCTAACTTTATGTTGTAATTACCGAATAAGAAGTTAAGAGTAATCATTACATTACAGAACAACACGATAAAAGAATACTCTTGATCTGATCACTATTTTTTTAAATTTACTTTTTAGAGCGGTACACATCATAGGTCAGGATTGAGATGTTAACATAAATCAAAACAAAAAAAATCTAAATGCTCCTCTGACACTTTACGGGGCAGCGGTCGAGAAAGAAATGGCTCTCGAGGGCGATTAATTTGACTTAGAAAAATCATTTAAGCTGTAGAAGACTTCTCTGCAAATATATCTTTAACTTATTCTTTAATGAAACTTTAACCTCTCCTGGCAAGCTAATACGATAAACCTTAATTCTAGTGTACAGTGGACCCCTTCTGTTGACTGTGTAATTACTTATAACTCAGCATCAACAACCACGTGGGAATGATTAAATGATTGTAGTGGTAACTTATGACGTTTTTTGAAAATTCGTAAATGTTAATATTTTTAGGTATTTGAAGAGCTGCCTGCAAGACGTTCTGGAGCCAATGCCACAGATAACGCGTACGCGTCTTTTGTATAATAAATGTGCTCAAACCGTCTCTGGAGCTACCACAGAACTTTAGCCCCATACAGCACAGAAGACTATACAAGTAAAGGGTAATAAACTGTTATAGAAGAATAGAAGCATCAAAATAATCAATACAAACAGTTCGCATGATTGAAGAAATAGCGAAAACAGCCAAAGACAGCTTTTTATTCAGTTCCAAAAACTTGACCGGCTCAGTTAAGTCTCTTGTAAATGAAGATTTCCAGAAGCTTTGCAACGTTCAGTAGCTTCATATTAGCTTGCGACAACTGGTGATACAAAACGACGTTGGTTTTATCATAATTGAGAATCAATTTATTTGCACTAAACTTGTCCGTGACAGCAACAAGAAGCATGCGGACTTGTGACCTGTGATTTAAGAACTATGCTAGTGTCATCATCATCAGCGAACAGATAAAACGCTCATGAGCGTGTTCAAAGAAGCCAACAGGTCATTTACGTATAATAAGAATAGCAGCGGTCCCAAGATTGCGCCCTGTGAAACACTCGTCTCCATTAGTTGTGATTCTTATCTTGTTTTATTCGCAAATTTATTTTTTAGAGTAGAAATCTCCGTGACTGCCTGCGTTGGGCTATATATAAGCAGAACCAAGCGCAGGGTACACCCCTGACACTGACCCCGTAATACTCCAGCTTCCCGATAAGCAGCTCATGGCTGACACAATGGACACAATCAAAAGCCTTGGACAGTTCACAGAAGATACCCGCGGCGAATTCCCCCTGTTCCTAAGCCTCTCTAATGTAGCTTATTAATGCGAAGGTAGCATCCGAAGGATAGTTGATAGGTCTATGGATTACACAGGGTATTAATTAAGTAAGTAGGTACATCAATTTTAAAGAATTAATATTTGATTGATTTTAAGACACAAAGTTTATATAAGCATGGGTCCTCAACGATTCTGTTTTCTAGATACGGGGTGTTAAAATCTAACACATTATGAAAATAAAATTGAAAAATCAGAAAATGCGTGAGGAGCCTGGAAGAGTCCTGAGATACAGTGTATTGAAACTTGAAATAATAATCGAGACATTTTTAAACTTTTCTGGAAAATGTTTTTTTAAATTACCTAATAATAATAGCAGTTTTACCAAATTAAGACTAAAGCATTGATTAAAATTTGTAGTAACAATTGCTGGAAACTATACGCTTTCTGACACACATCATGTTCATAATTTTTTTAATTTTTATCTACATAAAACCTATATCTTGGATATCACATTTTAACACTCCGTATCTAAAAAATAAGGCCGTTGCGGACCCATGTGCTGTGTATTTAAAATAATAATAAAAAACTTAATTTTTGATTTTACGACAAAAAGTTATTCTTTACAAAAACGCCTGCATATGTCGAGAAAATTACTTTACAATGTAAAAACTTGAGGTCAGATGTACAGGGTGTTCAAAAATTAAAAAGAAATGTAAATATGCTTCAAGAGAGAAATGCCCTTAGTCATTTAGTCTAAAATAAGGGTACTTCTCTTTTAAAGCTTTATCATGTTTTCTTAATTTATGAATACCCTGCAAATCTGACCCCAAGTTTATACATTGTAAAGTCATTTTCTCGACATTCGAGCGTTTTTGTAAAGAACGACTTTTTGTCGTAAAATCAATAATAAAGTTTTTTTCCCATCTTCTCAATTTCATCCTGGGACACATTGTATAACATGGTGTCAAGGTGGCTTATATGAACTTTTGGTTTTAAAATCAATCAAATAATAATTTCTTAAGGTCTGTGTACCTACTTAATTAACACCCTGTACATTAGATCTACTACAGGGTGGCAAAATTTCGATGGTTCTTATTTTCTTATGGAGAACTCAATAAGTAGGTATTAGATGTATCAAAATATAGATATAGTCCAGTGCATTTACGAAAATTCTATACGTGTCACCTAAAAGCTTAGACATCACTGTCATTTTTAATTTTTTTATTTGATAGAGGGTTGGTCGGAGACCTTAACCTTGATTTTGCTTATCCACGAAATTATCCCCTTTGTCCCATCTTGGAAAATGCGTTAAGATATAGTTGCGTTGCGATATAATGCGTTGAGATATAGGCCATAGGCCTATATCTCGCGTTCTATCCATTGAAACTCGATGGTTTTAATGTCGTTGGACTCGTTAGTATTTTTCCTTCAAATCCATCTATGTCGCAGTAAGAGCTCTAATGAAGAGAAAAAACTTTTTCGTGTTCAAAATTAAATTCTTTTTGTAAATTTCCTTTTTGGGCGGCTTTTTGCGAGTCATTTTCTTATGCATGGAAGCTGTTGATGAATCTAATGAATTTTGAAAAAGACTCAATTATTCGTATTTTGATCAAAATTAATCCGATTATGTCGTGTACGTGTAATTAATTCAAATTTACAATTCACTAAAACTTTGAAAGCCAACGTCCAACGCGTAGTTAGTGATATAGGGTCGCAATTATGTAAAAATGTAATAGAAAATTTTGTTAAAATAATTCTTTCAAGCTCGAGTAAGTAGAGAAGAACCCATTAGTCCCAGTGATAGTTACAACTTACAACAGCACAAATGACGTAGGAGACTAATCTCTATTGAATTACATCTAAGTATATGAATACATTACATACCATGACACTAACTTTAAGATACGTCATCTATTGTTCGAGATATCTCTAATATAATAATTATCGAGTTCCCCATAAGAGCCATCGATATTTGCCCACCCTCTAGGTACTCCAAATGTACAACTTTGTACAGTGTACATACGTAGATTACATTATCACATTTTACTTGTTTCGGATCGATAGCGATTTAACTTTAATGAAAGTGAAAACAAACTCTTCAGATAATTTAATTTACATCCTATTTTTAATTCATTACATGCTTTCATCGAAATATTACCGCAAACAATAACTTAATGTAACGTTTAATAATAAAATTTCTAATCGGGGCAAACGAGACGAATGCTTCTTTAGATTTTAAATTATTACACGTTATTAAACAGTAAACACACATTTTCTCTATCTGCAAGAATAAACAAAATAGCATCTGTAACGTATTTTCATCGGTCTAGAGTCTAGACTAGACAGAAGTGGAGTGCACAATAATATAAAGTCCAATTTTATAGTCGTACGGCTAAACTGAGGGTGTACTCAACTCACATCAGATCAGTCGTCCTGTACAATGTACATCCGTGTGTGATTATCTAAAATTATCTAATTTTCTGTAGCCCTGCACGCTTTTCACATTACTTTCTTTAATTTTCGTACTTGAAAAGCGTAACTTGAAGGAAAAAGGAAATATCGTAATAGATTTAATCGTCACACGAGTGCAAAATAATTATTACTTGATGGGCGTGTGTTGAAATAAATGTAAATATTAATAAACGAAATTACATGCATGCATACTATTTTATAGCTTAATTGACTACTCGTTTCATCGGAGTTGTTAAATAATTATCTCTGTAATAAATTTTGAAAGCACAAGTATATCGGCGCTCGAATCTCTTTTGTATATCGTACGCAAAAGGGTTTATTTACCTCAACATTTGTTGGTGCCGCATTTCGTTATTATTAATTAAATATCTATTAAAATTATGTGTTAACAATAAAAGAATATTTATTATTACGATGGTAGTTAAGAATGTTAACGGGACGTGTCATGTTCCTTGCCTTGCCGTATTGAGTAAATGGCACAAATCTGAAAACGAAGTCGAAAAACTTTCACAGTTATATGCATATTATACAGCGAGTCCCGGGATAGGTGGAACACGGGCGATCTCGCTTATTAGTGATTTTATCAAAAAATGTTACTCTTTCTAAAAGTTTTTGCTTGTTTCAAAACCAATATTTATAGTTTCATTTTTGCAGATTTTTGGACAGGGTGGTCTTTATTAGCGCTTCTCCAAAATTACACATCAGTAAACTACTCTTATTTTAAGAGGAAAATTAAAAAGTCATCACAAAAAATTGTTTCTACGCCTATTTCTTATTCAGATATAAAATTTGAAACCGACACGGAACTATTCATATTTTTCAAAATTTCGATGTAACGAGTTTCAAGCTGACTATTTTGAATTTTGCCAAGGAATTGTAAGGATGTATGAATGTAAGTAGCAGTTATATTGAGTAGTAATTATTACTTTGTTTTGATCTCTAATAAAAAAATTTAATGAAATTTTTAATAAAAAATGTTGAAATCGTTTAAATACTATATTAAAAGTACCGCATCGTTTTCAAATTGTATATTTGAATAAAACATGAGCGTACGAATAATTTTTTGTAATGAATTTTTTATTTTTCTCTTAAAATTTTTTTTTAGATTACTAGTGTATAATTTTAGAGAAACGCTAATAAAAACCACCTTGTATAAAAATCTGCAGAAATGAAATTGTGAATATTAATTTTGGAACAAGGGGCCATCCATAAATTACGTCACACGAATTTTAGATGTTTTGAACCCCCCCCCATCCTTGTCACATGTTGTCACATTTATAGAGCCCCCTCCCACCTGATATGACGTCACAAATTTTTCAAACTTTTTATACCATTCCGAACTCTTGTTAATTTTACGACTCTTGTGAGTCTCACTTGTATGGAATGCCGTTTTAGCATTTAATGCACCTATTTACGGTTTAGAAATAAAATCAGTAAATGCGCGAGTGTTATTTTAAATCTTTTAAATTTAATAGAAAATTTAAGAAATACAAGAAATAATATGATATATTTAAAATTAAAATGAATTATTATAACAGTCCTTTTTTATGTGATATTTAAAATATCGTACGAGCAAAATGCGACGCTTTAGGCCTGTTATTTCAGTCGTACACATACAAAGTCCCTTAAGAGAGTACTTTGTATCTCTGTTGCACAGCTGAATTAATATAACAGTTGGAGTTTTGGTGCACATTTTTTTCAATAGTGTAGGAAAATGTCGAATTATTTTCAAGGTCAAAATTCTGAGACACAAAAATATAACATATTTAAAAAAATTTTCATTTCTTTTAACACACAATTTTTATGGGACTTTTACAACTAATGTAACGTATTTACGGTTAGAAAATATATTTTGGTGCAACTCATTTTGCATGTAAAAATTTTTAAAAGTGTCATTTTAATTGACTGTCATAATAATGGTTTAAAAAAAAATGACTGTTAAATTAAATGTCACCGAAATTTGCAAGTGTCATTTTAAATGACTAATATTTTAATGTAGAATTTAAAACTACAGATTAATGTTCTAAAAAAAATCGAGTAACAAAATATAAAGTATCATAATAATTGACTTTAATAAAAAATAAGTCTCAATGGTCTCAAAAAAGGCAAGTGTTATAAAAAATGAAAAAGAACGCGTGTCCGTGCATGTCGTAGCTTTCTTCAGAGGTTAGTCAGTATTACAGGTTTCTGTATTCTGAAATAAACTTTATAATTTAACCGTTGTATAAAATAAGAAATAAGGGCTAGTTCAGCTATTAGACAGCATGGGGATTGTTATTTTTGGCGATAAGTCTAATAAGTGAAAGAGCTAATTTTTGCATAATTTATACTTCTAATTATAATTATAATTATAATTAATAATAACTATTATTAGTACATGAGCGTAATACATAAGGACAGCTATGTATTATAATGTTGGTACAGACGTAAAATTAACGAGTATGGGTAATTATTAGTTATCAATTATCAATTTCTTATGCTCAAATTAAAATTAAAATTTTAATTGCCTAAAATAATTTTTTGGCGACACAATTGTGGAAATGAAATTTGTGTCATCAAACCACTTTGGGCTTCGTCACCTCGTATTTGTCTTGTAAATGGAACTCTTCATTCTTCTATTTACAACCAGTACTATAATAAAGTGACCCTTTAAAATATAATCGTAAAAACTTGAGAAAAATATTAGTTGCATTCTGTTAAATATATACCTGCTAAATTGCTTATTCATTTTGAGCACCACTAATATTACCTAATAGTAAATAGTACTTTATACTAATATGAGCGATTAATGCAAAATTAGTGTTGGGACTCTGCTTTTAAATAATGAAATGGGGCTTTCTTTTGAACGAATTACGAAATAATCAAATCAATCAGTTAGTTGTAGATTGTAGAATACAAATTAGTTTTCAAATTTTCTTAAGAATTTGTTACGTTACACCCGCGCAGGGTGATCTGCGAAATAAAATTTGCGGAAGGGTAACACAAAATTAATACGCTGCCGGCTTTCTCAATGGTGGGTCGAGGTGGTTTCAGGGCGCCACACACTTGACACCTCCGCTGTATACCCCTAACTGTGAAAGGGGTAAAACAAAATAATAAGCGTAATAATCTTGAAGGCAGCTATAATATGACAAAAGTCAGCAAAAATGCGAATGCTTGCTCACAAAACGAACATATACAGGGTGAGTCTAAAATGGCGGATAAGCTCTCCAGTACGTTGTAGGGAATAATAATTGAAGTAAAGAAAAAATGTTAAAAACATTCCCAGCCGCTAATTTGTTGAGAAATGAAGAAGTTAAGTTGAGAACTCAACTCCGAATTCTGCCAAATTTTGAAACTTTTCATCATGTCCTCTAGTAATTCACGTGTTTTTTAATTATTAGGCAAAAACAAATGCTCCTATAACATTTTATTATCCTGTAAAATTAATTTTGAATATCGAAATTTCTGTATTAAGTTGTTAAAAAAATATGTGGCAACGATGTTTTGAAACTACCCTTATGATGACTTATGTCACTTATGTTTTTATCTGTCATCAGTTATTAACATCCGTACAATGTTGCCAAATTTCAATTTACTTCTTCTTTAATATTTTTACATTTTTTAACTTTTTAGACTCAACCTGTATAATAGAAAGAATGTGATGTCACTCAAATACTAATTATTAGTATTATACTCAAATAGAGAATGAGTTAACTCGAAAAATTGTGTGATAAATGATAGGATACCCCATTTAACCTAACTCCGAATTAATTTGTTGATAACGATTTGGTGACTCGATACAATATTACAATATCAAATTATGACTATATTCAGCTCTTTTGATAACGAAATGCATTTTTTAAGTTAACTCGTTGATATCTCGCACTGTAGCTCTTATTCTGTCCTTTAAAATTTCTAAATTGTTCCCTATAATTATAAACTGTTAATTTAAGATTTAAGCTCCACAAAGAAATCCAATGATGCATTTAAATTTATTATATCAAACACTACAAAAGAGCGAATTCGTTTGGTCGTGTTTAAATTTATTTGAATAGCGAACGAACAAACTTCGGATTCACTCAGGTTTCATTAAGATTTTGAAAATTTCGGTATACCTACACGCTGTATACACAAACATAAGAACTTTTACATAAGCAGATCTCTTCTAATTTTTACCAATTACTTGTTTTTTTATCTCATCAATGTTAAGTTGTTAAGCGAAAAACAATGATACCATTTTGAAAATTTTTTAGATGATTATAACAAAATTATCATGATCAAAAATGAAATTGAAAATTCATCTAATTATTATCGAGCCAAAACATGCGAACAAGTAGGTATAATAATTAACGATATTTTAAAAGTATTCCCAGATCTAGATGTTTATTGTTTATGACATAAAGAGACAAGGTTCTGCAAGGTCCCTTTAACAAGCAGGTAGCAACAAGGAGCCAAGGAGGGTATATTATTTAAAATCTCTCGAAGTAAATAGACCAATAAATTTTTGACCTTCAAAAATTTCGTTTCTTTGTATTTTAAATGATAAATGGGAAAGAGATGGTAGCATGCGGCATCTGTTGGTATAAATATTAATATGTAATACGCTAATACCGAAATATGAGTGCAGACATACGTTCGAGTTAATTTTTATGACACTCGCAATTTTGCCTATTTTGAGATTTATTTTTTATTAAAGTCAATTATTATCATACTTTATATTTTGTTACTCTATTATTTTCAAAACATTAATTTGTAGATTTAAATTCTACATTAAAATATTAGTCATTTAAAATGACACTTACAAATTTCGATGCCATTTAACATAACAGTTATTTTTTTGAGACCATTTATTATGATAGTCAATAAAAATGACACTTTTAAAAATTTTTACAAGCAAAATGAGTTGCAACAGAATTAATTTTTAAAACATAAATAGGTGCATTAAATGCTAAAACGGCATTCCATACACTTGCATCACAACGCCACTTTAGAAGTTAAATGTTGTTGCGTGAGAGATATCCTCATGGCCAGAGTGCTAAATTATTAATAAATATAGATCGAGTTCGAAAACTTTTCAAATTTTTTATTCACATATAAATTTCGTGTTTTAGTATTTTAAATTTTAACATGTGACGTCACAAAGCTTTTGGCCCCCCCCCCCTGCCCCTTGTCACACTATGTCACATTACGGTGATACCCCCCCCCCGTAAACGTGTGACGTAACTTATGGATGGCCCCCAAGCAAAAACTTTTAGAAAGAGTAACATTTTTTGATAAAATCACTAATAAACGAGATGGTTCTGTTCTACCTATCTCGGGACACACTGTACGAGTATAATGTTAAAAACGTAAGTAACTATCATTACTCCATATATTATAGCTTTATTTTTTCTATTGAGCGGAAAAGATGATAACATTCCGAGAACCCCGACAAATTGCGGGGGCTGTTGTTAAACGTTTTTGTTTTATCACATTTAGTCATTTAGTCGTCTTTTTCATTCCTAATTATTCACAATGCCATTACATCACCTATCATTTTTATCAAAATTTAATTTTCAACCCCCTTTGACCGTCCACAAAATTACACAAATATTGGGGGAACTAGAACCTTTCAACAGCGGATGCAGGTGGAGTGATGAGCTTCACATTTTGGCTATTCAGTGGCTCATGAGTGAGTTTTTTGTTTACTTTTACGTTTTTCGTCATTTTAATAACTTTCTTTAGGATATATTTCCAAGCACTTGATGAGCGGATGGAAAGGGACCTCCCGAGGATCAGACCACGAAATCGAGGTTCCTAAGTTTTAAGTTTTTTGTATTTTTTTATACGCTTATATGTATCTTACGACAAATGAAATTTAAAGTAATCTTTATTGTTTTCTACGTTTAATAAGTAAACGTGTGCTTAACTTTGCAATAAACACAAAATCGTCCGCAATAATTGAGCTTTTTTAAGTTATTATATTATTAAACTCGGCGAGGTGTTGAAAGTGGCCCCTCATTACGATTTGGTCCTTTTAAGCGGTTAAAAACGTAAAATTTTATGTATTTTTGTCTAAACTAATAGATAAAGAAAAAAATAGTAAAAGTTTATAGATTGTTTCTTATCGAATTAAAAATTATTATTATCTTTTAATCTCGTATTATTCGTATTCATATGCCGTATAAGCTTTGTATGTGAAATTGTTGCAAAATTAATTTGTTTTTTTGAAATATTTAGGTCCAAGGTATTTTTTAATTATTATTTTATTAAACACAAAAGAGGATATGACCACAAGGTAAATTAACAACTTTTAATATTTGTCTCTTTCATAATATTGTTAAACGCATTTTTTTTCAAATTTCATAATAGTGGTTTAAACATCAAAATAAATACGTTTTCTAAATATAAATATTGGCTCTAGTTTTCAAGTGGCATGTTCTTCTTGGCAAAAAACAAACTGATTATGTGATGGTACTCAAATGCTCAAATCTACTAGACAACCCGAAAAAGACGGTATTTATCTGCGAAACATGCATTTTTGGAAGAAGATCTAATAAGCATTTTTGACTAGACAAAAGCTTTAAAGCTGTGAAACGTTGTAGTAATCAAAGTTTATGATTATCATACCGGAAGCAAAAGATATTTTGTTTAAACTGTTTCAAGATTAAGATAACTCTTTTGGATTTTTCTTCTGTCGACCCTACACGACTCTCTCTAAAGCTAGACACACACGTAAGGGTAGACCTGAAGGTTTTACCTGTTCAGGTCGCCTGTTCAGGTAAACCTGATCGTGTGTGTGCTCACCTGACAGGTATACCTGACACAAAAAGTAGTTTAAAATTCATATTTTCTGCTCACCTGAAGAGTAATAAACCTGACACCAGAAAATAATTTACAATTTATATTTTCTACGTGACCTAACACCAGAAAATAATTAAAAATTCATATTTTGTATACTAAAATTTCGAAAAATTTGTAATAGGTACAATTTTTATAAAAAAAATCAAATTAATGACGATAAACATTTTATTCATTATTAAAGTAAAATCAACAGTTTAGGCATCTTTGGATTCCGAATCAAATTTTCTACCAGACAAAAAAATCTATAGGTAGCCATTTAAAAACAAAAAGTTGATTAATTTTGACATTAAAGATGATATAAAAAAATATCAAAATTAGAGCCCGTATTTGGTATTATCTAGTTGTATTTGTATTATCATTTACAATATTTTCTTTAATTATTGAAATCGGACAATAAAAAATACCGGAGTTACAGTCGTGGGCGTTTTTCCCATACAGTGTGTCCCAAATTAGGTGGTATTGGTATTGGATGGCTGTCTTTGCTACTAATAAAGATACAAATTGACAATATTTTATAATAGTTTTTAGCTTTCGTTTCGTTAATATTATTTTGAAGATATAAAAGCCAAGTTTTATAATTTAATTTAAAACTTGGCTTTTATATCTTCAAAATAATACTTACAAATTGACAAAATGCGCATAATGAAAAGGCAAGGTTTAAGGTTATGCTTGGACTCTAGTCTAATTGTGTTGGTAATGGTTAGCGTCGCCTAAAAGCTAGAATTGGGTCTTTTCAATGTGCGCATTTAGAATGAGGATTAGTTGGTAAGGTCGTTGCTAACAATGGTGAGAAAGCTTGTAAGCTCCAAAATTCTAGACCACTTTACTTACTAAATCGGCACCAGCCAATCATAGAAGCGCATCTTTCCCAAGTGGCCCAGCTATTTGAAATTTAAACAAAGAGCTGGCAAAATAGTTGCTTTGATTCATTTCTTCGTTTGGTTTTCAGTATTAGTACTATTTTAATCTCATTGTTGAAGTTTAAGAAAAAAAAATAGGAAAAAAAAATTACCACTAAAAGTCTATGTATAAATGGTTTTTACGCCACCACGTTGCCCGCTTGGCTAGTTCTAGACCAGCAAACTACATCACCAATCTGCACTAACTTCTATGTAATGGCGCTATAATACGCAGCGCATCAAAAGTGGCTGTCCTTTATTATATTTAAATGTGCAGTAATCTTGCATAATGTATTAACGTTGTCACCGTCACCACGATTATGTAGCTGATATGAAGCTCGGCATCGCTTCTTATTCTATACAAGGTAGTTTGTAATAGTGGTAAAAAACTTCCACAGCTTATTACTGACATTATTTTGATTAAACAATGCTAGTTGAACATAGGTCCTATCTTGCTTAATTACCAAAATACAAGAGATCAAAATTTAATTATTACTAGTACGTAATTCTGCATTTTATACAGGATGTTTCAAAATTGGAGGATACGAACAGTAACATCATAATCTACCAAGAAAATTGAACAAAAAGTTCCTTTACGATTTCGTTTTGACAAATACTTTTCTACCTTCCACGTATCTTGATTTGAAGTTATAGGAACTCCAACTTAAGCAAGTAGGTAAAAGTAGTCACTGACAAATAAAAAACAAAACAACTTGTTGTGGTAAGTGGCAGATCATCCTTTAAAATTAAAAATATTTTTCACTAATTTTCAATTTTATTTAAAATCAAGCTATTCGTCAAAACGCAAAATCACAAAGAAACTTTTTATTTCGGTTTCTTTGTAGATTATGGTGCTACTGTTCATACCCACCAAATTAGAAACACCTTGTATAAAATATCGAATTAAGTAAAATAATAATTAAACTTCGACCTTGGGTATACCTGTCAGGTCTGGTAGAATATATGAATTTTCATAAGTTGTAGCTGTCAGGTCTACCCTTCTGTTTACCTGAACAAACGACTCGAACAGGTACACCTGAAGGTTTACCTGACAGGTACACCCTTACGTGTGTGGATAAACGTAATACCAAAGTGAAGCTTCTTCAGGTTTACCTTCAGGTAGACCTGACAGGTAAAACCTTCAGGTCTACCCTTACGTGTGTGTCCAGCTTAAGTTGGAGTTGTAGTGTTCTAGCGTTATAGCATTCTCTAATGCAAAGAACTTTTTATATTTTGCGTCTGTAAAGAAAGCTATTTATTTATTTGAGTGTTATAATGAGATTTTGAGTGCTATAATAAATAATTTTGTCAAAATGTTCTGTTTCGAAGTTGGTAGTAATATTTAATTTGACATATTTTGTCAAATCGAGGAAAGAGAAAACGACTATTTTTGTAATTAACAGGTTCTATTTTCTATTTAATGGATTCGGCTTTTACTATGTGCAAATCGAGATTAATTTTTGTATGAACTAAATTATAATAGCCATTTGCACTAATTTTGTCAGTTTGGTTGCTGACAGCTGTTTTGATACACTTCGATCATCTTCGGAGCGGGTTTTTAACACTCGTTTTTAAATGTTAATGTACAGGTTTGCTACCACTGTGTTTAGAGGGCTTTCCATAGCAACTCCGTAGGTTTATTCATTCATAGAACTTATTTTCTCACTCAAAGTGCGTCGTGTAAAGGTACGGTGGAACAGTGCGCTCACACATCTATCGGGAACTTGTCTTGTATGAGAGCTAAAGTTTGTGATGATGATAGTTGCATGATAGGGACGTTTGTAAATAGTAAAACTACATCAAAGCTAATTAGGATGTCTTTGGGCTCAAAGATGTATTTGATCTTCTCCACAAATTGCGTCGAGTCTTTTATATACAAGTAAAGCGCCTTGTCCGATACGTAGTTTCAGAAGAGTTGTTAGGTACTTGGCGAGACTGTAAGTGAGAGATGCAATAGCGCGGACTATCAGTCGTAAGGGAACTTCAAGTTTGAGTATCTTGGGTAAACCGTACAGACCGTAGCGCCTCGTGTTAGCTGCTTGTTTGGATTCAGCAGTTCGCTGATTTTCCGCTTATCATCCACCGTATTTATTATAATCATGGCGTTACCATTCTTGGCTTTCAGGATAACAAGATGCTTTTGTCTGCGTTCAGTTATCTCGGCGTATGTTTTTCTTTGTTAGATAGCTTACCAGTTTGGCTCTATAGAGGATTATCGAGGCTTTAAAGCGTATGTCTTCAGTCGCCAGGGCCGCCCTTGGGGGAGGGCGGCAAGCGGAGCCCAGACCCCAGGCCTCGCGCTTTTTTGCTTAATTTAGGGCCTTGCGCTACCGATAGTTAACCATCATATTCTTTAGGAAAAATTTTCTTAATAGTCGTTTTGGCTCTACAATCGTTACTTGAAAAAGTACGAGAACTGTTCCTGTTCTTTCAGATATCGCCAATAAATTTTCACTTAGAAATTCAAAAAAATTTTGTCATAAAACGTTTTATCAATCAATATCAATCGCTATTAAAATTGCAAAACTTCGTTTTAAGCCGTTTGACCTTGAACAAGCAAAAACAATGGCAATTATTTTTGCCCTGGGCCTTACAAATCCTAAGGACGGCCCTGTCAGTCGCTTCACGTGGAAGATTTCTGATTCTAGCTTATATATAAACGATGTCTTCGTTGGGTATGGGGGTTGGGGTGATTAAAATTCCCTCCTTTGGCTAGTACTGTCAATTTCTCGACCGAGAGTGTACGGTCGTAAGATTGTTAACCGTACGTGAAAAGTGTCTAAAGTCGCTTGTTATGGTTGGGATAGGTAGAGTCGATAGATTTATATTGAGGGGTGAACTAACTAATCAATCTTGTCTCAGTCTTACTTTTAGTTGAGCGGTCAACAGTGATTTGTCATTAATGGTCATTCCGGTATAGTTTCATAAATCCGTTCTCGTCTCGTAATAAGGCGCCTTCTTCTCGCTCGTAGATTCGACGAAACTGAGCAGTTTGGAACCATTTTTTAGCACCACGTGGGGTAGTACTAGTGTCTCGGCATCGGAGTAAGAAAGTCAGCAAACTTAAAAGTTTAGGGTCTCTAGTCGTCGAAGTAGATGGGTTATATCCTCCCCATAGAGGCGTATCATTAGAGCCAACCTCCACTGTACAGGATTCGCCCAATTTAACCTCCGAAAAAGCCTACTACAGTAATGGGCGAAACGTCATGCATCGCAAATAGAGCCTTTAGACCATGGTTCATTTGTCCTAAAACCGTCACTTCTAATGACGACAGCCGTGAAAGCCTAAATACGAATTACGAAATAGAAAACTGGACGATTGACATTTCTGTTTATACGATACTTTGGAGTAGGTCAAATAAGCATGGACTTGGAACATGAACGATGACCACCTTAAGAACTGTCGTCCGCGGAACTTTGAAACCGAGTTTGTAGGTTCTCTACAGAAATTGTAATCGTTAGAAATGATCAAATGATAGGCGTTTAAATGTGCCTAATTACTTACCGAATTCTTTGCCATCGGCACGAAACAAACAAATATTCACACCTTATGGGTTGGTTTACGATTCTTAGCTCATGAATTGAATTATTGTCTGAAAATATTTCAAATTGTTTTCGATAACAAAGCGTTCCCGTTTCGTTTTATTAATTCGAGTAACTGTACATATCTATGAAATTAGTCGATATCATTCGAACATTTCGAAATCAAAATCGTCCGTGAAAACCATCGTCTCACGCCTGTGTAATTAAATGCGATGCGCATTAGGAGGCCCATTATACGGGACATTACTTAATCTTACAAAATTAACCTCATAGCCTCATACACTTTAAATTATGTAAACAATCGATTCAAACTTTTATAATAAGTAATTTGAAAATAAAAATACAATAAAATTACGTAATTAAATTTTATGTTATACAATAATTATCGATAGTTTCTTTGTTTTAGGTAAGTATCAATTTAAAACTTATAACATGTAATTTACTAATTTGCTCATCATTTTTTGGAGATGCACAAAAGGTGATGATAACTCATGGGATTTTTCGGTCTGAACTTTCATTACTTATCTTATGCGAGTAAATAAAAGTAATATATTAATATTACCAAGATTACTCACTTACCGGATACGTGTAAGTAGTACTTTCTAGTTCTTCTGAAAAGTGATAAATTGGAACTAGCGTCAGAGGTGACTTCTACATTGTTGTAATTTATTGCGCATAATAATTAAACGTTACACGGTTGTTGTTGATATTACTTTCTTTTGCATTACAAGCTGCTGCATAGGAAACAGTAATTGAATTAAAGCTAGAAAATTAACGGGGAACTCGAAGTTTTTGCACGCAATTTCAGGAAGTCGAAGTTTTTCGAAAAATTAATTCACGCGAATGACAATTATTTTACTGCTAATTTTCATTAACAATTCCAGTACGTGATGTAATGACTACTTTTTCCTTTATTAGTATAAGCGATGTATTATAATATGGAGACATTACCATAGATTGGAAACCGGCTAATTTAATAATCAGAAAGAGTATTGCAAACCGTTTGTGACCAAATTGAATTTGATTGCCTTCTAAATTATAAAGCACAATTTTTATTTATAGGCGCACTTGTTAAAATGAGAATTTTATGTCGAATTTATTTATAAATAAGGCGATTTAACTGAACGTGACTTATCCAAAAGTGTGACCTCAGCAGGAGGTTCTAAGGCTGAAGAAAATTTGATCTTCGAACTGCAAAGGCGTCTGCCATCACAAAGACTACACTTAAACAGTCTGCCACATTGCCACAATATATTGAAATTCCAATTTTTGGTATATATATATCATCTTTTTGTATCCTTTTGGTTTAGTTTGACTCTGAAACCCTTCTCGAGGCGCTATACTTCAACGCGCTCTAGTTCCTAAACTGTTTGCTAAAGAGAAATTTAAGAAACATCATTATTTGTAGAAAATTTAATGCACTTTATTTTCGGATAGAAACTATTTTCTCTCAAAGTGCGTAGTTTTCGAGTTATAAGCGATAAATGAGAAAAACAGTTGTTTTAGCAAATTTTGGAATTTTTGCTAAATTTTAACGTCTATAGCGCCTAAAACGGTTATACGAGGAAATAACCTTTCAGTTATAATTTGTAAGAAATTTTATGTAGTTTACTTTTATATAGAAGCACCTTTCTCCAAATTGGTGGGTAGTTTTGAAGTTATAAGCAAAAAACTGAGACGTGAGCAAGAACCCACCCTTCTCGAGCCGCCATCTGAGTTAATGCTGCCACTTAGCAATGGTAGTCGGCTGATATATTACTCCTTTGCTATATTCTTTCAGTATGTATTGTTAACGTCAAAAATTTTGCATTTTAGTATATCTGCACTTTGCCTTCCGGGCATGCTACACCCAATATACTAAACTTCAATGCGCTCTAACTCTTTCGCTTTTGGAATTTTTGCCAAATTTTAACGCGCTATAGCGCCTAAGCCGATTATCTGAGAAAATAGCCTTTCAGATATAATGTGTAAGAAATTTTATGCAGTTTATTTTTATATACCTACACGGTATAAGCACTTTTTTCCAAAAGTGTGTAGTTTTGAAGTTATAAGCAAAAAACTGAGACAATAGCAAAAACCCACCCTTCTCGAGCCGCTCCAAGTTAGTACTGCCACTTAGCAATAGCAGACAGCCGGTTTATTACTTCTTTGCTATGTATTTTAGTAAAAGTATCTGCATTCTGTCTTCCGGACACGTTACGTCCGATATACCCTAAACTTCAATGCGCTCGCTCTAGCACTTAAACTGTTTGTTTGACGAAACAAATGTAAGAAAGATAATTTGTAGAAAAATGAATGTATACATCTTTCAAAACCTCACCGACCTGCGTAAACAACCTAATTTCAAACAGCGCCGTAACCAAGGTTACACACCAACCTAAACACACCGATTGGGCATCTCTTTTAACCGCTTTCTCACTTCCCCTTCTGCGCATCTAGGGTCGGTGAGGTTTTGAAAGATATATACATTATTTAGATAGATACTCTTTTCTGTAAAAGTGGGTAATTTTCGAGTTATAAGTGATAAAATAGTTTCTTGGGTAATTTTTAAATTTTTGTCAATCTTTAACGCGCTCTAGCGCCTATACTGTATATCTGAGGAGAAAACCTGAGAGAGATAATTCGTGTAAAATTTGAGACATAAAGACACTTTTGGTCAAATTGTTGTATCTTTTTTTCTACACTCTTTTCTCTCGGAGATGTGTTAACATCAAATAAGAATAAAGTAGTAGAAAAATTCAGCTTTGGCACAACGCACCAACAGACTGTTATTTATGCTGTCTAATAACTAATAACAATATCAAACTGTTCCCTGATTTTAGATAATATTTATAGTACACTTCCACCTATACCTATAATAAATATTTCTAATGTTTCTCGGTACGTTTTAATTTTTATGGCCATGTTCTGTGTACTTATTGTAGTGTTCGAAATTCCGCATTTTCAATTTTTGTTTGAATAACAAGTTACATATGCGGTTAACGCAATATTTAACGTTACTTCAAATCGAAGTATTATTCTATTGTAATAAGAAACAAAACAAGAATGTTAACGAACAGAAGATACTCGTAAAATTATTAATTATTGAATGTTGGCAAATCACTCCAGGTGTCTTGCGACTACTGACGATTCAATAATTATTATATTATTATAACTTGTAACGGTACTTGCATTACATTATTAAGTTTGAGTACAGGTATAAACAATAATCAGTCGTTGACTCGCGTTAAAAGCGAGTAGACTGACACTGACAAATGTTGATCATCTGGAGATGTACGATATTAGGTATTTCTTCTCCGTCCAACTGTGAAGACTTTAAATTCTGTATTTTTAAATACATTCAGATTCTCGAATCTACCTAGAGGTACCAACAATTTAATATGCTATTATCGCGATTATTTAATATTTTGATATTTCATCATCGGAACAGAAGAGTTGTGCTCAATCCCTAACTTCATTAATACCTACTCTTCTGAAAGACTTCCCATCATACGACGTCAACCTTTTGACGAGCACTGTCTGTAGGTATGCCTTCCAAAACGGTTTATGAATCAAAAGGGGAACACACTCGGGAACACATTGACTACATCAGAAGTGAACAAAATTTCAGACGTTCTCCCAAATTATAATCATTTTCAAAACGTATTCACCTAACGACTCAATTGCGTTTTGCGTGAAAATCACTGCTCGATTGAAAAAAGGTGTAATTTTTTTTCAAATTCAAAGTATTTACTTTCGTTCTTTACTTATTTTTCAATTTTTGTCGCATTTTCATGTTCAGGCTCTATTGCACACTTTCAAACTTTCGGATTCCCGGTGGACAAGTGCAGGCTCGGAGTAATAATGGCGACTGATGGAAAATAGTTAGTGAATGAGAAAAAAGGTAAAATCGTGCTTAAGAAATTTTCAATTTAAAATAATGCAATTTGGCGTATTCGGCGAACAAACAGTAGCGCTCTAGCGTTTAATTAAAGCACTTGACGCTCATTGGTTGTTACATTCAAGCACTGCAGCGCTACTGTTCATTGAATGCGCTCATTGCCAAAAAAATGTTTAATAATTATAAACACGTAATAATATTCAAAAATCGATAGGTTTGAAATCAACCTAAGTGATGTCCTAAGTTCTAAGTTGCATGAACATTGCGTCATTGCAGTTTTGGCACTGCCATTTTTTATTTTTTTATTCGATAGAGGGTTGGTTGGAGACCCTGATTTTGCGTATTTTGGAAAATGCGTTGTGGCCTATATCTCGCGTTCTATCTATTGCAACTTGATGGTTTTGGGGTTGTTGGACTCGTTAGTATTTTTCCTTCAAATGCATTTATGTCACAGTAAACGCTCCGATGACGAGAAAAAAAGTTATTCGTGTTCAAAATTGAAAATTTTCTCTTCGGGCGGTTTTATGCGAGTCGTTTTCTTATGGTGCTTCGGAGCCGTTGATAAATATAGTGGTTTTTAAAGAAGACTCAATTATGCGTATTTGATAAAAAAATTAATCCGATTGGTCGTTTGGTCGCTGACCAATCCAAGGTCAAAATTGCGCTGTCCATGTCGCACGCAACTTTGAAAATCTCTAATCGAGCACGGCGCGTCTCGCAACGCTTGCAGTTTTCTTCTCTTCATAAATATTCGTCAATATTTTATAACCAAATATTTTGTGGGATAATAATAGCATAATAGCGCAATAGTTACCAATAGTCCCCATTCTCCGTCAAATACGCTAAGGGGTTTCTAACAAGAACTTTGTTTTTATTAAGAAAATTATTTGATCGAGTAACGGAGTAACCAACGTCTTCAATTTCAATCGAAAATCGCTTAAAAGTGATTGAAATTTACTACGAACTACGAAAATGGTGGTTCTAAAACCTTATAAGGTTCAGTGCAAGAATTAAAGCCAGTCGCCATTCTGTTCGTCGACAATTCGCTAATAACTTCACCATTGAACAAGGAACAAGGGGATGATTTTTCTACAAAAATCATCTTTTCAGACAAAGTTCATTTTCATTGAAATGTCTATGTTAACAAGCAAAATTGCCGCATTTGGATTTCATAAAATCCAAGAGTTATTGTTGAGAAGCATTTACATTCCGCTCGTGTGTTAGAGTGTTTGGTGCGCTTTTTGCTCTGGAGGAGTGATTGAGCCATATTTTATTGAAAATGAGGCTGTTACTCTGTCATTGGATTGCGTTATCGGGATACGTTGACAATTTTTTTTGCCTATTATTGATGATACGGATGTGAGTAATATGTGGTTTCAGCAGGACGGCCATTTTTTCGTCTAATATTAATTTTGGGTAATTCCGCAGTTCACTGGCCGCCTAAATCGTGTGATCTAACGCCGTTAGACTATTTCTTGTAGGGTTATACGAAAGATCAAGTCTATGCAGATTATTCACAATTCATTGAAGCCTTATAGATATAGGGTCGCAAATCGAAAATTTTGATAAAAGAATCGACATCTGTAAGCGTGGTCTTGGCGGACATTTGTCCGATATTATTTTTCATCTATAAATGGAAGATTCCGTACATTATAATTTCAATAAAGAAATACAGAACTTTTATCAATAATTACTAAGGGGGGTGGAGGTTGAACAAACAAAATTAAATAATGATCTAACTGCTCAAGTATATTACTTGAAAGTAAAGCACATTTAAATTGTATTTGTAGTGTTAGCTCTAAAAAAATATTATATTTAAAATTATTTAATTGATACACAGCTTAGACAGTTGACATCAGTTATTAGTACATCATGATAACAAATATTTAAAAAAAAATTGTTATTTATTTTTACCTTTATCTACTATTAAAAAATAGCGCAAATAATATATCTTTCTAAAAATTTCTATAAACCTACATCTCATTTATGACCTTCTTTTTACGTATCTTTACAAACTGTATAACAAATTATTTCGACTAGTCTTAGGTATATTTAACAAATTTTAGAATTTATATAAAAATTTGCTATTATCCGTTAGTCTGTTCTATTTTGTCAATACTTAATATTCATTATTTATTAAATTGAATAATTTAAAGCGGATTATTTCATATTTAAATTGCCGCTTAAATAATTTTATAAAAAATATGATTTTCATGCTTCTTGGGACAATTTACTTGGGCGATGTGGCTAAAAATGGCGGATTTAATATGGCAACCATTGTCATATTTATTGAATTGTTTTCAATAATATTTTCATCAAATTTTTTTAATGTTTTTCTCACTTTGTAGAGGCGTAAAAAGCAGATGTGCAACAATCTTTTTTTTAAGATAATTTATAAATATGCGATGTTTAAATTTAAATTTTAAATATCAGTTAATTGCGCGATAAATGGGAAATTAAGTGCAATAAGCTTAATTTCCGCATAAATAAGCACAAGACATCACTAAAGCGTTTTCATATCTTAATAATGCCACAAATTAATTTAGACATGGGTGTGAAACTCTCTTAACAAATCGTTCTGTTTACAAGCAGGTGAAAAGAATGGCAAAGGCAAAGAAAGAAATGTAAAACAATAGAAATCTTAGATTTTGATATTTAATTGATTCTCACGTTTCACGTTCACGGAAGTAAAAGTGTCAATACATTAAGCAAATTGGATGCTTTTTAGTCAATAGACCAGTGTTGGAATATTGTATCTCTTGAACAATGTCATTTTGTTTATTTGTTTCGCCAGTTATTATAGGCGACGATACCTTAGCGCCACAAGATAGAGCCAAAGAGAATAAGAGAAAGGTTCTGTTTAAAATGGTTTATTAAGAAATTAACTTTCAATTCATAAATATTTTATAAAGATTTGACGAAACGGAAACACCAAGTCATTTTGTATAGTAGGTATAATTCTCGACACAGGGAAGTTATCGAACTACCCTGAAATGAGTCATTAGACTGTTTTCTTTTTGAGTTTTCATTTAAGTAGAACCTGGTTGAACGATAGTTTAGTTCTGATAAGGCGATTCTACTTTCTTTGGCTCTTCTATTATCAACTTCATAAGCAGAACTGAATGGTCACTACACCACAAACTCAAAATTTTGGAATCCTCAAACTCAAAGAAGACTTTAGATATTATACGTCGACTCATTATTACAGTAGAAATAGAAAGTAATTAAAAATTTTCTTGTATACGGGTACTTGATTGTTGTGAAAATTAGGTGAAAGATATGCGAATATAAATTTCACACCTTTTAAACGATGAGATACTTTTTATTTTTTCATACCCACTTAGTTCTCACAAAAACAATTTAGTTTTTCTTTATATTGTAGGTATGGGAATTATATAGATTAGTTAGCGTTTCCTTCATTTGCCATAGGCGCATTGTTCTAGTATATTATAGAGTCGAGTAGGTACAAGGTACTTATTTTTTACGATTGTTGTTATATTATTGTTTATTATTAGAACAATTCTGTAGGGCTCGATTTTTAAACTGGTGGAAGTTTCACCGCGCAGCAGCAGATACAGGATTTCCAAAACATTATTTATTTAATAAAATTGGATTTAATTTATTTCTTAGTTTAGTTCCTAGTTTTCAACCTGTTCTGAAAAATGGACACACCTCGCCGGTACAATTATAAAAAGTAACTTTTATTTGAATAATTTTACACCATTAATAAATTATTATACTTTAGCAATTACAACTTCTTCGAGCGTACAATTGGCCAAAGATCATGGAGTTGACCGAGTTTTTACTTGGGTAGTCACATGGGACAAATGATAATGTTATAACCAAAACCATGAAATTTGCGTATGCCATGTATATGTATTTCATACATCACTTTATATAAATTCTATTAAATGCTGTTATTTAAAAAAAAATTAATTATACGATTATTAAAAACGAAATTGTAATTTTAATAGCTCGCATAAAATCTACCTCTACGTGTCTTGTAATTGTTATTTCTAAAATGGAACCTTGTACCTCATTAATCACAATTTTCTTTGGTTCGCGTGTGTCGAAAATAATGTACTGCACTAAAAAGATTCTTTTAGTTATTTATTTTCCATTTTCCAAAATTATGTTATTGCATTAAAATAGTTTGAAAATACGCCTACACCATATACGACCATCTGTACACGTAGGTTTATGTAGTTGCACCAAACAAAAATTGTTCGTGTGAGCAAAGAAATTTTAACAATATAATTCTTGGTAATTCATATTTTTTAATGTAATCATTTACTAAATAAAATCATTTCATAACTCGGATTATGACCATTTGAAACATACTTAAGACGTACTATGTATATGAAATAGCTACATTTTATTTTCTAAGTTGGTACACATCTCCATTGGTGTTTTATTAGTTACTTTTGAATTTAGGGATCTTGTGAACTAACCTTTCTAATTCCGCCATGTTTTCGTTACTCATGCAAAGAAAATTGTCAATGTGAAATGTTTAATTTTAAAATATTGGATGTATACGTTTATATAAGTGATTAAATCTTAGTGCAACTATGGCAAAAGACAATAGTAATAGTTTTAATACTAATCATTCTTTTGGGGAAGAGCAGGACTCCAACAAGGTAACTACGCATAGTTTGTGAATATTCGCGCGTTAGGTTTATCTCGTCCAAAAATAGCTAAGAGCGAATTAAATTTTGCACCGTTACAACTTTGGTAAATTACTCGCTTTTATAAAGTTTCGAATTCGTACTTAACCTTCAGCTTTTAAAATCTGTCAAGTTGATTAATAAGCTTCTATATTTGTGTGCACCACTCTATACTAATTAATACTCGTTATGCGTTGCAGTCATTTGTGAAAAAAGTTAGGACTCGTATGTCAGAACTCTTACCATCATCACTGAGTAAATGGTTCGGAGGCGACAATAACCGTGGTTCGATCGTTCGACAACGGGAAGACGATGACGACGATAGCTACGATATTCAGCCACCTTTAAAGAAATTTAGAAGGCCTTCAACAGTAAACGAATTCAATCATGTTCAATCGAGCTCATCGACCGTAGCATTACATAATAGCACTTTATACGACTCGGTTGTGGACGATGCACAAGCGAAAAGTGTATTTCTTGAACCTGTTGCAGGTCCTTCTGGTATAAAATCTAGAAAATCTTTAACATCTATCGATCTTAGTTATAATTCTCCCGAAATTGTGCAAAATACTGATGAAAAAGATTCAGACAGTGGGGAGTCAACAAGTGGATATTCTTCGATGGCTCGAATAAGTCATAAGGGTACTGCAGGTTCTCTAGAATTGAAAACTGTAGACGCTGCTCCACCGAGGGATGTAAATGTACAAAACTTATTTAGTTCTTGTAAGTATCATTAATTAAAGTACTTAATCGATCATTGCGTAGTGAGTGTGTTTTAATAGCGTTTTGTTTGTAGCAAATCCAACTGATCGTACGAGATCTCTGTTTGCGGAGCGAAGCCTTAGTCCTCAAACAAACTCATCGTTGAGCTCCAGACGTCCTTCGTTTAATGCGTCCACTTTTGGATCGCCAAGTTTTGTAGATCGTACTTTATCAACGAAGCGCATTATAAATTCGCCATTTTATAATGGAAGAACAACTTATGGTGGTGCGGCGGCATATGGTTATCAACAAAAGAAGCTTAAAGATAATAACTCGTTAAAAAGACAGATAGAAGTAAAACCGGTTGTGAAATCGAGTGGAAACGATAGTACTACATTAAGTAAGACTGCAAGAAGAATTTTAGATGTTTTAGACCAATACACAACTCCTCTGTCGGATGCCAAGAAAATTCCAACACCAGCAAAGAAATCTCGAACTGCAGGATTTTTATTCAAGTACACGTGTGCTAATCCCTACTCGTTAAGAGATCATAAAGTAGCATCTTCTGCTCCGAGTGTCAAATTGCCAGAAATAAGTTTACCTATCACCACGTTACCCAAATTCGATTTTACTCTACCTTTACCGCCATCGATTTCAAAACCGTTGGTGACCGTTCCATGCAAAGATCCAGTAAAATCGCCGCCACCTCAATGCACAAAAGAGATCGTTACAACAAAAGAAGAGGTGAAGGGTGAGAAATCGAAACAAGTAATAAAATCAAAATTAGAAGAAATGGAGTATAAGTTCTCTAATCCGGAAGTGTTATCCGAAAATTTAATGGCTATTAAGGCTATAAACGATTTTAAATTTAGCAATCCAGTTATTAAATTAGGGGTAAAGAATTCTTCCACTAGTGCACCTGTGGTTAATTTTAAGAATGTCGAAGTTGCAGAAAATTTTAAGTCTTTTGATCTGCCCAACTTAAAACTGAAACGAAAAGAGCAACCTGCACCGGTTCTGCTAACGGATACAGTCGATAATGCTTTTGGTAGTAAAAAAGATTCGACAAGTTTATTAGACAAGGTTAAACCAGCAGCAGATTTGTGGGAATGCAGCAGCTGCTTAATAAGAAATTTATCAGATAAAACTGTTTGTACAGCGTGTACAACACCTAAACCTTCGATCAACGACTCTAAAAGTGTACCAAAAAATACAGGTTTTGGAGAAAAGTTCAAGTTGAGTGCCGATAAATGGGAATGTTCAGTGTGTATGGTGCGAAATATAAAGACAGATACCAAGTGTGTTTCATGTACAACTCCAAGAGTATCTAAAGAAAACTCGAGTGTTAGTTCGAACTCTTCGTCGCTAAATAATTCCTTTGGTAGTAAGTTTAAGGCACCTAGTGGTACTTGGGAGTGTCCCACGTGTATGATAAGAAATAAGGACGAACTAGAAAAATGTATGGCTTGCACGACTTCGAAACCTGGAAGCCAAACTTTACCCACAAACGGATTTGGCAACCAATTTAAACCTTTGAAGGGCACTTGGGAATGTCCTACTTGTATGATTAGTAATAAAGAAGAAATAGAAAGGTGCCTCGCGTGTGAAACTTTAAAACCAGGATGTAAACCATTAGCTTCAAATGGGTTTGGTAAACTTTTTGCGAAAAAAGACAACGAATGGGAATGCGGTGTTTGCATGATTCGCAATAAGAACGATTTAAATAAATGCTTATCTTGTGAGTCTCCTAATCCAAATCCAAGTTCTTTAAACTTTAGTGTTGACAAAGAAAAATCACCGGTCAACCATTTTAAGTTTGGAATCTTTCCTGGAGCGACTACGAGTATTCTTGGATTTAAAGATATGCCTAATGCAGACAAGAAAAAAGACGAGATTGCACCGACTATCAATATTTGTTCAATGTTTGGGAATACCGCAGCTACTCCCGTTACGTCATCTGCAATTCCAACCTTCAGTTTTGGGATTCCCAAAAGTCCAGCTACTTCAGAAAACAAATTGACGACGTCGACCGGCGAAGAAGGAAATAAAAGTGCAGAACCCGTGTTTGTATCCTCCGCTCCGCCTCCTCCGTCCTTTGGCAAGACGTCCTTCACAGTTACTTCAGATGTCGAAGAAAAATCTAAGCCAATAATTGATATCTCCAAACCAAAAGTGGGAGACACTCCGAGCAATTTCAATTTCGGTAGCAGCCCTACACCAGTGAAACAACAAGAATCGACTGAAACAAAAATTAATTTAGAGACTAAAGTTACAAGTTCCACTACCACTACCATTGCAAATGAACCAGAATTTACATTTAACTCTAGTGTAGTAAAAGCTTCTGATATTTCTTTTGAACCAACGAATGCTACAAGCTATAAACGTTTCTCGGCATCTTCACCAGTTTTTGCTCCCCCTACTCAGCTTCCTTCAAATACAAGTGGAACTAATCTAGTAAATAACACGAAACCTAATGCTTCGCAGGAAGCTACAAAGAAGATGACTAATAATTTATTTGCATGCTTAGCTCCTCCCACTTCGTTGACATCTTTGGCGTCTAGCACACCCAACACTTTCGGTTTTCATGCTACGCAAGGTCAATCGACTTTACCGTCGACTACTACGGGAAGTTCCAATCTTTTCACTTTTGGCTCTAGTAAACTGTCGACTGGATTTGGTAATCCTAGCACTGCCTCGGAAATTCCCGCCTTTAAATTCGGTGCCCCGGCTTCTCCAGTATCGAAAACTAAACCTTTTGAAATAAATACATCCGCTCAACCGGCTATTTCAAGTAACGTATTTACTTCGACACCGTCGTCCATGTTTGCAGCTCCAAATAAATCCGTATTTGAAGTTCCAAAGCCCGTAACGAACAATTCTATGTTTGAAAAACCGAATAAATCCGCTTTTGAGAAGCCCAACAAAGCCGTATTTGAAGTACCAAATAAATCCGTGTTTCGAACGCCAAATAAGACTGCATTTGATCCACCTAGTAAATCGATGTTCGAAATACCTAGTAAACCTGCATTTGACGCTACTCCCATTGTTTCGTCTGTACCTTCTTTCGGTAGCACAAGTTTTGGATCGACTGCACCAGAAATGAAGCCATTTTCGTTTGGTAGTGCAACAAATGACAACATAACTTCTCCAAAACCTCCGGCTTTTCCTTTTGCACAACAAGCTAAAGCAACTCCGACGCCCAAACCCCCAGTTTTTAGCTTTGGTAATCACGCTCCTTCGAGTTCCACAAGTGGAGGTTTTAATTTCGGTAGTAACAATAATAGTGCTCCGAATAATAATTTTAATTTTAATTCAACGAAAGTTGACAATCCTACGCCATTCCAGTCTTCGATACCTCCTGCATCAAATATGTTTGGTACGAGCACACAACAGCCTCAAGTGCAGCCGGTCCAAAATGGAGGATTTAATTTTGGGAGTGCCTCGAGTAACACCGCCGGTAAGACTGGATTTAATTTTGGAAACGCATCCCCAGCGCCACAGTTTACCGCTCAACCACTCGCTGCGCCACCCGGTGTGTTTAGTTTTGGCACTTCAAATCAAAATCCGGTAAGTTTTTCATCGTTATTGTTTTTTATGAAGATAATTGTTTACGATGCGACGATTTTAGGCTCTATCAGCACCAGGAGGATTTAATTTTGGACCTGCTCCGCCACCTCCCACATTTAATGCCAATATAGCGCCAACTTTTAATTTTACTGGAGGAGCAACACCTCAATTTTCGTAAGTAAATTTATCAGATCCTAGATATTACAGGGATTACTCAATGTTGAGTTCGGAGTCTCCACATAATTTTTTTTTACTAACTACGGAATTTTGTTACATGGTCAACCCCGTATCAGAAAGAAATGAAATTATCGCTTTTAAATTATTTTTTAAAGTGCTATTTTTTGCTGGAATCGCCCTCACTGTTAGTAGATCAATATAATTGTTTTACCAACCTCTGTTCTCAATCACTTGTTGAATCTCATGGTTTTTCATTTTCACCTGGAGGCTATATTAATAATTTCATGGGGTGCAGTATTTTTTACAATTTCGCGAATTTACGGAAACTGAAATATCTCATTTTCCTTTCAATACAATCCTGAAATGTGAAAATTCGTGGCTACCTCTTTATAAAAGTCGTCTTCACAGGAAGGGGTCCAAATTTTTTTCTTCCTGTAAAAACTTCCTGATGAAGACGGGATTAAAATAAAAGATAATTAACAATAAAGGTTGAGAATTGTATTTACATGAACATCCCTGATAAGTTATCTTGTAGCTCGTTTTTCTGAGCAAACTCAGTTACAGTTACAGTTGGTCATAGGGAATCGCATTGTGTTGAATGGTTCGAGCATTTTACTTGGCACTAAAATTAATACATCCAGTGTAATAAGTTACTTATTGACAGTTTGCAAGTTTCTTCTACAAGAATAGTAGCGGTACGACCAACTTGATGGTTGACACTTGATACGTTGGTAAGACAGATAGGGGCGAGTTCTTTAAATATACAAAAATACCACACCCTATGAAATAAATAAGGTATCCACTGAAAAACAAAAAATTGAACTTAAATAACGGTCATTTTGAACTATTAAAGTGACCAGTCAGTATTGAATCGCTTGATATGGAATGACTTCATAATTCAAATTAATTAATACGTAATTAAGTATTAAGTAATACGTTGCAAATGAACCCCAACATACACACACATGTGAAAAAACTTTAAATGAGAAAATTTGTTTTCTACCAAACATCTCGGGAATCGAACCTAAGACTGCTATTTTCGGTAGCTTGGGGTTCATTTACAACATATTAGAATTATCTAATTAATTTACCCTAAAAATTTAAAAATTTGTAAAATATTCAAATTAATGTTTTTCAGAGCACAGCCGGCAAGTGGAGACACGAATACGTCGCTGGCACTACAACAACGTAAAAAAATACGTGCAGTAAGAAGAACCCAACGATAGTTGTTTGAAATAAGCAAATCCAAATAAGCGGGTGTAAATAATTATAATAAAATAATATGTTTGTCCGTTTGCGACATTAAATATTATATTAGCCTTATTTTTATTTAAGGTATACGTGTAAAATTTGTTGGAGCAGTGTGTTCAAGAAAAGATGTCACTGGAAGTGATAAGAGACAAACTTAATGTTTGGTAAATATAGTTTAAATTTTGAGACTGGCCGTGAATATTGAAAGCGCGCATTATAATTTATTTTCTATTGTAAAATATAAAATCGATTTAAATCTCTTGTCATATTCACCATGCGTGTCGCTATGGAGATGTTCACAGTTTTGTCGTCAACTTAACAACCGTTACATTAATCGTGTATTCCTACATTGTACTTGTATTATATTGTAGGCGAAATATATAATACGGTCTGATCCATGGAATTTAGAATTTTTTACTGATATTTAGATGAACACTTTCATCTGTTTCAATTTGTGATGAAAATTATTGGAAAATATGTATAAATATTCATAATATTTATATGACTGCCCACGTGGCTAGACTTTCTGTGATATTCTTATGGGTCAGGCCCCTTGCGTATGTTCAATTAAGCGATGTACACAGACAAAATTTTATTTGTAATAAATTACGTTACTGGCGGTTATCGTTTACAGTTAAATCATGTAAGAATTGTGCGAAGCAATTAATTTGATTTTAGAAAAAGTCAATTATTTTTTGGCGATTACTTTTGTCTGTGTTCAACAAAATAAGAAGGTAGGCTCACTCCTTAAGTTCCTGTAAATGCAAAATAATTTGTTATTCAAAATGTATATTTTTATATACCTAAATAATTCTCGTGTTTATTTTATCGTAATTAAGCATGAATTAATTGTTTTAAGAGATTTATGAATTTCGTTTCTTAGCAGATGAAATAGATAATTTGTATCGTTCAAATATTCGTCCGTTGTTCCCTTAACTTTTTTTTCAATTATTTGTAGTAGTCTTAACCCGATCTAATAACTTTGGTAGGTCAAATTGCTTAAGACTCACACGTTCGTTGTTAAAAGTATGGACCAAAGTGTCGAAAATGTGTTTTTTTGTACTTACATGTTCATAATTTGAATTTCACTTGAGAAATTACCCAAATCTAATAATTTTTGTGCATAGAGTAAATTTCTAAATCAGAATATTTCCAGTTTACAAGTTAACTCTTTCATGCTCATGCTAGACAATTTGTTTCGGAAAAATTATTATTTAAGAAAAAAGGAGTTAGACTGCTTATTGTGTATAATACGAAACAAAAAAATATTGTTCACTTCTGCTGAAAATTTCATTTCGTGTTTTAAAATAATATAGATGCTGTATTCTATTTTCTTGTTTTTTACAATAGGAAGTCGATGGAATTTTCAGGATAATTGTGCCTTTATTTTTATCATTTTATTTATAATTAATGTCACTTTGGCCTAGGTCCCATACATTTTTTGTATTTTTAATTATTAATTTTTATTTACATTTTGAATATTTTTTAATTAATCATGAGCAGTTTTGTATATAATTGTTGAAAACTAATTCTTTTATTTGTAAATTTCTGTCTATATCTAGCCAAGTTTCGTTAAAAAAAATTGTATTTGGTTAAGTTATTAAAATTAAATTAGTAATATTGACCCTCGTTCTTTATTTCGAAGGAACCACATTCGACTTTGAAAAAAATATATACGATTTACTTTAAAAAGAGTTTAATGTTATTTTTATGGAACATCTGATCTTAACAGTGACACGCAAAATACATGAAAGACAGCTATACAAAAAATCTCGACAAACTAAAGTTGCATCGCCAATTACACATGTGCCGATAAAACGTTACCAACACTATTTAAAATTTGATCAAATAGTAATTTAAAATAAGACTTCAATGTAAGCAGTATCAAAATTTAAATTTTTGTTAAGTAGTAACTACATGACAAAATAAAGTATCTTAACAATAAAATTATTACTAAAAATATTAACAAAAAAGATGTTTTTAAAATATCATCCTCCACAAAATATAGTAAGGAATATTATAACAAAAAATGCTATTCTTCCCATAAAAACGTAATAAATTTTAAAAAGTACGTATTAAATAATGGGATTGTTTTATAAAAAGCCAAAATTTTCAATATACCATTTAAACAGTTGCATTTTCCAATGTACATTTTCGTTTGGTGAATTCAGTCTTTTCTAGTGCAATTCTCTTCACACAATGTTTGCAGAATTAGTGAAAAAACAAGATATGTTTTAACTTCAAGAGTAAGAGAGAATGCAAGAACCGGTAATATTATTTCCAATTTACAGACTATAAAAGAAAGCACATGCTCTATTGTATAGAATACAGAAAGCTGTTTCCGAAATATTTTCATGCGGGAATATCAGTTTTTATAAGAAAAGAACGTCATTTCATCGATTGAAAAGAGCTACTCAAAATAAAATACAAATAAATTAGGTTCTTATAAATATATACCTGCGTAAGAAAAATAAAATACATCCATTAAAATAATATTTACAAGGCCAACTGTAATTAGAACTAAAACTGGTACTCACGATACCCAAAGTATATCTACAGAACTAACGTACAACTCTTAATACACAGAAATAGAGAAAAAACATTAAAATATTTATTTAATTCATCATACGAGAATGTACACCTTGGAGTTGACGAAAGACTATAACTATGTATATTACGTTTCTAATGCTAAAAGATAAAATTATACAAATACAAGTCGGATGTTAAGAATTTTTACTTAAAAGTCTTCAATTTTTCTAATTATTAAATAAAATACCAGACCGTTTTACAAGTATTATATCAACTTGCCCGTGTCCGTAAATCAACAGAAAGTATAAAAACACTAATAAATATACACTGGTTGTGAAGTAATGCAGACTTTGCACTTAAATAAAATGTTTAGCATTAACACTAATCTTGTAACAGAATTAATCACTACGATTCATCGGACATGAACGAATTTTGTGATTTCATTTCTTCCAATGTTCTTATTTGATGACGAAGAAACAGTATTCTGCAACAGTACAATAACTCAAATTATAATGTCTTATATTATCAGTCTCTCTAAAATACACCCAACAATTTTTGACCTCATTTATGAAAGAAGTTTTTATTATTTTAAAACGGGTACCACAAGCAGTCCCTGTACTTAGACCACTGTAACACATTGAACTTCCCAGACAGGTTTTTTTTATCGGCGGTTAGGACTCGAGCACAGCAAAAAATCTAGAGTTGAGGTCGACCACGAATTCGATGCAGAACATCTATTCTGATTGTGCTGATGTTGAGATAGGAGTGCCTCTGGGCTCAACTTTGGGCCCTGTGCTTTTTCTTATTTATTTGGACGGCTTAGACAAAAACGAACAAAAGCTCTGCTCCGGAAAGTTTAACCAAAATTATATTTCAGAGATAAACAACTATGTGATATGGCGGATATGGAAATAATATATTTATTCCAATTTTAGTTAGCATCAATTTCGAAGGCCAAATCGATTTATGTTCATTTTTGGTGTAAAGTAGCCTCGCGATATAGCGAACGAAAAAAAACCGGGGCGATTCACTATTTTGAAAGGGTCTTTATAGACGTATTAACAGCAACTAAAACAATCTTTATTTGACATTTTTATCATTTTCTTCAATAATATCATTCATTCAACTTCTCATTATTCATTGACCACTCTAAATAGTGAACAAAGCGTGAAAAAGTGTTCAATGTTATTTGTTCACTAAACTAAGCTGTTCACTATATTGATAAATCATTATATCGCGAGCCTACTGTATTTTAGAAAAACTTTCCTTTGAATTCGTTGCAAGTATATTTTACTTAGTCGATGCCTCGCAGTTTAAAAAAATATATAGGTAACACTGAGTGAATATAAATATAAAATTTGCTTACCTTTGTTCTTGTAAAGTGGCTTGAATTTCGGTAAGACGAACTATAGATCTAGCAGATTTCAGTTCAGCCGATACTTTCGCACACTGAATGCTTCCCATTATGTGTGCTTCTTGAGCTAACTTTTCAGCCTAATAAAATAAGAGACAATTAGCTTAATTTGTACAATTAAACAATTAAAATAATAAATTACTTGTTTTTCAAGGATTTCGGCAGGCCACCCTCGAACATGATTAACTAAGTCATCTCTATAATGGTTTGCTAAAGAAGGTGTTATTGAAGGACCTTGAGGCCTCAGAGCTTGTAAGGAACTCGAAACGCCTTGTAAAGAAGGTAAGCTGCCACTGGTCGGAGGACTTCCTAGTGGTACTGCTACTATACAAAAAGACAATATTTTATAAGCTGCGATGATCTAATCAATTAACAATTTACAATAGTAGTTTAAGAATGATAAACGTTTACTCTCACAGTTTTGTTGAGCTAAACTAGTTCACAGGAGGATTTATAATAAAGTGCTCGAACGCTAAAATATGCATTCAAAATGGCTTTGGGAGTTTTGAGAGTAAGAGAGGTCAATTGACGGCCATGTAATTGGTAACTTTTAATACTGCAATTTGCTTTACGTTTCTTATTATTACTAAATATCATTAAGCGGTAAAATTATTATAAAAACACCATCGCCATCGTCAAAAATTACTCTAAAACTTAACTATTTGAGGGACAAATTTATAATTTCAAAATACTAGTAATAATAATCATGCAAAATGGCATTCTCTTCTCAGGTGCATACACAATATTTTTCATGGTCCAAATAAAATTAAAATGGAAAAACGTAGCTTTGTAAATCTAACATAATGACTAATGACATTTCCATCGAATGTTTTTTATTTGTCAAAGGCCAAAAATCGGAAGCAATAAGTTGCCAAGTAAAAATTTATTCGTCTACCAAAATGATATTCATCCACGTATTAGAAAAAGCAGAAGAATGCTTGCATTTATTACTGCAAGAGAACTTATAGAAGACGATATTACATTCAAGTTATTGCTAAAAACACTTTTCAATGAATTGGCTGAAAAAATTGACATAGAGAAGGAAGACACCAACGAGGATATTCTTCCACCGCTTCGTCAAGTTTAACGTACAATTATTGTTGTTCGTTTTTAGGCACTGTTAAGACCGTTTCAAGTTTAAACCACTACTCGCTATCAAATAATGTGGCCGACAAGCTAGCGATATCTCGACGATTTAACAAGTGACATTTTTCATGTCGTATCGCAATCGCGTCGGCTTGATAAATGAAAAGCCAAAGACTGAGAGGATAATTTAAAAATTAATAACTGTCGATGGAAATGCCATTTAGGTAATAATTAGATTTCAAAAAGTACTTTTTTCCTTTGTTGTTGTTATCTAATGTTTTATTCGTTGGTAAGAGTTGGTGCTTCATTTAATTTTTTTACAGCATAATAGCTAGACTTGTTATTGCCCTTTTGACGAAAAATATTTTGGTATGTACATAGTCTGTGCTTTCCCGTATCTAACTTGAAAATTTTTGATAGCCTTTTTGCTTTATTTTACGACTTTGTAGCTATGTCTATATGGTATATACCATGGAACTAGAAAATACGTGGATGGGTTGAACCTGAAGAACAAGCTGTCAGTTGCGTAAAGGAGGTCCGAGAATGTGGTAGTAGGAAAGAGTGAGAGTGTACCCTGGCATACTCGGCCGTGCACACTTACTGAGCAATACCCCCCTTACGTTACTGATGCTTCACTTTTAGATACCCACAAACTAGCTTATAACCATTACACTTATTTTATAGTTCCATGATATATCCTAACATAGTTACTATTTTGAGCAGATATGAGCTTTTAATCTCGAAACGTCCACATAGTGAACATTTTGTGCTCTTGAGTAGGCTTGGGCGATTTAAATCAATTTTTTTAAAAACATGACAAGAATTTTGATTATAAGATCAATTACTCTCACCACACTACACTCCTAGTATCAAACAGTAAGTACACAATCGAAAAATCGCCAAAGCTACTCTTGAGCACTACTATTATACTTTCCAATAGTTTTTTTCTTAAATTTAAAAAAACAAGTTTTTCAAATCCAAATATCAATAATAATGAGCAGACTCTTTTACTAGAAGCAGCATCCTCCATAATCACACGATCCCCGTACTTGAAATTCATCGATTTCATCAAAATTAAAGCACCGCAAAAATCTAAAAAACGAAATGTTTTTATGGGTAACACGTTGAATTCAATAAAAAGGTCCCGTTTTCTCATACCATAATTCACAATTTAACTAATCGACCCTAGCAAGCCTAAAAATTAATTTAAAGATTATGTGTCGTGCACTCGACAGACAATCGATATACAAATTACGAATAATTCTTGGTTTTCTTATAAACACAATTAATGGACAAAGTGTTCATCACTACCCGTTTCAATACTGCCAAAACAATAATAGTCCGGTCAAAGTAAACATTCAAGGCTACAAAAATTCGCATAGAGCTAAAAATTGGTACGAATGTTCGGAACACCATTATAAATGAAATGTGAAAAGTCCCCATCGATCCCACGTGTGAAAAAAAATTGATTCGAGGTCACAGTTTTCAAATATGGGTTTTTGCGTTTTTCAGCTAAATGGTAGTTTGTATCATAAAAATAGTTCAAACAAAAATTGTAGATCATGCAATTATCTATAAAAATTGTCTTAACACTTTTTCTCCTAAGAGTCGCCGTTTCTGAGATATAACGATCCAAAAGGTTGAAAAAGTTGTGTTCTTTATAACTATTGTTGTTGGTGAAGACGTTGATTTACTGGTATTATTACTCCTCAAACTTCAACCGACAAAAATTACTTATTTTTTAAAACCTGGGAAAGCTCAACATCAGTCGGAAATTCGCCAGTCGTGCTCCAATGTTGAGTTGTCATCAGAAGAGGGTTCGTACGATATCATCGAGGAGACATCTGATGCATCGCTGTTAGAACAATTTACTTGCACCCAGCAGGAAGAAGAACGACAAGAAAAAGAAGAGGAAGCAAAAGTATTAGATGATTATGAATCAGACAAATAATTTTCCCCAATTTCGTAGAATTCACACCGCTTTCATCATTTTCAATAGTACCATTTTAACATGTGCATATTATGAAGAACAAGAACACAACTTTTTCAACCTTTTGAATCGTTATACCTCAGAAACGGCGACTCTTAGAAGAAAAAGTGTTACGCAAAAACCCATATTTGCGAACTTTGACTTAGAGTAAATTTTTTTGCACACTTGGGATCGGCAGGGACTTTTCACATTTCATTTATAATGGTGGTCATTACCCTTATTTTTTGGGCAAATTTGACTGGACTATAAGCCAATTATCTTGCCGACAACGTGACAACTAAAACAACTCTCAAAGTAACTTCTAAGAGTTTAACGACAATAATACACAAAGGAAGTAAACTGGTCAAAATATTCACCTTTTGTACAGTCTGGTGTTTCCGAATGTGTCGGTGTTGGTGGTCCTTCTCCTATTGGCCCATTGTGATTTGTATCAACAGTAAGTGATTGTGTATTGTGTGCACTATCACTAGTCTGTCTTGCTAACACAACCACATTATGCAAAGTTTGTAGTGACTTGACTTCGTTGGACTCGGGAGTCGAGGGTATTTGAGATAAATTACGTGGTAAAGTAGTTAAACTTAGATTAAGGGGTGGTCCGGGTGCATTGGATGTAGTTACACTCGAAGGAGGCGGTACCATAACTGGAGTGCTTTGAGCACTAGCTAAAGGCGACGCTTCGGGTCTATTGATCGTCGTCGGTGTAGATGGTAATTGTATAGGATGCGACACTAAGCGAGGCAAAACTGTTGCTAAAAGCACAGGTGTCATCGAATTTTGGTCTGCAGTACCAGCTTGAGATGTAGCGAGTTGATGAGCATACGATACTTCAGAAGTCGGTGTGCTATCACCGGGAGAGATATCCATGTCTTGTGTAGATTGGGCGTTTTCGTCTGAATACTTTCTAGACGTACGCATATCACGATTGGAAATTTCACTATCTTCGCGACTACTACTGCTGCTCCAATGCCGACTTCCTGTAGCATTTTCTCTCGCTCCATCTTTACTAATGCTTAAACTTCTTGAATTGGAATGTTTATCATGTCCTACAACAAGTATTATCGTAAGTATATTTTTGTTGTCTATACTTAAGGGGTAAAGAGATAAAAAATGAACTTACTCATACCAGAACGACTAGAGCTACTACTAAAATTGCGATCTAACTCTCGGTCACGGTCCCTCGTACGAAAACGATCTCTTTCGCGTTCTAACCATTCTCTCGGCTTTTCCCATTGTGAAACCTCGGTCTTACAGTTATAATAATACTTCTTTCCAGATGAACTAATGTGTTCTGACCAATCACCAACTCGAGTAATTCTTTCACGATCATCTCTCTAAAAATAAAATAAATATTTCGTATAAAAACGTAACAACGGATTAGAAATACTAAACTTTTATTTTATGAACAAAATTATACGAATTCATAGTTAAAATACTAATAATTAATGTCTCTTATTTTTAAAATTCTAAACACAAACGACTGAAACTAAACTTTAATCTATGTAAGATAATGTGCAATTGTGTATTCACACATTGGTTATCAAAGAGATTGAATAGAAACGGCAATGCTGGTTAACCAACAAGATTTCACTTCTTTGAAATTTCTCAAGGTTAATTGATTTTATTTGGCCAAAATTAGATATATTCCCCGGTTTTTCTATTGCATTTTCCTCACTTAGAACTTAGAAGATACTCCCACTCTAACCAATATACGCTTTTTCACCAAATTTAATTCCAGTTAAACCACAGACCACAGTCTTAATAACTAGAGATAATTTAGATGAAAAAAGTATTTTAGTTACAGCAGGAATTACCTCCACAGTGAGGGTAACTTTAATACAAAGTTTATCTAATGGAAAAACTTGGGGTAAGAGGAAGTCTAGAAAGGGGTTCCAGATTATTTAAACGGATAATATCGAGTATCCCACATGTCGTTAGCTACAAAAGTAATTTCCCTTAGGCACAAAGACTACTTATAATTCTAATTTCGACTTTTAGAGTAGGTTATACTCTTTTGCATGACGAAATCAAAATTTACTTATAATTTACTTTAAAAATGAAACGTTTGTGTTGACATTTTTATTGCAGAAAACTAATTTTACACGAAATTGTTCGTAGTAAAAATAACTCTTAATTAATTAGTTAATAATTATTTGTATAGCCAATAGTATGTTTCCTTTTATTGGGCGTAAACTATTTTTATCTCCTTATTACGCTTAATTTGGAAGAAATTAATGATTTTCTAAAAAAAAGTGGGAAACGCCAAAGGCGCGTTTATAGCTTTTGAGGTCCGATACACTGACAAATTTTGGGGTCCCATGCTTGAGGAAGAAATAGCGCCGTAATTCGTAGATTGCGTCTACTCAAAATTGTTAAAACACTTTTTAATAAATAGGCAACAATCAGAAGAGTTTAGTAGGGTTGGTTCAATCAAATTTAAACAAAAAATTAAACACTAGACATTTGAAGTAAATAGTGCCAGTCATGTGTATCATAAAACTTGTCAAGTTCTTCGATTTAAGGTATTCCAAAAAATTTAGATTTCATTCGGCATCTTTGTATTTCTGGTCTCGATAGATTTGTGTCTATCGAGTTACCTAAGCTAGTTTTAAAGGATTTCAAAACTAACGATAATTGGAACTACACTTTATACGCTACCCTTAATGAACTTTAATCTCTCTCAAACTATTTGTGAAGGAACTGTAATGTTGAGATACATATATTATCTTCAGAGTATGTAGGCACTTTTTCTCTAATCACCCGTGTTGTAAATGACTGTTTTATACAGACATAAGTGACACCTGAACAGTACTTAATCCTTAACGATGAGTGTGAAACCAATTTACAAAAATTGAAAGACCCAATACAATGTGAAGAAATAGAGCACACGCTAAATAAAAATATAAAAAGCAATGAAAAACATAAAATAATAAATAACTCAATTTACTTTAATAGAGTCCATATGGAATAAAATGAAGTCGACATCATGAACATACAAAACACAATTGTTCACGATTGACATTAGAAAGTCTTTGATGACTCGAGAAATATTAACTTAAAGGAGGAAAAAAGTATAAAAACAAAAACCAACAACAATATATCGACAATGGTGTGAATGCCCTGATCGCTGGAGTGAGATTGACAGATCAAGATCGCAGCCGCAACCGCGTGATTGTTTTGGTCTGTGCGATCAATACCTCTAGAACATAGACCCGACATTCTGAAAGCAGAAGCAGAAACACAAAACGTCTTTCAACACAAAAATATTTTTCAAACGAGTTATTAGGCAGTACAGTGTCCTGTTTAACATCTATTCAGAAAAGCTTTATAAGACAACAAAGAATGGAGAACCATTTAATAATATAAGATGTGCTGACGACACGGCAATCGCTGCAGATAGCCTAAACGGTCTACAGTGGTTAATAGATGCAGAGATGAAGTCGGTTTAAAAATTAACAGAGAAGACTAAAATGATATTCAGCAAAATACCAATAGCACAAGCACAATTGACAATATAATCAAAGAATTGAAATAATTAAGAAAAGAAAACCAGCATGCCTTGGACCACATCTCATTTACATTAATTTGACAACTCATTATGGTGAAAAAAGAGCACGTGGAGTCCGGAGATGTTCCTGGTTAAAAAAACATCAAAATGTGGACATATGAAGTACTCATAAATTAATAACATCTGCCCAACAACAGGATAGTTTTGCTAAAATTTACAAAAGGACGATTCTAAAAGGAAAAAATGAAGTAAATGATGCTGCACTTTCCAGAATACAGTTACATTTTAGGGTAAGTGCACCGACTAAAAGTTAAGATTTTGTAAATTCCGGTTCCTTTCTCTCTTAATGACAACTTTTTCAGAACATTCTCCAAGACTTTTTTTTAACTAGGAAACAACTTATTCTTCACCAAAAAAACATGCCAAACAAATTAATTTCTTGTTAGTCCAGCGGATTCACCAGTAAATGACCACAACACAACAAATAATTTCTCCAATATGCCACCACAACTAATTTGCAACTAATGCACCCATATTAGTTTTCATTTTTGGCCTTTTCAAGAACACGAGAAGTGTAAACAAGTAGCGGCTTACCAACTTTTGGGTATTAACTACGATTGGTTAGTTTTTAATACAGTTTGGACACTTTTACCAAACTAACCGTTTTTGACACTTACACGGGAAATGATTGACAACCAATGCACTCAGAATTCCTAGCTCTCTTCAATCGAGTGCTACACTTTAACTCACAAACATCATTTGGCTTGTACTCGTCCCAACTCCGAACATAAATTTACTACTAAAGAATAGGTTCAAGGTCAATTTTATTTTCTAATCTCATAATAACTGAAGATATAGTTTTACCTTATCTGTGCAATTATTATGTGTAGGTTTACGTTCTCGCATTGTAGCATTTTGGGATGGTTTTACACCAGAGTGTATGACTTTGTCATCGCTCCTATCATGGTTGGTCCTATACTCAGAATCTCGATTGCGTTTATCCTTTGGCGACCTAGCACAATCTTTAAAACAAATATAAAAATCGCAAACAGAACCTTTTTTTAACTTTTAATACCTGAATACTTGTCCCTTGATGCTTTATAGTCTCTAGTTTCTCTCTCCTTTTCACGTATTTTCTGTATATAGGAGTTCTTAGACTGGTACACCCTGTCTCTATCCCGCGGAGACTGTGAATCGGGACTGTCCGAACGATAATTTCCATTGGGCGAGTCCCGTATTCTTTCGTACCTTTCTCCAGCAGATCCGTAGTTTTTTGAAGAGTTATATTTTGAATTCTACAACATAAAATAGAACACGACCTTTATTTTAAGACCTTTGGACTCAATATTACAAAAGAAAGTACCCCTTAAAATAAAATTTAATGTTTATTACATTGCCAAACAAAAACATGAAAATGTCAGGAATTAAGACACTCCCAAACAAAATATTGACATTTAGCTGTTCATTTTTGACAACTATTAAAAAAATCTTAAAATCTTTTTTTTTTATTCGTGGCCCTCAAATCTTGTAATAGATTTAATGGAATCTGTATGTAATTAGAATTGATTTAATTATACATTACCTGATAGGGATGGGTGTGATGCTTTTCAAAGTACCTGAAAATAAACAAAAATAGAAATTACACGAAAACCCAAAAACGAGAAAACTGTATTTTAAAATATCAAAACTATTTTTGAGTACTAGAGAAAATGTCTGTATTATGATCGCGCTTAATACAGATGAATTCCTACCCATCGTTCATCCGTTGCGTTTTCCTTGCATGCATTACCATCAATGCAAGTCTCTATGAATTATTTGTGGCTTCTCAACTAAAAGCCGCCCGTTCGTATATACATAAAAACAACAAAAACGGTTAAACCCGCTTAAAATTCAACTTTCCTTTCGGACGCCATGTCACCTAAGGGGAACAATTCACAGCTGAAGGTAAATGCTCTCAATTTTGTCTAATACCTCATTGGTTGACGTAACTAATAACTGATGCTGCCAACTTGACAGCGCCGAAATTTCCTACATTATTTTTTGTTTTCTTAAATATTTAATCATAACCGAATATTTTATTAATTAAACTTTATTCAGAAACGTAGTTTTTATTACATATCTCTAACAATAATAGCGATTGTTGTAAATTATTGATTTACGCATTTTTTCTTTTTTGGTTACAATTGAAAAAAGTGATTTGTCCCTAAACGAGGATGCGCTAACAAAACATGATGTTAAATTCCAGTTAAATTCTCTAAATACTAAATACGGATATTTTCATTTTGTACTCGCAGTTATTTTAGTACAAATTCCAACTTATGCATAATTGTAAAGAAGGTGTAATTTTGTATAACATGGAATTTATTGTTTTGTAGCATTGAGAGTAAGTGTAAAATTGTATTAATAAATGAATAACATACCCTTTAATTTTAAATGACCCTCTACGTAATGGGAATGTGAAGTGATAGAATAACTATAATCTTATCACCAGTGAATCGAATTTATCATATATTAATAAAAAAGTGATTCGTATTCGTATTAATTAACTTCCTTATTAACATTCTTTTTAACAAGTTTTTAGAATACGAATACGATACGTTTTATTCAATGTTTATTTTTTGGTGGTCATTTGTTTCAAGTGACACAACATTATTATTAGGTTAAAAAAATAAACTGGACTCGTAAATTTCTTACATTTATCTAATATTCGGTATGTTTGGTAAGGTAGAATAGTTGTAATAAAATTATAGTTTCTATTGTCGAGTTAATAGATTGTTAATTAATAATAATTTTATTTTAGGTACGATGGCCTACTATCAAGACATAAGTTTACAGCCATCACGCAATGATGGCTGTGCTAATCAGCTTTGTAGTAAAGTTCATTTAAATGGTGAGTTTAAAGCAATAATCTATAAACGTATAGTATGTGCTACCAAAATCGAGTCGAAAGAATATGGTTATCTTGTAAGGAAGTATGTGGGGTGCTGTAATGATGGCTCAATCATCATGTTTATATACATAGTCGTGACAAGCTAACAAAAACCCAGAGACCACGTGATTGGAAACCTTGATGATTTTATTATACATTTTGGCTGTAAATAACAACATTAGTATTGACTATTTAATCGAGGTTGCCAAGTCAAATAAGATACTGATTTAAATTTATTTATCAACACAAGAAATCGTTGGTACTAACTATTGAATAAGTATAATTGTTTTCTTGGTATTATGTCTAAAAGTAGGTAGAGCTTGTACAAGCTAGAAATGGGATTGTGACGTATTTTAGTTCGAATGGTTATCGATGCAAGCCGCATACTATTTTATGACCTGCTTGACTATGAAAGTACAGAATAATTTTGTGCCGCTCCGATCTTGAGTGGTTTGTAATTTCTAGAGGTAGGCCGGTCGATGGACTAGTTGAGTAATATTTATAAGAATGATACAATTCTTTTAAAGAAATTGCTTGGTCCACTATTATTGTGACAGCTAGTGAACCATAAAGCTACTTTTGCAAACTGTCAATCAGTGGCGATCAGGTACTTTTTGTAAAACTTCTATTAGTGCGCACCTGAACTTGACTCTCTATACTGATTGGACGCTTGCAAAGTAAGTAGTTGGCGGGAGAACCTGCCTCAATCCCATTTCTAGCTTGTACAAACTCTAGTTCACAGGTTTTCTAGAACCTACGGCTCATATGGTGTACTCATGACCCTACTTTTTAAGTCGGCCTTCCTTTGAATGAGTTTTCGTCAGAAATCTTACGAGTAATTTCGTCAGATTTTGCATAAGCGGTGTCTTCCACTGGAGAAGCTGTTACTGTCACTAATCAGTCAGTCATATGTACGATTTATATAAATTGTTAAAAATGGATGATTATCTTTTGGAAAATAGTTACCTAAGTTACCTTGTTAGACGGCAGTTATTAAAATTGAAAAGAAGTGTTGAGTTAATGATATATTAGCAATACAGAGAAGAATTCGGAGAATATATCACTTTAGTCATTTAAAAAAATCCACAGTGTTACAATTTCGTCATTGGGTGAGCCATTTGTTGTTTTCTTTTTGAAGCTCGTGATATTTCGGCAGTTTGCAACACTGACACGCTTGGCATTGATAACCTTCGCTGTAAAAAATGGATCGTTTGATCTTATCGGCATTACATAGTATTTAATTAAAATATCAGTATCAGTTGTCTCTTGCGAGATGACATGCTTCTATGTATGTATCTACTAGCCGTTAGTAGATACATACACGTTAGTAACATCTCGTAGAGATTTCACTCTTATCGCCCAGTATCGATACGTGAATCTTGTTTCTCGCTACCTAGCCTATGGGAGGCGTTGAGACCAAAATAGTGATTCTGATTCAATTTTTGACTAAAAGGCTCAATTTTAGGATTTTTACCTAGTTTTTACCTGGGCACTGTCTGTGTTATTCTGTTACTGCTGATAATATTATCTGGCAATATAAATAATAATAATAATAATAATGATGATTTCTGGAACCAGCAATTTAGGGCCAAAGCTTAAATAGCTATTTTGGAATTTCTCAAAAGTATTCTTTGTACTGGGTATATTTTAATACCCAACGCTACAATTGTTATATTAATTATTTTATATTTTTCAGACAATTTTTTTGAAAAATTTTCTTTAAAAAATCAGTTCTGTTTGCTGGCCCCTGATGAAAACGAATCTTCGATCTATTCATCCAACTTAGATAATAAAATTAAATTTTTAACGAGGTGAGTTTGTTTTTAAAATTTCTCTACGACCATATTTAAATATTAAGTTTATTTCTAGGCCAATAACAAAGAATTATTTTTTTATTTTTGATATTATTCTGTTATCCAATATTTTAAATTATTTTCTAGCAACAATACCTAATTTATTAATACTTATACTTACGAGTAATTTTAATCAATTTAGTATTCGTGATTCGTTCAGTTAACACAGTAGCTTTTTAAATAATCTTGAAGATGGAAATTACGAAGCAAAGAATGAAGATAATTAGCAAGAAAAGTCTACAGAAGCATCCGGAGTCGGCATAGAACAAAATAGAGAAGAAAACTTTTAAGTCATAGTTTTTTTAAATTCAGAATCAGTATTTATTTTAATTAATATTTATAGAAAATATTTTGAATTTCATTTTCATTCTGCTCTTTTTTAAATTTGAAACTTCAATCTTCAACATGAAGACTTGTCACTTGAAGCCTCAAGATTCACAAGCAGAAAATGAAGAAGACGACTTAAACGTAGTTCAAATTAGTTATTTAAATTTTCAATTTTATCGTTTTGTTTTACTATATTAAGAATTACGAACAACTCAGTTAATTCAGTTTTTATCAAAGTTCCAACACTCAATTATCGATAATTACAGGTATATTGAGGAAGCTCCTAGAAAAAATCAACAAACAAAAGAATTTGCAAAAGATGTATCTAGAAAATTATTTTTTTTTAAAGAAGATGTAAAGCTATTCATTAAGGTATTGCCTTAATATTAAATAACCTCTAGACATTCCTAATTATGTTTTTTAGCATAAAAGAAGATTTCCATTTTGTCAAGCCCTTCATTCGTTACTCGTTTGTTATGTTGAATTCGAATACGATGTTCTTTATAATCCAGACAATTTCTCTTTGCGATATCAAAAAATTGTCGAAAAACGAGTTTTATATTTACTATTGAATATTTTGTACGACACCCATGGAGTAACAAAGAAATTAGTCAGTAATCCAGTAGAAGCAAGTGCAATGAATAGTCTGTATATTTTGAAAAGTGTTCAACATCAATATAAGAAACCTAAAAATGTCATCGAAAATATGATGATGTAAGTAATGTTTAAAATGTGATATTTGAGTATTGTTCGAACCTAACTAATAGCACTAATAGCCAAAATATTAAGTTTTATTATTCAAATTGTGAATTTTTAGTAAACTGTTACGGAAATTAAATATATTAGACGGAATTAGCGAAATGAAAAGCAAGAATAAAACATTAAATTTTGATCATTTATTACAAGTTTCTCAAGTAAAAAAAATGAATAAATATTTACAAAATCGTGATTGTGAAGAAAGTAACGTTTTGGAGGATGATTACAATGAAAATGTAGAAGTGAGTGATTCTAATTTTGCTATATGTTTATGCTTAATGTGTGTTTATAGAAAATTTCACTGTTGAAAACTGAAGTTATAGAAGAGATCGATCGAAAATTTGATATATCGTATTCGAGTCAAAATGAAGAGTGCAGTATAATAAATCTAGATTCAGAAGAAGAAGAAGAAGAAGAAGATCCTACATATTCCACAAACTTGTCTAAAAATAAAGAAATTGAAAATAGTCGCAATAATAGATTGAATAGTCCAAGAAGTAAGCTCAATAGCTTTACTACCTCAGATAAATGTGATATTGAAAAGTTAAACACAAATATTAATAATACTCTCGATACTTCTTTTGTAAATCCTAATGAAAACTTTTTGAGTTCGATATCGAGAGTTTCTTGGCATAATAAGTTACAAAACGCTACGAATAAATCAAACTCTTCCCATCTTACCAAAAAGAGTAAGAAAGAATTGCGGGTTCATGATGTCTCGGATAACTACAATTCTGGCCAATCAATATTCGAAGGTAACGTCCTTTTTGAAAATGTTTTATGCTGACTAAAATGCGTTTTTTTAGATAACGAATATGAGAATCCTTTACTTAAACGAGAGCTGCTTTTGTTTAATGATGCGGATTATATGTTCAGTCCATCAAAATTTTATGATATTGCACTGATTTTGAGAAGGTAAAACATTTGAATCTGTTTGAAACATTTGGATGTTTCAGCAATATGAGAAAGTACATGATCGAAGAGTTGACCACCTAGTACCTGCGCGAATACTGCTTTGTAGTTTTCTCGCTTGCAGTGCTGCATACGTAAAATGGCGTTTTGTGTTTTGCAGTTTCCTACGAGTGGAATATATTTGCTATTTCAATTATAGGGGGTGTAACCTAAAAATTAAAGTTATAATACGCAAAATTCTAAGAACAAATTTCTATATCGCACATCACTGAGACAAACCGTTTTGAAGATATAACGTTTTTAAGTATACAGTGACGTCATACCGACATCGGCCGTCAGCATACCTAGTCGTATTTGGTCGTATTCACAACACGTTCGTAGCGCAAGACAGTTTGTTGATTTCTATTTTGTTATTTATTTTTCTAGTTACTTAGGTGTTAAATAACATTACAATTGAATACGACCAAATACGACTAGGTACGCCGACGGCCGATGTCGGTATGACGTCACAGGCAGCTTCAGTAAAACTTCTAAGGCCTATATCTCTATTAATATTTGGATTTTAGATGTGCGGTTTTAAGAACTGTTCTTAGATATTTTGTTTACATAAATACGTGAAAAATGTTATTTTTAGGTTACACCCCCTTTAAGGAACTTACGGTTAATGTAATTCCTAATATTTGTAGAATGTCTGATGTATTTTAATGCCTCTCGAACTAACGTAGCAAATACGCATGAATCCACCTAAACTCTTCTGCATTCTACTAAATACGTTTTTCGACGTCTACACTATAGGCATCTCTCAACCCTTTAAGAGATATGAAGTTGTATACTGATAACTGATAAGCTCTTTCGAAGACAGAATTTGTGCTAAAATAAAGTTGTATCGTAGAAAAAAATGGACACTCATTTTTAGTATATTTAATAGAATGCAGAGGGTTTTAGGCCTATTTATTTGTGCACAACTGCGATCCAAGTCCATGTGTCTAATTTTACTGGACTAAAAACAAATGTATTTCAGACATATGGACGAAGCACCTAAATCAATGCGTTACAAAATGAAGTTTGTACAAGGTATTCATAGAACAATAATGTACTTATATGAAAACGCCTGCAGATATATCGAGGTAAGTCTATAATATTATAAATGCAAACGTTTTTAAGTACATTTCTTGTGTAGGTGAACAAGCAGTTTCTGTCGTCGCTAGAACTGCATATGCTGTTGGTTTCGTATGTTGAGTTGGAGTACGAAGGACTATATAATTTTCTGAACTATTCTGAAAAGTACGAAGAAGTTGTCGAGAATCGAATTTTGCAATTGTTGCTCACTGTATTATATGACCCAAAAAATGGTAGGGATTTTGGCAATAATGCTGCTGATACAAGTGCTAATTCTGCAGACACAAGTGCCATGAATGCCTTGTACGTCTTGAGAAGTGTAAACGTAAACTATAAAAGATGTCAGCCTTTGATTGAAAATATAATGAAGTAAGTGCAAGTTGATACAAAAAGACTCGTTTTAAAAAGAAACTTTGTAGGAAATTATTACGAAAACTGCAGGTGCTTGATACAGTTAATCAATTGAGATGTAAAGACGACAAAGTAATTTTAGAAAATTTGTTGAAATTTCCGCAATTTCAAAAAATTGTCGAGTATTTGAAAAGTCGGGATTTATGTGGAATGGAGGAGTTAAACACGTATGAATATGAAAAGGATAAAATCACGATGGTACGAATGTTAATTTTTTTCAAATTTCTGATTGTCCCCAATAACCTAGTACTGTAAAATTAAGTTTTAAAGGGGAAAAATTACTAAGAAAATGTGTCTTGGTGCTCCAAAACTGTTTGGACTGCGAACTAAACTTAAAAATTTGGCGTGGTATAACTTTTATCCAATCACATTTAAGAAATTATTTCAAGTACAGTCAGTGGTAGAGAAAGGACGGAAAGTTATTGCGTTGTTGGTTACTGTGTTGCGATTACATTTTTATTCTTTTGCTTTGCTGTTTTTTAGAATTTAGAAATACTATTTTAATCAAGAGGTAGTCATACTTTTAATTACACGAAAAATTGATAAATTTGCCACTTAAATACTTTTTACTTCAACTGTCCCTTACAAACTAAAGCGACACTGTTAGCTGTACAAGATAAATTAGGCGGTAAGGAGAAACACAAAATATACTTATTTGCAATAACACGTTATTTTTTAACATAATATGCGGGCGCCTTTAATATAAATAAAAATTGAGAAACTCAAACATAGCGTGTACTTATACATAATTTGGAAAACAAACAATTTGAAACTGTATACAGCTTATTAACTGCGTGTTTGATCTCACACGTCGTTGTTTTGATTGATAAAACTCTACTGAACCACATATCCTGTAGGCTGTTGCAAAGTATTCACAGTTTCTGCTTTAATGTGAACGAGATGGTCAACTGCTAGTGGTTGAGAGTTGATATGAGGCTCACAGGATAGTTTCTGTAAATGACAATAAATATAATATAGCATGATTAGTATGTAAGAAAACCTTTTCTGATACATTGTAACTAACATGTTAACGAACACAGGTTTTCTTATGTTATTGTTTTAGAAAAAACAGACACATTTCTTTAATTTTAAACTAAAGTAACTATAGAAGCTTAATTTGTCTATTGATGTGATTTTATTTAGGAGTTAGATCAGTAATTAAATTGACTTATTCACAGGTACCGGCCCTAGACGTCAAATGCGAACCAAAGCAAGAACTTTCAAAAAATCCTCCAGAAACTCTACAAGATATAGTCATCGATGTAGATGAAGAAGATGATGATTGTGTTATAATTTGTGATGAACCGAATACCGAAGAACCGAACCGAAGAACCGAAGACGTAGAAAATGAAAAAGCAATATGCAAAATTACGTCTCAAATTTATGAAAGCGATATATCAATAGATGGTATGTCTGATTCACAAATTAACCACAAATTACCATCGAAAGATAAAATAATTGAATCTGCGAATTTAACAAAAGGCCCAAATATGTCTGGCATTTCTTGTAATATTGAAAATGAAGATGACATACTGAATATGTATTCTTCCGACGAAGAAGACAACTGTATCGAAATCTGCGAAGAGAGTATTTTAAATTGTAATTTTAATTTAGATGATAGCAATTCTAACGCTAAAGCTATCAGTAGTGATGAATCTCTTACACACGCAGATATTGAAATAATCGATAGGTCTGTAGCTCTCTCAGAAAAACCTATTAACTTGATAACAAACGATCCTGGAAAAGAAGAAAAAAGTCTTGAAGAAGTTCGCGATTTTAATAAGGATGAAATTTCTTCCTCGACTTGTCTACAAACATCGGTGCTTGAAAATAACTCTCGAATTGAAGGACACGAGGATGGATTAGATGGCAATAATTTCGAAGCAAGCTGTATTGAAAATGTGAATGAGCCGTCAAAGATCAATGTAACACACGAAAGTGCTACAGCAGAAAAAGAAACCAGCCATGTAGTAGAGTGTAGTTCTAATGAACTATGTCAACCGGAGATTAATACTGTTGAAGAAACAACATCGGAGTCTGTTAATGGTGCATCGTTAAATTCGAATGAGCCATATCCAACAATGAATTTTGGCGGAAGCCAACAATCTGTAATTGTACATATTAAAACAAGTCAGCATGATTTAAATGTAAGTCCTTCTACTTCTTCACAAGAGTATCTAAACACAGATGTTGAAGTTGGCAGTAGCTATAATCGCATTGACTTTCAAATTGAAAGTGAACCTGACGCTACTTCAAATAATGTTACCGAAGAATTAGATTCTCAGAGTTTAGTGTTTGAAACATCTAACTATGAAGAAGTGATTGCAGATGAAGAAAATGGTTCTTTGAGAATTATTGAAAGCCAGGAAACTTACGACACCAGCTGTGTTGTGAGCAATGATGTTGATGTAGTTGACAATGTTCAAACTCCTTTGAGTATTATTGAAAGCCAAGAAACTCATGACACCAGCTGTGTTGTAAGCCATGATGTTGATGTAGTTGACGATATTCAAACTCCCATTAATAATACACCAGACATGCAAAGCGATTTAATTTCTGATACAAGCACAAATTTGAACACTCAAAATAACTCTTTGAGTATTATTGAAAGCAATGAAACTTACGAAAACAACCACTGTGTGAGTCGTGATGTAGATGCTAAAGTTGATGACGTTCAAACTCACAATAATGATGCATGCGACTTGCAAAGTCGTTTAATTTCCGACACCAGCATAAATTTTAACACACAAGATAATTCTTTAGATGTACTCGCTCAGCTTGCTTCAGAACGTCCAAAAATATCAGATTCTGTTGATCTTTTATCGAAAAAAAAGAAAAGGAAAGGTAAAAAGAATAAACATAAAAAGAGTGTTACAGAAACGAGAGTTACAAGAAGTACAGTTATTAAAGAGAGTTTGAATTTGAAAATGTCGGATAATATCAACTACATTCCATCTGCTTTTATAAACCTAGAAAGTCTTTATACACCACCACCAAATCGAGTTTGTGATTTAATTAGCACCGATTTTATAGCTAATGAAGAAAGCGCCGACGGTATGGATACATATGCAGAAAATCAGAGTACAGCATACACCGAGAACGAAATGAATATGTTTTCAATTAAAAATCCAATATTCGATGAAGATACTATCGAAGATGATGTTGCTTTTGTATGTCATGCAAAGAAAACGAGGTTGGAGGAAGTTACCAATAAAATAAACGAAATCGAAGCAGAGGCAAAGACGAATGAATTGAGTGTAGAATATTTAGAAGAAAACGTTTTAAATGAATTGAAAGCTTGCAATTCTCTAGATGATATTCCTATGATGGTCCAAGCGAGCGTCATTTGTATTAAAGATCACAAGTTAGAATCCTATACTTTAGAAGCGGAAATACCAACTTTTTATTCGGAACAAATTAAGCAAGAAATTGTTATTCCAATACCAAAAGAAACAAATCAGAAAAAAGATACGAGCGTTGTAAAATTACCTATCCAAAGTAGGCCGTTGAAAAAGAAAAAATTCAGATACATCGAAGTAAATAAATACTTTGTAAAACTGAGACCTAAGAGGCTAACCGATCGAGTATCAAATGAGCACGATAAATCACTTTTAAAGAAAGAAATTGACAGTTTTAAGGTATCAAAAGAATTGCCTAGCACAAAGGATGATTTCAGTATAAGCCAGCATTTAGAAAAAACTGTACCTAAAGGCGAGTTAGAAAGATTGGCAGATGTAAGTCTTAAAAAAAATTTAGCTGTAGACTTGAAAAGATCTAACTTTGAACCATTAGAAAATGTCCCGAATGAAGTAAGTGCAAACAAAAACGTGAAATCTGCAGCTAATGATGAAATATGTCCAGATGCACGTACACTTTTGTCAGACATTGTGATAACACCTCCAGATAATAAAGAAGTACTTTGCGAAGAAGGCCGCATTGATACAATGTTTGAGTGTGCAGAGAAACAGACTTTTACTAATGTATCAGTGGAATCAAAAAATAATCTAGAAAAGCCAGAAATCGCACAATGTGACCAGCATGTAACTGAAAAAGAAATAGCAATTACTGAAGATTATGGTGGCCAAACGTCTGCAAGTGCTGTAAGTCAACTGGAAACATCTAATAATGAAAAAGTGCTACATCCTGATGATAAAGAAATTACAAAAAATGTTGAGCTGGACTCTGCTAACGTTTCCGAAAACGTTGAAACTGTAATGGATGAAAAAGAATCATTGACTAATCCACTGGAAACTTCTAGTACTGAAAAAGTAGTAGTAGGTGAAGAAATCGCAAAAGACCTGGACTCTGCTAACGTTTGTGAAAACGTCAAAATTGCAACGGACAAAGAAGTCTTGACTAATCCACAGGAAACGTCTAGTAATGAAAAAATAATGCGCTCTAATGATGAAGAAATTACAAAAAATATTAACCAGGACTCTGCTAACGTTTGTGAAGAATTCGAAATTGCAATAGATGAAAAAGAATCTTCGACCAATCTACCAGAAACGTTTAGTAATGAAAAAAGAGAACCCTCTAATGATGAAGAAATTACAAAAAAGATTGACCTGGACTCTGCTAACGTTTATGAAGATGTCGAAATTGCAATAGATGAAGAAGAATCATCGACCAATCTACCAGAAACGTCTAGTAATGAACAAAGAGAACCCTCTAATGATGAAGGAATTTCAAAAAATATTGACCAGGACTCTGCTAACGTTTGTGAAGACGTCGAAATTGCAATAGATGAAGAAGTATCCTTGACCAATCTACCAGAAACGTCTAGTAATGAACAAAGAGAACCCCCTAATGATGAAGGAATTACAAAAAATATTGACCAGGACTCTGCTAACGTTTGTGAAGACGTCGAAATTGCAATAGATGAAGAAGTATCCTTGACCAATCTACCAGAAACGTCTAGTAATGAACAAAGAGAACCCTCTAATGATGAAGGAATTACAAAAAATATTGACCAGGACTCTGCTAACGTTTGTGAAGACGTCGAAATTGCAATAGATGAAGAAGAATCATCGACCAATCTACCAGAAACATCTAGTAATGAACAAAGAGAACCCTCTAATGATGAAGGAATTACAAAAAAGATTGTCCTGGACTCTGCTAACGTTTGTGAAGATGTCGAAATTGCAATAGATGAAGAAGAATCATCGACCAATCTACCAGAAACGTCTAGTAATGAACAAAGAGAACCCTCTAATGATGAAGGAATTACAAAAAAGATTGACCTGGACTCTGCTAACGTTTGTGAAGACGTCGAAATTGCAATAGATGAAGAAGAATTCTCGACCAATCTACCAGAAACATCTAGTAATGAAAAAAGAGAAACCTCTAATGTTGAAGAAATTACAAAAAATATTGACCTGTACCCTATTAACGTCTGTGAAAACGTCGAAATTGCAATGGTTAAAGAAGGAACCTTGACTGATCAGCTGGAAACGTGTAATGATGAAAAAGTATTACACGCTAATGATGAAGAAATTATCAAAAATATCGAACTGGAATCCGTCCAACTTTGTGGCGACGCCGTCGAAGTCGCCTTGGATAAAGAAGAATCCTTGCCTGATCGACTGGGAACGTCTAGTGATGAAAACAGTTCACAAAATATTGAGATAGAATCTACTCAATTTAGTGAAGACGTCGAAATCGCCTTGGATGAAAAAGAATCATTGGCTGATAGACCGGAAACGTCTAGTGATGAAAAAATTTCACAAAATATTGAGATAGAATCTGCTCAATTTAGTGAAGACGTCGAAATCTCCTTGGATGAAAAAGAATCATTGGCTGATAGACCGGAAATGTCTAGTGATGAAAAAATTTCACAAAATATTGAGATAGAATCTGCTCAATTTAGTGAAGACGTCGAAATCGTCTTGGATGAAAAAGAATCATTGGCTGATAAACCGGAAACGTCTAGTGATGAGAAAATTTCTCAAAATAATGAGTTGGAATCTGCTCAATTTAGTGAAGACGTCGAAATCGCCTTGGATGAAAAAGAATCATTGGCTGATAGACCGGAAATGTCTAGTGATGAAAAAATTTCACAAAATATTGAGATAGAATCTGCTCAATTTAGTGAAGACGTCGAAATCGTCTTGGATGAAAAAGAATCATTGGCTGATAAACCGGAAACGTCTAGTGATGAGAAAATTTCTCAAAATAATGAGTTGGAATCTGCCAAATTTTGTGAAGACGCTGAATCTCCTGTCATTGACGAAAAATCGGTTGTAAATAAAATACACAATTTGGCAATGAATGATGACGTATTGAATAAAAATTTGGAAGATAGAAATACTTGGAATGAATTAATTCCAACAATGTTCGATGTTGAAATACCTAATTATGACGAGTTTACGAATCAGGATGCTTCTGAAGACGACATTGTAATAATAGAGTATCAAGAAGAAGTGACAGGTAGTGAAGAAACAATTTGTGATGTTGTCGTTGACGGTAATGAGGAAGTCAAAACTGTGAGTGAAATGCAACCAACAGATGTAGGGCCAAACGAACAAAAGCAATGTACATATAGTGAGGCATTCGAAAATTTAGAAGTGAAGGGGGTTGAAAATGCAACTGAAATCGAAACTACTGAAGTTATTGTAGAAAATGAAATTATGCCAACTCTTGATAAAGTGGATTTGGAAATTCAAGAAAATCACGCTTCAGAATATGGTTGTCCATTACTTTTAGCATACGAATTTGATGATGTCGCCGAAGAAGTTATTGAAACTTCAAATAGCATTCAAGAGAGCGAGTTACCAGAAGAATATTTAAAGAAGAACGAAATTGTACTTGAAACTGAAAATAAAATTAAAGTAGATAGTAGCTCTGTCCAGGTAAAGGTAAAAAATATAAAAATACCAACGAAAGCTGCTCTAAAAGAATTTCAAATACCTTACGTACAATTACAAAAATTACCACGTAAATATGAGGATCAATTAAAGCGTACATTAAAGTCTAAAAGTAGTTATAAAAATCTTAAAGAACAAAAAAATGAAATTATTAAAACACGGTCAGTTGTTGAAAATGTAAATAAACGAGATTGTGCTAAAAGTTTTAGTAATGCTCTCGAAGAAGCCGATAGGTGTGCTCGATATATAACGCTCAGAAAGCGTAAAAGAACACAATCACAGCAAGAAGATGGTAAGAAATTGGAAATCAGAAATAGAAAGTCAAATTCGTTTGAAAGTACATTTTCATCAAACGAATTTGAAGACTTCGATAAAAGTTACAAACACAAAAAAGAGCTTGCAAAAATAAAAATAAATAAAAATGATAAAACGACACTCTTGGAAACCATTAATGAGAGAAATTCAAAAAAATCTTCATCGAACAAGAAAGTTGAATTTAAAAGTGTGGAATTATCTAAAAATGAAATTGGACATAAAAAGAGTAAAAGTGAAATTAAAATTCCGTCTCCATCTACGAGCAAAGAGAAGATTGTGGAAGAAAAAAATATTTTGGGTAACGTTGGTAAAAGTAATAAATTGAAACTTAAAGAACCTCTTCTTGACTCGGATGTTTTAACAGAACGTAAAAGTAGAAGTAAGCGATCCAAGACTTTAGAAAAACCTAGCATTGATGAGCACTTTAAAAGTGTCTCTGATTCTTTAGTAAGAAAAAGTAAAGGTGACGATAACGCTAATAATAAGTGTCTTAAGAAACATGTAGAAGTGGAAAAAATAAAACAAAAGACAGAGAAAGAAATTACAGAAGTTGGCAAAAGCGGTGGCTCGAAAATCTGTTTATCTAAAGACGATTACTCTAAAGTTCAAAAAACTAAGTCTCGAAGCAGAAGCCAAGAAGCAAATATCGATAAAATGAAGGAATTGGTTGTGGATAGTACATTCGTCAAAGTTGTAGAAGACCAAAAGTTGGGCGATGCTTGTCTTGTTCGGGAAAGTGGGGAAAAAACGGATACAGATAGCACCAAGGAGTCTAAGGAGTTAAGTCCTACCATTTTAAATAAAGATATTGAAATTATTGCAAAAGGGGCCAGGAAAGTACCTTCATTAAAAGATTTAAATGTGTCTAACAAACGTGAGGTGCAATACATTTATTTAAACGACTTTGACAGTAACAGCCCTAAACAAAATACTAAGGACACGACAGTCGGTGATAACAATAAATTTTATAGTGAATGGGTCTCATCTCAGGTAACGGAAAATTTAAACGAACTAACAAACCAAACGAGCAAACTGAAGTCTCCTAATATTAACAGTAATGCAAATAGTACTCCTAGTAAATCTGATATTGAAAATAATTTGGTCGAATTTCGTATTCTTAAAAAAAGAAAAGCTCTAAGTTTTGAAAGCACCGAAGAAGAGGCGTTGTACGAAAGCAAATTCAAATTTGATTCTAAACCGAAGCGTCTCGAGACGAGCGTTAAAGACTTGAAAACTAAAAACTGTGGTGATAGAATTGCACAGCAAGTGATAGAAACAGTTCATAATTCGAACGCAATTGCCGATAATCCTCCTGTTCCTAATGAATGTGTAGAAGAAATTATAAGTGACAAGGAAATTTTGCCTTTGGCAGTAGAAGAAATGAATCGACAAGAGCATTGTGACTTGAACAAAGTGGAAACTATTGAATGTGAAGAGGAAGCATCTTTGATTCAGAATAAACCAAATTTAAGTTTGGATTTGGATAAAAATGTCGAAAATCGAATTATAAGTGGTGATAAGTTTGTTCCCACGCTTGGTAATAGAGAATGTAAAACACTCGAGTTAGAAACTGAAAAAGTGGCAGCGCCTCCTGCAGAAAAGGCGAATTTGTCAACAAATACCATTCGCGAGATACCGATACAGTGTGAAAGTATCGAAAAAAGCAATCTTTTTGATAAGAACCTTCCAAGTACGTCGAAGGAAGTGCCCATCAGTTGTGACGTATTCACATCCAATCCAAAAAATGTACAACATTCCATAATCGAAAGAGATTTGATAAAAAACGTTCCACCTGCACAAATTTTAGAAGAAATAGTGGGAAATGACAACTTATTGAATTGCAAAGACTTCGAAGAGAGCATGGACGCAATGAACGACGACTGTTTATTACAAATTGCTAGTGAAACCATCGTCGAAACAACTCGTGTTCCGCCTTCGACTGCTCTTTCGGATAATTGCGAAACTACGGATATCATTCAAGCGATGTTTTCTCAAGTTACACAAAATCAATCTAGCAACACAGTTTTCATTTACTTTAAAGGTTCGGATCACAATTATCACAGCGTGGGTGATCCGTTGCTTAGTGCAGAATGTAGTCAAAGTGAAAGTGATCGTTCTTCTACCGGCATTAAGAAATTACCCACGCCGGAATTGTACAGCGAAGACAATATTCTACAGTATATAACTCCTCATCGCTCGTCCACCAACATAAAGAAAATACCTACTCCAGAGTTAGACAACGAAGATAACATGCTACAGTATATAACCACTCATTCGGAAACCAATTTAAATCAAGAATTAGCGACGGGTTTAAATAAAACTTCGGTTAATAATACGTCTGCGTTTCAGTTTCTTGATCAGTGTTTGATAGAAAATACTCTGGGTCACGAGTCTAGTCCTCCTTTACCTCAGAGAACAACTTGCGTCAACGATTTTAGACAAAATTTGAAACAAGAAGTTGTCGATTACGAAGACAATAATTCTACAAACAGTAGTTTGGAATTTGTTCCCAGAAGCAACGAAGTAGATCTTCAGTTTCAACAAACTGAAATAAGCACCGAAAACATGCAAGAATTGATGAACTCCGTTTTGACCGAAATCGTAAATTTGAACGCGATTAGCGCCATGAAAACGGACGTACCCAAATCTAATGTGGGCGATTGTGACTATAGTAATTATAGATTAAAATTGCCATTTCCAGAATCTCCAATTAAGCCCTACAAAGATGTAAATGTTGGAAACGTACCGTTAGTAAATAAGAGTGATACTTCGGCTAATCAGGTACCGACTTCGACGATCGACTTTATTTCGTTGAATCAAACACAAAGTTCTGCCGATCACTCTGACGCAATTGCTAGTTGCGTTTCTAAAACTTTAGAGTTTGAGCCAGATTTTAGTAATTTTTATTTACCCGTAATACAAGATATTTTTCCAGTAACCAACCCTAATTTCAAAAAGGTTATTGTAGAACATATCGTACCACCCGAAAGCAAAGGGTCATGCAAATCGCCAATTAATTCTGATACCATCAAGCCTACTACTACAAATCTCCGTACGACTGCGTCACGTCCTTCTAAAAGTAATGTATATAACCCAACGTCTCAACTAGAATTCTATAAATCGAAATTGCAAAGTTTATCTAAACGTAATAAGAACGTCATCGATTCTAAACCCAATCTCAGTGATTGTCTTAGACGTCAAAGCACCAGAACTCCAGTGTTGGCTCCAAAACCTAAAAGTAAAAAAAGAGAATCGATTCCTGTGAGTGGCGTTACAAAAGATGTGGCTGTTCTATCAAATGAGAAAGTCGTTCAAAATATAGTTAGGTCTAAAGACCCGAGTTTACATGTTGTAGATCTTGAATGTCAAAGCGTTAGAACAGAAAGTGCCGTTACAAAAGAAATTAAAAGAGACGTGGCAGATGATACTTTACCTAACATCCAAAGTGCATGTGTTGTAGAAAATCTTGAATGTCGAGGCACTAGAACTCCTCTGTCGGTTCCAAAACTTAGAAGTCAAAGAAAAGAATCCGCTCCTCCAACAGAAAGTGGTGTTACAAAAGAAATTAAAAGAGGTGTGGTGGATGCGACCGTTTTACTAAACAAAAAAGTTCATCAAAGAATAGTGACATCGAAAGATCAAAGTTTGAGCACCATAGATATTTTAGAGCCTTCAAAACCAAACTTGGGCGACTCAAAAACTTTGACTTCAAACAAAAAGGATGCTTTGTTGGGTCAAAATAGTTCCGGCCGACCCGTAAAAGAAGTTACTAGTTATTTAGATGACCTCAATAAGTTGGACGTTCAAAATCAAAGTAATGTTCAACCTACTAAAGTTAGGAAAACAGTTGACTCTCAGTCTCAAACGATCGATATAACATCTTCGACAGAAACCTTACAAGGCAAAACAAAAGACTTTAGTTTCGAACAAGCAATTAGTAGAAACGATATGATAGACAATATCAAGTGTAGAAATCGAAAAAGAGTTGACTATTGGGAAAAACCCAGTCGTTCGCCGTGTAAAAAACCTTTGAACCTTCACGATAAGGTTCCTTATAAGGGTAATCAGAAGAAGGTCGAAGAATTAAAAGGAAAACGTAAAGTAGAAAGTTTCGAGGATAAAGAGAGTAAACTCGAAAAGAAATCTAACAGTTCTTCGGATTCCGATAAATCGAAAGCGGGAAACTTTTACGATTCAGATAGTAGCAGTTCTCCGAGAAAGAAAAAACCAAAATTAAGTTTACCCGAACCCAGTACGATAGATGCCATATTTGATCGACTGAGAGAAGAAGGTAACGTGAACGAAAATACGACTTTTACTAAAAACTGTGATAAGTCCAGTAAGAGTGTTTCGTTACCTTCATACGATCAACCTACCTCAACTTCTAATAATATTTCTATGGGAAACATATTTAATACGGGTTCGCAAAGAACCAACGATAATAAACCTAAGCAAATAGCCGTGGTTGCACCACTATATCCGAGTACAGTTAAAAAAGACACGGTTAAAAAAGATACTGTAAAAAAAGATCCTCCGTACGTAGATGAAGAATATGAAGAATATCACGGTGCAAAACGTCATCATCCGTATTGCTCTAATTCTAGTAGAACTCGGCATTATCCTCATTCTGTAAGGGAACCTTTTCGGCCTCGACATCAAGAAAGTGGTACTAGACGCAGCGAATATCAACCTCATCCGAGTGATCGAAAATATCCTTCGCAAAGTTCACGGTAAGTTCGATTTATATTCGAAATGCTAAGAAAAATGTATTGGCCAGGTCAAATTACAATTTAACCTAGGCATTTGGAATGTCTGGAAGCTTGTAACTAAATGTTTTTTTGGAGCTTTATCGGACTTGTCCTAAGACATTTCTCAAAGATCCAATTCTGTTATTCCAAATTTCTAGATTTACTCATATTGTAACGCATTCTTCTTGTTTTGTGTACGGATATTAAATGGTACAATTTTTTAGGGCTAACAAGAGTACCAACAATCTAGATTGGCTAGATAAAATGAAAAATGCTTTCCCGCAAGAATTTAACAAAGAAATATCGTTTGATTGTGGTAAGAGTTTTTAAATAATGCGTAATACAGGGTCAATAAAATAAGCCAACAGTATAATATTTTCTAAACATCTAAATACTAAGTGATACTAAGTAATAACGCCAAATTAGAAATTCTCTCTGATTTAAAGATTTAAAGATTAAAGTCTTCTTCCCAAAGAACGAAAATGTTGTCTCCCCTCTTTCATATTTTTAAAAAATTGTAAAATTGAAGATGTAATTCAATGACTTGTGGACAATTTGGATTTTGTGTTTTTATTTGAACTCCTTTTTTGATATTACTATTACCAATATCATTTTCTTGTACTTCCAACCGGTCCGTTGCGTGCCTCCATACCATAGGTTGGGATTCGCTGGCTTAGAAACTACATAATATTGCTATTCCTAAACGTTTTATCGACCCTGTTTAGTTGCATATTTGATGATCTGTAATAAAAAAAATTTAATTACAGTCGATTCTTCAAGATCGGGACGTTGAGACATATTACGGCAAGACACAAAAATCCTTGATCTCGTTTTAAAAAGTTAAATGTAGCGTCGAATAAATTATTGCGATTTCGTTAATTATATATATATAATATGGTACCAAAGCTCTCCACATTCTTTTATGAATCGGTGGTAGCAACTTAGCATCCTCAAGAATACAATTGCAGACGTCTGTTGATTAATTCAGTGCACTATATTTAGGTTAATAATTTATACATAAAAAATATTTGTAAATATGGTAATAGGATAAATATAAAACGTAATTATTTTTGAATTAAAAGAATGCAAATGCTGCTTTTAATGGAGGCAATACACTTAGTGACGTTTGTTATTCTAAATTTTGTACATAGATTATGTATTATTTTCTATTAGGAGTAATTTTCCTATTTTATGAGATACGTAATTGCCAGTTTTAATTATTGTCTTATTGTAAATGTATTGTGTTACACAAATGTCTATATTCCTTGTTTTGTTATGATGCAGCAATTCGCTTAATTTATATTTAGGTGCCTATATTTATTTTAAGTTAGCAGAGTAAAGAAATAATATGTAAAAATTAGAGTAGGATAATTGTAGAGCAGACTTTCTCGTCGGTGTTGGTTCAAAATTACTTATTCGAATAATCTGTAAAAACGTCTTTTTGAGATTTTTAATTTTATTAACACATCGATTGCTGACAAATTTCTGGTAGATTCTCTAATATCTAATGGATTTGATGAAATTTTAGTGTATTTGGTTAAACCGGTGGTTAAGGGCGTACGATACCTAACGATACAAAAATATTTCGCTAGTCGGCGCGAGTAGTCGCACATGCAAAATTTTAATTCTCTTCAATTTACATGTTAAGTGAATATTTGCAAAGTCCTAAAATATGGTTCAGTCATATAGGTTGCTTCTCAAATTCTGATTGTGCGAATTTCCATTTGAAACTAAAACTGCACTATAAAGCCGTTTGTTAACATAAAAATCGAATACCGTTGAAGTTGATTAAACTTTCTCTTTGCTTTTACCTTCATCGTTCTTTTGCTTTTTAGAAACATTTTCATACCCACATACCCATTTTCAAAAATTGCCCGTTCTGAATTATTTTGCATGAAGGTGACACTTGACATTATTTGACATTTCAAATTTGGAGTAATCGAATATAGTTCGATAGTGGGAGTATTTAGACAAAGCAAAAAGAAGTAGATAGGGATATACATAACACAGTATTTTTTAACTAGTATTTTACTTCCTAGTGGCTGAAAAATTGGTTAGTTATTTTAACAATTTTTCAAGTTCTATGGAATAAGGAATCTTCAATCTACTGCATAAAGTAAAAATTATTAATTTAACAAGACAACTTGGTAGAGTAAAGTAGCGTACTATTTGAGCGTTCCAAAATTAAGAATTTTCCATCAATTTAAATGATTTTTTAAGAGAAAGCTATAGTTTTTCTTGCAGTAATATCATAAAAGGATAAAAGCCCTTTTATTTAAACAGGGATTTAAGTACTTAAAATTTAATTTTTAGGCCTTAATTTGTCCTAGAATCAATTATTTTCAAGACAACTTTTATTAACAAGAATTATTAGAAATTATCGTTTCTAACGATATAATCTTTCAAAATTATAATTTTGTAATTTTCGAGTAATGTATCGTACACCCTTAAACAACCTTTTGAATATTTTGTCTTGTTCGTTAGAGTTTTTTAGAGGTCCCATTTAATGATTATCGTTATTGATTCTACATTTTCTATATTATGCAAAGTTGTACATGTCATCGCTCTCCTGATATCGCAGTCAACGTGTTAATACAGATTGAATAAAATGCAAAGCAATTAATGCAAGAAACTATTATGAGAACAATAGTTTTAATATCTTTTGAAAGTCTTCTCCTCAATTGACATTGTTTTATAAATTGAAATTAATTGTATTTCCACCAAGTTTAAATAAATAAAATTTTTACTAAACTAATTTCTGGATGAGGTCTTCCTTCGACCTATATTTTAGCCTAGCCCCCAGGCTCTGGAGACTCTTGAAACCGATAATGCGGCATACCTTTTGTGGTACCGAGTACTGAGACAATCTGCTCGAAATTCTGCATATCCGGTACCATTGGATATACTAAGAATCTACCCCAAAAAAGACTGATAACACAACTAAGATGTATAAAGGGCCGTCTGGTCTAAGTGCAAACAACCCCGGAAGAAAAAGTAAAGTTAATTTGTTTTATTTTCAGTAAATTGGTATCTATACAGGTTGAGTTAGAAATTTTTAATAAAATTGTTATTTATGGAAACATTTTACTTAGCATAAATCAAATAATTTTATTTTCAACCAGCCTCATATGAGGCAATGTGTCCCTCTCTAATAGCGACGCCTTGACTCAAAAACATTTTCTAACCTTCACTACAGGCTCTTGTAATAAAAGAATTACGAGAAACTTATTGAACTAAATCGCGAAATTTTGACTCGGTTGCAGGTCAACTGCTTGAGTGGGTGAGACCACTGGCAGTTCAGAGACTGGCGATCAGATCGTATCGCCTAATAAAATTATTATGTATGGCACGGGACAGTCAACAAATAAGGTCGTCAGTTCAGATCGTCCAGTCTTAGAATTAATTGTAAGCTAAATTGGTATGATGTGTAAATATGGTTGCCTATGTTCTAGGCGTATGCAAGCTGGAAAACTTAACTTGTATAAAAAATTAAGCACAATGGATTGGCTTAGTCAAAAGAGGGTTTTCTAAGAAATCCCAAGAGGGAACAAATGGTACTTTAGAGGAATACATATTATGATATTATTATGTTGTTAAATATCGCAAGTAATGTATTTTGCTGCTTGATGTACCTACATTTTGTTAAAATTGAATTGGATATTGTCGGATCCAGGCGAACTACTTTTTGTGTTGTTTTAGGCGTTATTGAGTGTGTTTTTGTAGAAAGCTTGATTTCATATTATAAACAGTTAATTTTTGATTGCCATTTCTTTGGAGTCTTATGATATTTCTGTTGCTGATTACAGCTAGAATATTCAAGCAGTTTGATATTGGAAGTTTTTTTTCATATAATATTCCTGTGTGGGCTATTACGAATTCATAGATTGGATGTAAGACTTTTTTTAATTAGATGTTTTTTTTAGGTCGTTTGTAATTTACCTGCAAGCTTTTCTATTTTCTTTAGTTATTTGAATTAATTGGATTTGCTTAGGTTTTGGGAGGATATACTGGCGTCCATTAATATTCGACGGATTATCTTTAGGCGTTGATCAATGACTGCTTACTTTGTCTTATTCATTTAACAATTTATAAGTTTTCTCTCTTACATTTTAATAAAAAAAAAATTTTTTTTATATTGTCGACGAACTCTGGTCTCAATATTGCCGATTTTGTAAGTCTGTTTCGTTTACAATTTAATAAATGCATAATTAGGAATCGTGGCAGTATTAGTAGTATTTTCTCGAATTTTTCGTCTCTCAGACCTGATTTCGGCGAGCTCCATAATAATGAGAAGAGAGTTCATCGTTCAAGTTTCCTACGAAAACAAATGGAAAGGGTAATTGTTGATCTGTTCTATATTTTGCTATTAGGTACCTAGTACATTATGCTGATTAGTTTTTTCAATATTGTTTTTATAACTACAGCTTCGATATTTGAGTTCAGCATAATTTCTTCTTCTGCATAAATTGCGTTTTTGTACATTTTATACAAACTACTGCCACGTTATTTGACTGCGCGATATTTCCGAAATACAATCTAATTTCTTTACTTTTGAGGTAGGTTTCTCTGATGGAGGCCACACTGTATAGACATATTATTTTTAACTAATCTCTAAATCAATCTGTATGAAACAAACAACAAACAGTTGCCGTTAAGTAACTTTTGCTTTAGAGATTGACGTCAAATCACCATTAGCGTCGAATTTTTTTAATTGCCAGTTGTTTTTCTTGAATTCACTGTTGGGGTTCTGGTAGATGTATGCTAAAGCTGTCACAGTTCCATCGAATAATATACATCTTGTATCCGATTTTGGTTACCCGATATACCTATTACCAAAACCAAATACCATTGTATCCATTTTAAAATTTTGAAAATAACTTTTTCTAAATTTTGCAAATCTTCACGCTTCAAGAATAAAAGTTTTTCTGTTTGTCTGCCTGTCTGTCTGTATATCAACACAACAATCGAGGTTGAATTTATCTACGAATTCCAAATTGGGCATACACGTTCAGTATTATAAAAAAACAGTTTGGGATTGTAATTGAGCAAAATTACTCCACTAGAAGGGGTTCAAATGTAATATGGTAATCGGAAAGGTTAATTGTTAATTTAATAAAATAATCTAGAAATTTTGTACTTTTCTTGGTAGGAAAGGGAGAAATGTCTTGCTGGTAAGAAATTACCGCGTTACTTGTTAAACTCACTTTCAGCATTAAATCAACACCTTCAGTAAGTAGAAAAAAGTAGAATATTTCTGAAAGACCTCTTCAAAAAGTTTATGTTAAGATTTATCACTAAAATGTCCTGAAACTATAGAAAGTAGCAAGGTATTGGAAGAACTTGACAACTCCATTCAGTTTACCAAACGTTTGTACTTACAAATAATTTTATTTCCAAGTTTGTCAGTCAAAGTACCTACTTTAACAATAGTTGATGATAATCCAGGCGAGTTTGTTCCATGAAAGTTTGGGGAGTATTTCTATTTCTACAAATGAAACCAAAAACAAGTCCTACTAGAATATGAGTAGGTACTGTAATCAGACTTTTTTGCCCCGTTAATAAAACAGGCCCTCATTCACCTGTTGTAAACACAAATATTTATTGACTTTATGATTGAGCCACGACACGAAATAGATAAAATAATAAAAATCGCGTTATGTAGAATATTATATAATTAAATACACGACTTTGTAATTAAAAATTTAGTTCAGCATGATTAGTTGCGCATGCGAGCATATCAAACAGACGCCTTTTGCCCAGACGCCTTGTAGCGTCTCTCCACCACTAACACGTCCCTGTGCATTCCGCCAACCACCGGCTGACTGATAACGATCCGTTGAACTTTAGTGTCTAGTGTTACTATAGTGTAGTAATTAATTATTACAAATTTATAATTTTTTTTCTAAAATATTGGATTTTCTCGACTACATGATACGCAAATTTAGGTAAGATTCAAAATTTAAAAAAAAATACGTAAGATGCGCACTTTATTAAACGGAAAGTTGCATTTATGAGCGCTCTAAAATTTTACGAACCAATCAATTTATCAAAAAATATCCTAATTAAGTTATTAAGTTAAATATTAAATAACGAAATGATCTTTTACTACAATCGCAAGTTTAACGAGAAAAATTGTAGACTCTTCTACCCTTCTACGCATTTCTTCACTCTTCGTTAACTTTTAAAACGGTAGGTAGTTGGAAAAATTTTCAAAAATTTTTCGCATAAAGACAATTTAACCAATGCCATTAATTCCTTCATGCTTGGGGTAACGAATTTTATTAACCCCATGCATCAAGCATGTTTTGGTATTGGCTTTTAGGTCGACTCGTGCTGAGAATTATATTCAACTTGATGGCTCTATTAAAACCGTATAATCCGCTTATTCCGAAAATAACGAAATTGGAAATTTGGCGTTCAAATTTCGTTTGTTCGATTGCGAAGAAATGTTTTTGTCAAGTTGTGTACCTATAGGTGAATAAATATGATGAAAAATCAATTTTCTCAAAAACCACTCAAGCAATTCTTTGTGTATTGACAGGAGATACCGAGATACCGACGTATACTTTTTTCTATATTTATATTATTTTTCTATTTCGCGCTGCTCCATGTTGAGTTAAAGTTTTATTTTAATTTACATTTAAAACTTCATTATGTATGTAGCAAATACGTAGATTTTATCTAAAGCTTGCACACACTAGGCTATAAAGTGATACCCATATACAGGGTGGCTCGCTTTTTATTAACTACTATTGCTACTAGTTTTTGGGTAAAATGTCTGCGACTTTGATTTTTGTAATTGGAACACCGTGTATACGTTTTGATCTAATAATTCTACCACAATTTTCTTTCATTTTGCATTATTTCTACAAATTTCCATTTTAGCAACAACTCCAAAAATCGCTTTGTTTCGAAGGTCTGGCTCCCCTCAAAATCGTGAGCGAGTATCACACCTTATTCATATTGAGTTGAGCAATTCTGGATTCTGAATTATTTAAGGAGGTGGAGCAAGCGGCCTCCCCGTGCCCATCAGATCTCGAGCCATCCCACATGTAAGATGAACTCCAGAATTCTGGTGGGAGGGGTGGTGCTTATTCTGGCCATGTTGAGCCAGAAGTCCCCCAACACGGATCTTCTTATCGACGTTAAAGCTGGACAGTGACAGAGCACATGTTCAGCGGTTTCGTCTTCTAGTTCGCATCTACGACATATGGGATTATCTATCAAGCCCAGAGTGTGGAGATGTTTGTGTATTCAACAGTGTCCCTGCAATTATTCTTAGATTAGTTCGGGACAACTGTAGACAGTATTTTGCCAGCTTTTTAGAAGGAGCCAGTAAAGCTCTTTTGCTTTGGCGGCACCCTTCTTTGCTTGTCCATCTTTCAATCTGTAATTGATGAGTATTATTTTTAAGGAGAGCATTAACAGTTGTTACGGCTGGTTTGATGATTGGCTCAGGGCCACAGGGAAAACTGTTTGAGTCTTTCTTGGACAGCTCGTCTGCTTTTCGTTACCCTCATTTGCTTGATGTCCTTTGACTCAACAGAGTGTAAGAACATTGTTTTTTGATATCTGCTTTAGCAGCTCTATGCACTCTAGCAGGAGACCAGAGGTTACTTTGCAGGTGTTTAAAGCTTGCAAGGCAGCTTTACTGTCCGTCGATATCAGTATTTTCGTATTCAGGATTTCGTTAGGACCGACCCTAGATGAGCAGAAGGGGAAGTGAGAAAGCAGTAAAAAGAGACGCCCAATCCATGTGCTTAGGTTGGTGTGAAACCTTGGTTACGGCGTTGTACGAAATTTGATTTTCTGCGCAGATCGTTGAGGTTCTGAAAGATGTATAACTAGTAACTCTTGGCTATCATATGACACTCCTTGCACTTAGTCTGGTCTTTTTAAAGACAGTAAGAGAAGCAGAACTCAGTGTAGACTCTCTCAATGCCGCAAAATTGGGCATCTAATGCTTATAATGCGTTGAGAAGATTCCTCATTTTCTCCGCATTTTGCATAGTCCGCAATCTCTACCTGCAGGGTCCTCTTGGACACCTATAGTGCCTATAGTATGATTTTGAGACGAGGTACTCTCTATGAATCCCTCATTGTGGGAAAATCTGCGGGAGGCATCTTTGTTTGCGTGTAGCTTCATAGTACAGCGGACTTAATCCAACAAATTGGTAGAGAAGCAGTAACAATTTTTGGTAATGGTTTATCCATGGTGTTCTCCAGACCTCTAAAAATTTTTTGGAAGATCCAAACTTCGTTGATCTCACCTCCCTCGACCACTGACTTGATAAGACGTAATAAAGTTAAAACACGCTTTTATGAAAACTCGATAGTCGATACGATGTTAAAATCGACTGACAGAATTATATTTTTGTGTCCCATCTAGTTTTCAGCAACCCCTCCCAATGCCCCCCTCCCCTAAAAATGATGTAGTTGCGTGCCTGGGCGAGATATACTATAAATTCTTATTGTAATGTACACGTAGGCGTAAGAATATGTGACCTAGTAAGATGGAAAGCCTCCCTGCAACTAACCGCCGGAAAATCATTGACATATTTTCCAAAGAATTTCTCACGCCTTTTTTCATTCGACAAAAAATGTTAGTACTTTTTAAACTTTTTTAACTTTACAAATTTAAATAGATTCAGAGTGAGGATTCGCGTATGAAGCACTTCCACAAATTCGATTATTGCTTGGACACATGGCGATTAAACGTTCATTTCTGAAAATAAGAGTTAAATCACTTCCGCTAGGTTTTCCAGAACGCAGTTTTTTAAAAATGGACAACCAAAGTATTTAAATTACTGGATTCGTTCGTGACTATATCGCTGTTTTATTACTTTTATTCCTTTTACTTTCATCGGTTGAGCTTAATCGTGAACAAATTTGAAAAACCAACCAACTCCAAATCATTTAATTCGCTGGATTTGTTTTGCTCGACAAATCTTCTCATCGAAATAATTCAACTTACAAACATAAAGCTCTTAAATGGGCCGTAAACTTGGCTTTTAATCTTTGTTAGTCTTTGTATTTTTTAAATTAAAATGTAAAATGTTGATTCAAGTTGGTTATACGCATTTATTTTTTGGCTTTTGATTACAAGATTATTAGAAAAAGTAATAATAATCATTTAGTTCAAATCAAAAAAATTTGTAATGTGAAATACTTTATACTTCCATAAAGAGAGTAGTAGTACTACTTGAACCTTTCAACTTTTAACATTTAACATACGCGCTTACGCGCTACACCCACACAATTATGTACTACCTACTCCCAAGCTCGAAATTCGAATCCGTGACTTTAAATATTTTAGTAAAAGAGTCAGGCAGGATAAGATGTAAGTAAATTAATAGTTTGGCATTTCAAATAGTACGGTAGTTAGCTTTTTACCGCAATGAAAAGCCGGTGTGTGTGTGTACTTCCATTTACGAAAATAAATAAGTAAGGGGGTAATTAGTAATTTTAAAAGTTAAGTTAAAAGCTTTTTGTGGGATAGTATTTTAAACAACTTATATAAATAATGTACATTTGCGTAATTTGTTTGGAAATACACAAGTACACACAGAGCCATATTACAGGAAGGGCTAACGGGGCTGCAGTCCCGGCCGCTAAGCAAGCGGCAGTGGTAGTCGAAGACATGTTGTCACTTGCCTCGGTTTTTCGTTAATATCTCGAAAACTATGTATTGGAGCTGAAACGTGAATTTATACAAAATTAAAACTGATACAATTTGCTACAAAATTGGACTTTTTGATGTTTTTTGTATTCCTAAAGTTTACCGAGTTATAAAGCGTTGAAAATTTGTGTTTTTTGGCAAAATCATAAAATTCGATCAACAATAATTGTAAGAACGGAAGACACGGCTCGGGCCCATGGTCGAGTCGACTAAGGTCTCTGGAAATGAGAGTACTGAACGTGAGCGTGCATGAAATACAAGGAAATAGCTTAGTGGTCAAAGCACTCGACGCGACACCGTGAAGACTCGCGTTTGATCTCCGATCGCGGTCCAAGTTTTTCCCTTGGATAATCAGCGCACCTCGGACGTCTAGCGTCTACAACCACCTAATACGTGCTAAAGGAGTTTATTTTTAGTTGTTTTAGAAATCGGATAAAATTATGGATTCTCTATTCTTAAAGAAAAATTCCTCCTTCGGAGTTTTGAATGTGAATAAGGTAAAAACTTTGTAATAGTCAAAATGGGCCTGTAAATAAAGTAAATAAAATGTTTTTAAATATTGAGCATCAATAAATGAAAAGAACGCGAAAGTGAGCGACAGCTCGACGACATAGATTGATGGGGAAAGCGATGATTCAAAAATGCTGAAATGTATCCATTATTTACAATTATTATGAAAAAAGTTTCCATCGGAGTTTCCTTAAAACCGCCAATATACTTTTATTGATTTGGACTGTTCGGGATGAATAAACATAGGCTCGATAGGTCTGGTTCGATATTTTAATAAATTTACAAGGACTTAACGTTGTTGAAGTTTCGGATGGTTTTCAATTTCAGGAACAAATTAAAATTCTCAGATATTATTATGCCAGTTTGTTGGATTTTCGGGGTCTGCGCGCCCAATAATTTAAAAATGTGTTAACGGGTCAAGATGCCGAGCTTGCAATGGATTTTAATTAACGAGAGTAGCACACGGAACGATTCAAGTTACAATAATTTATTAGGCACTTGATATCTGTCACTTTTAGTATTAGGCAAAGTGAAATTTCAGTTATTCCAATCGATGCCGAAAGCCACGTTGCGTATTTAAACATTTAAGTGGCTCGTTTTTTCTGAAAAATACGTCAAAGAGCGTAGTAAAAAGTGTATACAGGGTGTCAATTTGAAAACTTCCCAAATATTAAAATTACGCGAAACCCGTCAAATTTATTACTGAAGGGGACACTTTAATCGAGTGTTTGCGTCAACCCCCAAAGGGGGTAGACTTAAACCGTAAATGGAAAGGTGGATCGAGTGGCACCTTTTTTGAAAGCCTCTTCAATTGCCTTTACAACGATATGCTAATTTGTTATTTTTAAGTTAGTTGTTTCGATGATAATGACCGATGACCAAATTCCTTTTTCGAGACTTTGATGTAAGTATTATGCACGATGAACCGGTGGTTACAGCCATCAGTGGTTAAAAATTAAAAAACAAATCCTATATTACGTTGGTTTATGTATTTCGCATTGGCAAGCCACGCAAAGCTTTTAAAATCAATTTGTGGTAGCTCTAATTAATTTTTCTTCTGTTTAACTAGGGATTTTCGCTTCAGATCATCAGGATAAATATATAGTTATATAGTCACCACTCAACTCTTAATTGATATTTCACAGTCCTTATTAAAGTGTTTCACAATAATGGTTCTTATATAGAAATACTAACAAAGAGACAGACACAAAAATAGTCGGACAGTTTCTGTGAGAATTAAATATTAAAAATAAAACTTCGCGCTTTCAAAAATATGTTCCGGTGGAAAAGGGAATTATTCGAAAATAAAATTCTCTAAAATACTTACGCTCGGCACTTGACACTTCTTTTACGGAATGTAAAATCCTTAAAATCTCGTTTCAGAAATGGATTTGGTTGTCAATCTCCATCACTATGCGATCTCGACTAATATCTCACATCAAGTTAATCCAATTGTTACATTACTCGAGGATACCTACCTATTCAAATGAAGTTTAATTAATCATTTTTCATTGCAATTTCCTTTCTGAAGTAAAGCGCCTCGTGTTTTCGGTTTACAAAATTATTAATTAGTAAACGCGGAACTTAAATCGACTAATAAACGCTTTCATGATATCTTCCTTTTGAGCCTCGAGGCGCTCGAGGGTTCTCAGGTGGAATATGTGTAATGTGTAATCATTGAATTTCTGCTAGTTCTGTATTCTGGTTACGATGTAGACAGCTACTATAAGATAATACTGCAATGAAAACGTCTTTGAAGTTTTTGTATAGTCATTTCGTACTTACGTTAATAAACTTAATCAAATTTTGAATCCCAACATTAAACATTTTGACTTTATTTCGCTTGAAAAATAGCGAGCAAAATAAATATGAGCGTTTACGAGTAACCAAACGAAGTGGTTGAAGTAAAATTTTAGTTTTTGTTTTCAAAGAAAGTCATTAGGGAAAGATTATGTGATTCTGAGCGTAGTATTGTTTGATACTATTTTCTTCTGTTTTTGCACATAGTCTGGGAGGTAGTTTTACTAAAGTCTGTCTGTTCAAAGTGACAGCATTAACTCGGGAGGTGCCTTTCGGCTTTTTTCGTTTTTTCGCTTATAACTCAAAAACTACGCACTTTATGAGAAAAGTTTTTCCAAATAAAAGTAAAATACATTAAATTTTCTTCAAATTAAGTTTCTTAAGTTTTTTTCTCAGGTAAACGGTTTACGCGCTAGCGCGCGTTAAAATTAAAAAAACTTCTAAAATTGACCAAAAAATTGTTTTATTGCTCATAACTCGAAAACTACGCACTTTATAAGATAAGTTCTTCTATACAAAAATAAAGTACATTCAATTGCCTACAACTGATATCTTTTTAATTTTTTCATCGAACAAATAGTTAAGGTGATAGGTGCGTGGAAGTTAGGGTATATCGTACGTAACGTGTACGAGAGGCAGAATGCCGAAATACAAAAATACAAAATTTTCGATTTTTACCGATGCGATGCTAAAAGAACATTGTAAATGAATAATTAAACAGACCTCCCCGTCTTTAAAAGTGGTAGCATTAATTTAAGGGCGACTCGAAAAGGGTGAGTTTTTCTTCATTTCCAGTTTTTCGTTTATAACTTCAAAAATATACACTTTTTGAAAAAAGTTTATGTATGTAAAAGTAACTACATATAATTTCCTATATTTATATTCGAAAGGGTTTTTCCTAAGCTTGGGCACTAGAGTGCGTTAAAGTTTGACCAAAATTCCCAAAAAATCTTTTTTTATTAATCGTTTATAAGTCGAAAACTACGCACTTTCAGTGAATAGTCTTTCTATACAAAAATAAAATAAATTTAATTCCCTACAAATTACGTCTCTTAGATTTTTTGTCAAATGAACAGTTTAGGTGCTACAGAGTGGTATGTAAGAGTTGTTTTTGGGTTTAGCGCGCTCTAGTGCCCAAACCGTTCATCTTTGCAATAAACCTTCCAGATATAGTTTGTAGGAAATTTGATGTAGTTTAGTTTTGTATAAAAGTACTTTCCTTATAAAGTGTGTAGTTTTGAAGTTATCAGCGAGAAACTAAGAAAAGAGCAATAACCCACTCTTCTCGAGCCGTTCCCGAGTTAATCGGCATTTTGCCTCCCGGACACGCTCCGTCCGATATACCCCAAACTTCAACGCGCGCGACCTCAACTGCAGTTTTCGATTTTTAAGCGAAAAACCGAAAAAGAGCCAAAATCCACCCTTCTCGAGCCACCGCCAAGTTAATCTTGTCACTTCAAACAGACAAACGGTCGGTTTTATTACTAATTTGCAATGTTCATCCATCTCTCATCTCTGCATACAGCATACTTAAGAGAGCGTTTCTATACATCGTTTATTATTTCATCTTTCATCATCCTATGAAAAATAACACAGTTTTGTCAATTCTTTAGTACTAAGAAGTATATTTTTAGGAACAACTGAAAAGTTGTAAAGCTTTTATTGCAGAACTAATTAAAATTAAGCGTAAAATTTGTGATTTTAATATCGCTCGCCCACAACTTCTAGATGAAGTACGCCATTTGATCAAAAATCTTTAATTAAACTTTTATGTGCATGCAATGAGCTGCAGTTAATTTAGCTCGGGAATTTTATTGATTCTCTTTGCTAACTTACACCATCGTTTATAGATGAAAATAGTTAAACAGAGTTTACTCGCGATAGCACTAAATTTGATTATTATTGATTATTTTGTTCACCTGCCAAATTCTCGTCACTGCAACCATGCAACTATGCTATATAGATGGATTACGTTTCTTTTAATCGTTGTCTATTTATAATTCGGTGATTCGGCTTTGAATTTTCGCGTGAGCGAAATTAAGTTATATTTTTCCGCTTTCTACAGGGTGGTGAGTTTGTATCTGCGCTATAGGAAATTACGTGCAAATTTAAATTCATAGATTAAACTTTCTTTTTTTTATTTTTTATCTTTTCCAAAAACTTCAAAGACTCCAAAAAAGGTACCGATATCCAAGTCTGAAAATTACCATAGTCCACAGACGAAAGCCAATGCATGTCATGAGCCCATTTTAAATTTAACACAACCTCTGGTTCAAAATATTTAGGGAAATAGAGTAGTAGTATATAGGAATTAGCCATTTAGACATATATGCTACTTTCCATTCGCTACTAATGAGGAAATGAGGCGATGTCGGTAGCATCCTATTGCTTTCCGTTCCGTTCCGTTTCTTTCCGCAGTAATAAGAGCAAACGAAGTAAAGCTGATGATGATGGCTTGATGAGCGAGTAAAAACACTTACAATGAATAATGTCAAGTGATTAAGGCTATTAGCAGTTCGAAGATAAAATTCTTCCATGAGATAAAGTTAGCTATTCCCATACCCACCATATTATTGATTTTTGAATATTAAATTTTCTCTGCGTTAATCTTGTCATCTAATGAGCAGTTTTTCTTCTTGCAATTTTTGTAATAATTAATGGTTAAGCCGGTTATCAAAACTTCAAAATAAACATTTAGAAGAGTAGAAATAGTAGATATAGTTTTTGTGCAGCAAGCTGTTTAATTAACTTTTTTATTCTCGACTGAATTCATTTTAATTAAATTGAAAGTAGAGGCGAGGTGTGTTTGAGACCTGACCCTATATGACGAAATCGTATTAACGAAGGGGTTGTTCGAGCTAAATGAAGAAGACCTAAACCGTTCTATTCTGAGATCGAATAGCCAATAGCCCACTCACTCGTTCAAACAATTCTACGGTTTTGTTTATTTAAAACTTTATTAATTTTAGGTTGTTTTTAAACAAATTTTTGTATAAATTAATTCCAAATTGCTTTTTTTGAATATTTTATGGGTGTCGTGCTGATGTAAAAATTTCTCGGTTATACGTATAAATTAATTTTGACGTTACTAAAATAAATTATGATTAGGAGCACCTTTATTGACTCGGGATGGAGGAGGTTTGCATTTATGATACGCTTTTGAGGTGGCATGGGAAAACTTTTTTAATTCCATATTTTAATTTACAAAGTTTGCCATTAATTTCCTAAATTACTAGAGGAAAAAATGGGAATGTACTTTTGGAGTAATTGAATTAAAAACGTTTCTTCACAAATCAAAAGTGAAGTATTAAGTTGCGTAAAATGAGGGATTAAATTTATTAGTTTATTAAATTTAGTAAATTTATTCTAGAATATTTTGATAAGCGCCATCTTGAATCCGCCATATTGGCAGTTGAAAAATAAAAGTACCACATCTATGTTATATACTGCAAAATACATAAGGCATCCCTGCAAAAATTATTTTTCCTACTGCTTTCGTTTCGCCACAATTAATTTTTAAAAATGCAAACATTTCAGCTAAAACTCGCTGTACTATCTCTGTGAATGGAAGAACTGTCGGTACAAGAAAATTAGGCTCAAACGAATTCTTTTAAGTTCTTGTAACATTCCCTGAAGTTATGACACACTTATAGGAAACTCCCTGAATACATATACTAATTAAAAAAGATTTAAATAGGTCTCTTTGATTTTTTGTCTGTCTTCAGTCTTAATGGAAGTGCAGATTAATTGACTGATTGTACTTGGACTGCTTGGAGGTGCTTTACCCAACTTTTTACAATGAATGGTCTTTTTACGCAGAAAATAAACTGAAGAATTCGATACAGACCAAACGCTATAATAATTACTTTGCCATTTAAACAAGGTGTTTAAAATTAGTTGTGCAACATGAGGATCCCGCTTATCTGAAGAGTTAGATCATATATTTGTCATAAAGTTGTTAAATTCAAGATCCCATGTTGCACAACAAATTTAAATCACCCTGTATATACTACTATTTTTGTTATACATAGTTCAATTAACAAATGTTATTTAAAATTTAAACTTATTTTGGGATTTCTTCTACTTTTTGAAGTTGCGTCAGTCTCGTGTCAATGTCTTATAAATTACCGATGCGTGCTACCGAGCAATAATTGAACTTGTCTGATACTACCCAACAATCTTATCTCAAGGTACCTTAAAACGTTTTTGACTTTCCCATCCGAATTGCGTAGATTTGCAAAGTAATTTAGGTTTGCTAAAATATCGTATATTACACAATTAGTCCAGTGCATTTACGAAAATTCTATACGTGTGACCCAAAAGTGTCATTTTTTATTTTTTTATTTGATAGAGGGTTAGTCGGAGACCTTAACTCTGATTTTGCGTATCCGCGAAATTACCTCTTTCGCCGCCATCTTGGAAAATGCGTTGTGGCCCATATCTCGAGTTCTATCTACTGCAACTTGATGGTTTTAGAATCGTTTGACTCGTTAGTATTTTTCCTTCAAATTCATTTATGTGATAGTAAGCGCTCCGATGACGAGAAAAAAAGTTATTCGTGTTCAAAGTTGCAAATTTTTTGGAAAATTTTCTCTTCGGGCGGTTTTTTGCGAGTAGTTTTCTTATACTACTTTGGAGCTGTTGATGACTAATGATTTTTAAAGAAGACTCAATTATGCGTATTTGCGTATAAAAATTAATCCGATTGGTCCATTGGTCGCCGACCAATTCAAGCCCAAAGTTGCGCTGCCCATGTCGCCCGCAACGTTGAAACTTCTAATCGAGCACGATGCGCCTCGCAGCGCTTGTAGTTTTCTTCTCCTCATCAATATTCGTCATTATTTTATACAATCGAATGTTTCTTCATATTGTAGGTAATCTGGTAGGTGTTTAAAAATCGATTCAAGGTATCTTCTTCTGCGTACCTTACCCTTACCTCTTACCTTCGCCCTCCTAAGGCGAAGACGAGTGCGACCTGGAGACGGAATACAAGAAACCAAAAATACAGAGAAAAAGGTAGGAAGTTGAAAATTTTAAACGATTCTTTTAGGTATAACCAAATATTTCGTGGGAAAACTTGGTCTCTAGAAGTTTAAGACAATTCGACCAAAATTTTTGACATCATGACTCATGACTATTCAAAAAGTCAGAAAAGTGGTTTAAAATTGCAGTACTTTTCAAACATCTCCAAATTTGTTCTCCAGATCAGTTTAAACAGGGTAAATCACTGACTTTATTATGACTTACCAAAATCATGAATTATCACGAATAACTTGATTTTAAACATCTTCCATATTACCTACAATATGAAGAAACATTCGATTGTATAAAATAATGACGAATATTGATGAGGAGAAGAAAACTGCAAGCGCTGCGAGGCGCATCGTGCTCGATTAGAAGTTTCAACGTTGCGTGCGACATGGACAGCGCAACTTTGGGCTTGGATTGGTCGGCGACCAATGGACCAATCGGATTAATTTTTATACGCAAATACGCATAATTGAGTCTTCTTTAAAAACCATTAGAGTCATCAACAGCTCCAAAACAGCATAAGAAAACTACTCCCAAAAAACCGCCCGAAGAGAAAATTTTCAACTTTGAACACGAATAACTTTTTTTCTCGTCATCGGAGCGCTTACTATGACATAAATGAATTTGAAGGAAAAATACTAACGAGTCAAACGATTCTAAAACCATCGAGTTGCAGTAGATAGAACTCGAGAATATGGGCCACAACGCATTTTCCAAGATGGCGGCGAAAGAGGTAATTTCGCGGATACGCAAAATCAGAGTTAAGGTCTCCGACTAACCTTAAATATCTATCGAATAAAAAAATAAAAAATGACAGTGCCTAAAACTTTTGGGTCGATTCCTAAGTGCACTGGACTAAATGTAAAGTACTAAAATATAGCCTAAGTTTTTGCAAATAATTCTCAAATTACTAATCTCAACTTAAGAAAAGTGATTTGATTTGATTATAATAGGCCACAAACAGTTGCACTTTTTCGTTCATTCTGGTGTTTAATAATTTATTAATAATGAAAATAATTATCATAATTTTACATCATACACAACATGTATGGCTTTACTGATGTATTATACAGGTCTCGAATACTGAAATTTTTAATCGTATCTTGAAGGTTTTTTTCCAAATTTCCATAAACGTTTTTCCGAGCAGCTGTATATCGGCTCTCATTTCCTGGTTTTGTCCTCCATGAAATTAGTGCGCCATATTTTCAAAATTAAATGTTAGAATAACTTCAAAATGGAATAATATGCTATTTACTAAGACCCTATTACATATTAGAATTGACAGAAGTGTGCTCTTTATAATATTGTAGATACATACTATTGTTATCTTCGGTAAAAGGAGTCGCACATGTCAATAATATCTTCTATAGTATAACAATCAAAATTAACGATTGAATTAAAATTGTATACTAGTGTGCGAGTATATCAAAGCGATATGAACATATTGTTTGATAATAAACAAATAAATAATAAATTTTTGCTAAATAAGTTAACAAATTACATTGCTGAATGCAAATGCAATTTCTTAGGTTTTTAATCGCTAATTTGTTTTTTTTATTACAAGGCCTAAAATGTATATTTTGTAAATAATAAATATCATTCGAAAATTGCCCTTTTTGAAACGCGCTTAAAAATGCCAAAATTAATAAATTTTAACGCTTTCTTTTTGACCCTTGTCTGTACTCTCCCGCACTAATTACAAATTAATAGATTATTTGGTTTACAGGTAACTAAAAGATGCCACTCAACATAACCCATGTCTTACATCCGACGGAAAACGTTTCACCAGTTACTTTAAGCGGCGATTGGTCGAGAGTAGCGAGACTTCTTATTTTGGCTTCGTTAGCTGCAGTTGGAAGTGTTGGAAATGTTTTCATGATAAGCGCTGTTATGATAGACGACTATCTTCGGAAAAGAGGTACGAAAAATATAGATCTAATACGTTGTAAATGAACCCCAACATACACACATAAGTGAAAAAACTTTAAATGAGAAAATTTGTTTTCCACCGAGTGCCTCGGGAATCGAACCCAAGACTTTGCTTGCAACCTGCAAGGCTACAAAGTCTTGGGTTCGATTCCCGAGGCACTCGGTGGAAAACAAATTTTCTCATTTAAAGTTTTTTCACTTATGTGTGTATGTTGGGGTTCATTTACAACGTATTAGATCTATCTAACTAATTAATCCTAAATATTTGAAAATTTGTAATTTATTCACGTATGATTGTTGTATGCATACTAATTTGATTTATATATATATATTTCGCTTTCTCGACGCATTTAAACAATGCCGGATTGCATGTTAAAGTATGTTGACCTCCGTAGTGTATTGGGTATAGGCGTGCTACCGGAAATAGCAAAGTCTTGGGTTCGATTCCCGAGGCACTCGGTGGAAAACAAATTTTCTCATTTAAAGTTTTTTCACTTATGTGTGTATGTTGGGGTTCATTTACAACGTATTAGATCTATCTAACTAATTAACCCTAAATATTTAAAAATTTGTAATTTACGAAAAATATATTTTAGAAATACCTATCACCCGGGCATTTCATAGAAAATGCGAGGCCCCGGCAATTTAACTTGAATTGTGGGCAAACAAGCTCGGATTTGTTTTTGAGGGGGTCCTAATAGACTGATAAAACAATAGGGGCTTATGTTATGCTTTAGAAATAAAAACGGCTTAAAATGAAGTTCAGGAAATTTAGTAGCGCCTCATATAGGGTTTCCAAAAAAGATGTTTCACAGACATAAAGTAGAAGTAGAAAGGAATAAAATAAACTAGTTTAAATTAGTATTTAGAGATTCACAAACAAATTGTCTCTGCCGATAGCTTACAGCCGAGGAGTTTCAAAAGTGGAGGCATGACGGCGTAGTATACAAATTTTTAACAATTATCCTCGAAAATGATAATGAAAGTTGATTAAACTTTGTACTTGTTTTAGTTATTTATCCGAAGCGCTTAAGCCGGCCATAATGTTAAAGGTTACTCGCCATATAGTGGTTTAAGATTGAGTTTTGAATAGATTTGGCTTTTACTGTGTGCAAATCGAGATTGATTTTTGTATGAACTAAATTAGAATAGCCATTGACACTAATTTTGTCAGTTTGGTTGCTGACAGCTGTTTCGATACACTGTATCATCTTCGGAGCGAGTTTTTAACTGTCTGCGTAAGGGTTGCGTCCGGTATTTATATATGTTCGAAGTAACAGTATTTCTCCTTATCTCGTGTTCCGTTAAGACTTTTATTATCGGAAAATTTTTGAGATCAATCCGGTCGTTTAATAATGTGTAGTTACTATTGTTGTGTTTCATGATTTCTATGGTTTCTAGGTAATTTAGTTTGATTCTTTTAGTGGATATATGTAAAATCTCGGGTTTATGAGTGAATGTGTGGTTGTGGTTAAAGATGTGTTCGGCATAGTTGGAGTCAGGTTTTCTGTTTCTGTAGCTTCTTGAGTGTTCTTTGAACCTTTGTTCAGAGGTTCTGCCAGTTTGTCCTATGTATACTGTATTGCAATCGGGGCAGGAGAGTTTGTAGACTCCTGATTTTTTCATAGGGTTTATTTTGGTTTTGGTGTTGGTTATAATAGAGCTGATGGTGTTGTCAGTTTTGAATGCTACTTTTTTGTTGCTGTTTTTGGTGATGAATTTGTTGAGTTTTTCAGATGGAAGTCCGATGTAAGTGAAAGCGGTGTATTCTTTTTTGGTATCATCGTGTGTCTGTTGTGCGTAGACCATAGCCAAAGTCTTTTTGTGGAGTTTAAACTCCACAAAACTTAAACTTAAACTTCTAATTTAGTTCATACAAAAAAAAAGTTTAAGATTAACTTCGCTTATGCCGAACGTATCTTCGTCGTCTTCTGGTCTTTTTCCTAATTTTCCTGTTGAAGCGTATTGAGCTTCTTCCTTGTTCCGACGCATTTTTTGCTAAACTGTTTGCCCTTGAACGTAGAACGTAGACATAATTCAGGGACTTTGTAGAAGCTTGAGAAAAAAAAATTTGGTATGCATGGGAAGATAATAGATTGGTAGCAATTGGTAAAATTTACAAAATTTATACACTAGTGCGTCTACAGACTTTGAATTCCTCTGATAATGTTTTTTTTAAATAAAATTGAACCCGATACCCATCAGACAGCCAATATACACTCTACAGAGTAAGAAAAGTTTATTTTAGCTACTATAAAGATCAATTAGTAAAGTTTATAGGGTGAAAATTGTTTTGCCACAGATCTCACAAAATTATTAACTGAAGTTTTGTAAATTTCAATTAAGTTATTTCCCAAGTTTATTTGCAATTAATTAACTTACTCTTTACTCTAAAGGAAATATTAATTATTTGATTTCAAGAAGTCACAGTTTCTAATAATATCATTTCTATAGAATACTTGACTTGTTACTTGTTACATCTTAGAATAGGTTGAACATCCACTTTTCTTTGAAATAATGTATTATTTTGGTTTTGACGATTAGACCAAGTTTAGTGAGGTAAACTTGTAACAAATCTTAAAATTTAAAATGGGACTTCGGGGAACCCCCAATTCCAATTCCAATTCTTTAGATTGAAAAAGACTTGAAGGATTTTCATCAAATTTCGACACTTTAAAAAAAATGAATAATTCGTGGATGGGCTTTCGTTTTGTCTTGAAAAGTCCGTGTAAGAAAACCATAGTATCCTAAAAGCTCAAGCAAAAATGGTTTTAAAATTATTAAATTAGCACATGAAGTTTTAACATTTTCATGAGTGTAGTAGTAAAATATTGATTTTCATTACCTTAATTATGGAGACTATCAGTAAGTTATGCACCATGCATTTAAGTAGTAGTGCATAATAATAATAATAATTACCAACGCACGTTTGTTATAACGCGGAAGGCAATTTATTATAATCGTATCGGGCGTTTTCACCTTCTAAAATGATAAAATTAATAATAATACTTCAATATGTTTTCTGATCAAATACGCCGATGACGTTTTCAGATAATGGGCAAAATTTAACCTCAAAGCTATACTACCCCTTCTTCTTTTAGAAAATATTTCAGTTGTTTAGGAAGCAACGATAACATCAACTGTTTGCTATAATATCGAAAATTAGTAAAGAGAATGAGAGAGCGCGCGAAAGAGTCACTTTAAGCAATTTCCTCTATAAATTAACTCGGCTAATTTAATGTGTTTCAATTAATGCTTACGACGTTAAATCGAGCTCTTAGTAAAAAATCGATTCGAGACTGAAGAGCCCAAGGGTAGACGTGGCTTTAAGATTAAATTTAAGTTTCTCTACTATATTTATTATCACTATCGATTGCCTTCGTTACAGTTAGCCGTAATATAATACATAAATAATAGAATTTAGTAATATTATTTACTTTTAAAACGTACACAACCTAACAATGTCAATTACAATTACAATTCAATTGTTTATACATCAAAAGCTTTTAGAGACAGCTTCGTTTATAAAACGTTTAAAATATGAACAATACGGCAGAATTTACCCCATAACCTTTTTTATGCATCAAATAACTAACAAATTAATAAATGACGCGTTTCTACAGTCCACCTCAAAGGTTTTTTTATGGCTGACACTTTAAAAGGCATTTGAGAGGCTGTTTACTTCTCCTACAAAAAGCACAGCTTAGGTATTGCTAAGATTTAATGAAAAATTAATAGGTCCTGGAAACAACGCTTCAGAACTTCATCTAAACCTTATTTAGATTATTTTTTGAAAGTATTACGTGGAAAGAATTGTTTACGATCATTATTTAATAACAAAGGGTTGCAATTTTCGAAATTAATTTCATATCCTGTCACTTAATTTTTCTTTGGTCAGATCGCTCATAGATCTTTAATGTTGGCACTTTTTCCTCCATCACCTTAGTCGAGGACGTTCCTAACAATCAATTTAACGAACTGGCCCAAACTTCTTTTGCAAGGTACTACCCCAAAAAATTGCTTTTAGTTTTAATTCCAATCATTATCGCGAGATCTTGAGTATTGCCCTATTTCAAGGATTTCAGTACGAGATTGGAGTTTCCAATAGTCAAATACGAATTGTAATAAACGATAAGAAAACCACGGATTAATTTGGATGTAATTTGGGGTGATTGGGGTCTTTATTGTTAGGCATTGATATTGTTTTTTTGATAATTGAATTTAGGTCGTTAAATTATTTTCTGTCTGTGATTATCTCCCTCATAATAATTCTGACCAATAAAAAACATCAAAATTGTACCACGTGACTAGTTTAGATAAACGGGTAACAGGTCTAGACCAAATTTAACAGTGAATAAACAGCCTCCACCTTTTGACGTTTACAAATGTCATTTCCGAATTTAAAAAAATGAGGTGTGGCAAATCATGCACTTTGATGTAGGGTACAAATTATTGGTACATGTCTCAAAAAATTTAGTTTCATATTTTTTTCACAAAATTTTCTATAAAATCCTGAGGTATGACTTCATTGTTACTTTAACTTTTGTACCAAATTTAGAATCGTATAAGCCGGCTATGTTAGTAAAAACTTTCAACCACGACTGTTTTGAAAAAGTATCTGTCGTTTCTGTAGTTACCACGTCATTAACAATATAATATCAAAATTGTAGTTTTTTTCAATTGTTCTCATTTTAAAAATAATTATTAATTTAGAATTGTAAAATTTATTTTTTTGTTAATGGTAAGAAAAATATGAAACAATAGTATATTCTATTTGAGAGATAATCGTAACATATACCCCTCGACCTACGAATTTTACCACCCAAACTGCCGGTAGCTTGGTTTTTTCAAATTTTTGCTTTTGTGCAAATGTTCTCGACTTAATAATTTACCAAAAACCCCTCGACCTACGGTCTCGGGCTCTTAATATATAAATTATTAAGTCTCGAACATTTTCTAAGCAAAAATTTACAAAAACAAGCTACCAACAGTTTAGTCGGTAAAATTTGTAGGTCTCGGGATATAATCTATGATTATCTGATTCATAAATAAATATTTTATGCACATTGGCGATCTTTTTATTTTCTCAACAACTCGCTCGAGAAAAACGTGCAAGGTTGTTTCAGAAGCTCTCCGCTGAAATTTGCTATAATACGCTACTGAGATTCTGAGATAGGTATACGTACCTACAGGGTATTTTATAAAAACGATATGAACTTAGTTTTTGAAGACATTTTTTAATAAATCAGGTCTAATTTCGTGAATGCAGGGTTCGATATCCAATTTTTAGTCGTCAATAGCGCCTGGTGAGTTTTCCGTGGTTTATCTTTTTTGCTTTTAACGAAGTCATTTAGTCAAAAATGAGATTTGTCTAAAAAGATGATTCTTTTACCACAATTGGAATCATTTTTTTTTTCATTTGGTTCATGCATTCTCGGCCCAGTACCTAGCGCTAGCTATACCTGGGCCTTGTATTTCTCGTTCTTCCGTCATCATTCATACTTATTTTGTTTTTATTAGCCGAACTTGGCCGTCAGATGGCTCATGCCTCCTCGCGGTAGCGGTTCAACATAGCTCTTCTGACGTTCCCGTCTCTGCCACGAGGAGGCATCGGCTTACCAACTTCTAGTTTTTATTTATTTTTGCAATTTATGGCTCGCCCCGAAAATTCTAGCTTTCGGTGGTGTGCCTTTTCTGCTTTTTATCTTCTGTTTTCTGAATTTTTCTCATGTTTTTAGCAATTTTTTTTGACACACCCCGGAAACTCTTGCGTTCGGTTGTGTGCCTCTTCTGCTTTTATTTCAAATTACAAATTTCTTTCTACGTACCTTAATCCGCTCCACCGCCATCTATTGCTAGTCTATACTCGTCACGTCGCAAAGCCATTTCTGAGCACATGGTGTTGAATAGTAATTTTGTATTATTGTTTTGGAGGATATCAGGCACCAGAGGCCATACATTATCATGGGACTCAAAAAAGGACTCCCGAAGATCAGCATAGAGGGGGCATGTCCGCAGCACATGATCCGAAGTTTCGATGGTAACTCCGTCACAACCGCAGCCGACGCTACCTCCGACGCTAATAAACCTCCCGAAGTATTCCCCAAAGCCCCCATGTCCGGATATAAACTGTATCGCCTTCGGTTCAAATTGGAATCAATTTGAAGTTGCTCAATAGGTAAACTCAGGATGGCTACAACAATAGTATCGTTTTATGGTCGACACACTTTTACTTAATAAGGGCGCCGACCCAAGTTTTTCTCAAAATACGCCAAGTATCGTTGCTCAAAAGCCTAATTCTTAATAACGACGAGAAATCGATAAATTTACAGTACCGATCCTCCCTTCACTCTTGCATTTGGATGTTTTGTTAATAGCTTAGTACCGTCATTGAGTAATAAGAACTCCGCGTTAGTATCGTCAAGAGTACAACCCTTCTCGAATTTAGTAACGATCCGACGAAAAGAAAGCACAGTCTGGTCGATTATGTAAAAGCATAATTTTCATGAAGTGCATGGATTTTGCCATTATGAATTGTCAGGGTACCTATACTAAAAACAAATGCCAGTTATGGACATTTCTACTTTGTTAAATCATATTGGAAGACCCTTTGTTTGGATGCTTTTTTGAGATTCCAACCAGTAACTTTTTTGCTTCTTAAAGGTCTACCCCTAATGCGCACATAAGTCCCCTAGGGGCAAAAGGTTTTTTACTCTATATTTTTACGACTATCGATAGATTAAGATTACCGTAGTTTTGGTTTACCATATCTGAATTATGCATAAAATCAAATCGATAATTTTAAATAAGAAATTTATGCCGTACGTATTGAATCCGACGCCATTTCTAACTAAAACATTTAACATTTCTTAAATCATTAAAAGTTATTCCACTATTTTAAGCCGAGAGTCAAAACTTTTTGTATTCCAAAATTTATATATTTTTCACGTAATGGATTGTAATGGATATTACTTGTAGGTTGTAAGATAACACGTTTCGCAAACTTCAAACAGCAAATCACATTAAAGACGATCGTATGGAAACAAAAATAGTCGTTCAATTTGAAGGAGAGTAATTTCGACTTTTTCCACTAGGCCAAAAAGTGAAGTACAATCTGTATCGATCTTGTCATCACAATGTAATTCGAACATAAAATTTGAATAAAATGAACATTCCTTTCGAGTCGAAGTTTTTGCTAAGAATTTTGCTCGATTTATTGAAGTTTTGTATACATCTTCGCGTAGATATTCTCCTATTCGCCCTTTTTTAACAATTTCTTTTATTATTATTTTGTATATTACCTTTACTAAGAATGAAGAAAAAGTTTAAAAGTTTACATCACGTTCTGCACGAAGTCTGTCTGTCTATGAATATTACTCGACGATCTCTATCTGCGACATATCGAGTTGGAGTTTGAAACGCTCGTTTAGGCGAGGTTCAAAGAGATTATTTCCGTGCAGTTTATAGCTTCAACTCGAGGGTTTACTTTTTTTATTGTAATGCTCCAGTGCATTAGCGACCTACCCGTAATCTGCTTGAATTATTGGATTACTTCTTCTTTGAAACAGAGAAATGAGTTCGTGACGCATTTTTATTTTCATTTTTTATAAAACGAATGGATTTTCACTATATTTCGTTTTTATTGGAGAGATCAAGAGAGTAATTAATCAAAATTTGATTAAATAATTATTACTTTTCCGTATTACAAAGTAGGGAAACATTTTCGTCGGACTGTCAACATGGGCATGTACCCTATCAAGTTGTAAATGGTGTCTCAAAATTCACGCAAGAAGTAATTTTTAAAGAAAACACGGGTTTACAATTAAAAATTGTAAATTTTCTATTAATTCATAAGTAAACAGAATAAGATTATATATGGAGTAGCCTATCGGACAAATGGCCTCCACGGTTTTACTTGCACATACGCACTCTTTTGTTGCAATTTGCCGTGATCGTTTTGCATAAATGTGGCTGAATTTCGTTGATAGCAGCTCTCAATTTGCTCCTTCGAGACTTGGGTGGTCGTGGGCTTGTTGGCATAAACCTTAGACTCCAAACAACCCCTCCAAAAAACTCCAACGGCGTTAAATTGCATGATCTGGGCTGCGAATTATTATCACCAAAACGCGAAATCACACGACCAGGAAATGATTCATGCAGTAATTAAATTGTTTATCGGGCGGTATGGCATGTAGCACCATCTTTTTGAAACCACAATGTTGTCAACATCCATATCTTGCAATTTAGGCTCAAAAAACTAGACTATCGTGTCGTGATAGCGAGCACCATTAACTGTTATTGCCTAACTAGCCTCATTTTCGAAGAAGAATGGTCCGAAGATGTCTCCAGCCCAAACCAAACCATGACACGTCGTGGGTGCATTTGTTTCTGAACAATCACTCGTGGATTTTCTGAACCCCAAATGCTACCATTTTGTCGATTAACCAAGTCATCAAGATGAAAATGAGTCTCAACTGGAGTCGTTAGACTGTATTCTTTGGGTTTTTTTGAACTTTGGAGTTTAAGCCAACAAGCCTACAACCATCCACGTCTTTAAGGAGAACATTGAGCGTCATATGAACAAAATTTAGCCACATTTATGCCAAACGGACGTGGTAAATTTCAACAAAAAGAGCCTTTTACACTTTGTTAAATTTTTTGTTCTCATCACGTGGCGAGCACATTATTTTACGGGCGCGCTTGTAGTAGACTAATTAATTTATTTTTTTAGGTAACACCTTCATCGTAAATGTGGCGTTGGCCGACCTGCTCGTCTCCGGATTGGTGGTGCCTGCGTCTGCAGTGGTAATTTTGGCCGGACTCCAAGACAACCTCGTGGTATGCAGATTTCAATGGTTCTTAGCAACTCTATGCTTTTTAGTGACAGTTTTGTCTCTCGTTGCCGTATCTGCAGAAAATCAAGCTCGCATATGTAGTTCTTTGACATTTTACGAACTACTGACGCCAAGTAGAATAACGGCCGTAGTTCTTTTATTTTGGACCGTTTGTGCCATAATTTCCGGACTTCAGTTTATTAAAGATCTCTCCTTCGACTATTGCACTAGAAAATATTCTGGTTTGATACCTTATCAAGCTACAGTAGCGATAATATTTGTGTTCGTACCCGTTTTAATAACGTTATTTTGCTACATTAGAACCTATTATTTCGTACGAGTAGCAAGATCGAGGCCGAATTTTAAACCGCCCGTTATATTCGGATGGGATTACGCACTTATGCACACGAATTTGTTTAGTTTTTTGTTGTTTATTATTTTTTGGCTTCCGTTTGGAGTAGTCTTAGCCATAGGAACTGTCCGTAACGTTCCCGATAGTGTTTTTTATAATTTGGCGTGGTTGGCTATAAGTAAATCGTGCGTTAATTGCATCTTGTATTGTATCGCTAATAGACATTTTCGAACTGCGTATGTGAATCTCTTTCATTATTGCTGCTGCAAAACTACAGTTACCTTTTCACGTAGACAACGTCCCGAATGCGTTAGACCTTCGGGAGACGTACGAGTTCACATTATTCCAGGTTATAATATGTATTGTAGTCCCCAAAGGAGTCGTGAAGGTCCTAAAAGGTTTACCGGTCGACAGAATGGAAGAGATATCTACGAATTATGATGAGACGATACTTGCTCCGAGAGCTATTGCAGAGGGGTATGGATTTAAATTATTTTATAACTGACAGTATCAAAATCGGCTTTTTATTAAAAGTCGACACATTAATTAATTGGATAATTCTGCAATCAAAATAAAAACGAATCGGAAAGGAACTAATTCGAATATTTTGTGTGGCCTTTTCCATTTATTTTTATCTCGATCGCCATTTTACATTCCTATCGACAAAAGTTCTTTTTTATACAAATGACTTTTATTGGATATTTCTCGTGGTTTTTTAAAAGATGTTAAAAATGTATTTAAAGTGTCCAATGTAACATTTATACGAAATAAGGCAACTGGCTTCAATAAGTTGTTTCACTGAAGGGTCGATAAGAAGATGCTATTTTACTACTGGCTTAGTACAACAGGCTTACTACGATGAGAGTTTCGTGGCATGCAGTATTCACTATTAGATAGAAACTTTTTACGAGCTGCAATAATAATTGAGCTCCAAAAGAAGCCAAAGCTTCACATAATTAATTTTTCTGATATTTTTTTAACGCACCACCATCAACTAGTAAATTAACAAAATAATTGATAGCAAAGTCGGGTGTACCAGCTTACTAGTAGTATGCTAGTAGCTAGTAAATTAGCGTACTAGCTTCAAGTAAAATAGGGTCGTCTAATTTTCGAATCGATCCTTGAATTTTTTCCAAAGCATTCCACTAAAGAAACATATATCTTGGCAATAATTTGAATGCATCCTGGATCTTACAATTACAAAAATAATGCATACCTCCTACACGCCTTTCCTAAGCTTTAATTAAAATAACTAATATTTGTAGGAAACTTTTTGAAAAGACTGAATTTTAAATATGTAATAAAACGCATAAAATTAATTAGAAAAAAGTTATTTTGGCGTCCATTTGATATACATTAACATTACGTGAAAAGTTATTCCCTATTAAATACTCGGTAACCAGTAACCAATTTTAGCGAACGAGGTGGCCAACATTGATAACATCTAAACACGCACGCGAGCATAAATTATAAAAGTTTTTCTCTTCGCCCACGTTTACCTAACGCGCACAATGATAATGAAGCACAAATTATTATTTTAATTTCGTTAAACTTTACGTTCGGGAAATATAATTTGGCTCCATCCGCCTACGCACCTCAAATATTAAAGAGGTCCAACTTTTCATGGGGAGTTTTCACTTAATTTTTTGAAACAAATTATATAGGCGGAAACGTGGTAATGTACATACACTTTAGGATGGCCTTTGAGTCAGCAGTATAGGCGTAATTCATTGTTTCAGGACACCTATCATTTATTACGAAAATGGTCGAGCTGATTTTTTTAAATTGATGTGATTTTTATTGCTACAACAAATCATAGGTATAATAATGGCAGTGTAAAACTCTTTAATATAGAAACCATGATCACCACGAATTGGAGATTATTTAATTATATTTATAATGTTGTGGCCCTATCTCGGTGGAACCGTCTATACATTATGTATCGCGTTTTTTACGTAATTTTTATTTTATAAATGTCAGCAAAAGTCGATTTTTGAGCAACGCAAAATAAATCTAATAAAAAGTTGAAAAAACTAAAAATGCAAAGGATGAACGAATCAATAAAAATACTCTCAATATGTGGATAAACACACTCATGGTTACATTTACTTGTCCTCGTCGCTAACAAAATATTCTCAATTCTCAACGGCTCTAGAAAGTCAGATAAAAGTCTTTCAATATGATATTCGACAAGTTAAAATTTTTATATTTCGTGTAGGCGGTCGACGGTGGGAAAAAACCATTTTATTGGTAAAGTGGGCAAACCCCTAAGGAAAATTGGAAGAAAGTATAACGAAATTAACGACACACAAGATTAGACGTGGTTTGAGGGTTAAAAGTCTACACAAAGCTGCTCCCGAAGTGCATTTATTTCAAAAGAATTTGTAACTGCATACGTAAAGGGTGTCCCAAAATTCGCCCAAGAAGTAGGTACAATTAAAATCAAAAATTCTAAATTTTTTATTGATTCGTAAAGTATACAGTATAAGGTGATGTATGGAATAGCATATTGGGTAAATGGTCTCCCCGGCTTTGCTGGCACATACGCACTCTTTTCATGAAATTTGTCATGACCGTTTTGCATAAATGGGACCGAGTTTCGTTGATAAACCACTCAATTTCCGCCTTCAAGACGTGGGTGGTCCTGAGCTTGTTGGTTTAAACCATCGACTTCCAAACATTCCGAAGAAAAAAGTTCAACGGCGTTAACTGCATGATCTGGGCAGCCAATTCTGATCACTCTGGTCTTGCGTGTGGATGTTGATTTTTCAAACAAAACCATCTTCAGCGACGAGGCTCATTTTCATCTTAATGGTTTGGTTAATCCACAAAATTGCCCCATTTAGGGCTCAGAAAATTCACGAGTGGGTGTTGAGAGACAAATGTACCCACAACGTGTCACTGTTTGGTGTGAATTTTGGGCTGGAGACATCATTGGACCATTCTTTTTCAAAAATGCGACTGGTCAGGCAATAACAGTTAATGGTATAGTCGCTATCGCGACATAATAATTCAGTGTGCCTAAATTGCAAAACATGGATGTGAACGATATGTGGTTTCAACAAGACGGTACCACATGCCGTACAGTCCGAGAAACAATTCAATTACTACATGAATGGCTTTCTGGTCGTGTAATTTCGCGTTTCAGTGATCAGAAATGGCCGCCCAAAGCATGCGATTTGACGCCGTTGGATATTGTTCTTTGGGTTTTATTTTTAGTCCGAAAATTCTGTCAACAAGCCCACGACCACCCACGTCATTTAGGAGAAAATTGAGCGCTGTATCGACAATATTCAGCCACATTTATGCAAAACGGTCAGGGTAAATTTAAACAAAAGAGTGCGTATGTGCCAGCAAAGCCGTAGAGGCCAAATTAGCCCGATATGCTACTCCATACACAACCATAATATACTGTATACTTTATAAATTAATAAAAAATGTTTAATTTTTAATTTAAAAAACTCTTGCGTGAATTTTGGGACACCCTTTAGAAGTAAATCTGTAAAGCGGATAAATAATATTGCATTTTCTTTCTTATTCTGCATATAACGCGCATTTTAAATAACGGCTTAGTTTATGTCGCGTTAAATTTATATTTTAACAATAAAAGGTCATCTTTTCTACTTTCATGGAAGCAAGAAAGACGTCATTACAAATTCCTTCTCAGTTAACTCATTGAATTTTAACGATTTTTTGTACTAAATTTTAATCCGAATAGAATAAATTACGTAATTAAGTATACGATTATATTAACCAGCAGAACAAAGTTTTCTAAACATTTTGTTTGAGCTGGGAACGGGTATGGGTTTTTAAATAGGGCGCTTGTTTTTCAAAATTTAAAAAATTTGCGTCGTTTTTGTTATCTCGTTATGTTACATTAAGAAAACCACCCAATCGCACTAGAAGATTTTATAATATTTTTGCGAGCTGCCGCTCTAGTGCGTGATTGTTCTGATGAAAAATAAACGTAAATAAGAAAATCTAACCTTAGAAACTATAAAATGATTGAACGAGTCTATTTTGAGAAAATTTCAACAATTTTGTGAGGAAAGAAAATACTAAACCATAGGAGAAAATGGTTAGATTTGTTAAAGATTGGGCAAGTGATACAAGCAAAAAGGTCGCATACGTAAGTCAACTGCTACCGAACATTAGTTGTTGCGCACTGCGCAGCCTTCTCGGTTTGATTTATAGAACGTGTAACATAAATGTATTGCGCTGACTGAAAAAATCTGAAAATCCAAAACGTTTCGATAAACGAGCGCTGTAAAATATTCTAAACTCGCACCTTTTGACATCACGTCCATTGAAATAATTGCGTCTAAATAAATTTGATAACTCCGCAATTCACAAATTCACATAAAAAGAGCTGATCATCGGATACCATAAATGCTAATTGCTTTGTCTAATTCAAGAACCAGACAACTCACATGGAATTATTCTAGTCGACAATTAATGAACGTCCGTTTGACCGAATATGAAAATTCGACGTCTCTCATAGCTCACTTGCTACGTCTATTTGCAGTTTTCATCATTTCTATTAATTACTGCGTTACAATATACAGGGTGTCTCATTAACAATGGGCCACAGTATAGTCATAGATTCTTTAGGTTACAATAAGGAGATTGACTCTAATATATCTTGGTATAAAGTATGACTTCTTAACGGACACTTCAACGACTCTAACAAAATACACGACCTACAGGGTGAGTTATTGAATATAAGATACAAAACCACTGTACCTTTGATACACGAATTTTACATCTTTTAAAAATATATATTTTAATACAATAAATATTACTAAACGTCAGAGCCAAAGTATACAAAATTACATAAATATTTGCAAGTAAATAAACCATTGTTTCTAATTTTTCCAAAAACAAAGTTTACTACGAGCTTATACCCTAGGCGATACGAAGTTAAATTACAATATATACTCACATAAAAGTACAGATCCAGGAAGCAACGCAAAAAAATATATTTTGTTTAAATACAAACAAATTACAAAAGCAATTTTAAGGTAGAAATATAGTATAATTGGGAGTGTAATAATTATATTATTAATGTTCGTCCTGAAGAATCAATTTATAACTGTAAAAGTATTGTATAATGTGCATTTATAAAATAGATGATAGATAAATTTGATTCAAAATATTAAAAGTACTCAATTTATTTTATTTATGTTAACCAATATATTATTTTTAACAATACCAACATGTATATTTTTATAACTCGAATGTACAAACTTATTTTACATAATTTAATTTTAAAATAACGTGGGTACCTAATACAATATTCGACGTATCGGTAATTCACTTTTTTTGCTCTTTGGAAGCATTAAAATGACATTAAATATATAACAGGTATATTGAAAATATAAAAATACTGAACAGCACTTTACAATTTACATTTGAAATATATTATATTATTCAAATTCCGAGTGCCTGCTATCTCATGTTTTTATATTTTAGACTTTGGACAATACTCGAAAAGTTTACCTTTTTCAATTAAGTTCCAAATTCTACAACTATCAAAAAAAGGCGACAAATTATAACCGATGAAGTTGACGATTGTCTCCTTAATTTGTTCTAAATACAAGTACCGAGTGGTCAAAGTGACGTGAGTTCTGGACTGTAAAGTGCATAAGATAATGTATAGCCGTTTTATGCGACGTGACATGTCGTTAAATGCAATATTTTTAATTTAACATGTATGCCCTCACATCACACGCCACATCCGTTTCGACGAGACAACTGGCTTAAGTCCTATGACTTTTGAACGTTAGTTTGCTACCTACTTACTTCAAGTCCACTGTAATTACTCTAAAGTTGTTCAATAATCATATAAAACGCACTTCAATGTTTGATACACATTTAACAATTGAAACATTGATCTACATCACTCATGGGACCTCTCGGAAAATGCTAACTTGAGATTTGAGGAGCAAGCGTCAACTGCCTCGGCTACCTGCCGATGTAACTAATAACTAATTATTGTATGTAGATAAATGTATTTTGCTATAATATGGTGTAAATAGATTTTATGTTTTATTGTAAGCAAAAACGCATTTATTTCATGAAAAAATCGTATATTTGACTTACTCGAATATAACAAAAAATGCACTAACAACATGTAAAACTTGAATATAAAACTGAAAACATGGTTGTAAACAACATTTAAGTGTTGCCTTCTTCCCAACTGTGATCTCTCTAACGAAGATAGGACGTAATAGATTTTATAGTTAAAAATGTGATATGGGACCACAAATGTGTGAAACGGCTTGTCAGTGATATATGTGATTGCTTATGCATTTTTAAAAAGTTTTAGTCACTCTTGTAATGTTGTGTTTTATTTTAGAGGTCAAACACTCAATTTTGACTCAAATTCTGCGCTTCTATACCTATCACTTACCTCGAACAGTCCGTCTGTTCTCTTATGTACAACACCGTCCTTTAGGAGGGTACTTGCCCGTACCACACAAAAGAGTGTTGCCATTGCCACATTCGTGTTATTGGAGGACACGTTTTTTTGAATATTTAAAAAATATTCTGAAGGCTACCCTCAGAAACTTCAAAAACTAGACTATGCGTTTTGTAGTGAAAAATTTAAGGTCGTGCCTGTGGTGCCTATCGCAAACAATCTCATTTCAAGATGGCTCGCAAGAAGAGGCTCTTGTAAATTTAACGCTTTTAGATTCAAAATGAGCGACGTGAATAATTCAGCAGTAAACACTTCATCCTGACCTCAAGATTTATTTATTTTGTTTCTCGCAATTAACTAGAGAAATAGAATATTCGAAGCAAACGATAAACAACTTGAGCAGTAAATTTTCCTTGATTAAATTTTCGTAACTTAGTCGTGGATGACTTGTTACTTTATTAAATTTTAAATTTTATTATTAAATTTCCTAATAATTGTATCGCGCTTAAGCGCTTATTTTCCAATATGTGTTTTCGACATATACCTACTTAGCACTTATACTTTTCGTCGTTTTATTGTGCGAACCAAACACGTATCAGAACAAAATTTAATAAATTGTTTGTGTTGTCTTGGGGTATGAAGTCGCCGAACGCTTAAAAAATACTAAACGGGATAGGGAAATACAAAAAGTTCACTCTATTTTTTTGAATATTATACAAAAACGCTTATCGGCTCTGTATATTAACAAAAAAACAACGAATTTATTGTATAAGATAGTAAATTACCTACCTACTAGTCCTTTTATTACCTCTACAACAACCACTATACTATAGTACGCACAGTATAAGAAAACCTTTTCAGACATATCGCGCCTGAAGTACAAAACTCGTGGTTAAAGCTTTGATTTTAGCAAAAAATATTAATTCGCTATTTAAACCTGACGTTAACGTACATTGCCGAGCCAATTAGTCGCGGTTTGTAGAAAGAGCTTTTCGTCTATTGTGCATACTATACTCGTAGCTACCAACTTAAAAAATTCGCAGCATCAAAAGTGACTAAAATTAAGTGTTTCTTATGATGTTTTTATATAAATAAATGTATGTATATATCAAATTATATAAATATAATAAATGTTTTATAATAACCAAAATTATAGATGTAACCTAAATGTTATTAAAAAAATATATACAAAATGATTGTTAATGTAATCGAGCTGTATATGTGTTACATGTGCAAGCTTTTTCTAATTGTTGTTTATATAATGTTATTGTACAATGTAATAGTAATAACTAATTACGTATGTTTATATGAGTGTATAAAGCGGGTTGTTTTGCCTCTTTGGACACAATACCCAATTGCACTACCCCAAAACAGAACGCTAGCTATATTCTCCCTCTTTCTATGATGAGTGTTTGTTCATTTACGCTATAAATGCATTATTGGTAATTACTTCCTGAGCGGATGAAGTTATAATTGTAATACCACCCCCTTACCCCACCACACTAATGGGTATTTTGTGCAAAAATAAGTTAATAGCCCACCGCTATAATTATACTAAGCTATCGTATTATTTTATTTATTTATACGCCTCCTGCTTAGGAGGCTATAAGCGGTATTCTAAATGGGAATCATATTAATCTTATATTGAAAAATAAATGTTGTGATATTTATAAAAAACTAAAATGGCGCTTATAATATAGCTTTAGTTTACAAATAAATAATTATTTACGTATTAAGCGTATTATTACTAGATATTTAAGAGCATCCTCACACAGGACATTTTAGTATCTTTTAGTATTTTCATTCTCGTATAGGTACAATTAATAAATAAATGATAGTTTCATCGAGCCAACCCCTTCTTCGTATAACCAAAGACCATGTATATCGATATACTTCGTCTATGGTATAACATAGCCCACGAGTCGTGGATTTGCATAAAATTAAAGCAGAAGAAATTTGTCTAACCACTTATGTGAAACACCAAGATTTAACTATAAATCCCTGAATTATTATCACTCGACAACCGATGACCAAATCATAACATTTTGTTTGTGCTGGAGTTTGCTATCTAGATTTAGGGAAAAATTCTCCTGTCTCCTCTCCGCCCATCTAAGACTGTATATACCCCAAGGACCCTAGGGAAGTCCATAAAATTATTGGGTGTATATGATAATTAGAGACATCATGCAGAAGTATAAAGGCGATACTATGTTTAAATCTTGGGGAAAAATTCTTTTGTCTCTTTTCCACCTATCCAAGACGGATTCCACCCAAATAGTCTCAGGAAAGTCTTATGAAATTACTGCTATTGAGTGTATGTCATAAGTAGAAACATTATGTAGCAGTATGAAGTCGATACTACGTCTAGATCTGAGAGAAAAAATATTTTGTCTCTTTATCACCTATCCAGAACGGATTCAACCCAAAGGACCTTACGGAAGTCTTTGAAATCACTGTAATTAAGTGTGTATGATAAGTAGAGACATAATGTAGCACTATAAAGACAATACGTGGCGATATTATGTTTAGATCTTAAGAAAAAACTTATTTTGTCTCGTTTCCACCTATACTATACTGTATATGTATACTGTATAGTGTATACTATATACTGTCATTGAGTGTGCATAATAAATAGAGTTATCGAGCCTAATGTTGAGCAAAAATTAAGAGTTGGCGATTCAGGAGACCATAGCCTCTGCCGACGACGGTGCCAAATAATCAAAAATTCAGCATTCTGTAAACTATTAAGTTCATATAAACTAAGATAATAGAACAAACTTTAGCTCGAATTTGCATTATGATTTTATGAAAAACGTTAAACATAATATTTATATACCTATACAAATTGCGGAACATTTAAGTTTTGAAATTGGTAGTCGTGGCTTGAAACTACTTCAACTCAATCCAGTTTATGTCGTGTTTACTTTCTTTCAAGCCTAACTCGATCGGCTCGACTCGAGTCAAGCTATTAAAATTTTAGGCTTGACTGAAGTGCTTCAAGCTGCTCGAAGTTTGAAGCTACCTACTTCGTTTACGTCGTAACTTTCAAGCGGATTCAGTGGATCCACTTCGTTAAAGCGGCTTGAAAACACTCGACGTAAACGTACTCAATAATAATTAAGCCGTGTCCCGTATAACTTAACGAGCATTCACATTGAGAATTCACATGAAGCAGCAAATCAAATGGGCACACAACAACCATGCCCTACTGTTGGCGGTCTTAAAATATGTGGGACTGGACGAGGTAAGTCGATGTTTCTTGAAGAGTTATTTGCTGGGACGTGAAACAATAGTTAAGCCGAACGAGAATTCTCCAAACTTTCTAGAGTTTCGTGCGGTGTTCCTCAGGGTTCGATTTGGAGTCCATTGCTATGTATCATTAATTTATACCTTAAACCTTAAGAATTACTTTTTTTATTCGGAGTGTCATTGTTATGCAGATGGCACTCATCAGATATACTTGGCATTCATTGAGGTAAATGTCGAGATTGAAGTCTAAAAACTGATCATAGATCTGACCCAGTTACTGCATTTTGCCCGAGATCATGGATTTAAGATCAATCTTGCAAAAACTAAACTGTTCTTATTAGAACCTAAAGTTATGAAGGCTCGCTTTAAAGCTCAAAATATACCTGTTACCTTAGATGGCGCGAGGTTCAAAATTTCGGGGAGCGCAAGAAATCTGGGTCTCGTGGTAGACCAAAAATTAAAATTTAATAAACATTTCAATATTTGTGCCCAGAGAGCCTACAACAAATTAAGTACAAACAATTTTCGCATGAAGCCAGTGTTTGCAAGATTCAAACGATGAAAAACTCTTGTACACGATTAATTTACGGCCAGAGAAAGTTCCTCTCGTAAGTTATGCAGTTTGAATTCGCTCAAGATGAGCTTCAGGAAATTCTTTCATTATGCCTGTTTCTTCCATCATAGGTATAATAATAAAAACTAAGTCTCCACTTGACCTTTATTGTAGATTCACGTTCAGGACCGATGTACATGAGCACAACCTGAATCTAAGATTCACTCCTATGTGTAATAAACTTGATAACGCTGTGAGGGAACTGCCTCTGAGCTCGTTTAAGAAGAGATCGCTGAAAGTTTTGAGGGAGCGGTGATGCGGTCGGGCGGAGTCTGGTTTGTGACTGTGGCCTCTGGTGAATTATAGATTTGTGTGTTTTCTTTTTTCTACGATTTATTTTTCAGTAGCCGTCTGGCCATTTGAGTGTCGGTAGATAGCTTAACGTGTGTTGATGACTTAGCGTATGTACAGTGCTAATTGTAGCTGAGCTTGCTTCCCTTTCCGTTTGTGGTACTTTGTTGTAGATACCTTTTTGTTTATTGGGAATAAAATGCATATTATATGATTACTAAAGTGAATGACTACTACAATCAAATTTGCATTTCCACCAAGCAGTTTAACGATTTCCCATCATCTATATGGTACGGTAGTCTCTGGGGGATAGCATCAAAAATGCAAAATCTTGACTTTCATCGCATGACATCTTACCCCCTGAAGGTGAACACAGTACAAAATCAAAAATTTTAAGTGTCAATGTCGCTAATGTCTAATGTCAGATACCGGTTTTTCAAAAGTTACTAGAAAATCACCACCACCTCTAGCCCCGTCGAGACCGGACTATTGTGTTTTTGACAAGTATGACGTTTTAAGTGCCGATTAAATTAAACGTTGACTGCGTTGACTCAAAAATCTAACATGGATCTCATTTAAAGATGATAAATCTTTCAGAAGTTTGTATGATAATATACTTTTAAAGTTACCAAAATTCAAATTTTAATTTCAGCAAATAACTTATCCAATATCGGTTTTTTGCATCATAGCTACAGAATTTTGTGAGAGATTTTCATTTTGTGGTTTACGAAGTGCGTATTTGACCTAATCTGTTCTGGCTTTCGGAAATGTCTTTATTAACAACTTTTTTGTAGCAATCCTATCTCTCTATCTAAGAAATGAATTGTTATTTAGTGAAAACGCTTCTACTATAATATACCATGTATTTATTATGATATGCTACGTCATACCTTTTGTCGGAGCAATTTGTGCGGACAGTTTTTTAGGGCGCTACAGGTAACTATATTATCATATCTATTAATTTAGCATCGCTTCTAATGCCCAAAATGCAAAATGTAACTTTGTTTAAATTATACATTTTTACTTTTAGGACAATTTTATACTTTTCCCTAATATATCTAATTGGCAATATTTTTATGTGTTTTGCATCGATACCACTTTTAGAAGTCTCCCCCATGTAAGTTGGTCCCTTCAGTAGTAGCATATTTTGTTAATATAAAGTAAAATTGCAGCATTTTATCGTTTTTTGGATTGACCCTAATAGCAATCGGAACAGGGGGCATTAAGCCGTGTGTCGCGGCATTTGGAGGAGACCAGTTTCATTTGCCGTACCAAAAAAAACAACTTCAACATTTTTTTTCCATCTTCTATTTTAGTATAAATTTAGGCGGCTTTGTCGGTATGATACTTACTCCTGTATTAAGAAAAAATTTTGTTTGTTTCGGAGAAGATACTTGTTACGCATTAGGGTTTGGTTTCCCGGCTCTACTTATGTTTGTAGCTTTAGGTTAGTACCTATGTCTAGCACACCCTTCGTATACGATAATTGAGGCACTCGAAGGACGCCAGTTTAAGGTCCTAATCGTAACCAAATACAGATTCCTAATGCACTTATACACAACTTTTGTTTATCTCCACAAGTATCGGTTAGCACTATTTCCCCCCGATATGAGCTGTGCCGGTGCACGGTTTCAATCGTTTCATGATTTTTGTGGGTTTCGCAACATTTTTTTGCCTTAAAAATGGGCGACGGTCACCTTGCGCACTGATTTAAACAAAATAATGGAACCAATCGTTGAACAACCTTTTGTATGTTCCCTAGTCAATGACGAATGAGGAGCAACCAATAAGTTCAGAACAATCCTCGGTTGCTTCAATTATCATCGCATTTGAATGAGAGGCTAAAAATCAATAAATTCAAAAGTTTAAATATAAAATTTAAATTACAGGTTTGTTCGTAGTAGGAAAAACATTTTATCGTATAAAAACTCCAAAAGATAACATCATTTTACGTTTCTTACGGTGCACGCTGGTAAGTTCTTGGAGGTGTGTGAACTTCTTCTAATTTTTCTTTACAGTACGCTCTATCGCAAAAATGTAACAATAAAAATAAAAATGAAACGAAAAACCACTGGTTAGATTACGCCAAAGGAAAATTTTCGTTCAAATTAATTTACGACATGAAAATAGTATACGCTGTATTGCTGCTTTATACTCCGTTACCAATCTTCTGGTCTCTTTTCGACCAACAAGGATCAAGATGGACTTTTCAGGTTTGATATACGAAGTACGGTTATTAATTTGTCCACAAATTATAAACAAAATCCCATTTTTGTTATTAATTTACTAAAGGGCCTTCCCGAACTCACGCAAAAAGTAGTTTTGTAAAACAATTTACAATTTTTAATTGCAAGCCTGTGTTTTCTATCAAAATTACTTCTTGCGTGAATTGTAAGACACCATTTATCAAAAAATTTCACGCGCATACATTTCAGGCATCCAAAATGGATGGAATGGTATTCGGAATTCAAATTTTGCCCGACCAAATGCAAGTTATAAACCCAGCTATCGTGCTAATTTTAATACCATTTTTCGACCGTTGGTTATACCCATTTCTAAACAAAATTCACGTCTTGGAAAATCCATTACATCGAATGGCCATTGGTGGTCTAATTGCCGGCTTTGCGTTTTTATCCGCCGGTATACTCGAGCTAGTGTTAGAAACCACTTATCCCGAATTACCAGATAAAAACACGGCTTCGATTAATTTCATAAACACCTTACCTTGTATGTTAAGTATCGACAATCCTTTCAATGGAGTGCAAGAATTGAGACCTGGAGAACTTTTTTGTTTTAAGCATGTCGATGCCGTTGCGACTGCTGAATACGATATAGTGATTAATGCGCCACTTCACTGTCAAGACTTAGACTTGCAAGGAACGGCATTTCAAATGAAAATTCAAGCTGTGGAGAGTCAGGTAGCAAACGAAACAAAATCTTGCCTTCGTTCTTTTTTTATTAAAACTACAGTTGCAATCTTTTTATTTAGATCGATACCATCCTGATTGGAATTCGAGACTACAAGGTAGAAATATATACCACCAATCCAGTCGATACGAGTAAATCTCTGAATGGAAAACCACGATTAAGGTAAGTTGTCATTTATTGTCGCTATCATTGGCTATACAACCCTTATTAATCAATTGGTAGCCATCATATATCTGTATATCGTCTAATGGGGGTATGTAAATGAAATGGAAGGTACTTCCAATAAATTGTACATTTCTTTCCTTTTCTGGCTCCTGGGATCCCAGTTTCTGCTCCTTTCTGCTTCAATAAAGTGCTTAATCAAAGTCACGATTTCAAAATATACAACTCAGAGCCTAGCAGTGAGGCCGCGTTCTGCCAACAATAGAAGCTTAGCTTTGAATTCTTCTTTCACATCATTCACTCTCTCCTTCACATCATTAGAAAGAATTACTGTTCTGTCCATGTTAAGCAAGATCTGATCCACCTTTGTTGGCGACAGGCCCAATGATTAAATTGCTATTTTGGCCAAAGTTCTGTGAGCCAACATATTATGAGCTCGTACTGCCTTTGCTTAGGCGTGGCCAGACATGATTTTTTGAAATTCACTACCATGCATAATGTAACCGATTGCCATTGCCTTCATGGAAGGGCATCAGTAAATAAAATCCACCAAGTTAAAATAATATTTGACAGATAAAGACAGCTAACAAGAATGTCTTTTGTGCGAGCCAAATGTCACCAGATAGGTACTAGCTTGGTTTAAGAGTTTAATCTTCTTTACTCCGCTCAACAATGCTGTGAATATTGCATCATAATCACTTGGAGGACAGGAGGAGCATTGATAAATGGCTAGTAAATAACAAACGTTCGTTTATATGAGATGTATCTTGTGACATCTTCCAGAAATCCATTCTATCAGGAAAGGCCTGAAATGTCTCTACTTTTCCCATAGATCCTCATTTTAGGGTATAATTTTAAGAGGGGCAAATTTAGTTCTTTTTAGTGACATTCCGGGACACCCTATACGTGTAAGAAAAACCGTTATCACACCTAGCGTTTTTTTCAGAATCGCATACATCAAAGGTTCCTCTATTCTTCACAATACTACAATAACGTTAAAATTATCTCATTCGTCCGACTTCAAAGACGTATATTTTGTTAGCGATGAACCTTATGGAAATTTGGCCGTTTCTGCCTACATGGAACTGACTCCTGGAAAGTTGGTAACTAAAAATTTTGCACTATCTAACGAATTATAATTTAACATTTCTAGTTACGTATACGTCGTTAGGTCAGATGACAAAGACAATTTGCACAAGAAGAAGGTGCAGTTGCTTTTAGGGGGTGTCTACACATTAGTATTGAGAGAACGTTCTGGAATTATCGAAGTATACGTTAGTTTAACGTTAAAGTCAGTTATTTAAGTTTATTTTCAGTTCGAAAAATTGTACGCAATGGCTCCACCTAACACTGTCAACATTTTATGGTTAATTCCACAATACTTCTTAATATCTGTCGCTGAAATCATGTTCGGTATTGCGGGACTGGAATTTTCTTTCATTCAGGTTGGACAAAAATTGCATTTTTGTTTGTAAAATTTACAACAAACATGTTTAAGGCTCCAAAATCTTTCAAAACTGTAACAATTGCTGCGTGGTATCTCTCGGTCGCAGTGGGAAATCTCTTAGTGATTATAATTACTCAGGCCAAATTTTTTAAAAGCCAAGTAAGTGTTATTCGATTTCTTATTTAGGTCCTACGTTATCGGACAAAATTATCTGAATCAAGCTTTAATTTGTAAGTAAATTAACAGTAGAACATTAAACATAATGATGTCATTAAAGGTACACCATTCTAATTATGCGCCTGCCTTATATACAGGGTGTTCATAAAAAATATAGACATTTTAGTAGGTGATAAGCTGATAAGTGATAATAGAGATTAAAACTAAATTCCAATACACCAACAAGGTGACACGCCTACAACAATTAACCAAGTAAGTGTTGGAGACACTATCTCAAGAGGCATTGCTACAAAAGGCTGTCCTCAGGAATGGGTACTCTTTCCACTTCTTTGGAATATAGTCGTAGACAGTCTCATCAGAAACCTCAACGGCCATGGATTTTATACTATAGGCTACGCAGACGATGTTACGATTCTGCAATCAGGAAAATTTGAGAACACCCTATGCGGATAGACTAAGAGAATTTCTTAAATTAACAGAATATCAAACACTCCTTGACTGTAAACCCGAGCAAACAAATTTGGTTCTTTTCACCACAAAAAGAAACAGCAAATTAATTTTGCCTACTTTGAATGGAATTTCCCTAGATCTAGTGAGCGAGGTTAAATATCTGGGCCTTACTCTAGACCACAAGCTTAATTGTGTAAACCACATTAAAAACAGATTACACAAAGCAAGTCTGGCTTTCTGGCAGTGTCGCAGGTCTGGCTTTCTGGCAGTGTCGCAGGGCAATGGGAAAAACTTGGAATATTTTAAACAGGAAAATCCTGAACAAGAAAATACTAATATCCACGGACAGTAAAGCTGCCTTGCAACATTAAACACCTGCAAGGTAACCTCTGGCTTCTGTTGGAGTGCATAAATCTGCTGAATCAGATATCCAAAAACAATGTGCTTATAATATGTTGGATCAAAAGACGTCAAGGAAATGAGGGTAAAGATAAAGCAGACAGGCTGGCTAAGAGAGGTTCAAATGGCCTTTCCTGTGGCCCTGAGCCAATCATCAAACCAGCCGTAACTACTGTTAATGCCTTCCTTAAAAATCATACCGATCAACAACAGACTGAAAGATGGAGAAGAAGTGTAAGTTGCCGCAAAAGCAAAAGAGCTTTACCGGCTCCTTCTAAGAAGCTGCAAAATACTGTCTACAGCTGTCCCGAACGAATCTACGTATAGTTTGTTTCACCTTCTTCCGATTTAGCTTTTCGACTTTACCTATTGAAGTGTCTTCTAATCCGTTCCCAAAAGAACCATAAATTAAACTTACAAAGCCGCATTGTCCATTTCTTTACGGTTTAAAATTTTACCTGCATATAAAAAAACCGTAAAGAAATGGACAAGACGGCTTTGTAAGTTTAATTTATGGTTCTTTTGGAAACGGATTAGAAGACACTTCAATAGGTAAAGTCGAAAAGCTAAGTCGGAAGAAAGTGAAACAAACTATACAATCGCAGGGACAATCACGGGACACTGTCGACTACACAAACATCTCTACACACTGGGCTTGGCAGATAGTCCCTGATCGCGTGGATGCGAACTAAAAGGCAAAACGGTTGAATATGGGCTTTGTCACTGTCCATGGTTCAACCCTGACGTCAATAAGAAGATCCGTGTTGGAGGACTTCTGGCTCGATATGGCCAAAATAAGCACCACCCTCCCGCCATCATCCTAGAGTTCATCCTACAAGTAGGATGGCTTAAGATCTGATGAACACGGCGCGATCACTTGACGGAAGTAAAATGAACGCGATTAAGTGGTCTTAGTGCAGAGATTTTGCTCTCCCCCACCTTAAATGATGCAGATACGTGAATCGAAGTATAGTTTTTGTCTTTGTCTTTAGGCGTTGCTTTCACCTGCGAGAAACTGCCAGCTATAAATGCCAGACAAACTATCGTGTAGAAACTAGCTTAATGTAATCTGGACTGTAAGTACGAGAAAACTCGAGGAAGTCTTGCGGAAGTCGCTTGCAATACTGTAAATCTGCAGTAGAAGCGACTTCTACAAGACTTCCTCGAGTTTTTTTGCACTTGCCGTTCAGTTTACATTAAGCTATAGCTATATCTGGGGGGCTATTCTAGCTAATCGAGTCCAGAGGATACTCCAAAAGTCATCAAAAGAAATTTTTGTTTTTCTGAGAGGTGAACGTTGCCTAAAAATCGCAGAAAAGCCATTTCTGATTACACTACAAATCTTTTTATGACACTTTTAGCCTGTTTTACATCATCTACAATCGATTGCAATCTTTAGATAACTAGTTTAAGTGTACTCATATTTTGCAACTACTGTACTTACCTATTTATGTAGATACGTAGACACCTACTTTGTAAGAATTTTTTTTTACTAACTCAAGTACGGCAAAATTAAAATTTTTGTTTTAACAGGCTCACGAATTTTTTTTGTTTGCGATTATGATTGTGGCCGATATGATGGTATTTACCGAAATGGCTGCGAATTATAGAATTGTTCCATTAGAAGCAGACAGCTCGACTTCAGATCTCGATCTTGACGTCGACGAAGATTATCCGTTAATAAGAACGACCGACGAATCGAAACGTCTTTTAGCCCTAACTAATTAATCTTTGATTTTAATAAAGTTAAATTGAATTGAGTTTGTGTTTGATATTTTAAATGCTCTTATCTTAGATTGGAAAGCTATTAAAATTATAGTAGTATACCTATATTCATAAAAATTGTAGAAATTTTATTTTCTATTATTTAACGTTGAATTAACTTTTAGAAGGTCAGGCCTTTGGACCTTCGACTTCCATTATGAATGTATGTTTAGCATTTAATTGAAAATTGGTTACATTCTAACTGTAACAGGAATACGATCAGAGACACGAGGAGGAACTGCATGGAAGTTCTTCAGGGCATGAGGCGGCCACCCGTTGCACTTCAGCTTAGTCCCCTTAACCAACCCCTGTGTATTACAGTCTTTTCCTGGAGACTCTTGGAATCTAAAATAGAACAAGTGAGGATTTTTTTATATTTCAGCAATGAGTTCTCCGTAAAGGTGATCTTATTCCAAAATCTTACGTATTATAGACGTCCAAAAGGACTTGCTTAGAAGAGAATAAATCTTTTCAACACAGTTTAGGTCGATTCTCAGCTTTCGGGAAACTGGGAAAGTCTACCCTGTGTTCTGCTTATCCGGAACTAGGACTGTGGTCATACCCATAACATGACTGGGATGTAAAGAGCCGACTGGTCTTTCTAAGGCTCCCTAAATCCAAAACAGTAAAAAAAGAAAACTTATGTTTGATGTTTGGTACTATTTCCGATATCTTTTTGAATATTTTAAGAGTTTGTAGTATGAAAAAGTCCTGTTATGGCCACATCAGCTGCTTTGCTTCGCTTTTCATAGTACTTACAACAGTACAAGTGACCCAGAGATTCCCAAAAACAATTTCCTAAAAACGTACGGCTCTTGCATACATGCATGCGTCCAAAATTTCATCTGATGAAAGTGAACTTTCTTTTTCTGAAGGACATACTTTTAACTCGCATACATTTGATAAAAGATGACTAACATTATTCTAAAATTTACTGTCGCATATTTTGCCTTTTATTAGATGACTTGTATTATATTATGCCTGTATACGCAAGAGCAAGTACTTAAGTTGAGGGATATCAAATATTATCAATTAAAAAAATCAAAGATATTTTTTTATCTAGTACTTCATAAAAGCTATTGTTGATAAATAAAATTTTCTCGGTATTAATTTAAAAAAACTTATAAGTGCATGTTTAATTTTTGGCTCCAATTTAGTACTAAAACGACTAGTGGCAAGTTAGTACCGCATCAAAATGGGTGCACAAAAAAAGGAACCTGAAAACGAAGACCAGCCAAACGGTAGGTTACTATTTTATATCTGATGCCTTTAAACACTGTTCATACTGGGGTTACAATGTTACAAAACACTGTTATCTTCATTTATTTTAAAACTGTTTACGTAGCGTAAACAAAAAATGAAGATAGTACTTATTTTTGAAAATACTCTTTCCATAATTTTTGTTATACGTGTTGATGTTTTTTCCAAAGCTAGAAAGATACGAGAATGCAAATGAAGGTTAAGGACCAATTCAAGAATCAAACTCACGCTTACTTAAGTTTTTGCTAACTTCGCCCACTTTTACAAATCCGGCCATTGTACGAATACAGAATATACTAGACTAGCATACCGAATTTGCCAAATGGGCGGAGTTAGTCAAACGGAAGTTTAATTTAGTTCTTGGATTTGGCCCTAAATAGAAACTGTATCGAGTGTCGGTAACTAATGAAAAAAACATTTTGTGAATACAGATTCTTCAACTGTCGTATGCCAATTTTTATCCAATTATAAGTCCAAATTAAATTGAAAGGGTTCTTATTGTTGGAATCTACGGGACTTCCTTTAACGTTGTTTCAAACGTTTATCAAAAATTCTTCACAGTCACTTTCATACAGTAAAATGGTACCACAATTTTTAAATGTGTTTCAATTGTGCATTGCCTAAATCTCTAAAACACCAAAATTAACTACCACCACAACAAGTAATTTCATTTCTAATTTAAACGTGTCAAATGAAATAATGAAATGTTTATCGAGGTCTCCAGGTCTCCACTCTCCACAATTGCATTATTGCGTTTATCAAACACCTTAGAAAGAGGTTAAGCATCAATTCTCCGTTAATCTGTTAAGAAAATTATTGTATGGCACAAATTCCGATACTGCACAAGCACAAGTTTGGTCTTGCATCACCAGAACAATTGATAATATGTTCTTATCTTCAGTTTTGTTTACACGATTCTTTAATTACACTTCTCTCTCTTTTTAATTACTTATATCGTTTCATTTACTGTAAAGATTAATAACTTATCTTTAAGAGATTAAATTAATTTATGTGCAAATATTAGAATAGTAAAAAAAGAGACGAAAGGGTAATAATTAATAATACGCAGTACTTTATAGTACTGTTGAGCCAAGACTGAATTGAGTTTGCAAAGAAATTAGAGCAAAACTGAAAAAGTATGAAACTTTATTCACAGTACATAAACTAGTTTATGTACTGTGCTTTATTGCTAAAAATGTGGATTAAAACAACTCAGATTTACATTCAAAGGAATAAGTATATTTATCTTAGGCTTCAACTCGTAGAATTTTTTCGACGGTAAATATCATGATGACCTTGAACTTGAATTAAATTCATGAAATTCCAAGCAAACGCCATGAAATTCAAATTTTGAATTTGAATGGCTTCACTGGCTTTACTGTCCGAGCTATAGTCGTTGATTGAGGATTGTCCTCAGAAGGTTTCTTATCAACTTGTGAGCCATTTGGTTTTGGTAATATGTGGTTACATACTTTTAAAATTTCATCTCTGTAAACTCTGAAAGCTGCTCACGTACAGAGAGGCCGAGCAGAGCCACTTCCTAATTCGTCAATGCACCAGATCACTGAGGTCTTCAGCTCCACATTTCACTAAAAACGGCTGATGTTTTCTTTCTTTCTCGTACGCGTTAACTAATTCTAAAACTCTTAAAATATTTAAAAATATATCAGAAATAGTACGTAACAATAGCATGCTCAGAAGCTCTCTCTGATTTCAAAAATCTAAAATTATGCGGTGTGTTTCTATTTATTTGAAATGGGAAAGCTGATCTCATTTCCGGATGCGCCGGAAGTCAAAATGTAAAATATTTAGTATTCCTAATATAGATCGATAATTTTACAATCTTCAAAACCACTCAAATATACAGGGTGTTGCAATTAAAATAAAAAAGCTAACCGCATCAAAATTTAACTAGCGCATAGTGGAAAATTAAATTCAGTTGATAAATTAAGAACTTAGATATCTACAACATATAAAAAATAGACAAAACGGCCGGAGCCGTTTTGATATAATCCGTTTTAAAATTCTAGTCGACTAGTCTAGTCTAGTCTAGTCTTTGGTTATTCAAAAATTGGCAATTTTAAAATTATTTTTAAAATTGACTAGGTATATCAAAACTAAAGCCCTATAGTTTGCCTATAATATTCCTATTTTTAGATTTTTGTAATAATTATTATCTCCATGGGGCCGCCATTTTCAATTTAAAAATTTGGAAAAGGTATTTTTTAAGTAGGGCTGATGTGTACTAACTTATAGCCCAATATAAATACTGTGGGTCAAGTTTTTACGAAATTCGACTAAAATAATCCCCTTATTTTGGGCCACCCTGCTTACCAGCTTTTGTTTGGAGTTTGGACATGCACACAGGCACTCTTTCTAAAAGTTTTTTTCCTGTTTTGGATTCAGGGAGCCCGAAACGTTGAGAAATTAAAATTTTTTTAAAATTCCTTTTTTTCGTTTTTATTACTTTTTCCAAGTAGACCAATATCACTTCGTGAGATCCTGTCTCGAGTCTCAGAAATGATGACACACCTTATAAGTTATTTCGCTGTCAATAATGAAGGACTTGCATCATTCAAAATCCTTAGGTTTTAGTTTTTGTTTTTGATATACTTTTAACATTTTCATTTACTATCTAATCTAAAATCTACATTGTTGTAGACTATTGTAAATTAGTTTCTGATATAATTACTTCAGTTCGTACCTCAAGTGCCTTTCTGATTGAAATGGAAATATTTTGAGTGCATTTAATTTATATTGGGGCAATTTCAAATTATCTTAGAAGCGACTGTTTCTCTCTCGGCGGGAGACAAAAACGTTTGTTGCACCTCTGTGGTGCCTAAAGTTGCATCATATGTGCCACGTTCCTTATCGATGAGTCTTATTGGTCGTAGTAGTAATGCCTATAATAGGTAATAAATGTATTTATAGTGCCAATGCACTATTTATTGCGCGTAGATTACCACCTTATAAAATTAAAATATAAAATTGGGTAGTACTATTTCTATAGGAACCAAGGAACCTACTTGCTTTTCTCTAAATTTTCTTTGCTTCTGATTAGTAAAAAATAAAGAATGATAATTATGCAGTCTTCGATCAAAGAAACGTAACTCATTGTAAATAATTTTCCGTAAGTAATTAAAATTTCGTTTCACTGTCTGAAAGAATCTCTAGGACAGTGCTGTTTCGTTTATCTTCAGACACCGATAATGAGTAGTAGGTATTACTTTATATGTATCAATAATAATTGTTGTTATTAATAATTACGGCCAGGTCCAGGCTGGTCGAACGGCTATAGGAGAGTTTAAAGTCCTTGGTTTGAAACTTGCTGGCACCTATAGATTTTTTGTATATCCCATATGGACCGACAACTGTATGTCTCGTTTGCAATAACCTTAGCAATTGAACGGGCGTAAAAAGTAATACAAAGAAAAATTTGTATAAAATCATTTCTTCAGTCCCAATGACCTATCGATCCAAACTCATTGTGTGCAATACCGACCTACAAGTACCTACATAGTTCAGTCAATAAAGGCTTCTTACTGCAACTAATTAGAGGAAAGCTGAATTTTTGCAGGTGGATAGTGCCTATAACAGCAAGAATTTTCACAAAAGTCCCCATTAATCCCCCGTTTGCTTTCCCCACTGTGTCTCTCTAAACACGGGATTATTAGTGTTTCTCGTACAAGTCTATCTCCTAAGCCAAAAAAGATATAACTTCAATTTAGTTTCCCTTAAATCTTTAAACTATTTTCTGCCAATTACGTTATAAACATTTTGTTGTTATCTGTAATAGTTTGTCCAATATTAATGAACCTGTTGCTCAAAAACAATAATAGTTCGTGTCTAGCCAATATCTGATAAGACTTGGACAATACTCTACTCCAAGTACCTCCTTATGAACTCATTACAACTCTTATTACGAAAAATTTGCAATTTTTGTCTTTTTATAAAAATATTAGGCATGCAACGAATCACTAAAATTACGTTGAATTTATCTAGAACATGTTTTTCAACAGTTTTTAAGCCAAATCTCTAACTGCTCTAATCGACTTGTTTGGATACTTTCTTTTTCAAATGAAGACAAACTAGGTATATAACGTATGTCTCAAAAGTTTTCGGAAAAAATAAAAGTAAAATTAATTTATAGTAAACATAGTCCGATCTACTTAGTTGTCGTTGAAAACAAAGTGTGGTGAATTGTTTGAAGTTTAATTTGATGGCATTAGGGTATAAATAAAGGCGATTATAATGTCGTACAAGCTTGATATTCGTAGAGGTATTTATCAGTTGGTTGGACGTGTACCTAAACGCGATATTGTTAGGATCTACAGAGAGGAAGATATTTCGGTTTCGACAATCTATCAAACAATAAAAGATTGCCAGGAGGGTATTTCTTGTATCAATTTACCTAAAAGTGGACGACCCAAAGTTTTAAGTAGACTTAATGAGCGAAGATTGATTGAAAGAGCAAAAAACACAGTGGGAACGTCAGCACGTAAGTTATCTCGAAGATACCATATTTCACGCTCGACTGTTAGTCGAACATTAGCCAGAATATATTACCGTAAAAGAAGCAAGGCTCCAAAATACACTGCCACTCAGTTGGAAAGAATTCCCGGGTGTTGCCGTGCTTTGAGACGCATTTATTTTCGTGAAAAAGTTATCGTTATGGACGACGAAAAATATTTCACGTTGTCCAACTCGGAGATCAAAGGTAATGACGGTTTCTATACTGACAGTGTACAAGACGCTCCAGACGAAGTTAAATTCAAAGGCAAAGTCAAGTTTTAAGATAAAATTTTAGAATGGTGTGCCATATCAGAGGCTGGTGTTTCACGACCGCATGTTGGACGTGTTCGAGGTAAAGCTATCAATGCAGACATTTACATCCAAAAGTGCCTTACAAAACTTCGGTATTTTATAAATACACATCATCCCAACGACCAAATAATGTTCTGGCCTGACTTAGCCTCTTGCCATTACGCCAGAAGAACAAGAGACTGGTTAGCAACAAATGGAATCGATTTTGTTCCGAAGGCAGATAACCCTCCAAATGTTTCTCAGGCGAGGCCCATTGAGGAATTTTGGTCTGTTTTGAGCAGAAAGGTGTATGATGGGGGTTGGGAAGCCCACAATGAGGAGCAGTTAAGACGTAGAATCTTCCAAAAAATTCGAGAAGTCGACTTTGATACCGTCCAAGGACTGATGAGGCATGTAAGAAACAAATTACGTGCCATAGAAGATCATGGGCCTTTATCTGTCATGTAAATATTTAGTTAAATTCAAGATAGATATAAGAATAATATTTATTTTATTTTATTTATTTTCAACTTTGCACAAATAATATGTACAGGCCGGGCTTATTGCTTGCAGCAAAGTCTAACTGCCCCACCCAATTTATATGAAGATGCAGTTTGGCAAGGTTAAAAATGATCGTTAAGAAAGAAAAGTTAAGTGATGCTTTAAAGAAAATGAAAATGAAAAACGATAAAGAGAAATGTCACCTTTAGAGAAGGTTTGATAAGTCATAATAAAAGTTTCGTGCTCTAAGTTTAAATGTAAATAAGGAAGGCGATAGCCTCACCTCAACAGGCAGCCCATTCCAGACCCTGGCAGACATAACATTAAATGAATTACTATAAGAACTTGATGAGTGAATAGGAATGCCTAGGGTTAAGGTATTAGTAGATCTTGTAGCGAGACCATGACTTGACAAAAAAGAAAAGTTATTGCGGAGATATGTAGGCGTGGAGGTGTGGAGAACGCGAAATAATAGATAAACTAGATGAAAAGATCTCCTTTGTGAAAGCGGTAGAAGAGACAGTGATGAACGTGATTGGGATACGTGATCATACTTACATAAGTCACACACAAATCGAATACAGGAATTTTGCAGTCTTTCAAGTTTCAAAGAGAGCTCTGAAGATATGTCGCAGTAAACGACATCACAATATTCAATGACAGGAAGGATGAGGGTTAGGACCAGTGTACGTTTAAGACGAAGTGGAAGGTAGCATTGTAATTTTTTTAAAGAATGAAGTTTGCAAAAAACTGATCTTGATATTTTATTTATGTGCGGCTTCCATGTAAGGTTTTCGTCAAAAATGAGTCCCAGGTTTTTTACTGTTTGTACAAATGGTATAATGACATTGTCGATATTAACCGTTGGGAGAGTCAGTTTATCAACCTTGCTTAATTGATGCGTGGTCCCAATCAGAATACATTGGGATTTTTGGGGGTTAATTCGTAATCCAAAAGTTTTAGTCCAGTCGTGTACTCTGTGAAGTCGTCATTCAGTAAATTTATGGTGTTATGTATATTGTCGGGAGAAGTGTGTACGTATATTTGGAGGTCGTCTGCGTAGAGATGATAAGAGCAATTCAAAATAGATTCAGAGATGGAGTTTATGAAAAGAGAAAATAGGAAAGGACCCAGTATAGAACCCTGTGGTACACCACAGCTCAAAGAAGACCATGAGGAGCGACCGTTCCCGATGGAAACCCTCTGTCTACGTCCTGTGAGATAGGAATTAAATCAAGCAAGGCCACTGTCATTTATAAATAAACTTTTTAAAACAGCTATAAGTATGTTAAAGTCCACAGAATTAAAGGCGCTACTGAAGTCAAGAAGAGTCAATATGGTAATTTTTTGTTTATCCATGCCATGTCTGATATCATCAGTAACTTTTAACAACGCAGTCGCAGTACTATGCCCTCTACGAAAGCCACTCTGCAAGGGATTAAGTAAGTTAAACGAAGTTACGTAATCATTAATTTGTATGTAAGCAAGTCGTTCAATAAGCTTAGAGATAGCAGGAAGAATAGAAATGGGCCTGTAGTCGCCAACAGCTGAAGGACGAGTTACCTTAGGAAGCGGTATAACAAAGGCAGATTTCCAGATAGTAGGAAAACTAGAAGAAGCAAAAGAAAAATTAACTATGTGAGTGATAGCTGCAAGTACATGATCAACCAACAGGCGAAAAACATCGATACTAAGACCATCGTATCCTATGGCATGAGATCCTATACTTAAAAGAGCGTCTCTCACCTGTTGATTGCTCACCGACTGGAAAGAGAAACTGGGTCTAGAAGGATTTGGAAGAGAGGATAATCGATGTATCAAAGTTTTCTTTAAGTCAGCGTCAATTGTAGAAGAATGATATTCTGTTGTTAAAATAAAAAAAAATAAAAAATGAAACTAAAAAATTTGACTTTTACTTTTTCCGAAAACTTTTGAGACATACGTTAGAAGAGAAGAAGAGACAATGAGGCAGCGCTCCATTCTAGAAAGTTCTAGACCTATTATAAGTCGCGACTAACGTTGTGCTTGTATGCCAGTTGCATCCAAAGAAAACCCTTAGTTTCCCGACTACCGGAAAAACTAGTCAGTGCTATATCTCATTTTAAAGCTTATTACTTATTACATTCTACAAATGGTTTGTTTAAAAGATTTTTTAATACATTCCAAAATTAAAAAGTTATTCGACATCAAATTAGGTAGTTATTTTACAAAACTAATTGGGAATCTAATTTGAAATCAATATCCTATTTGGTTTAGGAGAGCAAGCCGGGGAGAAGTGGGCACTTTTGTAAAAACACTCTCTGTGGTAGATACTATTTACCTGCAAAAATTCAGCTTTCCCCTAATTTGTTCCATTTTATGCTGTTTTCTTTTGCTTTTGACTGGACTAAAGACAAAAGGACTCTGTTAGAAATGTCTTTTCAGATAAACTAAGATCAATTTTTTCAAACTATCGAATTATTACGTACCTACATTGCGTATTGCACACTTAATTTAGGTGACATGTTGTTCCAAAAAGAGTTTGATGTGAAAGTGAATTTACCAAAAAGAATCGATGAGGTTACTTAATTTTATAATGCACAAACAACCAAAGTGAAAAGGTTAATTTTGCCAAACTTGCGCCTCCATAAATTTGACGAAATTTGCGCAATTTGATGATCTAAATTCGAATTAAAAACAATTCTTATATCTCGAAAGTATTGGTGAATGGGCGCAGTGCTATGAAATCGACTTGTTTTATGTATGTAGTACGTACTCGCGTTTTATTAATTTCTTCGATCCATATTTAAGTTGCGCAACTTATTGAATCTTTTACGATGTACTTACGATAAAAGTAAATTTGCATCCTATTTAATTAAAAATTCGCAAACCTTATTTACGATTCGCATTTATAAATTATAATAAATCGAAAATCGGTTAGATTTCTATTAATCTAAAAATAGTCAAATTTAAACAAAATTCAAGGTGGTATTTTCTAAAACTAAAATCGAACACCGCTCTCCATATATAAACCAACTTGCAAAAGTGCTTTTCCTTTTGCCGAATATAAATTTTTCATCAGTTGGGAGTCGTTGATAACCTCATAGGCAAACAAAAGCATAAAAAATGAATATCTAGGATTAGGGATGGTACCGAGCGGATTGTATAAATAAATGAGAAAATTGCGAATGCGTTCAGTATGTTCTTTTCCACTGTCCCCAACAAGTTGAGAGAGAAAACTGTTTTGGACGATTCCAGACCTATACCACCGCGCATCCAAATTGGCGAATCTAAGTCCCCTCCACACGACCCGATTTGGTCAGATCAGGTAGAATATCAGGTCGTGTGTATGTGTAGGCTTGTCGTCTGACATTTTATTGTGTCGGGTCGTCGGGAGTTGTCAGATGGCCCGTCCACCTGACTACCCAACCGCCTGACCTAATCAGGTCGTGTGGAGCGTTGTCAGACGATTTAGCGTGTAGGCAACACCTGACTTGGTTGGACCGACTGTCAGGCCGACCGCGTCAGGTCGTCTGTAGGAGGCTGGTTGGATCACAAGTTGGGTTATGTGTAGGCAACACCTGATTTGGTCGGACCGACTGTCAGGCCGACCGCGTCAGGTCGTGTGTAGGGGACTTTGTTGGGTCATGTGTAACCCACACCTGATTTGGTCGGACCGACTGTCGGGCCGACCGCGTCAGGTCGTGTGTAGGAGACTTAACCCTACCAGCTGTTTTTTCAAGCCAGTCACAACTGTGGAGGTACTCTCAGAAATGAGATCGCTTGAAAACAAAAAACGTAGTGGTTATGACATGACTTATGACAATATAAGTAGCTGTCAAGTTGTCTAATTAAGGAAGTGTTGTATTAAGTTGTCGAAGTCCTGGAGCATCTGTACAACAGGAGTTAGCACAGTCTCAATTTTTTTATTACTCGGCAAGCTGTGGCTGCGTGGTAGGTCGGTTTCCAAAGCCAATTCTTTTAAATAGTCTTATGATGCTGAAAATTAGAGACAGTCATAATGATGAAGCGATCCTGGATGCTGGTATGCCTCAGGGCTTAGTACTGGGCCTGATTTTCTTCCTGATATATGTAAACTCGTTACTTACCATTGATTTTGGGGGAAGAGTGGTCGCTTTCGCGAATGACACTTAGTGAATGAATGAAATGAATGAAACTCACAGATGGTTATAGAGTCGCATACGACAGAAGATGTACTGCTGATTCGCAAATGTTTCTAAATATTTAATAAAATCGAAAACGGGAACGGTTTTTAAAGACCTAATTTTGCGTATAAACACTTAAATGCGATATGCCGAGTAAGCGAAGAATAATAAAACTTTGAAACGTCGACGCTTTTTGATCAAAAACTCAAAATACTTGTTATCTAAGGTGTACAATGATTACTGATGGGTTATAGGGTAGGACCGTCATAGAAATATAAATTAATTCATATGAGTTTACTATGCTGGATGTTGTATCATGATCTTAATTTATTAACGGTTTTAGTGTGATAAACCACACACCACAACGAATTTCGTGCGGCTTGATGGTCAAGATCATTGTTACATTTTAAATTAACCTTGAAATATTTTCTCTAATTGATTAGATAATTATAGAACTTCTTTCTAAGATGTAAAAGTTACATTAATTTCAATCTTTTGTAGCTATGCTTCGTCTTTTTTAGACGTTGCGAGTCAAAAAGTGACGGTTGTTCTATTAAATTAACAATATAAATGAATCAGTCTACGTAGCTACGTATCCATCGTAGTTAAATTGGAAAGCCTATGGAATCCAAAAATGTATATTTTGAAAAAGTGGATAATTTGTCCGCATATCTTGGGTGAATGAGTGGAAGGAAATGTAAAAAAAAATTGTCGAAGTGGCTGCTAAACTAAAACTTCAACTTTGAGAGTATGAGATAAGTTTGGCCTCCGTTGAAATTTCCGCGTTCGCAGAACTGGGAAACTATAGTTTTAGCCGCATAAATTTTCTTAGATATCTCTACCCGTTCAAAAGCTATTCAGGGGTTCTATCGGTTGCGTGATGAAAATTATTTATTATTAGAATGATCGGCCGTCTATACGCTACACTAGCACTCCACTGCTGTATTTTTAATAGCGTCGCCTAACATCAAAAGTTGTACGCTACGTGTTTCCAGCTCTTGAACGTAGTTATTCTTATTTTTGATCGTTTTCATTTTATTTTTCAGATGCAAGCCTCGAACCACACTTAGAAGAAACCAAAGATCTAGTAGAGGTAAGCATATAACTTTATTTTAAAAGCGTTTTGTCGCGACTTGTCGGCGAAGAACAAACTGGTGTCCCGATGTCTTAAATGACTGCATTTTCTCCAATTGAATTATTATCAGTTGTTAACTTATAATAGCTGATAACTTGTAACTTCAGTAATGAAATTAAATTAATTTCAAGATGGTCCATACATTTAAATAGTAACATTAATCGAATATATTTTGGAAAATAACTAAATATTTACCTTAGTATTGTATTTTATCTGCTACACACTTTACAAATCAAAAATAGATTTCCTTGAGAGATTAATTAAAATTTTATATAACTTTTTTTTTAATTGAAGCCTAAAACGTTTTTATAATAGATACTCGTACAATGATAGGTGCCCTTAGAAAATCTTTAAAAATATTTTCAACGTTTTTGTAAAAGTAGAGAATTTACATCCACATCCAATTTCTTGTTTGTAATTATTTGTCGTTACTATACTAAAAATCCAGCGGCGGATATAGAAACAAATATTATTGTAGATATAAAAAAAAATAAGAATTTTTGGCAAACGACCTATACACCTATACATATACAGTAGAATGAATCAACACTGATTTCAGTTGTACTCGTCTCAAATGAAAACTATGAGTCTAGGTCTAAGTCTAAGAGATCAAATATTATGTCTAAACTTTCTGCAAATTATGTGTAGAAGGACATTGTTTACGGAATTTATCACCAACTTCTTACTTAAACTGAAGAAGAGGGCCTTTACTGTTTTTGCTCAAGAGACCGCTATTCCCTATATTTTCTTTTATGGGCACGACCGCACGAGCAAGTTCAATAATGATATTTTTATTTAATTTGGAAGCTAATTATATTAGGTCGGCCCTACGGGCTCTCTCGCTCGGACCTGTGGTCCACAATCTCCAAGATTGTTACCGTCTAAACGCGCAATTACCGTATATTTTGTACTCGAAAATTCGATTTTTTTTTGTCAAATAAAAAATTAATTTCATTACTGTGGGGTTGATCCATATTTCTCCGGTGTGTGGTACATCGATTCCCCTCCTTGGCCGCATTTCTACCAGTCAAAATTGCGTCACAGCCAAAGCTATTAGATTGTCGAACTCTGCAGGTTGCGGCCTCACTACTCGACCACTCCTTGAAACATTTCAATTTTCTTGTCGAACCTCCTCTCTCCACACAATCGTCTGCGACCTTCTTAAAATCTCACATTTTACTTTAGGATTGAAGAGGGCCTTTTAAAGTCGGAAATGAGTAAATTAAGTTTATTATATTCGAGATTACATAAACTCTGTCTTAGATCTGTTCGTTAGCCAACAACTCCAACTTTTTAGTACTCCTTGCCCCTTGTTCGAAAAGAACTACTGTGATGGTTATATTTGTTCTTCTTTTTGTGACACCAATTCTGAAACTCCCAGAGAGGTACTTGACACTTTAGGATTAATTAAGGAGAAATTTTATTATTTATTTGGTAGTTTTCTAATCTGTTCACTTGTAAATTCGCATTACTCTCCTTATTGATCAATCGAAAACGTTAACAAAGGATTTTTAATATATAAAATAATTAAAATTTTATCGATGTAGTTGATATAAAAATATAATCTTATCTTACAACTAGACGCGATTAATAACAAAGTTTTTTTATAACACCCATTATTATTAGTATAATCTGCTCTATTCAGAAAGCCAAAAATTATAATAACGGAACAAGTTTCGAAATTAACGTGAAAATATCAAAAAAAGGATAATCCAAATTTGAATTCACCTCAAAATGTTGCAGTAAATTTAGAAATTTTTGTCATTGACATGAATATCTAACAGCAAGTATAAAGTAGAAGTTGCATAATTAAAATAAAATAAACGTCATTTGCAAAATACAAGTATTTACCATATTCATTTGGTTGTAGGGTAACAACTACTTATTAAATTCATTTTTTTAGAAGTTCGTCTTATTAAACCTTTTCACGACGCACACGCAGTTTCTAATACGATAGTTCTGATCTAATAACCTAGTCTTCGTAAAATGAATTACACCTTTACGTTGTAATAACACTATTGTGAATGGTAAATAAAAAGTGGTATTACTTTGTCGCTCAATTGAGGACGTTTGACTCTCGAGAGCAACAAAAATTATAATCATCGAGGTGTATACTAGATTTTTCAGTTTGAGACAATATTTTAGGGGAGATGGGCCTACAGGCGGTCAGATAGACATATGGGCAGATGTGCATATTATGTTATTAGGGGCAACTAAGCATGCGTCATTTTATAATGGATGAAAGTGACTAGACATTAGAATCCTATTCGAGCCCGCTGCCTTACACCTCTTGAGTTTGAGTTTTTCAGTTTTCCGATAGAAACAGAACAAAAGCAAAAGAACCTGATGCCTCGGTTCTTTGGATTCTTTGGAAGTTTAGGTTTAGAGGTTGCTATTATGTCATTTTAGTAATGACACAGATGCACAGATCGTTCCCATATCAGAATAAATGAGATATCCCGAAGATTACTTCCAGATTTCCTCGAATTTAGTAAAAGTTTCCTAGGATTTTCTTCTGATGACGTGATCCCCCATATAGCAGTAAGAATGACATTCCGCGTCCCGAATGACATGTTGATTCTTGAATAGTGTAATGTGGTAGTATTTCTGAAGTGACGGCTAGATTTCTACATATTTTGGAGTAAGATCAGACTAATTTCTTAATTACTACCACATTTACATTTACACTGTGGACTGGAGTGATTAACTGGGCCGTTAAAGAGACACCCGACACTCTTGATAGGAACGTAGACTTACAAGACTGTGTCAATACGGCGACCACTTGCAGACTGGTTAACCGATAAGATCAAGACCTTATTGAGGCAGAGGGAACCTAGTTCGAACCTGTACCGCGTTCTAAGAAATCAAGCTACAACTAAGTGCTAAGTGTAGAGACGCGAAAGTAAATAATATAGAGCGAAATATAAAGTCCTCGGGAGATTTAGAGATTTGTGTAGTCTCTCGGCATCGGCAAGCCTATTAAAAATGACTCCGACATTACGATGAACTTAGACCTACTAAACACCCACTTCACTATTCCACCTTCCTCGATCGACGTCAACCTAAAACAAGCCCTAATCTAACGTTTATCTCCTCTTCCTCTTCGTACTAGACCAAGTTTTCCTTTTCAACCAGTAAATGATGAAATGGATGATTTTAGCAGTGCTTTCAACTCAATTGACCTTGACTTGGCAGTTTCTACTAGAGAGAATCACTCTTTGTGGTCTTCATTGAGCTGTGGCGTGCCGCAGAGTTCTATCCTTGATCCTTTTCTATTTTCTCTTTTCATAAATACTATTTCTGAGTTTGCTCTTATCATCTCTATGCAGACAATTCTCAAATTTACACACACGTGTTTTACCGACTCCGTACCTTAAGACGACTATAGAATATTACCTTCCTATGTCTTTAAAACGTACTCTTATCCTAACTTTCCTCCTTCCTGTTATCGAATATTGTGATGTTTATATTGTAGGTAACAATTGTATTACATTTGCGTGTAACTTGCGCAAGTATGATTCTCAATCTCGTAATCTATTGTCTTTATGGCCTTTTACTCACAGAAGATTCTTTCACCTATCTTCTCTGCTCTTTCGTACTCTTCACACCTCTTTGCCTCAGTATCTCCGTACAAATTTTTCATTTCTGTTAAGCCGTAGTCTTGCTACAAGGTCTGTCGTTCTCTCTATTTCTGTCTATTTCACAGTCTCTTACCACAGTTCTTTTAGGGTGATGTCTGTGCGTACAAAAAAATAAATAAATGAAGATGATTAGATTTAATGTCATCGGGTACTAGCTGTGAGTATGAGTGCACGACTGATCTTTATGGATGGTCAGTTTGAATTCTTCTAAGTGGAGTCTATTATCTTCTCGCTTTTCGTTAAGCTAAATCTGAATGTGCCAGTGATTACAGCTGAATTGTAAGCTACAAATGAGGAACAAGTAGTCTCTACCGTTTTGAATGAATAGTAATGGTAATGGTTGAGTAGATTGCAACACTTTTATGTCACTAAAACAATTTTTAGTGTAATATTTTTTTGCAAGTTCTCATGCTACGCTCGTGTAATAGTAATTATTTACTTTAGCGAATTATTAAAGAAGGGTTTTATTAGCCGCTTATTTAGTTAATGATATACTAATAATATACAAGTATCCAGGGCCGAAGCAAAATTTCTATATAAAGCTAAAATCGTCCACAATCATTTCTTGTTGTTTATTCGCAAACTGTGTACGTTATTAGTTATTACATCATTGCGTTTTACGAATAGCCTTCAAATGTTCCAAATTTAGCAGACGAAAAAAAATCACCAGCCAAAATGCAGACACTGACAATAATTTAATTAGTCTAAAACTGGAACTGCAACGAGCTAATAGCTCTTTATTAATAGTTGTGTTATGAACAAACTATTAAATGTATCAAAAGTTAATTGATTCCTGACATCAATTTTTAGACTGATGGGTTATTGTACTCAAAAAGATGATACGGTCCAGTTTTTGTTTGCAAACGTTCGACTACTAAACTACAACAAGTGGTTTTTATCACCATTAATAACATACCTATCCGAATATGTATTCACCTGCGGACGCCTGTCAGTCAGTCGTTTACAAAAGCGACTTGTATATAGAAAGTATTACCTCGTAATGTTGTCAGTAGCTCTCCTTCGGTATTGTTGTAAAGATATGATTTAGCGCGCGCGGTACTTTAATAAATTTAAGTCGAAAAAAATTATTTAGTCATCATGTGGACTTACGGGCGCGATTAAACAAAAATTTTGAATGCAATTTTTCGAAATGAATTAAAATAAATAAAGGTGCATCGTATCTATTATCACAATGGTTGTATCAGAAGCTTACAAAGAGGTAGGAAATTTTATTCAGTTCTGGCTTTCGATTTCAAAATTTGAATTTTCAAATTTTAATAGCGCAGCTGGGAAATTTCCGCTTCGTGCAAAATAATTCCGAATACTTATAACATTTAACCGATGCGGTATGAATTATTGAAAAGTTTGCTCGAACTAATTAATTGATAAGAGTCGACGAAATTAAGCTTACATAATACATAACTGCATTCTATGACCCTCTTCGATTAGTCGATAATTAATAATTGTTATTCCATTAAATGTTTATCAGTTTTATTATCATTTTGTTATAGCGAATCAATGTCCTTGAAAGTCGCCTAAGGAAGTTCTTTCTATGTAAATTTTTGAATTTTTTTTAAATTATGTACCCCGATTTGAATTTAATTAACTGAATTTGAATTCGCCCTCAATGGGTTTGGAACTTTTACTATTATACGGTTTAGATATTTATGTCTTTATAACATCAATCAATTACGTTATCAATGTTAATATGAATAATCATTCTTTTATCAGTTACGTGGTAGTATTTCCTTTATTTTCATTCTGTTTTTAGTTTTTAAAAATAGTATTTCGACTATTTGAATCCAATTCCGCGAAATACACAAATAGCAAAGTCGCGTAAAAAAATTATTGTGTGCGCTACCAAAACAGTGAGCACAGAGATTCTTGTTTTAAAAGTTTTTCCGGATTCCTGATGCGCTCGCTAATTTGACCGGCAATAAAAGTAATGGCATGGCAATTACTACCCATTGCTCAATGTAAATTTATTAGTACTCAATGGTATTCTGCAACACTATAATTATTTCAAAGAATTAGTGTGCGGGTGGCATCTTTTGTAAATTTTCTTCTTACGCATTTTTTTACCAAGTTACCAATTTAGGACCCCACATGTACTAAGCCAAGGATTTGGAAAAGAATCATCAAAAAAATTTCCTCAGTTTAAAGTCAAAGTCACAAAGCGCGGGACAAACCTAACCTAACTGGGTTCCGCGGGCACCTGCGGGCCCGCAAAATAAAAGTAAAAATTACGTAAAGTAGGTAGAGGCTTTGCCGAGCGCCATCTTATTACTAAGGGATCCGTGCAGTGGTGGATTGATAAGGATCTTTACGATGATGGAATATCAGGCCCCCAACCATCTTGTCTTGTTTTATTCTGCCTTTCATCTAATATTGCAGTGCAGCGTTTAGGCCGAGGCACACTTCCTTTTATAAGAATTATGTTCAATAAAAATTGCTTCCTAACCGATTTAATTGTTTTAATTAATGAAAAATACGTAAGATTTACCATTAAGCTGAAATTTAGAAGGTAGGGCCCCGGTTAAAAGAAGCCCCGTAATTCTCCAAAAATATTTTTTGATAATCCGAAATAATATACAAATTTAATTCTTAATTTTCCTACTTTGTTTTTTCAAAACTCCTTTTTTGGAGACACAGTCAATTGCTACTAAAATTCCTGAACTTTATTTTAAGCCGCTTGACTTGGAACACTCGAAATTTGCGCTTGCGGCGCTATACAACCATCCCCTGCCTCAATAATATGCTACTAGGGGCTTCTAAAATTTAATTAGTGTAAGGCCCTAAAAAGTCACTATCCGTCACTGGGTCTGTGATAGTAAAATCTCTTAGAGATCCACCGTTGAAAATGGTTGGCAATAAAGGCTATAGTCTAGATGATTCTTTCTTGAAACTTTTTCCAATGTTTGGTATATCTTAGTCACTAATAGGTCCAAATATGTTTTTGAATTTAAATTTCGTTCGATTCCAAACGAGCCGATAATGGGCCCCTCACAAACCTTATGGGAAATTAGTTACGGCTCAAGTGGCCGATAATTTATTCGGGAAATATTTTTTTACGGTAACACTACTCTTTGCAGTAATTTTGTGTCTTTATAAGTGCAGCCATGCCATTTTTAGAGCAACAATTGCATCGAGATCATGCGCATAATTAAATAGTTAACTGATTAATTACTAGCACTCTGTTGAAGCGCTAAAGTTTATAATTATTACGATATCATATACACATTTTTATCAAATTTGAGAGAAGAATCTAGTTTTTTTCAATGTCAAGAAAGTGTGTACTACTTTAATATAGATAATTGGTAGTTAATTGCTCCAAATCTAGGACATGCAAGGAAACGGTGATATTGATCGATGATTCGAAATTTAATGTGTTGTTTTAGTTAATAAAATTTGCAAATTTGCTAAAAAATAAACATACGGTGCAATTAATCACAAACATGAAATTTTATACCTTTTTCACGTGTTCACCGTATATTAGTGTGATAGTGATGAATAAGTCAGGCTATATTATAGGATTAATATTAATTTATCACTTCTTTTAGGTAATAGGATCATTTTGTTATTTATGAAGACTACTCAAAAAGGACCTGTGTACTAACTTATAGCAGAGTGTAAATATTATGAGTTAAGATTTTCCGAAATGCTACTAAAATTACCCCTTTATTTTGGGCCACTCTGTATCAATTTTGTTTAAAAGCTTATTTTTTCGATCTATGGCTGAAATCAAATTTCAACTAAATCGGAAATTTCCAATTTCCGGAAAACCAGATAGTATTAGGATAGTAGATAGCCGGTAGGCTTTTCTCTTTTAAATACAACACTTTGTATATTTTAAGTAGTTTGAAAGATCGTAAAACTAGTTATCTAGAGATAGGTACCAAACATTTAGTGTTTTGACTTTCGTTTCAACCATGGAACGGTTCAACCGAAAATGAGATTAGCTTCCTATTTCAACTAGAAACGCCCCGTATAATTTTAGTTTTGTGTAATCAGGGAGAACTTCTGAGCATACTATTGTTTGGTACTATTTTTCATATCTGATTAGACTAAAGTCTACGAAAAAGTAAAATTGTAGCTCGAATAATAAATAAATTGTACAGAAACCGAATAAAAACCAAATTAGAGATAACTCTCCAAGTTGTTTCGTTGCTTGTGTGTCTACTAGATCCGGATTTACCTGTGAGGGGACCCTAGGCTAAAAGATTTATGATGGGTGGTCTTAGAAAATTTTTTAGGGGTGGACAAGCCCGCAAGCCGTGAGTCAAAAAAACCTCCAGTATATATAGTAGACAAAATTTTCGATTGTCCAAGATCAAACGGCTTAAAATGAAGTTAGGAAATTTTAGTAGTGATTGATACTTTCCAAAAAGGGCGTTTCACAAAAACAAAGTAAGTTAGTGATCAACACTCAACAGGATCTATTTTCTAGAATACTATTCGAAGTGAGAAAGAACAAACCGCATAAAAAAATATTGTTGAAGATTATGGAGCCTCTTTTCATCTGGAACCCTAGGCTACGGCCTAGTCAGCCTAACGGCCTGGTGTTTACCATAAGAAAATTTGGTTATAAAACATCCTGCACATTGCAAAATAATTTTACATTGTATTACATAAACAGGTGAATCGCAGCTCTCTTCTAATTTCCCCCCAGCACAGTTTAGACATAATGGGCCCTGCCCTCTATATCCAGATTTACCCTGCTTCGTCTGCATATCAAATTTTAACTAATTACTCTATGGATAATCACAGTATCTCCAATATGCAATATCACTAACTCTGCAAAATGGAAATGAAAGATCAAAACTGGAATTAGAGTTTATTTTAACCCTCCTTACCGAATATAATAATTTCGACACTTGCCTTTTAATTACTCTTTAGGGGGTAAAATGAGGTTTTGGGATTTTTTAAATCTTCTAAAAATAACCATAAATATAAAGTATTAACATGTATAAGCAACTCACAAATTAGTATTATATTAATTTAAGTTCTCAATTAGCGGTTACTTTGTTCCTAATCAAAATTAATTAATTAAAAAAATTGCAAAGTCACGTGTCAATCAAGAATGTTTTAATTATTGTAGAATTTAACCGTTTCGCTATTAAATAAATCAGAATTGAAGCAGCCTTGTTACGTAATTTAAATTTATTTAACGATCCCTTAAAAGGTCTTTTCATCTTTTCGAATTTGTTTTTAACAACGCGCACTGATTAATTTGTAACTAATTTACTTTTGTCTAGTATTATACTCAAACGGAAATTTATGTAATTGTGGTTTTCTTAGAGATGAGTGAGGAATTTCCTATTTTTTCAGAAACGTAATTAGATATAATAAACGCATTATCTTTAGATTTCTAAATAACCTACGAGTATGAGCTATGAGCAATGAGCATTGAACATTAGAACAGTGAGTATGTTAGTAGGGAAAGTAAGCATTTGCTAAGACAATTTAAATAATTTGCGGTAGGAGCATTTAAAAAACCATCACGAAATTAAACTTAATAAGTGTAAATACACCGTACATTACACTATTTATCAACAAAACGTCAACGACTTTACAACCTTGGTACACATATTTAATTGAAGCTAATACGATTTGGGTGTTGGCGTATTTGTCTTGTTACCTATTAATTTAAGTACATACATCAGAATTAATGAAATTTTAAATGTAACCATAGATACGTTTATTGTTATGTCATACGATGACATACTGATGCACGTAAGTTATGAAAATGTTAATTTATTTGTGTTTATTTGTCCATGCAAAAAACAAAATTCCATACGTGTGTGGTGTTAAATTATTTCATGCAAAGGTGAACATTGAACATAATGATATAAAGTAGGCTATGGTGATAATAATAAGCGCCAAACAGGCCTAGAAGACTTATCGATTAGCAACTTGAGGGTCATTAAAGGTATCGTTTTGGAAAGGGACTCAAAAAGGTTTATCACTGGCTCAAAAATGATATGTAACTTCGGCTTTAGGAGGCGTAAACCACAGTTCTCAAATTATTCCTCAGATAATGATCGAGAACCATAAAGTTCGGTGAACAGGCAGATCATATTATCGTATCACACGTGCCCATTGAATGTACCTTATACAGGTCCTGTAATACGGTAATACCTTAGAGAAATAGGTAACTTCCACTTAAAACAGACGATCTATGAGTCTATCTGCAGTCCAATATTTTCGAAAAAGGCTGCGAACCTGTCCAGATGCATTCTTAGCACTTCCACAAATTGTAGATAAACTGGTCCAATGCCGCAAAAATTGGACATCGGTTTAAGATGTTGGGTTCCCCAGGTCAGGGTTGCTACAGTATATTAGGGGATAAGTGGCACCTTAAGTGTTGCCAGAAAATTTTCCAAGGGTTGGAGAAGTAATATTACAGAGGTTTGAATTTACTTTTGAAGAGGCCCTAAGGTAAAAATGTTATAGGCAATCGTGCCGCAGGCGAAATTTTTGGATATTTCAGATAAACCCAAACCGGGGCCCTAGGCTTTAGTTTAGTTAGCCTAATGGTAAATCTAGGTCTCGTAATTCTAATACGTAACTATTTTACACACATAAAATTAATAAAATTAATTAGCAAATTTGTTGAGAGGGTCGGGCTTGCCTTAACTCTGGTGTCCGGGACGCTCTAACGTCCAGCACCCTTGGCCAGTCCGAGTCTGACCTGTACTCCGTCTCGAACGTAAATTACTCAGCTTTGAACACCTAACAAAGAGGAATACCAGGGCTTCGAACCGGAACTCGAAAAAAGCCGTTATTTTTGTCAGAACGAAAACCGAAACTGAACCAAAAACAAGCGGTTTATTTCGGTTCTGTGCATAATATTTAATATATTTTTTTCTAAAATACGCCAGGAAATAAATTTTTAATACAAACAAAGAAATTTAAAATTACTCAGTCAGAGCTGAACCGAAACCGAAAACCGAACAAAACCGTTATTTTTTCCGAAACGAAAACCAGAACCAAACAAAAAATTTTTAAGTTGAACCATAACGATCCCCCCTTCCCCGGTAGAGTCTAACCCCTACAAACACCCCTTGGCGGCACTCATGTTAGTGGCACATCTCTATTTAGGTTGTGTCTCGCTCATACTTAGCAGTATTTTCAGGCAATGGGTAATAGGTTCTGACTTACCGAAGGTCAAGGAAAGTTCTAATTTGGCAGATTTGTACAGTTGGTTCATAATTAATATTCCGAGTTTGCTACCTTAGGCGACCGCTGTTCGCACCGCCATATTATAAAAATGGGGCCGAAAACCAGTTTTTTGAGAATATCTTCTCTTTAGCGCCACCTAGGTCAATAATAGTTATTACAAAAATTAGAGCATGAAATTTTCTGTGACTGAAAACTGAAAAGAAGAAAAGCGAATTTAAACAATTTTCGAGTTGCCATGAGTCGTTAGTGCGAGTTTTCTCCCGCACATTTCTAATTTGGAAGAAACTTGTTAATCTCTGAATGTTTCTTCCAAATTGCTCCTCTCAGGTTGCCCAGACATTGTGGAATCGACTTTTAATCGATTCATTTGAACTCCAAGTCGCTATTTTAAATGGTTCTCGTTATGGGTCCACGCCTACTTAATACTTAATATCTTTATACCACTCGTGTTTCTTTGTTCTTCTCTTATCTAAATTAATTGGAATATTTTTCATTAGATCTTTAATTTTTTTATTTGGTGCCGAAATACTCAATTTTTACTCCACAAGTTTTCAGTTGTCAGAGTATTCAAATACTGATACTTTCTCTCATTAAATTCGCCCGTAAGGTTAACTGTGGCCTATTCGGGGAGGTAATTTAAAAGTCGAAAATCGTCTCTTCGTTTGCAACGTTTCCGAACCAAATTATTGGTGTTAAAATGCATATAATTGGCCGTTGCATTTCTGAAACCAGAATAAACTGGATTACCTATGCAGGTACTTACAATAATTATACCATAGCACGCCTTTTCCAACTTTGGCGAAGATTGCGTAAGCTCATTACATCCTAATTATGCTTCGGTAACATACTACGCTAAAAATGATTTTTTATTCCCTTTTAGTAAAAGTGTGCTGTTTTGCTCTTTTCTTAAACTTCTTTTTACACGAGGCTTAAGAATTCTTATTACGGAACAATATTTTAGGTATTGGAATAACAAAACTTGTTATTTTCGATATATAACGACCTAGAAAAGATCAATACACTATTTCTATAAATTAATTTAAATAAATATTACCTGTCTAACTAAACTCTCTTTCGGTCACATAAGAGTTTATAAATTAAATACACACAAATCAGCGCCCACGTAATTTTTTTGGCCATAGATTTTAGATAAGTGCTTCTTAAAAATAGTTTGGCATAAGAAAATTGTACCCAATAAACTATAGTTGCTTTCATATCATTTAATTTATTACAAAGAATATGTTGGCTTTACCATAATATATGAGCTATTACAATGGTTTCCAATTTCAGCTCTCTAGCTCTTAGAGTTGTACAAATTGTTGAGGAAGAGACAGACGTAAGAGCGTGATTTTGCTAGCTCTACTCTCCAAGCTGTACATCTGTAAAAGTATATCAAATTACATACTTTTAGCGCTTTAGCTCTTATATTTTATACTATGAACTATTAAAGTTTTTCACTGGTGGGTAAACAGACGGACAGGCCAAGATCCATAACTCCAATCAACAATCACTCTTATTGAAGCTAAAATAGAAATGGGCCTGTCGATTGTTCTGGTTCGTAACGTTAATGATGCCAAGCACGTGCTTGGCCGTTACCCCGAGCGTTTGTACGAGGTCCTTTAAGCATTATTTGTACGTATTTGCAATACTATGATGGTTGGGGCATGGGTAAGAATAAGCTGCGAATAGCAGTAGAAAAAATGAAATATAGAATGTGAAAGACACAAGAAAGACTAACAAGCAGTGAAAACAAAATAAATGGAACTCTCTCCAAATAGCAGTGTTAAGTCGTCAACGTATTAATACACGAAAGACAAGAGCACGCCTGTTTTATGGGACTTAACTGACTAGCAACTTAATAATTATAGTATACAACCGAGTTGCGAGCTAACAACCTTTTTTTCTTTTCAGAAACTTCCCTATCCCAAGTCTGTGTTCTTCATCGTCAGCAATGAATTTTGCGAAAGGTTCAGTTACTATGGAATGCGCAGTAAGTAAAAAATAATTTTTCTGAAGTGTTACGCGCGCTAACGTTAAACTTATTTTCAGCTATCCTCAGTTTATACCTAGCAGATATATTACTATACGAGGAAAATGTCGCAACAATCATTTATCACACGTTCACCATGTTCGTTTATTTCTTTCCAATATTTGGAGCAATTATTTCGGACAGTCTTCTTGGAAAATTTAGGACAATTTTATACGTTTCTATGATATACGCTTGTGGTAACATAGTATTGGCTTTAGCAGCGACGCCGCCTTTGAATTTTCCGTCGAGAGAAATATCTATGCTCGGTTTACTTCTAATTGCGATTGGAACGGGCGGAATAAAACCTTGCGTCGCCGCCTTCGGCGGTGACCAGTTTATACTTCCGCAACAAGAAGCGCAATTGGCGAAATTTTTCTCTTTATTTTATTTTTCTATCAACTCGGGTAGTTTGCTTTCTACGTTACTAACGCCAATTTTACGCGAAGACGTAAAATGTTTCAATCAAGACAGTTGTTATTCGTTAGCTTTTGCCATTCCCGGTGTATTGATGGTGGTATCAATCGGTAAGTTTAATAAATTTAACTCTCGTAATTATTTGAAGTTATTTTCTTCTAGTCGTTTTTGCTCTTGGTAAGCCTCTTTATAAAATTAGGCAACCCGAAGGCAACATGCTCGTGCAAGTTAGCAAATGCATAGGCGTAAGTAAGAATTTTTATTTGCGACACGAAAATTAAGTTTCGGGCAATTTTAGAACGCCATCTCTACTAAATGGAGTTGGAAAGGAGAGAAAAAAGAACACTGGTTGGATTACGCCGAACCTATTTATGGATCAAAATTAGTTAATGACGTTAAATCTTTATTAAAAGTGTTAGTTTTATACATACCTTTACCAGTATTTTGGGCTTTATTCGATCAACAAGGTTCCGGATGGACTTTTATGGCACGTCGTATGAACGGCGATCTGGGATTTTTCACGATTCTTCCTGATCAGATGCAAGTCGTTAATCCGTTATTAATTTTGATATTTATTCCTCTTTTTCAATACGTGATATATCCTCTATTGACGAAGTGTAAAATTTTACGCACTCCTTTGCAACGACTCGTAGCTGGTGGTGGTTTGGCCGCTCTTTCGTTTACCGTATCTGCTCTCGTTTCTCTCGGTTTGGAAGGTACCTTTCCAATTCTACCTACCGAAGGAAATGGCCAACTGAGAATATATAACGTTTTACCTTGCGACATATCCGTGACAATAGATAAGCGCACACCTTTCTCCATCCCATCTTTGGGACTACACGAGGAGATCGATATATCCGTTCAAGGTAGTTTGAATTGGACATACGCGATTACTGGTTCTGGTGCTAAGGATTGTTCCAAAGCAACAGGAACTTTTGAAATTGTCGAGCATCAAGCGCAAGCTTATTTTTTCACCAAACCCAATCAACCCGCATTTAACGTAATCGACAATGTTGATAAAAGTAGTAGAGGAAATCCGGCAATGAGGTGAACACTTTTTTAACGGAGTTTTCGACTTTGCTAAACTTGCGTATTTCAGATATGTAATTGGAGGCGATAATTTTACCGTAGAAATTTCAAATTCTAAAGACGAAGTAGTCATGAGAAGACACTCGGCGAATCTTACCTTATTCGATTTAACACCTGACGAATATACGATAAAATTGGACAATGGCGACACGGCCAAACTACCGTTAAAAATAGGTGGTGTTTATTCGTTCCTTGCTGCATATGAACCAGGCCAAAATGTATACGTAAGTAATTAATAGAAGTAAAACGAAGAGTTGTTGTTGATTTGACGATATATATATTTAGAAAACTACTTTAATAACTGTGACAGAACCGAATTCCGTTAACATTTTACTTTTGCTACCTCAATATGTTCTGATTACGATGGCCGAAATTATGTTCTCTATTACTGGCTTGGAATTTGCTTACTCTCAAGCGCCCTCTAGCATGAAGTCTGTACTTCAAGCGTGTTGGTTATTAACGACGGCGTTTGGTAATCTCATCGTGATTATTATCGAGAGTATCGAACCTTTCGAAGACCAGGTGAGTCCACAAATATATATTTGAAACTCTATAACGTATAACTTTTTCAATTGCAGTCCAAGAGCTTCTTCTTGTATGCCGCGCTTATGTTGGTAGACATGGGGATATTTTCGTTGATGGCCATGAGATACAAGTATGTCGAGAAACCAAAATCCGAAGATTTGGATCTTCCCGAAACCAAACTTAATGGAATAGATAATGATGCTTATAAAGAAGCGGGAGACACGTGATACTTCAGTAATTAATCCAGTAATTTAAAAACTATCATAACGACGTATTAGGTAAATAACTAAAGACGCGACGAATTATTTTTTAATGCGGGGTTTCCCCGCATAACTTTTTTAAAAAGAAAAGTAAAATTAAGATAATTTTAGTATTTAAAACTTCTAAAAAATTTTAGAAATTGATGCTTGAAGGCTGTATTTAAACAATTAAATATGCGGATTTCAATTAATTGTAAAGAAGTTCAATAAAACGCGTTTTATAGGAAAAATGTATTAAAATATTATATTATTTTATACTACTGTACATGTACATATTTTGTAACTATCTATCAAATTGTAAATAGCCATATTAATTAACGTTTATTTTAGACTAAAGATTTAATATAACATTAAATATTTAATTTTTTTGTACTAGTTTTTCTATTAGTTTACACATCAATGCTGTATATATGAAGGCGTCATATACGAGTACACATGCGAGAAATGTCAGAGAAACTGGCAGTTATAAAATAATTTAATGTAATCTAGACTGCCAGTGCGAGAAAACTCCATGAAATCTTGCGATAGTCGCTTTCAATACTGTAAATGTGCATTGGAAGTGACTTCTGCACGACTTTCTCTAGTGTTCTTGCACTTACAGTCCAGTTTCAATTAAGCTAACTTCTGTCTCTCTCTTTCTACAATTCCTCGCAAAACTTTTCTCGCATGCAAAGAAGTTGGGCCTCGTTTTGTTGTGTTTTGATAATAAGATATCTTTCACAAACGCATCATTTACTAGGCACCTCCTAAACAATACACTCTGTATATAAAAAACCTTTTTTTTACTTTATCAACTGTACAGTGAATAAAAAATGTTTCTTTTAGTTTTTATGCAATTCCGACTTAAACCTATATTTGTTGATTAGTTCTTCTATCGAGACTCGTTCTGTATATTCAAGTATACTTTGTTTCTTGATATTCCGGGATGACTTCTTGACTTTACTTACGATAAACCGAGTTGAAAAGCACAAAAATTAAACTTACAAAGCCACCGTAGACATTTGTTTAACATTTTACCTCTTTTATTTCATTCTTTCGGGTAAAATTTTGAACAAATGTCTAAAGTGGCTTGTAAGTATAATTTATGGAAATTTTCAATCCGGCTTAGCATAATTAAAGCCAAAAAGACGAAATGCGACTAGATGGAGTTAAACATTTGCGACGACTTTTTACTACTGACAACACAAAACAACAACTTTTAATACGGACAACACAACAACAACGAAATGTGCAACTTTGCCAGCTAGCGTACCAGGCGTAGGTTGCGATGTTAAAAAAATAAGGACGCCACACAATTTTGTTGGACACTTCTCGACAATCCTCAAACTGCAAAAAAGGACACACAGAACACAAAAATAACCTCAACGTATGGTAGGTACGCTCCGTAAAGTTGTCGGTAACTTTACCACCAGCAGAGAGGTACAATAATGAATAATCTCTTTCTATTCTATTCTTCTATTGATTGTATTGAACCTCTCTGCTGGTGGCGTAAGTCAAAAAGAACTTTACGGAGCGGCTTTAGAATACCCCTGTAGTGTTTTTCTATTTCTCACCCAAAAGATTTAATGAACGATGGTGAGGATAAATGATACATACACGGGGAGTATCTACCCGATAATTACCATTACACTTTTAGGGTAAACATAAACAAATATCGAATTCTATAACAATAATTATCTGTCTGAGTTTAGATCCGACTAATGGCCACTTGCGTCGTCCTTACAATGTTATCAAAATGTAAACTAAAATCTAAATTTACAACAAAGTTCGACTCGCTTTCCGTTATACCGCTTCAAAATGTAAACTGAAATCTAAATTTCTAACAAAATTCGACTCGCTTTCCGTTATACCGCTAAATCAATTCTCGATTAATGTCTATCACTTATCTGACCACTCGATCTTCTGGGTGAAGATGTGAAATGATGGTAGGGCGCTTCCGATGAAAGCGAAGGCGAAAAGTTAGGGGATATTATTCATTACTGTACCTCTTTGCTGGTGGTAAAGTCACAAACACCATTTGAAACTGAAACCTCTATACTAGGACCTACTCAACTACTCATATTATTTATTTTCGGCGATTTCCTTTTATTTACTTTAAAACTATGTACATTATAGTATAATATATATACAGTATATTCTAAAAGGTTTCACTTTACACATTTTGTCGCGACATTTCCACAAAACAAACTAATACTGGCAAAACTAATTGTGGTTTTTAAACTCTAATATAAATCATTTTCTATTTCCTAGTAGTGACTCTATTATGAGACCAAAAACAGTCCTGTGCGTGTAGTAATGACGGAGAAAAATAATGTTTTTGAAAGATGTAACGCGTAAGAAGAAATACCCATAATATTTCAGGTTCGGAGACTCACAAATTTTGTCAGTACCACAGGAAAATGTCGTAAGCAGAGATTATAGTGCCTTTGAGGTTCCTTAATAAGATAGGGAAGGTGCCATACGATTCTACTCCAGAAAAGAAACGTGTACAGGTCTGACTGCTACATTATATGGTTTTGTGGTGGGGTGGCCACAATCCGGGGCCAAACGAATATTCAGGGGGGCAGAGGCCAGACCACCCCAGGCGCGAGGCGCCCCTGTAGTTACGTGATTGTGCGCATTAAAGTCGGTAATGTTTTGAAAGAATCATAATATATAGATGAAATATACTTGGAAATAAAATAATTAATAATTCTTGTGCCTGACGATCGCTCGTAATAATAGAATTTGTAAACAAGGTAGCCAAAGTCGTTTCTACAGTAACTAGTGACTTAGTGACTATTGTGCTATTAGCCTCAATCGTAGCGGGTGGAATGTAACACATTCTATGATATGGGTCTTGAATAAGTTCCGAATAAGCAAAACTCTTCGCATAATAACTCCATACGCAAAAATCGAGAGATTTGAAATCTGGCGAGCGAACGGGCGCGGGCGGGTTAAACTAAATGTGCAATGTCTTCTGATAATTAACTGTCAAATAAATAAAAATAAAAATTGATTATAATCAACTACTGTCAATAATAATACAGTTAATTCTTACCATGTACGTATGTTTTTGTACATACATTTTTTTAAATTTCCCGGTAATTCTGGAGCGCCATCTAACAACAAAATTAAAAACTACAAACAGTTTATGGTAAATAACAATAAATAATAGAATTATTAGTAGTATCGATTTTATTTAACATACTAGTATTATGCAACTTATATGAGAGAGCAAAAAATAATACAGTTATTTGGTTCGTCATTTGTCATTTGTGATTTGTTTACCACTTTTTTACGTAAATGAAAAAGTGAGGAAGAAGGAAGGTCAAATTACGATAATAAAATTGTTGCGTAGTTGCCTGACACACTTGCGCAGTTGATCAGCTGTATTTTGTTTTGTAGATGTCGACGTTGTTTACATGATCGCCATTCGCCATTTAAAAAGTAGTGTTTTATTTACATAACGTTTTACAAAGATAAAGTGTATTTGGTTATGAATAAATAGCAAAAAATACTCAGAAATTAAACAAAATGAATACTAATAAAAGTGATTTAGAAATCGTGTACAATCTTCAGTGGAAAAATGCATCTTCTTACGAGAAATCCAACATAGTGGGAATGTACGACATTCCTGCTACCACTTTAAATTGGGAAAGTTTTAAGTCGTACTTGGTAAGTCAAATTTTTTTATTTCATTCAATTTATTTAAAGAGCACGTTGCAGTTGAAAAATTCGGGAGCCACCACTGGTGACATAAAAGTTTCCTATGTTAGCATGAATGACAAAGAATTCCCCATCGAATCCCAACTCGATTTTCAAATTGCCATGTATTCTTTCCGTCAAAGAGCACGTAATGGCGATATCATTACACTGATGCTCGAAAAGGATTGTAGCAACAGTCCGGGAAGTTCACAGAGGCGTAAACGTTCTTTCGAATATCAAAAGCACGAACGTGAACATACAAATTCGTTCGATAATGCAAGCACATCCGAAAATGGAAGTACGTCCGAGGTCGCAGAACAGACCGATCCTCCAGCGTGGTTTTCTAAATACATGGAAGGGGTAAGTTTATTTGTAACGAAAGTAGTTGGGTGACGGATGATTTCTCATTTAAAACTCGATTAAACTTAAGATCAAACTCAAAGTACCCTCGAATGAAATTTTTCTTGAAAATCGCCAAAATAGAATTTAAAATTGTATCAAATTTTGACTAGAAAAATCGAAAGTTGTAAAGCAAGATTTAGCTGCACTAACTTGCTTTGCATGTTTAAGAAAACTTTTTAGACGAACAATTTGTGTTGGAGCTCGGAAAGCTATCTTTTTCTTAAAATTTGAGACGTTTGTTAGTTCGGTACTTGTATTAAATAATTTTAATGATCCTGCCCCCGCCCTTATTTTCATATACACGTTATCAAGAACAGGAATTAATGTGAAAATCTGACTTAGGACTGGCTGTCCCTATTAAAGTATTACCAATATTTTGGCCTCATAACAAGGATGTCCTTGCAAGAAAAAATTGCCCGTTTAACAGAGATTTATTCTGTCCCTTGAAAAGGAATGAAACAAAATATGTTTCTAAAAAAAATTTATTACTTGAATACGATTTGTTATATTTTTTAATAAGATATTACATACAGTCTGGTCCGCTAATAACGAGTTCATGTTATATAGTGAGTATTCGGTCTTAGGGAGTGATTTCGCAAGGCTCGCAAAATTACTCGTTGCACTTATTACATTTTGAGATGAGCAGATTTGTTATAACGAGCATATTTTCCTTGCCAAGCATGGCCAAACTGTGGAATAACTTCAGTTATAATGAGCAATTTCTAATACGTGATAATGATAATAAGCTTAGAACTCGTGTAACTTGTAAGCGATTTTAAACGTCTATTTCACATACAATTGTCATTGGTCATTGTTTTTTGTTGCTTACTCTAATGAAGCCTACACAGTAGAAAATAATTAATAAATCGGTTATAACCAAAATATCAAAGTCAGTGTACAACTTTGTATTAGGAGGCAAAAATATAATTTTGCTGTTATCTTGAGGGTGATAGCTAAATTTTCGTTTCTGCACCTATTTTCCTGTTAAATTCGAACGATTTGCCATTCATTCCAGCTTATAACTTATAATACATGATTTTTAATTACGCTTCATGTAAGCACTGAAATTCTTAACAGAGCTGGAAGTTATCGCACATTGTTGTGTCATAACGTAGGTATCGATTTTTTAAGCAAGTCCTTTGTACTTTTTTTAATGACTAAAAACTACAAATAAATTAACATAAAATTTATATTTTAGTTTAAAAAAGACATAGTAGAAGAAATTACATCATCGGTTGTCAACCACGTTTCAAAAGGCGACAATATGGGACATTTTCCTTTTAATTACAAAAAAGCTAGCAAACTTGGAATTAATAATCCTATCATAATCGAGTAAGCAAAATATTAATTTTTCGCACTTTATTCTTTGTACTTAACTATATTTAACCATAATTATTGGTCGTTCATTAAAATTAAACTTCATTATACAGTAAAGAACTTGCCAAAGCTTTGAAATTGGAGCGGAAACTTGACAACAAATTGGAAAAGTTGGAACAAAAGTCAAAGAAAATCAAGGAAAAAAAATTGGCTCTCGTCGATTATAATGACGGTGAAGGATCGGTGAAAACCAATTTACCAACTCAACAATTTAGTTCTTTCATGGGTGCCGTGAGCCTTCTAGATCCGATCACTCTACACATGTCTGGAGGAGAAACGTACATACACCAATGGAATATTATGAACACCGGAAGGGTCACTTGGACTGCTGATGTAAAGTTTCATAAATTACTCTAAATTACTGTTTCACATATTTGTTTTGTAGACCACACTTTGTTACGCTTGGGGTTCTGAAGCTTTAAAACCAATGGAAACGATAGTGAATTTACCATTGCTAGAACCAGGACAAAAAGGAAGTGCTATGGTAACATTTATCATACCAAGTACGTTTATTTTCGCGTGATCGCGGGAAAATTTTAATCATTTTTTTTTTCAATAGCCAAACCTGGAAATTACGAAAGCTACTGGCACTTTTACCATATGAAGGAAAGATTTGGCGATTGGCTCGGTTGTAGCATCATCGTAGATCAATTACCACCGAAACCGAGCACTTCTTTTGAGGGTGGTTTATTGAAAACGGTCGAAAGGGACGATTGTGAATCTACCGGAGGACGCAGTTCTTCTAAAACTATTCACGACATAGACAATGTGATCGAAAGCTTAGAAGAATTGCGCGCAGACGAAGAACTTTCAAATGCGTGCATGGACAACAATTCGGTGAGCGATAACCAAAGTATTGTGTCCATCGCCGATAGTGCTTCTATCCACTCGACTCCGAGCGACGAATTTGTTGTAATTACAAAAACTGATTGTGTCGAATTTGGGCATAAAAGTAATAAAAATTTAGAGCAATCGGAAAATCTCGATCAAAATGAAAATTGCGCCAACGTTTTAAGCGAAAATTCCAAGGATATCATAATCGAATGTGAGGAATGCGACGAAGATATTAATTCACACATTTATACCGAGTCTAAGAATGATGAAAGGACTTATGCTTATGTTCATATTAACGGACAAAAACATGCAGTACCGAAGTATTTATTACGAGATGATTACTTAGCTACGGCCGAAGATGCTCCAGCTCCCAGCGAAAGTATCGCAGTTTTGGACGATTACGCTTCTCAAGTTGCAGAATCTTTGAAAACCACAACTTTATCCGGATCCTCTACAGATGGCGACGAATCGATTCGAATTACCAAAGTACCACAAAGTATTGCTGTTTCGACCGAGTGCTTGGCCAACACCTCGTACAAAGAATCGATTCTTTCAGATGCTAACGATCTCTCCAAAGAGAACAATTTGCAAGATTTCGAAATGGACGTATCGCTTAATTTGAACGAATCTCAGATGGAAGACAGTACTGCATCTTTCGCGACTATGGACGAGCCTCAAATGCAGACTGTTAATTTAGGGCCTGCTTTAGCGGTAAATTCGTGCTACGAGTATTCGAACCGTTGTCCGACCCATTGTTTGCCTTTGTTGGCTTACAGAAATAAAAGTATTTTACCACCGTACAAAAGTGAGAATTTAACTATAGATATACCACAAAATGTCACTGACGCCCATAGCAGTCTCCACGATAGATTTGGATTTTATATGAAACATCCACACCATTTTAACCATTCTAAATACTGTGCAGGAATGCATTGCCAACAACCGTATACTGCTCATACACCAACTTATCTTCAAGCTAATCCAGGTAATTTATCAGCGGTTCTCTTGAAGTGTTTAATCACACCCTTCAATCTAAACAGAACATCTTGTATTAGTTTTATCACTACATCGTGACGATTGTAGCCTGGTCCCTGAGAATTGCATGTGCAGGTGGCGAGACCTTTCGCCTCACATGAGCTAAACGTCGTCCAGCGCCGCATTTTGTTCAACTTGGCGTAACTAAGGGGCCAAGCTATAATCGTTGAGTAGTACAGTAGCAGAAGACAAAGTAACAAATGACATACCTATTATTGTTTCCTATTCCAATCCAGTAGACCCCAGTAGAGTAGAGCCATCTCGAAGTTTCGCCTGTGTGATTATAGATTTTGCAATTGTAAACCAAGCGTGTCGAGTAATTTGTATTTGTAGGTTATGACTTCCGTCAAAAATTTAAAGACATGTGGAAGAAATTTATGTTATGGACCCATATTTATTATGATTATGGAATAATTTTAATTAGAATTTATTTATAACTGGCACCTGTTTATGATCCATTTAGAAATTTTGCGAAAGACATTGACAATATTATTGTTTAAAATGTCGATGTATTGATAGGACAATCATCTTGATTAAATTTAAATACCAACTAGTCCAGGCAATGAATACATAAAAATGGTCCAGGAGTGTTGTAATTTGGTACACTTGTGCAGTTTGGTGTCCTAATTAATATTCCGATTTTTCGACTTTGAGCGATCTCCGCTCGCGCCGCCAGAGTGGAAAAAGGGGCCAAAAACAAGTGTTTCAAAAATATCTTCTCTCTAGCGCCACCTAGGTCATAAGTAGATATTACAACGATTATAGAGCATGTAATTTCCGAAAACTTTTGTAAGAAAAATTTTTCAATCAAATGAATAGGGTACGAGTACAAAACTTTTCAAATTTATCATATTGTGTCATTTTTAGCGATACAGCGTTCGCCAAAGATCCGAATTATTTTCCTTGCATCAAATGGAGTAGTTATGATTTTTTGGTTTCTTGTTCATGATGAATGCCCAATGATAAATCCAAGTTTTCGACCTCGGTGGATCTCCGGATCTTTGTCAAATCTTCAAAAAGATATACGATTTAGCTCTGTTTTTGTTTTAAATTTTTGACAAAGATCCGGAGTTCCACCGAGGTCAAAAACTTGGAATTATCATTGAGCTTTCATCCTGTACAACATTCCAAAAAATCACAACTATTCCATTTGATTCAAGCAAATATAAGCCGGATCTTGGCAAAAGCAGTATCACTAAATTAATTACGTACTACCGTGTCTTTCTGCAACTTCTCGCCTGTGAGCTTGAATTACCATCGAAACGGAAGAAAATACGTGAATAGATAGGATTCGTGGATTAGGCCTACTGGGGATACCACATAAAAAATCGCGCCTTTCTACCTCATGGTGGTGCGGAAATGAGTAAAACACGGTAGTACGTAATTAATTTAGTGATACTGCTTTTGCCAAGATCCAGCTTATATTTACCTTGCATCAAATGGGATAGTTATGACTTTTTGGTATGTTGTACAGGATGAAAGCCCAAAGATAAATCCAAGTTTTTGACCTCGGTGGAACTTCGGATCTTTGTCAAAATTTAAAACAAAAACAGAGCTAAATCGTATATCTTTTTGAAGATTTGACAAAGATCCGGAGATCCACCGAGGTCGAAAACTTGGATTTATTATTGGGCATTCATCATGAACAAGAAACCAAAAAATCATAACTACTCCATTTGATGCAAGAAAAATAATTCGGATCTTTGGCGAACGCTGTATCGCTAAAAATGGCACAATATGATAAATTTGAAAAGTTTTGTACTCGTACACTATTCATCTGATTGAAAAATTTTTCTTACAATAGTTTTAGGAAATTACATGCTCTATAATCGTTGTAATATCTATAGCGCGTCTCAATCAAAAGTGTTACTGTTGTAAGGATAGGAACTTACTAGCTTTCGTGCACACACGTTCATTCTACTTAGCACGATCCTTTACTATCAGCGCTTCGTTGCCACAGCTTATCGTGAAACTTTATAAACCCTTAACAATGCACCTTGTTTTTTCGTTATAAAATATTTTTAATAAATTTAATGAAGAGAGGTACAATAATTATTCATCAATTGTAATTATTTAATTTTTATAAACGATTTAAAAAAATAATATTTCGTATAGTAAATCAGGCATCGCTGTTCCCAATGCCTACAACAGTAACACTTTTGATTGAGACGCGCTATACTTATGACCTAGGTGGCTCTAGAGAAAAGATATTTTTGAAACACTTGTTTTCGGCCCCTTTTTTCCACTCTGGCGGCGCGAGTGGCGGTCGTTCAAGGTCGAAAAATCGGAATATTAATTAGGACACCAAACTGTACAAGTGTACCAAATTACAACACTCCTGGACCATTTGCAAGTCAGAATCTACCCGTTGTCTGGACTACAACTTAGTAAAAACATATCGGGGGTCTAAATGGATTGTGAGTGGTGGTGTGCATTATTATAAGTAAGTTTGAATTCCAGTTCCAGTTGTCTGCCCCACTGTTATTTATGAACCACGATGTATGAGTTCTGTCGTTCCTCCATCTGCAATGAGATCGACTGCTGCCGACGTTCCGTTAAGACCTGCTCCACTATATCCGGTTCGTTTCCAAAATCACAATGAAGCTACTCCGGTGATTGTCAATGATAAACCCAAAGGAGTCCATCTAATACCAAGTACATTAGTTTCTGGGGCGTCTATAGCTATGAATACCGTACGAAGTATGTTTGGCAACACAGAACAGGTTATATCATTTTAATAGTCTGAATAATTGGAAGGTAATTAAAATTTTTAGCAGGAAAATCGGCAGCAAACAGCGAGTGTTGTGGAATCGACACGAGATAGGAATCTTTCGTGCTTGAGGGAAATGGGTTTTCTCAACCTACCTAGGAATATTCATCTTTTGGAACATTACGATGATGATCTCGAACGTGTTGTAGCGGCGCTTGTGTTGTAATCATTTAATTTTTCGTAAATGCTTAGTTGTAAAGGTTAGTTCTGTTTTATTTCAGAAGTATTTTTAGGCTTACATGCAAAATTATCTTTTATGTGGAATTGCTATCTTGAGCACAAAAATGAACTACTTTTGTAGTTCTCAACTCAAATCTTGTTTAAAGTGACTTTTTTTTCAATAGTTAACTTAGATGAACGAGCTAACCAATATTTGCTTAAGAAGTTATTTTCTCTAGCTAACAATATTATCGAAGTAGACTTTTTTGGTGCTGTGGAATAGATTTTAGTTCGTAAGATCAATTTAACTTGTTTGTGGAAAATAGGAAAACTAGTACGTTTCACCATGTTTCACCTTAGACTGAGTAGTCGACACTGGGGTCTCTTAAAATAAAATTATTAATATTTAAAAATCTAGAAACTACACTTTTTGCTTCCAATGTAAGTTTTATTTTTACAGACTTCTATGAGTTTTTGTTGTTGACCACTAATATTGTACACTTTAATGGAAACTTATTACTGGTATATTCTATTAGAAAATTCGCGTAATGGAAATTTGTATGTATTTTACAATAGTCCATTGTTAATTTTTATTTACAAGTAGACCTTTTAATAAGTTTGCCTATTTGTTTTTGATGTGTGTAGTTTATCTTATAATAACCTCAATGGTTAAATTATAGTTTTATTTATCGATAAAAAATTATAATATATTATATAATTTAAATTTTCGTAACATGATGTTTTTTATAATTTATTATATTGAATACAAGTGCGTGTGTAATGAATTACATGCACTTGTATTAATTTCGGTAACCTGGCATTTAATTAATTTGGTAACAAAGGTTAAATTGTTATCAGAGAGTTGATCGACCTACACAAATTAATTCATGGTTTATTGTTTACTTTAACAATTCTTTAAAGCTATTTCTTATACACATAGCTGTAATAATTAATGTATTAGTGTTTATTAATAAATTTGGGTAATTCCTTATACATTCTGTTTGATTTGTATATTGTAATATTTAAAGTAAGTACTACCTACTGCTATTAAAAACCTAAGTTTAAATTATGGACTTTGATTATTGAAGAGAGAATTTAATTGACAATTTAGATCAATCTTGAATAAGAGAGAAAAAACGCTGTAAATCGATTATACTTGTAGTTGCAGTGACAACTTTTCAGATTTTTGTACTATGCTAGTTTAACTGATTTACCAATGTTAAAAAGTCCAGATTTTTCCCTCAATGTTGGTGCTTATTTGTTTTCTTGGGTGCGTTCGGGGAGTTCGCTTTCACGCTTTTAGCACCACACGCAATTATGACGTATTACTGTGTGTTCGGGGAGGTTTTTAGCGTTGGACGCATAAGTTTACGTACTGGAACCGTGTCGTCACGAAAGCTTTCATAGCGTTGAAAGCGAGCTCCCCGAACGGCAAAATCGTGCTATTAGTGATAATAGCGAGCTCCCCGAACGCAAGGCTTGAAATATTGACTTAAGAATATTTAAATTGTTTGCCATTTTGAAATTAATTAATCTCGAAAATGCCCAGTTTTTTCTTAGAAGAGCTATAAAAGAAAGTGTAACTCCACGAGGATTTCCATTTGAGATTTTTTATTAATTCCCTCTTGTGCTCCCTATAGATGTGTCGTAAGAACATTGTTTCTGTTGAACATGATCCTGGAGAAGCTTTGTTGACACATATCATCCATAAAGCACTAGACTAATAGTCACCCTGCACCCCCTTGGGTTACGCTGATTTACGTCTGTGTCTAAGTTGTGTTGTGTGCAGTGCCACGGTACCACCACTGTAAGAATCTTCAGCAGAAGTATTTGTACTTTGTAGGCTAGTGCTAGTCCTGCAAGAGTGCAAGGCATCTGATTGTGGAGACTCCCTTCAACTAGAATCCTATACTAAAATTGAACCTTGAACAATAATCCCAAAATTTTAAGGAGAAGTGCACGCCTCATAGGCTTAGGTTTATTTATTATCACATAGGATCACCTAGTCCCAATCCCAAATATTTTGGGCTCACAGTACTGCTGGGAATTCTTAATGAATCTCTGTAATTAACTTCTGCCCTACATTGTAAATTGTAGGTGATTGTAGGTTGTAGGCTAAAAGTCCTATTATTGACAAAGTCCGAGGTTCGTAAAACGTAAAATAAATTATAGAAAGTCGAATTTAATCCAGATTTAATCTTAATAAATTTTTTTATCACAATTTGGTGTCGATCTGCCGCTCTCTAGCGATGGTCGTTTAAAGAAAACATATAAAGCAAGAGAGAAATGTCGAATGTAATGTAAAAAAGTATTATCGCACAATCTCAAGGTCACACCCATGTTTCCGAGTTGAGATAGGTTATGTTGAATATTTTGAATTTATTTAAATCGAGCCCGAGCTTAAAATACCTGTAGAATAACAGATTTAATAGTCGTGATTTTTCAGTGATCCAAGATGGTTATTTTAAAAGAAGATTATAATTACGTACAACTATTGTCCGATTTTTTAAGTATAATAACAATTGCGTCTTGTTTTATCTTAAAAATTCCACAAATTTTAAATATTGTAAAAGTAAAAAATGCTACTGGTATTAACGTCCTCGGTCTCCTGATGGAACTCTTTAGGTAGTACTTATAATAGTAAACACTTTATTTCTTTAATAAATGGATCAAATTTGTATTTCAGCTACACCGTCATGTTCTCGTATAACTTTCGCAGTGGGTACGCCTTATTAACTTACATGGAATACCCTATAATTCTTCTCCAAGAATTTGCACTTATTTTATGTGTTTTATATTATAAAGGTCATTTAGGAATGCCTAGTATCGTGGGCTCGACTATTTATATTTTTATGGCAACAGGATTTTTAAGTGGAATTGTATCAAAAGATATTTTAATGTTTCTCGTGGTGAGTATAGTCTCTTTAAAAAAAAAATTTTAACTAATCGATCAACTATTTCAGCCACTGTGTACACCAATTGGAGCTTCTTCTAAAGTTGTACAATTAATTGAAATATTACGATCTAAAAATTCCGAATGTGTTAGTGTCCTAACATGGTTTATATCGGCATTTACAAATTTTAGTAAGTTTTTGGCATTTTCTAATGTAAAATACTAATTGGATTTTTCAGCTCGAGTATTTACGATTTTTATGGACTCCGCAGATGTATCGTTGTTACTTAACTTTATTATTAATGTCACTTTAAGTTCATCTATTATGATTGCGGCCTATTATTTTAAGCCTTCGCGTAGATCTGTACCAACTATGGTTGATAGCCGTAAGAAATCCGAGTAAATTCATCTAGGTTCTATTAATTTTACAATTTACTTACTGCAATTGCAAATTTTTAAATTAATTTCGGAAAGCTTCTCTGGGATAGTACAATTATTAATAGTGTAGAGATCATTAAATGGTTACCAACTAACTAAACTATAAACTAACTAACTAAAAACTTAGAATACGCCATGCTCTGTACCTAAACAAAATAATAGTTTAATGTTTGATGTGATAATCATTTCCTTTAATCAAAAGTAGGTGTCTTCAAATATTTAGAATAATAATTATTATAATATGTTATTTATTAATTGAAGGAATAATAATTGATGGTATCTATATAGTAAGTACATTGTGTTCATCTAATGTTAATATTGTTAAAATTTGTTTATTTTATAATAATTTAATTATCTATTTTAATTCGATTTTTTTAAATGAAATTGTATATCAAAATTTTAGTAAACGAATTTAAATTGTAATCTGGCGTTTTACGTCTGCTTCAATGGACTGTCTGAGTTCACTCTAATTCAGGCAAATCATGTTGGAGTTGATTCGTGTGACGTCACAAAACTTATCTACTAAGAAAACATTTTACAAACGAACACTCGACTTCATGATCTCACGCAAAAAAGCAGCGAAAACATTGCAAACGAACAGACCTATAGAATCTCACAAAGACCGATGTTACCAGGCCAGGTATGCTATCTAAATCATAACTGCTCTGGATTCTTCTCGGCAGGACCCCAGATTATCAGAAAAAACGCCTGAAACGAGAGCCAACTCGTTGCTTTGGGTTTCCTGTACTCCTAGGAAAGCGCAGGCATTTCGATTAAATTTTAAAAAAAGGTACATGGGGTCCAAGAAGAATGGTTTTTCTGACACCTTCCGCTTACAGCACACTTCCACAGTTCTGATGCTTAAGCCAAGGGGCACTTACTCTCGGCGCTCTCGGGCATTGTTTGTTTCCTCGGTTTAAAAAGAGCACATTGTTTCTAGAAGGGGAGTACTGTAGCGACTCAAGACTAACGTGGCCGAGAAAACTCGGGTTCAATCTCCGATCCTTAAATTATCGACGCAACCCGAACGTCTATGTCTACCGTCTACGAATACCTAACGCTTGTCAAACCCTATTTCTAGTTTACCTGAAGTGACTTTTAGACAAAAGACATCACGAAGTGGAAAGTTATTATTATTAATAAGGATGTGTCAAATATTTGAACCGGTATAGCTTAGATAGTAGAACCAGTAGGTTTATCCGTTCGTAATGAACTCACAGTCCAAACTATAAAGTTATAAGGCTGAAATTTGAAATGATTGTGTGGCTTGGATAGCAAAACTAAAATTTGGAGGCCACCGTACGTGAAATATATTCTAAAAGTATAGCCATTATGGGATTGTAACAATAGGTTTGTTTATTTGTCTGCTCACGGTCTGCTCGGAGTAAAATGAGCAAATTTAAAGTGTTTTTCCTGCTCTTCTGCACTAATTTTGATTATTTATCCTGCTCTTTCTGCTCTAACGACGTCACACTTACCATACTTTGAACAGACAACAGACGAATAAACAAGCCTTATGCTTTTTCTAAAGTATTCGAAAGTAATGAAAGTAGGTATCACAGAAGCATAGTTCAGACTGGTACAGACATACAGAGTTGAAGCTTAGTAGATATCCTTTGGATTTGGATATCAAGATTTGTTTAATCCTTGTCTCAAAAATCGACGAGATAAAACACGAAAAGAGTAGCAGCTAGCAGTCTTATTTTTAAACAAAATAATTATGTTAATTTTCTTTTTCTGAATTTCACCAAATATCCTGAATTCAAATTTGAAATGCCCTGTATTCGGATGTACGAAGTTGTACGAACACGGCTTCCATTGGCTTCTGTTCACTTCGGTTATCATCGAAAAAAACTGTAGCTTTCCATTTTGAAAATCAAAGCAATAATTAACAAATTATTTGGTCATATTTCCTAAGCATGCATTTAAAATTTAATTTAATTGCTGCAGTATGTGAAAACATGGGTATAGGAAAAAATAATGAACTACCATGGCGTTTAAGGTAAACATGCTCTTTTCCTAACCTTATTTATTTGGCGCCAAATTTTCAGATCTGAATTGAAACATTTCTCAAATTTAACTACCACAACTGTGGATAAAAGTAAAAAAAATGTAGTGATAATGGGTAGAAAAACTTGGGACAGCTTACCTTTGAAGTTTAAACCTCTTAAGAATCGCATTAACTTTGTTTTGTCTCAAACGAAGCTCGATTTCAAGGAGTACGAGGATTCAAAAGATCTTCATGGATTTACCGCATGGGAAGAAATTTACGAAAAACTTAATGACAGTAATTTTATAAAAGAATATGAATCGGTGTGGATAATTGGTGGTAGTAAAATTTATAAGGTAAATATTTATCCTTTATGTTTACAATTTACAATCTGTTTTCTAATTTTTATATTATAGGAATCGTTAGAATCTAGATACTTCTATAGACTTTACTTAACCGACATACAAAAGGATTTTGATTGTGATACTTTTTTTCCATCGTTTGGAGATCATTTAAAACTTATAAGGTAAGTTAACCAACTTGCTGTGCACAGTGTCATTAATTGTTAGTCTTTTCAGTGATCCTAATATCAGCGACGAAGTGCAAGAAGAGAATGGTATTCGGTTTCAATATAAAATTTATGAAAGCAGTCGTTTTAATTATTAAGCTTTACCTGAATATAACCATAAACATTGATGTTACTAAAATAAGTTTTAGATAAATTATTAAACTTCCTCCACTGTTGTTACACAATGGCGATAAGTCATTATCTCTTTTTTGGTGAACCCTATGCTCAAAATAGATAGTATCATAGAGTAATTAATCTAAATTACTAATTAAATTAATAATTGGTTACTTTATGATAGTATCAAAGTTGTAGACAATCATTTATTAGCTAGAACTTTTGGGAAAATTATTGAAGTGAAGTATAACTTTGACAATTTTTGGCAAATAAAACGAATGTAGCAAATATTTGTTTAGCAATGAAGACATTATTTATGTTTTATATGGTTTTATAAAAGAAAAAGTATAAACAATTAATTTCGACTTTACTTAAAATTTTGGGCTACCATGTGATGTGGTTACCCTTGACAACGGCACTTGTTAGATTTTGTTTTAAGAATTTGTGAGGTTAGGTTATAGTTGAGGGAAAATCAACTTTTGAAAGTTGCTAAACGCATTCCGTGTATAAATTAAATAATAAATATCTATTGTTATTGAAATAATTTATTTTAGGCCGAAATAATCGTGTAAATTTAAATTAAAAGTGTTGAGAGCGAGTAGATAATAATTACGATGGAACGAGAAATCGAAAATTACGCAATGTCTGAACCGCGATTAATTGAGTTCCGTCAAGAAGGAGATTCACAATATTCTCAACATGAATATATTCGAGGACGTACGTATTTTGAACAAATGCAAGAGGAAAACGAAATTACTGAGCAAGCATCTGAAGAAATAGAAGAACCGATGGTAGTAGACGATTTACAAGACTTTGAAAGATACAAAGAACGAGAATCTGCTACATCCTCTTTAAACGTGATTTTTAAAAACGCTATGGAACTACTACTGAAAGCTCAAGTAAGTTTACTACTTACGTTTAATTTCATGTACTAGGTACTTACTTATTCTTGTTAATACTTATAAATTTTATAACGCAGGCTAAAGAAGAGGTCGAGCTATGCACTTTGCAGTTTAATTTAAGGGAAGTTTTATACAATCAGAGAAACTACGATGAAATAATTGAGAATGGTAATTTGGAAATACAACAATTTCAAGAAATGTTGCAGAGAAATTTGTACGATCGTAATTTAATCACAAAGGAAATATGCACTTCTACGAAAGTGTTAGATGTGCTTCAAAAAAATTTACAACAAATCATTGAAGAAAACGATCACATTTGCAAAGCAACAGATGTACTAGAAGTTCATTGCGATAATCTATTCAAGAAATGTGAAACTGAAGTTAACAAATGGAAAACGACCATAAAAGAAACTGAAGAACAAATAACTGCCGAAACTACAAAATTTACCAAATATAAAGAACAGTGTGTAGCTACAATTAAGGAAGAAGAGACGAAATTAAATGAGCTCCGTATCGAGCTGTCGAAAGCTACTCACGAATTGGAAACCAGTGAGGTAGAAACAGAGCAACTCAAAACCCAACTGAGACTTGATGAAGCTGTCGAAAAAGATCTCGCTTTGGATAATCAAAAATTACAAATTTTAATTGATTCTATCGATTTAGACATGTTGCAAAATGAACTCGATTCAATTGAAGAAAGTAAAGAGGCTTTTTTGACCAAAGTGAAGAATGACATGGACTGTGTCGAGAAATGGTAAGGCGATATCCTACGCTTTTGTGTTATTAATTTTTAATGCGTTACTTTTATTTTTAATTTAGTCTAAGCAAAGTTGAGCTACGTAATTCTAACTTAGAAATAAAGTTGAACTGTGAGAAAAGTTTAACAGCAGAATTAGAGCAAAATATTGTACAATCACAACAAGAAGAGGCGAATTTAAGATTGGCCAATGACAAACTTAAAGCTGCAATAATAGAAATGGAAGTTAAAATAAAAGAAAAGACAAATGAATCTGAAAACAAACTAACAGAGATTGACAATGAGTTTTTAAAAATTGACGAAAATTTAATTACTACTAAAAGCGAGAGCAAGAAAAAACTAAGAGTGAGTTTTAATCGTTTTACTTAAATCTATTACTAATCATTAAGTTGTAGGCTTTACATGAAATTTCGAAGAATATGCAAGAGCTGAATGCGACATTGTCATCGGTAATCGATTCCGAAAGCAAGTGTTATGTCCAATTAGACTTAATTAAATCAAAGAGCGAAAAGCTAGATGAAGAAAATACAGTTATTGAAAATAAAATAGAAAATTACCACGCTGAAGAAAAGAAATTAAAAGATAAGATCTCAAATCAAGAGGATGTTTTGGAACAGGAAATAAGAAAACGAGATGTCAGTCAAGAAGGCTACGCAAAAGTAATAAAAGAGTGCGAATCGACCATTGGAAGCCTTTTACAAAAGAAGGAAGATTTGAAGATTGAAGTAAAAGAGAAGCGTAACATTAAGTCGATCCTAAAAGAATCAGATCAGAAACTTCAAAATGATACAGTTCATTTGTTTAAACTGAGAAATGAAGAAAGACGATTAAGAGAAACAGTTTACCAAAAACAAAATCAGCTTAGGTCTTTTAAACGTAATTTAAATCAGAATCAGATAAGCGCAAAAAAAGTTGCAACATATAAACATAAACCTTTGGACACCGGTTTTCAAAGTGGTAGCGATACCGAAGATGAAGATGTCAACAAAAATCCAACAGTAAGTTTGAGTAAGGCTGATCAAAAGCAAAAAAAGTGAAATCGAGAATGCATGTTTGTAACATTCTTTAATGGCCTTTTTAACATACATCTCGGACACAAGGTTTTACCATGTTAAATTAAGTTATTAGCTCTCCTAATTAGTTTAAGAGAAAATTGCCTCTTTAGTTTTGTAATTTCGGTCTCCATTCTCAAAAATTTCGGGAAAATAGTTTCAGTAGTTTGCGCTTAACAAGCTCAAACAAATCGCCGTTAGCAGCTAACCAGTACTATCCTAAACGGTTATAAAACTCACTTCTCATATTTGCCAACACGGATCGACTTATTGAACACATTCTGGTACTATTCATTTTCAGGGTAATTATTTATTACTGAAAAGTACTTTCCCGAAACTGAAACTGTGTGTATATTTCAATTAGGTACTTTTGGATTGGAGATTTATAAACTGTTTTTATTTCAGTTTGCTGGGTCCAATATATATTCCACATTTCCACAAAAGCATTGAATCGAGGATTTAAATGGAATCGTAATATCCCTATTAATAATGATAAAAGATTTTTGTTTTTCGTTTTAGAAAAGAGTTAATAACCGTTTCTCTTATCATTTAAGTTTATTATAACACGCTTAAATTGGGTATTACTGTATCAATTTGTTGATGCTTAGCTTCAAATTTAGAATACCTATTACTATTAGTAGTAGTAAATAGTTACAAATACACAAATTAATTAAGATTGTTGTGTTTCGTTCTAGAAAAGAGTTATTGAGTTAAGTTAAGGTATTATAAAACGCTTTAAATTGGGTATTGTACCAATTTGTTAATATGTACCTACTACCCTTCAATTTTCTAAAATAAAATTGTGTTATATCAACAATTATGTGTTCTTTGCTCTTTTATTGTTAAAAATTATGCGCGATTTAAAATTTTATAACATTTCCTCTTTCTGTAAATCCTAATACCGCGGAGGTCTGAGCTGTAGCCCCCCTCAAAAACGCGCAACTTTGACTTTTCGGATATTAGTGAACCTACACAGATGTATTTTTAGGATTATTTGAATTTTTAGGTCCAAAAAAAATATTTTGTGATAATTTCCGCTATGCGATGATTGTGGGTACACCTCTTATTCCAGGAAAAGTTGCTGAAGTATTTTTTTGATTAGGACCAATGTGTATACTAACTTATAGAGCTGGATATAAATACTGTGGGTGACGATTTTCCGAAATGCGACCAAAATAACCCCCTTATTTTGGGTTACCCTGTATCGATTTTTTAAAGTGGCTGAAACCAAATTTCAACAAAATCGTTTTAGTAATTTTTGTTTGACGTCGTTACATACACACGTTTCTAAGAGTTCAATTTTTTAGCGTTTTGAATTCAGAGGGCCCGAAACGTCGAAAAATGAAAAAAAAAATTGGACAAAAAAGTGATATAAAAATTATCAGAAATCAGAACATACTTATTTCAAGCGTTCACTGGAGAGGTACAATAAGATTATAAGGTACAGGTATTTATACAGGTAACTTTGAAGAGTATAGAACAAAAAACTTTTTCTTTCGCCGATAATAAATTATGTTCTGCAACCTACGACAATAATTTTGTCCTACACTATCTTTGAGCCTGTCCTGCGTACTTCAGTTCCGTTAAATCATTTGGCGACTTTTGATGAGACAGCTTCTTTACGTACGTACAAACAAACACCAACAAAATAGTTCAGTCAGTTTGAAATGATCGTGGTGAACGTTTGGGTTGCCCTAGCGGCAACCTTCGTGCTCGTGCCCTTTATAAAAACTGAAATTTTAACGCCGCCTTATTTTAATTTAGCCGAAAGACGAAATATTACTGCTTCCGCAACGTGTGGCGAAGATATTCCGGAGCCGGAATTGTACTGTAAACTAGTTGGAGCTAACGCAAAAAATAAATACGATTCTTCCAAAATTTTACAAGGACAGGTACGAATTTTCGAAATTTATTGCACACTATTTAAGAGTTACGTAGGAAAATGTTAAAAGTTGGGGGTTTTATTCATAAAAATAAATTATTGTGGACTGCACGTTTCTCGATTTTGAGAATACGTCTTCCGTTCGGGTGCATTAAAAATTTAAATTAAGCGGAAGGAACTTCGGTTTTCTTAAACTTTACTTACTCTCTTCTTTACTCACTATAAACTTTAATAATTTTACACCATTACGTAATTATTAATTTTGCAAGCCAACAGTTTAATTTGGCATTTGTGCTTTCAAGCGAAAGCAGATCAAAGTTTGTTCGAGAAAATGCTTTCTTTTTATTTTAAATTTTAACCCATCTTTTTCGAGATAAAAAGAAAATTAATTTGGGAGTCCATCGCACTTTGATAAGAATAACAAATAAATTAATATATTAGAATTACGAGATAATAAATCTGTGTATAGATTGATAAATTAAGAATTTTTGAAGTCTATTGTTCTCTAAACTATGGAAATGCTCTAAAAATTTTTGGTATTTTTTAATAATTTCAATAGTTTCTGTCCGTCCGTCCGTCTGCCCCCTGTCCGTATGTTTTACTTTTGCTTTGTTTTCTATTTTGCAATGTATCTGTCTGTCCTAATGTGTATCCACTTGTCTGCCCTGTTGCGTTTGTTGTCTACCTTCTCGTCTGCCTGTCTGCCTACCTGTTTGTTCGCCGGTTTGTCCATTGGTCCACATGTATGCCAGTCCGTCCGTCCGTATGTCTGCCTGTGTATCCTACACGATCATTTGCGAATGTTTTCATAAGTCGAGCTGAAACTCGTCTTTTTTTATCTTCAACATCGCTCTTTCTCTCTCTGTCTCTTTTCTTGAATTTTAAAGTCCAAACTCCTCTTTGGCTCAAAACTGAAACGTTACAAATTTTATTTGAAAAGCATTCCAGTCTGTTAATGACGTTAGTAGTCGATGCCGAATATTTATTTAAAAAAAATCATTTCAAACTTTGGATTAGATAAATGATACATATTATGGTTCAGTCCATTTAGGGTGGCTCTTAAGTGAGAAGTCACACTTTGGGTTGCACAAAACTTTCTTAAATACTTAATAACGTCCTAATTAACGTTTCTTTAATTAATGAGGCCATAAAATACCTATGAAACAAAGCCTTAACATTTTGTTTTAAATCAAACACACTGTATTTTTTAAATTGTTTTCAGTATTGCGATTACTGCAATCCGACTCGACCGGACCAAATGCATCCTCCTCAATTTGCGGTCGATGGGAAAGAAACTTGGTGGCAAAGTCCCCCACTTTCAAGAGGAATGAAGTATAACGAAGTTAATCTAACAATCGACTTAGGCCAGGTATGTGCAATGTGCATTTACAACAGATGAATTTGCATATTTTTTAAATATCGTTCCTGATGGGGTGTTTGTTACTTTTTGTACTACGCGCCGCCCCTGGTTGGCAAATAATTTAAATTTAATTGGGTAATTTGGAGGTAAATATTGATTGTTTACTCAATCAGTTTAATTCATTATTGCAAATCACTCGATTTACATCAATTACACTTTTTTTTTCGACCTTTTCTTCCTAGTCTCGGTAAGAATTATGGTTCTCAAATATTTCCCAAGAAATCTCGTGTAATACTACAACACATGTGTTTACCAGATGTCCCTATTATTATTTGTGTGCTCAGACTTTAGTTTAGGAGGACCTTTTAGTAAACTATACATTACTACATAATCCAAGTCAAGAGCACTGTTATATGTTTCATTTTCAGAGGTCAAAATTCCTTCACAAGCGAGCAATTCATTTACTGGTTATATCATCGACTAATATGATATTATTATCTAAATTCTTTTTAAATAATTTGACTGCTGTATAGTATCAATTCATTCATTAAGAAATAATCAAATTTATTTTCTTATGATTTAGTTAAATATTTGAACAAGTTTTTTAATTTTATTTTTGTCACTACTTGCCTTCTGCACATCTGTACTTACGTAAAAATCAAATTAGTAAAGTTTTTAAATTTAGTAAAATGTATTTTATGAATTACTAGCAGGACCCGTGGGCTACGCCACACGCTTTTTCATTTAGCGACCCTTGTAGTTTGGAAAACCTATATGTAAGACGCCAAAAGTTTAATTAATCAAAATCACATTCATTAAAAGAAAATACAAAAATAACCATTCAAAGATTCGAATTTACAATATACGTAATTAAAAGAATCAATACAAATTCGGGACAAAGCCAAACGTTTTGTCATCTCAAAAGCTTATGATTAACTGAAAACTAAAACATAATTTTATATCAGCTTCCAAAGTGTTCCCGCTTGCCCTTGTACGTGATGGGGCATGCCTCTACGTGAAACGGCACCGTCATTATGTTCTTATTATAGAGCAACGGGAACACTTTGTAATACAAAGTTAAAACAACAAACGTAACACATGCGTATATGTATAAAAAATGTAACCAAAACAGTGTAGGTACATATAAAGTAAACCAAAATAATAATGTAGATTACATTCGGCCATTCTGACCTGGGGCTGTCCTCAGACCCAGCTGAGACATTTTTCGTGAGCGTAATGTGCCTGGCATCTGACACAACACAGAATAGAAATCAGATGTAATATCGATGAAGGTGGATCAAACGTCTTTGGTCCTAGAAAGTGCTTGCTCCATTTGAAGGCAATCGTAATGTAATACCCTGTATAGAGTGCTTCTAAAACAAATTGTATGAGTGATCTTAAAAATCGTATTCAAGTCATTGCTTTCCTTAAAATCACATAAGATCTGTTGGTGATCTACATATGAGAATCGTATAAGAGTGTAGTTGTCGTATACTGATGAAAAAAGTATATGATCTTTCGAGTCCTTTATCTATGAGTTGTTGGTATCAGTACTTTTCACTGCACGTTTCAGAGCCAATGGTGTACTGACGAAAATGATAGGAGATCCGTCGATCCCCTTAACGTGTTAGTACGGATTGAGTAAAATGTTGTTAGAACCGTTGCTCTACATATTAAAGTAGTATGTAAGTAAAAACGTACGTAACGTCAGGTTGTAAGTTGCAAGTAATGTATGGGAACCGTTGCTGTACGTATTAAAAGAGTATGAGACGGAGTGATCTCCTTAACGTATCAGAGTAAGTAAAAGATGTATTAGAGCCGTATTACTACGTATTAAAAGGGTATGAGTATGAGATCCGTTGATCTCCTTAATTTGTCAGAGTAAGTAAAAGTATATTAGAGCCGTTGCTCTACGTATTAAAAGGGTATGAGATCCGTTGATCTCCTTAACTTGTCAGAGTAAGTAAAAGTATATTAGAGCCGTTGCTCTACGTATTAAAAGGGTATGAGATCCGTTGATCTCCTTAACTTGTCAGAGTAAGTAAAAGTATTTAGAGCCGTTGCTGTACTTAGTAAAGTTTAACCAAGTAATGAAAATTGAATCCGTTGATCCTCGTGACGTATTAGAGTAAGTAAGATTGCATCAGATCCGTTGTTGTACGTGTACATTAATCCGTTCGATCCTTCTAAAACAGAAATACTGATTCGTAGATTTCGTTGAAATAAAAATGTAAATGTGGTGATCTATTAAAAAAATAGTAATTTAAGATCCGTTAGATGCCGTTTAAACAGAAATAGTGATTCGTAGATCTCGTTAACATAGAAACTTAAAGATCCTTTGATCCTTGTAAAACAGAAATATAGAGCCACCGCTCTCCGTAAAATGGAAACTTAAATATGAATAATAAAGAATAGAACTTCGTATGTATTTCGTTAAAAGAAAACGTCAAATCCTGTTGTAATCCTTCTGAATAGAAAGTTACAGAGATCCATTGATATCGTTACTATACTACATAATATTCAGTGGTCAATGCACACAAGTGAAGCAAAATCAAAAGTATGAAATGGGTGAAGTAAATATTACGTTAAAATATAGATATTAGAGATCCCTTGATCTTTCGACAGCTGAAATATGAGATCTTCGGATATCTTGATGTAGTTAAAATAGACAAATACGTTTCGTTGATATCAATTATACTTATACCGACTCGTTATTCAACTTTTTCGTTCGTGTACATCTACAGATGTAAACTTTTTTATTAATGAAACGTAAAAGAAAATCCGTAGATATGATTAAAAGTATACCTACGTATAAGATCCGTTGACGTAGTACAAAGAAGAACGTAAAAAAAAATTTTTCAAGATACAAGTTCGATGATATAGTTAAAATGGAAGTGGGAGATCCGTTGATCTCTTTCTCTCTCTCGAATAAAAATACAAAATCCGTTGTTGTGGTTGAAATAAGTACGTATGTAAAAAAAAATTCAAAAAAATTTAGTTTGAAGTAAAAATATGAGATTCTTTGATGTGGTATCTCGGTATCTGGCAACTATCATTGAAGTAAATAGAGATCCGTTGATCCTATTAAAATAGAAATGAGATTCGTTGATTCCCGTGTAAGAGAAACGTGAGATTCGTTTATAGTCAATCTAATTGAGATAGAAACAGACCCGTTGATGCTGTTCATATAATAATAATAATAAATCATTTAATTCTGCAGCGTACATAGTACATAGAACCAAGTCAAATTACATTGTTAATTCTTAGATCCCCTCACAAAATCAAAGAAATCGACATTAAATCAGGACCCGACAAAATTCGTGAAGTCTGTAACTAGAGGAATTTTTTTTTTTTAGCTGACATTTAAACAGTTTTTTTTTTTACAGTTCTTAAAGTGATCAGGAATTCTATCTTAAATTCTTATACAACTGTTCAGAACACTATTGTTAATATAAGACTTCCTAGTTTGAACGGTGCTCAATTTACAGCAGTTTGTAGTCTAATATTTATGTTGCTGATAAATAAAAGTGAGAGATTTGGCAATCTCTCTCTGTAATAGAAATAGAAGATCCGTGATCCGTTGATGTAATAAAAGTGAAAATTAAAAAATAAGTTCATTAAAATAGAACCGTTGATCCTGTTAAATCTCATTTCGTACGACCGACTCTAAAAACATTCTTTACGCTTCGTGAAGTAACGCCTAAAGTCGGACATTTTGATCGAGTTTGTTTTACATACAAGTATATGATCGTAAAAATTATACATGGACAGGTATATAACCAATAAGATACTTCACGGTTATATACTTTTTGTTTGATTCTGTAAAATTTCAATTTTATTCCACTAGATGGCGCACGCTCATTAGACAAAATTCAAACTTTGAATAATTATTTAGACAATATTGAAGTCGTAAATTAATTACTTATTTAACAAAATGCAAAATTGTGAAAGTACCTATTAGTTGTACTTATAATTATAATACGAAAGATCAAAACTCAAAACAGTTATTTGCTGGAACAATTTTTAGAAACGTAATTCACGTAAAACATAACCTTACAAAATACAAAAGTTACTAATTTTATATTGCCGTCGTACGAAAAATTTTGTATGTATCTCGAGCAAAATGCGTTTTTGATGTTCGGTCGTCATTTAGCAGCTCAGCTCCGCTTCGCTGCTAAAAATTAGACCTCACATCAAAAACTCTCATTTTACGCTCTAGACACATAAATAACTATTTTAGTAGTAACAGATCCGTTGTTCGTGTTAAGATAAAAATGTGAAATGTCTTAATAGCCTTTTAAAACAGTGTAAGAAATCAAAATAACAAAACAAGCAACACACGTGTTACAAGTGGTGCACATCACCACGAGCCTTTGTGTCCAGATTGAGAGTGGCTTGTTCCAGCATCGTATCATATAATTTCCATAACAGAAAACAATAAATTATTTGAAAAGGAAAAAAAAAACTTTTTTTTTTTAACAAAGTCTGAAAACTAAAAACAATCGAGTTCTTAAAACTTGAAAAACTAAAGTCAAATGAAACTAAAATGTAGTAATAATTAGTTCAAGCCAAAACGTAAATGTGATCGCTAACAGTCGAGACATGAGTTTATTTCGTTTAAATTTTTCATTGCATTACGGGTTCTACTTGTACTTACGTCTTAGGTTTTCAATTTGAAAACAATCCTTTATATTGAATTAAGCATCAAAAAATGTAAAATAATTCATTACCAAATTATTTGTAGCATATAGTTACTGTAATTTTCCGTTTCGTTCGTTCGTTTTTCGTTTCGTTTCATTGGTTTTGACCCTTCGTTATACATATGGTCGAGAATCGAAAAACCTGCAGTTTGATTGTGGTGGTAAAATTAGACCTTGGGCCTCGTCGTCAATGAAGAAATTCGATCTCAAAATGTAGTAAAAATTAAGTTGCCAGGCTGCCACACCCCTTGGTGAGCTCGAAGTTGCCGATTACGTTTACATGCCGTACCGTATTTACCGTATTAGATAAAAAAAAAAATCGCCAAAAATCGCGAAATAAAAGAAAAAAAACACTTTTCACTGTGAGCTTTTTGAGTATATCCCACTTCTGATTTGTAAGACGCCAAAAGTTTAATTAATCAAAATCACATTCATTAAAAGAAAATACAAAAATAACCATTCAAAGATTCGAATTTACAATATACGTAATTAAAAGAATCAATACAAATTCGGGACAAAGCCAAACGTTTTGTCATCTCAAAAGCTTATGATTAACTGAAAACTAAAACATAATTTTATATCAGCTTCCAAAGTGTTCCCGCTTGCCCTTGTACGTGATGGGGCATGCCTCTACGTGAAACGGCACCGTCATTATGTTCTTATTATAGAGCAACGGGAACACTTTGTAATACAAAGTTAAAACAACAAACGTAACACATGCGTATATGTATAAAAAATGTAACCAAAACAGTGTAGGTACATATAAAGTAAACCAAAATAATAATGTAGATTACATATAATAATAATAATAAATCCTAATAGTATACTGGGTGTTAGATAAGTAACGGCCGTCCACTTATCACCGATGACTCGATCAGAAGACCTAATGTCTTTCAACGTGTTATTTACAACTTACAGCACCAACATGAGCTTTATGCGTCATGGTACATTCATCCCATACTAATAATGCCGCTTCTTTTAGCACTTTGACGTTAGCGCCATTTTTACGAATAGAGTATACTGGTGTTTGATCAGGTGAGAATGAAAGGGGTAATTTAAATGTCGAGTGTGAAGTTCAACCACCACTTAAAAGGGTTGCTGCAATTCCAGAAGCGGTTACTGCAATTGCAATTTGTTTCTGAGACCCCACCTTCGCTAAAATGAAATTAATCAAAAACGTCTTTCCCGTTCCACCGGGAGCATCAAGGAAAAATAGTTTCCCTTCATTATTCATAAATTCATAACACTGCTTAATATTTTGTTGTAGGCTATTAGTTGTTGTGGTACTAATTCGCTCTCATTTTCGGAGACATGTGCAGTGCAAAATCATCTTCATTGCACTGTGTTTCTTGGTTATAAAGTAAATCGTGAATCTCGAGAATGTTCCTTTGAGGTTGAGGTAAAGAAAATTCTATTACACGTTTTTCTGCAAGCATATAAAGTGCATCATGAAGCAAAGTCAAACCTTCGTTGAAAACATCATCATTGAAAGGAATTTGTTGACAATTTCGTATTAAGCAATGTCTATGAAGAATATGATTGCATACGTGTTCTCGAAATTCGTTCCACATTTCCAGTTGGTTAGATAGTTGACAAAAAATCAACATTATTGTAAATAATTCCATTAAGAGATGCGCACTTTCAGAGATAGTAGCTTGGAAAACCGTGTTTCTCCAATGTGCGTCACTTTGTAAAAGACATAAAGCTTCGCATGCGGCACGCTATGTGGGATGTACTACATCGTTAATTGTTTTTGGGGGAGTTTCATAATCGTTTAGGCGTACTTGTCCATTGAGACAGCACATTGCTGAAGTGTCGTCGATCCATTTCCTTACATGGCGATTTAAGCAAGTGGTAGCCATATGCCTCAGAGACAGCTCTTCTGCATTTGCATACGCAATGGAAGGTTCATAGGAAAATGCACAATTATTAAAAAACATCTCGGTTATAGGATTTCTATTTCGATTAGTTCGTTCCCGTTGTTGTTGTAAGCGCTCTTCTTTTTCAGACGTAGTACTCTCTGCTTGTCTTAATTGAGAAGTACCTTGGCGCATTGTATATAAACGCAACTCTCTTTCTGAAGTATTTTCGGCGGAACTTCTTTTGAGTCCGTCACGTAATTGCGTTACTTGCAATTGGCGTTGTTCTTCACTTTGTTGACTTCTAGAAAGGGCCATTTGTGTGGACCTTAATGTTGATAAAGAAATAGATGTGTAGGTAAAGTATAAAGGACACTAAACGCGGAATAACTAAAAGTTCGTAAAACGAAATAAGTAGGTACGTTAAAAAAATGTAATGAAAAATACGGTAAATAAAGTGCAAACAACAAATCAAACAATAATTAAATAAAAATATAAATATTGCGCGAACTTGTCTGCGAAAGGTGTTTTGAAAACTGAACTTTTTTGTTATAACAGTAGTTGGGGTACTTATTTTTGGAGTTTTTGGAGTTTATGGTACATTTCTTAAATGTAAAATTTTAAATAGCATAAAAGAATTGGTGTCATAATTATTGGCCATTAAGAGTTATTTATAGCTTAACGTAACGTATAGGTTTACATTTTTTATGTTGATTTTAATGAGTTTTGAGATTTTTCTTAATTTCTAAGGCCCTAGTAGACATATCGAAAAAATAGATAGCCTATTTTAAGCACGCAATTTTTATCTATATGTGAAAGTAAGAATGAAAAAAATTGGTTGAGTGGTTCGCGAGTTATTAAGTAACGTACATACAAACGAACTATTTTATATATTAGTATAGATATGAATACTACGGTTGCTTATCATTAATGAGTTGTCTTTGTGGGAGTACTTCCTTTTCTAATCTGCAAACAGTTCCTCATTATCAATTATCAAAGGATGTTAAATTTATGCACAAGTATTGAAATAATGTACAACCTATCTGTACTTCAATGTTTTCAAGTGCATATAATATACAGGGTGATTTTGAATCAACGTCAAAAAATTTCAGAGATGATTGAATAAGTCCATAGAATAAACTATTTTTTGTTATATGCTATGGGGGTCGCTGACGCAAGTATTTAAGAAACCGTCCAACCGACTTTGATGGAAATTTAACAACGAGCCACTCTAATTATTGTACATTAAATACTGGAAGATCAATGTGATGCCTGGCTCACGAGCGGCTCGTTTGGGAGTGGAGGTGGCTTATTTTTTAAATGAAATTTTGAGGAGTGAACATTTTTTTAAATCCCTGAAACTTTCTGGCGTTCATTCAAAATCATCCTGTACAGAGTGGGCCATTATCTGAAATAATTTAGTAACTTAATTTTCCTACTTTGTTTTTGTGAAGCATCTTTTTTGGAGATACTATCAATCGCTACTAAAAACTTTATTTTAAGCCGTTTAACCTTGAGCAATCAAAATTTTTATCTTATTTCCCCTTCAAACAGAGGACTCCAAAATTTGGCAGCTCCAAGGTTCTTAAAAACTATAAACGCGCCTCTGAAGGGGCGCGTCAAGTCCTTGCTCCCGTTCGAAAAAATCGTAAATCCGGAGCTGGCGCTAATAACCCAGTAAAACTAGACTCTCGGCCTAATACCACTTAAATCCTCTGTATTCTATAAATATTAAATAATGCTAAAAGTGAAAAAGTTTACGACAGGAGCCATCCCAAACCTAACTGCCATATTTACTACAAACTGCCATAAGTTTGAACCCATATCTTACCCATTGTATCAGAAGTCAACTAGTATTCGCATGTTTTACCTTTTATAGGAATTTCACGTCGCTTACGTGTACATTAGAATGGGAATTTCCCCTAGACCAGGTTTATGGATTTTGGAAAAATCTGCCGATTACGGCCAAACGTACGTTCCTTGGCAATACTTTTCAGATTCCGAACCGGATTGCGAAGCACATTTTGGACGCGAAAGTTTACGACCAATCACACACGACGATTCCGTTATTTGTACCACAGAATACTCAAAAATCGTTCCGTTAGAAGGAGGAGAAGTATATTTGCTCTCGATACTTTTCGCTATGCTTTTTTAAAACTACAAATCTTTTAGATTCCAATTTCTTTATTAAATAACCGCCCGTCTGCAAATGATTACTTCAATTCGAGTGTTTTACAAGAATGGACTAGAGCTACAAACGTGCGTTTCCGTTTTTTGAGGACTAAAAATTTACTAGGTCATCTCATGTCCGTGGCTCGACAAGATCCTACAGTTACGAGAAGGGTAACTAAATCATCCGTTTAGTTAACTGATTATTCATTTTCGTTTTTAGTATTTTTACTCCATTAAAGATATAAGCATCGGTGGTCGTTGCATGTGTAATGGACATGCGGATACGTGCGATATTCAGGATCCGTCCAATACGTTTTTACTTTGTCGCTGTCAACATAATACTTGCGGATCTAAGTGTGAAACGTGTTGTAGTGGTTTTCAACAAAAAGCTTGGAAGCAGTCAAAACCGTACAAACCCTTCTTTTGCGAACGTGAGTTCTTTTTTTTTGTCAAAACTTCTATTAATTTGTAACTTATAGCGTGCAACTGCTTTCAACATAGCAACGAGTGCATTTACGACGAAGATACTGATAGACGGCATTTATCGCTAGATATTCATGGAAATTATGAAGGGGGTGGTATTTGTCAAAATTGTCAGCATAATACTGAAGGTATCAATTGTAATAAGTGTAAACCTACTTTTTACAGACCACAAAATAAGCACTTGAACGAAACTGATGTCTGCCAACGTAAGTCGAATTTCAAAACTTAGCACTTTTTCATTTTATCTTCCTTCTTTTAGCTTGTGAATGCAATTTCTTTTATTCCACCGGTAACTGTAAAGAAGTAACAGGAAAATGCGAATGCAGAAAGGAATTTACACCTCCAAACTGTGATAAATGTAGTGAGGGATATTATGATTACCCGAATTGCAAACCGTGCACATGTTATATTAATGGTACAGAAACTCTTCAGTGTAAACCGAGCGATGGATTATGCGATTGTAAATATAATTACGGAGGGGAATTTTGTAAAGAATGTGCTGAGAAATATTACAATTTTCCAGAATGCAAATGTAAGCGAATTTTCGAAACAGTGCCCAACAACGAAAAACTTATTTTTTTCATTTTCCTTTTTCAGCTTGCGAATGTAACATATTAGGCTCCACTTCCAGCGCTTGTAATCAAGAAAGTGGAAACTGCACTTGTAAAAACAATTATGGAGGAAAACAATGCGACCAATGCCAAAACGGCTATTACGGGTATCCATCTTGCACTTGTAAGTAATATTTTACCCATCCGTGAGGAGTGGGAGCCAAACGCTCAGAATCTAATTCAGAGCGGCCCAGTTTGGTATATAGACGAGGTACGTCCTGCCCTGTCTTGGGTTCAAGAGCGAGCATTTGCGCTGCACGGCCCAGGGCAGAAAGTTTTGCACTCGGTTTGTATCTATCAGGCGAAGATCTTCGCAGTCACCTGCGTCATGATAAAATCTGTAATGAGCTTACCAAAGGAAGAAAATTCACATTAATACGGTCACCCGAGCTACTTTGAGGCCTCTTGTAAACCATAAGAAAACCCCTAAGTTTTCAGTCATTAAGGAATTGAGGGTACCAAGATAGCGGAAGGGCTAGCTGTGAAATGCTCTCAAATTACCTTCAGCTGTCCCAAACTTACTTTTGGGATCCTCTACAGCTTCATTACAATAAACTTTGCGAAAGGGCTCCTAAAGAGGCACTTAGAGCAATAGGATACACAGAGCTTTGCATTAATCATCCGGAACCAGTGGAGATATAAAGAACTCATTCGAGCAGGACTGCGGAAGACCGAAATGTACAAAGGAGCACCTGGTCTATGTGCAAAAAATCTGTCTGAGAAATCCTCTCATAACGAATAACATTTTAAAAGTTTTAACTTACATCCCTTGTTAATTTATTAAATTTACAGTTTGCAAATGCGACGTGAAAGGGACTCAGGCGGAAATTTGTGACAAAAGTACTGGAACATGTTTTTGCAAAGAAGGCTACGGTGGTGAAAGATGCGACGAATGTATCAATGGCTATTATGGGTATCCTGACTGTAGACCGTGTAACTGCAGTGCCGTGGGATCGTCGTCGTCGATATGCGATATTTCTGGAAAATGTCCATGTTTGGTAAACTTTGGTGGTCGAACTTGTGAGAAGTGTAGTGTCGGATATTTTCAATATCCAGATTGTTTGCGTAAGTAACACACTAAAACACGACTTGTACATTTTTTTAAACTGAACTTGCAGCTTGCAATTGTGATAGTCATGGTTCTAATGGTATTTCGTGTGATCGTGAAGGACATTGTCAGTGTTATTCCAACTTTGATGGAAACCAATGTAGCCAATGTAAAGAAGGTTTTTACAATTTTCCAAGTTGTGAAGGTTATTTTTCCAAAGTATAATAATTAACTAACTAATTAACTACGATAAATATTTAGAATGTAACTGCAATCCGGCCGGTGTAGTGGCAGCTTTTGGTGGATGTGGATCAGTACCTGTCGGAGAATTATGTAAATGCAAAGAGCGCGTTGAAGGCCGCATATGTAACAAATGCAAACCCCTCTACTGGAATTTACACCTCAACAATCCAGAAGGATGTGACGATTGCAGATGTAATCCCGCCGGTGTCCTGAGTGGAATTCAAGTTTGCGATAGCGAAAGTGGCCAGTGTGTTTGTAAACCCTCCGTTATGTCTAGAGGTTGTTCCGAATGTTTGGATGGAACTTATCATCTTGATGGAGATAGCTTATTTGGATGTCAAGGTAAATTAGAAAACTTTACCGAAATCACACGATTGATAAAAAATTTTATTTAAGACTGTGGTTGTGACATCGGAGGTTCTATGAATTCAGTTTGTGATAAATCTTCCGGCCAATGTCCGTGTCATTCTCGTGTTTCTGGACGTACGTGCAAAGAACCATTGAAAGCGCACTATTTTCCAACTTTATATCAATACCAATATGAAGCAGAAGATGGTCACACTCCGACTTACACCCCTGCTAGATATAATCACGATGAAAGTGTCTTCCCTGGCTATTCTTGGAAGGGATACGCAGTTTTTTCGTCTTTACAGGTAAAAATCTTTTACCTTTTGCTTGTTATTAGTTATTATACAGGGTGAGTCATTTCAATGTCTGTCTTCAATAGTTCCTGCAATATGAGATGTTTGAAATATAAAGAGTGATAACATACAGGACGAGACATAAAAACTCTCTATAAGTATATTTTTGCAGCATAGATTGTAGTTTTTTATTTTTGTTTAATTTTGATGGTTTTTAAATATTTTTCCAACTATGAAAATATCTAATGTAAACTTTTTTAGGACGAAGTAGTACAAGAAGTTTTTATCAGCAAACCTTCCCTTTACCGTATGGTAGTACGTTATGTTAATTTAAATTCAAATACCGTGACAGGAAAAATAAAGGTGACTCCAGAAAGTCCTAGCGATAACGAACAATCAATAATCATCCAATTTAAAAGTAGCTCGATACCTACCGACGTAACCGTTTCTGGTCCTGAACACGCGTTGGTTATCAACCCTGGTAGATGGTCAGTTAGTATTGAATCTAAGCAGAATCTATTTGTGGTACGTTTTATAAAAGTAGTATTTAGTATATAATAGTATCAAGTTGGTAACCTTTTAAGGATTACTTTGTGTTGCTTCCCGAAGACTTCTATTTGGCGACTATTTTAAACCAAAAAGTGGAGAAACCGTGCGTAGTTGGAGAAAATCAATTATGTCGCGATTATCGTTATCCTAACATTACTTCATACGATATGACCTGGGGAAGTGGAGGCTACATTACTTTCGGTAGTAGTATCGATACTGTCAAAGAGTACTATAGTAACGACGATCATTTGCAACACTTGGATATTACTAATAAAATTCCCTTGCACAACGATATACAATCAGATATAACTTACAACATTACAATTAGAAAGCCTGGTCGATACGTTATTCTTTTAAATTATATCACACCGATACAAGATCAACGTACACACGAAGTGCTCGTGGAAGCTGTTGCCCAAAATGGAAAACACGTGGGAAAAATTATCTTTTATTCGTGCCCTTACACGATGGTGTGCCGTCAAGCTGTAATCAACAAACAGAAAGGAGTTGCGGTGCATCTTGTCGATGGAAATTTAATAACGGTCACACTGAAAGGTTCCAATACAAACGTCGGCATTCATTCTATAGTAGCCATTCCGGTTGAAGAGTGGTCGTTAGATTATATTAAACCTAAATCGCTCTGTATTAAGAAAAATGGAACTTGTGTGTCCTCCACATATCCTAATCCGCCCGAATCTAAAAAAGTTCAATTTTCGCAAGATGGGGAAGAAGCTAAAAATCTAACATCTTACGTTTATTTAAATTTTAACAACAATATGATTGACTTGCATGCCAAAGTTTCTAACCCTGGATCGTATACATTCATAGTGCATTATTATCAGCCCGATTTTTCTGGTGAGTGAAAACTTAATTTTTTTAAAAAGTTGTTCATTTTCTTTTTCAAGAATTCGATTTGGATATAATTGTACAAAATGGCAAGTTTTATGAAGCTAAACTTCTCGTAAAGCACTGCCCGTCCAAGTCGGGATGTAGATCGTTGGTTGTCGAAAATGGGGGAAATACGAATTTTATTTTAACCGAAAACTTTATGATAACATTAAAGGTATTGCGGTTACAGCTCTATTAAATTTGTGTGAACTAATTTTATTTTTAGGAACCTAACCATAAGGGAGTTTACCTCAATTATCTCTTAATTGTTCCAACAGACTTTTATTCGCCTTTAATTTTGGAAGAGGATAATTTAGACAATACAGGGGAATTTATATCGAAATGTGGTAGTAATCATTTCAACATTGACACCACTCAAGAAGGTATTACTTTTTATATTACCTACATTATATTTTTTAAATCAAAACAGGAGGGGTCTTATACTTTGACATTGGCAGGTCTATATTACTATTCAGATTCAGAAAGGGAAGCTGTGCTTCCATGGAGAATAATGCACTCCCATATACGACTAGTGCTCTTTCACGTTTAACATTTTTATTTAATCATCATTCATTATAATATTATATGAGAAACAAAAGATAAATGTAAATATTTTAGGATTTTGTCGCGATTCTGTTTTTTCAATAACGGCTGCACACAACGACGGAGCTTTACCATGTCAGTGCGACTATGATGGTTCGTTAAGTTTCACTTGCGATAAATTTGGTGGCCAATGTCCGTGTAAAGAAAACGTAATCGGTAGACAATGTGAAGCTTGTAAAACTGGCTTTTATGGCTTTCCTGATTGTAAACGTTGCAATTGTCCTTCAACAGCTGTTTGCGAGCCTACCAGAGGTACTATTATAATTTTTGTAAATTTTACAATTTACCACGGATGTGTTTAGGTCTGTGTTTGTGTCCGAAGAATGTAATTGGATCATTGTGCGATAACTGTGCCAATTTTACCTATGGCTATGATTCGATTATTGGTTGTGCAGAATGTAACTGTAATCCTTTAGGTGTTACTGGAAGTTTACAGTGCGATTTACTTAATGGTTCTTGCAAGTAAGCAATTTCATTTATATCAAATGGTTTAACATCGCTAAGCCTACTTTTAGTTGCAAGAGGAACGTCGTCGGACGTACGTGCGACACTTGCGAAGCCGGTTATTTCTTTTATCCACACTGTGAGCCGTGTGAATGTGATCTACGTGGTACAACAAATCAAATTTGCGATCAACTCTCGGCCGAATGTCTTTGCAAAAAATATGCTACCGGTCCAATGTGCAGTATTTGTAGGGAGGGTAGCTTTAACTTACAGCAAAGTAACGAAGATGGATGCACCGAATGTTTTTGCTTTGGGAAAACCAGTCGCTGTATTAGCTCAAATTTGATGAGGGTGTCGTTAACAACAATGGAGGAGTGGAAACTCGTAGTTATAAATGAAACCGCAAATATGAATATATCCAACACTAATTTACACGTTTCGGAAGTCGTAAAAGGAACTGCTATTGGTATCGATTTTAGCATTGAGGACATCACAGACAAGATTGTCTATTTTTCTGCTCCTGTAGCATATTTAGGTTCGAAAATTACCACTTACGGAGGCTTTTTGAATTATAGCATCTTCTACACGACCGGATCGTCAGGTTTAAATATTTTAATGATCGAATTAATGCGTTATACTTTACTCATTTTGTTTTCCAGGCAAAGCTGTGGCCGGCTCGGACATTATACTGGAAGGTGCCGGAATGTATTTGATACACGTCAGTTATGAACAACCTGCTGCAGCCGTGGAATACTCTGCAAGTTTGCAGTTAGTCGAATCTAGTTTTCAGTTTCCTTCTGGAGCTAAAGCCAAAAGAGAACATATTATGACTGTCTTGCAAAATTTAAGAGGAATATACATACGTGCGATTTATGGGACCCATAGTATAACAACGAAGTATTTCTTTTCATCTAAATAATGTTCAATAAACAAATATTTGTAATTTTAGATTATCTTACGTTCGTTTGGATGATGCAGTTTCTATTAATTATTTAGATTCCACCTCTGCGTCTATTCGTGCAAGTTCGGTCGAACAGTGTCAATGTCCAATAGGCTACGATGGACTTTCTTGTGAACATTGTTCCCCGGGATATTATAGAATCGATTCTGGTCCGCACGGTGGTTATTGTGTACCTTGTCAGTGTAATGGACATGCGTCTGAGTGTGATGTTAACACTGGCGTTTGTTTTGTAAGAAATTATACCGTATATCTTTATATCCATGCATTCAAGGAAGCGCTATTTTGTCTATTAGTACGTCAAAGTCAAAGTTCTCCTTTGTCATAGGCAATACAAGCTAGTCGAATTGATATCCTTAGGATATCTAGACTTTAACTCAAACCTATGACCTATAAAACTTAATTTTACTTACCTGGCTCTACTATTTCAGCTATAAAATCGTTTTAAATTTCAACTCTCTAGGCTCTTATAGTTTTTTGAAAGTTTTTCACTGACAGGCAGATAGACATATTATATGATGCAACTTTGTAGGGATTATCGCTTGTTGAAGCTAAAAATTATTAGATATAAAAGTTATAAAACAATAAGCCACAGCTTTTATACTAAAATTTGTGTTGTATTATCTACCAAAGGACAAAGGAGATACCCTGCTTTACAGACAAAATGAGCGTCTTTTTGAATTATGTATTGAATTTATTTCAATAGGCGCCATAAAAATATTTTAAATTTAGGATTGTAAACACAATACCAAAGGAGATCATTGCGAACAGTGTGCAATAGGATATCACGGAAATGCATTACAAGGAACTCCTGGAGATTGCTTAATATGCGCTTGTCCACTACCCATCCCATCGAATAAGTTACTTTTTTTCTAACGTTTATCGCCACGTACTACTAATTACATTCTAGCTTTGCAACCCATTGTGAAGTGAGCAGTGATGGCAATAAAATTAGTTGCGAGTGTACTGAAGGCTATTTTGGAGCTCGATGTCAGTCTTGTGCCGCAGGATTTTACGGAAGACCAGAGAATCCTGGTTTGTTTTATGAAATCTGAAAATTGCAACTTTCCATTTAATATTTTAGGCGATTATTGCAAACCGTGTAAATGTTCCGGAAATATTAATCCAAGGGAATCTGGTTCGTGCGATACCGTATCGGGACAATGTTTACGTTGTTTGAATAATACTTTCGGAGAAGCATGTGCTTTATGTGCTCCAGGATATTATGGTGACGCCGTACAAGCTAAAAATTGTCAAAGTGAGTTTAACTTTGGGGCGACTATTTTTCCCTGCTAATCGGAACGGCTCGAATGGCTCACATTGAAAAAATTTCAAAATCAGAATGTTTACGATTATCGGCTGAGTGAGCTGGGTTAACTCGAATGATTTGTGATGTATAGGGTACAAAATACTTATTGTACGTGTAAGCAGAGTAAAATCATCAGCTTAACGATTTCGAGGGGTAATTTGATGAAACCTGTATCATATTGTATAGTTGAGTTCATACAGTGGTAAATATTAAGAAAGATGTGACTTGAATGCAAATTGTCAAGTTGGCTCTCGGTTGAATTTAAGGGCTGTTGACAAAGTTTGGCCGTAGATTTCAATTTTCTGTGCCCAAATATAGCATGTACAAAATGGTGTAGGTTTCATCTAGTTATAATTCGGGATAACCTACCATCAGATCCCAAATAAGCGAGTTTGAGAATGATTTTAATCAACTATGAGATATGGGTTTATGACGTCACTACATAGCTTAGCTGAACATTCAAATATCACGAACGTTCATTTTTACGCAAATATCATTAGAAATCTGCATATACACCAAATTATGTTTTTCTTCTTAGCCTGTGTTTGCGATCAAGTTGGAACAAAGCGGTGTAATAGCTATACGGGCAAATGTGAGTGCAAATCCAATGTCACTGCCGAAAAATGCGATAGGTGTGAGTTTGAGCATTATGGGTTTAACTCTGGCAATGGCTGCTCGCCGTGTAGTTGTGGGTTAGCATCTCTAAGTTTACAATGCGACGATGACAGTGGTCAGTGTAGATGTAAACCGGGCGTAGCTGGCAGAACTTGTGATCGCTGCGCTGCCGGATATTGGAACTACACCGAGAACGGTTGTGAATGTAAGTTTCATTTATAAATCTGTATCGCTCCTCATTTATTATTTGTTTCTGTTTAGCTTGTGGTTGTAAAACCGAGTATGCACGCGGTTTTGGCTGTAATGCACAAACTGGTCACTGCGAATGTTTACCTGGCGTTACCGGAGAAAAATGCGATCACTGTCCTCACAGATGGGCCTTCGTTACAGATGTCGGTTGTCACCAATGTGACAAATGTACTGACAATTTGTTGGATGTAACCGACGAACTTCGTAACCTGCTGAACCCGTATTTAGTAGAATTCGATGTAAACGTATCCATTTATATAAATCTTATCGAGTTAAATTATACAAATTTTAGTCTATCGATTCCGGATATTTTACCACCCAACGATTGTTCCACATGAATAACACCTTAAACCAATTGGAACCAAAGGTAAAACAGCTAAATCACACCGCTATAGATTTGTCGCCAATCATTAAAGACCTCAAAAATTTACAACAAGAAACGGAAAACATGAATAGACAAGTAAATCAATTAGACTTCTAGAAGGTCCTAGATGATTAATTGTTTAATTTTAGTCAAACTATTCTTCGGAAAGCGCCAAAAATGCAGCTATCGACTCGGAAAAAACAAAAGAAGAATCTCTAATTGTCTTAGACGAAATTGAAGAAGCGGCAGACCAGGCATTAGATGCTATAGGCAACGTCGATTTTCTTTCCCAAAGTCTCGCTGCAGGAGAAGGTTACTTACTAAAATTATTTTAAGCGAATGTTTGTAAATAATTTTTTGCAGGTCCTAAGATTGACGCCGCTTTAAAAGATGCCCAAGCTATTTTAGATCAGATAAAAATTTACAATCTTACCGGTAGAGAAAAGGAGGCCGTCGACGAGCTAGAAAAGGCCAAATTGCTTCTTGAAAGTTTACGGCAGTTTAAACAACCAGTTGTTAGTGTTAGTGACGAATTTAATAGTCTAAAAAATAATCTAGACGAATTTCATAATAAAATGGATGATTTGTACAACCACACTCAATACTCTTTGAATAGAGCCACCGAAGCAGAGGCATTTTATGCTAAAAACGGGTAAGTACCGAAAGTACCTAGGTACCTACTACTTTTATTTCTTTATTTATTGAAAACTGTGGTTTATTGCGTACAGTCGGGTCCGGTTATAACGGGCTATGCTTATAGCGAGATCTCGATTTTAGCGAGTAATTTCTCATGACACGAAAAATTCGCCATTTAACTCAATACATTTTGAGCTCTGATGCAACGTGCTTGGACATAACGAGCATTTTTCCCTTGCCAAACACGATCAGACTGTGGAATAGCATCACTTATAACGAGCAATTTCTTATACTTGAAAAACGTTCTTAGCTGGTGCGATTATTTCCTTCCTTGTAGAAGATTTGAAAATTTATCAAACTGTTAGCTTCTACAATAAAGCACGATAATGATAACAAACTTATTGTAGATCGCCGTGTAACTCCTCGTAAGCGATTTTAAACGTATATATCACATACATTCGTCATTGTTTCTTGTTGCTTAGTGTTACTCTACCCTAATCAAGTCTAAACACAGTAGATAATAATTAATAAATCCGTTATAACCAAGATCTTTTACAATGAGCGCTCGGATATAACGAGCACATTTTGTTGGCATTAGCGTGCTCGTTATAACCGGACCCGACTGTATATCAACATACTTTGAGCAAGTAGATGTTTCTTTTGGGTTGGGCCATTATTTTAGAAATAACCCAATAAAATTCTGAAATGGCACCCACCCTAATTTTCATATAATAGGTAGGTACTACCGTGTATTGATTGAGATATAGAGCATAATATGGTATTACCATGTTAAATTAAATAGTTTCTCTAATTAATTACATTGAAACTAATTTTCTCAATAATATAGGTAATCAGAAGCTCTCCCAGATTTGAAAAATCTAAAATTTCTATTTGAAATGGGAAAGCTGAACTCATTTCCGGCTGAACGAGAATTTTAATTAGAAAAGAAATTATAAATTTTTCCCTTAAAAAAATTATAGCTCCGAAACATATCTACAACACGTCAAAATATAAATAAAACGGCGTAAGCAGATTTTGAGAAAACTCGTTTTAAAATTTTAGTCAACTTTAGTCTTTTAAAAGTATTTTGAAATTATTTTATAAATCGATTATATCAAAACTAAAGCCCTATATTTTGCTTATACAGGGTGTCTCAAAATTTACGCCCGTCCTTTCAGAATATGAATCGGGGGGCTAAAACGAATTAAAACTACAACGTAAAATTTACTTTGAACCTGTTGAGAGTGTGGAAGATGTAGTAGCTCGTATTCACGCTGCTGTGTGCAAATATTTGTATTGAAGTAGGAGGCGATTTGTTTGAACACCTTTTATAAATTAATTTCTTGTTTTGTAACAAATATTGAATGTTAGATCTTTGTTTTTTGTCAATAACTCTGTAACCATGGACATAACGCAATTTTTTTATTCTTACGTTTTAATTCGTTTAGCCCCCCCGATTCATATTCTGAAAGGACGGGCGTCAATTTTGAGACACCCTGTATATTCCTGTGTTTAGATTATTATAATAATAATTATCTCCAAAGATAATGAAAAAACTAGAAAATGGGCCAATCGTTATACTGGCCGCCATTTTGAATTAAAAAATTTGATAAGGTATTTTTTTAAATTAGGGTCGATGTGTACTAACTTATGGCTGAGTATAAATACTGCGGGTCAAGATTTTCCTAAATGCGACCCAAATAACCTCCTTATTTTAGGCCACCCCGTATCGATTTCGTTTAAAAGCTTATTGCGCGAGCACGAGAGGGTTAATAACAACTCTAATTTAAATAAATAATTTAATATTTAATCATAAATTTTCAATTCATTAATATAAATCATACATTATATACAAACTTATTACCAAATTTACACGGCGCAACACACATTTGTTCTTACGTACACAGAAGTTCTAGAAAGAAACAAAAACTATAGTTTCATCCCGCGCGCTTTGAAATCTTCCTTTAATTTCCATTGCATCAGCTCCATACAAGTCAGTGCATCTTCTGCACTATCGTGACCATTTATGTCGTTTTGAATGATTTTTTTTAAGTACTCGCGAGCCAAATCACGCAAAGCTCGCTTGTGCGGTAGACCAAACTTATGCGGGAATAAAACAGACGTGTCGATTATGCTACTATGAATTATTTTTAAAGCTTTCATATCGGATTCTAAACTATGTCCTATCAATATCGTATTCGAATTGCAAAGGTGTAAAATGTTGGCTTGCACCTGTAAAATGCTCGTCGCAGTCCTTTCCATTTGGTCCTCCGTTATTCCAGAGAATCTGGTATTATAATCGATAATCGGATTTCGAGGTTTAACTAAAGTTTCGTACACCGTTTTACATTCAGAATTTACTATTGTAACTCGAGTCAATTCTAAACCTTTGGTAGTGTAACACATTTCGCAATCCAAAGCGAACACTTGAAGACTACGAGGGTCACCTTCGTACTGTGGAGGCAAAGTCATTTGATAACCCTCGAATTCGTCGTCCTTCGAAGTGACGCTTTCGGATACGTGAGTGACAGACGTAGCACAACCGGTTCCTTCCGAACTTTTACAACACAAATACATGCTCTCGCCTCTGAAAGTCCTTTTTTTTAAAGGGTGATAAATGCACTCTTCTTCGAACAACGCAAACCCGTGTTTGTCAATTTTATAATGTTTCGAACATCGACAACAAACGCGTTCGTTTTCCTCCAAATAGCCGTGATTGACGACTTTTCTTTGATTTTTAACAATAGCTTTACCTGGAGTGGTTCCTTCGCGAGGAAATCCATGTTGGGTCAATTCGTCGTCATTTAAAATAAACCGTTTTATGTTTTCGTAAAATTTGACGGTCGTACCCGAGTCTTTTTTCGAATGCGCGCCGTCGCCTGGCATTATGGGCCCCGATTTAGATGTTTCTCTTTCTTGTAGCTCTTTCCTCAGTCGACTGATCGCTAACATGGCGGAATTTCTGTAAGTGACCAAAGCTGCACAACGCTCGTAACATTTGTACTCTTCGTTTAGAGCTCTTTCTTGAGCGTCTTCTTTACTAAAGTACAATTTCACGCTCTCTTCAAAAATCATCTTCAAGAAGCGGGATCTTACATTGACCGGCAATTTGGAACGTTCCGCCATTAATACGTCCGGTATGTCAGCCACAGAAAAATCGGGAACGTGTGCGACCCGTTTGAAGCCTTTTACAGTTTGAGATACAGTCTTATTTATCGAATTTAAAGCTTTTACTTTCGCTAATTCTTCTAATTTGGCTTTAGCTCTCTGTATCGAATTTACGTTTTGTACCGGAGCTATACGTCTCGCTTTTGTAGAGCTAGTAGACTTACCGGTGAGTATGTCGTCTACTAATGTAGCAGACGTCGATGGTTTCGGTTCGCTCACTCTAGAAATTCGTTTGACGACTTTTGATTTAGTATTAGTTAGCTGAACATCAGCTGGTCTTTTCAATTGTTTGCTTATTTCGGCAACGACGTCGATATTTTGTTCCCTGGCGATCGATCGTAATCGCGCCATTTTTAAACGCTCGGTCATTATTTGTGCTACGTTAGGTAACTTTGGTTTATGAAACGAAACGGTTTGTTTCACGTTGTCGGCGTTTTCGTGTGCTATTCGTTTCTTGTTTATTGGACAGTCTGGAATACTTGGCGATTCTTTTATTGCATCTGAAAATATATCCGGTTCGGTGGGTTTGTATTCTGTAAAGATTTTATAACACTCGGCCATCTGATCTTCTTCTACATCTGAGTCGTCTTCCGAATATTTTTGAATATTGTCGTCTTCGATGCCATTTTCGACCTCACTACTATCGAGATTTTTTAAGATATCAGGAATTTTAGAAATTTGAGTATTTATTTCTTCATCTTTATCAGGGCGTTTCCGCTTTTCCTTTTTTTTATCTTCTTTTTCCCGTTCTTTTGTTTTGCTCTTATGTTTATGTTTACTCGCCTCGCTCGAACTCGATTTATGTTTAGAACTTTTTCTACTACTGGACTCCGATTTTCTTCTACTATCGCTCTTACTTTTATCACCTATTTTTTTCCCATGTTTCTCATCTTTCGACCTACTACTACTACTTTCTACTTTATTGTCTTTAGACGACTTTCTGCTACTTTTTGATTTTGACTCTTTAAGCGCTCCGTTACGTTTGTCACGAACTTTTGACCGATTTGTTGGCGATTTACGATCTTGCTCCACCTTCGTTTCTATTAAACTCGACTCTTCACTTTGTTTTGCGTTTTCTTCGATCTTGACTTCATTAGCGTTTGCTTCGTTTAAAATATCGTTGAGCATATTTAAATCTACTTCGAGATCGTCAAAATTAATGTCGTAATTATATTCAGAAGATACACCATTCTCTACGCTACTTTCTTCTGGTACTATTACGACAGTGTCGTTACTCTTCGTAGCTTTACCGGTAGATAAAACACTTAATGGTGTCGGATTGTACGTGGGTTGTTTATCGATCTGTGTGTAGCGGAAATTGTTGCGTTCCTTTCGAACTGCCAAATCCGGCACGTAACTTATTGGAATATGACTTCTCACATTGGCTAACTGACTTATGGGTGTGGGATTGTAAGTAGGAATTTCTCTGGGCCCTCTTCTAGTAGAATCGTCGTTTTTTTTACGATGTTTAAAATGACAATAAGGTCTATCACATGCATCTTCAAAATATGGACAATCTATATTTTTGAAAAATCCTGTGGCCGGTAACATTTTACGGCTGAAATTTTTATAAATTAATTTTAATTGACAAAAGAAACGAAAGAAAACTACCGCAACTATAACCTCTCTTTCGACAAATGACACACGATCACTGACAGATGAAGACCATCTGTGGTTTAGTTGTTGTATTTAGCAGTGGCGTAACGAAATAATTTTACCACCATCCTTCAATTTTTAATTAAAAATACACCATTTTTTTTATTGTATTAGAAATATAAGTGAGCCTTTATGTGACGCAGTACGCACTACTATTATTGAAAAATAATTTGAAGGATGAACAAAAAATAATAATTTTGATGTAAATAAATAATTTGAATTTGAAGTATTAAAAATTAAAATGTATTTTCCGGGCTCCGTTATATTTTCTACAGCAAGAGGTTGAGCAAACCCCCTAAAAGTTGTTGTTTAATTCAGAATGAGCTTTGAATAACTTGAAATATTGGGCTCATTGGATGTTCATTTGTTATTCTAAAAACGTAATCGTACTCAGCGGAAAACGTAGGTAGTATACTTGATTCTTTTATCTGAATCCGTCACATTTGAGCAACGACCTCACATTATTGTGTGTTATCATTTAGCGTAATATACCGGGTGTAAAATTTCAAAACTTTGCATTTTTATACGTTTTTTTAGGAGATTTTTTAGAAAGGCCCTTGCCCTTAAGTTAGACGATCTTTTGTGCATCTTCTTTCTTTCTTTTCGAGAAGGCCATAAGCCTGTTCTGTTGGATAGTTCTGCTCTACATCTTATAGTGTGTAGGACGTCAGTAGACCTATCGCTGTCCTCAAAAAAGTCCTGGTAAAGACTTGGCTTTTTGGTAGTTTGACTTTCAGTGGCCAGTGGGTACGGTTCCATTATAATGACCGCATCAACCTGCCAGGGCATCCGTGTGTTTCAATCCTTTCTGTGTCTCTTTAAGACATTTCATAAAGTTTCTCTGTTGAAACTGTAGAGAATCCCAAGAGTCGATTCGGGATTCGGGAGTGCTTTCAGAGTCTCTTACAACTAGCCCATCCAGAATCTCGGCCTTTTCAATTCCCGAATGACTGGGTACTTACCAAGTAAGCCAGTGCTGTGCCACAAACTCCAGGCTTGTGCATAGAAAGGGCTTGCAGATTTTGCCGGCATTTCAGAACTAGTTCTTGAGATCGTCAGATGTGCCCAAGAGTCGATACTGGGTTACTGGGAACACTTCTATACTGTGTGCACTTATTTTCAGTCCACCTCATTACAACAGCCCATGTACGACATACCTACATTTGCTTGATGAAATTGTTTCGATGTAACTCGTGCCTACCTAATGCATTTTAAACTAATCTCTTATTATTTCGTTTACAGTAAAGAAAGAGTTAAGAACAAATTAGAAAACATCGATAGTCAAAACAAAGAAATTGGACAAAATTTAGTCGACTCGCAAAATCTCTTGGTCAATGCTACAAATTACTTGAACGATGCTCAAAAGCGATTTGACGCCATGTCGAATAATTTCGAATCTCTTCAAAACGAGAACACCAAGTTTGACGATACGTTAAAAAATAATTCCGACTCATTGGTCCTAATAGAAGCGTTATTACCGGAAGTACGAGATCACGCAGCAAACTTATCTCAACACGCCGAAGCACTGGATAACTTACTTTCAGAAACTCGTAACATTTCAACTAACGCCGTAGCTGCAGCACAGGCCTACAAAAATATCGTAGACGCAGTCGATGATGCCGACGAAGCTGCTAACGCCGCACAACAAGATGCAGATAATGCTTCAACGTTACTTTCTGAAGTTGACGACGATACGATTACTTCTGGCTCAGTATCGGACAAATTACTTTTAAGCGCAAGTAATTCTTACAACGAAACGGTAACAAAGTTACAACCTCTCATCGAAGCAGCTCTAGCCAAATCTAGACCAGTTAGGTCTCTTTACGAAACGAATGAAGAAATTTTAAAAAGTATAGAAAATTTCTTCAAGCAACCCCAATTACCGTCACTTCACGACAAACTTGTAGCAGCTTTAGAAATCTTAGGCAACGTGAATAATTCGGCTAAAATTTTGAATTTGGTATCCAACAACTTCCAAAACATATCCGAAGAAAAAGAGGCATCCAATCATCTCCCTAACAAAGTAGAAAATGCGAGAAGAGAAATTAATCAAGCGAAGCAACAAATAAAAGCGGTCAACGAAAATTTACCGTCGATATCGAAAGCTCTTAAAGAGGTGCCACAAACGCAAGAAAGAGTGAGACAACTATCTGCAGGGCTTAAAGATAAAATTAAAATTTTGAACCAACAAATTGCGATGGCGAGAGACGTCGCTAATAGAATTCGAGTTGGTGTTAAGTTTTATCGTAACACCACTTTAGAATTACAAAATCCGTCCAATTTGGCCGATTTGAGTACTTCCACGCACATTTCTGGTTACTTTAAGACTAACGAGAAAAACGGTCTGCTTTTATATCTGGGAAATAGCCAAGGGACAAATTTACGTAGAACTACAAGTGTAAGTGATTGATACTTGGGTTACTTTTTCGTTTAAATCAGTTTGAATTATTTTAGGACGATTATATGGCTTTGGAAGTTGAAAATGGATATTTGGTTTTAACTGTGGATGTAGGCAATGGGCCACAGCGAGTAGTCAGTTCGAAATACGTTTCCAATGACGTATGGTACCAATTTATCATCGATAGGTAATTTAAAACATTTATTATTTGAGTATTTAGGCTTTCACGGTCGGCCATTAGTGTGAGTGACTTTCTGGGCTAATGGGTCGTGGTCGTGGTTGAGATACCTAACGTTTCACTTACTGCCGTGGCAAACATCTTCAGAGGTGGTTTATCCTGTGTGGTAAAGGTTGAAGTGACCATACCGGAGGTTGAGGAGCTAATGATCACTAAAAATTACGAAACAAATTGAGCTTAAGATCAATGTTAAAGTTAAAATGGAAATTTGAATCTAAATTTTTATTTTCTTGCGGTACGATAACTTTATCCTTTGTATTGATATCATTTTTGTCGTGAATTGTACAGATTAACTTTAGTACCGAGTAATTCTCGAAAGCGCTTCCTCAATTAACGTTGATTTTGGTTCAAATTATTGCGGCATTTCATGATGAAGAATGACCTTGTTTAACTCTGTTTCATTTAGAGCTTCGTCATCTAGGAACGCATCTTAAGTACTTACTGTAATTCTCTACGGCCAACTTCGATGGGTGTCACCAGGGGCACCTATAGAATCTTTGTGTAATTTAAAATAATATCATTTTTTAATGTTTAGAACGGCCCATAATGCAAAATTAATTGTAAGAGAAGAACTGGTCGGAGACGATCTTTTACATACGACAAGCGAGGAATTACAAGGGCATAATACGATATTTAATTTGGATAAAAACCAATCAAAACTCTTTATCGGTGGCTATCCACCACAATTTGCGATACAAAACCAAGTTAGGCAAAATTCATTCGAAGGCGAGATCGAAGAGTTGGTTATTGGCGACGTCCCAATCTCACTGTGGAATTTCATAGATGGAAATGAAAATAACCATGGTGCAATTAGAAGGTAAAATGCGGCTAATTTCCCTATTGTTCATCTTACAAGCTCTCAACATTTTTTTAGAAACAGATTGGTTAATTTGCAACCAAGCACTGGTTATAGATTTAATGGAAATGGCTACGCGATAATTGACGCTCGATCATATTCGTTAAGAACGCGCTCCGATATCAGACTTAGTTTTAAAACATTTGCTCCCGATGGATTATTATTCCTCGTACCTGGAAATGGTAGCAAAACGTTTATTTCGCTGGAGCTTAGAGGTGGAAGAGTATTATATCAGTACAATTTGGGCGATACCACTAAAATTTGGTACACTTCAAAACTATACAATGATGGTAAATGGCATACCATTGATGCCAGTCGCGATGGTGCAAAAGGAAGATTTATTGTGGATCAAGAAGATATAAAAGACAATTCTAGGCCAATACACGGCAACACTGTTGAACCGTTTGAAACGTTCTTCTTTGGTGGCTATCCCCAACAGCATAGTTTAGCAGATGTGACAAATGTGGACTTTGATGGGTGCATTGATAACGTTACTGTGATGGGTAATCCGCTCGATTTAACTCAAAATGTAAGAGCATACGGTGTAACGCCTGGATGTCCACAAAAGGTAAGGATTTCTTTTTTTTCAAAAACAAAACTTGAGATCTTCTTGGTACCATTTGAAATAAGTTTGGCTGATGAGTTCAAACAACAGTTCGCGGGGTAGCAAGCACTTTTGAGTAATGCAATGGAAGTCAGTTCTCTTCTTTTCGGTAATATTTGAAGTCGTTTTGCCCAATAAGTACCCCAACAAATTTATGAGTTGCTGTTGGGACAACTCCAATATTACAAAACATATTACTTTTTTACAGTTTGCAAGACTTATATCGTTTTCTGACGCCAATCCTGGGTACGTTAAGAGCAACAACTTCTCTTCAGGCGAATTACTTCAACTGAACCTTAAATTTAAAACTAAAGCTAAAGAAGGTCTAATTCTATTTGCAACAGATCAGTTTGGTAACGATGGCATTTCGTTATCCATTTTGGGGGGCAGATTGGTTCTTGTAATTCAAAAAGTACAATTAGAAACCGACGATAATACTTACAACGATAACGAATGGCACGTTGTGTCTATTATACACAATAGTACGACTTTACGTTTGGATGCAGACGATTATGTTAGCAAAGTGTATGTATGCTTAGTTGTTATAGGTAATTAGTGTGAATTAAATTTTTGTTAAATAGGACCGATTCTCCTCCAGCGCCAATGCACATCATGTATGGCGAAATTTATTTTGGTGGTCTTCCAAATAATTATAAAGGAAACAACGCAATGTTAGCCACAAGAAAGGCCTTCTCTGGATGTATAGCCGATGCGAGCCAAAATGGAGATCTTATTAACTTTGCTAGCTATCCAGAAAAGAAAAGTGAATTATTAGGAAAGTGTGTATTGGACGAGGTAATTGGAAGCGAAACAAATGTACATGTTGGTACGTATTTCAATGGGATAATATTAACTGCAATAGTACATTTAACGTATTTTAGTTCCAACTTTACCTCCAATAGTAGAAATTGGTTTTGTAACTCCTTCCACTGAAGCACCTAGAACTGTCGAGCCATACGAAGCGGGTAAAGTTTCTCAATTAAATGTACAGCATCTACTACAACTACTACTACTACTTGTTTAGGTATTCCCGAACGTGGGGATGGTGGAAGAGACAGTCATTCCAAAGTTGACAAGAATAAAACATTGGTAGCGCATACTCCACCTCCACCAGTAGTTTTACCCAAAGTTCCAGTTGTCATGAAGCCAAAACCAATTGAACCATCGTGTGCGTTACCTATGCAGCCTGCAGTAGACGTGATGGCGCCAACCAGATCGTACAAATACGGTAAATCTTCAAAAATTAATTTAGAGGTCTTTTTTGGCTTTAATAGGTTGATATTCGAAGGGTATCAGAAAGTAACAAGTTATTGATCTTGACCAAATTATAATATAAGAACCAGAGAGCTTTGAGCCAGCAAATTAAAATTCAGATTCATGTATCTGTTTTTCCATCCGTTTACACTTTCACAGCCTGTACTAACAGAGCTATGATAGAGAGTTGAAATTTCAAACGATTGTGTAGTTCTGATAGTAAAACCAGCAAATTGAAATGCATATTCATAGGTCATTGAGGTCATGTAGTGTTTTAGTACCAATAAAATTTTTTTGAAGTGGCTCAAACCAAATTTCATCAAAAATACTTTAGTAATTTTCGTTTTGAAACACGCACTGGCGCACAGGCAGACATTTTTTAACATTTTTGGATTCAGGGGGACTAAAAACGTCGAGAAAGTAAATTTTTTTTGATCATCAACTAGTAGATGAAGTCAACGAAAAAGTAAAGACAAAACTTGGTTGGGAGAAAAATCCCCATTGGGCTACAGCACTATTCTACTCAATGTTTTTCTGTAGGCATGAAAAAATACAGTCGATCTGAATACAACATTCAAAGAGGAAAGTCTCGTAAACAATTTGACTTTACACTGGAGTTTAAAACAATGGGAACCGAAGGAATATTGTTATACGTCACAAAAGATTCACAATACGTAGGGCTCTTCTTACAAAGAGGATATGTAAGTTACTCGTACGCTAAACAAATATTTTATTAATTAAAAATGTCGTAGCTTGTATACACGTATAGTGGAGGATTGAGTGCGGCCGTAATTACGTCCGAAGACAAGTACAACGACGGTAAGTGGCACCATGTAAACATCAGTCGAAGTGGCCCCGATGGAAAACTCGTAATCGATGAAAAACTTTCTGCTGTCGGTAAAGTTCCTAGAAATACTAATTTCAGCCAGCTGAATGGACCATTTTACGTTGGTGGCATTCCTCGTGAAAAATTCTCACAAGCTAAGCTCAATTTGGTACGTAAAATTATAAATTTTTCAAAATTCATATTCAAAACTTATTTCAGGAGACTACATCGCCGTTTGACGGCTGTATAAACAATTTCCACATGAATGGCTTTGTGATGGACGATCCTAACAATATCGATGTAATGCCTTGTTTGGATAACGTCGAAGAAGGGGCTTTCTTCGGAGTTCCAGGTGGTTACGTTAAGCTTAAAGATAGATTCAAAGTTGGTTTAGAAATCGATATTAAATTAGAAATTAAACCTCGTAACGTATCCGGTTTACTGGTAGCAGTTCACGGTAAACAAGATTATCTCGTGTTAGAAATGGTAAATGGGGTTATTAAATTAACCGCAGAAAATGGAAAGGGAGCAATTTCTACATCCTTCCAACCAGATAAACCACACTATTTCTGCGACGGACAGTGGCATAACATTCAAGGTATTCCCAAGATTTTTATATAACTCTCGGGTTCTGATTAATTTGATTTTTAGCTGTCAAGTCGAAGAATGTTGTCACTTTATCTGTAGATAGTACTTTTACCGATCCTGGTGTCGGTGATTATAGATCACAGTCGACCGACACTGGTGGTGCTCTATTCTTAGGAGGGCATCGCTTAATTAAAAAGGCTCGAGGTCTCTCGACTCGTAGTCCGTTTATAGGATGTATTCGAAGTGTTCAAATTAACAATAATCCTATAACTCTGACTCAGAGCATGGCAGAAGGCAATGTGTCTGTAGGAAGTTGTCCTACTGTATGAAATTGTACCATTTTTTATATAAATGTTTAAATTCGCATTTACTTCTTTTATTATTCTTTATAAATATTGTAACACAAATAATCTACTTCGTGCTTCTGGCTTTATAAAATAAATGCAAATTTGCCTTTTACGCGGTTTATGTTTCTTTGGTTTTCAAGTGACGGTGTTTGAAATACCGCTATTTTTGGTATGGAGCAAGGCCTATTGCTTGAGAAGCACAGCCAGTCCACGTAAATCGCAATGGTTTGTAAAGCATAGGAACGCCTAAAAAAGACCCCAGAAACTGTTTGTAATTGCTACCTAGAACAGAGACGTGCTGCCCCAGGTGTTTAAGCTACTCACGAACGCTCAGATAATAAATAGTAAAGTTTGGTAATCCGGCACTGAGCCCAACTAATTCATTCAAAAATATTTTTTCCAATACCATTGAAAAAAGTTCACTTTTTAATAAATTGTTTATGCATTCTCCTCGTTCACTGAGTATCCCTGAGTAAATCCCTATTTGGTCTCGCTTACTTTCTTCAACTAACTATTGATTTATATTTTTCCTCCTGAAGTGTGAAGTAAAAATTTGTTAAGCTTTCGTTTCCTTCAAACTACATTTAATACAATACTACTTCAGAACATTGAACTACCTACTACCTCTCAAATTCAATCACTCACCATATTTACCTACTAAACATGAACCCCTTACAAGGAATTTTAAAACGATTAAATGTTGAATAATTAATTTACCATCGAATCACTTTCAGTTGCAAAAATGTTTCAAATCAAGTATCTTCTATTCCTAACATTTATAATAGGATGTTGTGCAAGAGATGCTCTGAAATACTTCATAGACCAAAAGAAAATACTAAACACTTCATTTACGGTATTAACTAATTACAAATCTGTAAACGTAATTTGGGTCGAGTACAAATATTATTTCGAATTTGATCACTCAAAAGCGTCGAGAAAAATGAATACGTTAAATGTCGGGGTTTTTAAAAATAACAACTCTCCATTCGATTGTAACATACATCCCGACAAAAAATTGTATCAAGGGTACAGTATCGAAACTGTAAAACTATTACAAGAACGTCTAAATTTTAGGTAATTATTACCACTTATTTTTACTTTTGAAGGTAAAGCTGAGAAAGTATTTTACCTTGTATTACACTCAGCTAACGACGAATATGTTTTCAGAATTAACTACGTCATTCTCAACAATTCGTTAAGTAAAAATATAAGAAAAGAGTTTATTTTACGTAAACTCGATATACTACTGTGTCACCCTCAAATTGATTTTGATCAAGAATCCGAAATTATCCAGTTACACCCAACTTTAAAAAGCGAGTAAGCAATCTCGACATCACAAAAAGTTAATTTGGGGTACTTCAACAAACTACTTACAGCTACGTCCTAATTTACCAACCCAACAAATTGCACTTGACCAAAGATATTTTTATTTTGACATTTTCTGGAACATTATGGTTTTGCTTTTTAATATTACTCGTGCTGCTCGCAATATGCATGCACATTTCTACTAAGCAGTATTCGATTATTTATCCCAAACATCAAAAATGGAATTGGGTTGACATTACCCTTTGGGTCAATGCTTCTGCATGCCAACAAGGTAAGCAATTTGGACGTAAAACCAAAACTACACACACAACCTATTTTCCTTATAGGTTTGAGCTACACGCCCAACGGTTATGCGAGTCGTTTCATATATTTTTTGGGCTATTTAACCTCGTATTTACTCTATACGGGTTTTGCAGCCGGCATTACGTCCGTATTATTAAAGCAAACCACTAATAATAAATTAACGTTAGGGGATATCCAAACAAAGAAGTTCACAACTGTATTTTTATCGCAGGTTCCTATTATGCAACACACTCATCGATTTGTTGTAAGCAGAAAGTACTGTTACAGTAGAGTGCAATAAAATTAGCTTTTAAAAGGGAAAAAATTGTGAAGTTAATGATATTTCCACACACGTACAAAAATCTTCATATTTTCAGAAACAAATGAGTCCTTAGCTGTAAGGTGTGTCGATGTTGCTATTACAAGTTAATTAACAATGTTAAGTATTTAATAGATTCGGCTTTCACTATGTGCAAATCGAGATTGATTTTTGTATGAACTAAATTATAATAGCCATTTGCACTAATTTTGTCAGTTTGGTTGCTAACAGCTGTTTCGATACACTGTATCATCTTCAGAGCGAGTTTTTAACTCGCTATTCTAATTTAGTCCATACAAAAAAAAAATAACAATGTTAAATTTGTCAGGTCAAGCAGTTTTTGGAAGGATCTGCCTATTTTCTTCTTCTTCTTCGGGAGTTCCGTGTACTTAAGCCAAATACAGCCTTTGGTACTACATTCTTGTCATGTTATGAGTCGCTCCCAATCCTGTCTCATCTCTCTCAACCTGTGCAAGTTTGGTTTGAGGTTGTCCTTCAAACCAAAACTACACAGATAATATGATGGCACTGCAGTGGTTTTGGAACTTCTAGCCTCCACTGTAGCCCGGAGTCCAATAGGACGCTCAGGTACTTGCAGATGGAAGACAGAGTGATGCCTTGATTAAAACCCTTGGGAGTGTAAAAAGTCACTTTAAAAAGTGAATTAATTTTTTTTGAAGAGCCCTGCCTTTTTGAGTGAATCGTCAAAACAGAGAATGAAAATAGAACTTAAAAAAAATGAAAAACCTATATCTATAACCTTATCTTGGTGTTATTTTTATAGAAATAAAAGTTAACCAACACAAAGGAAATGTTAGGAGCTGCAAAAAAATCTCAATAAAATGTTGACCAAAAATCCATTTTGCCCCCTATTTTCCTCTTGTAAGACTAACAGTGACATCTTGCTGAAGGACTAGTCGACTTATTAAAAACCGATGTTTTTGTACATGTGCAAATGTTTATTAACTCCGCAAGTTTTTTGGTATTAGCATGATTTTCGTGCTAATTTTACTGTACTATTATTAACTTACAGAATGACACTCTTCTTGTTCCACATATAGAAGACTTGTTTATCCATCTTGATCGAGATAATACAGTAGGAATAGCACCCAAATTATATATCGAGCAATATTTTGCCAGAAAGTTTAATTACGAAATGATCTCTTCATACTCTATAGTTGTACTAAAAGAATTAAGTTATAAATCTGGTTTTCTAGTATTAAAGTCCAGCAAGTACAAGCAGAGGTTCAATCAACAGTAAGTGGTTATTTTATTGTAACTACATTTTAAAAATCTCCTGTTCCAGCTTACTCGCTTTACAAGAATTAGGTTTACTGAAAAATGCGCTACAACTGAGTTTACTACCAAAATCTGAACGTATTCCTAGATCTAATTATTCGAGTGCAGGGATAGAACACGTCGGCTCGGCAATACTGATTTTATTAGTAGGAACTCTCAGCTCAACAGTTTTTCTTGTGGCAGAGCTAACTATCGCAGTTTATCAAAGTCAAGTTCAAAATCGTAGAATATCACTATTTTAAATCACCATTTTATTTTGTGAAATGTTTTATTTTAAAAAATATTCGTAAACATCGGTTATTATATAAAAAAACCTTTTAGTACAATTAGGTTTTAAAAGGAAAAAATTGCGATATTGGAAAATAATAGTTTAATCCAAAAATGTAATCAAAACTTAGAAGAGATATTTTTAAGGAACAAAATTAAAGAAACTTTTATGAACCTTAAAAAAGGTCTGAAGACATTTTTTGGTAAAACTATTATTTTTCAAGACGTTGGCCCAAAATCTATTTGGCCACACTTTCTCACGCCTCGATCATGCTAAAACAGCTCACTCCTTAAAAAGCGGGCATTTTATTATGTAAAAATGTTCGTCCACTCTCCACTCACAATCTTTTCCTTTATTTTACAATTTAGAGCCAACTTCACTGTACTAAATTTTTCAATCAATAATTTGATATTATTTGGAAAACGTCGTTTGAAAAACAAACTCACAAAAATTATATAACGTTTAATCTGATGCTATAATTGCCCAATGGACTAGATCAGAAGATTTTTAAAACTCAAGAAATCTCTTGTAGATGTTAAATCAACTTTTTAAAGCTACTAACAATATGAAACAAACATCTATCAATTCTTATAATTATTTTTTGTGTAACTACTGCCCAAACTTAAAAATCAAACTAAAATACGAATTTTTTCACAAATAATAAATTTTACACAATTTATTTAAATGTCAAGCCTCACAATCATCACGATTTCAGAATCAACTTATAATGGAAACATTCTTAAATATACATATTGATAATATTACATTTAATTTCTAATTTACAACCATTAAAAACAAATAATTTAATTATTCCGTTCCTAAATCACATTTTAAATTCAATTTATCAAATTGACTAGTTTTCGATTAAAATAAAACCAAATAATTCATTTTTGGACAAGCAGGAACATTTTTATTGGTATTTTTGAGATCGAATAAGCTTTACGAAATGTAAAAATACTTACAGGTTAAATACTTAAAGCGTTAAAGTTACTAAGTAGTAATTTTGTGAACATACGACACCGACTCGAATATACGCCAACTTCTTTAGAACAAGCTTATCGATAATTATTGGCAAACTTTCATTCGATACCGTGAGCAAATATCATAACTAAACCAGGTTCGATCATCATTTCTTCGCTCATATGTTGATTATCACAGTGTAAAACTAATACTGCCTGTTTGCTCGGAATACGTTTGCAAACATAATTTTCGTATTGGCGTCTATTCGACTGGCGAGTTTCTAAAGAACATAGTCCAGGCGGCCAATGCCGTTCGTGACAGTTTTCCATCAAGTCGTCGAGAATGTGTGCGGGACAACCTGACTCGCTTAAAGTTCTTTTTATCATACTCTACCAGAATAATCACATAATTACATTCTTACCAAAGACAAGCATTAATTAAATAATTCTTCTCACCTGTAAAACTTCATCCGGTGTTGAAATCATACCGCCCCAACGTGTAACTCTCGCTCGAGTCAATGTGTTACTCCACCTCAACACTTCGTCACGTTCCATTTGGTCAGCTATTGCTCGCATTGCTGGGTTTGATATTTTCATCGCTTTCATAAAGTCCTGTTATGAATCAATAAATTAATAGAGTACAGTGCTCCAGTATCCTTTTTAAGACTTCCGTGGGTGTTTTGTTGTGTACAAAATAAAATACTTACGTCATAATGTTTCCAAATCCCAAAGCCGTCAAAAATCGTTCCATGCAAAAGAGCACTAAATCAAAAAACCGAGATTAACGTACCACCAGGGAGAGGAAATTCTATTTTTAATGTATTTTGTACATTTTAACACCAGAACCCCCACAGAAGTCACTCTTAGACATATATGTGAGTGCCGAGCACTCTGGCAATATGAAAATCGTGTCAAGTAGGTACTATGGGAAATTTTAGCTTAACTTTGAAAGTACCTTCAGAAGTAGTAGTTCACGTTTTTGTTCCCTTAATGTAAATCCTTGTTCAGTAAGTTCTTGTTGAAAATCGTTTAGTTTTTGTTGCTGGGTCTGAATAAGAGCCCTCAGTTCTTTAATACAGTTGTGCTCCTTCAATTCATCTTTAGGAATAACTAAACCACAGCCTTGCTCACAAGGCAACGGTCGTTTAGGATTATGTTCGCACTCTTCTAAATGAGCAGTTAAAGCGTCTAATTTAAGTACACGGCTACATCCATATTCTGCATTATCACAATTTATACATAGTCTGAAATAATTTTACAGAATGTTAAGAATTAAAACTTCGTCATTACCTTCTACCTTGCTAGTAAATTGCGTAAAATTCGAGGAACCTGGCGTAGTTGTGAAGAAGTAATGTGCTGTCTGTCGACTGGACATATTGGCCGTCGTGAAATCCACTCGTGAATGCAAGTTTTACAAAACGCGTGTTCACACACTGGTGCCTTCAAGGTCAAAATTATTTCAAAAAATTATGCTAGTATTAAGATAACAAACCTGTAGAGGATCCTCTAATACTCCCGAGCAAATAGGACACACTAGCTCTTCATCGACATCTCCTTCAAATCTATTTACTTCAAATCCCATTTTTCAAGATAATTAAAACAATATACATTGATAAAATTGATATATAGATAAAATTACAAATTTGAAAACAAATTCACAATATAAGGATATAAAATATTATAAAATCATAATTAACAAAAATTTATCTTTAACCTCGTTTAAGTCTCATTAAATAAATGAAAAAAAAACTAGGTTCATTGTCCCAAAATCCCATTGGATAAATAAACGAGTTGATGGTTGATGTTTGATGTATGACAGTAAATTTTAACATAACCTCAAAATTTACATGCCTATTTCTGTGATAAAGTGATAAAAGTATAGTAAAAACACTGTAAGTTACTAATATGGGTAAGAAAGACAAGAAAAAGGGGAAAGGAATTGAGAAGACTGCTGCAAAAACTGAAAAAAAGCAAAGTAATAAACTTAAAAAAGAGTTAGCCGCAATTGGAGAAGTAGGTGTTTTTGATACTTGTAAGTTCCAAGGAGAGTTAACATCTACACTTTTTAGAATGACATCGAGTCAATAATTGCAGAAATAGAAAAAGAGGACCAGAAGAGACAGCAAGTAAAAATTTCTAAAGTAGAACCACCGTCGAAGAGAATAAATTTCTCGTTTGTCGCTCATCCCGATAAAGAAGAGTTAATTTTATTTGGTGGCGAATTTTTTAATGGGCAAAAGGTACAATCTCTTTTAAAATATAAAAGTTGTTTATACTCTCATTCTAGATGATTTTATATAACGACTTATTTTTGTATAACATAGCAAACGATGTTTGGTCTCTTATTAAAGCAACTGGAGGGCCGCCGCCTCGATGCGGTCATCAAATGGTAGCGACTTCAGCTAACAAAGGCCAATTGTGGTTATTTGGTGGTGAATTTGCGAGTCAAACACAATCTCAATTTTACCATTATAGAGATCTGTGGGTTTTTCACCTCGCTTCGAACTCTTGGGAAAAATTAGCTGCACCAAATGGACCTAGTGCAAGAAGCGGTCATAGGATGATTTTTCTAAAGAAACACTTGATTGTATTTGGAGGTTTTCATGATAATCTTCGTGACTACAAATATTTTAACGACGTTTATGCTTTTAACATCGAAACTTATAAATGGTTAAAAATAGAGGCAAGTGGCACTCCTCCAACTCCACGATCTGGTGTAATTATGGTACCATTATCGGATGGTAAAATTTTAGTTTACGGCGGTTATTCTAAAGTTAAAATAAAGAAAGATGTTGACGAAGGACAAGCACATTCAGACGCCTTTCTTCTCGTTCCAGATAGTAAATCACACGTCTAGTAGTTGTTTTATTTAATAATATTAAATATTTTAGAAAACGACACAACTTTCACTAAATGGAAATGGGTGCAAACGAAATTGGGTGGATATCGCGTTTCAAAGCGTAGCGGTATGAGTGTTGCTTTAGCTCCCAACAACATCTCTTATTGTTTTGGAGGAGTATTTGACGTCGACGACGAAGAAGACATACAAAGTTCTTTTTTCAACGAATTGTACGCTTTAGATTTAGGATCGCTCACTTGGAGAACACTTAATCTTAGTGGAAAAGTAGAAAAAGAAACTAAATCGAGAAGAAGAAAAGATAAAACGGACGATGACAACAAAGGTAATGCTTTATAGCTGTAGAATATCAATAGTATACGAGTAGTATACAATAAAATTAGCTCAAAAATCCTGAAATTCGTTGTTTTCTCAATATAAATTGATCAAAGACCCATATTTTAAAAACCAATGAATCTCTAGTAGAAGTTGTACTCGCTCCCTGAGGTACACTCCAATTATAATTGTACTAGTCGTTATAATACATTCTGTAATATGGTTTAGAAACTGAAGACAAAGTAAGTGACGAGGAGTCACTAGTCGAAAATAAACCAACAGTAGTAGCGGATGATGGAATATTTACAGTTACTGTGGGCGTAGATTCTGCTGCTAGTGGATTAAGTTCTATACAATTAAAAGAGAAAAAATCGAATATATTTTGTCCTTCGCCTAGAATTAATTGTGGGTTAATTGTTAAACATGGAATATTATATTTGTACGGTGGAATGTGTGAAGAAAATGACCGACAATTGACTTTCAATGATTTCTATTCTTTGGGTAAATTAAATGTAGTTTCTTTTCTAATTAAATGTAATCACCCGCTGTTTAGATTTACGAAAATTAGACGAGTGGAAAACCATTATATCTAACAACGAAGTTCAGGAATGGTTCGACTCAGAAAATGAATCCAATTCAGATGGTTCAGAGTCGGAGGAGGAGGAGGGGGAAGATGATGAAGATGCAGAGCAGAGATGTGAACTTATGGAGTGTAATTAACTGTAATTATTAGTTACACACTAAACCTAGATAGAAGTAATAAAACACAAACTTGACTTGGTGTACAAATTTGTATTTTTATTAGTATTTTTAGTATCGAACATTAAAATAATTAAATCTTACCAACAATAAACATAACGTATTCTCTTCATATGCCCTAGTATCTATTATAGTTATTAAAATTTATTAATACTTATTGCACTATTAATTACTATTTATGAAACCCTGTCAATGAAAACATATTAGTACATAATACCAATATTAAAATCAATGATAATACTACTCTAACTTGTAGAGTAGAATAAGATTTGAAAGTGCACCAAAAAATGATAGCAACTAAATGTGTTAGACTGCACCTGAAAACGTCTTCCAATAAGCCTCTTACAAAAAAAAATGAAATTTGCAAATTTTCTGACCTTTTATTTTTTATGGAAAATGCAGGGCTCTGGAAATGATGAAACTTGGACAGGTGTAAAGAAAATGTATTTTTATTTTTTCTAGGATTCGACAGAAGCTTAAATATTGACGAAACACGTTGGATGGAACTATAAAATGCAGAATATATCATGAAGCACACGCTTGCCAATGGAAGACTCTATTCTGTGCAATGTGGGTACTGCGCCGGGCACATTGCAATATCTTTTTGTGCACTTAAATCGATTTTTTGAATAATTCTACTCTACTTCTACATTTTGTACTTAGATAAATGAATAGGCGCGTTTGGCGAGCTTCAGTTGCAGACAGCAGAGAAATTCGGCGCTTACTATTTAGTGTGGGCACGAAGCTGCTCCAGTCCACCGAATGCGCCCATTGCTTCCATACAAAACTATAAGTAAGTGTGTTTTATAGTTTCATTTACAGCTCCTCCTTGGTTCATAAGGCGTAATAAATCAAACGCTTGCTGTTTACTTCCTTCGGTCCAAGAAATGGGCCTGTATTGCACATTATCAGAAGTATTTTCTGTTTCGTGTATTATATCACTTTGTGCATTTCTCTCAACAAGAGGTTTTCTGATGTGTAGGGGAAATACAGAAAATAAATCCAGTTTCTTTTTCGATCTCGTTTTCTTAGTTAAACCATCAGCAGTTGTTTGATCTTCGTTGCATTCGTTGGATTTACTCGAATTGGAAGATGTAGCGGTGGCATCAGAAATTAAAGTTAATTGGGAATTTTGTAATTTGTTTTCTTTAAAAGAACTTCTGTTATACATCTCTTTGAGAGGACTGTGCCCTTTAAAACGTACTCTTCGTTCCGACATAGTTCTAGTAAAAGTCAAAGGCTTTTTTATATTGTCGCAATTCAGTTTTTTGCTCGTCACAACAACCATACTCGAGTCACCGCAGTTTGCAGAGTATGTACTATCGAGATTTTCGTAACTCGTAACATTGGAAATTTTTGCATTTTTCGATCCGGCAGATTTTAACTCGCGACTACGTTTTAAGTAAAGTTCAGCGTGCGATAATTTTTCTTTCACCATTCTTTGCATTACAGAGACTTTCTTCTCTTGTTGTCGCAATTCGTGCCATTTAATATTCAATTTGTCCTCCTTGAATTTTAGGGCAATTTCCCTATTTTTCAAATTTTCAAGTTTCGTTCGATATAGTACTTCTGCATCCGAATTTGAAGTGTTATCCAAAATGGCACTAGCTTGTTCAATAAATTTTTGTTTTACGTAGATGTTATTTTTATTCACATGAGCAGATTTAGATAGAATTGTCGGATGACACAAAATTGCATCGACTATTGCTTTTATATCGAAGTTTTCTGAAAGAATAAATCTTAAAATCTCCTTCAGTTCATTAGAATAAAACTCTGGGAGCTCTTTTAAAACTTGGTTGACGTTTTTAATTACATTTTGGTACTTTAATGTAGATAATTCAATCATCAACAACCCCAAATCTTTAACTGGTAAACTTGTAGCTTCGCTTTTGTGTGGAATTTTTAAGATATCATCTTCGAGTAATTTAATCTTGTAGTCCTCGGTTAGGAAAACGTTGTTTAAATTAACAGCAACATTTAAATATTTTGTACCTTTCAATGCAAAGCATATTTCATATAGAATTCGCCATAAAAAATCTTCGTGTAAATACTTATTATCGTGCAAGCACTTATGTAAGAGTCCGTTTAAATTACCCATATCACAGTACTCGATTACCACATACATAACTTTCATTTTATCATACAAAATGTAGTCATAAACCTTAAGCAAATTAGCAGAATCTTTCAATTTTTGTTTTTCTACCTCGTTTATTAGAGCTTCTCTTTCTTCCTCCGTACAATGTTCGTAATTATAAGCTCTCCAAACGAATATTTTGGAGTTGATCTTATTTTTAACTTTATAGCAAGTCGAATTTATATCACCACCAAGGATACTCAAAACTTCGTAATTATCCATGTTATTAGACACCTATAAAGTATAAACGTAAAATAAGAAAATTATTTAAATTTATATTTACCATTTTAACGAATGAAATAATTAATTTAATTACTCAAATATTCAGAAGTTGTTACCGGTACAACAAAAACAGGTATATAAAATTTAAATTTTTTTGTAACGGCTTGTGTTTGTATATTTGAAATATTTGACAGGTAAATATTACGTTTACACATAATATTTCGATTTGTCTCCAAATTTAACTTTTCGTTTTAGTTTACTCCTTAAAATACTTTTTAATGTACCCAGTTGAGATTGCAAAAAATATTCACAAAGCACTATTATCGATTAAGGATTTTTGTAAATAAAAATTTCAATTTCCTACTGGAATCCGGTTTAGACGTATCATGTATACATAGTAACTGTCATCTGTCATATCATAAACCGTGAACATGAAGTTATAACCTCACAATTAATTTCTTACTTTTAAAAGTATATGAAATAACTTGGAAAACCTACTATTATGTCCGAAGAAAACGTGTTAGATACGTTTATTAGGCCACCGTGTGCTCAACAATCTCACAATGGTATGCAACAATATACTTCTTCATATTCCACCCCAGTTAGCAATGCACAGGCTTATAATATGTACGATTTCGCCTTTGGTACACAAACTATCAATCGGAATCAATCAGCTTGTACCTCTACGTCGTATACGAATTATTCAGATCAACTGGACGCAACTAATTGGCTTGCGGATCCTCGTGCGGTGGCCGACATAGAGAGGGGCTTGAAATTTACCGATAAAATTGAAACTATAGAAATCACGAGTAAAGATTTGAGTCCGGCAAGCTGCTGCAGCAACCTTGATTTGCTCATTCCGGATGTTTATAAAACAATCGGTAAGGATATGAATTTTTTTTATAAGTCCACCAACAATGATTCTCAGTGGTATTGCAATGTGAATTGTAACAATCAAAGGTACGATTATCCTTCTTGTTCACAAGTGAATAGTAATAATAGTTTTATGAGTGTGGAAGAAAGATCCATAAAGTGCACTCAAAAAATGAGCGAGTACGATGGCTATTCTCTAAAAACGTACACTTATAATAATTCAGATTTAGTGCAATATGTCGATCAGTACGATAAGCAGATTATGGATAAACCTTACACACACGAAGCCGGCAATCAAATGTTTAACATGCAGGATTTACCTCAAGATAGTTTTTATTCACAAAATGAATCGTTGTGTACCGATGCTTTACCATTTGCCAATATGGATAATTTAAGTCAACCTTTGGGAGACTGTTCAAACGACGAGAGCGATATAATTGTTGAAGAATCGGAAGAAGAAGTGACCGATTACAGCGAAGATTTGGATCGTAAGTACGATTATTGTACAAATTGTGTCGTTTGCAATGCGATCTATAATCCTGTGGGTGAGCAGTTTTACATTTTAAACTCGAAATCGCCACTAACGATGTCGTCTCAGAGGTCGGTGCTTGAGAAATTGATCGGATTAGTCGGAGTGTTGCCAAATAAGCGCATTTACTTATGTAGTCAATGTTTAAGTGCGATTAATACGATTGACCATTTGGAGTTGAAACTGCAAAATACCAGAACGGATTTTTGTGGGAAATACGAAAAAACTTGCAAAGAAAACAATCTTCCAAAAGTTGTGGCAGACGAAACGTCGCAAGTTTCCAAAACGCGGCTTCATAGAAAGTTCAAACATTTCTGCGGGGTACACAGCTTCACTTGCAAATTGTGTAAAAAGTTATTTTCGATTAAGGAATTGTATAGGCATCACATGAATAATCATAAGTTGAAAAATAGGTTTTTATGCGAAAAATGTGGCAAGTCGTTCACTAAAATAGTTAATTTTAAACTGCACTTACGAAGTCACGAGAAAGTTGGAGAAAAACCAAAAATGATCGAAGCTTTTGCGTGCAAAATTTGTAAAAAGTTGTTACGTACAAAATCAAAATTGAAAGAACACGAAAATTATTGCTCCGGCATCTTGCCTTACGTGTGTGAACATTCAAACTGTGATAAAAAATTTGCAACCACAACGAAGTTAAAAAATCATCAAAAACTTAAGCACGACCAAAAATTCTCTGCAATTTGTTCAATTTGTAATATAGGTTTCATTAAACTGTCCGATTATAAAGCCCATAAAGTAACTCACAGCACGGAAAAAAAATTTTGTTGTACAAAATGCGATAAAAGCTACAAAACGATTAGCAATTTAAATTACCATATGAAATTTCACAGCGATAAATTACCTTTTGTCTGTGAAATTTGTAATAAGGGATTTATGCGTAAAGAATATCTCGAGTCCCACGTGAATAATCATAAAGGATTGAGGAGTTTTGGTTGTCAGTTTTGTGGAAAAACTTTTGTATCGCAAAAAAATCTAGACGCGCATGTTAAATATCACGAGGGTAATATTAAAAAGAAAATTTGTAACATCTGTAATAAGTCGATAACTACGGGCTTTGAAGAACACTTACGAATTCATAGTAATTTAAAAGAATTTGAGTGCCACATGTGTAAAATGAAATTTAATACCAAAGGTGCTTTATCCAAACACGTTAAACGAAAGCACAGTTAATTTGAATATTGTTGTAGTTTAATTAATAAATTAATTTTTTATCAAAGTTTTGCTTTAATTCGCTTCCTTTATGAGTAGAATTTTCTGTAGGTGAGTTCCGAACCGCCCAATCAAGACATTTGGCACATAGTAAAATCTCGAGGTGCCAGTCTGGTTCAAATTTAAAACATCGGGATCTGTCAAACCTTAAAGATACAATACATATTAGGAAAGCAATTCTCCTAACTAATTAGTTTTAGAAAGGTGAAATAAGAGATTTATTTTAAGCCAATTTCAATACCTCTGCTGGAATATTCGTGATCACTCTCCAATAACTAAAAAACTTTCGCTAATTTTTTATATTTTCCAATATTGAGCATTCATTTAGTTTAAGAGGATTTCTCCGAGAACCTGTTAAAGAAAAACAAAATGATAGAACTGCTAAAAATGAAAAAAGGCGTAAATAAAATTACTCAAACCCACTTTATTTAAATTTTTAATTAAACCACTTCGAACAAAATGACACAACATATTTTTCAATTGTGTAATTGCGGCAAACACTGATTAAATATTCTAACGGGGTTTACAACGGTCGTTTCGTTACAAAGATAAGTTTGATTTTCACAAAGTTGATTTACAATATTTATCGAAAAGGTTTAGTTTTTATAACAAACTTAACAACCCTTAATTAAAAAAATTGGTAAGGTACATCGATCGTAATAATTTATTTTAATTACTGATTTATAAAATCAATCCACACATTAATAAAAAATAAATAACACGCTACAGCTATTTCAAAATTCAGGAAATTACCTATCACGAAATATGCAAACATAAAAAATTCTAACGTTCAGATGACAACTACAACATTTATTATTATTTGGCTTTTTGGTTTTTATGATTATAAATAACAATATAATTAATGAAGATGATGGATGTGTCAGTCAGTGAGTGTTGGTCCTTATTGCACATTGGACGGTGATGTCCGTAGCTCTATCGGTACAAGAGGCCACCGTCAACACACTGCAACAATTACCTTAATTCGTATACTTAAACAAAACCTTTGCTCCACATACCTGAATGTCCCACCGTCAAAACTTCAATAGGCAGTGAACCTCGGCGCCGTGCCAGCAGCACCTCGGAATTATCAGGTTGACGTAGAAGCATCAAACGCGAACAAGATTCCGATAAAGTCTCTGGTAAACAAACCGTTTCTGGTCCACCTGAACTACGCCGACAGAGCTGTTTTTTACGACGATTCGATTTACCATTCAAACTAACGTGTCTCGTTAAAAGGCTCTGCCTTTCGCTAAACTTCAACGGCGGTAAGTCTGTAGGAGCGGATCCTCTTCGACGGTAATTTCCATTTCCATTCGACGTTTCGACTGCAGTAATACCACCGACTGGTTCTATACGACTTTCAAATTCGGAACCTTTAATAAAGCGACGTTTTAGTAGTTTGTAAGAAAGAGAGAGCTATAAATACGTACGTTGTACAATTTCCACAGGTACGGATCCCCTTCGAAAACCTTGTACGGTCGATGAAATCCCTCCGCCTGCAGAGGGAACATTTTCGCTTGGCTGTACATTAGGTAATGAAACCGGAGCCGAGCCCCTTCGTCTCGTTAAACTCTACAATCGATAAATTTAAGTTTCGACTTAAAAAAGTGAAAAAATACGTACATTATTAGACAACAATCGTGGATCTACATTTTCTTTTTCGAATCTTTGATCGGATTCGGATAATTTGAGCATTTTGCAAGACTTTTCTTTTTCTGAACTTTCTTGTTCTCGTTTATTGTTAGAATTGGAAGATTTTGGTGAAGGAAGAACTTCAGGTACTAAAAAATCAGGAGTTCGACTGTTGTTTGGGCTTAAAACTGCAATCGAAGGGATTGTATACTGCGGAACAGTTGATATGTTTTGTTGTGAGCTATGTGATGAGCTTGAGTTACTTTCGCCTAAAATTAATCGAATAAATTACACTCCCAAGAGGATAAAATTATGAATACCTTCGTGAACAGTTTCGGTGCATGTAGACATTTCAACAGTTGCAGACATATATCTAACACGAACGTACGGTTGAGGAGGTGGGAACGTTTGTTGTCTTGTGAGCGCTTTTGATGTTGGTCCAATGATCGTGCTCGTACCGTGTAAAACAGAAGAGAAACGTCCTATTGCACTATTACTGGTCATCGATGCTATGTTTGGTTCTGGTAATAGATTTTCAGCACTTAAGGGACGTTCCGGCTGTTCATCTAAAAAATATGATTATAAAGAATTGTATTCAGAATATGTATACTGGGTGTAATGTCTAAACTCAATTGGGATCACCAAATCACCATACAATATTATAAAAAAATGATATCATTCATGTAGTAAGTGCTAGTGATAGAAATTTTTCACCAGTTCACAATCAAAGCTGTGAGAGCTAAACTTTGAAACCACTGCATACTTGAAACAGTATATAAGAGCCCGCAAATAAAAATTCAGGTCCGTCCGTCCGTTTGTGAACCAATTTTACAGCCCCAATTATAAAAAAAATTTGAAAATATGTATCTGATAATAGTCACAAATTTAAATTAAAGCCGCGTGATATATTAGTTGGCCTTGAACCCTAGACAAATTTTTATTGAGAATATTACCTGTAGAACGACCTTGTCCACCACTACTAGACGACAATAAGGAAGACTGAGAGCCAAAATTCATAAGTTCGTCCTCTTCTTTAAGACGATCACTAGATGTTCTCGAATCTGTATGAACCGGACTAACAACCGCATGGCCAGAAGGAGTTAAAGCGCGACGATTAGTAGGGAGACTTTCTCTACGATATATTGTACGTGAAACTGGAGGTTGTTCCATATTAACCGGTACCGAATGGCGTCTGACACCCAAACTTTCCAAGCTTGGCACTGCTAGTGATTGTCTTCTTGTTTCTCTGCAAAATGCGAACGTTTTTAATCGGTTATAGTTAAAAACCTCCCTAATTCGGATTAGAAAAAGTATTCCCAAAACTGATCCGAATAACGAGGGTGCGACAGTTGCGCTTCAAAGGCCTCAACTAACCTATTTGGTTCGGTAGTGGGTATAGCTTCGTTAGAAGCAACCGCTAAAGATATCGACTTATTCCCATCATCGTCTTCACTAATTTCGGGCTCTGCATCCGACAACTCTGTATGAGTCTCTTCGGCTTGTTCGGCAATTTCTTGAGCTTCCCATCTTCTTTTATTATCGTTTAGTATTTCCATCATGTGGGTGGAAAGTGAACTATTCATAAACCTGTGCCATTCCGAGTATAGAGGAGTAACGACAAAACGGAAAAATCCTGCAAAAAGGATGAGGCTGAAAATGACGTCCGAGTGACGAATAACTTAAAATACCTGATTGAATTTTAGCAATTGAAGTAGATTGTTGATCGCAAATGGAAGTAACCGGAAGATTTAATTTTTTTTCAAACTCTCCCTGTCGAAAGAATTCGTCGCAGACTTTTAAACTCCATTTATGAGAAATATCCCACGGTCTCGTCGGATTGGAAATGTCTGCGCATTTTAAGGCTATTTGAAGTATAAAGTGGCGATTTTCTACGATTCTTAAGTCAAGAGTACCCTCATCCAAATGTTTCTACAAAAATTAAATTAGAATCACGATTAGAAATTAAAGCAACAAAGTTTACCCTAAATTTAAGTAAAAATTCTTGTTGCCTATTGATATCGGTAGCTAAAATAAGTGAACGTATTTGAGTTTCTAATTCGTGTCGATATGGCGTAAGTTGTTCGGCGACTCCACTTTCGAGCAAACAACCCACGGCCGATCTCCAATGATGATTTTCTAACACCGACATGTTCTACAAAATAACATTTTTGGTTCGTTTTTTTTTAATTTTACGATTATCAAAACATACATCGTATAAAATTGCTAAATGATTAGAAGTCGAAATGAGAAAATGTTGGTTTACTCCGGGATGATCAAGATCATGAGCCACCGCACCAATTAACGCAGCCATTATTTCTAACGGTCGCATGTGTCGTTTGATCTAAAATAAGAATTAAAATATCAACGGTCACCTTTACAGGTTAATTAATTAAGAAAGTACCTTTTCTTCTTGTAGAAAACAATGCATGGCTTGCGTTACGTCGGTTGCGTGAATCGAATTGTGATAAGGATTTGTGCTATGATACCCCTCTTCTATAAGGGCTGAAAATAAAAATAGATGATACATATCTTCGAAAACTCGATATTCTAAAAAAATATATATTTGGGCTGGGTTTTGAATAAAATTTAAATTCAAAAAGATAATTAGAATAATTAGTGTCTCAAGTTGCGTTGGAAGAAGTTGCGAGAGACGATAGGTATAAATCAAAATGGGTCGGTGGTTAATTTATTTTGATAAAATATCAACCGCAGTTAATTATTTCCTGTTACAAAGGTGATGTACGTTTACCTGCCTCTACCGTACATGTAATGTGTTAGTTAACAATTACTAATTCGCATTACATCATGTACCGCTAGTGTTCATTTAATAACAACACACAAACTCGGATAAGCTCTGTGTTAAACAATGCGAGCTTTCTATATTGGCCGTGGTTGTGAATTATAATTATAATTACCTACCGAATAAATATTACCAATACTTAACGAGCTTTCAAATTATTATTATTATTATTAAACCGTTAAAAACGAATTTAATTAGAGAAGCTTATTAAATAATTAATTATTATCGACGCAAGTCTTCATTTGATGTAAAACAAACCACTACAAGCTACAAGCTAGGATAGTCGTAGGTTGTAGGTTGGTAGTTCAAAAATATGAAATAAAAATATTTAAAAAATGATGTGCAAGATAACAAATTCGAATGGGCTGTTCGCAAAGCAAAAATTCTAAAGACCAAATTTATAAAAGAATATTTATCTGAAGCCGCTATACTTATTCGGTATATTTTACTAATGCTTTTATTTTACTATTTTCTTCTTCTACCACTGAATGTAGGTAGGTATACAATAACTATAAATCTCTACCTTAAAGTATCACATTTATGAAATATTACTTGACGGTGAAAAAATATTAAAGTATTCGTAACATTCGCCACGCTTAACAAGAATTTTTAATTACTAAATAATTTCTAACTTCGACTCAAAATTTGTAAGAAAATTTTTGGTTCCAACCAATAATTACAGAGTGCTGGTATTAACACCTCGAAGATAAAACGTTAGTAATGTGCTCGAGTACAATATAAAGGGCCTATCTAAGGTAGAGTTATGTATGATGATGAAATTTCATGCAAAACGAATCTGCATCGACTTCACTTTTTTTATAACTTTCAGTCCTAATCCTTGCATGCAGCACATTTCCGCTTCAATTTAAAGTATCACTTGTCCTTTAGTAAAGTACCTTAATTGACTTTTAATATTTAAATTTCCATTTTTATTAGGATTTAAACCTCCAAACCACGATCGATTCGTTTCCAATGTCGCACATAAATTCAAATCGAGCAATAATAATAATAAAACAAGACATATTTTAATTAGTAACATCGATCAACGCAATTTTTATTTTTACACACTACACACTACAAAACATAGTGAGTTCCATGCCGTATTTCCTATTTCGAATTCCGTTCCAGAAATAAATTTTAGAATTATGTTAATAACCCCGAGAAGAAAAAAATTGTTTATATTATAAACGAGTAGTTGGAGTCTTTCGTTAGGTATTGATCAAACGAAGTGTGTAATTCGTTCAATTACAATTGGTTCAATTAATTATAAAATTTAATATTAAACAAGCGCTCGCAGCTGTAAAATTTCGATTAATGATTTGGTATCTACTCCTAATTAAATTATTAGTTAAAGAAACAAAACCAACTGATGTGGCCATAACAGGACTTTTTCGTACACATTGAAATATGAAGATATCAGAGATAGTACCTAACAATAGTATGCTAAAATTATACGGGGCATTTCTATTTGAAATATAGAAAGTTAATCTCATTTCCGGTTGAACCGGAAGTCCAAATAATAAATGTTTGGTATATTATAGCAAAGAACATAGAATTATCAGAAATCCTAAGCTTATGGGATCTCTGCGCCTTCTTTTAAACGTAGTACACCGGTGAGATTCAGATGTCGCTCCTCATTTTAGCACAATTTTTCGTATACCTACGTAAGAGTAACAAAGAGAGGTACAAAAATACATAAAATGTTTGTCTATTCTCAATTCTAACAATCTTAGGTAGGTAGCTAGCAAGAGGATTTTTACAATACTATTTACGACTAAGGGACAAAGTTGCTTTTCTATTGTTATTTTATGATGGTTATATTATTGTCACGAAAGTTTTTGTTGATAGGAAGTTCAAAATCTTTGGTCTTTGGTATTATTAGAAAAAAAATATAACAATATTAATTTAATCATAATTTAATATAGATAAAAACAAAAAAAATATTTTAATTATACAAAAATTATTTTTTAATAATTTCTATTTTTGAACAATACAATTATAAAGTACATAACTGTATTTTCTTAATGCCAAAATAAATGAAATTTTAGGGTGTATTGAAAATTTCTATTTTTGAACAATACAATTATAAAGTACATAACTGTATTTTCTTTTCTTAATGCCGAAATAAATGAAATTTTAGGGTGTATTGAAAATTTCTATTTTTGAACAATACCTACAGAAACACTTTTGTAAAAGGCAAAGAATTACTTATCAATTTTGGAAAACTTGATTTTTGTTAGTAATGTTGTTAAAAAAAATCTAAGTATCTATACACACACCTATTGTCTTTGTGTAGGTAGGTATTTGAAATTTACCCAATTTGGCCCAATTAAACAATAAGAAAATGTATTTGGTTTTTTAAGCTTTAATTTTTCATTTAATTACCTAATCGGTTATTTAAATAATCAGAACCCAATGAATAATGCTTTAATTACAATAAAATTTTTACTGTACATAAGAAAAGAAACTTGCATTTACACAGTTGTTAAACTACCTGGCTAAATTTACTGGGTCGTAAAAATATTATTTTCTTCAACTATTACAAAAGGATTAAAATTACCATTCGAATAGACCTTTTTTAAACCATTTAAACTCAAGTTTGGACATACTAAAATTAAATGTTTCATCTTCTCACACTCTCGAAAGTACTGTAAACTGAGCAGAGACATCTGGAGCTCAATTGTGTTACTACACTTTAAAAGGTTTTAAAATTTTACATTGGTTGCTTTTTCTGATAATTCTATGTTCTTTGATTATAGTCAAAACCAGGAGAGGTGTCTTATGACTCATTCCAAATTACTACGTACGTACGTAACTTGAAGAACGCTATCCTTTTCTATAAGTTTGTCTTTGTTGTGGGAATGCAACAGAATATTTTAATACGTCATTTTTAAGTCATTTTAGCGATGAGTCATAGGACACCTCTCCTGGTTTTGACATCTTCACTTCCCGTTCGTAATTCATATTGAAGAACTGGCAAAACTTGTACACGGCACGGCACACAAGTCGAGGTTCTGAATTTCGAATTTCGAGAGCTTACCCAAGTTCTCGAGAGCATGTAGACGAACATTTTACCGGAATCGTCTTTTAGTTTTACTTGAACAAATTTATACAAAAACGAGAGAAAATTTAACGTCGGCCAAATTAAAATAATTCCTACTATTAAATCGTTTGTAGTCGATTAAAGGCAGGCTCCATTATGTAAACAAGCAAATCAGTCACACTAATTAGTTGATAAGTGTGGTTTTTCGTGATAACAGCTATTAAAAACTTTATAATCTCGAGCTTAGGTTTTAAACTGGTAGGATTTATGTGCAATTTAACTTAAACGCTGTAGAAGAGACCACAACCAATTTAATATTACGACAAAGTTTTTTTAATTGAAAAAAAAATTAAAAATTCCGATTAACTAAAAGAAAACTTATAATAGTATAGTGATGGAGAAAAGAATAGAAAACGCTTGAAAAAGCTAGTTGCATAATGATAATACTCCAAGAAGAAAATGAAAATCGATTCTTCGTTAAGACACAAAAGCAATTTGAAATTTGTTTCTTTTTAATCTGTAAACTAATCATTACATGTAAAGATGTAAAATGCCAAGTTTTAGTTCCATAATGTTGTATTTCATGGCGTGTAAGACCGAAGATGAGGTCAGTTTTCAAGAGCTCAGTCGGCTTATACGACCCCCATTTTATTTGTAATGAAAAGTGTGGTGTTCTTGATATTCATTGTGGTCTATTATAGTATCTTACCTTCTACAATGATTTATAAATATAAAACATATTACTAATAGCCAAGAAGAAAGCTCAATTTAGTTACGCATTATTTGGTAAATGCAGCTAAAACGTCGGAGATTGACCGTTACCCACATGGATAACGGATGAGCACCGACGTATTTTAACTGGAAGTAGATGGGTTCCAACGTATACGTTTCATGACGTTTAATTACCCTCTGTCTCGGTACGTTGGTTCCTCGGCGGACTCACACGTGATCTTTAGGCCACATGGCTGCTGCAGTCTCAGCAGTTGTCTGCAGTTGTACCTTAAATAGTAACGGGAAGGCGTGAGTTCTGGTTGAAGATGTACACTCCATAGTAGCCGTGCTTTGGTTAAGCACATAAGACTACCAGTATGTGTTTAGACTTTCTGCAATCAGGCTCAGGCCCCGCTGTCGGCTTTGCATGAGCTCCGTCATGGTAAACCTGGTCTATTTCAGATCGTAACGGGTGATCCGAAAGAAATTTTGTGGTCGACTGGTGGTGGGGTGGGGGGTGAGGGATTTTCCGATCCCGAACCGTTACCAATCACGGTAAAAACTAGGAAACGTAGAGTTGATTTTTTCACCACATATTTAACATATTTCAATGAATGTATTAAGCTATTTTTCATTTTCCATACGTGTCATTAAAATCCATAAAAAATGATTTTATTGATAATTATTTTTATCACTCGTGCTTATACGGTAATTAAAAATAAATAGTATTAGTACACTGGAATCAATTTGAATCAATGGAAAAATACAACTTTCATAAAACGAGCATTAGCCTTTTAAAGTCATACCTTTCGAATAGAACACAGATGGTTAGGGTGAATAACGTCAGCTCAAGGCAGGGCTATATTACTACCGGGGTGCCCCAAGGTTCAGTTTTGGGCCCGATTATTTTTCTTATATATATTAATGATCTACCTGCGAACATTGCGGGGGCTAAGTCGACCCTTTTTGCAGACGACACTACTATCTCTGTTACAAACAAAAATTCCAATGTCGCTGTCGCTGATGCGTGCGATGCGCGGGAATCGGCGGATCGGTGGTTCGCGGCGAGTAAACTGTTCTTAAATGCGAGCAAGACTCGGAATATGCTCTTTTCAGTTAAACGGGATGGGGCTTTGGAAGCTCAGAAACCGGTCAAGTTTTTTGGGGTATATCTGGACGATCGACTGCTCTGGAATGCACATATCGATGAGTTGTGTAAGACCTTGAATAGGAACATTTTTATTCTGAGAAACCTATCGAGTTGTGTATCCAGACGGGTGGCGAGACGTGCGTATTATTCGCTCTGCCAGAGCCATGTCGAGTACGCTTTGCTGGTTTGGGGACATGCGGCTGATTCCCATAGGAGTTTTAGGGCTCAACGAAGAGCAATTAGAATATTAGAGGGTCTTGAATATAGGGATGATTGCAGGAGAACTTTTGTGAGTTGTGGAGTGCTGACTTTTCCGTCTCGGTATATATTTGTTAACCTGGTTTATGTGAAGAAGAGCTTGGAGCTCTACGAAAGGCACGCGGACCTTCACAGTCACAACACGCGAGTTAGGAACGGTCTAAGACCGGCCTACAGGAGGCTTTCAAGGTGTCAGGATGGCCCGAGTTTTTGGGGTATTCACTTCTATAATAAGCTTCCCGAGAGTTATAAACGGCTTGTGTATACATGTTTTTAAGCATCAACTGTAATCGACTTCTGTAAGAAAATTTTTTCAAAGCACCATTAAATTATTTGATATTTTGTACTCATTTGTGTAAAATTTGGCAAAGCCACCCGCGTTAATGAAATAGTTTTCAGTAAGGTATTCCATTATACATCACAAATTGATTTTTAAAAAGTAGTTCAAAAGTAGTAATATACTCTCCCCGTCGTCCTCAAAACTCCTTTGTGTTTCAATTTGTAGCAAAATTTATGACACTGTCTGCTTTCTCAAGAATCTGTTTTACAAACGGAAAGTTAATAAAGAAAATCGCTTTGTTCATTATTTTTTGAACCGCACATTCTGTCTTTTATTTCCATTATTTGGTTCCCGCAGTTAAAAATCAAAAGACGTGGCTTGTAAAACGAAATGAAAAGGCTTAGAATCGAAGTAGTTGTAAAAAATCGAAGATGCGATTCAGGGCACACTTCAGGTGAGGTCATAACCGCACAAGTCTTTGCTTTGAGTGCCATTTTCTAATAGGTCGGTTTGAACAAAAGCTAAACAAACGTGAGTATGAAATGAAATTATAATAGCCATAAACTAAGACATAAAATATACCTCGCGAAATGACCCTAATTTAATCACTGCAGTATTTCCTAAAACAAGCAAATTGTCCTTGTACTTATAAGTACTAACTATAGTGGTCAATAATTATTTCTTCGACTGTACATTCATTTTTTTAAATCTGTCGTACGCCTAATAGGTAGGCAACATTACTGCCATAATGTAACACGTCAAGGTTTCTGTAACAGTTAAAGATGGCACTCTTGAGCCACTTCCAATTTAATCAAAACTATCAACGTAAAATATTTTTATTTATTGACACTTTATTTTAGAGATTTCGAGTTTTTTATTAATTTTCCCGTACTCAAGGACACTTATATTTACCATTTAAAAAATTTTAAAATGAGCTCGTAAAACGTTAACTCGCTTACCAAAAAGTTTCCACACGCGCACCACATCAAGTTGGAAATGATCTAGAAGTCCGTACCAGTGGAAAAGGTGCACACAAAGCACTGGCAGTGATCGTCCACCGGTAACGGTTTCCAATGTAAAAGCGTTAAATCGCCATAATCCGCATTTGTTTAAAATACGCTGTAACAAAAATTCAAATTAATTAAAAATAGTAAATTAATACTACAACTTTCAATACCAAGATTATTTAATTGCCCCTTTTCACGTATACTAAGATAAAGTATAAAGCATTACCTTTAATACTAAGCTGAAAGGTAAAGTTTTTCTTAGAAATATTTTCGTCTCGCTTTTCTTTTCTATACAGATAAAATAGTGAGAAAAATTCACGGCTCATATTTTTCTCCAGAACAAAAATAAAATTGAGTCGAGATTAAGAACAAGATCAGAAAAGAAAAACCGCAAGAAACCTATACCTAGAGGGATATGGAAAAACAATGTTTAAGCAATTCTTTTCGGAAACAATAATATTGTTTTTATTTTCAACATCTTTTATTTAAATTTAATACCTTTACATGTTGCGGAATTGAAAAATATAAATCAAAATTTTGCTTTTGTTTCGCGCAAGCACAACACGAAACTTCGCATTAATTTATTTTTGCGAACTTCCACACAAACAGTGGTGGGATTTTGTTAAAATTATTTGGTTATTATTGTTAACTGTCTTGTATATCTTCATCTTTGTCTCTCTCGATATTTCTTTTCTATTTATAAAGTTCCTATTCATGGTATAATATAGTTTCATTGTGTTCTCTATTCTCTTGTTTATTTCCGCCTCTTCTGTCCCCGTTTGGTGAATTGTTACTCCTAGGTATGGAAAGCTATTTACTTGTTCTATTGTACTCTCTTCTATCCTTATTTCTATCTCTTGTTGCTCTTCCCCTATCACCATTACTTTAGTTTTTGTTTTGTTTATTTTCATCCCATGTTCTTTAAATATTGCATTCCATATCTCTAAATTCCCTTGCAAGTCCCTCTCATCCTCTGCGACCACTACGATATCGTCTGCGAATGCCCCTATGGACGCCTCCACCCCCTGTAGCTTCCTGTGTCCAACTTTTAGTTTTTTTGTTTTTAGTTTGCAGGCTTTAATTATTACGTCCATATACGTTATGAATAACAGTGGGCTTAGTCCTCCTCCCTGCCTTAATCCTGCATTGGTGCTGAAGGTATCCGACTGTCTATTGTTTCTTATAACCCTGTTAACATTATTTTTGTAAATATTTTGTATTAGTCTTATTATCTTGTCACTGACACCTCTCTCTCTCAACGTCTTCCATACTCTTTCTCTTGGTACTCTGTCGAAGGCTTTTTCCAAGTCGATAAACGCCACATATACTTTTTTTTTCTCTTTTATTGCCTTTTCCGTTATTTGTTTAATTGTGAAGATGTGGTCTTGCGTTGATTTTCCCCTTCTGAAACCGCTTTGTTCGCTATCTAGTGTTCGTTCTATTTTCTCCCTTACTCTTTTCTCTAATATTTGTTCGAACATCTTCATGCTTGTGTTTAGCAGTGTTATCCCTCTGTAATTACTGCACTCTGTCTTGTCACCCTTTTTGTATATGGGCACTATTAGGGCTGTCTGCCAATCTTCTGGTATCTCTTCTTTCTGTAATATTTTATTAAAAATTTTCAATAGTAGTTCTGCTCCTTTTTGTCCCATATTCTTTATCATTTCTCCTGCTATTTTATCCGATCCTGGTGCTTTTCCATATTTCAGTCTTCTTATCGTATCTGTTAATTCCTCCATGGTTATTATTTCTTCATCGTCTTCTTCCTTTGTGCTTATTTGTCCATTGCTTGTGTTAGTGTCTGCTCCTTCATTCAGTAGTTTTTGAAAATATTCTTTCCACCTTTCCATTATTTCTGTCTCTTCTGTTATTATGTTTCCTTCTTTATCTTTTATGTAATTTTCAGTTTGATTATTCTTATTTCTTACGTTTCTGAGTACTTTGTAAAATAATTTTTGGTTACTTTTACTGTCTATTTCCATTTTTTCTCCAAACTTCCTCCATTTATCTCTTTTTTCTTTTTGCACTAGTTCTTTTACTTCCTTCCTTTTTTCCTTATACTTGTTGTAGTTTTGTTCCGTGCTTTCGCTTAGATATCTCTTCCATGCCTTCTTTTTTTCTTTCACTTGCATTTTTATATCTTCTGTCCACCATGCCGTCTGTTTATTCTTACTCCTTGTTGTGTTCATTCCACACACTTCTTTAGCTGCGTCTAGTAATGTGTTTTTGAAGACGTTCCATAGCTGCATGATATCTTCGTCATTCTCCTGTCTTTCCAGTTTTTCTGTTACTAATTTCCCATACTTTTTAGCAGTAGCCTCTTCTCTGAGTTTGTATATTTTTATGTTAGCTTGCGTACTTACTGCCTTTCTTGTATTCGTACTTATTTCCTTTTCTACACTTTCTTTAATTCTAGATACTACTAAGTAGTGATCACTTCCAATTTCTGCTCCTCTATGTACCTTTGTGTCCATTACTGCCTTTCTGTTATCTTTTTCTACTAATACGTAGTCAATTATAGATTTTTCTCCCCTACTCTTAACTTCTCTTGTGATCTTGTGTATTTCTTTGTGTTGGTAGAATGTGTTTGTTACTACCAGGTTGTGCAGCATGCAGAAATCAAGCATTCTTTTCCCATTGTTGTTTCTCACCTCTTCGCCATGTTTCCCTATGGCCGTGTTGTATATTTCGTCCCTCTTCCCCACTCTGCTATTGAAATCCCCCGCCATGTATATTTTTCCCTGTGCCTCCTCAACTGCTTCTGTTAATTCTTCCCAAAATTTCACTTTGTTTTCTGCTGTATCATCTTCGTTGGGGCCGTACACTGTTATTATAGTTTTTTCCTGTTTCCTATATTTATCTTTAATTTCTACAGTTAGTATTCGTTCTGATCTTGCCTTCCAACTGTATATTTGTCTCTCCATCCGCTTATGTATTATACATCCCACTCCTGCTCTTGCCCAGTTGTTTGCATCAACCCCGCTGTATATAAGTGCATGTCCCTGGGTTGTTTTTACCTTCCCCTGTCCCTTTTTCTTTGTTTCTGTTATTGCTAGTATGTCCAATTTGGATGCTTCAAATTCTTCCTCTAATTCTCTTTCTTTTCCCGTTATGCTTTTAATATTCCATGCACCTATTTTCCATTCTGCTCTTCCCTCCTCCTCCTTTTCATTTTCCGTCATCATGGCCTTGTTCGTCATCGTTTGTTCCTTGCCGGTGTTTCCCCTTGCTAGTTTTTTGCCTCTCCTCTTCCCACTTCCTGAACTCCTTTCGCTTCTTTGTTCCATTTAAATTCCCTCCCATCTATCTCAATCTTTTGGTATCTTTTGGAAGATATACAAGGCAGTCTACCGCCCTGTGTTGACCTATGGTAGCGAGTCTTGGGTGCTGAACGAAAGACAGAAAAGTAAAATACAAGCAGTAGAAATGAAATATTTGAGGAGAGTCATAGGAGTAACAAAGAGAGACAGAATAAGAAATACAGAAATAAGAAAAGAATTAGGAATGGAATCGACATTAAAATACATAGAAGAAAGGCAGCTAAGCTGGTGGGGACACCTACAAAGAATGAAGGAAGATACGCCAGTAAAACAGATATGGGAAGCTCGAATAGAAAAAAATAGGAAAAGAGGAAGACCAAGGAAAACATGGGATGCAACAATAGCGGGAATATTGGAAAGAAGGAGAAAGACATGGAGGGAGGCGAAGGAAATAGCGAAAAGCAGAGGGGAATGGAAGAAGTTTGTCAGGGAGGAGAGTAAATAGTGTATATATAATTGTACTTGCTGTATGTATATTTTTTGTTTTTTTTTCTGATAGAATTCATATGTTGTTTTAAAACTGTACACCAGAAATGGTAATAAGCAGTAAAGATTAATAATAATAATAATTGTTAACTGTGCGTAACAGCTTCAACATATTAAAAAAAAGAAAATCGCCGACTTTCGCGCTCTCTCTAAGCAAGCACTCGCGAAGATTAAAATACAAGTGCATCTTAAACTGAATGGATACCTCTATAACATCATAGATTACATCACCTCAACCATGTAAGCAACTAATTGTAATTAGATTCTTAGTTAATTAATTAGTAATAAGTTGCGATCGGTACTAGGTATATGTATAAGTTACTTTATCCGCAACCGTTAAACAATACACTCATTACATTTGACATTTTTGACAAGTAATGTGTATCATAACCTGTCAGAATTCATAACTCACTTTTAAGCCAGTTGAGAGCTTCATTACTCAATAGTTTTATTTGATTACTCACTTTTAAGCCAGTAAACAGCCAACCAACAGTAAAATTAATTAAAATCCTGCTAAAATCAAATTCAGTAATGTTTAGGGTTGCGTATTACCTATAAAGCATAGTATTCAACTCGAGAGCAATGCTCATTACTCACACGAATGATTACGACATTTGCCTTCGGCTCATATCGCAATTCATTCTCGTGAGTATCGTTACTCGCTCGTTGAATAATATACTATGGTGAAATTTTCTGTTTAGAAGTTGGTAGCAATATTTAATTTTATGTCAAATCGAGAAAAGATAAAACGAGTATTTTTGGAATGAGCAGGTTCTATTTTCTAACATAATAATTAAAATCAATTAATTAACGAACAATTCAAACTACAAAACAATTTACAGTCGAACTTCCCTAAGTCGAATTTCAAAGGACGAGAAAAAAAATTCGAGTTAGAGAAAATACACCAAAAAACACTACAAAAAAATATTTGCTTATTTCAAATTTAATGTCGTCGGTAATTTTTTTGTTAAAATGTTTGCTTTTTGCTTAAAAATGTTTTTCAATTTTAACCTTATTTCTAGTTACTGGGCAGCAATGCCTTTTTTTATCTTTCCCGTATACACACGCTAATAAGTTCTAGTTGTCACTGAACATGTTTATGATTCATTTCATAAGTAATGTTATAAAATACTTAACTGACTGTTCATAATTAGGAACTTCCCCGAAAAATTCGAGTTGCGATTTAAATGGTAGTTCGAGTTATAGAAATATTTGAGTTAAAGAAATTCAAAATTCGACTAAGAGAGATCAAAATACATTAAAAAGCCAACAACACGTCAGTTTTCCTGCTGAAAATTCGACTTAGGGAATAATTCGAGTTATAGAAGTTCGAGTTAAGGAAGTTCCACTGTAATTGAATTTTAAATTTCGAAATGTCACTTTGCAATTAGTAACTGCCAACCACTACCGACCATCACGAAAATCCTTAAATTGTTTTTTTGAAAATGGGCTGAAAAGGCGCAAAATAGAAAAAATTGCATAAAAAACTCAATTCTTAAGTCATTCTATAGCACTCCTCCATTAAAACTCTCCTCGCTACTGTAGTCGTGCTATAATACGTGACTTATAATAGTATATTAAAGTACAAGTTTCATAAGGCACCTTGTTAACGTACGAGTCCAAGTTTTGAAAACGAGCCGCTTGCGGTGAGTTTTAAAAAGGACGAGTACTTAACACGGCTTATGAAACGTGTAATTTATACTATTTTTTCTATTTCACATTTTAATAAAATAATTTGTTAAAATATTTAAATAATTAACATCATGGAGATTTTCTTTTTATAATAATTGTGGTGGCACTGACTGAAATGTCACCATCTTTCGTTCAATGATTCATAGATGTCGCAAGTTTATTTTTTTAAATTTAAATAATGCACCTACCCCTGTCTGTATAATTTAAATTTTAACAAATAAAAATGAATGCACTATGTCAAAACATTATTCTTTATTACATTTCAATTCTAATAAGCTCTAAAAATAAACATTTTAATAAATGATATTTGACATTTGTAAACGTCAGTGCAACTTGGCGAAAACTTAGCAGAAGAAAATCCCCCAGAAACAGTACGTTAAGAGAGCTTCTTAACGCACTGTTTTGAGACCAAAACAGTACGTTAAGGAGTGGATTAAAGTACCGAAATAGAAAAAATTCGTTCTTTAATATTTATACTATTATAATATATTGTACAGGGTGTCTCAAGTCTCATATTGGTATATTTGAAACTATACGAGATGGACATGGTGATAAGAGTAATACTGTACTGAGTACTTAAAATTATACCGAGTCATTTATATGCGAGTCATTTAGTGAACAAGTTTTTAAATTATTTCAAATACGTCAATGCCAAAAATGACTACCCCATGCATAAATAATGTTAGGTCTATTATTATACTGTAGGTACGTAATATTATAAAAATGACCACTGCCGGCCTTGTATAGCGCTAGTTTCATAATCGACTATCGGACCATCAACAACTATTCAATTTGTTTTATTCGAATTAAATTATTTTATTGTTGTGTTTATTTATGCAATTACAAAATAAATGTGTTATTTGCCAACGTCAAATAGTTATTTTGAAGTATAGTAGAGGCGGGGTTACAAGTTACAAGTTAAATAGACTTTTCACTCTTCAGAAGACTGTTAACTCTCCTTTTTCTCTTTTTCCTTAATGTACGCAAATAATTTTAGGAATTGTTCAATTGCAATCAGTTAATAAGAATGTAAATTTTTTTATTTGTGAGGTTAAGCCGATGAGAAACTCCCGCGATGACACATCGTCTCCTTTTAATAACGAAAACGTTTGTAATCGCTCGAGAACAGTTTCGATCGAGAAAGTGAAAATGTGCCACTGGCATTATCAGAAGGATGCATTCAATTATGGAGAACCACAATAAAACGAACTCTAGTAGTAATTGCAGACCGAATAGTTTTCAACGCAACAGTTGGGTTTAAAGTATCATAGGTAAGAGATTTTGAGCGGAATATTTTAACCTAACAGAAAGTTTTCAAATTAAAATTAAATTCATTTTTTATTGCCGTTATTTATGTGAGCTTAACAGGACCAGTCAAAATATGAGAAAGCTTTCTAAAAAAATAGTGGCAGAGGTTTCAGCAAAGTATCTAACTAAGTCCAACAAAGCTGTTTAAAAATTTAAAGTTTTTTTTTATTTCGAAGTATATTTTTCAGTAGGTCTTACATTTACAGAGTCCCAAGTAATATTTGAAGAGTCTCGCAGTTTCAGGTAGTGTTCGATGGCGATAGGATACCTACTCATCCACATTTCTGGTGTCGTAGTTCTCAACAACATTCTTGATAGCAGCTGACTATCTTGTAGTATTCGGGTTAAAGTTTCCGACAAAGAAACGTGTTCTAATTTCATCCCAGTCAGTGATGACTGTCCCTATACAGTTTCTCCACAAAATTGCAAATGAACAGATGGCCAATCGGATCATTAGTTTTCAAGAAATATCTTCTCGAACTCTTTTGTTTCGAGTTTGTTAAGAACTTAGCTTTTCATATTATGCGACTTAGACTTCTCCATCGTCAAATCCAGTCCATCAATCACGATAAAATTTAATGACGATAATTATCATTATTTTATTGATGCACCCTCAAAATTTCAAGTAAATTGGCTCGTTAGTTTTCAAGAAATATCTAGTGCAAACCATGGCAAATGGGCTCCATTAAAACTTAAAGGTGTGTGACTTAAGAAATTTTTTGTTTAATATACTATTACCGACATCGACTCTACCTACTATATTATTTGAAATTTAGCTTCACGCAGAAACGGGCACAAAAATTATAAAGTTGGAAAACCAAATAATATAGAAAGCCAAACCAAGCGAATTTGTTTGAAATTTAAACAATAAAACAAACATTTCGGTTAGGCGAAGGTTTCAATTTTGAGCTTACAAAAATAGAGAGTTCGGGCGTTATTTAATTTTGCATTAAAAAGTTCAATAATTGCATTTAAGGATTACACCGCTTTTATTTAAAATACATAGTAGGTATCCGGATTTCATTGTACGCCTAGGGCAGAAATGTTATTTCAAAAGCTTTTTAACTTTTAAAACAGCACGCAAAAACTCTCCCATCCTTCACAAATTGATATTAGAGCTGAAATAAAGGCGCAAAGCACTATATACGCTAATGGTGCTTTAGGATACATTTCTTCCACTCGAACTACGTTAGAATAATTAGGTTGTTTTGGTTTTCAAATTCTCTAATTACGTAAATACGTAAATTTTTATTCTCGTTTATTGCTAAACATAATAAATTCTGTTGTATTTTGTATTTAATGTTTCGAAATAATCTCTTCTATGGCTTTCAACGTTTCTGAATTCCCTACGACATTAATTTATTTTTCTTTCCGACTTTCTTTCCAATATCTATCAGTAAAGCTTTTAATATAGCTTTGTTTGCTCTCGAAAATATTTTTATTTCCTATCGAAACTTAAAAATTGGAAAGCTTAAATTTTTATAGATAGGAAGAAGTAAACCATATATCAGAAAAGGTCGTCGAACTATATAAAAACAAAGAAATACAATTTTGTATATCCTCCTTTTTATTGATCCCGCTCTTTTTAAAAGAGCTAAATTTAATTTCCTAAGGGTGTTTATTACTTAAAAAAGAACATTAATTTCGACTTACTTGAACTTGTCCATGAAAAATGTCATCGAGTATAGAATGATCTTGTGATAGTGATCTTGTTGTTAATTTTTTACGTCGTCTTTTGTGCATTGTCAGAAAGCGCCCAGTACATGATGAAAATGAACTTGTACTCATTGCATCCAACAAAATCCAATCTTCCGCAGATATATTTCGCTTCGGGTCTGGTACCATAATCGGATCTGAAACAATAGAAAAAACATTTACGGATTTTTTAAAGAATACGCGATATATTAGTAACGTTAAAACGGCTAAACTAAAACGGCTAAAACGGATATCTGAAGCACTGAATATTTCACACGAACGCGTTCATCATATAGTTCACGTCAATTTGGACATGAGAAAAATTTCTGCAAAATGGATCCCCAAATGTTTGAATGTTGACCAAAAGCGTGCAAGGGTAGAAGCATCGCGTTCGATCTGTGCTCGATTTGAAAACCATGTAGACCTTTTTAAACCGAGTTGTTACTATGGATGAGACTTGGGTACATTTCTACGATCCAGAAACAAAGCAACAATCGATGGAATGGCGACACTCTGGTTCTCCAAGACCTAAGAAGTTTCGTGTCCAAAAATCTGCTGGAAAAGTTCTTGCTTCAGTTTTTTGGGATTGCCATGGAGTAATCATGATTGATTTTTTGGATAAGGTTAGAACAATAACTGGAGATTACTATTCGACATTACTGACCACTCTACGGGAAAAAATTAAAGAGAAAAGACGCGGAAAGCTATCCAAAGGTGTTTTGTTTTTGCAGGACAACGCCCCTGCACACAAATCTCATGTTGCCATGCAAAAAATTTGTGATTTAGAGTTTGAATTACTAGAACACCCCCCTTATTCTCCAGATTTGGCTCCGTCCGACTATCATCTCTTTCCTCAACTGAAAAAAAGTTTAAAAGGTCGTAAATTTTCTTCCAACGAGGAGGTAATAAAAGCTGTGGAGGTCTGGTTTGCAGAGCAAGAAGAAACATTTTTTTAAAAAGGTCTAGAGACGTTGCAGGTTCGCTGTAATAAATGTATCCAATTAAGAGGAGAATATGTTGAGTAATAAAATATTTTGACATTGAAATTTTGTTTGTTTCTATAGTAGGCTAAGAATTTTTCAATATATCCTCGTGTTATGTAAAACACTAAATACCACATATATTTCCCCCATTTAGCCTCGTGTTCCGACGTTACCATTTCTTATCTTGTACTTAAGAAATTTCATTTCACTTTCCACTATAATCTTTTGATTGAAGTGCCAAGTTTTCCAAGCCACATAATTGAAATTTAAATTCTCGTATCAAGTAGCACCCCTGATCTTCAATTCAATGATTCGATCGTTTATCTGAATATATACATACAATAGACGACATTTTCTAAGAAATGTCTAACATCAAGCACATATACATTTATGATCATCCATAGAGAACGCTTCTCGTGTTGTTTTAAAGCGCCCTATATAGCAGCAACTCGATCAAAAGAATTGTAAAAAATCCCAGTGTACACAGTTTTTTATAGATGCTCTTTTCTCCAATGCGCGTGTAACAAAAAATTGCGAGATTCTATTACTAAGTGCTAGTTGGATCATAGCCAAAAAGTGAATAAAATCTTTATCAAACTACTACATTTATAAAATCGATAATTTAAGTACTTTACTGAGAGATTTAAATCATAAATTTAAAAAAAAATCGTTATTAGGCATAGTAGGTATGCAATACGTCGAATCGATTACGTATTTCAATTCTAACAAGAATCGTTCACACGAAGGTGAAAAATTCCATTGATAAAAATAATAAATATATGTCATACAAATAATGTCATTTTGATAATAAGTGTGGAATTGATATCATAAATGTGTTTATCACAATCGAACAAAATTTACGCATCGCTAATTTAGTTGTGTATGCGGTACTCGATACTGTCGAGTGTGAGATACCAGTCGGAATCAATAGATTAGACACTATAATATTGTAATTGCACAATTTGTATTTGGCAAATTTTATACACTGACATTGCGAATGTTACATAATATAGACGTATGCAAGTACATATTACTGCATTTAATCAAAAGCACTCCAATTAGCAAAATTAACTACTTGACGGTTATGCAAGTTAAACTTTTAGGTACCTATTCCTAGATGGAAACTTACAAATTTTTAATAATCCTTTCATATTAGTCTTATAGCACAGCCGCGTTTAAAGAAAATTCAAGGATTACATTCTTAACTTAATTAACAAGTTCATAATTAACAGATCTTTGATTAAGCCTGTTCGGTACAAGTAAAAATTAACAGATCCTTGATTATTGATTAAGCTGGTTGCTGGTTGGATACAAGTAAAAAAATTTTTAATCATCATTTTTAAAGATATTGCTGGAAATGGTAATTTCCGACACTTTCATACTTTATCGTTGACTTCGTCTGCTTTGAACCACTAATATTACTATTTCTTGGAAACTAATGAAGCGATTGACTTGAAAATTTGGGGATGCGTCAATAAAATAACGATAATTATCCTCCACAAGTTTGCCCGAGATTGGTTGGCTAGATTTGACGATAGAAGAGTCTATGTGGTACATGAAAAACCAAGTTCTTAAACAAAATCGAAACAAACGAGTTTGAGAAGATATTTCTTGAAAACTAATGAACCGATTGACTTGAAATTTTGAGGGTGCATCAATAAAATAATGATAATTATCGTGGTAACATTTGATCGTGATTGGTAGGCTAGATTTGGCGATAGAAGAGTCTATGTGGCATATGAAAACGTAAGTAGAAATGTAAGAAAAAAAATTTCTTTTTAATTTAATTTTTCGACGTGTTGGATCCCCTAAATCCAAAACAGTAAAAAAAATAAAACTTTTAGGCCAGTCTGTGTATGTACCGCTATCAAACAAAAACTACTAAAGCGATTTTGTTCCAGCTACTTTTAACAGAATCTCAAAATCGGCTCTGTCCGTTTTGTCTATATTGGGTCGTACTTATTCCAAAATTTATATTTTTGTAACAAATTTGGTTTAAAAACACTTTCGGTGAAACCGGAAATTAGCCAAGCAACTGGAGTTTTTAAAAGCACCCTGTATATTTTATTATTTTTTTAAATATCGTAAGATTAGCTATCTAATAATATAATACAAAATTTGAACCGGCAGAAAAAATTGTATTGTAAAGTTCAAATTTGATATGCCCTTTTCTGGCCATAATAAAAGGCAATAAGCTTAAAGCATCGTTAAATACGAAAATGACTTCATTAATTTCTTTAATTATTGCAGATAGCATTTTAGACCGCGAAGTTAATAATACAATTTTAAAGTAGTTCACGATCTGTATAATTAGTCGAATTATTTCGATCATTAAACAAATAATAATTATTGTAAAAACTACTTCTTATTTGTTTAGAATTTAATTGAAATCCGCAAATTCGATATTTAAGTGGGAAACGAATCAATTAAATGCACTTATTTTTGCTATTTACAAGTACTTAAATGCACTTTAATTAATCTTTAGAAGTTAATAAATAAGCATTAAAGTGTCCGTAAATAATTAATTATTGTTATTATCGGTTTAAGTTATAAAAATTAGTATGTGCAATACCGTATACTTAAGAAACCCCATTTTAAACGTCACCCCGAAATTTCGCTACAAAAATTGAGGCATTTTTAAAAAGTACGTTCCGTGCAACTATTAATTAACCCCCCTCAGTACTCGACCATCAACTGATAAAAATGTTCTCATAACTGGATTTGATGTCATCTTGGACTTGGACACTTTTCACTAGTGGTCAAAACGTCGCAGCAGACTGACGAATCTCAATGCCATAATTGTAAAAAGCGAATAAAGTGTTGTTTCTTATTGTTGTTTAAAATAACCTGCCATGCATGGGAACCTCCGCACACGTTTGTAAAGTCGATAATAAATCTTTTACCTAAAGTAATTAGTGAGCACAATGCAATTGTATTTTTGAATAGGTTTTTAACGGTTTACTACAACATCAAAAAATAATTACAAATTTCTTGAATTCTTGATTATTTGTGAGGGTCAAACAAAGGGTAAGATTTTTAAAATTGCATTAAATTTACTATGGGCACCCATATTGGTGAGGTATTGTAGTTCAGAAAAGATCTCCTTGTGAGAAGAGGAGATGCTTCACTTCTGACTTCAGTATCAAAACTTTGACAAAATTCGAAAAATTACGAGACTCGGATTTTCTAATTTTTTCAATCCTTTCCAGTTGTCGAATAGTACGCACGCAGTAATCGAACAGAGATACTCTTCAATAAATTTGACTCCTCGAAATGTCAAGATTTATAATAAAAATTGTTGAAATTTTTTTTCGATTACAGTATACTTCTTTAGAACTTCCAAAGTAATAAAAGTTCAGTTTTAACATGGAGAAGATTTTTAAATAAGTCGATTTTTCAGTTTCTACTTCGCGAAATTTTTTATTTACTTATAATGCCTTCAGATTTACTGCATATGAAAAAGTTAGCCACTTCCTGCCATTTTTACACTTAGGTTCTTCCCGGAGGAATTAAAAAGTTTCAAAATTGCGGTTTAGTATATTATGTGTAGTATTCCCTATTCAGGATGACTGCATACAGCGCGACCTAAAAGTTAAACCTGAAACCTCTAAAAATTGTTGTTCGCCAAGTTTTATAATTGGAACCAAATGAGATCGTTTGTTTATACCTACAACTTCTACATTTGTAAATATACAGGGTGGTCTTTAGGTGCGTTCAGAGAATAATAATATGAGCGTGGACCTGTTTCCTAAGTCAAACTGTAAACACGCTAAAACCTTTTGATGCTAGGATTTCCTGAAATCGGAACTTTGAAAACAAAATAAAAACAGCCCCTGGCAACTCGAATTTCCGACTCTAGTAACCAGCTGGTTAGCGAGTTTGTTGGTTGCCAAGATAACTGGTTAAATCGTGTGTTAAAAGTGTACAACTAGGGGTTAGAAAGGTCGCAAAGTGATGAAATATACTGGCTCGCTAGTGAGGTCATGGAAACCGAAAGAAGGTCGGAAAGTAGTTGATGGCCTAGGCTGTTTCTACGCCGTCGGATACTTACCGGCTTTCTTTTATAGTTCGCCTGACCTCTTAGACTAGACCAGCCAATAGCAAATTCGGCAAATACGCTTACGTGTTACAAAATCGCTTGTATAGGATAGACAACACAATTTGGGAGCGACTGTCTTGGGAGTAACTACACGGCGCAGAAAACCTATCAAAGTGAAAATAAAAATAATAATACTACTGTTATCGTAGCAAGATATTTTATAAATTCCACCGCGAAGTATATCAATTTAATTACTTAATGGGGTGGCTTTCCCCAAGAGTTTCATGCTAGTACCAAGTAAAGTATCACTAACACTGTAGACTGTAGATTTATCAATCAATAGGTCGGTCATTGTTTCTTTCTTCTCCATCTTATACAGCGCCCTCTACTTCAATCTAATTAGAAATGAACAATAGGTTCATTTCATAAACAAATAAAAGGTAAATTTGAATTAACAAACTCGTTACAAAAGCCATTGTTTGTTATTTTTCTTTAAATACAATTAATTAATTAAAATTTTTAAACAAAAATTAAATTAAACGCGGAATCGATAAAGAGTAAAGTGTCTTATCAATTTAACATTTGCAGGTACCGTATATTCATTATATACGACAGAAAACCAACCACAACAAAACGTAAAAAGCTGTATAGAAGTGACATTTATTTTATTTCGAAACCCAATTGCTGAACAAAGAGTTTCCCCGACGCTCTCTAACTTATTTATGTTATTGAATTCTTTTATCCAAGTCAACCCTAAATAGTCTTTAAATATTATCATTTTAACCGTAATTGAGGTTGCGTCCCTTTTCGTTTTGTTGCGAACACAAAATGCGGAATTTTGGGCTTCTAAAACTTTTAAATTAACATTTTATTTTCTAAACTAATTAAATATACGATGGGTATATTTGACCCCCAGCCATAATTTATGTTAGATAATTCGAAAACTTCGTTGGAACCTATAATAGTACCTGTAGAACATACCCGGGGGAGAGGCAGCTGTAAATTTATCTCTATACAAAATTAAAGTAGACAAAATTTCCTACAAAATAGGTCCTATTAATTTTTCTCGTGCTGAGCAAAAATGTAGAGGTACGACTAAGACCTCAATTGACATTAATTTCAGCGAAGATATGACAGTGAACGAATGAACCTTCAGCAAGAAAATTGCTTTGTTGTTGAGATGGTGATTTGTCAAGTCCACAACGCACATATTAGCACCTCCTTCAGCTGTTGTTGTTTCAATATCCTCCCTATTCAATTTCTAAGACAAGAAATTAATGAACTTAAATCTTGTTTCTCTAATTAATGAGAGCTTCTTAGTCATAACTTAGAGGTACTATAAAGATTTCCCATATCACATCACATAGAATAACAAAGTAGGTACATAGTTAAAGTTTTTTAACAACATTTTTATCATACCTCCAAGTTGTAAATAAGAAGCTTTTGAAGTTCAATAGCACGATCACTAATATTACAATTTCTCTCGGGGAGCTTTCTAGAGAGCGAGGTTCCAGGTTGTAGATAGGGGGAACGCTCGGTAGACATACCGGATAGGAGGTATTGGTCTCGCGGACCAAACAGCCAACCGACCCGGTTGTAGTGTCGTGGTTAAGGATTTGCACCGAGGTTAACGATGCCGACTGCTGGTTCTCTTCGGAAGCCACAGTTGTTAAAAAAGTCCTTCCGTGCTGTCTGAGGTCATGTCTCGCGGGCACGAAGGACATAGGGACAGAGGACTGTCTGAACCAAGAAGAGACAACGTCAAAAGGGATGCGTGACTGGGGTGGAAGTCGAGCATCTACTGGTTCCAACCTTAGGGCACCAGGCGCCACTTCATTGTATTTAACCTTCCCGTGTGTAGGTCGGGGCAGCGCACGAGTGACCACGATTGCTACAGAAGGGAACTTTATGGATATCAATAAAAACCTACAAATAACTGAAGACTCTTCGAAGGACTCAAAGGGAAGCGGGGCATTAACCACCGGGACCCGAAAATCGCTTTCTGGGGTTAAGCACCTTAAGGTAAAACACTTGAAGCAGCGGAGGGCAATTAACTCCACCCACACACACATCAAAATACCTTCATATATACTGAGACTCCTAAGAGAATCAGCCTGATGACTGTACACCAAAAGAGGGCATAAGAAACCTTACTAAGAGAGCGAAGGGACCTATTTAGAATACCAAATCGTTTAATCGTTCAAGATGGCGATTACGCATCAAGAACTAGACATTGAGCTAACAGAGGAAACGGGAAAGATCAAATCCTGGTTCCTTCAAAAAATTGATGAAACTAAAGATGCCATACCCCTGAGGTTTCAGGCTGTAGCAGCAGAGACAAGACCCTGCAGATTAACTGCGCCGATTAGCACACTTGTGACTGGCTAGCCGGGCTATTTATGCTAAATGAACCCTGGGAGGATGCTAAGCTTCGCTTTGTCGAGGCTAAGAACCTCCCAAAGCCTATAAGGGCTCTAACCTGGATTACAGGACCACCCGAGGAACCGGAAAAAGTACTATCCATGATTGGGGTTCAAAACGCCATCGATTCCAAGCGATGGTGAGTGGTAGACAAGAAGGAGGATCCCAAAGGACAACAATCGATTGTCCAAATGGACCAAACTTCTTGGTATAAATTGGCCGCGTTACAATATCGGCCATACGTCAACTTTAACAGAGTGACGTTGAAACAGATCGGCGAACCTAATAGACACAGGAAGTGAAGAAGTCGATCCATACGTAATGGAGGTGGTCGAGGGACAGAGCCCTCCCCTCGCTCGCCCCCGCCCATGGGGACTTTTAATATGTTATACTCCCGGTTTTAACGAACAATCATACCAATTTTCAAAACTCTTGGATTTTTGTCCTTCAAGCGCAGTCTAATATTTGTCTAGTTTGACTAAACTTGTCGTAAGGGCGTAGAGCGTAGAGTGACTAATTTTTCTACAAAATGCTCAAAACGGTTTTACTCTCCAAAAATCACTTTTCTGCAGTTACAAATAAATAAGTAATAGGTATACAAGTACACATAGGTATAGCCAGAACTTTTGTTTTCCCTTCGTGTACAATGCTATTATGAAATTGAAAAGTTTTCGTTTCGGTAGAAATTTTCACTAAGCCATTTACCGAGTAAACATGAAATTATTATAAGAGTACAATATACAATCAAACAGGTTAAATACAAAATATATTAATAGCATAACTAAAAGGATCGATAAAGTTTATTTTAAGCACTTAATTAATAAAGTAACGAAAATGTATACCACACAAAGTATATCGTTATTTATCATACCTGACACTTCCTAAAATTGAACGCGACCGTTTAACAAAGACGTCTTACAATTTTAATGAAGTTATTTCTGTCGAATGTCATTACATCCAAATGGACACCTCCACATAAGTTGTTAACCTTTACAGTCGAAAGCCAAAATAAAAGAGTAATTATACTTTACTTACCAAACTTTCGTTCGGATTTATTTATAAACTCGGGAGGGTATAAACAAATTTAGAAATTGTCTTCTATAATGACAGTGACTAGATACACACATCAACACAATAGCCTTTCGATAAATCCGATAACAAACTAATTATCGAAACGTTCGAGTAAAACTATGGTTACCTATCAAGTGTCCGTTTAGTATTGATAACCGAAACGAGTTACACAAAAGTTGCACGTCAAAATAACAACAACAAATTCAAAAATAATCTATCGTCGATGTATAGGTGCCCACTTGTACTGTTTTAGGATTGGAGAAATCTTCCGATACTTAAACGACGTCCTTCAGAATGTGGAGGAATGCGAATTATTTTTTAATAATTTTTCAGTCCCATTCTATTGGAAGTGGAACAATTCTTCACGACTTGACCTAGGTGTTAAACGCTCGAACAGGAACATTTTCCCACACCTGGCAGTTTTCATTAAAAAAGAGCTTTCATTATAGCTTTCTATCTCAGAATTTTCGAAGCAGAACAAAATTTTTAAAATATCAAGGTAGGCACGACTTTTTTAGTCCTTGAAGCGCTCGAAAAATTTCGAGACAGGTATGACCCGAACGAATAAAAAATATGTTTTGCAAAATTGTAGGAGGAGATGGGTTTTTAAGAACCAATGTCCATTGGGACGTACTACTCGCGAAGCGCCATAATTTCGGTGAAATGTAAAAATTCACTATTAATAACTTCTCTATAATACGAGATTCATAATTCCGAATTTCGTAGCTGTCTAGATTCAAGATGATAGATTAGAAAACTGTAGTTTTTCGTAAACGCTAACGCGTTTGTTAGTATGTACCGAGAGGAACGAAGCTGAAAAAGAAAGAAAATGGAGAAAACCTAAACTCGATAAAGTAGAATCATCTGGTAGAAAAAAATTGTGAAGTTTTACAGGAAAGAAAATTAAAGAAGTTTCTAAATATGAGAGTCTCCGAACGTTACTACTAAAAACGTTTATTTTAAATGGAAATATAAAATTATATATCATTCGCGATTTTCCTATGCAATTTAGATAAACGTAAGACGGAAAAAATTGCGAGTAGGTATGTAATTTAACATAATTCACGAGGAAATTATTTAAAAGTAATTTACAAGACATTAACTCGTTCTCTCAAGAGTTGTTTATGAATTTTTAAATTTTATAGCTTTAATCGATGTTTATCGATGATTAACGTACTCACGATACATGATGTGATTACATAACGAGAACATAATAAAATATAATATGTTCCATTGTTTTGATTTGTATTTGCTCGATCGTTAACTATATTAATAGGTAGTATACAGGGCGTGTCTAGATGAGGGATCTATTAAGTCTACATCGAGCTGGGTAAAAATGAGAAAACAACGGTTCGAGCAACCGTCAGTAAGGTAAAGATATTTTCAAGATACAGGGTGTTTTACTTAAGAGGTAGGTACCTACATCAACAGCTATAAACTTTGCCAAGTTTCTAAAACAGGTTTTCAAGTTTTAAATTTCATATTTGTATCTAGAGAAATGATGTTTGGGACCCTCTATAAACTAATATATAGCAACGAAGACATTTTTGAGTAATTTTTTTGCGCTTGCACGAAAACACCAAAAATGCAGAGTTCAACAAAAACAATTTAGAAAAATCATGAAATCGACGTTATTGGATAGTAACGATTAGCGAGTATTAGCCGCTAGTTCCTTAATGGCACAATAAATAGAGACTGGACCATTGTTTGGCTACAAATGGAAAACATTTTGGACACCGATGTCGACCAGAAAATAAATGCTAAAAAATACCAAAAATAACATTAATTGGTTAACCCTTGCAAACTTAATTAAATTTGTTCAATTAGTTTCGCCACCATCATATTAAGATCGCTCCCAACTGTCGAAGCTTTATTGTACAGCCACCGAAAAATGTATTGGCCACTAGTAAGTGGTAACTTTTTTCTTTTCATGCACGTTTTAGCAGAGAATAGCATACAAATCTAGAGTGATGTAACTAAAAGACATTCTATTTATAATTCGTAAAAATTTCATTGCAAAATTGCGGACTGGTCCATATAAGTATTCGCCCTATAATGGCCAAGAATTATATCTCCGAATGTACCTATAGGTATGTGGATATCCTAAATAAAACAAAGTGAATCATTTAAATAAAGAAAACGATTTGTCTCCTTTATTTATAGGTAACCTGTATATTTAAAATCTAACAATCCAATTATGCATTAAATTGCTTTCATCTTCGTCACCACAGCTCGTCGAGTTAATACAATGGTATTTAGATTTTCGACTTTGACCCAAATGCCAGCTGGCAAAGCTATCGCGGCTTGTTATAACGAAACTTACCCAATACGAAGATCTTTATCTATACGTATTAACGTTTAAACTTAAGCCACCAACAAAAATAAATCGATTTTGGGGTCGCAACAAATTTAAATTTTTACCTAAAACAAGCGAGGCCTTTAGCCGTCTATTCCAAAACGAAATTTTTATCCGGAGAAAACTAAGGTCTACTTCTTCAATAGTTGCATCAAGTGAAATGAGTGGCACTCTCCAACCACATATTTTCAAAAATCTGATGTGATAAGTAAATTTTTAAAAGCGACTTTCAACAGATGAGGGCCAAATTCAACAAACAAACTCAACTCACATTTAAGTTTTAGTTAACTCTGCCCACTTTCGCAAAGTGAGTTGAAATGCTCAAGTATTATACTTCGTTCCAACGAGATAGGAGTCAACTCATAAAATTGTAACTTGCCTAACTAGTTAAGGCGCTGCGACGACCCTAATCAATATTTTGACCTCGGTTTAGCTAAAATGAAGATAAACTCAATGTGAGATACCGCATGCTTTCTTCACTCACCACTACATATTAGTTTTTGGTGCCCCACAGGACAGCGTACTTGGACAAATGCTCTGCCTTGCCCTAAAGACTAATAATGTGTCAGGTTCTTGATCGCAACATGCGCATCTATGGCCGATAAGATGACCGGTTGGTAAAGCGTCCCAATTGAGAATGCCCAAAGAATTTCCGACAATATATTACTTTTACTTTTTCGTTGACTTCGTTTACTTTGAAAAAGTAATATAAACGAAAACAAAAATTGCTTTTATTTAATTTCTCAATCTTTCGGGCTCCCCTCATTCCAAAACGCTAAAAAATTAAAACTCTTAGAAAATGTCTGAGTGTGCAACGCCGTCAAAAAAACTACTAATGTGATTTTGTTACAAAATTTCATAGACAATAGTATATTAAAGAACGAGTATCATAAGGGAGGTTTTATAGCATGAGTTCAAGTTTAGAACACGACCCGCGTAGCGGGGAGTGTTCTAAAGAACGAGTGATCTAATCGACTTATGAAACGAGTTTTTTATACTATTTTTTCTATTTCGTGCCTTTTATGCCCGTTTTAAATGAAAATTACAAAACTTTTAAATCTAGGGAATTTTGTGATGATTGTGGCAGGTTGGCAGATTTGAAACATTTGAAAATTTAATTTCATTCGATAAATTGCCAATTTTTGTATCAATAATTTATTGTTCATTAAAATTTCTAAATAAACATGAGTCAAGAAAATATGTCATGCACGCCTCCTGAAATACGTGTGTTAGCAGAAAAAAGTGTCACTAATTTGTTACCGACGAAATCTCGCCAGCAGTACGAAAAACAATTTGGTGTATTTGAAGACTGGTGTAACAAAAACAACATTCAAAGTGTTACAGAAAACGTTTTGTTGGCATATTTTGAGCTTCAGCGAAAGAAATACTTATTAAATAATTATTAAAATTGCACATTTTTGTGTGGTTATGTCGATTTGTTTGACGTTTATTCAGTATAAGCAACTTTAAAACCAAAAATTACACTAGGCTATAAAACAACTGGTATTATCTATAAACGAACCGAAATGAGTGCGTTTATAGCTCTATAACAGCACCGAAATAGAAAAAATAAGTTTTTAAATGAAATGGATACAGGATGGTCCAAAATAAAAGAGTTATTTTGGTCTCATTTTGAAAAATCTTGGCCAGCAGTATTTATACTGGGTTATAAGTTATGTTAGTATACATATTTTCAAAGCGTACGAAAAAGTCCTATTCTGGCCACATCGGTCGTTTTTATTGGTGCGGTCCTTCGACTGTTTAATCTTTTATGCGAATGCTCTTTCTTAATAAGAGCGAAAAATTGAAGTAGGTCGAAATTGAGCGAAATTGTATTATAAATTTCCACAAGAACAATTTTAAAAATTACATCCTCAGGTTAAAAAGAACAAGAGATAAGCTTCAATTTGTTTTGAAGTAATAACAAAATTTCTCCGGTATACCCGTTTAAAACAGCAAACGAGTCCTAATCCTCTTCAAAAACAAAGTCATATACAAAACGAGCTGACACAATTTTAATTAATCGAGATTGTTTTGGTATTTAGAATCGCTGTTTCTAAATACCGTAGGATATCGTAAGCAATCGTGCCCTTAATTAGGTCGCATTACAAGTATTACGTTAAATTGCATGTTTCATAAAGTTTATTACGAACTTTTGTTTTTTTTTATTAATTAATTGTTGCGGTAAGTTTAAGATAAAAATAAATTACTTTTATATTTTCTTTATTTTTGAGCAAACTATTGGACAGGTCTCGTCTAAATTTAATATCTACGATTTTCTCAAGCAGTCTCTTTTCAATTTTCTCCCAACCTTCCAAATAAGGATACACAAACGAAAATTACGATTATGTCGAAAGGGAGTCGAGTAATTTTGATAAAAATTTGCTCAAACGTCGACCTTACAAGGCCATTCGGGCGCGAGTCCTTGCGAAGTAATTGCTATCATTGATTCGTTCAAAATTACTTCCGTTGGGGAAGGAACGAAATAAAATAAGAAATAAATAAAGAATTTCAAATATACAGTGTATAGAACCTACTATGCGGAAAAGTTGTCCATGAAAAAACAAACACGTAATTTTCCGCTCCCCAATTCACTTTGGGAGTAAAAGTGCGACTGCAAGAAATGCAACTTTCTCGTGTAATAAGGACATACTGTATAACGTTACATCTTTTCTCGCGATTTCTCCAATTTGACAGCCAACTTCGACGTCGGTCAGGTCGGTAGATGATGCAAAATTAGCATGTTCTCGTATAGATTTTCAAATAGAGGAAATTAAATTGATTCCATATTCCAGACTGCTCCCAATTATTTCCACAATAGCCTATTTTCTAACGCCTTGTCGAATAAACTATTAGGGATAGGTAGTAGTACGTATCAAATATACTACTAATCCGAGTTTGTGCGGCAAAATTCGCATTTCGCCCAAATTTAGTAGCGCTGTTGTTTTACGTTTCATTAAACGTCGAAAGGAGAAAGTCTGTGCGGCTTGCCGGACAGTTTACTTGAAAATGAGATTGAAATTGGGGCTATAAGCAATCTACGATCGCGAAATACAATTTTAAATTAATTTAATACGAAAATTAGAATTTACGTATTAATATCTCTTATAAACACGTAAATGATACACCCTTGCACCCCTAAAACTTCAATCTTGAATTTCACAAATGTACGCCCCATTTTTTTAAACTAATAAAAGAAAATACGATATTTTCCTAAATTATATCCCCTCAAGTTAGATTAGTTGGTTGGTAGTATTGAAGCTACAACTGCCGAGAAACCTCAAGTTTCATACGTGCAGATAACGATCTCTCCTCAAGTAATTTCAAGTTTTGGGCTCGAATTATACACCCAAGAATTTAGAGATGGTTAAGTTTTCACACAATAAGTTAGATATTCTAACTGTGAAATAAGTTTGTAAAGTCGAGATGAGAAAATTTATATTTAAATTACAAACACAATTACTCTAATATGGTAATGAAATTTTTTCTGCAAATATTATCAGCGTCGGAGATCTAAATTAAAAATTGTTACGAAACGTTAGTTAAATATTTTATAGGAAAATTAAAATTCTTGCGCTTTAAAAAATGCATCCACTAACTTTGAGAATACCCTTAGCTTAAAATGGAACATTCTAGTAGCATAGGGATCTCCCTTATCTTAATTAAGAGCTAGATAATAGGTTTAAATTGAGCAAAGGTGCTAAATTCGGCGATGACAAATAATCTGAAAAAACTTTTTCGAATAAATTTACGCGTTCTCGTGGTGGAAAAACCGAAAATTCTAATTTTCTTTTTTAACTGTTTTGGTCTTTTAATGTCAACTATATTTTTTCTTATAGACTCCATAAAAGTGGATTGTTTACCAAATGGTTTATTTTTCAATTCTGAATCCAACCATGCGTTGGATCTCTTATGCCCGGTTGCAGAAACAAAAAATAACACCGTCAGAATGATGTGACGACAAGTCTGACGATAAATGTGACGGATAGTTAGCTAGCTAGCGAACTGTCACATTTTTGAATTTTGACATATTATTGACTTTAATTATTTGTAAATCAGCATTTACCAACTTATTCCTTGTTAATTGCAATAATTGTAATTAATTTAATACATTTTATTAAATTCCACTACATTTCGCACCATCATATCGTGATTAATTTGTAGACGTCCGTCATATTCGTACGCACCTATCTAATTTTTCGTTGGCATTCAACAAAACCAAAAACAAGGCTCCGATTCTCAAATTAGGTTCATTCGGGATCGAAACGATTTGTTTGAGATGCCGAATGAAGCCGAATTTAACCAACTGTTCCAATTCACTAAAATTACAGGAATGGAGTTTTTAAAGCACTTTACGAGACAAAATAACACCTGTTACGGTCCACAACAATGACCAATTTTTAACAACTTTGTTTCATGTCAGTGGTGTAACAAGACATGATCTGTTTGTGACAAAGCAGCTTCATTATGTTTGTGTGCTATTAATTCCTCGGGTATTTCATGGAATCGAATGCACAAATGTCCTTCGAGGCCAAAAATGCTGAACTCTTTTGGGTCTTCGCTGGTGTTTTGCCTACAATAAGTAATAAAATTTCAACTAACTACATTATCGTAAAGATTTTGGAGTACTTTACCTCTTTTATGAAATTTGTCGATGAATCGAAAAACTTAGATACCATCTTACCAATAATTCTTCCTCAATTTTGGTGAAATCTTTTTAACCTTTTGTGTTTATAGGTAGCATTAGTAACCTCCATAATGCAAAAATAAGTTATGTACATTACAAACAACAGCTACAACAATAATTATTTAAACTTAAAATAAACACTTGTTGGTCATGTTCACAATTTGGCTTTGACAATTGACGAATTGACGATAGTTTGGCGGGGATTCCCCGTAAATACATCTTTTAACCCAGTGTTAAGTGCAGTGTCGTCACATTGATATTTCATTAACAGTCGATTACGTGATGTGGATGTGAGAATTAAATATCACAAAATAGTTTTGTGCAACGCAATTAATAAATTGGGTCATATAATTATTATTTGCTTTGCACAAAACTATTTTGTGATATTTAATTCTCTCATCCACATCACGTAATCGACTGTTAATGAAATATCAATGTGACGACACTGCAAAGGATTAAAAGATGTATTTACGGGGAATCCCCGCCAAACTATCGTCAATTCGTCAATTGTCAAAGCCAAATTGTGAACATGATCAACAAGTGTTTATTTTAAGTTTAAATAATTATTATTGTAGCTGTTTTTGCATTATGGAGGTTACTAATGCTACCTATAAACACAAAAGGTTAAAAAGATTTCACCAAAATTGAGGAAGAGTTATTGGTAAGATGGTAAGTTTTTGATTCATCGACAAATTTCATAAAAGAGGTAAAGTACTACAGAATCTTTACGATAATGTAGTTAGTTGAAATTTTATTACTTATTGTAGGCAAAACACCAGCGAAGACCCAAAAGAGTTCAGCATTTTTGGCCTCGAAGGACATTTGTGCATTCGATTCCATGAAATACCCGAGGAATTAATAGCACACAAACATAATGAAGCTGCTTTGTCACAAACAGATCATGTCTTGTTACACCACTGACATGAAACAAAGTTGTTAAAAATTGGTCATTGTTGTGGACCGTAACAGGTGTTATTTTGTCTCGTAAAGTGCTTTAAAAACTCCATTCCTGTAATTTTAGTGAATTGGAACAGTTGGTTAAATTCGGCTTCATTCGGCATCTCAAACAAATCGTTTCGATCCCGAATGAACCTAATTTGAGAATCGGAGCCTTGTTTTTGGTTTTGTTGAATGCCAACGAAAAATTAGATAGGTGCGTACGAATATGACGGACGTCTACAAATTAATCACGATATGATGGTGCGAAATGTAGTGGAATTTAATAAAATGTATTAAATTAATTACAATTATTGCAATTAACAAGGAATAAGTTGGTAAATGCTGATTTACAAATAATTAAAGTCAATAATATGTCAAAATTCAAAAATGTGACAGTTCGCTAGCTAGCTAACTATCCGTCACATTTATCGTCAGACTTGTCGTCACATCATTCTGACGGTGTTATTTTTTGTTTCTGCAACCGGGCATTAGTGTTAGTGGGTCTAATTATCGCTGATGAACTGCTCTTGGATTTTCCTAGCTTCGCTCGGCGTTTTAACCCCGTCGGATAAAGTCTCACTTAGACTCATAATACAATATGATCTGGCCGAGAGCGTATCGAGAGTGTATCTCAAAAGTGTGTATGGACCCTTAAACGAGAGAGCAAATTCGTATTAATTATATTTTTAAAATAATTATTTAACCTTAAAAAAAAACTTTAGCTCGTATTTCCTCGTGTTTCTGCGAGATAAAATATGAGGCCTCATAAACGCCCCAAAGTTATAGATATTTGCCGAGAGCATATTTAATATTACATATTATACTATTTTCGAGAATATTTTGTTACGTTTAGGAACGATGTACACACAACTTTTCGAGTTAAAATTTAATAAAACCTTATTTTTATTACTCTTGTAAACACTTAAATAAATGAGAGAAAAAAATCCAGAGACGAGGACGATAAGTAATGTGATAATAAATTTACTAAAATAGAACTCATTTAAAAATGTATTGCAAGATTAAACACACTTCATTAATAATTATAGGTGCAACTTTACGATGTGTTTCGTGTTGTACAAAATAATAAACATAAAAATTTTGCTTAAATAATTTATAAATAAAGCAATAAAAGTCCGAAAACGAGATGTTTATTAGTTGAAATATACGGAGTGAGTCGCAGTTGAGCGGTTCGCAATTTTGTTGGTTCACTAATATCCTTAGTCCTTAGTTTGATTAATCTTCAATTTCATTAATTGTACCGATGTTTCCCCATCTGCAGCGCCACATTTCTAGTTTGGTTTTTAACCCGGCTAGGCTACAAGTTACGCGGTTAATCGTGTGCGAGGGATTCCCTCACATGCACAATTTTAGGAAATAAGATACTTTTAAATTTCAAAAAAACTGCCATGTGATTCAAAAAATAGCCTATTATTAGAAAATTATATAAAACAACTTAATTTTAATTTTTTGAAAAATCAAATTAATAAAATAAATACGCGGTTAGTCGCCATGTGAGCGTTTCCCTCACATTATATTGCACCGACTTGAATAACGTATTATATCACGCGAATTATACTAATGTTCCAATCGGTAGTGGAACTGTTATCAGAAGACTATAGCTGAGACGGCGAGGGATAATATTATTTGCCTAAAAAGTTATGGGAAGTAAAAAAAATGCATGGAAAATGCTCATATAGCGACTAAGGGCAGGGTTTTAGAAACCTTTCTATGGTATTCGACAATAAATTATTACGATTTATAAAATCTTCCTATTTAGTATCTGTCCTACTATCATCAGTTTCGCTTATTCTCTGTTTATTGTTTGTTATTCTATTCGGCAAGCTTCTTTGCATGCAAAGTCACCTCGACCCCAGTTCTTATTTGCGTTTCAAAAACAAGATTTGGCTTTTCTAAAGGGTTTTTCAACCATTTAACTATGGATCAGTATGAAGCTTCTACGACGATTACAGATTTTCTTCAGATTTATTATGAAAAGCGTAGTTCAGCCGCGGCAACTTTGTGTGCGCTAACAGCAATTTTCGATCGCTATAATCGGCCAAGTCGAAGAATTATTGAACAATTGGAGCAGAAATTTGAGTCAACATCAAGTCTCTGAAAGGTTCTCATACCAAATAGATGAAAAAATGCACGGAACGAAGACAATAGACAATATTGCTGCCGGAAGAAAGAACGTTAGGACAGATAAAAATGTTTCGATTACTCGTCGTGCTTAGCAATTGGGTCTCTAGAAATCGACGTTGTGGCAATTTTGCAAAAAGATCTTAGTCATTGTAAGATTACTTTGACAAAACCTTCGAGGAGTACACCAATAAGCTATCTCTCCTGGAGATGGATGCAGACCATATCTTCCCAAAATATACATTCAACAGAGACTTTCAAACTCAAATAGATTCAACTGAGAACATCGAAGCAGACATAACTGTCTTTATCGATGGATCTAAAAATTAAAAGGGATCTGGAGCAGGTGTGCACTCAACTGAGTTTGCCCTCGACAGCAGCCTACCGCTGTGAACATAATATGCTTTGTCACTGTGCAGCCTTATTAACGTCGATATTGACATCCGTGTTAAGAGACATCTGGCTCGACATGGTCAGAATAAGGATCACCTCTTCCGCCAGAATCCTAGAGCTAATCTTACAAGTAGGATGGCTCGAGACTGATGGGCACGGGGAAGCCACTGGAGGAAGTACAATGGGCCCGATTAAGTGGCCTAAGTGCAGCGAGCGATCCAGATTTCTTTGCCACAAGAACTTAAGCCACTTCCCACTCTACCAATGCAACGATAGCTTTATTGAGAGAACAATTCGGTGAGTCAATTATTTCAAGAAATGGGCCAGTCGATTGGCCACTTCGGTCATGCGATTTAACCCCCCCCCCCTCCAATCCTTTCTTCTGGGATTTATCTTAAGAGCACCTTGAGCAGCAGATGCTTTGAGAATGAACATTGAACGCGTAATTGCTGATATTAGGGCCAATTTGTGTCTAGGTAGTCATGGTAAAGGGTTCAACTGATTAATTCATGCAGACGCTTTCGCGGAGGACATTTGAATGATGTATTCTACAAACAGTGGCATGTAATACTAACTATACTTACAATCAAAATATAAATGAATTTGACATCTATCATACGTAGTTTCTGTTTTTATTCTGATTTAAAAATACGTCGCTCTTAATGAAAAACCCTGTACATACACGCACGTCCCATTACTGGCTTGCCGGCCTCTTTTACACAGCGATGGCATTTTTTGAGACAGTAAAGTACCTACTTGTTTTATCATATTTCCCAAATTACTTACCAATCACCAATCATATAATGCCAATAAATATTTTGCATATTTCTGTATTTAGACGAAATAGGTCAAAATTCGCTCCTCTCAGATCCTTCATTATTAGACTAAAATTTTCAAAATAACTTGGGCTTTTGTGGGTTTTCAATTATAAAATTCCATGTGAAATAACGGGCACAAATCGTCAAAAAAAAAAGTAGTAATAAATTCAGTTTGAATATAGAACAGCATTATTCTGCCAGAATTTGTTGAACTACGGAATGTCTTTAGAGGGTTAACATTTACCCATTTACACTTCTAATATTTAATATAAATTCGAGTTCCCAAGTAATAATCGCAAGGCTGTTCTTAAACGTTAGTTATAATTAATGCATCAAATAAATCCCTTAAGGGACTTTCTTGAATAGCACATTCATTTGATCAAGTTGAAATAAAACCGGGCCAATTTTGATATTAGAGATCATATTAATTTAAGACAAAAATGTGTAAACGATGTTCGTTTTTTATTTTATATAATTATTTGATTTGATTTTAAAATTCTTAGCATTTTGTTAAAAAATAATTAAAAGCAACAAAACGAACTAAAAACCCAAATTTGAAATTAAAATCCATTTATAAAAATATTATCTTTTGCAAATTAGTAAATTGTTATTTAAATATATTCGGAAACGTTTAAACAATATTAAAATGTCGAGTTTACTCACCAACCATCTTTACGTAAACTGCTTCTTGGTCTGATGTATCGATGGTTATTCGATCATCGATGATCTGAAAATTAAATCAAAAATCAGCACCGTTTAATACAAAAACGATTTAATTATTGTACATATTCCATTTAAAACCCTCTTCCAACGCTTTCGTTCAAATGGTGAAATTAGTTTCGCTTCGGTTTCGATATTAGACTAATTTTGACTTAGAGCATTGGTTAAGTAAGTTTTGGGTAACCGACGGTAAGTTTAAAAGTCGAAAAACCAAAGAGTTGAAAATTGCGAGGGTAGAGAAAAATCTCAAGTGACGAGCAAGGATCGATGACTCACCCGTTTTTCTGAATTTCTTTATAAATTTTAATATATTTTAAATAATAAATCACATCCAATAAGTCATTAAGTACACGAAATAATCAAAAACGGTCCTAAATTTGAACCATGTGGGACTCCAGAATAGATACTACACGTTGAAAAAATCAAACTCCTTACTGAACACTTACATAATATTAGAGATATATTCGTCTAGTATTAGGAAGCAAACCTATGGGCTTGTCCCATAGCAAAGCCCATAGCAATATTAAGTATTTAAATTTTAAAAGCCGGCTGTGGTGGTACGTTGAAGGTAAGATCAACAAAAAGAGTCCAAGAGTACGAGCTCGTTGAGAACACATCAAAATCAACTATTAGAAGACAATAGAAAAGCTTTCAGTCGTCACACAACATGAACAATATTTAACTAACGTTATATTTTGAGGACGAATTTTAAATATTGCTCATTTCACGATTAAATGTGTAGGAATTTTAATGTCATAGAACTCGTGAAAAGCGAATCACTTGTTCGTACGATAAAATGGTTTCATTCTACATTTTGGGACAATTCCCTCGCCACTCCGTTTGCAACACGAATTGTTCGACACGAGTTACAAAATTTAAACCTAACTAGAAAATTGCCATAGTATTATATTTTATACGAACCAATTATTTCAAATTACACTTTTATAGAATTTTAATGCTCGGCTGCAAATATATCTACGAGAGAAAAAATAAAAATAATAATCCGATTTTAATTTGTATTTTAAAAACCATTAAATAATAATAATATAGGTACGTACATAAGAACCTAATTCCAGTATATTAGAACACAACTACCGTTTTGTACAGGATGGTCTACTTGTAAAAATACAGGGCGTCCTTTAATTGAGTTGGCAATAAGCAAAACGAAAAAAATGTTAAACTTGTTCCGGGGATTACCCCGCTACTCTAAAAACTCACAATAAAACTTTGATACTGTTGAAGGCCTTTAACACGAAACTTTTTACTTCCTGGGTGTTTATAGAGTCAGAATGTCTTTATTATACATGGTATGGTATAAGAAATTAACATTACTTTTAAAACAGGCGCACGGCACAGCTTTAACATGTAAGTATTTTTATATCTTCATAGCCTGAGCTATTGGAATTCAGTACAATTTGATACTGCCACGTTTAACGGTAACACCGCAAAGACTACCCTGAAAATCCTTTACAAAAGTATGACTAGCTATATCCAGTACGGCGCGAGAGTCGCAGGTTCTTCCTTTTAAAATTGCTTAACTTTTAGGGCGCTAGAAGTATTCGCAGTGGCAAAATGATTGCCAATAGAACTTACGGATTTGATAAATTTCACTGGACAGATTCCTTTTGAAAATGTAAGAACAATGCAATGCACGGAAAACCGTCTAGGTGAACTAGATATCAATATCCATCGTATAAATCGTTTCTTGGACATTAAAGTGGAACGAAAAATTTGAATAAAAATGCGTAATCTATCACGGAAAAAATTATTTACGATAAGGTTTGCATATATTTGCAATTGTATTATTTTTTTTAATTATGAGTTTCCTACTGCCTTGTTACGATTGTCTCTAAATCTCTAATATTATTATTACTAATCAGGAGGAAACACGCAATATTTACATCAGAAAAAGTCTTAACTAGATATAGACAAATGACATAAAATATATCAAATACATTTTCATCGCCCTAGTTTCTCTAGCGAACTCCATGGAATTCCGAGCGACATGTCTCGAGTTATTTCAAATACTTGGGCTGCGATAGCTACGCTAATCGGCGTGCAGCCTATAGTATCAAAATATACAACGTTAAAAATTCATGTGCGAACTACCAATCGACTACGTACCAAAATAGGAACTACCTAATTACTTGGTTAAAAGAGCAAGCCGTCTGAGCATATTGAGTGGCAACAAAACACAATTTCAGTGGTAACACTCACCTTGTAAGTATGTCATTTTTGGCAAATTTTTAGTGAAGTAAGCGACACTTACAATTTACAGAGGCGTAATATTCTCTTACGACCCGTGGGCAGTAAGTAAATAAATAGTCGTAAGTGAATATTAGATACCTAGTTTTCACGATTTTTGTTAAGTTTCTATGGTACTATATCGCATACGGCATACTCACAAGTTTTAAATTTGAGAAAACTTTTAAAGAGTCAGTAAATTTAACAAACGTTTTGTTCCACAGGCTGTAAGTGAATTTTGGGATCTCGAATACTTAGAAAACTGCATCCTCTACCGCCCTTAGTGCTTAATATATACTATTTCAAACCTTCCTAGTTTCTTCCTAAGAGTGTGTGTTAATCGTCGATTAATCGACAATTAATAAAAATTAAAGTAATGCACGGTATGTATAAATAGGCGTATCTAAGAATTTTGACACATATTTAAATTTTCCTGCCTGTCATTTTTCTTTTTTAATCGGATTCGGAGCTTCCTCGCAATAATCTCCCTTTTTAGCGTTTGATACGCTGTCAGAAGTTCAGATAGCACCGTCCCTAAAAGTAAGCTCGAAATCAGATGAAAGTCGTATGATGGCCAGTACAACGTTTCAAATCGTCTGTTATTACCACAATTTATGCACCCATTACACATTAAGACACCCAGGGTAGAAAACCCCAATCAAAAATACCGCGAGCTTTTACTAAATACCATGTTAAGGTCATTTATGATGCTGTTGTTTATCGTTAAGCTTGTAAAGTTGTAAGACTTTCGATCGCTTTCCGTAAAATGCGCAAGTTTTAAAAAAGTAACGCTTTTTGATGTTTTTGTCTCGACGAGCTAAAACAAATAATTTACTTTTTTTAAATCAACCACACTACATTACTTCCTCTCAAATCTATATCGCTCTATTCCAAACTTGTTAGATCTATTTTAAAAGTTTGTTTACCCAGATTGATATGTGCAACAAACTTTCAACATTAGTAAATAAAATGAGCAAAAAGACCAATATTTATCTAAAAAAATCACTTAAAATCTCCACTGTAAAAAGGAAGCCGCAGTAGTGTTGTTAGATTTTTTAAGTTGCGCGTATACAGTGTGTCAATCACTGGCGGAGTTGCAGTTAACGATAGGACAGTTGATGATAAGACTTTTTAAAGCCAAATATGCATTACGAGATACAAAGCATCGAGGGACATGACAGTACGACGACTATTAATCGTCTATATCTCTAGTCTACTCCACACTTTATCTCCACTCTCGATACTCCAGAACGGAGCGAGAGTATATAGTGTGACTACGCTCACTGTTTCTTGTGTTGAGAGTATATCGACAGTGTATTGATAATTTGGAAAGTTACTACGCTTTTGGATCACTATAGAACGGTTCTATGAGATGATGAACAAAGAATGCGAAGAGATTGAATTATGAAATACTTACGAGCCGTACAATGAGAGGTGACCTATGCACTGCTCTAAACTTATAATGAAGGCAAATACTGACAAATCCTGGCAGGAAAATCCGCATGAGTATTGTGATCGTGGTCAATCTTGTTGAGGACAACTTTTAACAAAAAATTCAATATTTAAATGAATTAATTGAAATTGCTTATGCAAAAGTAAAAGACCCACGATATTAATCGACTAAAAAATTTAATTGGAGAAACCCCGATAATATACGACATATACGATGACAATGACGAACACTTTTATTCGCTTTATTCGTCAACTTTAATATCTTGCCACTTTTCAAAACTAGGATTTTAAGCTGGGATCGCACACATTACATAGCGACTCTTTTAAAAGCGAATTCGAGTCATCTATTTTAAACCCAAAAAGACAAATAGACTTCGGAATTGTAAGATCATTTAAACTATGGGGGCTCATCAAAGCGGCTATTATAACACAGCAATTGGAGAAATTCTTGGCCTATATTAATGAGAGACATTGGAATTATAATTAGCTGGATTTATTTAAATCCGGATGTGCACTTGTATATGGCGTTTTTCTTGAAATCTCGCTAATTACATATGAAGAAGCTCACTTTATCCTCGAGATGGCACAGATTTTTAATTAAAAGGATTAAACTGCAGTGCACGGCGCACTTATCTTCCAGCCAATTTGTACATTGTCTTTTTGAAATACAACACTTTTTAGAAATTAAATTAAATTAGGGATTTATAAGAGGAGGAAGAACTTGGTAATTTGATGTACTTGACCGAAAATAGCGACGCTCGGACAATTGTCCCACATAACCTACTTATTTTCTCTCATTGTATTCATAACCAATAGCCACTGAAGCATGAAATTTTACGGATCAAAGTACACTTTCGAGATGTTAACGAAAAGGTTTATGGGTGAGCCACATCTATCTTAGTTCTCCATCAAATACATAGTAGGTACAAAGACTACGTCAGGTGTACATTGTATATTATACAATGTTGATACTTCGATACGGTTTTTAAATTTAAAAATATACGAAAATCGCGTTTCCGCCGTTTTGCTTTATTTACATCGATCACACCTTGGAATTGGCTGCATCTTTGGCAATAAATCAAAAAGAATTCTCAAATACCGATTTCGGGATATTTGATCTCTATCGTTGAGAAACATCCCCTAAGGGATTTACCATCAATCAAATCAAATAAAATAAAAAAATAAAATTCGAACAAACTATTTTTTCCAATTACCAGTTATACAATAAATTTCTAACTGGCCGCATGCCCGCATACAAACACTTAGTTATAAGTTACAATTAAACACACGAGCTACAAAACGTATCAGTAGTACATTTACCTAATATCGATACCTTTAAATTAAGGGTGGATTTTAACGCAGAAATGGAAACTGCGAGAAAAAAAATTAAACCCAATCACTTTGCACACACTTTCGAGTACTCGAATAGAAAGGAGAGAAGGTATTTTATACATTAGCTGATGAACTAAGTGATTAGCGAGCGAGAGAGAGTCAATAAATACAAAGGCAACGAGCGCCAAAGTAAATTTTTAATTAATGTAAAGCGGTTTATATATAGGCATTAACAAAAAAATGTAATTTAAAACGGCCTAAGTAATAAGGGAAAAGGAATGGCGAAGGCTATGTTAATTGCGTCGTTAATATTCAAGAAGTGTACACAATACGACCATCATTTAGTATAAAGAATAAAAGGAGATCTTCAGAGGGCAAATAATTTTATGATTTTTAAGATAATTTTTTTTGAAAAAAAAAAGATTTTCAAGAATTCTATAATTTATCTTATCACGCCCACAAACTGTACAGACTGGAAATGGGAAGCACTTATAGAATAAATTCAGTTGCCCTAACAATCAAACTTACGATGCACTAATAAAGCGGCTCGAACAGTCTCCTGAATAAACAGTGACGTAATGCACAGTACTTCGCCGTCGGTATGGTACCAAAGCCGTACTCATCGTGTTTAAATTTTGAGACTAGAGACACAACAATTCGCCCGGCAGTAAATTTAAAACACTCGCGATGTTATAAGAAAAGCATCTCCTGTAAGTGTGACTTATAGTGCCTCGGGATGGTTCATAACCCTCTACTCCTAAGGTTAAGATGATAGACATCAGTTCTAAAAGTAAACTTACGGTACAGATAATTAGGAGCTTTGAAGGCTAAGACCCTATAGAGCGGAATGTAACTCTCGACGCCGCCTCATGTAAAGCCATCCCAGATCTCACCACATCCAAGGTGTGAGAAACTCGATCGGACTTCCTTAGATCGAAGGTAAGTCGAAGACACGAATTCTGGACGGGCTGGACTTTACTTACGTCAACTGAGTCAAGAAAGGAATGATACAAAACATCACAGTAACTAAATCTGGAGAGAACCAAGAAATAACACAGAACAGACCTGAGCCTCCTATAGCATATAGCCTCATATAAGCAGATAAGTGATGTGGGACTTGAATCTCAGTTCTGTATCTAACACAACACCAAGATTTCGAGTCTCGTTCGAGAAGGGTAGGTTAGACACTCCAGGATGAACACAAATTTGAGGAAGCACTGCCAGTCTCGCACAACGATCATAAAAAAGCAGAACATACAATTTATAGGGGTTTAAAACGAGTCTATCTTCATTAGAGAAGCTAAGTAGGCAAGATCAGAAGTTAGTAAACTGATTGCATTAATGACGTTATGAGGAGGAAAGCAAAGGCAGAGCTGCGCATCGTCAGCATTAAAGTGATACTTATAAGAGACGTATACAAGTTGGACGTATAGATAGAGAATAAAGCAGGACCCTAAATAGAACCCTGAGGAACACCCAAAACACAGGGCAGGAGGTCCGAAAGTAGACCGTCAGCCTTGACACTTTGAAATCTGTCCGAAAGAAAACTCTGAAAAAAGGGAATATATATGTATATGGAGCACAGTCAGATGTAATGTAGAATAGAAAGATCGGTCAATCAGCGAAACGTCCATCGATCATCTCTCAAGCTATAAAATACTTACGTTGAAAATTCCACGATACTAAAAAATGTGAAAAAATAACCACATCTGGGAAAGTAGAGATGATGTCACGAAGAAGGGAATACCGTCAAAAACATGAGCATAACTTGAAAAATAACTAAAATATCAGGGCAATTTTGGATTAGGTTCGATTTGAAAGTTCTCGAATTCAGTTCATACATATAAGTGGTTTTTCCACACCGAATTCAACGGATTTAATAATAAAACGGGCAAATTAATTTGGTCGAAATTTGAATTAGATTAATTTTGAATAACATCATTTGCAATTTAAATGTTCAATATTAAAATTTTGCAAAATTAATTACGAGATTTTCAACCAAATACCACTCAATCGATCTGGTTCTAAAAAAACATATTGTTATTGGACTTTATTTTTATACCAAAACTTTTTTTAATTTGTGGGAAATTTTTTAATTTGAGTGGAAATTTTTTTATTTTTTTAAAGAACGTCAAAGATTCTCTCACATTTAATTTGTTTTAATGGAAATGGGTAAAATTGTTGAGCATAATTAAAATTCTCATTCATCGAGATTCTCTGTATTAATTACAGAAAATGACTTTCGTCGTCAGTGATGTCGGATTTAAAAAGGGTGGTGAGAGGGTCAACCGCCTAATATGCTGCAAATACAAAAAAAAATGTCCGAGATTGTAAAAGTCAAAATTTACATTAGACTCAATATATTTATGACGAGTATTCAGAAGTTCACATATAAAGGTGACTTGCGAGCTTAAATTACGCACGAGCACCAACAGAAAAAAAATTTTAATTTCCTTTTCGTAAAGAACGCAACAGAAAAACCGTATTGCACGATTTTCTCTCCATTTGTGGTCCAATTTCTTTAAAATTCGCTCTATTCAATTCGCAAGGGGCGTTTTTCAGTTTGAAACTTAACAAAATTAAAGATAGGCGACTTACATATTTATTTGGCTCGAAACATAGTGCATTGGTAGGAAGTAGAAGCAAAAAAACAGCGCAATTTACTCGGGCCTCCGCGAGTCGGCAAAATTTTAAGTTTCGGCAAAAATATTCAGTAAATGACCGCGTCATTAGTGGGAGTGGTTTCTGGGCTAATGGGCCGTGGTCGAAAGGTTCTATTTGCGATATCTGACGTTTTGCCAACTTCTGTGGTAGGCATTTTCAAAGGTTAAATTGGGTGAATCCTGTGCGGTAGAGGTCGAAGTAAGCGTACCGGCGGTTCAGGAGTGACTGATAAAGGAGCGATAAGGATGAGCAAGGCATCTTGTAAACCTCCGTCTTTTACCGAGCGCAAAGTTTCCTGAATTTTTCTAGTCGGTTTGAAGATGGTTTTGATGTTGTGTTTCTCCATTAATTTGCTTATGCGCTCGGTGAGGCCTATGATGTAGATGTAGGGCATAAACACCTTGCCAGTCGCGGCCCATTTGTTTTGAGAAGATGCAGTGCTCGTTCCATCTCTTGTGCCAAGTAGCCGTTGGCTCGCAATACCGTTTTTAGACGTTTTAGTTCTTCTTGGAGTTATCGGAGTTGGCATATTTTTATGGATCGGTCTACGAGTGTTTTTAGAATCCCTCTTTTCTACCTGGGGTGATCATTGGACTCCTTGGCAGGTAACGATCCGTGCGCTGATTTTCTGTATACCTTGTGGTATACCTAACGAGGTCAAGGAATGCAAGCTGTCCGTCTTTCTCTGTTTCCATAGTAAACAGTCAGACTACCGGACTGAGCGAGCTCCTCATCGCCACACCGTCGGCCTGTTTGTAAAACTTGTTGCCCCACTGGAAGTAGGTCGTAACGAGTGTGCAACGGAATGAAGCACTAACATCGGCCGGGAACTTTTCTTTGATAATGATAAGTTCTAGAGTCTCCTGGACCGGAACTTTTGTGAGCATGGAAACCACGTCGAAGCCGATTAACATGTCATCGGGTCCAAGGCTTTGATTTGATTCCACAAATTGTATCGAATGCTTTACAAAGACTGGTTAAGGTTAGAAATCAAATTTCTGGTAAAAGGTCTCTAAAGCTGCAAGAAAGGTTGCGCATCTCGAGATAATACAAGTAAAATTATGCCATTTATTTTTTCGATGAGAACTCAAAATCGGTCAGCCAAGTCCGCCACTGACTCAAATTGCAAATTAAATAACGCTACGCGTCGATTGTTTGAAAACAACTTATAATGAGTTGTGCTTCGTTATGTTATTAGTTATTACTAACTTATTACTACCTTTAGTTAATTTATTTACGAAGATTTCATGGCGTACGTGTTACATTTAATGGGAACACTACTTAAACAATCGGTAGATTACGCTAATTACCGCCTTTTCTTATACGTTGTACGTATGTAGTTACGTAAGTACCTACTCGAGAAACAAAACAGGACAAGCACAAAACGAAATAAACAAAAGGTTATAAAACAATGTGCAAAAATTGCAATAAAACTAATGTCATACATAAGTAATAAAGTCCTATATAACAATAAGTATTTTTGAATGGATCGGTAAATGTATTCATTAGAAACTCGAAGTAAATTCCAATAATAGTAGGTACCTAATGCTCTTGCGAAAGGAATTTCCATTAGTTTCAAATAAATAGCTAAATTCTTCAATTATCACATTGGGATCTCCCAAGTGTATTATTCCCTTAAGAAAGTCATTTGTATGGAAATTTCGCTAAAACTCGATATAACGCCTTGTCTGTCATAAAATTGCGCCCAAGTTTATATTCAAAATTTATTTTAATTACCGTCACCGCACAACACTCTCCCATTTGCACAATAAAACAATCCCGATTTCTAATTATACGATCTGATAGCAATTATTACGAACAAATAAGTAAAAAAGCCAAGTGTGATTAAGGACCTTCGAAACTATTCAAATTTATTTTGAAAATGACGGGTCTAGGCCAAAGCCATAGGCATATGTTCGTTCAGGCGTAGATCATCAGAGTTTAGCCATCGCTGGTTAATAAGATATTACCGGTGTTAAAATCAAAAATGGAGGTTTAGTGTTAGTCAGTTACACGGCAGACGGATGATCAGACATAGAGGGCCGAACCCAAGACACAGAGGTGGATCTACAGGGTGTCCAATGAAATTGAATGCGGGATCTCGAGACAAAAGTTACCCCAACTGGGAGCCAATTTAGGTTTGGTTTTGTAGCAGATCGTAGTAAACTAAAGGGCAATGATTAGAAGTTCAGACTTCAGACGCAGACAAGGTTGGATTAAAAGATATTAGAAGGAAGGACATTTTGAACGTAACGGCTAAAAACAGTCTATTACTACAATAAGAAATAAAAAAGGATTAAGAAATTACATTGTAGAGGTATGTAAAAAATAGTTTTTTAAACCTTATTTGGTTAAATTAATTGTGCTTTTTATAGTTCACACACCATTTTAATAAATTTGTAATTTACTTATGTGACTTTAACCAATTTAACATAACTAAATGACTAGTTAAGTATGTCAATACCACTCTTACAGAATTAGAGCACCGTTATAGAATTTACAATGTAATTAAAATCAAGCAAAATAGCAAATTACAAACTTTGTAATTATTCTCGTCAAGTCGTAAAGTTTACTTTAAAAGAACTTTTCTTAACTACCTATATTCTACAACCGCGTTATTAGCAATTTCAAATTTCTTTATTAAAATTTTCTTCTTTTTTTTATAATAAAAAATTGTAATTTAAAATGTTTTAATAATTATTATTAACTATCAAAAATTCGATAGATTCTAGAAATAATCAAGTTGGCCTAACTTACATAAGTAGCTGAAACTATCAAACTTTTAATTAGTACGCCCATATTGCAACCATTATCAAATTGCAACTAAATTTAAGTGGCAATTATTATAAAAGTAAACTTAAATAAACATTAGGAAGTCGCTAATAATTAATACTAAACTGCTATTAAAAACGTAGTTCACGTACTGTTTGACGCTAGTGTGACTATTTCTGAAATTAATTATTAAATTTAAAAAAAAATAAGGTAAGGCCTCTCGAGTCTACATTATGAAGTAAAATTTAAAAATTCAAGACGATCTATGAAAACAGAATTTAAGCAGGCGGGCGCGTTTGTCCGGCAGACGCTGTTAAAGATCCTCATTTAGTGCATAAGCGGTAACTCGTTAGAGCGAGACGTCTACAGCGGGCAACCCGTGAGTTAGTTGGTAGGCAGCGTGCATATACTAAAACAATTAGTACACAATTGGCTCACAGAACATTGCAAATGAGTAATAAAACCAACCGTCTACCACTCCTGGAACTTAGGGGAGGCTCGAGAAGGGCGCGTCTTTGTTATTTTTTAGTTTTTCGCTTATAACTTGATAACTACGCACTTTTTGAGAAAATTGCTTCTTTATAAAAATAAAGTAGATCAAATTTCCTACACATTATACCTCCTGGGTTTTTTGTTCAGATAAACAGTTTAGGCGCTAGAGCGCGTTAAAGTTTGACAAATATTTCAAACTCGGCCAAAAACTATTCCTTTTTAGTTTATCGCTTAGAACTTGAAACTACGCACTTTTAGAGAAAGGTAGGAGTAGGTTAGGAGTAGGTCTCAGTTGGTATTAATCAGATGGAATATGAACGCCCAGCGTTATGTCAATGAGGTTATGAAACCGCATATTCTTCAACAACTGATGGAAGGCTCTATTTTACAACAGGATAATGCCCGTCCTCATCTCGCAAGGACTTCTCTTAGCCGTTTTGAAGAGGCCCACGTCCAAATCTTACCATGACCACCTAGATCTCCCGACCGACCTATCATCTCTTGAACATATGTGAGAATAATGAGAAGAAGACTGAAAAATTTGGCAAATCCTCCACTGACGTTGGAAACTCTCACAAATGAATTTCAGATTGCTTGGAACACAGTACCCCATCAGGAGGATGTTAAGCAGTTTTTAATCCACCACACTTAAATTCCCTAACCATCTCCTAAATAGAAAAACGAATGTTTATGCTTAAGAATCGATTCGGGTTTTTGGAGCGTATTTTTCTGCCACTTCCTAATTTTATAAATAATTTACATTGCATCGTCGAAATCGCTTATCAATAAATTACGGAATATAATAATAATACAAAGTACCTCTAAGACCAAATTGATTTATCAGGTTTAAGAGATTCTTGAAATACCTTTGAGGTAACATTCAATAGCTCTTAACGTTTGTGAAGACGTGTGTGGAATAAGAAGGACGAAAACGTATTTCCACTTTATTACTTCCGTAACAAATATCAAAACCATAAAACTTAAAAATGTAATAGTTATTTCTTCATCCAACAATAGGTGTGTATTTAATTTCAGTAATGCATTTCTTATAAATGCGAGTATATTTATGTAGAAATTTTTATTGCTCCTTTTTATTTTTCATTGAGTTACTTCTCGAGGGCGTAAAAGAGAAGATCTATTTCGTGAATGGAATTTATTTAAAAAAATATATATTACCGGTATACCGATGTGTCGGTCACGGTCGATAGACCGAAAAGGTGTGCTTTTCATCGCATTGCGATTAATTAAAATCAGTTGGCGTCAATTTACAATGCTCGTTGAGTACATTGAGTAATTTTAGCTGACGGGAAAAGATTATTGAAGCTTTTCACGCCCTTCTCGTATTCAGAATTTTTGAATTTTTCGCAAGCCGAACGTATACATACACGACCGTAACTAGAGCAAGACAGGTGCGACTAACTTTAGAAATAAACTGAAATCAAGACAATGACAGCTATAAAAAACGACGGAATAACATAAAAGTCCAATATGTCGTAGCAGAAAAAGGTCATGATAGACTTCCACATCGCAAATTTGACGATGTACGCGCCTGAATTGGGGCTTTTTAAGTCAACGTGCGCAAGAAGTTCCATTTAAATGATATGTCGTTAGTTTAAAATTAGGAAAATGTAAGCGGTAGACTGGAGAATACCAGAAATTTAATAATATAGTCACTCATACTGTAACTTTCAAGTTTATTTCATAAGAAACGTTATGCACCAAAAATTGTTTTTAAACAATAAACAATTTAAAAAAATAACATAACAACACTGTATTTTTACAGAATCTCTAAACAAAGTTCAAAAATCTTTTACACTTTATCGTTTTTGTATAGGTAATTCGGTTCCAACCGTAGGCGTCTACGTCTCTACGTCTAGGATTTATAAATGGAATGAGTTTTATAAAATTTGCTCCAAGAAGCTTTCATAAATTAAGCTTAAAAACTTTTATCAAAGGTTATATATATTTATTGTGTTGAATAATAAATTTCATAACCACAAAAGATTAATTTGCGACTATATAACAATCGTGAAACGTTCATATACGCAATTACAGCACAAACTTCGCGTATTCTTCCTCAAAATGTGTATTTTGACACCTTCACCATCATCATTAGTGATTTAATTTACAAAACTCAAAAAATACTACCAGTAGTGCCATCGGTTTCATTAATCATCCGAGTAAGAGCTCGTTCTCGTCGTATCCGTGTCGTAACTGGACAGTGCCGTAACTTTACGTCTCAACCCCAATTGAGGCTTCAAAATGTAAGAAACCGGTATTTTCTATTAAAGTGGTCCCACGTTGGGCGCCAAATTCTAAACAGAATTTCTTAGCCCCACGTTGGGCGCCAACTGAACCTTGTTGACTATTACGTACAACAACAATCTATTTAAGTATCCTTTATTGCATATAAAAAAATATTTATTTGATTAACTTGGATTCGTTACATGTACCTACTAACAAAAAATCAGGGAAAAAGCAAATACGGTGTACTTAACCTTTTAGAAATTACTGAATATAAGTAGATTATTCGAACTTTAAATTCAACAAGACGAGTTGCTTAAATAAACAATGCAATTAAAAATTATAATGTAGGTACTAATTACAATTACCGATGAATAAAATTATGCCAAACTAAACTTTAAATGCGAGTGACTCACTTAGAAGCACGCTCGATGGGATGATGGGATCTTACGAACTAAGATCGATGTCATTTCGGAAAAATTACAAAAAAGCGTTATGTGTTCTCATCAACCTGTCCTAAAATGTAAGGTGGAGGGGAGCGAGCATCCTGGCATGCTAGAAATTCAAAACTCACAATGAGGACTTATTTTTTTTTGAAATACAATAGTCAACAGACGAATAGATTTCTATCCCTTTCAATGTTAAATGCGTGCTTCAAGAGAGCGAAATTTCAGGATTAACAATAAAGACCTTTTTTTTGCAAAGCAAAAAATTATTTTATTTTGGAGCGGATTTCAGGATTGTAAATAATTTTAAAAACGCGATTCAGAAACAAAACAATGTAATATGAGGTTCATAAGGAGAAACAGTTAGTTGACTATCGAGCCTCAATATTTTTAGACATGAATTAATTCATCATCATTCATTAGATTAAGATTTTAAAAAAACACCCTTTCTATGACTAGGAACCATCAAGGAAGGTACGTATTTATTCGTGTAGTAAGTACGCCCTACTCATAAAGTTATACTTGGTAAGTTTAACATTTTCGCAAGAAAATCCTTTAGCCCATAAATTATTTCGCTTTTAGTAATCTACTAATAGTATCTCATAAAAACTTAGACGCCCGGTGTGCGGCCTCGTTAACCCCTTCATAAATATGGCTCTGCATACAAGTTTCTAATAAAATGCCTTCGTAAACAATAACGGTTATGGAGAATTTTAAAAAATCGCCCATTTTAGTTCGTTGTCCAGATATTTCAAGAGCGGCTGCACATACTTCAGCCTATAGCTAAAAGTGTTTCCGAAAGGTCGCAAAAGGACACAAATGCATAATGCATCTCTTCTAGTACTAATAAGCTTTATTTGGACACCCTGTATAGACTAAATGCCGTAAGGCATAATTAATTCGTTTTGCGCAAATTAAAAGACAGGATACTGTCCAATGTCCAACGTGTATGGAATATCACAGTCACTAAACTGGCGGATTTTTAAAAATTGATACGAACAACGGTACAATAAAGTTAATAACGAAACAATAGATTAACACCGCTGTAAAATTAATGTCCATCAGGTTGAACTAATCAACTAATCCATGGCCAATTCGACGTACGAATTAAATTTTCTTTCGCACAACCAGGTTTCGAATTTGCGCGAATGGGTAAACTCGACAAGAGTATATTACACCAAATAGCACAGCTACAAACAAAAGCTATACATTTTCATACACCTAAAAAACAATGAAGAACACAATTTAAATTAAGACATAAAAATTCCCTTTTTTATTGCGTGTTGGCCATTTTTATAAGCACCAGCGTCGCTTTTTATTAAGTATTCAAAGTGAAATTGTATCGGGAAGGCTTTGGAATGCACATGTCTTTTTTCTCTTTTTCGTTCGGTCGCATTTTATGAATTCTTCATGCTTTTCATGCTTTGAAGGTTTTCAGACTGCAAAAGAGGGCGGTTCGTCTGTTAGCGGAAGTTAAATTTCGAGAGCATCGATGGTCCTTTTTTAGGTTTTCGGGATACTGCCCTTACCATCTCTGTACAGTGTACATGTTTCAATCTCTTTTGGAAATTTCACTCGAAAAGAGGTTATCTGGCCAAGCAATCGGATGTTCACGATTCACGATTCAGGACTATCCTACTCGCACTTCTAACCTGGTAAGAGCTTCTCGTTTCAGATTGAATGTTGCTCAAAAAAATCTTTGGATCTGAAATTATTTTGCCAGAAGAGGTCACACACAGATCATTTTAAGAAATTTGAAAAATATTATATGCTTGAAGCTTCAAAACTGTTTTTACTCTGTACAAGAATATTTACTGTCAAAGTTTGTGATTTGACTGAGTACAGTGACGCTTATGTTGTAAAATCATTGGTCGCATTCACCAGACGTAACTGTTGTGCAACTGTTGCAAATTCGTCCGCTGACAACACCGCTACCGAGCGCTACTCTCGTAACATGTTGTGGAGCGGTAGCCATTTTTTTGATCATACTTTATTTCCGCTACATATTGGGAGCGGAGTTGTAGCATATTTTGAAGAGTAGTTGTAAATTTGAATTTACTTACAAATTAATAAACGCGAAATCAACAACAACAATAACATAACCACACATACCAACGAGATAGCATAGCCGATAATTGACGTATATAAATTGTGCTCACTTTTAAGCCACTTAAAAAATTTACCGGACGTTGTACCGCTACATATGTAGCAGATGGATCGGTATCAGTTTACGCTACGTCCGGTGAATGCGACCATTGTTTTTGATTTGTAGCTGTACCGCATAACCTTATTATTATTATTTCGTGAGTAAGCAGCAAAGTAGAGAAGATTTGCCAATATCAATGACCGGAAAAATTGCAATAATATGTAATTCATTTTAGAATTTAGTTTAGCGTCTTTAATCTTTAGAGATTATTAGACACAAATTCGAAGCACTAAATTGGAAAGCTTCGCTCGGCAATTATGCTCTAGGCGATTTGCCATTACCTTCTGAAAAGCGACTTAATTATTATTTAGATCTCCGGAAATCGAATTCCAAAGCCGGAGCTTTAGCCTTTAGACCAAGACCGTCACAAACTTGAACAATTTATACCTAAAACCGATAGTTGTTAAGTAAAGTTGAAAACGCGTTATACATAAGTTAAAGGGTGGAGCCTCTTTTTTCAATTCCTTATCGCCCTTAAAAATTTCCCCAAACTAGATTTTTAAAGCAAATTTTTACACCAATGAAAAGAGTGTATAGAAATCTCGTTTCGACGTTCTGAAATTGATAACAATAATACATGATGCGTTATTGGTTACCCGTTTTAGGAACCACGACTGATGGTGCACTACGTATTTTTTTAAATTTATTTCTACAACAAAAATAACCCTCATTTTTCTTCTTTTGAAATACTCTTTCGCGAATAATAGAAAAGACTTTTATTAAGAAAAGTTTTCCAGGCTCTACAGATAGTACCTACGCATTCATAAAAAATTCAACTTATATGGTCAATTATTTATAAAAATCGAAACAAATTACACGCGGTCGTGAGGACACAAAAAATACTTTCTTATATTGAACGAGTAACTTCTTTAAATATTTTGATGGTTAATCCGCAGAAAGGCGATTTCTAAAACCAACTCTAATTGAAGGGCTCACTGAGTTGGGAATTCAAATCAGAGAAATTCAAGTGGACCATTAATAAACAGATCTGGATTGGGCGAGTTCAGGTTCTCTATATAGACGTATTATACAGTATACATATACAGTGTTTTGAACATGCTCCGCATCATACCATCCTAACGTAAGCAGATAGTAAATAGCAAATAGGCGAGTGGGAACAAATTATTTTTATCAAATAATTAAGATATAAATATAAAATGATTAAAACACGTAGTGGCAAAAACAATCAATTCGTTCGTTTGAATAAGAAACAAAAGTGATTTTCACGCCGAACACCTTGTATAAAAATGATCGTAAAAGGCGTTCGAGTATGGAATCGTTTATAATTAAAATTTATATCTTAACTAATAAACGAGTAATCTTCCATCCACCCACGTCGTATGCTGTACCCAAACAACCGGGATATATTTGGAACAAACTGTTAAAGTCAATACATGCGTTAGATTTTTACGATCATCGAATAAATTCGATTAGGTTTTTTATTTATAGGTTATAAGAAATAAAAAGAGTAAACTCACTTGTGGAGCACGATCATCTTGGGCAAGAGGTACAGTGAGTTCCTGATAAGATTCCCCACTTCCTCTACGACTAGGAGCTCCACAAATAGCTCTTCGGAGGATTCGGGCGACCAGAGCACAAAGTCCACACTGCTGCTCCCGGCCGCCGCGACGTCCTCCGTTATTCTCCGTTGCTAGCTCCCTGCCGCTTTCATCTCGACAACACGCCACTGCTCCGCTTATACCGGCACTTTGTTACGACTGCACCGATTATTATATACTACCCTTCGCGATTTTCGCCAAACAGCCGATGCTATTTATAGATCGCACAACCCCCGATAGTTGCTCGCGTTTACCACCAATGTAGATACATATATTTACGAAATTGCTTTTCACAACAAGCTTGATGCTCTTTGTGAGACGCAATCAGTGATAAACTCATTTCCTGGTCTGATATAATGGAAATCTGGAAATAACACACCAAATTCTGTCTTAGAAAACAAAAAAAGGAAATCACAAAATTTGTTAAATTGGCACCAGACATCTCGATTAAAAATTGACAAAAAAACATATTAAGGCCACCAACAATTATGTTAATTTAGTTATTACAAATATTTGCTTCTGCTGCCAACGTAACTTTTACTTTTACACTTCAAAATATGCCAAACGGAAGATTTATTTTAAACTTCTCATTTATATGCCACGAAAATATTAATTTGTACTTGAAAAAAATAAATAGAAATTCGCTAAATTTAATAAATTGTGTTTCGTTTTCCGCAAACATTTCTTTTTTTATTTCCCATCTTACTTACGACTCGTACAAATTGTTTATCGATTTATTACGAAATACTTAAATCCAACCATCAGAAGATGATAATAAGCAATTAATTGATTTCAAATTTGTACAAATAAACGTAAAATTATCTAGAACAGCCTATAAAGTCCCTTTGAGACGACGAGCGTTTCCACAAGTTTCTCAAAAGGACGGTCTCCACAGGGTGTATTACAAGGGTCCACAGCATATATATATGCTTGTAACATGTTTTTTTATGATCCTTAGGGTCTCAGGTATACGTATAAGTCAAAATTTCTCGGTTCTCATATTTTGAAAACTCAACCACCTTCGGTGCCTACTCTATTATGGGCATTGGGGATCCCGCAAACCGTAAGATATACGGCGAGTCGGTTAAATAGGCAATATTGTAACTTTTCTTAATGTCTAATAAATATAATGTTGTTCTCAAAAGTTCCAAAAACTGCATGGCAGAGGACAGATCCACTCAAAATGAATTAAAAATTACACTTTAATTGTTTAAAACGTAGCGCTAAATATCTCCGTTTGATAAAGTGGCAATAATTCAAGATTTGTGAAAAGCTGTGTTAAACTAAGTGGTTGAGAATAACGTACGTAAACAGTAAATTGTTTTAAACATGATATATACGCTTATTTCGCGATTTGTTTTTCATACGCGTTTTTCTGTATTCTTTTTAAAAAAAAACTTCTCGAGTAATGTTTCATATACTCTTCTCTATTTGTAAAATCTCTAGTGAGCATTTACTAAACCTTTTATCGACTCAAAAACTTTCTTAATAATGTTTCCCTTCTTTAATAGATTTATCGATTTATATTATTGAGTTTAAAAAGAAGTTATTTACTATAAAATCAAATTTAATTGATAATTGAAGTGATGAATAGAAAAAAATTCCCAGTAAGTAGACCTCGTTGATCGTTGTGGAATGTGCAACAAAACTTATTCTGACAGAAACTTTCCCAGATAAGCTTTGTTACGTTACAAGATGTATAGAGATAAAACTCGAGCAAATCCTAGAACTTTGAAATCCAACAATGATTGGCAAAGTCGGACTATTTTCAAAAGAAAGCCAAATCTAATTAATTTTAAGGCTCGCGCTTTACTCAAGTTCCTTCACTTTTAAATTACCTACTTTAGGTTTCATATTTTTGAATTTACGTAAATTTTTAAAGTGTCTGAAACTGGAATTATTCTCTCGAGCGTCTCAACAAGCGTCAAACACGTAGGGCGTTTACGCGTAAAAACTGGGCAGGTTTATGAAAAAAGCATAAAAAATAGAAATCAAACGTAAAAATCTCGGCTTAAGACCTCCCCCTTGACTGGTAACGTGAAATATGTATTTTCGCGTATCAGTCACGTCAACGGTCCCGTCAACCGTCAAGTCGGACATTTTACCGCAAAAATCAAACCAAATTTAAGAAGTTTTTGCCTTTATAACCAGACAAACTAACTATTCGCATAAAGTTACGTATTTCTTAGGAGTAGGCAAGTAATAAACAGTATTTTGAAAAAAATAATAAATTGCTTTTTCAGTTTACGAATTCGGCACAACAAACAATTTTATACGCAAAAACTCGTCAAAAGCAATTTTGTTTTGTATTTAAAAAAGAAATTTGAGTGAGGCTTTTGTAAAGCAACAAATATTAAGGCACTTTGCAATATTATATAATTCGCCTTGGTTAAGTTTAAATTATTTTCGTTCCCTCTTGCGCTTTGAACTGATTTAAGGACACAGCTTTGGGAACAAAATGAGCCGCGATAAAGCCAGTTAGGGGATTATTGAAGATTTGTGTTAACAAGAAATTTCGGCAGTCGACCAGTCGATAACCAATTTATTTAAAACACTAAATTTTCAATTATCAACTGGTTTATCTATTATTTGCCCGAGCAAAATTATAATAAGTACCCACAACGTCTTTTGAAGGTAATAGTCGAAAGGGCGATAATAGTGATGTTCTCATTCGATGAATCGGTTACGTATCATTATGAGCCGCGACGACAATAATTATTTTAATAATAATCGTCGAAATTGCTAAATACTACTCGACTATTAAAAAAGATCACAATTGAAGAGTTCGACGAGTTTTGAGTTTCCCACGCAAATTGCACCTCTCGATAATGAACGAAAGGTTACATAATTAAAGGAACTTCCGAATGACCTATTACTGCAGATACTCTGGCTATAAAAAATTCCGCATCCTTGCGTCATTTTTCATTACAAACTACGAAATGTCAACTACCGTCGTTAGAACATGGTTTTATATTTTATTACAATATATAAACTATAACTACCCACTGCTTATTGTAATTTAATTAATGTCGCGCGTAGGCGAGTTTACAATAATTATTGTACCTAAGCTTTCATCACTTTTGCTTTCATCGTTGTTGAAGCTGGCGAGTGTCGGGTTAACAAGTTCTTAAATTATTTCATGCATGGCGCGGCCACAATTATAACAGCGTACCTATTCGTTAATATGTCTACAAGAACATATAATCCAAAACAAAAGATGGTTGGAACAAAATCATGGGGATACAAATTGCAATACGAATATCCGGGATATCGTCAATATCGACATGTTTTGATCCATTTAAGTGGAATTTTGAGTTCAAACTTTCGAATTTCACGAAAACCAACAATTTCCTCTCTTAAATAATTTTGAGAATGAAATAGTGGATTAATAATAAAGAGTACACGCTTCCACAACGATTGCAGATTGTTCAGATTCATTATGAAAAGCGTCCTTTATTCGCGGCAACTTTGCGTGCGCTAATGGCAATTTTCGGTCGCTATAATCGGCCAACTAGTAGAACTATGGAAGGATTGGTGCTTGGTGCAGAAATTCGAGTCAACATCAAGTTTCCATGCCCAAGGTCCCTATGCCAATTAGACGAAGAAATGTACGGAACGAAGAAAATATTGCTGCTGAACGAGAGAACGTTAGGGCAGACAAAAATGTATCGATTCCTCGCTGTGCTCAACAATTGGGTTTCTCGAAATCGACTTTGAGGTATACGTATTCAAAAGATTGCGTGGCACAAGAACTTTAAACTTTAGCCACTTGCCACTCTGTCAATGCAGCGATAGCTTTATTGAGGTAAGAATTCGGTGAGTCGACTTGGCTCTTTCTTGTCTTCTTGTGAGGCTATGTTAAGTCGCTCGTTTACAGAAACAACCCAGCAACATTATATGCTTCGAGGATGAACATTGAACGCGTAAATTGCTGGTATTTGGGCCGATTTGTGTCTTAAAAGTCATGGAAGATTGGGTTCAGCGGATTAATTGATGCAGACGCTTTCGTGGAGAACATTTGAACGATGCTGTGCTCCATAAATAATAAGATGCTATATAGAAATGAACTTGACATCTATCACACCTACTCTTTGTTTATTCTGATTAAAAATTGCGTCGCTCCTAATGAAAAACCCCGTACTTTCAGTATTGTCAATAAGTCTTAATCATTAGTATCGCCATTGTTTAAAATCCCAATTTTTGTTTTTGTAAATACCTAGCGCTAATTATTTTTCTTGAAAGCAAAAAGAACATAAAGTTGATCATAAAACATTTTTCCAATGTATACGGCAAGTCTCGTGTAGACAATTATTAAAATGAAGCAAGCACCCTCTCTGCCAGGAAAAATGCATTTTAATCCGAACGAGATAATATGCCGTTTTAATTAGAAGCATTAATCTACTCGATTATAATTGCTTTCGTACGTAAGATAAGATTTAGCGGCATTAAGTTTCGTAAAAAAAAATATTTTTTAATTGCAAAAAATAAAATTTATTGGCAAAATGTTACGGCGCGGCGCGTTCGTTTCTGGTATAAAGCGCAAAATGTACTACAGTACTACGTGTTTAGTTGCGATAAATTTTTGAGATTTAAGTTAATTATACATTTAAAAAAAATCGGTCAATGTAATAACGTTTAAAACGGTACATTTAAAATTCATACAAATAACAAGACATATAATTCTAAACACGTAATGCCGTGTGAGACATAACATTGCAGCTAGTAGTAGGTAAGTATTTTTATTTTCACATTGCGTAAGTTGAAGGTAAAATTGAACGTCACTCTTCGAACACGTCACATCGTGTTTTAATATTCTCATTTTGATCCCAAAGGCGTTTGGTTATATTTAGTGAGTGATGTTTGTTTTTCTGCACAATAAAACACAATAACCCAATTTTTAATTGTGACGAACGACATACCTATCGCATAAAAATTTTAACAAATTCGAATAATCTTTTTCGGCGACAGAGAAAGAAGAATCAATTTATTAGTGTTATTTTTCGCCGTCAAATATTTCGTCCACACGACGAAAAATAGTATCATACTATCTTGTTTTCGAGCTTTTATATTTATAAAATTTAACCTAATTTCGAATTTCGTATCAAAGAAAAGTGCAACAAATTTTTCGATCCGTATCCTTGTGCTCAAAAAATGATTTAAATTATTTTAGTAATTGGGCATGTTCCGTAATTTAAATTAAATCTAATGAACCGACGATGTTAAACATTTTAAACGTTTTACTAATCAGCTAACGATTAGCACAAATTTTTACGTATTACCTAATTATACGCGTTTTAAAGATATCCCTGAGCTACGAATTAAAGATATAAAGATTCGTTACGACTTAAGCTAGGTTTTGCGCGTACGTTTTGCCTGTACGGTTTAACTGCACAAAGATTGTGCAAACTTAGCGCAGTTTTATCCGGTGGCGTATTAATTAGCCTATGGGCAAATAAGAAGAATGAGAAGATGAAAAATAATCGACTAATCTCTTTTTTTAAGCCGTACTTAATTATATAACAAAGGGTAGGTATAACACGACAATACGGTAAGGGCAGTAAGTATTGTAAAGGATAAAACTGCGCTAAGTTTGCACAATCTTTGTACAGTTAAAACCGTACAGGCAAAACTTCGCGCAAAACCTTGCGTCTGGACGGGCCTTTACGACCGATCTTTCGAGTTTTGCCCCAAGTCGACTTAAAATTGCCTCGACATTTTTCACCACCGTTAATTAGTGTCATTTGGTTGAGCAATAAGCACATGAGCAGTCAATAAAACATTTATTTGAAAAATTGCAAAAGTTTCGTATTTACATGTTATACATTCGAAACGAATAAATATTTTCTATTTAAAATAGATCACTCAGCTTCTAAATATATTTAAAGAACTACATAATATACATATAAAATTTAAAAAAGTTATTCAAAAAGCTCACCCTTTTTCTTTAAAACGTTGCTGATGTGAGGTATTTAAAAGCACAAAAAATAAGAAAATCTCAGGAAAACAAGTTGAAAACAAAGCTAAATGATTTTAAAAGCAAGAAGGACTCGAGATCCAGTATCCATCAGAAGGAATATCTGTTTGAACCAGCTAATTGCACGGCCCAAAAAATCAGACGAGACGATAACGATTTTAGATTTTAGAGAAACAAATTATAATTTATAACTAGGGAAAGGAAAATTTTTCTTTGAATAGTAAAGTTGAATTTCTAGTAATCGAGAGTTTCCACTCTTCTGTCGGCTTCCAAATCATTATACGGCTGTGGAAGGCTCTGAAACCTGAAGTTTCCTAAAACTACTTCTGGCGTTTCGCAGAGACCAAAAATTAACAAGCTTGTCGTGCCATTGCAGAAATTATAAAACTGTTTTTAAACTCGAAAATTATCAATATCAAAAAGTAAGTTTTATGTCCCCAATCGACAGTATGTCCACGCGGATAGGGTTGGTTACAAAAACGGGAAAAATTCTTATTTTTGATTTTTCAAAAAATCTACTCTTTATGAAAACCCCTGCTTGCTATAAAAATCTAGTAACACAAACATATTATTTTTTATCTATTTCTTGTAGGAAATGATCGGAAATGATATATTCATTGGATAAAAAATAATATGTGACACGAGGAATTCTAGGCAAGCAGGGGCTTTTATGAAAGGTGGATTTTTTTAGATATCCAAAACAACACTTTTTGATAGTACTTTGAACTTTGATTAAAATGCTTCCAAGTCGGTAAGCACACAATTATTAATATGTATCTCATTTCTTGGAAGATAGAGATCAAAACTAATATGTTTGAGTTAGGAGAGTTTGAAAACAAGCAAGAGTTTTTTGAAAGAGTCGACTTTTTTCAGAAAAACAATTTTTTTCCCTCTTTGTAACCCCTCTCCGTGGACATACTTAAATTATGAGAAGTGGTAATGTCGTAATTCTTTAAAAAAAAATTGTATTGAGCAAGACATTCTTCAGAACCTACTTCAAAAATACAAAAAGGGTAGCTCATCCATTCGGCTGTTCATTTAAAGGTTAATGAATGAATAAGGGTAATTCAGTTTCTTCTACTGAGGTAGCACCATTACAAAAAGGAAAAAAGGAATCGTTTAATGGGTTTAATCGTCTTATGTTGGTCTCAGGAATATATGGTAGCGCGTTGTTTCAGGGTCAGAGAGCTAAAATACCTAAATATCTCCAAAACGACCGAACGGAATACGTTCAACATCGAGTGCCAGATGGTGTTAGCTCAATAGGTTGGATCTCTCCCAAATGAAAAAAGAAACATTGACGGGGGGAACTAGATTTTTTTCAACCCCATTATCTCCGTAAAGGTAGTGGTGCTAGCTCTAAGATTTGGATGCAATAGCTCAGCAGATTGCATAGTTAGCTTTTGGTCGCTCTAAAGCAATTGGGTAGGAGTAGGAGCTAGTGTTAACTTGCCCCCTCCTCCGACTTGAAGCGGCTTTGCTTTGGGGTTGGGGTGCTAGGTGTGTACTTTAGAGAGTTAGGTTTTCAGAAGAAAACAATCACATGGGCGAGGGCAAGTTAAAAGATATGAAAAAATCAATCTCCAACAATTGCTGAGGGAGTACTAGTATAATACTAATATACTTACAGATACGAGCCCCAACAAAGAATGATACAATAACTCCCACATTTTGTTATTTCTTGTACCCGTAATAAAATAATATTATACAGTTTAGTCAACCCAATAATGTTAGTGTTTATTTTTTCACGTTTTCTTTTTGAAAATGTAATGTAAATGCGCTGAAAACATATTACACGGTTATTAATCAGTACGCACCACAGTATAATATATTCCCCCGTCATATTTCTTCAGTCCTTTCAACATAAAGTAAATTAATTTTAAATAATTTTCATAAAAGTTATGATTAATGTACGTGTGCGGAATTACACGTTAATTTTCTCCTCCATTCATCCTCAAAAATAAAAGTAACGGGGCTATTATTGCTCTATAGGTAACTATACATATTTTATATTTTATTATTACAAATAAAGAAGCATTTTTTTACTTGATAAAAAATAACGGGTATCAGACCGTGATTATTTACTTTCAACATTTATTTATATTGTTAAATACCCTTTTTTCCGCTCAGGCCGTAGCTACGCAAGATCAATATTTATTGAAATTAAGTTTTTTAGGTAAGGAAAAATGTCAACTTGCAAACAGGAAGTTTCAAGAGTTAGTATAGGCAGAGATTTATACTTCTTTTATAATATTTCAGTTCTAACCTACGTCAAGTTTTCAAGACTGATACCAGCGATAAGCAACCGTCAATATTTAGCCTCCCCATATTAACAATAAGCAGTACAAACATTTTCAAATTGATTCGAGTTAACGACGAAACAATATTTTTCATTTCGGCAATTTAATTCTGCCATATCCACGCGACTTTATATATTTTTTTCGCTTTATTTGCACGTTTCTGTTTGCGTCCAAAAAATTGTGTCCGATCCGGTTCGATGCGCTAAATTTTTATTAATCGCCGTCGCAAATATTTGGCTTAATGCGTTAGTCGCCCTAAGCTTAACATTCTTATTGGTTTAAGAGAGAGGGGATTCCATAAAAAATTAAGTTTAGACTATTTCCCCTGCATGTTTCACGGATTTCATAGAAGCTTGAGAGTAGAAATTTTGATATGTATGGGATGTAACGATGTGGATTTTGGGATGGTTCGGAGTAATTATGAATCCTGAGATTCTGGCTCCGAACTATCAAAATCAGCACCGTTTATACGCTATCTCTGGGGTAGTCCGATAGTCACTGAGATTTTCCTTGTTTTTTTAATTCAGTAAATCCTTTTTGATATCTAAATTTTGTCTTCTTTTTCATTTTTTCCCTTGTCTCAATTTAAATTTAACTAACTTCCACCGTGTTTTAGATATCGTCCCAAGTGCAAACGTCGATATGAGATTTACTCGCGACCTTGCACGCTTGTAATTCAATTTTAATTTCACTTTTAGTTAACGTTCAAAATTTTTAATTTGTTTTTTTGAATTTTTTAGTCAGCCCTTGTAATTTTTGCGTCATCACTCCCTGTTATTTTTTTAGTCATTAGTCTTTAATCTTTTGTCATCTATTTAATTATTCTCCGCTCTTAATTATTGCTCCTTAATTTTAAAATTTATATTTACGTGGTCCCCATTTAAGAGCGCTTCTCGTCCCAATATTAGTTTTCCCAACTTTTGACCTCCCTAGGAATTTTCCCTTGCATCTCTATTTAGATAACTTCGAAATCCCCACTGGTACCGCCATCACGGGGTTCGCTCTGATTGGTGCGCGTGTACAGTGGTGGTGAAGTTATAAATAGAGGTGCGAGATTCTGGGGAAGAGAGTTCCGTATTAACTGGTCAGGCTCTCGCGTTCCTTGTGTCACCAAATTTTCAATTAATTTTTCTTACCCCTCAGTGACATCTCTTCCCTTACAATCACTTGTGGCAGTTTTCCGCAGTGGTTCTTATTGAGCCGTTGTGGAATCCAAGCTATCGCACTTGTTTGTTTAAGTCTTTCGTGGTAGCGTTTCGCAGTGGTTTTTTGGCCGCTGTGGAATCTAAACTTCCGCGTTAGATTTTTGGTAGAAATTTGTGGTAGCGTTTCGCAGTGGTTTCTAGTGAGCCGCCGTGGAATCAAAGCTTCCGCAGTTTCTGCTAGCCCGTGGTCAGTCCTCCCAGTCATTACCCGAGAAGATTTTTTTCTGCGATTTATTTTTTTCATACGGTTTTATTTTTTAATAAGTTTCTTTATTTTTTTTATGTTGGTTTATTTTTGAATAAATATTTTTTTTATTTTTTTCCCATCCACAGTGACATTTTATTTAATTTATTTTGAACCCTCGCCCGTCTTCGACTTGAGCTAAGTCGCTGGCAGAATAACCCATCGACAAAGTTCGGGGTTACAGGGAAGATAATAGATTAGAGAAGGAGTTCTGAATGTTTCTATAAAAAAAATCATTCAAATCAACAAATTCGTCCCCCGAGGATGACTAGCGCAGTTGTGAGTGAAACGTCGGGTTTCTCGTAAAGAATTTCTTTCACTAATGACGGCGTCCGTGAAAAACCTAAACCTTCTAACTACGAGCAACATTTTAATAATGTAAAGTAAGTTAAGTAAGTAGGCCATATAAAATTCGGAAGACCCCTTCGAAACTGAACTCAAATGTTTTTAGAAGAAAACTAGGAAAGTATAAAAAATCCCATGTGGCTTTTCCTCGTTCACGAAAAGTTGAAGAAAAACCAAGATTATAAATGACGAGGCACCGCATATATAAAAACAATCCACATATAAAAAATAAAAGAGCCTTATATTCTCAAGTCGAGATCCACATTGACATAAGAAAAAAAGCGAAGACATAAAACATTAAGCTCTTTCCGTACGCTGAACGCCGAAAAAGTTTTCTGGATAACTTGATTGTTATCTCTTACATAAAAGTTATGAGATGAGGCACGAGCGCTATTATATTCGTACTCTTTCCGTACTAGGATTAATTCGATAGGTTAATTGTTTAAATAGTATCTAATTAAATATTTGGCCCACGTTTTGTTATTAAAGCTACTAGAAAAACATTATTCTGTTTGGTATAATAAAACGTTATGATAAACTTGCTTGTTTGTTAGAATAAAATATGTGGCTTCTTTAAGTAGTAGTAAAGTCACGCAGTTGAAAGCTTAAAGAAATGTAAATGTACGACGATGTTCGTGGTAGCAAGATATATAACAATGAAATATACAAATGCATTATGAATGAAAATGAATCTATTTATACAATGTGTATCTATTTTCAAAAGCAATACGATTATACGTTTTATAATGTATGTACTCGTATTATAAAGATAGTAACCCACAAAGTTATTTCGGTAACTTTTTTCGAATCCGATTTATTTTCGAATTTAACAATGGAGTTATAATTTTTATTTAAATAGCTCTCTTTCTTTTTACATCTCAAAAAGCTATTCGAACGTGTTCGTTGCGAGACTCGAAAATATTCCCTATAGGCACTCTTCAAGTTACCACGCGGAATATAAACTTTCGTACTTAAAACAAAACTACCCCATCTCGTAATAATTTGTGAGTGCTCGACAATAAAAAAATATTATTATTATTACGACTTACTATATTATTTTGAATTTAAACACAAGAGCGGTCCCCAAATGTTACTTTATTTAAATGGCCGTACCTTAGAGCAAGCCAAAATGTCATTATATTCAAATCCGTTTACGTTCTTTTTCTAACGAAATCACACATATTAGATTCCGATCTAACCTTATATCCGTAAAAAGGCCGATGTGGCCATAACAGGACTTTTTTGTACGCGCTAAAAATATTTAAAAAGATATCAGACATAGTACCTAACAATAGTACGCTCAGAATCGAGAGCTTCCGAAATGCGACCAAAATAACCCCCTCATTTTGGACCACCGATAAAGCTTGAATTCTCTTGATATGACTTGAAACACTGTTTACACGTATTTGTCAAGCACCTTCAAGTCTCTAGCTTCAAGTCGACTCGATTCAAGTTACTTGACATATGTAAACCCTGCTTTACACACTGGGACATTAGCTATAGGTACTGAACGGATAAATTCGTAAAATATTATTTTATGAAATGTGAAGAATCGATTACAACCAGCGTATACACAAATAAGACCGGCTCCTCGGTCCCCGAGGCCCGATTGCAAAAATGCTAGAAAATTATATAAAAGCAAATTTTTGCAGTGATGCGCCAAAATTAGTGTAAATGGCCAAAAATCCTTAGTTAGTAAATTTAAACTCGATTTAGACATAGTAAAAGTAGAATCAACCCCAGAAAACCCCTATTTACTTATTTAAAACGAACAAACGCATTTTTAATTGTTACAAGTGGGAGCAATTAAGAAAACTGTTGTAAAAGTTAAAAAGGGTTTAAAAATCTAAGTTATTCTTTTAAAAAGTTGAATGTAATTAAATATTTTTAAAATGCCTTTGGCAGTATAAAAGAGCACAGTATAGCACTTCAGTTCATTGTGCACATTATACTTTTACGGTAAGAAATATTTGCATTTCCTCTGTTTAGGTGTACTAAATAAAATATTAAAATTGCTTGCATTTTTCTATTTCCTTATTTTTACTTTATCCGAGAAAATGTAATACGAAAATTTTTCTCAAAGTCGTTTATCATTACATACTCCTACAAAATTGTAGTAGTAAACGTACACAAATTTCCATAGCGCACTTTTGGTTATAAACGCTTCTGAGATCTCATCATTTCTCTTTGCTATTCCTTAATTTTATTTCTTTTACTATTCGCTATTCGGGCTACTTTAAAATATATTAATTTTGCATTTTTTGATGTTTTAACACGGCATTGGAAACGAAAGTCGTTGCGAATAAATTTAATTCGACAAACGCACGCGCCAATTCTCTTTACCATCTCGTGTAAGGTACATAAATTAACAGTCAGGATCAAAGCAAGAATTTCTACGTCAAATATTTGTAAAATAACGTGAATCGAGCTTTAGAGCCAAACGTTAACAGTTATCAAAGACTAACAGAATTACGTATTACTTGGTTCGAGCAGGCTGCTCTACTTGGAAGCTACAACTTGCGTCACGACCCTCGCTAAAAACGTATCGAAAAGGCTCAAAATGTTGTGTGTGTATGCCACTACTTGTTCTTGTTAACTGTGTCCTATATTTTATTAAAATTCGTAAGCCTTCCCAATATATTTTTATTTCAAGGCTCTATACGACGAAGTTCAAATAATTAATTGAGTACCTACCATCAAGAATCCAAAATGCTATTATCGCTTAAATTAGACTCTGGCTATATTTGTAGCTCGAATTCGAATAGAAAGCGATTGCGTTGTTTACCATGGTTGTTTACAATGTATCCATGTTAACAAGAAATAATTTAATCAATAATTCGAAACAAGTCGCAGCAATTTAAATTTGGATTGATCATTCAAAACGCTGCACGTTTTATGTACGAACATACCGGGTGATGGCAACGGAAACCGAGCCACCCCTCACAAATTCAAATTCTACCATCGAAGTATGCATCTATGGCGATATTTTGATAATACTTGCATATTTATTAGTCCAACTGACTTATTTTCAACTAAACGTCCTATAGGTAAACAAGGCGAGTTTTTTATAGGTAGGTAGAGCCGTTGATAGAAATGCACAAGCATCAGTTTGAATCAGCCATCATTCAGGGCTCGTACGGTATGTAAAAATCAACTTTTTTTCGAACCCCTCTCTTAAAAATATTTTTATGTACCTACAAATTAATCAGAAATCTCACTAAATTAAACATTCCACCCACTTCTTATAATAGTAGAACTTTTATTTTTAACTTCAAGCTTAGAAGAATGAAAATAGTACAACTGTATTAAGTTGCCCGAGATAAACACGGTTAAGCTCCAAAGAATTTTTTTGCGAATTTTTTGGCAAGCACTTTTCGTTACAATCCACATTTTTTATTTCTTACGGTTTTCTTTTAGCGTCATTTGTAAAATTATAAATTTCCACAGAGGGGGAAATAATTGAGCGATAATACTACGTTTCGTTACTACTTCGGTCGAAGGCTTTTAAAATTTAAAATATTAATAAAAATTGTCTTTTAATTTTCGTTAATTTGTAAAGCACCAGAAGCTCGCTCCTAAATGATTGATTTCACACTAAAAGGTTCCGACCGTTCAACCCTAACTTTTATTACATTTAAATTATTCCCTTATTGATGTTCCTCTATTTTTGTACGTCTTAACAAAATTTATTATTTACTATAAAAAATATTTATGATTAATAAGACCGTCGATAAACCCTTTTAGCTGTACTTCAATTAACTGAAAAAATTAAAAGTGAAAATTAATGGATTATTAGTGGGAAGTGGGTATCATATCATTAGAAATTTGCAAATCAATCAATTGACAAGGAGAAACGCGCAAATTAATATGTTAACGTTTTACTTTATTAATAATAGTTATAGGTAGGTATGGCATCTTTGTCAAAAACCCAAATCTCTTGTTTGTACACTTGTATCTCGGACACCATTAGCTCTACAGAGACCGTTCTGGTATCAAATTGCAGCAAGTTTAGTCTACTTTTAGAAAGCATTGCACGAGTCTTTGCCGAAAAATTAGTCTCAAGGGTCAAAATTAAGAAAAATTGAAAAGAAAATTTCTCGGTTTTTGTAGGTTTTCGACAGATCCGAAGGTCTAACGAGGTTGAAAATTTGGATTTATCACTAGGCCTCCGTCATAGACAATATAGCAAAAAATCATAACTACCCCATTTGATGCAAGGCAGGATGTTTAAAATTACTGAACTAATAATGCTGGTGTAAAATTAGTTTTTCAGTTTCTTGTTAATTATTGAAAATAAAGCAGACCAAAGGGCCAATTGATGTACAACGCACTTAAGAGCTTATACGCCATTTTGTAGTCGCCCTGCACATAGCCATTTTATGAAAAATTGTACCAACAATATAATATACTCCATTGGGAGAGTTCAACGCACCCAATCTCTTTATCAATAAGCAATTTTCACATTGTTTTCTAAAAAGCCTATTTATATTACAGCACTAAAACAAATAATACAAGTTCATACTAACTTTGATATATCTTATTGATACTGCGGCAATTAATACGGGGCCGATTAAAAAATTATACAAAAAAGTCAGATAACGTAAATTAAATTATTTTTTCCTTCACAATCTGTTATCGCTCTCGCGAGAATTTTAAACAAAAACAAAAGTTGAAAACAAAAATAAAATACCTAGTACAGGGTGTTTCAAAACTTTTGTCTCAATTTCGGGAAAAGGGAGCAACCAGTTTACCAGAAAGTTAACCTCACATTTCGAGTTCCAGATTTTAAAGCACGTTTTAAAATTGAACTCCTGAATGTATGCCAATGGGTTATTTTTGGTAAATCGACGTTAGTGAGCAGAGGTTTGTTTTGGTAATACCAAGGAATCGCATACTGTCAAAGAGGCACTCAACCTATCACCACAAGGCGTATAGGGACAAACAATCGGTAGTAGCAAAAATCAGTTTAGAATTCTAGAAAAGAGAGAAGAGGTCTTTTGAAACTAGATGTCGATCTTATTCCACACATAAGTTCTATTTTCTCCAATCTGGACGAAAGCGGCCGAAAAAATACTATTACTTTAACATTATATTATTTTCTAATTTTCATCTCCAGTTTTTTAGCTTTACCTTCTAAAGGATTTTACTAAAACAATACATTCTCACATAGATGTATAAGTTAGTAATTATTATAAAATGATTTATATTTGTTGTGAAAAAGAGTTTATTTATAATATACAATATGCAAGGATGAACAAAATATACATAAAATTAAATTCCAAAAATAGAACAAAGCAAAATTTGTATTCAAAATTAACCTGTAAATTATCATTTACTACGCGATGAGCATCACAGAAATATGTCGACGAGGAAAATTGTTTTTGAAAGTCGATGTATTGATTAAAAACGAACACAAGATGAGTAATAACCAAAAGCAACTCTCGTATAATACTAATTAACAATCGACTATAGTAATTAAGTATCATCTATCTACGTGAAGTCATCAGGCAAGTTGGTTAGGGATATATTCACAATTCACATCCCATCAGTGAAGGGTATTATCGTTAGGTAAATCGATCGATTTGAATTTTCTTTCATTAAATGTGGGGCACTTCACACTGATGGACGTCGCATTATATTATACAGTTACCTACACGTCAAAACACTGAAGGAATAACAATGCAATTGTATGCTAAAAAAAGAATTTCGAAAAAAATTCTCTATACCAGCATATAAACTAAAAACAACTGATGTGGTCATAATAGGACTTTTTCGTACGCGTTGAAAATATTTAAGAAGATAACAGAGATAGTGTCTAACAATACTACGCTCAGAAGCTATCTCTGATTTCAAAAAACTAAAATTATACGGGGCGTTTCTATTTGCAATAGGAAGCTAATCACATTTCCGGTTGAACTGGAAGTCAAAATATTAAACCTTTGGTATCATCAGATAGACAATTTTACAATCATTCCAAAGCACTTAAAATATACAGGGTGATACTTAAAATAGAAAAAGTAACCCCATTTACGGTTAAACAGGAAGGTAAAATTTAACATAGTTGGTATCATTGGATAGATACTCTTATGATATTTTTAAAAATCTTGAAATATACAGGGTGTTTTTAAAAACTCATTTTTCTTGACTAATTTCCGGTTTAACCGAAAGTGTAACCAAAATTGTAACAAATAATATAAATGAATGGGATAAATTAATATACCAACTTGCAATTCAAAATTTTAATTAGGAAAGGAATTATAAATTTTTGAAAATTTGACCTTCAAAATATCATAGCTTCGAAACTAGCGCATAACGGAAAATAAAACTCGGTTATAGAATTAAGAACTTCAATATATACCTATAACATATCACAATTTAGACAAAACGGCCAGAGTCGACTTTGAGAAAATTAGTTTTAAAGGTTTAGTCAACTTTGGTCCTTTTAAAGTTGTCAATTATGAAATTATTTAAAAAATCGACTATATCAAAACTAAAGACCTATATTTTGGCTATATACCTATTTCTGTTTTTAAATAATATTTATCTCCCAAGTTATAATAAAAAAACTATAAAATGGGATGATCGTTATACTGTTCGCCATTTTGAATTTAAAAATTGGAAAAGGTACTTTTTAAATTAGAGCCGATGTGTACTAGCTTATAACGGAGTATAAATACTGCTGGCGCTGCTGGCCAAGATTTTCCGAAATGCGACCAAAATAACCGCCTTATTTTGGGCCCCCCTGTATCGATTTAGTTTAAAATCTTATTTTGTGGATGAAATTTTGTTTGAAGTGACTGAAACTAAATTTCAATAAAATAGTTTTAGTTTGACAACGTTACATACACAATACACACACCCACACAGACAGACTTTATTATTTTTTAGTATTTTGGATTCAGGGGAATATTACTTTTTTAAAGTAAACGAAGTCAACTAAAAAGTAAAAATATATGTACCTATAGGTAGCCATTTGAGAAAAAAGGCAAAAGTGAATTGAAAATAATTAATCTCCCGCCTAACAGTACACCGCCTAAAATCCATTTTCTTAATTCTTGTATCGAAGGAAAACAAGAACAAAGCAAACTGTAGGGTCTATAATTGAAGTAGTCTAAAAAGAAAAATTACCACCCTTAATATTGGCTTCTAAGATTGAATGTTTGGTGTTAAGATTGTTAATGCGAACAGTTCGTCTGTTACAATTTAAAAATATCTCAAATACAGAGCCACATTGTCAAAATAACCGTCCTGATTGGCCAAAATGCAATTAGTAGTTGTTGACTAATTTAAATTAGGTCACCGAATTTGTCTAAATGTTCGTAAAAAAAAGTTCGCAGTATAGGTACTCTGATTTTTCGAAACTAAATAGATAATCTGTTTAGCAGTTGTTCGTAGACTACCTACTGAAAAATTGAGTTAATAAAACAAGACGCTTCGCCGAGTTTATATAAAAGCTTTATAAAAGTCACAGATACTACCTTATAAAGCTTAGTTTACACAAACCTATTGGCTCGAACATGTAAACTGATTATTTACCAAAAATGGAATACCTACGAACTACGAATTTCTTCGAAGAAAAGTTAAGCTACCAAGCTACAAATAGAAATTAATAATAGAGAAAACTGGGCCAATAAAGAAGAATTAAGCTAAAAATTAAAAATCTTTTCTTAATAACAGTACATTGTACATTATTTGTTTGTAATAAAAAAGAACCGAAACGCAAAGAGTAATATTTTAAATTACGTTCTTCAATATTTTACAAGAACCGAAGTGACTGAAGCTTAAAAAAATAATTATCCGCGTTACATAAAAGTTGCCAAAGCTCATTAATTAAAAGTTGCGTAAACAACAATTTGATAAAATGTAACAAAACGCCAATTTAAGACGTCATAAGACTAATAAAATCGCTTGATATTTTTAAATAATCAATTAAATTGCACGTTTATGGCAATTTGCGCCGTATGGCGTCTGTGCTTATAACACTTTTAATGTCGAAACAATTTTGATAATAAAGAGCGTAATAAATTAGTTGAATGTTTAAGGTAATACCATACACCAAAAAGTATCCAAGGTTTTTTTTCCCTACAGACGTTGGGAAGGTTTAAAAAAAGAATTTAGTTAAACAAACATTTCTGTAAGTGACATGTTCATTAGTATTCGAGTATTACAACCTACGGCATTCTTCTTACATTTTGTAACAAACATTACCGTTGGTACTATATTTATATTACACAAAAATATCGAAATCATTTATATACTTAACTAACACACCCCTTTAGTAGAAACTATAGCATACTATAACATAAAAAGCTTCTTTAGGAGATTGAAGATCGCCCAAGGATTATTATTTATTATTCTTAAGAACAATGTGTCAGCTTTCGATGTGCTCACGAAACTCGTTCTAGTTTCTTAATTTTGAAGTATTTTTAACGTGTCACATTACGGTCGCGAAGCCCTAACGGTGCTCTGACAACAATTTCATTTAAAACAATTTTTTAATATTTTGTCTGTAAAAACGCTGTTACTTAAAAGGCGCAACATAGAAAAAATTGTATAAAAAAACGAATTTCATGTCATTCTAGCACTCCTCCATTAAAACGCTCCTCGCTACGCGAGTCGCATTTTAAACTTGGAGTTGTGTTATAATACGTAACTTATGAAATTCGTTCTTTAATATACTAATTTGTTTACTTTTATTTATGCTAACGACGTACAAAACTATTTACGAAAAAAATGGTGTAATTCGGTAAAAATTATTGATTAGTAGGTAAGATTGAGATACCGCACTCAGTTAGAAATGAGATATCGCAAAAGAAAATAACGGCTCGGAGCTTAAATACTTATTTCGAGCCGTAGCTCGACACGTGAACAAAAACAGTTGAACTGAAAAAATCAAGTGCGGAAACGTTTAGTAAAAATCCATAAAATACACAGAAATTCTGAAAGTCCTAAAACACATTGCCTCTTACGCTACAATTGAAAAGCCATTAGAGTAAGATTTTATCAAAAAGGTTTAGCATATTTATAAAACAAAAGTGATATCACATTAAACACATTCCTAAGCCTTCTCGATACAGTTTCACTTTGTTTCGTCGTTATGGAAACAGTAGGGGGAATTACCCGCGTTAAGCCAATAGAATTGAAATTAAACTTCCAAGGGGCTAAACACAAAACGACGCTATTTTTGTCTAAAATTGAACGATTACAAAACATTAGAAATTAAAATATACTTATAGTAGTATAAAAATACGAACATCAAAAATACATTAAAATATTAAAGTAATATAGAAATTTATTAGACATTGAAGAATAATACAATTTGAATTAACATTCATAAAAATTGGGAATAGTTCCCAGTAATAAGCTATTATTATTAGACACTTTAAAATATCAAAATTCAAAATTAATCTCATGAGTTTAAAAGTGTAGTTAAAACTGCCAAAAAATTACTTTTTTTATTCTTAGACTCGAGAGTAAATAAAAACAACGATTAATTAACTTTTAGTTGTTTTCTATCAAAAAACAATTATGTATCGGGGGAGCTTAGGTTTGTTTATAATGTAAATGCTTGTAACATTTTGTTAAGGTGCATTATCGATCAATAATTCTTTTGCATATCATCATTCATTATTCCAGTGACAAGCTTACTAAACCTTTGTATATTATATCAACAATAAACACGGTGAATTATTTTTCATTTTTCCTACGGGGATATCTCAAAAAATAAATTTTATCCGTAGAGAAACTAAAAAATAATTCACCCTGTAACAGTTACTTTTACAGCGTTCGGAGGGCCCGGCATTATTGGGCTTGGAGCAAGAGAGAGCAAGTGCGCGTCAATATACAGGGTGAATTATTTTTCATTCTCTACAGAAAGAATTTTCAATATCTCTAATATTAATAAAATAGTTAAAGCAGCGTTTTTCGGCCATATTTAAACAATTAAACATAGCATAGCAAAATTTAAAAGCGCCAACGAATACTCTTTAAAAACTGCACCATTTTCCCCATTTAACCGTTTCTCCAACTCTTACAATAACCAAGATCTCCCATAGGAAAAGTGAAAAATAATTCACCACAAACACAGCTACAGCACTCAGAACCAAACAAGTGCCTCAGTGCCTATGCAAAAAAGACTTGTGTATACTATAAATACGTAGTAGTCGGCTTTAGAAATGTATTTTCAAAAATGTAGAAAGGACGAATTGATAATTAGAGTAAAAGCAGGTGAAGTTTGAAATTAATACGCTAACTAAAAGGGCTGTTGGAAAATGGAAAGTAAAACATTAGGTAAGTTTATCTTAGTTTGTGTCAATAGTTTTAGGAGGAAAATTTGAACAGCTAATGCAAAAACCATAATGTTTAACTAGAAACTACTTTTAAACGTACATTACTTCGTAAACTTGACAAACATAAATTGTTTACCGGCAACTTTAATATATTGCGCGAAATGTTCGCTTTAAAAATATTTTCGGAGAAGCTTTCAACTTCTATGTAGTAGTACGAAACCATATACGGAAGCAAAATGGAAAGGAGATCTAGGAGAAAGTATTAGGGATTTATATAAATAGGAAGGTAATTTAATAAAGAAATTTAATACCAAAATTGGAGAGTAATTTAATTTTCCATATTAGCGAAAGCATTTATAGAAAACCAGCGGACAAACAGCAAGATATAGCTGAAAACATGTCGAAAATACAGGGCGGCACTTAAAGCATAATGGGTATGCTCCTTCTGTTTTGATCATTAGAGTTTTGTTAAATACAACCATGTGTTTATTAATTGATTTAAATAGCGAGAATAAAAATTTCAGTTGCAATTGCAACTCGACATTTCAAAAGGACCATTGAAATGTTTGTACATCATTAATAATTCATTTGACAGATTTTAAAGTGATTCGTTTATCATCTTATTGAATTAATTACAAACAGAATTTACCCTAATTCTACCTACATTTGGTAGAATGATACAAATATGAATGTTCGTTATTAAATCTGCACAATCTAATTAACAATTATGGTCGTTAATGTATTCAAAAGCACAAACCAGAATGGTTCTTTTGGATGAAGCTTGGTAAATTGTGTAGTTGAGATATTTTACCGAATAATTTATGCAGTACATTACTTAAGAGCTAATTCAAAAATGGCCGATGTGGTCATAACAGGATTTTTTCGATGGCCTTAAAAATAATTTAAAACATCAGAAATAGTAGTTAACAATAGTATGCTCAAAAGCGCTCCCTGATTTCAAAAAACTATTTGGAATCTATTTGGAATGGGAAGCTAATCACATTCAAAATCAAGTCAAAATTTAACATGTTTGGTATCATTGGACTCTTGCGATATTTTGAACAATCATAAAATATACAGGGTGTTTCCAAAAACTATTTTTTCTTGGTTAATCCCGGTTTAACCGGAAGTGCTTTTTAACCAAAATTGTAATATATCATAGAAATTTAGGGAATACATTAGAATACCAACTAGCGATTGCAAATTTAAATTAGAAAATGAATTATACATTTTTGAAAATTTGACTTTCAAAAAATCATAGTAGCTCCGGATCTATACTCATACTCATAGGAAATGAGCCAAACAACGGTGTGTACTTAAGAACTTTGATGTCTACAACATATCAGAATATAGACAAAACGGTCGAAGCCGATTTTGAGAAAATCAGTTTTAAAAGGTTAGTCGACTTTGGTCCGTTAAAATTAGGCAATTTTGAAATTATTTTAAAAATCGACTATATCACAACTAAAGCCCCACTTTTTGCCTATATATTCCGGTTTAAAATTTTTATAATAATTACTTCCAAAGTTATAATGGGACAGTCGTTATACTGGCTGCTATTTTGAATTTAAAAATTTAAAAAAGTATTTTTTTAATTAAGGCCAATGTATACTAACTTATAGCTGAGTATAAATACTGCGGGTCAAGATTTCCGAAATACGATCAAAATAACCCCCATATTTTGGGCCACCCTGTATCGATTTCGTTTAAAAATTTATTTTGTCAATAAAATTTTGTTAAAGTGACCAAAACCAAATTTCAACAAAATCGCTTAAGTAGTAGTTATTATTTGACGGCGTTACATGCCACACACAGTCAGACAGACTTTTCTTAAGAGTTCTTTTTACTGTTTTGGATTCCGGGAGACCCGAAACGTCGAGAAATTAAATTAAAAATTTCATTTTTATTTAAACATCCAAATTTTAGCGATTAAAAGTGGAAACTGCATTATCGCAATGATGGGCACGGGCGCCTCACCCTAATAGTCAAAATAACATACAGTAGAAGTGGCCTACGCATCACTGCACAGCTCCTCGAGTGAAGCAAAAAGAAAAGCGAAACTGAAAAAGCTCCTAACAGTGCTCATAAATAAATTACGTAACTAGCTTTGAGAAAACACAGAGACGAAAGACAAGATTGCTACATTAGTTAGTAAGTTGCCGTTTCTTTTAGCTCCCGTATAATGCACATCCCAGTACAGAAATGATCGCTCATATTATTGCAAAATAATAAAATGTGCCAAACATTTATATTCTGGTTCAGTTTTCGCGTTGTTACCTGTTTCCTCGCATCAAAATTTGCCAAAAAATGATCTAAAGACACAAAACCAGTTTTTCCACGGAATAGGAACTTTTTTATCGAACTTTTGTTTAAAACAGTGTACACCCACCCTAAAAGCAGTTAAAAACCATTGTTATTACTATTATTAGGCCGTAACAAAACGATACAAAACGTTCGCTTTGAGAATTTCCGAAGAGGTTACCTTTGAGAATAGAGCAATGTTGATACAAGAATATTTTGTAACAATTCAACCATCAAAGCGTTCGATAAACATGTTCTTCAGTACGAACTTCTGATCAAAAGAAAACAACTACGAAAAAAAAGGGAAACAAACTGTTTCAACTCTATAAGTTATAGCTTATATAACAAGTTATAACTTATAACTTACGAATTTATTCTAAGTCCACTCCATAAAAAACTTTCAAATATTTTTCTTAATGTAAAATTCGTGCTGCCGCAACACCCGACACAACTTCTCAAATTTATCTCATTTTTCGGCGTACATTTTTAGATGTGTATACGTATTAGTTCATATAGTAATTTTAATATTTTATTTATTCGCAAAAATTGAAAAAGAAAAAGAATCGATAAGGTGGTTGATGAAATAATTTTCGTTTGCGATCGCATACACATTATCAGCGGCACGCTTGATTTCTATTGAACCCCAAATACGTACACTGCTTCCGTAAAATGTTTGGGTTCAATCAACTTTTCCTTGTCAACGGGTTCGTATATTGGAGGAAGTATAAGCTTTGAGATGTACGTCGTTTTATTTTTTTCGAATTCTTTTTTTTTACATTTTACAATTTGGTTACAGTATAGCGCCAAATTATAAAACGAAATGTAAAAGGTTGAATAAAATTGATTTTTCGCGCAACGTACAATTTCCTCTTTCAGAATAAATTTTGTACCTTTAACATTCACGAGAAAATTATATTTGATTTATTTTTCGAACATTTTATCCTTTAACCTGCTCGTAAACGCCGTAATACTTAAATGCTAAATAATTAGCAAGAAGATTGCTTTTTGATATGGCACTTGTTAAGTTCAGTGACGTTCATTTAAAATACATTAAGACAAAGAGCTCAAGGTCATTAATTTAGCGGTTATTAAATAATATACGGATAACAAACAATTAGATATCATCTTAACAAAAAAAAACTGTACTCATTAGTTGCCTTTTCGGACAATTTCCTATGTAACTTATGAAGCGCAATCATTTAACGCCCAACACCTGGGTCGTTAACAAGCGACAGATATAGAAAATCTAGGAAGCCATGCCAATTTTTAGACCTTTTCAAAACAAAATCGTAGTAGTATATATAAAGGAAGCTGTATTGTTGCTCAGCTTAACCAACTCGGTATCTCATACGGTTTGGGAGATATCCATAGCGTGCACTCTGAAGCATACACCCAGTATATTATGTTTTCAATTCAATAACGCTTTTCACCGAAACTAATATAAGTTAATTTAGTCGACAAAATAAGCTCTTAAACGAATTCGATACAGGGTGGCCCAAAACAGAGGAGTTAGTACATATGGGCTCTAATTAAAAAAATACCGTATTAAAATTTTAAACTTTTAAAATAATTTCAAAATTGAGTAGTTTTTAAAAGACCAAAGTTGACTATTCTAAGTTGAGTTTTTGAAAACAGCCTGTGTATTTCATAATTTTTTGAAAAATCGTAAAATTAGCTGCCCCATGATATCAAACATGTTACACTGTAACTACCGGTTTAACCGGAAATGGGGTTAGCTTTTCTATTTTAAATACAACACCCTGATTTCTAATAAATACTTTCAACGCGTACGCAAAAATCCAGCTATGACCACACCAGTTGTTTTTTAATTAATAGTTATTTAATTACAAAACCACAAAGAAAAAACTTATTCCCGATATTTCAATACTTCGTTTTGAATAAATGCCGAGAATGATGCTTTCATTAAAATTATTTAATGCACATTAATTAACAAAACCAAGAGCGCGAGTACGTCGGTAATGATCATTAAATTTTTTTTAAGTTTTTTAAATTATAAATTAATAGTGTTTACTAATTGGACAATTTTTATACTACTCTCGCACTAATTGATAATATTTTTCAGCCCCCACGAAGTGTTTCCGAAAGTTTAGTTTGAAATTGGTCCAAAACTTTGTGTATTCGATTTTTATTATCCATTTCGATGAGTATTTGGTTCAATAGCATAGTTTCGAACGGATTGGAAGTTGTACAATTCTACAAACTATTATCAATTAAAATTTTTTTTTATTAATTTACTTTTCAATCACCGGTATGTCTTCATCGCACACAATGAAATTGGATTAAAATAGATTTTTTTGCAAAATAGTTGAAGTTATCCAAAAAAAATTCCATTCGTTATTCGCATATTTATTATACTTTATTTAAGAATTTTCTTCGACGTCATCACGATAAAGTTTCTTATCTCAAAATCTTTCAGGAAAATGTTTTCATTTTTACTCCGTTGGCTAATTTAGACGTCGACTGTCTACAGTTAGTCTGGACAAATTCCAGCAAGCTCCGTCTACTCTATTACAAAAAACTTCCTACGAACACGCTAATTGAGTTTTAGTTTTTCCTACTTTATTTTTGATTATGAGCCAATAATAAACTACTAGGACGATACGCTTAATTAACTTAAAATTTAATCGATATAGCGCGAGTTAATTAGGGCTCAATTTATGGTTTGCACAACGGCGGTATAGATCTCGCTCTACTCTTTTATTTCTTTTATATGCAGCGCGAACGTACGTATGTCGTGGAATGTGCTAAATGTAAAATGCCTTGTTCATCTTAAGACATGCGTCAAGCTTGGGCTTCGAAGGCACATCTTTTCACACAGTTGTCAGTTTTTACAACACGCCCACCCTTATCTCTCAAAAAAACTTGCAATCAATAAAAAAGATGGGCCTGCTGTAAGATTTTGGCATTAGATAAACTTTCGCTGCCAACGTCCGTTCTGCCGCAGTCACCACAGGTTCACTGCTACTATACCCAGATGATGACCAATCCACTACAAATACGTACGTACAACATTAATCCCTTTCGCTCTTATTTCAGCTGTCGTTTTGTCCAGAAATAATGCCGTGGGTAAAGGTAAGTCAAATACTACTTTACAGTAGAATCTGTATATATTTTTAGTAAATGGTGATGCTGGCTGGTTGTTGTTGTTACTGGGGGTCCTTAAAAACCCCACAGAGCCTTAAATTATGTTTGGTGGGCGTTATCGAGAGAGACAGATCATATCTGCACCTATAAGTTCCCCAGAGAGTAGGAGATCTTCGTATGGCGATGTCGCATAAGCAGTATAATGTTTAGTGGACTATTAAGAGAAATTCCAAATATTAAAAATTGGCTTAAACTGGCTTTGAAAACAAAAAAAATGTACATTTTTAATATACCCTCTAACTAGATCTATAAAATCCGGCCAATTAGGGGTATCAATTTCGCAGGTTCTGCCCAACCAATATAGAAAAGCACTGCATTGAAATGTAACCACAGACCGCAACGAGAATTTTTCACCTAAGTCGGTAAAATAAATTCTTGTTAATATAACTAAATCGACGCAGAAAAAATATATTATCGAAAAAAATTAATGGAAAACCCTTCTGTAGATCGAGCGATTGTGAATTCTCTCCATTCCTCCCAAAACAAAATCAATACGACTATACGTGAATTTTATGGCGAGATGTTATTAAATGTCAATCAATAAGGCTAAAATGGCATTTTATAACACGATATTTAGTACAATTTACGTAAAAAATACAATCAAAATAAATACGAAAAAGAAAACATACAATTCCGCGAGATTTAAAAATGAATAATAACGTGGCTTACAAAAAAATTGAATTTATACAAAAATTCGTTTATCAAAGATTACACTGATTAACAAAAATGCAAAACTTTTATTATTTTATACAGGAGCAAGAATTTGAGGTGAAAACAAGTTGCAAAAAGCGGAAAACCGCGTAGTAGCATTTGCAAAAAACTGTATTAAGTACCTATATTCCAATTATAAAAAATAAAAATTCCAAAATAACTAGGTCGAGTCCGAACAGGGATTTACAAAAGGTATCGTAGGTACTTTTTAAATGGAAAAAATCAAAGCCTGTACGGCACCGTCCGACTTCCGCTGCTAATAACTCGAAATTCGTTTTGAATTTAACATCTAATTATAGTTAGCAATAAATTTCATGGTTCTATACCTTATAAAAGAATGAAAACCCAGTAGTAGACTACAATTAATACATTTTGCATCGATTAAAAATAATTCAGATACTGATGCCTACATCATAACCGTATACGTTTAAGATTCATTTAAAAAGAATAAAACAAAATCGACTAATTTAAGTTACGGAGTAATAGAGCTAAAATGCAACAACTTTAATTCTATGTGGGCTAAGTCGCTCATTGTATGCAAGCACTGTACGTTTCACATTATTCCGGAATGACTTCTTGGCTTCACTTATTACGGTAATCCGGTTGAAAAAGCCATAAACTAAACTTCCAAAGCCATCTGAGATATTTGTTCAAAATTTTACCTCTGTTCTTTAATTCTTCCAGGTGAAATTGTGAACAAATGTCTCCTCAGGTGGCTTTGTAAGTTTAATATATGCCCCTTTTTAGCCGGCTTACCGTAAGTAAAGCCAAGAAGTCATTCCAGAATAACGTGAAAAGCACACTACAAGAACCACAATTACGATTGTAGGTTCTAAAATGAAAGTGATACCCCATAGTTGAAACATCTTCTCTCTCTCTCTGTCTGGAGATCATACACACGCACCACGCAGTACTTTTACTTCGGTTGCGCGCTTATGAAGCTTACGAGAGCCTCCGGACAGAAGTTCAGCCAAAATAATAAATCCGAGTCGCTCTCCCTAAGTCCCTATTTACCGATCTATGGTTTATCTACTAACCAGTAAGGTTCTTTCGCCAATTACAAATTAACCTACTTAGCTTGGCTGGCTTGGCTTTCAAAGCACGGTTAGGTCAGGTGTAATAACATATGTGGGACGTCTTGACCGCAAGTAAAAACTGTAGATTTAAAACAGAAGATCTTTAGATTGGGCAAACCAAAATGTGGGACTTTTAACATTTGTAACAGATCATCGTGTAGGTATGGGCGCATGGGCGGTAGCAGACTGCTACTGCCGAGAGCAAAAGTAGCACTGCAATTGTGGTACGTATGGGTCATAGAAGTTCAGAGCGTTACGAAACAGTACATTACAATATTGAAATCTAAATATCCTGAAACTGTAAAAAAAGCCAGCACACGAAAACATCAGGTATTGATAAGCAACAGACAGGCAGGCGTATATTACATATATAATGTCTTGAATTTACTTTTTTTACGAACTCTAAAATTGCTATGGCAAGCTCTAAGTGATGAGAAGGCTGAAAGATTAAGAACGGAGGAAGAAGTTTATATGTAGAAGAGGCAAGAAAAGTAGTGAACGCTTGTGAATGAAAAGAAAATCAAAACAAGGTTCACCTTGCTGAAAGGGTCGGTTAAGACGTAACCTATCTTTTCAGCAAGCTAAACCGTTAGGCGTCATTTACATAAATATGCAAGAAATGTCAGAGAGACTGTCAGTTATAAACTATTAGTTTAATGTGAACTAGACTGAAGTGCGAGAAAACTGTAGAAAATCTTGCGGAAGTCGCTTGCAAAACTGTAAATGTGCATTGGAAGCGACTTCTGCAGGATTTCCTAGAGTTTTCTCGTACTTGCACTCCAGTTTACATTAAGCTGGCAGTTTCTCTGACATTTTTCGCATGTGAAGACGAAATATTAATAGTGTCCGATTAGACCTCATCCAAAGTAGAAACGCACCTGTCAATCTTCTACTTCGTATTAGCGCTATTGGGGCAAAGCAGATATATTATGTGACATTTACACTGAGTAGGTATCGCTAGGCTCCGCCTCAAGGCCGTTTCTAGTTTGAAAAAGCCCTAGTCAGAGGTCAGAGGCCTAGGACGTATCTTAAGAGAAAGACAAGGCTCTCAAAAGTATGAGCAGTATGAGAAAGCTAAAAAGCCTTGACTTGGAGGATGGAACCTTTTGTAAAATGCGTTTGTCGACTAAAACAAATAAGAATAATTTACGCTCTACACTCTACACCCGGTAAAATAGTAATGTACACTTGTACACCCCTTTTAGATTGGACGTGGTCTACGATCGTACCCATATCCATTTAAACGTCAGCATCTCGGCGTGTTCTAATTTGTCAACAATTTGAATTATTTTCGAAAGGGACACTTGACAGTTTAACTATAAATTTACATAAGGAAACGCATCGCAAGGTATATTTGAATTGCTTATTATAATTATTCACGTTACGCTTTGAATAAAAGTTTAAAAAGTGATTTGAGCACGCAAATATTTCTCCCGGAATTACAAAATTTCCTTTTAATTAATTATCTTAATTAAATTTTTTATTAAATTGTGCAAATTTGAAGACAAATTTTTCGCGATTTTATTTAATGGTAAGATAACATTGGTATTGATCGACCCTGATCTTTCGACTAGAAAAATTTGGTTAATTGTTAATTAAAAAATTAATTACATATATTTGTTTGCATTTGCGAAAACGAAACTACAATTTGTTTTTCGTTAAAGAAAATAAATAATTCCGCGATTAAATGTCAAATCTTACCCGTTTATTTACTTTCGTGGCATGTTTTAGACGAAAGAAGTTTAAAAAAATCTGTTCCACATGCAATTAGAAAGAAACTAACCTAAAAATTATGCCAGGCATAAGTGGAGTTATTGACACAAAAACACCGCACTATTTAACAACAAAATACTGTTTTGTTTTGAATTAGCACAATCACAATTTTTTAATATTCCACGTTATCTCGACAAATTGTAAAGTAAAACAAGCACCACAAAACATTACCACAAATTGTGATAAGATTAATTTCGAAATCGAGATTGTTTTTACTTATAAATTCATTGTTATCTGACTTTGTTCCGGTTATGTACGTTGCATACTGCAATGCATCACTTGTCACTCATAACATACTACAACTAGTGAAGTAGCGAAACACAAGCCCGGGCTGAAGCCCAAATCGCTTACGACGGTTGCCTATTCGACGCACGCCCGATGCCGAATACGCACGAAAGTCAGCGAACTTGGATTTTTGAAGCACTTGATATTAGGGTTCTGCTGCACCGTTCATCGATTGATTACTTTGCCCTGCCGTACACGACTAAAATTTCGTTTCGAAACAAAAGACTACGCGTAACTTAAACTTTTTTCCTCTAAAAACCTGTACACGGCCTTATTTACAAAATAAACCACCGTTCATCATAATATTACGATCTTATAAGTTTTCGCATTTGCTTGATTTATTTGACTTTTATAAAAATTTAAAGGACGCTCTCTTGAAAAGTATACGAAACACGGGCGTGCACTTACTTTAATTTAACTTTAACTAATGAGTAAATACGGCAAAATATAATTAAATTTTATTAATGTAATGGATACGGACGAATCAAACTATTATTAAATACGAGAGCGGAGCTTTTTGAACTTGACAAATCAATTTAATCGCAATCGTGCGATTGAATTTCAGAGCGTGACATTCTACGTTTTTAACAGGCCCTTTCCCCTTTTTTTCCTTTTATTGGAAAACACCAAACACCTCATTTGTCTAAATGCTAATGGGGTAGATCCTAAAGTGCTTATTTTAGTAGGTGGGCGCATTTAGTAACTTTTAATGAAATCGAAAGGGTAAGAGCACTAGAGCACACTCTGAAGTGTGTATTACGGCAATTTTCTCTACCTGTACATTGTACAAACTACAAAGTAGTGTAGTGAAAGCTGATTTCGTAAAAAAATTATTGCGGAAATATCTATTCTATTTCTATTTCGAGACGCTTTATATCCATAAATCGTAAACATCAATTTCGAGACCAAACAATTTCATTTGTGATTTGTGTCTGTAAACGTTCAAACTCACTAACGATATACAGGGCGATTAAAGAGACCATTTCGATTAGTCGAAATAGTTATTAGTTGTTATAGCTAAAAAAAGAAAATGAGTGTTTTCGTAGTTTTTCAGTTTTCGCGAAAACGCGTATAAATTTATTATAAGTTTTTAGATTACCGAATTTTGCAAAATTTAAACCTTCAGAGAAGTGAGGTTTCCCATGTTGCACAACGAATTCCAATCACTTTATACTGTAGGTAAACGAAATGCGAGACACCTGAAATCTGAGGTGCGCATTTCTTACGACACGAAACACGAAAAAGAAACCGCATTCAGATATAAGTAAAGTATCGGCGTCAGTGGGAAAAGATCTATGAGCTATGCTGGGAAGAGGAGTCTTTTATTTATTAATCGTTAGATACTTCAGACTTCAAGAGAGACTAGAACTATTCCCTTTCAGTAGTCTTCTCCCCAAATAGTACATTAATTTTGTCACCTAAAAGTGAGGTTACCTTGCTTCAAATAGGGAACTTATGATGTTTTTGTTATGTTGTATATAATGAAGGTTCAATAATAAATCCAAATCTTCGTCTTTGTCAAAAATCCAAGAAACCGCAAAATGTTTAGCCTTTTTTCAAATTTTCCCAATTTTGACCATTAAGATCCAATTTTTCGCCGAAGGCTGTTTACGCTTTCTAAAAGTAGACTAAATTTGCTACAATTTGAGATCAGAACGGTCTCTCGGTGTTTTTGACCGCGGTGGACCTCCGAATCTTTATCAAAAATCCAAAATTTAAATCCAGTATATTTTTTGACAGGCTTTGTGACTGAGCTATTCGACAGACATCATGCACTTTACAAAACCTTAAAAACGAAGATAAAACCTTCGTACTGGCTGAATGACAAAACTCGCGCCCTTATGGAAAATCGAGATACTCTCTGTAGGAAATACAGGATGCAGCCCACGGGAGATAACTCCCGTTAGTATCCACCAAAGAAAACTTAATTCGACACCTTCCGACTCCTTTCCCTCCCAGTCCCTCTTCGCCTTTCGATTTGTGTGACTGCCAAGTCAGAACTGTTCTACTGAAAATTAAAACAACCGCCATGGGAGAAGACGGGCTTCCAATTAAATTTATCACACGGTCCTTGACTCTATACTTGCCCCGCTTACCTATATTATCAATTTTTCCCTTTTTTCGTCTACCTTTCCATCTATCTGGAAATCTGCTCTTATTATTCCGTTACCAAAAAAGAATAATCCTCTACTCCCTAACGACTTCCGACTTATTTCTATACTTCCTGTTATTTCTAGTCTTGGAACGACTTGTCTATTTACAACTATGTAGTAATTTACAGTAGGTACATTTTTAAACGGCGTTGGTGACTTTACCACCAGTAGAATTGCATGAATAATCTCTCTCTATTCTATTCTTCTATTGATTCTATTGAACTTCTCTGTGGGTAGCGTAAGCCTGAAACACCGTTTAAAAATGTACTTACAGTACTACGTCACACAGCTTTACCTACTTGCTTAGCTTAACCCATTACAAAGTGGTTTTCGGGCTGGTCACAGTACGGCGACAGCTTTATTAAAAACTACTGGCGATATTCGACACGGTATGGGCGGGCAGATAGTGACTGTGCTGACTTTTTTGGACTTCTAAACTTTGACGAGACCGTTCTTTCCTGGTTCACTTCATACCTCGGTGGGCGTCACCAGAAGGCTTCCACAGGGACTGGGGAGTCTACCTGACTCCCCAGCCGTTTCTATATCAGACCGTTTTCATCATTGCTCTTATCACTTGTACGCCGACGACTTACAGATCTACATTCATTCATCTCCAAACGACATTCAGCAGACTATTGATTTACGACAACTTACGTAGAATACTCTGCTGAACTAATCTTACGACCTTAAACAAAATGTCAAAAAATCTATAAGTAACGATGACAAGAAACTTAGGACTGACGTTTGACTAAAACCTTAACTGGAAATCCAATTGTAAACTTGTGTCCCAAGTCCCAATCTGTGTTTTTTAAGCTTCTCTCTTCGACAACCGCAATATACTCTTTCTACTCACTTTAAGCGTTCTTTGATCCTAACTCTAGTCATCCCTGTCATCAAATACTGCAACATTGTTTATTCAGATTTATCTGTGAAACTCTCTATCACTAAGATAGAAAAGCTCCAAAACACCCGAATAAGGTTTGCTTGTAATCTGCGAAAGTTTGATCATGTGTCCCGATTCCGAACTCGGCTAGATCTTCACATTCTTTCTTTTTTGTTTCGAGTCCCTAATTCTACCCGTAGTCCCGTGTATCCCCGATCTAAATTTTCGTTCTTTTTTGGCCATAATTTTACTACAAGATCTGCTAACAACTTCCTCCTTTCTATTCCTGTTCATCGCACTAATTACTTCACAAATTCCTTCACCATTCGCGCGATTCGTCTTTAGAACGGGCTCTCTGTCGAGATTAGGTTATCAAACTCATGGATATCCTCTCTTTTTTTGTTTTTGTTTAAGTTTTGATTCTTCTTTTTAACAAAACTAAAACAGCCTCGTTAGTTAGTTTTGGGATTTTTTGACAAAGAGTCTTAGGTCTCTCGAAGTCGAAAACATGGATTTATTAGTAGGCATTAGGCCTTCATCATACCTACTATAAATAGTACTATACAGCATGCTAAACAATCATAACTCATAACTACCCAATTTGATGCAAGGGAACAAATTAGGTGACCAAATTACTGGACTATACCGAATAATCATCACCATCACTATCTGCATTATCAAATGGGATTTGCTAAAAAGAATTGTACTTCAATTATTTTAGTTTGGCTTTCACTACCTGAAGATTCGAGCCACTCTCTAGTCTTCCTTCATATATCTAATGTCATCGCTAAAAATGGCAAAATATGAAAAAAGTTTTGTACACTTGTATCTCGTACACCAGGTCTGCAAAGACCGTTCGTATCTCAAATTGTAGAAAATTTCGTCTAATTTGAGAAAACATTAAACAGCATTTAGCAAAAAATTAGCCCGTACTGGTCATAATTAGCAAAAACTGAAAAAAGAGAAACAATTTCGTCGTTTCTTGGATTTTTGCCGAGGTCGAAAATTTGGATTTATCATTAAGCCTCCATCATAGCAAATATAGCAAAAAATCATAACTACCCCATTTGATACAAGGTATATAGGACGTTTAAAATTACTGGAGCACCGATGGCAAGATATGCAGCAGTTTTTTCTTCTTGTTAACTACACCGAACCTTTACGACGTTCATTTAATTAAGTTCGTTACTTGATGAATTAACGATAAGACTAAGATGGATCTTGTTTAAAACAAAAGCTTTGTTAGTTGATCATCACACTTCACGTTAATAAAGTGCTAAATTTTTAATTAACTTACGAATTAAAATATAGCTCAAGTTGCTGATTATGAAATAATATACTACTAGTCTGCTTTGGTGTAATGCGTGCATAATTATCATTAACACCAAGTCAACAGAGTAGGAGTATTTCGAGAAGGCGTATACATATACGCGAATGTTAATAAATTGCGCACAAATTTTATATAAAAAATACTTCCTAAAATTCCTTGTAGTATTGCCAATTGTTGTTCGTACCTAGTTCTTACATACGAAAAATCTCTTAAAAATGTGTTTGAAAGATTCGTTCTCTTTCCACTAGCCTCTCCTATATAGGTAATTCTATGAAAAACTTTGAGAAAAATGGAGACCTCATTGCTGGAAAATGGACCATTATTCACTCCATCTCCAAGTAAATACGGTCCACTCGGTACAACACGCAGGCTCACGATAATGCTATTCTCGCACCCAAGTTATCCCACTTCGGTCTTAATTAGTAATTGTCTGCAGTTTTTATTTTAATCTCGGATAAATTGGAAATCAGAAGTTCGACAACTTTGTGAGAGTGTAGCATAGATTGAGCGCAAGTCTAAACCTGGCGATTGCGATCCTCTTGAACAAATTGGACAGCACGGGTCACAGGGAGCCCTACAAACCAAAATAGGTACTTGTTATATCTAATTTTAAAAACAAAAGTCAGAATGGCTTGATTTGACAGAGTCCCTCCAAAATACAACACTTATCACTTTACCACTTCTGAGTTGAGCGGGCAACTAGTCAGTCAATCAGGTTCAGTTCAGAACACTAAATAAATAATAAAAACCATCAGGCACTAAGAAATATTTTTTATAAAGTACGGATTCGAGAGAAGCGTAGGTTGAAAAGCATAATTAATTCCATCTCGATATTGCAATGCGAATGGGAATTATATTCAAAATATCTAAATTATATATCGAATATCAAACATTTTATAAAAGCACGGAGACATAAAAGATCAAAAGGAGTCGACAAAATAGCATCCACGTTCCACGTAAAGTTTCAACCCAAGACAAACATTAAACAAAATCAAATATACGAATATAACCAAATTAAATAACCGTCACTCGTAGCAAACTAAAACGTTAAAACGTCTCGCAAAACTAAATCAGAATCAACAAATAGCTACTACTTTAGTCGTTCGAGCATATACATTTATGATCAATCAATTTAATTAGCGTGAAATGAAGCAAAATCTTAACTAAAGAACGTTATGTTGGAGATTCAACGTAAATTATAACTTATAACTAACGTTACGATAATTGGCAAGTGCTACGCTATTAATCTTAAAAGAATATAAATGTCAGTGTGTTACATACTACGTTCTTGTATATTGATTATTGATACTTGTGATTAAAAGAGTAAGGGATTTTTATTGGAAATATTACAAGAGGCGTGCAAATTGTACTGAGATGAGTTGACATCTACAATACTCCTAATAGTTTGTTATTTACGCAATAATTTTGCAACTCTTTCAATAATGATACGACAAAGAGAAAATATTGAGTAGGTTGGTATCGTTATATTTATTTATTATTGAAATTATCCTCCACAAACTAGGATTATTCCTAATCATATGTGGGCTACATATATTTAAATATCTACATAAGTTTTTGTGTGTGGCACCGACACATAGTGATCACTTGATCACAGAACACACAGCCCTCACATGGGGTACTCTATCGAAAAAAACAAATTTTCCTTATACATGGCCAGATCAACTCCCGAGCCCACGTACAGGTCAACGTCTGAGAGAGTGGTGCATACGAGAGGCAGGTTGTTCAAGCGACAAGAGCAACCAATGTAGCCCTACTTCGGCTGAGCATACGACATTTGGCGTTTATTTGTCAAACTCCAAATATTGTGTCTAGCTCTCAAGCTGCTGGACATCACGTTAACGAAACTAGGATAAGCTCCATTTTCCACCTTCTCAGTAAGCGATTCTGGACTTTCTCCATTTCGGTCATTTGATTAACAATGGCAGAGTTCCAAATTATACAACAATACTCCAGCTTCGGACGCACTATTTGAGTTGTATAAACAGTTCACCGACTGCTAGTTGACGAAATTTTTGGAATTTCTTACGATCAAAGCAGTCAATTTCCGAGGTCCGCGATATGTAAGTGAAACGAAAATCTACCATCATATTTTAATCCCATTTCTTTTATTATTTCAATGATACGTAGTTCATGGAATACTCAAAACGTAAGGCGGACAAGGCGGTCGTACGTCATACTTAAGTTAAAACTAACCATAAACCACTACTTGCTAATATCAAAGAACATAGAATTATCAGAAATCCTAAGCTTATGGGATCTATGCGCCTTCTTTTAAACGTAGTACACCGGTGAGATTCAGATGTCGCTCCTCATTTTAGCACAATTTTTCGTATACCTACGTAAGAGTAACAAAGAGAGGTACAAAAATACATAAAATGTTTGTCTATTCTCAATTCTAACAATCTTAAGTAGGTAGCTAGCAAGAGGATTTTTACAATACTATTTACGACTAAGGGGTAAAGTTGCTTTTCTATTGTTATTTTATGATGGTTATATTATTGTCACGAAAGTTTTTGTTGATAGGAAGTTCAAAATCTTTGGTCTTTGGTACAACAAAGGATTAAAAGACCATTCGAATAGACCTTTTTTAAACCATTTAAACTCAAGTTTGGACATACTAAAATTAAATGTTTCATCTTCTCACACTCTCGAAAGTACTGTAAACTGAGCAGAGACATCTGGAGCTCAATTGTGTTACTACACTTTAAAAGGTTTTAAAATTTAACATTGGTTGCTTTTTCTGATAATTCTATGTTCTTTGCTAATATTGAATTCTAGTCCATTTCCCCACTCCACCGACAAATGCTATGTAGATCGTTCTGTTGTTCTGTAGCTCGAGACAATCGCGCCCACTTCTTACTTCCTTAATCTACTTACTTCACGTCGTCTGCAAACAGAAAACAACGGACCCAACTTAATCCCCTGTGGCCAGACAAGACATTTATCGGCATAATATACAGCCGTTAAAATCTATCACAAAAGTTCGACCTCTCAAATAGGATATACAACGGATACAGCCCAAACGAGGTCAAGTTTTAAAAAAATAATTTTTACTTTATCAAAAGCTTTTTTGACATCCACATAAACCACATCCAGCTGTTCACCCCCAGGAAAGACTTTATACACTTTTTGTGAAAATATAAAAACAGATTGATGGTTACAGTCGGCCTCCCAAGGAAAAATCTGTACTGTTTTCAGAGAAAGCCACTTTTACGTGTTCAAAAATTCGGCGATATTGCGATCCTGTTTTTCTCACCGTCGCTAAAATTGTAACCGGTCTATAAGTTACAGACCTTATTTTTATCTTCAGATTTATATAGGTAGGGTATACTCGAACCTGCTTCCATGCATCAGGATATAGATCGAAGTAGACAGAATAATATTTAAAAAGTACATTAATGAGCTTATCATTTCGGCAGCACACTATTTAAAAATAAAAAAGGGTATGCCTTATCTGTCCCCAGACACCTTTTTTGACTTTAATTTGCTAACTGCTTTGGCGACTTCTCCCTCGGCAATTGGAACAACTCTCATCAATTCCACCACGGCATTAATAGCAATACCATTTAAGGAACTTTGAGTACTGTCATAAACCGATCTAAAGAATTCGGTAAACTCCTAAGCATGAGCTCTCTTATCTACTAATAAGCCATTTTGGCCAATCATAGTGCCAATTTTGATACTTGAACCTTTTTTTACTGTTTATGGTGATTGAAAAATGTATTAGTTTCCGACTTTCTTATGTAATTCTTAAACTTCAATTTTGTATACAAACAGTCAGCCGCATTATTTACTTCCCGACATTTAAACAATTGACACCAGTCGGTCTCCCAAAATTAATTATTAGTAGGTACTTCTGTATCACACTTATTAATTGTGAAGTTAAAGGAACCATTACAACGATCATGCGCAATGTGCGCCTCTTTTGCAAAAGGTAAAGAGGTTTCCAGAGAAGGCTGATGAGCTTCCTCTTCCACAAAAAGAAAGTAACACTCGCCATTTCCCCACACCAGGTCCAAGAGTCTGTTGTGGCAGGTAAAAACTGCGTTGCACTGGATAAAACAGCATCACAGTTTCGAAAATTCCACCATCATCTCGTACTCCGAGAACCCAGTTTGCAATTCTCCACCACACGTAAGGTAAGTGCGGCAAGTTAAAATGTCCTATTATGTACAGGGTGTCGAATGATAAAGTTCCGTTTCTTGAAGTGGGGATTTTTTAGCACAAAATAGAACGAATAAACCGGTACCTTAGTCCAATGTTGCTTCTTTAAAAAGTTATAGGTACTGTTTTAAAGTTCTTAAAAGTAAATTAAAAGACAAGCGAGGGTTGTTCTATCATTTTTTAATCAAAAGCTGCGCTTGTTTTTCAATTTATTTTTAAGAACTTCGAAGCACTACCTATAACTTTTTAGGGAAGCAACATTAGACTAAGGTAAATCAGGTATAATCGCTCTATTTGAGCTCAGCAATCGCCTACTTCAAGGAACGGAACCTTAACTTGGACACTGGACACTCTATATACGCGTGTAAATTATCAAATGAGCAAGTAATACTCTCGACAAACTCCACAAACTGCATCCAATTACTACTTCCACTGCGTCAAAACCGTCTTTAGATTTAAAGATTTCCGAAACATCGCACCGCTTCCTCATCTCTAAAAGTACTACTCCCCCTCGCACGCCCCATCCTGTCCGCACTTCTGTCATTTCAAAGAGTATTATAAGTGTTAGTTTCCGCCACATTCGGAGTCGGAAAAGGATCCATCTCAACCATGTCTCTAAAATACTAAAACAGTAAAAATCTCCAATTGAGGAATGCAAGTTTATCTTTTAATTTAGTTCTTAGGCTCCATGCTTCATGTGTTCTATAATACACTCTAAAGACCATATAGATTATATTCACTGGTTATATGTACATTTCATACTTTCATGAAATAAGCAAGAAAATAATCTAAAATTTGATCAGCAGATAACTTAAAACAACTTTTGTTTTTAAACCAAACGCCATACTGAAATCAGGTTTATTTAACCTTATTCGAGCTTGATGCTCAGATCTAATGAGCTGAAAGATTTTCTTTAAGTCTTCAGGTACCCACCTATTTTTAAATGCAAATAAAAATACATAATACATCCGTTTATTTATGTTGAGATCTCAAATATGAGACGTGGTAATGTTTATAAGACGAGCAATGGAGTAATACGACTTGACTGATTGAGGTAAATTTACATTTAATTCGCATTTACCAAATTATCCTTTGTAGCTCTAGCTACGAGAATTAACTCCATTCACACAATTTTATTCGTTATAAGTCCCAAAAAACTTTTAACTACGAGGTACATTGTACATTGGCGTCAATTATTGTGATGCAAATCAAATTATAGTTCCTACTAGGGTACTTAGTGAATTTTTAATTAACACCGACACACCGACTATTGTAATTCGCGAGCTTTAAATGTACAATATTTCCTTACGTTTACTCTAAACCTAAACGTAAACAGTTTTAAATTTGTTTTATACGTTGGAGTGCATTAAAAGATACATTTACACCAAATTGAACAAATACGAGAAAACGAAAACCGTATAACAAATTTGCGAGTGGTCGGTTGCGCTCTTAAAAGTCTATTGTAATTCTGTTTACATCCAAAATAGCCGCAATAGAATAGAAAATTTAATTATGTTTTCATTCACTGATGGTAGTTGGCTGATTTAGCGTCTCTGGAGCACGCCCGAAGGTAAATATGCGGTATTAAAAGCTATAGGGATTCTGTTCTCATAGTTGTTTCCACTAAAATTAACAAATTGTGCTAACATGGATTTCTGAAAAAATCAAAAGAGTAAATAAAGCACCCGATTACTAACAAAAAATTGTCTCGGGAGAGTGCACGTTGAAATTCTTTCACTTTCACGCTCTTTAGATCGGTCCCTCGCGTTTAGGTCGAGCGATTCCTTGTATGTACTTTCGGGTCGTTTTCTACGTCCGTTACACCTGTGCTATTGGCTATTGTAATTGTAATCCGCTACAGCTCCGCTTCAACGTATTTTGTTTGGTTTGATATAAGGGAATTGCAAGAACCGAGGTAGCTTAGTGGTCAAAGTACCCGGCGCGACACTGTGGAGACTCGAGTTCAATTCCTGATCATGATTTTCCCTTGGATTATTTATCAGCGCATCTCGGACGTCTAACCGTCTACGATCACCTATACGCGCTAAAGTACCTCAAGTGGATTTACCTTAGTGCTAGAAACTTATAACGATTAGGTAAGTAATGCTTAAACCACACTTAAAACTTAAGAACTCGTCCCAATGTTTACTTGTTCTAATGCCAATTATTGTAACTGATGTTAAAAATATTTATTTATTGAGCGATGCTTTGTGTGTGAGTCACAAGTCGAAATATTTTGTTTACTAGTTAATTAATTACAATGTTTGTTGTTGGTTAATATGTAATTATTAATTGTAAACCACAACAAACAATTTTACAGCTGTAACAGAACCAAACTTCAATATCAGGTGTACCGTACGTAAATTGTAATTATTAAAGTTCACACACAATATTAGGCTGAAGTTGTATCCATCGAGTACCTAACAAATAAATAGCATTTAAGTGTATATTAACATTATTGGGTATACATAATATACAATATTCAATATTAAATAAAGAATAACATCAAAATATAAATTTCGTATTGGAAGCTACGAAAGAAAAAGAAAGAAGAAATAATTATACTGTAACAATAAAAATAATAATAATAATACCTGTAGTAGTAACTCGTAAATTGAAAAGCAACAAATCAATTATGGAAAAAATTCGAGAGATAATAAACCAATTCAATATACTTTTATGATTTGCTAACAATTTTAAGTTTCTGAAATAAATAAAAGTACAAATAATACACCTATACCTACCAAATATCCTACAGACTCATCAGTCTTCTGCCCACACCCACCATGAGAAAGATCATCGAACGAATCATCTTAGCTAGATTAAGCGAGTGCTCCCAAGAAGCCCACGTCATCCAAAAGGAACAACACTGTTTCAAACCAGGCCAGTCGAACGTCCACCAAGTGGTCAGATTGTGAAATTCATGGTTACAAACGAGATTGCGCAACATTAATCTTCTTAGACGTCCCGAAACCCTTTGATAAAGTGTGGCATGAAAAACTGCTCTATAAGATGGACTCTGCAGGCTACCCATTAGCCTACACCCAGATAATCGCCTCCCTTTTCTCTCTCGAAGAACATTTCGCTTCAAGATCGAAGACGCACACATTAGGATTCTACAAGTGGTACAAAACAAGGATCTGTGAATGCTTGCAAATCTTTTCAAGAATCGACTATAGCTATAGCGGACAAAATCTATACGAAGCAGCCATAACATTTCATGATGCAACCGAACGACATAATAACTCCACAATTCAGAGATTGTGGGAATACGAGATACGACAGCAGGTCTTGGAAAGTTAAAGTGAACTGGACGCAGCAGCCTCAGCGACCTGTCGGTCGCATCAAAATCAACGAATGATAAATACATGAAAGAGGTAAAGAACCACATGTTCAGGTATGAAGATAAAGACGAAATATACGGGGTGTTGAAGTCTCGTAAATGCCAAGAAATGCAAACATTCGTAAAATATGAAATATGATGTGTCTACTGTCTAAAATTATTGTTTTAGAGCGCTCGTTCTCGACACCAAAATAACGCCCTTATTTTAAACCACACTGTACCGATTTCACTTAAAAAGCTTATTTTGCAGATGAAATTTTGTTAAAGTGGCTCCAGCGCTCCAAACCAAATTTCATCAAAGTCGCTTTAGTAGTTTCTGGTTTAAGGCATTACACCCTACACCCAACACAGATACATTCATCCAGGCAGAAAGACTGAAAACGATGAGAATTAAATTTAATGAAAACATTGATTTTCCGATGGTATTACGTTTTCAAAATTGGCATAGGTGCACAAAATCATAGAAAAAATAAAATACAAAAGAGTTTATACGAAAGTACTATTTTTCAAACATGTTTATTTAATTGAACAAACAATAAATAATTCAAAGGTAAATTTGGTTACAAGTTACAACATTCTACATGTCTTGTTTAAATAATTAAACTTTATTTTCCATTTTTTTAAATGGGAGCAGCTCCGTTTTGCAATAACCGTATTATTCGCATTTTATTTAACGTACAGTTTCCACAAAGCCCAAAAACCTTTTTAAAGATAAAGCAAAATCGTATCTAATTTTATTTGAAAGTTGAAGTCAATTTCCACGGCATGGAGATAAAAAGAGCAAAGTTCATCGACCCTCTTAATTTGATTTATATTAAAATTAATGTACGGCAATTTACTAGGGGTACTATTTCTATGCCAATTCTATCGAATTAAGGTCTCGTTAATCGATACATTTTAACGCCCGTTGGACCGTTAATTCTATTTTTTACGTAAATGCGAGTTTAATTTTTCACTTCGAATACATTATTGTGTGGGTTATTGCCGTGCTGTTTGAAGGTGAATTTTAAAATTTACAGAGATTATTCAGGAGTTCGCAAACTTTATTAGGTAAATAGAGATGCTAACGTTGATACGAAAACTTACCATCAATAGGTACATAAATAACTAGAGCTAGATCGGCCCTACGGGCCGATAGCTCTAGGTCGGCCCTGCGGGCCTCCGCTCGGCCCTACGGGCTCTCGCGCGGGCCTACGGCCCTTAACCCTAGGGCTCGGCCCTACGGGCCTCGCGTCGGTCCTTCGGACCTCAATTCTCGGCCCTGCGGGCCTCGTTCGTCGGGCCTTCGGCCCTCCAGGCACAGAATACCGTATTCTATACGTCAAATTACGCAAACTTTTATATAGTAGTAAAGTTTGTCGGTAAGCTAATAAATCACCTTGTATAGGTCAGCTTTTAGGGTCTCCGGTTGACCATACGTGTACCCGTAGGTCAATCTTAGCTTATCGTACCTATACCAATAGGTACTAACTTATTGATAGAGAAAAATATTCTAATTTAGATGTTGTTTGAAATTAATTGTTGATCAACTATTAATAATTGCACTGTGAATATAATTGAAGACACGAGTGGATGAAGGTGTTATGTAACATTAAAAAAAATGACTTTTTTTACTGAATGAAGGTGTTATGTACTCTTCTATCGCACGGCACCTTTCAAAATGTGTAAGTATTACTGTAAGATTGAAAACTGCAGCGGATGAAGGAGCTATGTACATCTAAAATAACATTCTCAATGGAAGAAGGTGTTATGGGCACACATAACTCCTTTTTTACAATATGAATGCCATAAAAAGAATACAATTCTCGGTGTGAATGAAGGTGCTACGTAACGTAGATAGCACTTTCATTCATAATGATAATGTAAACTATTAATTGTCAGTGATAAAAGATATTTTACGTTTTTCTTATTGTTTAACAACCTTAACTTGCATGAAATCATACAAAAATCAAAAGTATTCAATTATTGGGTTAAATTAAGTTAAAAAATATTAAATTTGCGCTTCTTCAAAGTTTATTTTATAGGCACCTTCCTAATCTAATCAGTTTTGCAATGCACGTTTAAATAAATATATACAAAACTGTTTGATTCCCTACTGAAAACTGATAAATATTTTTTTGTTTTAATTTTGAAACACCCAACTATGAATGAAGGTGTTATGTAACCCAATATAAATCACTCGGTAATTTATATCCCGAAAATACTCCAACATTACATCCTAAAGTACTCTGTGCACCTTACCGAACAACCTCATAAAAGACCGAGAAGCAAAAAACTCGATTTAAATTACAATTTTACTACATCAAACAGATTAAATAGATCAAATAGAATAAAAAGCTATCGAATAAGTACAAATATGGAGTAATATACCACTTTGAAGCTATCCGATGGGTTAAAGATAGTTACCCGATTGAATTGAAGATCGAAGCCGTAAGATTGTTAACATCGCATTAACAGAAATTTATAATTTGGTTTTTTGCACTACCTAAATTGAAACAGCCATTTGTATTAATTTTGTTACTTTCCTTGCTGCAGTTGTTTCCATACACTGTATCACCTTACTTAATATACCAATATATCACTTCCAAGCTACCCGATAGGTTAAAGATAGTTACCCGATTGAATCGAAGCCGTAAGATTCTTAAAACTGCATAAACAGAAATTTATAATTTGGTTTTTTGCACTACCTGAATTGAAACAGCTATTTGCATTAATTTTGTTACTTTCCTTGCTGCAGTTGTTTCCATACACTGTATCACCTTACTTAATATACCAATATATCACTTCCAAGCTACCCGAGAGGTTAAAGATAGTTACCCGATTGAATCGAAGCCGTAAGATTCTTAAAACCGCATAAACAGAAATTTATAATTTGGTTTTTTGCACTACCTGAATTGAAACAGCTATTTGCATTAATTTTGTTACTTTCCTTGCTGCAGTTGTTTCCATACACTGTATCACCTTACTTAATATACCAATATATCACTTCCAAGCTACCCGAGAGGTTAAAGATAGTTACCCGATTGAATCGAAGCCGTAAGATTCTTAAAACCGCATAAACAGAAATTTATAATTTGGTTTTTTGCACTACCTGAATTGAAACAGCTATTTGCATTAATTTTGTTACTTTCCTTGCTGCAGTTGTTTCCATACACTGTATCACCTTACTTAATATACCAATATATCACTTCCAAGCTACCCGAGAGGTTAAAGATAGTTACCCGATTGAATCGAAGCCGTAAGATTCTTAAAACCGCATAAACAGAAATTTATAATTTGGTTTTTTGCACTACCTGAATTGAAACAGCTATTTGCATTAATTTTGTTACTTTCCTTGCTGCAGTTGTTTCCATACACTGTATCACCTTACTTAATATACCAATATATCACTTCCAAGCTACCCGAGAGGTTAAAGATAGTTACCCGATTGAATCGAAGCCGTAAGATTCTTAAAACCGCATAAACAGAAATTTATAATTTGGTTTTTTGCACTACCTAAATTGAAACAGCTATTTGCATTAATTTTGTTACTTTCCTTGCTGCAGTTGTTTCCATACACTGTATCACCTTACTTAATATACCAATATATCACTTCCAAGCTACCCGAGAGGTTAAAGATAGTTACCCGATTGAATCGAAGCCGTAAGATTCTTAAGACGGCACAAACAGAAATTTATAATTTGGTTTTTTGCACTACCTAAATTGAAACAGCTATTTGCATTAATTTTGTTACTTTCCTTGCTGCAGTTGTTTCCATACACTGTATCACCTTACTTAATATACCAATATATCACTTCCAAGCTACCCGAGAGGTTAAAGATAGTTACCCGATTGAATCGAAGCCGTAAGATTCTTAAGACCGCACAAACAGAAATTTATAATTTGGTTTTTTGCACTACCTAAATTGAAACAGCCATTAGCATTAATTTTGTTAATTTCCTTGCTGCAGTTGTTTCGATACACAACCTTACCCTAAACTCCCTTTAAAATACCATCAGAATATAAAAATTTCAATTTTAGTCACTCACTTTCTCTTCGACTAACAAAATCGAAATAGCCACTTGTACTAATGTTGTCGGTACGGTTGCCAATAGCTGTTTCGATACACCGTATAATCTTCCGAGAGGCTTTTTAACTGTTCCGAAGACAATACAGTGGATCGTAGCAGCTGCGGACCATAAAACTGAAAATTTTAATGCAAATGGCTTTTTCAATTTAGTCGGTACAAAAATCAAACTCGATTTGCACACAGTAAACACGCCGAATCTATTAAGAATTTATTAATTGCGCCAAATTTATCTTCCATCGAGCAGTAAAGATGTCGAATTAACATCTCGACTGAAATGTCCCATTTGTAATTTAACACAAATAATTTTAATTTAACACTCTTCGATAACCTTATTTTCGAGTCGAAACGACCCATAACAAATTTTACTTGACTCGAAATAACACATACCACGTAACAAAGACAATAAATGTCTCGGACCCATAGATCGTAGAGTTTCCAGATGCACAAAAAAATTTTATTTATGTCTCCAAATGCACTTCCCACCGATTCAGCACGACGTTTTGAATAATAATTTCGACTTAATATCATATTTATCCGATTAAAACGGCTAAATTTTAAGAACAATAATTTACATTTAATAAGCTGTCATAATATATTATAACCTTATTGTCATGTCGGTATTGCAGATTTCCACGTTATAAAATTAATGCGAAAAAAATGTCCCCTCGCGCGCGGAAAACTAAAAAAAAAGTACAAACGTGCGTTCACGAAACACGCCCCGTGGTCAAAAGGGCCGTATTAAATTTAAAAAGTGTTTTTTTGCAAAAACGTGCAAACGCGAAATGTGAACGAACCTTCGAGTCTCGATAAAGTGAATGCTCCACAAATGAAATTTGATTGTTTTAGAAATTTACGTCAAAATTTGCAATATTTTCCGAGTTTGCATACTCTCGAAGTTCTCCGAGGTTTTCGAATAATTTTCCCGTGCGCACGAGCTCGATTAAGGCCCCCAGCCGCAATTCCAACGCCCAAAAAACTTTCCCCGATTTTTGCGAGTCGCTTGTGGCGCTCGTAGGTTTTTTTCATACTTTTCGCTCTCCCCGGGCCCCCCGACTACCGATCCGCCCCAAAAAATTATCCTAGCCTCTCCCGCCGGTCCCCGAATTTCCGAGCCCAAAATTTTCCCAAAATTCGCCCCCCTTCCCCCAAACCGAAAAACCGTTTTTTTGATCAACTCTTGCTTAATTATCATCGGAAATCAGTTCTGGAGCTTTATAAATATCACTAGAGCTAGATCGGCCCTACGGGCCGATAGCTCTAGGTCGGCCCTGCGGGCCTCCGCTCGGCCCTACGGGCTCTCGCGCGGGCCTACGGCCCTTAACCCTAGGGCTCGGCCCTACGGGCCTCGCGTCGGTCCTTCGGACCTCAATTCTCGGCCCTGCGGGCCTCGTTCGTCGGGCCTTCGGCCCTCCAGGCACAGAATACCGTATTCTATACGTCAAATTACGCAAACTTTTATATAGTAGTAAAGTTTGTCGGTAAGCTAATAAATCACCTTGTATAGGTCAGCTTTTAGGGTCTCCGGTTGACCATACGTGTACCCGTAGGTCAATCTTAGCTTATCGTACCTATACCAATAGGTACTAACTTATTGATAGAGAAAAATATTCTAATTTAGATGTTTTTTGAAATTAATTGTTGATCAACTATTAATAATTGCACTGTGAATATAATTGAAGACACGAGTGGATGAAGGTGTTATGTAACATTAAAAAAAATGACTTTTTTTACTGAATGAAGGTGTTATGTACTCTTCTATCGCACGGCACCTTTCAAAATGTGTAAGTATTACTGTAAGATTGAAAACTGCAGCGGATGAAGGAGCTATGTACATCTAAAATAACATTCTCAATGGAAGAAGGTGTTATGGGCACACATAACTCCTTTTTTACAATATGAATGCCATAAAAAGAATACAATTCTCGGTGTGAATGAAGGTGCTACGTAACGTAGATAGCACTTTCATTCATAATGATAATGTAAACTATTAATTGTCAGTGATAAAAGATATTTTACGTTTTTCTTATTGTTTAACAACCTTAACTTGCATGAAATCATACAAAAATCAAAAGTATTCAATTATTGGGTTAAATTAAGTTAAAAAATATTAAATTTGCGCTTCTTCAAAGTTTATTTTATAGGCACCTTCCTAATCTAATCAGTTTTGCAATGCACGTTTAAATAAATATATACAAAACTGTTTGATTCCCTACTGAAAACTGATAAATATTTTTTTGTTTTAATTTTGAAACACCCAACTATGAATGAAGGTGTTATGTAACCCAATATAAATCACTCGGTAATTTATATCCCGAAAATACTCCAACATTACATCCTAAAGTACTCTGTGCACCTTACCGAACAACCTCATAAAAGACCGAGAAGCAAAAAACTCGATTTAAATTACAATTTTACTACATCAAACAGATTAAATAGATCAAATAGAATAAAAAGCTATCGAATAAGTACAAATATGGAGTAATATACCACTTTGAAGCTATCCGATGGGTTAAAGATAGTTACCCGATTGAATTGAAGATCGAAGCCGTAAGATTGTTAACATCGCATTAACAGAAATTTATAATTTGGTTTTTTGCACTACCTAAATTGAAACAGCCATTTGTATTAATTTTGTTACTTTCCTTGCTGCAGTTGTTTCCATACACTGTATCACCTTACTTAATATACCAATATATCACTTCCAAGCTACCCGATAGGTTAAAGATAGTTACCCGATTGAATCGAAGCCGTAAGATTCTTAAAACTGCATAAACAGAAATTTATAATTTGGTTTTTTGCACTACCTGAATTGAAACAGCTATTTGCATTAATTTTGTTACTTTCCTTGCTGCAGTTGTTTCCATACACTGTATCACCTTACTTAATATACCAATATATCACTTCCAAGCTACCCGAGAGGTTAAAGATAGTTACCCGATTGAATCGAAGCCGTAAGATTCTTAAAACCGCATAAACAGAAATTTATAATTTGGTTTTTTGCACTACCTGAATTGAAACAGCTATTTGCATTAATTTTGTTACTTTCCTTGCTGCAGTTGTTTCCATACACTGTATCACCTTACTTAATATACCAATATATCACTTCCAAGCTACCCGAGAGGTTAAAGATAGTTACCCGATTGAATCGAAGCCGTAAGATTCTTAAAACCGCATAAACAGAAATTTATAATTTGGTTTTTTGCACTACCTGAATTGAAACAGCTATTTGCATTAATTTTGTTACTTTCCTTGCTGCAGTTGTTTCCATACACTGTATCACCTTACTTAATATACCAATATATCACTTCCAAGCTACCCGAGAGGTTAAAGATAGTTACCCGATTGAATCGAAGCCGTAAGATTCTTAAAACCGCATAAACAGAAATTTATAATTTGGTTTTTTGCACTACCTGAATTGAAACAGCTATTTGCATTAATTTTGTTACTTTCCTTGCTGCAGTTGTTTCCATACACTGTATCACCTTACTTAATATACCAATATATCACTTCCAAGCTACCCGAGAGGTTAAAGATAGTTACCCGATTGAATCGAAGCCGTAAGATTCTTAAAACCGCATAAACAGAAATTTATAATTTGGTTTTTTGCACTACCTAAATTGAAACAGCTATTTGCATTAATTTTGTTACTTTCCTTGCTGCAGTTGTTTCCATACACTGTATCACCTTACTTAATATACCAATATATCACTTCCAAGCTACCCGAGAGGTTAAAGATAGTTACCCGATTGAATCGAAGCCGTAAGATTCTTAAGACGGCACAAACAGAAATTTATAATTTGGTTTTTTGCACTACCTAAATTGAAACAGCTATTTGCATTAATTTTGTTACTTTCCTTGCTGCAGTTGTTTCCATACACTGTATCACCTTACTTAATATACCAATATATCACTTCCAAGCTACCCGAGAGGTTAAAGATAGTTACCCGATTGAATCGAAGCCGTAAGATTCTTAAGACCGCACAAACAGAAATTTATAATTTGGTTTTTTGCACTACCTAAATTGAAACAGCCATTAGCATTAATTTTGTTAATTTCCTTGCTGCAGTTGTTTCGATACACAACCTTACCCTAAACTCCCTTTAAAATACCATCAGAATATAAAAATTTCAATTTTAGTCACTCACTTTCTCTTCGACTAACAAAATCGAAATAGCCACTTGTACTAATGTTGTCGGTACGGTTGCCAATAGCTGTTTCGATACACCGTATAATCTTCCGAGAGGCTTTTTAACTGTTCCGAAGACAATACAGTGGATCGTAGCAGCTGCGGACCATAAAACTGAAAATTTTAATGCAAATGGCTTTTTCAATTTAGTCGGTACAAAAATCAAACTCGATTTGCACACAGTAAACACGCCGAATCTATTAAGAATTTATTAATTGCGCCAAATTTATCTTCCATCGAGCAGTAAAGATGTCGAATTAACATCTCGACTGAAATGTCCCATTTGTAATTTAACACAAATAATTTTAATTTAACACTCTTCGATAACCTTATTTTCGAGTCGAAACGACCCATAACAAATTTTACTTGACTCGAAATAACACATACCACGTAACAAAGACAATAAATGTCTCGGACCCATAGATCGTAGAGTTTCCAGATGCACAAAAAAATTTTATTTATGTCTCCAAATGCACTTCCCACCGATTCAGCACGACGTTTTGAATAATAATTTCGACTTAATATCATATTTATCCGATTAAAACGGCTAAATTTTAAGAACAATAATTTACATTTAATAAGCTGTCATAATATATTATAACCTTATTGTCATGTCGGTATTGCAGATTTCCACGTTATAAAATTAATGCGAAAAAAATGTCCCCTCGCGCGCGGAAAACTAAAAAAAAAGTACAAACGTGCGTTCACGAAACACGCCCCGTGGTCAAAAGGGCCGTATTAAATTTAAAAAGTGTTTTTTTGCAAAAACGTGCAAACGCGAAATGTGAACGAACCTTCGAGTCTCGATAAAGTGAATGCTCCACAAATGAAATTTGATTGTTTTAGAAATTTACGTCAAAATTTGCAATATTTTCCGAGTTTGCATACTCTCGAAGTTCTCCGAGGTTTTCGAATAATTTTCCCGTGCGCACGAGCTCGATTAAGGCCCCCAGCCGCAATTCCAACGCCCAAAAAACTTTCCCCGATTTTTGCGAGTCGCTTGTGGCGCTCGTAGGTTTTTTTCATACTTTTCGCTCTCCCCGGGCCCCCCGACTACCGATCCGCCCCAAAAAATTATCCTAGCCTCTCCCGCCGGTCCCCGAATTTCCGAGCCCAAAATTTTCCCAAAATTCGCCCCCCTTCCCCCAAACCGAAAAACCGTTTTTTTGATCAACTCTTGCTTAATTATCATCGGAAATCAGTTCTGGAGCTTTATAAATATCACTAGAGCTAGATCGGCCCTACGGGCCGATAGCTCTAGGTCGGCCCTGCGGGCCTCCGCTCGGCCCTACGGGCTCTCGCGCGGGCCTACGGCCCTTAACCCTAGGGCTCGGCCCTACGGGCCTCGCGTCGGTCCTTCGGACCTCAATTCTCGGCCCTGCGGGCCTCGTTCGTCGGGCCTTCGGCCCTCCAGGCACAGAATACCGTATTCTATACGTCAAATTACGCAAACTTTTATATAGTAGTAAAGTTTGTCGGTAAGCTAATAAATCACCTTGTATAGGTCAGCTTTTAGGGTCTCCGGTTGACCATACGTGTACCCGTAGGTCAATCTTAGCTTATCGTACCTATACCAATAGGTACTAACTTATTGATAGAGAAAAATATTCTAATTTAGATGTTTTTTGAAATTAATTGTTGATCAACTATTAATAATTGCACTGTGAATATAATTGAAGACACGAGTGGATGAAGGTGTTATGTAACATTAAAAAAAATGACTTTTTTTACTGAATGAAGGTGTTATGTACTCTTCTATCGCACGGCACCTTTCAAAATGTGTAAGTATTACTGTAAGATTGAAAACTGCAGCGGATGAAGGAGCTATGTACATCTAAAATAACATTCTCAATGGAAGAAGGTGTTATGGGCACACATAACTCCTTTTTTACAATATGAATGCCATAAAAAGAATACAATTCTCGGTGTGAATGAAGGTGCTACGTAACGTAGATAGCACTTTCATTCATAATGATAATGTAAACTATTAATTGTCAGTGATAAAAGATATTTTACGTTTTTCTTATTGTTTAACAACCTTAACTTGCATGAAATCATACAAAAATCAAAAGTATTCAATTATTGGGTTAAATTAAGTTAAAAAATATTAAATTTGCGCTTCTTCAAAGTTTATTTTATAGGCACCTTCCTAATCTAATCAGTTTTGCAATGCACGTTTAAATAAATATATACAAAACTGTTTGATTCCCTACTGAAAACTGATAAATATTTTTTTGTTTTAATTTTGAAACACCCAACTATGAATGAAGGTGTTATGTAACCCAATATAAATCACTCGGTAATTTATATCCCGAAAATACTCCAACATTACATCCTAAAGTACTCTGTGCACCTTACCGAACAACCTCATAAAAGACCGAGAAGCAAAAAACTCGATTTAAATTACAATTTTACTACATCAAACAGATTAAATAGATCAAATAGAATAAAAAGCTATCGAATAAGTACAAATATGGAGTAATATACCACTTTGAAGCTATCCGATGGGTTAAAGATAGTTACCCGATTGAATTGAAGATCGAAGCCGTAAGATTGTTAACATCGCATTAACAGAAATTTATAATTTGGTTTTTTGCACTACCTAAATTGAAACAGCCATTTGTATTAATTTTGTTACTTTCCTTGCTGCAGTTGTTTCCATACACTGTATCACCTTACTTAATATACCAATATATCACTTCCAAGCTACCCGATAGGTTAAAGATAGTTACCCGATTGAATCGAAGCCGTAAGATTCTTAAAACCGCATAAACAGAAATTTATAATTTGGTTTTTTGCACTACCTAAATTGAAACAGCTATTTGCATTAATTTTGTTACTTTCCTTGCTGCAGTTGTTTCCATACACTGTATCACCTTACTTAATATACCAATATATCACTTCCAAGCTACCCGAGAGGTTAAAGATAGTTACCCGATTGAATCGAAGCCGTAAGATTCTTAAGACGGCACAAACAGAAATTTATAATTTGGTTTTTTGCACTACCTAAATTGAAACAGCTATTTGCATTAATTTTGTTACTTTCCTTGCTGCAGTTGTTTCCATACACTGTATCACCTTACTTAATATACCAATATATCACTTCCAAGCTACCCGAGAGGTTAAAGATAGTTACCCGATTGAATCGAAGCCGTAAGATTCTTAAGACCGCACAAACAGAAATTTATAATTTGGTTTTTTGCACTACCTAAATTGAAACAGCCATTAGCATTAATTTTGTTAATTTCCTTGCTGCAGTTGTTTCGATACACAACCTTACCCTAAACTCCCTTTAAAATACCATCAGAATATAAAAATTTCAATTTTAGTCACTCACTTTCTCTTCGACTAACAAAATCGAAATAGCCACTTGTACTAATGTTGTCGGTACAGTTGCCAATAGCTGTTTCGATACACCGTATAACCTTCCGAGAGGCTTTTTAACTGTTCCGAAGACAATACAGTGGATCGTAGCAGCTGCGGACCATAAAACTGAAAATTTTAATGCAAATGGCTTTTTCAATTTAGTCGGTACAAAAATCAAACTCGATTTGCACACAGTAAACACGCCGAATCTATTAAGAATTTATTAATTGCGCCAAATTTATCTTCCATCGAGCAGTAAAGATGTCGAATTAACATCTCGACTGAAATGTCCCATTTTTAATTTAACACAAATAATTTTAATTTAACACTCTTCGATAACCTTATTTTCGAGTCGAAACGACCCATAACAAATTTTACTTGACTCGAAATAACACATACCACGTAACAAAGACAATAAATGTCTCGGACCCATACATCGTAGAGTTTCCAGATGCACAAAAAAAATTTATGTATGTCTCCAAATGCACTTCCCACCGATTCAGCACGACGTTTTGAATAATAATTTCGACTTAATATCATATTTATCCGATTAAAACGGCTAAATTTTAAGAACAATAATTTACATTTAATAAGCTGTCATAATATATTATAACCTTATTGTCATGTCGGTATTGCAGAGTTCCACGTTATAAAATTAATGCAAAAAAAATGTCCCCTCGCGCGCGGGAAACTAAAAAAAAAGTACAAACGTGCGTTCACGAAACACGTCCCGTGGTCAAAAGGGCCGTATTAAATTTAAAAAGTGGTTTTTATTGCAAAAACGTGCAAACGCGAAATGTGAACGAACCTTCGAGTCTCGATAAAGTGAATGCTCCACAAATGAAATTTGATTGTTTTAGAAATTTACGTCAAAATTTGCAATATTTTCCGAGTTCGCATACTCTCGAAGTTCTCCGAGGTTTTCGAATAATTTTCCCGTGCGCACGAGCTCGATTAAGGCCCCCAGCCGCAATTCCAACGCCCAAAAAACTTTCCCCGATTTTTGCGAGTCGCTTGTGGCGCTCGTAGGTTTTTTTCATACTTTTCGCTCTCCCCGGGCCCCCCGACTACCGATCCGCCCCAAAAAATTATCCTAGCCTCTCCCGCCGGTCCCCGAATTTCCGAGCCCAAAATTTTCCCTAAATTCGCCCCCCTTCCCCCAAACCGAAAAACCGTTTTTTTGATCAACTCTTGCTTAATTATCATCGGAAATCAGTTCTGGAGCTTTATAAATATCATATCATATTATACTACCCTCTTTGTGCTTCTTCTATTATTTGTTCAAGGTAGCGGGAAAATTTATTAGTTTTATGCAATTTAGACAACCAATCAATCAGTACTGGTTAGGCCTTCATTTTTATTGTCCCAAGGTGAATTTTTCTATAATTTGTAAAATAATGACATTCTGTGGAAAATACTCCTTAAGACCTAATCCGGGAGGAAAAGAACACTTTTACTAAACCATAAAGTACAAAATTTTTGACTAACTAAGCAGGATAAAAGAACATTGCAAATGAGTAACAAAACCGACCGTCTGCCTGTTAAAAGTGGCAGCATTAACTTGTTTTTTTTTTGTTTTTGGCTTATAACTCCAAAACTACCCACTTTATGAGAAAAGTTTTTCTATACAAAAATAAAGTACATTCAATTTTATATAAATGGTATCTCTTAAGTTTTTTTCTCGTATGAACGCTTTAGGCGCTATCGCGCGTTAAAGTTAAAAGAACTTTCAAAATCGCGATAATAAAAAAAGTTTTTTTACGAATTTTGGTAAAAGTTTAACGCACTCTAACGCCGCTAGCGTTTATCTGAGGAAAAAACTTAAGAGATATCATTTGTAGAAAATTTAATTTACTTTATTTTCATATAGAAGAGCTTTTCTCATAAGGTGCGTAGTTTTCGAGTTATAAGCCAAAAACCGAAAAAACAAGTTAATGCTGCCACTTTGAACAGGCAGACTTATTACTCATTTGCAAATATTCTTTCATCCCGCACTGCCTGACTTATTGCTTACCTCTATCTGCTATCTGCAATACCTTTTGTAGATTTTAGCCTTTTCAGATACGATATCGATATACCTATTTTAATCCTTTATATCCAAAATGTTTTTAATTCAAAATTAATAAAAATCTAGAACTGTTCTGCAATGTCATGTCCTACAATGATGTACCATGTCATCCAGCCGTTAATTTACATATAACGCCGCACAAATAACTAGCCAGGCACCTACTTCCAAATCCAACCAGCCCACCAAAGCGAAACGGCCGAGTTTGAATTCCGTAATTAGATTCAAAATCCTAAACTAATAAAACTAACTTCTGATTGGTTAATTTAATGACGAATTAGGAAAGTTTTTTCGAGCTACTAGTTCCACAGTAATACAAATGAATCCTTTCAACGGCCAACAAAATAATAAAGGAAAAACAGAGCAAGGGACGACTTTTATCACCAAATACAAAGCTAAAAGTGATTCGCGCATTAATAATAAATTTTAAACTTTCGTCAAAGCGAATATTTATTTACACGGCAAAATTTGGCGAAATTAAAGACTCGCAGGAAAATTGTATTTGAGTTTGAAACTTTTAGAAACGAAATAATACACGAGCGGTCACCGACAATAACGTTTAAAACTTGGTAAATATAAATTACAATTTGCAAAGTGGGTTTTTACTGTGTGGCATTTGCTTGTTTACATGAAAAATTTCAGTCCGGTAAATACGATACTACAGCAGCGAGTTGGGTCTCAGTCGCCGCAAATCCGGTACATGATCGCTGTGTCAGAGTAAACTATGGCCACTTTAAATTCATTTTTCTCAAAATCAAACTTTGATTGATGGGCTGTCTAAAACGTAACTTGCCATTGAAGATAAGGCAGATTGCTATAACTCATAAGATTCGGGATAGAAAATATATTATTTCTAGTGCTACTAACTGCATCAAGATAAATATCATGAATCTGGAAATGCTGTCAATATCTTGATTTGAATTATAAAGCGTTGGTAGTATAACGTTTTGTCAAAGAAAATGTTTGATCACACTATCGTCAATATACGAGAACATCAAAGACAAATGTCCAGAATTTAGTATGTCATCTGGTCTCAAGAGCGGGCGTTTACGGAATACAACAGTCTAGGGTCTAGGGTCTAGGGTCTAGGGCATCAGAATTACGTTACGTACCGGGCCTAAGTTAGTTCTGGAATACTGGAATGTGGGTAAAATCTTTAGTTCTCATGTAAGCAGCTGCCTTCAGAAAGCCTCCTATAATAGTTCTTTGATGAGTATCTATTACAGTTGATAATATTTTACTTAGAATGCCAAGATTCTTCTTTGTGACACATTGATGTTGCCGCATTTCAATTACTGTGATAGTGATTATGGGACGTTTTTGGATGTGTATGATCAGTCTAGGATACAGAAGGTTTCCCACAAGCCTAAGGTTGATTTATGGTGTTCTTAGAAAGGAGAGGGTGTCGTATAATACGCTATACGCTGGCTGAGGTTGGACGGTTGGTTATGGTTATGAAGTCTCGTCGCCGCTTTCCCGCTGCGTGTTTCTACCGGACACTGGCATACCTGCGTAACAGGCTCAGGTTTCGTACGGATGTACGTTGCATAAAACCAAATTTTTAAAGATTTCTTTTAGTTGCCAGATTACGAAGGTTTATAATGACGAGCACGATTGAAGAGGCTTCCTTTGAATGCTTACAATAGCAGACTCAAAACTGTCCTTTTAAGTAATGACGGCCTGTGGAGGTGCGTAAATCGACTCTGTTGTGCTTACTCTATTGTGTCTACCTGTGTCTATTATTTTGTTTTTCCTGTCTTCTTTTTCTGATATATCGCCGTTGCCGTTGGGAGTTGTCCTAACATTGGTTTACTTGGTTCTCTGCTTTTTCCTTCCTGTCCCTCTCTCTTTTGGGTCTCACTGTCCTCACGGCAACGCAAGTTGTTGCTAATTTTTGTCACTTGACATTGCTGCACTTGTTGATTAATTTGCATTGCGTTGTACGTGGAGACTCGCGCTCGTTGTCCTGCACTTGAGATGAGAGGGGTTCATTGTTTTTTTTAAGTTTTAAGCTATCTATACGTTTTTTGTTTTGTTATAAGTTTGCAAGGTTAAGTAGCAGACCAACCCTTCCTTGTGGAGGAAGCCAAACTTCGCCTTGGAGTTGTCCCATCATGAGTGGTATTTTTAATGAATACTTTCTGTTTGATATTGTTTAATGGAACAATGAATAATAATAATAATTGCTTATTTCAAGTATTTTCCAGTTCTTTGCTCAACGTTGGCGAAATAGTTATACTGTGCTAAGAGTTCTTTTCATAATGAACAAAGCGCGGATTTCATGCACTTGCATAAGGTTAACCATAACAGTTAAATGTTTTACTAGCCTCACACCTAATTTAATTATCACTTACCAAAACGGAAGCATTTTTGTTCATAAACTATTCTTTTTTGAGGGTTCAAATATTTTACAATACGCTAAAGCATCTTTCAGAAAAAGATTTAGAAAAACTTCCATTAACTTCGTCTTTTGTTTAGTGACGCTGCACTTTCTTGTATTTTAATGAAGTATTTCTACACGTTGTGTGCGCTTATTTACAGATATTTAAGTGCATATAACCCCGTGCTCTAATAATCCTCATTAAAAGGTTGTAAAACTTTAATCAACTCTTCCTTTTACAAAAAACTATGTATATACCGTGTAACATGTAACAAATATGTAGATAACAACATTATAAAACAGTTTTCATGTATTCATACTTTTTTAACCTCAAGTACTTTACGCATATCTTCAAAATTAAGGTAAAAAATTTGAAAAATGAAGGTGGCTCGCTAAACTACCCTCAAAAGTATTTTTCAAGATCAAACCGTCAAACGCAAAGTAAAATATAGTTTGTCTAGAAAGTATTTCTTATTTAAGCTTCTCCAAATTGAGATGTATATTGTATTGTAGCACCTAAAAAGCGAGCCAGTGGATCAGTTAGTAGGTATCTAAAGTTGTCTATTTTACTAAAAATGCCTAAATAAATTTCCGCTTAATGAAGTATGGGCAACGCGAGCCGTTCGCCACGAACGTTCGTTCTCGCTTCAGGTGCTCGCTATAACTACCGATGGAGGACCGTAGGTTCTATACAAATCGATTGTGAATCAACTACTCAAAGTAGTTGGGTATTCAGCATCCTGAAATTTCAGATTCATGTTTCAAAATACGAAAAAGTTATGGGGATGACCCTGATTTGGGTTACACCGGGTTTGCTTTTAATATAGTTATACGATTTAGATTAGCGCCTAATAAGATAGAAACGAAATAGGTAGCAAAACACGATATACTAAATATTAATTTTCTACATTTCCAAGTTTCTCCAACTCAGTTAGGTTAATCAAACTGCAAACTCGCAAATTGAAACTTTTTTATGTTACGGTTAACACCCTTCTTATGTTTAAGAGAATTTACGGTATATGTCTAGAAAAGGGCCGTTTAAATGTACAAGAACCACGATGTTTATCTCAATTACTTTTATCATAAATAACGATTTCGTTAGCCTAAAATAATTTAAAAACAAAATCGATTTTTGTTCTAAACGAAAGCTCAAAGCATTATGCGCGTAGAAACGTTTTCAAAGGCAGCATCAGGTACTCGAAACTGAAATTAATTGGTGGCATTTAATTCGGTCGGAATAAAATCTGATTCAAACGGATATATAAACTCATTAGTCTTTATATTAAATGGATCAATTTATTTGTTTTAATTCGCCTTTTTTCGGAAAGTTCGTTTCGCGTATTCGAGTAGGTAGATGTTTAGGTATCGAGCTCCCCACGTTGCTCGACATCCAATTTGTTAAAATTAACTTCCTCGAGAGCCCGGAGAGTCTGGTGCTCGAAAAGGAAGAAAGTCGAGTTTGTTTGAAAAATAAGAAAACGTAAATTAAAAAAAGAAAATACTCAAAACGAAACCTAACAATACTGTGATATTATTACTTGAGTTTAAATTTTCCTTTGATATAGCGAGATCAAAAATCAAACATCAAAGGGAAACTAAAAGAGGATTTAGATATAGATTCCACGGGCGCTTAGTAGAAACTTTACCTTTGTAGATTGGAACTGTAGATATGTTTTTTATATAAGAGCACATTTTCTCGTAGTATAAACTACATATTACATAATTTTCATTTTAAACTTTGTTAGAAAACATTTTTTAAATTATTTTAAAACGGCCAAAGCTTTTAATTGAATTTTGCAAACTTTCTATTACACAACATTTGTATTAAAGTAAATAAGGGTTTATCTAAACAAGCATTAATGCCATCCTATCTGTAACATTTTATTTAAATTAAGTTTTGTGATATGTACCTACCTACCTCTGCGCTTTAGTTCATTTTTGTGATTTAGCGTAATTTAATTTTTTGTAGTAACTTTAGAAAAGCGCATTAGTACTTTAGTATTTTTATTAACTGTCCAACAATGTAGCGGGCGAAAAATAATTACGGACTGGGGCAGAGCACAACGTCCAGAGCTCTAGTATTAGAACATGAACGTGCGAGCCCGTTTCCAAAACTCAAAGTAGAATTAACTGCAGAAAAGAAATAAGCAATATCTTTTGGGATAATAAATGCGGAACCTAACATAAGAACTGGTTGGATGAGAGATAGCAACTTTTCCTATTTCTATTTTTGAAAAGTCTCGAACAAAATGCACACAAATATAGGTAGTATTACTCTTTATCGACCTAAAAGTGGGTGACACTAGAATTTCTAATTTTTTATTAGATAGGTTGGTTGATAGGAAGCCTTAGCCCTGATTTGTGTATTCGCGAAACAAACCCTTTCACCGCCAGTTTTGAGAATGACTTTTTTCGCGTTGTGGGTCATATCTCGCATACTATCCATCGGAACTTGTTGGTTTTAGACTCGCTAGCGTTTTTTCAAATGAATCTATGTCAGAGTAAGCGCTCCGATAAAGAAAAAAAACTTATTCGTGTTCAAAGTCGAAAAATTGTTGGTAAATTTCTTTTAAGGGCGTTTTTTGCGAATAGTTTTCTTATAATGCACTAAAGCTATTGATGAATTAATGGTTTTTAAATAAAACTTACGAGGATGTATTGATAACTAGTTAGCCTAGTCCAGTTCCATACAAAAAAAAATATTGCGTTATCATAGCAACGCACAATAACTTATTAGAAGTGTGAGTGTAAAGTTTGACATCAAAAAAGTAAACCAGAGTTAAGCAATAAATTAAAAGAAAAAAGATGTCCACCGAAATTGTGAAAATCGAAAAATTGGAATATCGAGCCATCATCAAGTACCTCTATTTAAAAGGGTTAAGAGGTAAGCAGATTTACGAAGATATGGTTAATACCCTTGGTGATCAATGTCCTTCGTATGCGACCGTGAAAAATTGGACTGCAAGCTTCAAAAGAGTTAAACTTTCAATTGAAGATGATGACCGATCGAAAAGTTCTTGCTTCAGTTTTTTGGAATTGCCATGGAGTAATCATGATTGATTTTTTGGATGAGGGTAGAACAATAACTGGAGATTACTATTCGACATTACTGACCACTCTACGGGAAAAAATTAAAGAGAAAAGACGCGGAAAGCTATCCAAAGGTGTTTTGTTTTTGCAGGACAACGCCCCTGCACACAAATCTCATGTTGCCATGCAAAAAATTCGTGATTTAGGGTTTGAATTACTAGAACACCCCCTTATTCTCCAGATTTGGCTCCGTCCGACTATCATCTCTTTCCTCAACTGAAAAAAGTTTAAAAGGTCGTAAATTTTCTTCCAACGAGGAGGTAATAAAAGCTGTGGAGGTCTGGTTTGCAGAGTAAAAAGAAACATTTTTTTTGAAAGGTCTAGAGACGTTGCAGGTTTGCTGTCATAAATGTATCCAATTAAGAGGAGAATATGTTGAGTAATAAAATATTTTGACATTGAAATTTTGTTTGGTTCTATAGTAGGCTAAAAATTTTTCAATATAGCCTCGTAATTGCGCGTATTTTGATATAAAAATTAATACAGTTGGTTGATTGGTCGCCGACCAATCCGATTCCGTTATTAATATTCATAAATATTTCGTACAATTTCTTAACTTTTTAGTTTTCTTTTTGATTCCTCGGGTTCCGTCTCGTCGTCGCTCTCGTTTCCGCCTTTATCAGCATCTCCATAACCATCGAGAATGGATGTTGAACCTATCGTATTTATCTTGTTGTTTCGCCAATCGAGGTATGGGGCCTATCGTTTGTTAGATTAGATTATGCTAGATTAGGTTAGGTCAGGTTAGGTGGACCTATTGAAAAACACAAAGAAAGTCGTATGCGCAAACAAAATAGATATCAAAGTTTGAGGTATTAAGAAAACAGAAGCTGGACACTTTCAACTAATGATAGACAGGGCTAAAGGTGCAGCCGAAAAGCTGAATCTAGTCATAAACGGTAAAATTTCAGAAACTACTACTAGGATTAGAACCAACGAAAAGATATTCAACATCAATGCCGAGGACGTCAAGAGCGCTATAGCCACGGAAGCAATAGTGCCTGCTAGATCAGTGTATAAACATAAAGCCCACGCGTGACGAAAACCAGATGGCCACACTTGGCGTTCACCAGAGCGCGGTGAGCAGTTTACGAAGGATCAGGAGGGTAAAAATAGAGTGGGTTTTCTGCAGAGTCAGGGAACGCATTGAGGTAGAAAGATGCTACCGCTATTTGCAGTTCGGCCACTTTATGCCGGACTACAGAGGCTTAGACAGAAAAGCTAATTGTCTCAATTGTCACGAATGAGGACATAAGGCCATAAACTGTGTCAGAGTTGCCTACTTGTCTACTGTCTGATCTGCGGTGCAGACGAACATAATATGATGGACTCGACCCGACGACCCGCATTTAGGGTTCGGGTCGAGGAAAAAAGAAGAGGCATAGCCCAGTCGAATGCTCCAATTTATTTAACTAGCCGAGGACATACCTTATCATGGAAAAAACAAAGTCTTCAAAGAACTGTTGATCCTCCCTGGAGCAGAAAACTCCGAAATAGAAACAGGCGATACGACTGTGATATTAATTTTAAGACAAGTGACATTTTTTACAAGGAGCACGAAGCGGAAGACGATCTCTTTACAACTGAAAACCTTAATCCTGAACTTTGTAAAACTATACGTAACCCTATTTAACAAACTATACGCGAAAAGAGTCTTCTCCATACAGTGGAAAACCGAAAAGTTGATCTCAATTGAAAAGCAAACTAAGGCCACGCTCAAACAATATCGACCAATTTCACTAATTGACACATTTGGCAAAGTCTACGAGAAATTAATTCTAGGCAAGATGTACGACCAGATGGAGAGCGATCTACAACTCTACACCCACACCAATATGATTTCCAAAATATAAAAATAAAGGGCAATAAAGAACGTAGCAATTAAAACAGCTGGTACAAAACCAATTAATCTTCTCTCTCCCATCCTGATGCTGATGATAGGCTTAAAGGTATTTCCAGGAATGGAACGTGCACAAGAGAAAGACAAAGGGGAAAGGTTTTAACAGGTCGGAACTAAATCCATCCCCGGTACAGTTCCGTAAGAGAATTTTCCAACCCCTCTCTATAAACAAAAAAAGTTAGGTTATGTTAGGTTAGGCTAAGTTACGTTAGGTTGGAGACTATCGTTGTTATTAGGTGGTTATCTGAATCCTGTGCACTTTCGATTCTGTTGCTGCATGTTTCGCCGCAGCAAGAATTGAATATTTCAATCCGGTTTTTCTAAACCCACAAGCCCTAAAATCATCTTTAATAAAAAACTTGTAATGGGTTCTTTTTCGCTCGTGACTGAGCTCCAGCCTCGGTTAGGTTTTTCAGTCGTAGTTGAGAGCGAAGACTCATTTGTGCTTATATGCGCGAACGCAAAGACCAATGGACACATATTTCCACAAAGTTGGGAGAGGCGCAAACAAACTCTCATCTCTTCATCGGAGGTTAAGGTCTCTGATCAACCCCCTTTTCACCCCTTTTCGTAAACGCACTAATAACTAATAACATTCTTTACATCAAATAGAAGTTCCACTGAAGTTGTCGTGCTATCTTCTAGTTATTCTTGCTAAACGTCAAGATATTTTTCAATATTAGCAATTTTTGCAATCCTAGAAATTCATAATGACATTTGTCCACTTTTCTTTTTGAAGATCTTGAATTTGAAAACAAAAACTGTCTTATGCTTTAAGGTAAGTATATTTCATTGTATTTTTGCTGATTTTGTACAAGACGCCGAAACTACTGTTTTGTTTGTTACGAATAAATTACTCAATTACTTAATATCGTTATAAAATTTTACTTTTTACACTTATATGGAAAGTTCTGCATATTCTTATAATTCGTTACGTCAACTTCACACTGTTGTACGAGGTATACGAGTAATATAAAGAAACGTTTGCATATTATTTATTAAAGTGACTTTTATGGTAGTAGATAGAAAAACATATCACGCTAATAAATAATGTATAAGCGTATCAGAGTACATTTGTAAATATTTTAAAAAATCAACGTCGTCTCTTAAGGGGAGGAATGAGAGAATTCAAAAGAGAGTGGAATTAGGCATACGAAGACGTCATCACGTCAACACAAATCGTCCAATTAAATGATAATTTGAACTGCCTGTTTCTATCATAAAAATTTAACAATTTCTAAAGAGGTAGTTTATAGCGTTTAGCGTTTATCTGACGGAGTTTCTGCACTCTTGGCGCTTGCTTTGAATATTGTTATGTGGTCACGTGTGTTTGCATTTCAAAACGACAAAAGACATTTAAATAATACCATTTATCCGCGTACTTTTGAAATGTAGGAACTTTTTGTAAGTTGTATTTTAAGCGATCGCATCATACCTCACACGCACATATTTATATCACAAAAGGTCGTATTAAAGATTTATATTATAGAAGAAGAAGGATGCATTTCATTTTCAATTGAGATTTAATGCAATAGTG